>CM022302.1:411820750-413080703 GCA_011799875.1 Thinopyrum elongatum | reverse complement strand
CCCTCGGGTCGATATACTCTCGGTCCTAACAATTGGTATCAGAGCAGATTCTCCCTGTCTCTATTTATTAAAGGTCTAACATCAGGCCCAGAGAGAAGGATAGAGAGAGAGAGGAGGGATGCGGCTAGGAGGTGGTGAGAGGAGGCAGTGGCGGAGGTAGAGGATGGACAAGGTGGGCCACGGCCCACCCTGAAATTGGAAAATGGGCTTTATACCATAGGAAAAAAGCCTAAAAAACAAATATTGTACAATTGCACTGTTGGCCCACCCTGGCCCAGTGAGCTAGGTCCGCACTGGCGAGAGGCTACTATATCGAGGGGGAAGGAGTGTGCGAGTATGAGATCGATGAAAAGAGGGGCGGGAGTGTGCACGTGCCGTGGAACCATATTAGAAAGAGGGGGGCATGCATGGACGGTGAGAAGAGAAGAGGGAGGACAGTGTGTTTGTGGTAGGCACACCTGGCTAGAGAGGTATATCGATTGGGTGTGCCGGAAAGAAGGAGCTGGGGGGCGTACACACACATGGGTGAACGACCTAAAGAGAAATGATGAATGTGCGCGATGGGGCTAGAGAATGCTGAGGGAGGGTGGCGGGAGGGGTGTGTGCATGCACGAGAGAAAGTTAGCGCTAGCTACAGAGATAAAGGATTGTGTGGGTTGTAAAAGATGAATAGAGATCATAATCATTAAAAAGTGGATTCGGATATTTGAATAACAGATCATAGTTTTTTAAACCGACACATGCATAAATATATATAATGGTGGTACACATGGTCTGGTTATGAACATGTTATACTACATATAATATATAGAACATTATTTGAATTTGTGATAATGTGTGGCTTTTGCAGCTCAGGGCTAAATACTGTCATAATGTTGGGGGCGGGGCACTATACTTTGTGGATAAACACAGTGTACGTATGAAAAATGGTTTAGATTATGAAGATCTAGCTAGTACATCAAATGTACTATTATTTGGAATCAACATCAAGTGTATTCAAAATTTGAATTCGAGTTCATATAATATATGGTACACATAGTTCATATCTAACTCTACTAATCATGTGGTGTGTTGTTAAGATAATATACAAATGATGGTTTAAACTTGGCAACAATCATGATTGTAGATTCTTATTCAAATAGAGAAACGAATTCAAATTTAATTTGAATTACAGCGTAGTATAGACATTTGGAATGCACTAAAATGTTCGTATGAGTAGGTTACATGCTTATACAGCCAGCGAAAAAATTTAGTTGGACATAACATGGATTATAGCTTGAATAGCATTTGACAGTAAAACGGGACAAGACTCTTCTCTTTGTGTGGTTGCGAATAGTTTTTTTTTTTTTTTTTTCGTTGAGGGAATTGTGAATTGATTTGGTACGTATTATTACACATTAGGCTTGTCCCTAAATTTCAACCCGCGTCTTGTTATCCTAAAAATTAGATATCGTGCTCCCAAAACTCGCGCCTTCACAACCCGCGCCTTGCTATCCCGAAATACAACCGCGCGCGAAAACTCCCTCCAGCTGCAAAATCCCGACACACGAAATCCGCCCTCTAACCCTGAGCCGAAAGGGCCGCTGAGTTCAAATCGGTGGGGGTAATTTTGTAACACACCCTAATTTTGGACAAGCGCGTCCCTAAGTCATGGTTCCCCTCCATCACCTCCTTTTCGCCATCAAAATCCCAGGCTGCCATAAACTCTCTACTCAGCCAGGAGAGAAACCCCACCCTCCGTCGTTCCGCCACCCCACCGGGGCCCAGCCGGAGCCTCTTCCCCGACGACGTCGTCACCGCCAACAGCTCGACGTCCCTCATCCACCGCCCCAGATGAGGATCGTGATCGATCTCGTTTTCCCGCCGGTTCAGCCACCCCGTCCTCCACCTCCAAGGAGATACTCCGATGATCGCCTCGTCATCGCGGTGCTCCATCCCACAGCGTCGCCTCAACCTGCTCCACCGGAACCGCAGCATCCTCACCGACTCCTCGAACGAAGCCGAGGCCTATCGGTGCCACCAAAGAGGTTGTACACTCATCGCATCGCACCCTCTCCTTAACTTGACCTCCCGGCGCCGCCGGTGCTCGATCTGTCTCCTATGGCGGCGCACTACCTCGTAGTTGGCGCCGCTGGTGACATCTCCACGGTGGCTCTCCCCAGTGGAGGCTCCCTCAGCGGCAGCATCCATACCAGCCGGATCTACTACTGCTACTCCGGCTCTCGCCGCTCGCTCGCGCTGCTGCTGCTGCACCGGCTCTCGCTCGTCGCGCTGCTGCTTCTGTGCCTCCGGCTCTCACTCGGTCGTGCTTGCTCTGCTCTTCCCCTCGCTCGTGCTGCTACTCTGCTCTTCGCTCGCTCGCGTTGGCTGATGCTGGTACACGGGCTGCTAGCTACACGAGTTGCTGCTCTGGCTCTAGTTCCACGCTCCTCCAGGCGCTGTTGCTCCGGCTGCCAGTCTGGCTACTGTGTTTCCCTGTCGATCGCCTGCTGGATTAGATCACTGTTTTTCTACTACTAAGTGCTCGATCGGCCTAAACTACATGTGAAGTGCCTCTCTGCTACCAGTGCGTTCAGTTTAGACAGTAACATTCAGATTCCACAGTAAATTTCAGTTTTGACAGTTAATCAGAGTCAACAGTTTTTACTATCTGTTGTAGTCAGGGTTTTTTTGGTGTGTAAATTTTACATCTATCATTTTTGGTAATGTATTTTACATCATCTATTGGAGATGCCATTAGAATCCCACTTGAGATTAATGATGTGTCTTGTACTGCTTCGCCTCGATGTCTACGGCTCGCCGGAGCTACTCCAATGACGAAACCATCCATCACAACAAAGCCGTTACCCTGGATGCCATCTACAGACGCCTCAGATCTTCCTCCACACTTGACACAGCCACCTCTGCCGCAACTTCTTCAGGGACCAACCCAATTATGTTGAGGTAAACACGGTATGCCAAAGAGGTTGTACACTTGTCGCATCACTTATTACTCTTACATTCATGTCGATCCATTAGGGTATTTGGTTCAAAGGAAAAAGTGAAAGGAAAAACATAGCAAGGAAATTTTCCTATGGTACTCTACTATTTCAATTATTCATGCATTTCGTTGAAAGGAATGGAGCAAAACATCCACCTGGACCTACTTTTAAAATCCTATGATGAAAAACAGACTGAGTGCATTAGTGGCAGAATAACATTCTAACAGTACACACTTTCATATGGTTTCACTTTAATTTGGCCATGTTTCTTTGCATTCCTTTGCTCTTCCATTCCTGTGAACCAACACCCAAGTTGACAGAAATCCTGTGTTTTACAAATGCTTTGTTTCCCACGTGCATTCCTATCCTATTTTGGTGTTTTTCCTGTCCCTGCATTTTTAGAATCTGCAAGCCAAAGGAGCCCTTACAGAATCACTCAGTTAAGAGAGTGTCGAAGAAAACTTTGTGGGTTTGTCCTGCTCCTGCCGCGATGTGTCCACCTCACCTGAGCTGCTGCATTGACAGGAGCATCCACCATACCAGACATCACGACTCCTGACCTTCTTTCGCCGCTCAGATCTCCTACCTGCCGCCGGCACCCACCGCAACTGCATCACCATCATCGACTCAGCAGATGAAACTGAAGAGTACATGGTCCACAAGAGAGGTACACTCTTTGTTTCTGCTTATGTTATGCATTGCTTAATATTACCTGCTACTTTATATCATGTTCACCTCTTAGAACAAGTCAGGTCAGGTCCAAATTAATGTTCAAAACTTGAGTTTTAAATGCTTGTGGGGCACATAACGAGGCAGAGTAATGAATAGTATCTATGTCTATATCTGGTTCACCTAGGGTATGCCTATGTTGTTCATCTTGGATGGGAAACAAACAGTAAAGAAATCATTATCTGTTTTTATTAAATTAAAGCTATCATCAGCCTGTTATCATATTTTGGATCTCCACTGGTTTTACCATCTCTCTAGATTTCTGCATGCTCTCCTTACATAATCTCACTATATTTTTTCAATAGCATGTCAGATATTGTACACAATCATGTTGAACATGTAGAGAAAAAGAGAAGAGTTTTGCGCGGAAATACAATGTCATGCAGAAATCGCTCCATGGTGGGTGCAATGGCAAACCCTCCCCCCCCCTCCAGATGTAATTCAGAGGAAGATAATGTTCTAAGGCGGATTCAAATGGAGCTGACCACTCCTATTTACCCCCAAGGTGTTTGCTCTAAATTGGCATGATTGATGTTGGTCATATCATGCATATGTTACCTTGCAGTGCCTACTTTCGACATCATATATGTCCTTCTTAGTTAGACATGTTCTGTAATGCCAACTGTTTAGTTTCTATATCATATGTGAATTATGCAATCTCATCTCTTTTAGCTAGCCATAATATATGTGAAATATGCAATGCATCCTGTTTAACCAGGCATCATATATTTGAATGATATCTTGCCAATCCTTTTCTTCATTACATTTCCATTTGTCGACATGTTTGTACATTCAACTACTCTTCCTGTGAATCAGCCATTTGAGTGGGTGATGGAAAAATCTGGAGTGAAAACAAGGTCTTCAGAGCAGAATGTGCTACCTATCGAAGCAGATCTCTTGCTGGGCCTCGATAGCTCCTCAGAGATGGATTCAGAGACAGATGACCAGTCCTATTCCCCCACCGAGGGGTATGCTCTAACTTGGCACGGTTATACTGCTCATATCATGCATATGGTGTTTGCATTGCATAGTTTAGACATCATATACACAATATCAACACCATGTTCTTGTCCAGACATCATATATGTGAATGGCCCTGCTAGTAATAAATCACATATGGAATTAATCATGCGATCCTGATTACTTAGATAACATGTATGTGAATTATGTCATCGAACCTGTTTACTAAAGACATCATATAATTATCTCATGCCATCTGTTTAGTTAGTCATCATATCTTGAGATTATGTCATGCTATGCTATCCAGTTTAATAGACATCACTATATGTGAAATTATGTCATGCTATCCTTTTAGTTAAACAATATACATGTGAAACTATTTATGCCCTCTTTTTTCCACACTATCTATTGCCTCTGTCTCTCATACAAGGTCTGTACATTCAACTACGTTTCTTGTTTATCAGCCATTTGAATTGGAGCGGGTGGGTGATGGGGCATATCTAGCGGAGTATAAAAACACGGTCTTCAAATAAAAACAGTGCTACCTCTTGGTAGAGATAGCACCCCGGTTGTACATGCACGAGAACCATCCCTACCACACATAACCCAGACTCTCGCAGGTTGTACCCTGGTGCGATGCGAGACAGCAGAACCAGCACACACCATCTAACCCCCAAGCCAGCAGATGGTAACCCAGTTCCAGTTGACACAGCACCATCTCCACCACAGAGCTCCCAAACAAGAGCAGTTAGTAAGGCAGCTCCAGTGCCCAAAGCGCCAGTACTACCACGGCGAACCCCAAATCACCAGCTAGTACACCTATTCCTGTGGACGAAGCACAACCAGCCATTCGTTTGTAGCTTTAGTCTATCGCATTTGATGTTGTTAAATCCTATGTGCGTATCTTCCCATCATGGAAATATTATACTGAAGATGAAGGAAATGCCAGTTTGCATGTGTTCGTCCAGGAATTATGTGTAAGTAATGTTATTCATGTCAATAACTTTGTTGTCCCATATATCACCTCCCTGCTGGTTATAATACAGCAAATGTTCCCATTTTTCTCTATAGAGAAGGACGATTTGGAAACTCGGATGAGGTAACCTGTGCTAATACCTCTGCTATCTTCAATAATGCTTGGTGGCAGTATCAGAATTACCTAAAGAAAACGTACTTCATTGGCAAGAAACTCATCAAATCCCCTTACGTTCTCCTGAGACACATTTACATGACGATGACTGGGAACGCCTTGTTCTGTACTGGTCCCGAACCAAGAATGTGGTAAGGCCTATGAGCTCATTTTTTATTTTTAGTACTATATGCCTGTGTCTTACTGTACTCTGTTCGTGTAGAACAAGTGCTTAAACCTGAAGAAAACTGTTCTCATTTAAGATTCCATTGTATGGTGCATACTGATTTGCTCTTGTATCACTGTATTTACTCATACAAACTTATTTTTAAATTAAAGGATCCAATCGAAACTCCAATGGCACAACAGGTATGTTTAAGCATGTTCTTTAACAGGTTTGCTCTTCTAAATTGCTCTGTTGATTTCAATTTCAATTGTGTATACAGTTGAATTCTCCTATCAATGCACATTACTAGCATCACAACAGAGCCAATAGTGTTGTTGTACATGTATACCCGTGGCACCCATCTGAAACTTGTTGTGCGTGTAGTTCCCACACTTGTATTCTTTCAATGCTGCTTTGTCTTGAACTGATATGATTGAACCGTGTCTCTATTTTGATTTGGCAAGACCAATGCAGTGACCATAGGACATATAGATTATGTTTGTTCGATGCTTTTATTATGTACTACTTGGCAATAGAAGACTTGGTAGTTTAATCCTGTCCACCTTACTACTGAACTGGTGCACCGAAATGAGTTTCATATACTACATGCTAAACATGTTATGTGTCTACTTGTTTCTTCTTTGAGGATGTTGACAGAATATTGGGGAAGAGTACCTTATTAAGCAATGGTAAAGGAAGAGTAATGCAGTAAGGTTCAGGATAGTGGACATCCTTGTTGGTCTCCAACAAAGCTGATAAAAACAGTAAGGAAAACTATCTTGAAGACAGTGAGACAACCCCAAAGTCCTGTCTTGGTGTATGGTGAGTTACTGGCCAATACCGCTGGCACAAGCTCTTCGAACTCACTGTCTAAATTAGTTCGATTTCTTGAGTCTCAACTACAAGCTGAAAGACATCGATCAGTTGTGCTGCGACAAGAAGCCGAAGGACTGCGGAAGTCACTTGAGAATTCAGAGCATACTTTCTGGTGCAACAGCAAGCGTTGGAGGATTTTAGCGCCAAACAGGAGAAAGCTAATAAGCTTGCTAAGCTTATTGCCAGCATGGTGGATACCCAGGATAATATTTCTTGAGCTCTTCTGAATTGTTTCAGTATGGACTTGTTTGCTGCCGCGTTTATTTGCACTGGTAGCCAATTTAGACGGACAGTGTATGTAATATGCTGCTTTGTTCCCTATATTTGCACATGGTGGCGAACTTTGATGCCAAGGGGATGTAATATGGTAATAGCCTAGCGTAGTTAGTTGCTTGCTTATTTATTCCTATTGTCTTGTTTAGTTGTTTGCTTGTAGTCACTGCAGTTCTTTTCGCGTTTTTATCTGGCCACAATAACCTATTTTTTATAAGTAGGAGACAATAACCATGGGCAACATACGGACCGTTGTAACCATGGTCCTGCTACCTGCTGTAGTGACCATGGGCCTCCTACGGGCCATAGGATCCATGGGCCTTCGATGGGCCGTATAGTCGACGGGCCTTCTACGGGCCGTTGATCAATGGCCAAATATGGGTCATACTATTGGTCAAATAACGGTCTGCAAAATGGGCCGTAAAAGGGCTAGAGTGGAAATCGTCTGTTTATGGCCCGACCATAACGGGTCGTTAATAGGCCGAAAGTGTATAACAGGCTTAATTCTATCAACAGGCATCAAGGGTCGTTAATGGGCCGTATTTGATGACGCTATGAAAACAGCCCAACGAGTTAACAGGGCCAAATGTAACCACGGGCTGAATTTGGCCCACAAGCGGAACAGGCCAGTAACGGACCGTAAGTAACCGAATGCTGGGAAATGAGCCCAAGAATAAATGGGCCCTTAGAAGGCCGAAAGGTGCACGGGCTGGAAATGGCCCAACGGAATAATGGGCCGCTAATGTGGTGTAAAGCGATACACTGTTCATTATGGGCCAGTTTCACCACGGGCCTTTAATGGGCAGAGTTACAAGGGCCTCGTATGGGCCGAAAGACGTCATGGAAACATGGGCCTGAAGTTACAACGGGTGGAATCATATTGGACGGCCCAGATGACACTACTAGGCCCAATTCGGATAGGCCATAACGGGCCGTGAGTTAGCGGGCTGTTAATGGGCTATATGCGAACAGGCCCTTAACAGGCTTTCCGTGGGCCGACCCGCTACCTTTTGACCAAGTCAAATGGGTCGGCCTTTTCACGTGAATGGGCCTCTATTGGGCCATGCCACGTGTCGACGTATCATAGGCGCCTCCCGTCCAATGAGTGGATGAAATGTGTCCCAATGTTGAGCCGACACGTGGTTCCTCTGGCCATTGAGAATTTTACGGGAAAATCCCCATTGGCCGGGCTGTTAAAGGGGTTATAGATCCAAACCGGAACGGTAGCTAACGGCGACCCGTTACGGTGGATGCCACGTGCGGTACCTTTGAGAGAAAGCACTTTCATGATGCGCCATTTATCGTCATGGAAGTGGACACTTCCGTGATGATAATTTTGGTATTGTCATGAACACTTCTACGACAGCACAGGTATGACTATCTTGATTCTGTCATAAAATCGTCATGGATGCACATGCATGACAGACAACGTGACCTACTGTGAACAAACACGTATCATCACGGAAGTGTATTTTTTTTGTAGTGTTTATCACGGTGCTGCCCGCAACAGACTGAAGGAGAAAAAGTTGTGACTCGAGAGCTGAAGAAGGGTCATGCAGCCCATCATTGAAAACTCACTGAAAGAAAAGACCCTAGTGCTGAGAATTGAGAAAGCGCCGAAGGAGTTCCGGCGAAGGAAAATGAAGGTCAGACCAGTGCTCCCATGCCATCTGCTCAGAAAAAGCTATAAGGCCACTTACTCCATTGAAGCCCATCGATGAGAATGCGCAGCCTCTGAAGATGTTCAGGCGATGGAAATTAGCGAGGAAGAACTTCGGAAAAATCCTAGGAATCATTCCTCTGTTTACAGCTGGTTGGCCCCAATGGCCCGCATTCAATGAACAGCTTCACTCATCGAAGCTTGCATTCTTTGGGTTAGCCCGTACGAAGAGAAAGGACGTCATTATCACCGAGGTTTGGACTGAGAACAAGCAGTCTATTACGCTCGGATCTTGTTTGGCAAGCACAGAATTTTCAATCATATGATGTTAAACTTCGCCAAGCTCGAAGAAATGCCTTGCTTCCTTAATGCAGTTGATCATATTGAACATGCTGTTCTGAAAGGGTTCATGCGCTTTAATCATGGCTGGAATAAAGGAAGTTATCATCAGTTCTATGCACGCTATACATCACAGGAGAAATGGGAAATACCTCAACTTGGACGCTTGAATGGATGACTGGCAGAGAGATCAAAGCTCGGCAGATCATTTTCTGGCTTTGCTAAATTTGCCTTGATTGAATTTGAGAACGACAGAGAGCACAGACTGCATTTCGGGAGTGTCCGAAGCACAACTCCACGTCTGATGGATCCCACCATGGTGGGGGACGAATGCATTGATGTTGATCCGAAGAAGTTGGGTATGACAGCAAAGAACTATTCCACTATCTGTGCAATACTATCATGCCAACAACAGGCCAAACTCCATCAAAGGGATCGTAGGAAATGCTCTTGTGGCAATATCTCAGGGAATCAAGTTTGACGTCCTGATTTTTCATTCAAAACCTGGCATGTGCTGCAGACAGCCCTCAGTCGTTGAAGCCTTATGCTCCATGGATAATGTTCGCAATCGAGCAGCTCACTAATGAGAAATTCTTCTGGGCCTACGAGCCGAAAGTTTCATGGCACCAGTTTGTGACACTCTGCGCATTATGAAGGATAATTGCAAAGGGAAGGAACCGGTTGATAATGCTGCAAATGCTTCTGCATATGAAAATGCTGAAGGTTAAGAAAGCCACGGTTGAAATCCCTCGCGAAGAAAATCCATCACTCTATGAGTTGTATTCGCACGCAGCAGACTCTGGAAAGACACATCAAGATGGATAGAAAGGAAAAGGTGGAATTGATGGCTGAGCTGAATCTGATTCATTAATCACACTCGTCAAATTCTTCTGCATGAGAAGGATGCAGGAAGCGCTCATGGACCTTGTTGAGAGAGCATTACTCTCGCAAGGATTTAGCCAAGAAGGGCCTCTTCAAGGAGTATGAAACCTGGATTTGCTAGCTGTTCCACGCATACGAAGACAAACTACAGTGCTCCCACAACGTTCTGATTCAACGGATCTGTTGTTTGTCAATCATGATGATGAAATTGCAGATACAGCTGGTACTCCTGTCTACAAACCAGATGTTCATCGCCCAAGTCTTCCAAGACCAAGGCTGCTACTTGCTTCAGCCTCGACCATTCTGCATTCTTCAAATACTGATTCGTCGAGTGGTTTTAATTCGGATTCAGAAGACACTCCCACAGAGTAATTCCTCGTATGTCTTCTCTTTCCTTTTTGACACTTGTTGAAAAAAGGGGGAGAATTACATCGAGTGATAGTTATCGGGGTTTGTAGTGTGTGTTTTCACTCGCTATTTGGTTTTCCCTTGAACAATTTGCTTCATGAACTTTTTGCACCGCTTGTGGTGTTGAAAAACTCGGTCGTCATGTAACGTTAATAACCCCGCCTGCAATATCATTTGCTTCACACTATTTGTCTGCAGGTACCATCGAATGTTTTTCCTGTGATTGATTATCATCGACCATTACTTTATTTACAGGGAAACATATCTGCTTATCGAAGAAGAGCAGAAAATCATCATTGTGATGATACCTATTCGGAGAAGTACTTCGAGTACTGAACAATCTATATCTGTTGTGATTGGATATGCTCTAAGTGTTATTTTTTTTAACTAACCTTGCAGGATGAAAAAGTTAGTCTAAGACAAATGCTTTGCGTGAAGGCTATATCTATGATTGACAAAGTGTTTTTCCTCACAGATATCCTTTGTATCATCTATGTTGCAGGAAAACTTCCTCGAAGATATCCACTCCAACAACATATTCTTATGTTATCTTGCTCTCATCATATCGAATACCTAACATGCAGGAAAACTACATCTCGTGTGGATTCAAATTGTGTTCTTGAGAAACCTTCATGATTTTCCTTGTCACAAATCACTCATCGATTATCTTCACATCTAACTTTCTTCAAAGATTAGTGACATGAATCAACTCAGACACCGTTGAGTGCATTGTAAGAAATCACATTTAAGATATGATCAATGACACTCATAGAAGAGAAAATCGCTTCCCCACTGATCCTTCATGATCCGAAGCATATCTTAAGGGGGAGATATTTTATCTTGTAATTATCTCTCGTCCTTTATTATTCTTCACATTACATTCCATTCATTATCTATCATTCGATGTGATCTGTTTGTCAACAATCATCCAAAAAGGGGAAGATTGTTGGTGCAATATCTGCCTACCGTGTTTTGGAGATTGTTGACAGAAATAGGTTGGAGTGATTTGTTGCTGTGTAGTGCATCAGAGAGAAAAGTCCATACACAACCGAAGAGAATGATGTGCTCTGGTGCTGAGTTCGAGGACATTCACCAAAGCACATCTGCGTTGTAGAGAAGAATGAGCTATATTTGTTGAAGAGATAGAGTCGAGAAGATTGATGTGAAGAAATTGACCCCTCGAAGTTTTTTCACTAAAGCAAAGCTTTTGATTCGGTCTGTCGTCCGAAGAAATTGACTGCAGTGATGGAAGTCGAAGACAAAGTGAAGACGTAGTATTCATTTCATTGTTCTTCTTCCTTCTTTCGAGTCAGGACCTCCGTACTATTAAGAGGGGGTATAGGTTCTCGATGCTTAGATCGATTGTGATGCTTAGCCATAACTATGAAAGAGCGAGAGAAATCGCTTTGTGTCCGAGCAAATACTTGCCAGCAAGAGAATGTGATCTTCTTCGCTGCGAGAGATTTGACTCGGACCAAGGAGGTAGCATTACTTGTTCCTCAAGTAATGTTACTGTTGCTCAAAAATCCGACCATTGTGAACATGTCGGTTGGCCATTGGCTGGACCTCGTGTCCAAATGGTCATCTCCCGTCTGGGAAGGCTGCGGCATAAATAGCCACCCCGCTCCAACTTTGTCCGTGGCTGCTCCGCTTGAGATTTCTGAGAAGATTGATTTGAGCAACCCCTCTCCGAGGTGATTTGAGTTTAAGATCCACCGAGAGAAAAATCAAGAGCCCAAACTTAGACAGTGGGTTTAGCAATCACAATAGTTCTGAGTGAGAGTTCTTGTACCTATTACTCTTGAGGCTGCGCACTCTCTAGATACGTTTCGGCTTCGAGTGTTGAAGAGTTGTTGTCTTCATCAAGCCTGATCTTTAGCAACCAAGAGTGATTGTGGTTCACGAAGGTCGGCCGAAGGTTTGGAGGTCGCCGACAAGAATCTACCACAAGTGAAATCAACCTGAGCTGATCAGCTCTGCATTGAAGGAGAATAGGGTGAAGAGAGTTTATCTTCCGTGTTAAGTCACAGCCCCTCCAACCAGACGTAGCCCTTTGGCAGAAGGGTGAACTGGTCTACCAAATCTCTCTGTCGCCATCGAGCACCACTGGTCATCTCACTCTACTGCATTTCCTTAGCAGTATATTCGTGCTCGTGCCGATAGATTACTTGATCATTTTGTTCTGTTGCCACCATCCTGTGGATCTGTGTTCATCTCCGTTCATATCATCGCATGTGGTCTTTCGTTACCATCATGTAAGGCTTCTGGCGCAGGATGTTGAACTCTGTGGATAAACTCAGCTTTTTCCATAGTAACTTTGTCGTAAGCACACTACTTATTCGAGCCGGTAACATCCGTGTCGACTCAGATGCATGGGCTGGATTACTCGAACCATGATAGTCAGAGGAGTTACAACTGCCCTGGCTCGATATTTATCTGCAAAGTATCGTTGTCAGCGTTCTCAGCTAGGTTGTCGATCAGCACAAACTGGCAATGTCCCGTCGATTCACTCGTGGCTTTTTATTGATAGAGATTTCATGCGTTGTAGGACATGTCGACTAGGATCCCCATACGCGTCTCTTCTTCTTCCCCTTTTTTATTTGTTCTCGTCTGTCTGACAAAGACAGATTGGATTCTCCCGTTGTTCGCACGTTTTTATTTGGTGTTCTTCAATAGCTTTGCATTTTGTGATCTATTCGCATGCTTGTCGGATTTGAACTGGTGTGGTTCAAGAAGCCTTAATCGCGAAGTTAGGACAACCTTCCATGATATGAACTCTCTCCTCACTACCAGTCATTTCACACTCCAATCACTCTATTTCCGTTCCAGTAGTTCCCCGCCGAGTAGCCGCAGATATACTCGGTCCTAACAAGGTAGTTATGCCAACTGATTGAGCGGCGCACCCCCCCCCTTCTCCGCCCCCTTTGGCCTCCGAACGCTTCCTAAGAGTACGGCTGGTGTCATCTTGTCTGTTGTTCTTCCCATGCCCCCCCTCCCTTCTTTCCCTTCCGCCCATCCGCCATCATCTGTCGCCATCAAGAATACAGGCAGGTTAACCAATAATGTGGCACTTTTTGCCGGTGTCACAAAGGGTTTTGTAAGCTAAACTCGTGAGTTGGAAGCCCCCTAGTGCCCTTATGATCAATTAATTAAGACTGATGCCCCGTAATATGAGATGAAACGACAAAGGCCCTGACTTTCGGGGATGCCGACTTTATTACATTGATCATAATATGATAAGCCAATAAGGCAGGATACCCATGTTTGAACCGCGAATCTTGGCAGCTTATCCTCTTTGGCAACCTTTAATTTTTTCGCCAATCTGGCAGGATACCCATGTTTGAACTGCGCATCGTGGCAGCAAGTCCTCTTTGGCAACCTTTTAATTTTCTGAGAACTCGAACTTGCGAGAGATGGATTTCTCTTGAACCGGACTTTTAACCGGACATTGAGAGCTCAAAACTTTGTGAGAGATAGAGTTCCCTTGAGACGGATTTTGAACCGGTACTTTCTGATCGCCCAACACTTGTTGAGCTGGAAATTTTCTGACATCTTTGAATTTTTCACTAATGTGGCAACAGTCTCTGGGACCGGGTTGTCTTCTCTTTAATGACCGGGGTTCTTGAATTTGCGACAACGGCCAATTCTTCCGAGTCATGACTATGTAGCCCCCGAGTCTTAAGATGACTCGAGGAGTTCGCTTGAGATTCTTCAAACTTGGCTATGGCATAAATCGGCCGTGATGTTGATAGCTGATAGCTGGAATGTATTTGAAGCTGGAGGCGAGGTGGCGAGTTGATGATCTTTGCTATGCTCATCATATGTCCTCCCATGGCTTGTTATTTTCTCTTGGTCCGGCTCTCCTCGCTTCTCCAGGGCCTTGAATTACTGGCTCAATTGTTGGCCGGCCCAATTAGCCTCTCCAGGGTCAGCTCCTTCGTAGCCGACTCTCCTGTTTTCTTAATGTGCTGAAGCAGAATGGATCACGGGGGCGGCGGCTTGCGCGCGTCCATTGAATAGTTTGTGTATGCGGACACGGCTCCGCTGTGTTGATGTAGACGCGAGAGTTGGCCGCTGCATTAAAAATCGGCGCGGGCACACGAGCTGGCCGCGGCGTTGTAAGCCGGCTTGGACGCGCGAGTTAACCGCGGGCATGGACGGATGAATCGGCCGCAGCGTTGATGTATACTGAAATGCGGGGGCGGCGGCTTGCATGCATGTCCGTCAGGTAGCACGGCACAGATGAATGCCAGTGTAGAATGATGCTGGCGCGCGTTCCGTATCCGCGATATGACACCACTTTTGTAGTGAATAATTGCCCTACATAACAGACACTGTAGGCCAGAGTAATTGTTCTTGAATAAGTTAATATGTATTGAAAAATAAATAAGGCGGATAGCACCTGGTATTTTCTTTGGACGTCGATCCAGTCATGATGACGAGGCAACTACAAAGATGAGTCGGTAGGTAGAATGAACCGACAACAACAGTAGGTCAGCTGCTGTTGTAAGCCGGCAGTGACGTCAAGGCGGCTGCAATTCATATCACAAATCAACTCCATCCACCGAACAACCAGTTGGGCAGGCATAGCTGTTGTATTTTATTATCAACTGAAGTGGACTAGTTGATGCCCGAGCTGATAGCTTGAGCCAGTTGGGAAAAAATTCTTGTTGATTGTCACCCGCTGGTTGACCAATGTGTCGTCTTTGAGAAACAGTCAGCTAGATGTGCCTCATCCTCATCATCAAATTCTGTTTGCACCTTCGTTCCTCTAACAACTCCAGACCTCAACAATTGTGTGTCCTCCCACTGAGTATTATCAGTAGTCATCGGTGATAATTTTTTGCTCTGAGAAAGGGTCATCAGACTATCAACTTTACGAGTCAATTTCTTAGGCGATTGTGCTTCCTTCTTTTTGTAGGAGCTATCATCTCAACATAATTATCACCATCGGTCACGGTGTTATGTTCTTCATAATCATCCAATCATCCCAAGCACAGTCAGCATTATAATCCATCTATTGCATCTTTTCCTCGGTAATCTCATAATTCCTATCAGCATCTGAGGGGTTTCTATTAACTTCAGTATCATTTGAAAAGGCAAGCTGATGAGATCTTCCACTGAAACTTGAATACAAAGACGTTTTTAATGAACCTAGAGCCCTCATAGGAGCAGGCGACAAAAAACACAATCCCAAGAGGATGCGTGGCGGGGAGGTGTCGTTTGAGCCGGAGAGGGAGGTGGCCAGGGGGTAGCGCCAGTAGCCATATCGGGAGGGCGGCAGTATCTCGCTCGCTTACGTTAGGAGCAGCTGGCTGGTGGAGAAGCTTCAACGGCGGGATAGAGAGGAGGCCACAACGGTGGCGGCTCACAGGCAGGGGTGGTCCGGCCCGCTCGAGGCGAGGCAGTGGCTTGTGGGCAGCGACTGTGGCCAGCGACGGCTCGGGAGCCGCCGGGGCGCACGGGAGGGGGCCGTCTCAAGTCGAGCACTGGAACAACCCGCAGTGGAGGTGCTCGGGTAAAGGCGAGGTGAAGCCACAGTGAGCTGGTGTTGGGGCGCGGCCGCGGAGGAGACAGGAATCGGTCGGCACGCCGAAGATAGCTCAAAGGCGCAGCTGAGGCCTCGGCAGAGGCGGGCCCTGGAAAAACGGCGGGGCGGCTCATCGTTGGCGGCTTGAGGCGGCCGGGAAAAGGAGCGTCGGTGACTCGTAACAGAGGCGGCTCATCTTCGGTGGAGGTGGCGCGGCGCGGAGGTGGCCGAGCGACGGGTTGGAGTAGAGGTGGCCACGGCAACAGCAGGGCCGCTCGCCGACTTGTAGGCAGCCGCAGCAGAGGCGGCAAGCCGGCTTGGAGGTGGAGGCAAACCACTACGGGGGCGGAGACCGAGGCTGCAACAGCTTGGAGCGCGGCCGCGGCAGAGGCGGCTTGGAACGGCTCAGAGGCGAGGTGGCTCACGGAGGGCCACGGCGGTTTGACGGGGGCGGAGCGAGGCCGGCGGGTTGGAGCAGCGCAAGGCAGCGGATTGAGGCCAGCTTGCAATGAGGCAGGTCCGGGGTAGCCTGACGCAGGCGAGCTGTAGCAGTGTGGCGCCGACAAAGCACAGCGGCGAGCCGGCGACGGCGGCTCGGAGCAGATGCCACACAACGGTCCAGCTGGTAGGGGGCTCATGAGGGGGCCACGACGACGGTGACTCACGGCGGCAGCCCGGAGGCGAGTGGCTTGGAGGCAATGGCGGGGGCGCAGCCACGATTTAGGCCGTCGAGGGCGCAGCCGTGACTGAAGTCGTCGGGGGCGGCTCACATCAGAAAGGGCGACGGCGAGGCGGGTCGAGGCCCGTGGTGAGGCAGGTCTCTACTACAGCGGTGTCGGCGTGGTTTGTAGTTTGCGACAGATGCGAGGTTGGCCTGGCACAGCGACGGTGGAGGAGATGGGTGGAGGTGAGACCACAGCCATAGCCGCGAACGGCGGCGGAGGCAAGGTGGAGGTCGCGACGGCTCGTGGTGGCGGCAGAGACGGTTGGCACCGGAGGCGGGCCGCTGATGCAGACCACGGCGGAAGCGGCGCTAGGCGAGGCAGCGCTTAGAGCGGCGGGTCCGATGCAGGCGAGGCGCGGGTGGCTCGGAAGCGTAATCAAGCCGATGAGGCGCTCGGAGGCGAGTTACAGCGGTTCAGGCGACTCGACGTGCGATCTGTGCCGGGGCGGTTTGACGCGAGGCACGGCAGCAGGGGCGGCCAGGCAACAGTAGGGCCGCTCGGCGACTTGGCCGGTTTGACTGCGGCGGCTCAGCACGGCCATGGGTGAGAAGGCTCGTGGCAAGGCGGCTTGAGGTTGCTAGTGACCCAGAGTGAGGCCCGAAATAGAGACGCCTCGGCGACGGGTGGCTCGACGATTTGGAGGCAAGTCCCCTGGCCATAGAGGTGGTTGACGGTGAGGCGTGGATGAGCCGGCAGTGGGTTGGAGAGATGCCGGCACGGTGGGGCCGCGGCCGAGCAGTAGTAGGAGCAAAGGCGTGGGTGAATCGGGGGCAAAAACAGAGTTCGTGCTCATGTCCAAGTTCTTCTCTGGGTCATCCCTAGTTTTGACCACCCACGTCCATGTATGAGCAACAGGACGACCCTGATGCGGTTTGTACGTGGCTGATGAACCACCTCGGGACTTGATTCATTGTGAACGACAGCTGATGTTTTACGTAGTAGCAATCAGACCCTGTCGGCGACTTGCATCGACGAACAAATTGCAACCCTAATTTCTCTTGTACCTCGGATAGGTATTAGACCTGACTGCTCGCCTTCGAGATGATGTAAATCCTTCTGCAATGACTCTTCTTCATCCGGAAAAATGCGAACTTCTCGATACCTGGGAGAGATCCCTTCAAGAACTTAATACCACTGTGCGTAGGCCCATGATGGGCGTCAATTGTCGTGGTTTTGTCATGGCAGATGTCCTAGTGTGAGGACTTAGTCGTGAGGCCATCGCAACTAGGTGGTAGCTTGAACGGGGTTGATCGGAATCGAGAGATGTGAGATTTTACCAAGGTTCGGCCCCTCGTGGTAGAGGTAAAAGCCTACATCCTGCTTTATATATATTGATGATGATGATGATCTCGGTTACAAGGGCGGTGTTTCGCTACCTCTATCTCGAGAGCATCTATTCTGATCTTGTCTAAGACTTGGTTGTCTCAAACCTGTCTATTGTGACCTGACACTCTTGGGGTGCCCTGCTCCTCCTTATATAAGCTGAAGGGCAGGTTACATGTAGAGTCCTAGTAGGATTAGGACTTAGCCTAATTCTGGCTTCTTATCGCGGGCTTCTCAACCCTGGGCTTCTCACCGTGGGCTTCTTAACGCCTCGGCTTCTTATCTCCAGGCGGCTCATCTTCAGGGCTCAACTCTGAAACTCATCTCCAGGATTCTAAGTAGTTGCCGGGTTAGGATCTGCCGGGTCAGGATCTGTCGGGTCAGGTTCTGCCGGGTTAGGATCTGCCAGGTCAGGATCTGTCAGGTTAAGTCCAGAGATGACTTAACAGGGCTGCTTAAGTCCAGAGATGACTTAACGTCATGAGCCGGGTTTAACCGCGGGAATTCCCCCGATAGCTTTACTGCTTAACCGAAGCATGGCACTGTCTAATGCACATGGTCTGAATAAATAATCCGTATGAGATATTGGTTGCCAGTTATTAACAATCTCCCGTTTGTAAGAAGATTATATCAAAACTTGTCTCAAATTTGACAAAAAAATACAATATCACAGTCTACTAGTGTACATATATGACACCACGATAAGTTTCATGAATTTCAACTAAGTTTTGGATTTACTAAATTTTAAAAAACAATATTCTCAATGTTTTGAAATCTCTTTCACGGGGAAACATGCACCCAGGGACACACATATGATTTTGCAACCCATTTTGGTGCACATGTAGCTCAAATTTGATTTTTGCACATTAAATCCCTAGGAAATCAATCAATGTATAAAACGGGTCGAATGATCTCTGTTTTTTTTTAATTTTAACACGACACTCCTTTGGTCACATGTTCACTGCAAAAAAAGTTTGACATGCCTCAGAGTGGCTGTGGTGGTGCGGGATGTGTGTGTCTCTGTGTGTGGTTGGGGGGGGGGTGGGGTCGCGCAGTACACTACGAGTCGTGAGACTCCGTGTGGGATTATTGATCATTTTGTGAGTCATATATGCCACATCAAAGTCGTGAATTGGTTATTTAAAGCATTACACAATCCTTTCATACATACATGTTCGGGCCACATGCATGCATTGGTGGTCCTCTCGGACACTCCCTCGTGTGGTTATCAGCGACGTGCCCATTCGTTAGGCCGCAAAGGTTTTCAGTTTCCACCGACAACGAGAGGCATTTGACCAAAGGTGGATTCATCTTGGCATGTGTGTTACGGTGTGGATCATGGTGAGATTCCATATCAAAGTTCGGGCACGTGCGTACACATGAGTCCCTCCCACCGGCTCGAAGTGAGGGGGCTACGCATCATGGTGTAGTGTGTTTCCGGTTTGTGAAGCATGTGCCACGTCAAAGTTGTGCATTGGGTATTCAAACATCACACAACACACAGGCACATGCACGTGGTGGTTGTCCTATGACACTCACTCGCGTGTGACTCTCTCTGTGGGCCCGCGAGGTCGTCGTCGATCAATTGAACATACAGCGAGAGAGAGGTTAATTTGACCAACAAGGATGGTTCTTTTTTGGTTTGTGTTACGTATATGCACGGTAGGAGTATGTAGTACATGTCAAATAGGGGGCAACACGTATACTCTCTATATATGTGTGTGTCATAACATCACTCCATGTGGGGACTTTCCGGTTCCCGAGGCAGGTGCCACATCAAAGTTGTGCATTGGTATTCAAACATCACGCAATACCATGTAGGCGGTGGTTACCCTATAGGAATTCACTCGCATGCGGCGCTTCCATCTGTGGGCCCGCGAGGTTGTCCTCCATCACTTCGACCCAATGAGAGAGAGGTTAATTTGACCATCAAGGACTGATTCTTTTTTGGTTTGTGCTATACAGTAGAAGTATATATATACCACGCGTTGAATGGGGGCGTAGCACATACCACACATCATGAACCTCACTCTCTGTGGGGACTTTTCAGTTTCTGAGGTATATATATATATGGTGCCACATCAAAGTTGTGCATTGCGTATTCAAACATCACACAAAAACCTCTTTGGGCCACATGCAGACGATGGTACATAGTCCTATATAGGATGCTCACTTGCGTGCGACGTACGCTTCTCTCCTGTGGGCCCGCGAGGTCGTCGTCCATCACTTTGACCCAACGAGAGAGAGGTACATTTTACGAACAAGGAGGATTAATTTTTTTAGGGTTGTGTTACGTTAGAAGTATAGTATACATGTCGAAGGGGGTGGGACCAGCATATACTAGGTGTCACATGAACCTCACTCTGTGTGGGGACTTTGCGGTTTTTGAGGCAAATGCCACATCAAAGTTGTGCATTAGGTATTCAAAACATCACAACCACACACCTCTCCATATATATGTTTTGGCACACATGCAAGCGATGGTGGTTGTCCTCTGGCACTCACTCACGCGGTTATTGGCGATGCTTCCATCTATCGGCCCGCTTGGTCCATCACTTTCACCGACAGCGATAGAGGTTAATTAATTTGACTTAGGAGGGGATTAATTTTTTGTTTGTCTCACGATATAGGTCATGATGTGAGATTACATATATAATAGCGCATGTGTACACATGAATCCATCCCGCTGGATCGAAGGGGGGCGAGCACACGACATGTCATGAACCTCTTGCTCTGTGTGGGGACCTCTGCGATTTTCAACGCATGCACCACATCAATGTTGTGCATTGGGTATTCAACACATATGCATGCATCACACACCTCCATAAATATGTTCGGGACACATGCATGCAATGGTTGTCTTTGGACACACTGTCACTCGCTTGGTTATGGGCGGCCACTCACATTAGCATAGTAGATTGGGCTCCACGAGGCTTGCCTCCCGCTCTCGAAAATATCTACTGCCTCGTAATCTCAAAAATATCTACCGCCTGGAAGGTTTTAATGTTTGATAGGACAAGATTAGTATGTGCGGATCGTGTGCGATGTCTGTTACTCCCGCTCTACTTCAATCCCTTGATTCAAATTTTCAGTAGCCCCGGCATTTTACTCCCGCCTCTGCATCCCTCGCAATCTCAAAAATATCTGCTTGCCCTTGATTTAAATTTTCAGTAGCCCCGGCTTGTTACTCCCGCCTCTGCATCCCTCGCAATCTCAAAAATATCTGCTCGCCCTTGATCCAAATTTTCAGTAGCCCAGCATTTTACTCATGCCTAGTAAAATTTTCAGTTGCCGCGGTATTTCCTCAAACACCACCTTGGCCCCCCCTCCACACACACCACACACACCCCAAAACCTCCGCTCACACAGACACACACCACCCATCCCTCACTCTAAACCATTGGTAGGTCGCCGCCATCGGCACCGCCGCCGCCTCCATCCTCAGCCTCTGCCTGTGTGCCGCCGCCGCCCAAAAGAGGTTTATCACGGCCTCTTCGCCCGACGCCGGCGAGGTGTCCGCCGAGGTGTCCCCGTCGTCCTTCGTGGGCTCTTTATCGATCCGCCGTCGCCGGTCGCCCGATCCGCCCGCCGCCGCGCCCCTACGCTGGTTCTAGGACTTCCCCATCCTCCCTTGGGCCCGGCCGCTGACGAGGTCCTACCTCGGGGTCCGGCAGCGGTGGTGGGGGACGTGGGTCGCCGAGATTACGGATCAGGAGACCCACACCTGCCGGTGGCTCGGTAGCTTCCACACGGCCGAGCTCGTGGCCATGGAGTACGACCGCTGGCGGGTCCACTACCACAGCGTGATGACTAGGCTCAATTTCCCCTTCGGCACACGTCCGGTCGACCTCGTCCCACCGGAGCCAGGGGTGGTGAGCTCGGCTATGGTGCGGGAGGACCGCGAGGCATGGGAGCGCCTCGAGGCCGAGGCCGCCGATGAGTCCTACATGCAAGAGCTCCGCCGGCAGCACCCGGAGCTCGTGGAGGCGGAGCGGATGATCTTTGCCGGCACGGAGGGCGGAGAGGTTATCGTGCTCTCCTTCAATGATGAGGTCGAAGGCGGCGAGGACGGCGGCGCGGAGGGCGTCGAGGTGGGCGGCAAGGACGAGGAGATCGACGTCGATGAGTGGAGAAGTGTCTTCCCCAACGACCCCGACGATGGCATCGGCCCAGACCCGGCTCGTGGCACACCGTACCTGACGAGAAAGGATTGGCTCGACCTCCACTTCAACCGAAAGTAGTTTAGTTTAGTTTAAATTTATGTTTTATGTTCGGTTATGCAAAACTATCAATGTTTATGTTTGAATGCATGCTACTTTCGGTTCAATCTGCTTTGAACTTGATCAAATTGAAGTTTACAACGTTAAGTTTAGGGGATCGACTAGAAACGGCCAAAAATTGCTGGAGTATATATATACTCCACTAAGGGTTTTAGTCCGTTAACTTTTAGGGGATCGGCTAGAGATGACCTTATGCCTTGTTTATTTCAGTTATTCACAATGTGATGCTCTATATGTGCAACTATTTACCGTGCAGTTCAATTTCATCAATAAAAGTTTCAACAATACCACTATGAATTACGATATTTGGTTGTTGTTAAGGATGTTGCAGTTAACACACCTTTTTATTTTTTTAACAATAACTAGTGTACTTTAGACCTGCACAATACCAGTTTGAATGACTATATTTGCTTGTTTTTAAATGTTATGCCTATTGCAGTTAACACACCTTTCCACTTCTTGTTTTGCTTAACTAGTGTGCTTAAACCTGCACACTGAAGCTATCATTTGTAAATTATGTTGTCTATCATGGATATATTTGGTTGATGTTTAGCCTGTTGTGCTTAACATGCCTTTATATGTACTCATACAGGACAATATTAAGAACAGCTGATGTTTTCCATCGAGGTTAGTTTCATCGCATTGCTTATATACACTCACTGTTCAGGATATCGGTAGCTGGTACCATATTGCCTGGGGGCTGATAAGGGATTAGTCGTCGAATCGGACATTTCACTGAATATATCTGTAACCCATTTATCGGTAGGTTAACTAGGGCCATATTTAATATATCTGAGGCTACATAGCAACATGCATTGTACTGAATGACTAAATATGCAATCCCAGGCTACATAGCAACAAGGAAGAGTGTTACCTTAATGTTCTGATGATGTCTAGATATACATGTAATAAGATCTTATATAATGGGATGGAGGGAGTGTTGTACTACATCATTTTGCAATTGTTGTTTAGCTTCTAATATTAACTTGATGCTTTTAGGTACATATGTCATTGCCAAAGATCCACACTTCGACCCTTTCTGCGTATGGGGCAATGAGATATTCATGAACCAGCATCAAGTGAGGAAACTGATAAAGATTGTTATTAAAATCCGTCAAAAGATGTCAATCGAACTATTTGTTTACACTTTATGCAAGACAACAGTGAACTGCAGGATGGTAAGTAAGAACTTTGTAGCCTTCTTTTTACTGCCCTTAATGAGTTGTGTTAGATGACAATGTCTGAATCTTTTTCCTTTGTAGTGGATCCTGAAGCCGTTTACTCAAGATTACCTCTCAAACTACATGATTGACGGCCGGCCATCACAAGGGGTTGGACTAGAGTCGTGTGTGCCTTCTGCATCAAGGAGAGCACAATAGGGCCATTTTGCTTCACCTTGTTCAGCAACCAGAATGTCTCTCGCCTCTTTCTTTACCATCTTTAATAGTACAAGTATACAACCCTGCTTCATCATTCTTTATTTGGTGCTTATGTAATTCTTTTCTTTGATGTAATTCTTGAACATATGTATCTGTGAATCGAATAATGCATTGGTTGTTTGAACCTGATGGATATGAATATAGCTATAGCCTACTTTCAAATTCAAATTAGGTACAATTTTAAATAGCAGCAATTAAATTAGGGTAAAATTACGCTCTGCAGGTCATTATGGCACACATAGTCTATAAAGCACAGCATGTGTGATATACATCATAATCTGACACGGTTCACGGAGAGGAAACGTGTGTAACCATGCACACAGTTGCCGTTTGCAAAGCGTGTGTGATGTCAGACAATATCACAAAGGTGCGGGAAAACTAAATGTGTGTGATTGTCGACCTATCATACATGATTTACAATCATGAACTGCTTGTGATGTGCCGGGCATTGTAAACGTAGAGCCAGTTTGGTACGTGCCTGGAAAAATCCCGTGCCTGGACTGCGCCTGGTTTTAGGTAAAACCACAGAAGTCCGACTACGATGGTGATGCCAGCACACACGAGTAGCAAGGATGGAGCGTTTGGGATATTAGATATATCCCAAATAGTTGTGTGAAGAATCGCGTTTTGGATAGGTGTGGGCATCGCATACGCTTTGTTCTGGAAAACGTATGCATTCCTACTCACTATCCCCGACGGTTTCTGGGTCATGTAGGAAGGACCCCCCCCCCCCTATCGCCCACATTTGTTTGGCGACGGTTTAAAATGCCGTCGCGGAAAGGGGTTAAAAACTGTTTGTATAGCAGCTCGTTGTACTAGTGATATCATATTCAGTGATCTACAAGTTTTATGTAGGATTTTATGACTAACCATGTGAATGACCAATTCCTATTAACTCTCTAAATAGATATAAGTGAAGCACGAGAGTTTAATTCTTTATACAAAATACTTGCCGAAACTCTAACAAATATAAGTGAAGCAAAAGAGCATTCTACAAATAACGGTTTTCTATGTGTAGAGAAACAGGCATCCAAACTTCAAATGATACATGTGAAGCATATGAAGCATTCTATAAAGCCATACTCAAAAGATATAAGTGAAGTGCATGAAGCATTCTATAAATCAACCAAGGACTATCTTATACCAGCATGGTGCATAATTAAAATAAAAATAAAAGGCACACGACGCTCCAAGAATTTACGCATATCATGTGAACAAAACAAAAATCGAGACATACCGATAATTGTCGAATAAAGATGGGATGCCTTCCAGGGCATCCCCGAGCTTAGATGCTTGAATCTCCTTAAATATTTACTTGGGGTGCCTTGGGCATCCCCAAGATTGAGCTATTGCCTCTCCTCATTCTTCTCATATCAATACCTCCTCGATCTTTGAACACTTCATCCACACAAAACTTGACCAAACTTTTTTATTAGCGGGGTTAGTACATATAACATCAAATCCCATCATGTACTGCTGTAACATTATTGTATAATTATAATAAAACATTACCCACTGTATGCTATCACAATTCTATGGCCCCAAGTCAAAGGAGGCTCAACAAGATTTCAAACATACGCAAATAACGAAACTATAACAGCAATATGTGAAAACAAGACAATCTGTAAAGATGCAGATGGTACATATACTTTTGTAACTCAAAAAAACTAAAAACTTAGGACATAATAAACAATTTGCATAGCAGTATCGTGTAAAAAATTCAAAAACTTTTGACGTTCCAATAAAAAATGTAAATTCACGCACTACAGCCAAAGTTTTTATTTTTGCACTGCACATACCAAACAAGCAATCTAAACATCCGAAAGGCAAATTATGGCACATTATTTTTAGAATACAATGGATTTGTATAAGGGATAATTATTTTTGTTGAAAATTTTCTGTAATTCAATATTTGCAAAGTTTCCATGGGCATGAACAAAGTTCAAGGAGCTCCCTCACTTCAACGGTGCTTGTCTTTCTTACTTTCACTTTTCTTTTTGGAAAATTTTAGGTTCCCCTCTATATTTTTTTGTTTTTAAACCTTTTAAAAGCACACATCAGAATAAAATGACTCTCTAAAACTTCTGGGTTTTCTCCATGGCAGCGCTTTCTTTAAAGCCATTAAGCTAGGCATAAAGTGCTCAAGTAATTGATCCACCCGGATCCCAAGGTATATCAAAGCCATTTTTAATTAACAATGATTTGTATTTTAGTATTGAGCACAAAGCAACATTTATCATGTAACAACTAAGTCTAACTCTCTTCCTATGCATCGGCATGTCATAAAAGAACAATTCGTGCACACAAAGTAAAGGCCAATGCATAGTATAAACAGTTTCTTGCAATTTTATCGTATTGGAAACATAGAGAGGTGGAGATGTAGTTCCTCTCTCATAATAATTGCAAGTAGGAGCAGCAAGCACATGCATATTATATCTATCAAAATCATCATGTGTAATGGTAAAACGCAACCCATCAATATAATCCTTAATAAGCGCAAACTTCTCCGATATAGTGTAGTTAGGAGAATTCAAAAAAATAATAGGACTATCATGTGTGGGTGCAATAGCAACAATTTCATTCTTAGCATAAGGAACTATAGCAAGTTCATCTCCATAAGCATAATTCATATTGGCATCATGGCCATAAGCATAGCAAGCATCAATTTCATCAAAAAGGGATATTTCAAACGAATCCAAGGGATCATAGCAATCATCATAGCATTCATCCTTCGATAAGCACAAAGGGAAATTAAACAATGTATGAGTTGAAGAGTTACTCTCATTAGAAGGTGGGCACGGGTAGCTAATCTGCTCTTCCTCCTTTTGTTCTTCGCTCTCCTCGTCATCTTTTTTATCTAATGAGCTCACAGTTTCATCAATTTCTTCTTCCATAGATTCCTGCAAAATATTAGTCTCCTCTTGGACAGCAGAGGAGTCCTCAATATATGGTTTAACATAAGCATTAGAAGCATAATTATCATAGCAATGTTTAAGCATGTCAAAAATTTCAGATTTGTAAAGAGTAGCATCATACTTTTCAATTAAAGAAGCAATTTCATAAGCACCCTTAAAAGCAACAAGTTCTTTGATTTGTTCAACATTATAGTAATTATAAACACCCTTGGCATAATAAGATAAGATTCCATTATCCTTAAACTCACACTGGAAAGAAAGGTGTTTTTTAGGGTCTTCAGAACAACAAGAAAAATCATGTATTTCGCATAAATTCTAAGCATATCATTGCATAGTATTAATATGATGCCATAAAAGTTTCCCTTCCTGAGATAAGCGGTGTCGCACAAAATGAGCATGCTCATCTAATGATTTTCCCTCAACTAAGCTAGTTGGGTTTTCAGCACGAGCACATAGGGATCGAAGATGATCCAAGTAGAAAGCTTCAGCAGTATGATAGATTTTGGGTGGTTCTTCAACCATTGGTTTAGCAGGTACAACTATTTTTTTTGGTATTTTTCATTTCCTACCCATAACTAAAGATAGAAAACAAGAGCACAAAATAAAAATTACTTAGTGATAAAGCAAACAAGCACACACGAGAATATTCACCCCACGCTATTGCTCCCCGGCAACGGCGCCAGAAAAAGGTCTTGATAACCCACAAGTGTAGGGGATCAATTGTAGCTTTTTCGATAAATAAGAGTGTCGAACCCAATGAGGAGCTAAAGGTAGGATTTATATTCCCTTCAAGTTCTATCGACCACCGATACAACTCTACGCACACTTAACGTTCGCTTTACCTAGAACAATTATGAAACTAGAAGTACTTTTTAGGTGTGATAGGATAGGTTTGCAAGATAATAAAGAACATATAATCAAAGCTAGGGGATGTTTAGATAAAGAAACAATTAAGTTAGTTTTAGTAGAGAGCTTTTGTAACACGAGAAAGTTATTTGTCCCTAGGCAATCGATAACTAGACCGGTAATCATTATTGCAATTTTATATGAGAGAGAGGCATGAGCTAAACTTGCTCTACTTGGATCATATGCACTTATGATTGGAACTCTAGCAAGCATCAGCAACTACCAAAGATCATTAAGGTAAAACCCAACCATAGCATTAAGTATCAAGTCCTCTTTACTCCCATACGCAACAACCCCCTTACCCGGGTATAAGCTTATGTCACTCTCGCCACCCACAATAAATGAATCATGAACGTATTGCAACACCCTACAGCGGGAATCCCTCACGCTTGCATGACACGGAGGGCACCATAGGACAGCACCAAAATAAAACATACAAGTCAAACCAATCACGATCATCAATCAACCCATAGGAGAAAACGGATCTACTCAAACATCATAGGATAGCCACATATCATTGGATAATAATATATAGTGTTGAGCACCATGTTTAAGTAGAGATTACAACAGGGAGAAGAGGTGTTACACCGCTTCATAGAGGGGTAGAAAGTTGGTGTTGATGGTAGCGAGGTTGTTGGTGTAGATCGCTGTCACGATCCTTGCCCCGGCGGCACTCCGGCACCACAGGGAGAGAGGGAGAGAGAGCCCCCCTCCTTCTTCTTCTTCCTTCGCCTCCCCCCTAGATGGGAGGAGGGTTTCCCCTCTGGTCCTTGGCCTCCATGGAGACGGAGGGGCGAGAGCACCTCCGAGATTGGATCTCTCTCTTTGTTTCTATTCTGTTTCGCGTCCCTGTTTTCTGGCCTTTCACCGTTTCTTAAATATCCGGAGATCTGTAACTCGATTAGGCTGAAATTTTAACACGATTTTTACCTGGATATAAGCTTACTTGTGGCTGAAGGACACCTCCAACCGACCTATAGGGTGTCCACAAGCTTTCCAGGCGCACCCTGGGTAGGGGGGCGCCCCTTGAGCTTGAGGGCCCCTCGGGCATCATCTCGCATTGATTCCACTTCCCAACAATCAAATATATTACAAAATAATTATCCGTAAAATTTTATCGCATTTGGACTTCATTTGATATGGATTTTCTGTGAAACAAAAAACATGCAACAAACAGGAACTCGCATTGGGCACTGGATCAATATGTTAGTCCAAGAAAGTCATAAATTGTTGCCAAAAGTATGTAAAAGTTGTAGAATATTGGCATGAAACAATCAAAAATCATAGATATGATGGAGACGTTTCAAAGCTTCCCAGTATAATACTGAAAAAACTACACCTTTTTCCGAACCCAAAATATGACTTCCCATATATAAATCTTTACCTTTCGACAATTCTGAGACTCCTCGTTGTCGGAATCGGGGCTCCGGGGACCCAAGCAAAGGTTTGAACTCTGAGGTGTGCGCGAAGAGCTCCACTAAGCTACGCCTCGCTGCTTACTGCCTCACGACGATGCTCCGGCATGCTCGAGCGAGAGGAAAAGAAGACACAACACGACGATTTACCCAGGTTCGGGCCACCTTGCGGTGTAAGACCCTACTCCTGCTTTGTGTGGATTGTCTCACGCGGGAGGATGAGTATGAACGAGTACAAGGATGAACTGCCTCGGGAGGGCTCAGGATTCCCCCCTCTCTACGGTGGAGACTAGCCTATCTTTATACTGGCCTTGGTCCTCTTCCCCCGAAAACTCTAGGCGGGAAGGGATACTACAACATCCAATTTCAAAGGGGGACAGGAGTACAGCTTATCCTGGCAAAAGGTGGTCTTCGCCTGCTAAAGCTTCTGGGCATGACGCGTTAGTGGGCTCGGCGATGACCTCCGTCTTGTGAGCCCGCGGTCCTGGTCTTCTAGCACCGGAATGGCAAGCTTTGGGGATTTCCTCGGGAAACCGCGTGCCATCCTTGTTCCCTTAGCACAAAAGAGGAAAGTGTCCTTGTCTGCGCCCGCTGGCGCCCTTCTGGCTCCGCTCGTCGTGGCTCGCGTCACCCACGTGAAGCGCGAGGCGGGGTGGAGAGCCTAGAGATGTCCACCCCGCGAGGGGCCTCGGGAGATGGCTTCGGGAGACCGCCCCGCGGGAGGCCCTCGGGAGCTCCTGATGACCCTTGCTGATGCTCGCCTCGCGAGGCAGGGACCCTCGCGAGGGTCTTGCTCGTGAAGTCTTGACGCTGGGCCACGACGGGCCTTCTGATGATGCCACGCAACGGGCCGCAGGTAGATGGGCCTGGGTACCCCCAGTCCCATGGGCCCGACAGTAGCCCCCGGGCCCGCGGTGCGCATGACCCCGCTCGTAGCGGAGGAGAAGAGAAGGGGCGAAGCGACGTGGGCCCCAACTGCCTGCGGGACAAGCTTGACGCGTGGCGTGCGTCGGGGCATGGGACGCCCCCACTTCCCCACGATGCCTCGGCAACTGCCCAGGCTGACATAAAGCCTGGCGAGCACTGCGAGGCCATCATTGCTTCGAAGGTGAAGGGGCATAGACCGGTCTCCTCCGTTCGCTATAAAAGGGCGAGGGTCGGACCCCTTGGCCCATCTCCTTCTTCTCGCCTCTCCGTCTCCAACCATTGTTGCCGTAGCCATGACACCCATGAGGAGGTTTTCCGCCACTGAGAAGGGGAAGGCGACGCTGGAGCGAGCTGAGCAGCCGCAGCCAGTGAGGGGACGAGGCCGTCCTTGCAAGCCCACCTCCGGGCCCAGGGCGCCTCCCCGGGGACACGGGCGTCCTCCATTGTCCGCCTACGCCGACTCGAGCAGCCACGGGCAGAACTCAGCCTGCGGGCATGGGCGTGGAGGCCAAGGCGGCCACGCCCGAGGGGGAAGGAATGGCGCCCGGGCACCCCAGTCGTGGAGTCACTCTGCCGACCTGGCCCGCGAGTTCATCGTGGGGATGGACGGCCAGCCCCGGACCAGCTCCCAGACTCCTTCATCGAAGAGATGGCAGACCGCGTGCCCCTAGGCCTGTGGCTGCAGCCGGACAACTGCTACAACAGTGCCTCCTGGGTGGCGATAGAGTTCCCTTCCCCCGGCTTCATGTTCCTGAAGCGGGGGTGGAAGTCGTTCGCCCGCGCCCGCGGCCTGAAGGGGGGCACAACCTCCACTTCAAGTTCGACGGGGCCGCCACGCTCTTCGTGAAGATCTTCGGGGAGGCCGGCGACCGCCAGGAGTGCTGCATGGAGAGCGACAGCGACAGCAGTGGCCACTCCTCCGGCGACAGCAGCAGCGGCAGAGGCAGCGCCTCCTTCGGGGGAAGCAGAAGGGGCGACGACTCCGACGAGCCCCCACGCCGCCGCGTCAAGAAGGAGGACTCCGACTAGGCGATGGCGATGCTGGAGCCGGTGCTCCAGGAGCGGCGACCTCCATGAACGAAGTCTATTTTGTTTTCTTTCGTTTCCTGCATCAAAGCGACATAGGCCTTGCGGGGTGTGTAAGAACTCTGGCGCTTGCGCCTAGATTTAAATGCTTTTGGCTCGTGTTTTAAGTTTATCATGGTACCCCTCATTTAGACTTAGCCTTTTCTTCGTGATCGTGTTAATGCTCTGCGTTGCTAGGACCTAGCCTCGAGTAGGCCTCAGCCGTCGCTGGTATGCCAGGTCGTGATGCCTTGGACAAGGCCAGGAGGTGAGGGCTCCTGAGGCAAGAAGCTTTGGGAGCAACGCTTGCCCACTGCCTCGCTCATGAGCATCGCGTGAGGACTTAGACACCAAGGCCTTGGTGGGATAGTGTGCACGGGGGCAGGCCTGCGGCCCGGGGCCCCCTACCGCCTGGGCCCTTAAAGCCGCTGGGACTGACCCAAGCGCAAGCACCATGCCCAGCCCCCGCTCGCGCGAGGTTCATGAGGGAGGCGCTAGGCGCGCGTGGCTGTCGAAAAATGAAATCCAACAAAACACCGCAAAGTAAACCCCATTCCTTTCCTTAGTGAGGACGCAAAAAATCCCAATCTTTATTCAGAGAAACTGCAAATTTGTTTACAAAAAGGAAAAAGGCTACCGCGTCCGGCACCTTCATTAGTCTTCCCACCAGCGCGGAGCATGGAGCCTCCACTTGGGCGTGGGCATGATCACTGTTCGATCGTTCCGCCAGCGCGGAGCATGGGGCTTCCACTTGGTGTGGGTGGGAGCTCCCGTGAGGCCATGGGGCGACGCACCGGGAGGCTCCGGGGCATGTACATCCCCACTCATTCTTACGTGAGAGTGTCACGGGTAGAACTTGCGGATGTGCTGGATGTTCCATGCGTTCTTCACGGGAACCCCATCCCCCGTCTCTAGGCGTGCGGCGCGAGCCTGGAGACGTGGGCGACCCTGAAAGGGCCTTCCCACATGGGCGAGAGCTTGTGGAGGCCCTCCCTGGAGAGGATCCGCCTTAAGACGAGGTCCCCGACCTCGAGAGTGCGGGGGCAAATGTTGCGGCTGTGGTAGCGCCGCAAGGCCTGCTGGTACCTCGCGGCGCAGAGGGCGGCCTGACGGCCGACCTCCTCAAGGAGCACAAGCCCCCCCCCGCATGAGTCGTCCTGGCATGCTAGGTCGAATGGCAGTACTCGCGGGGAACCATGCTTGAGCTTGGATGGGAGGACCGCCTCGGCCCCGTAGACGAGGAAGAAAGGGGTCTCGCCGGTGGGCTTCGTTGTGGTGGTGCTGATGGACCACAACACGGACCCGAGCTCGTCGAGCCAGGCCTTGCCACAAGCCTCGAGCTTCTTCTTGAAGCTCCTGGTCTTGAGGCCTCTGAGGACCTCCGTGTTGGCATGCTCGGCCTGGCCATTACTCCATGGGTGCACCACCGAAGCGTAGCATATCTGCATTCCAAGGTTAGCACAATATTGTGACGCCCCCGGCTCAATCGTGCACTAATCATACACGCAAATGCACACGATCAAGCCTAAGGACTCACTTGAAGGAATCACAACACAACTCTAAAACATAAATAAAGTCATACAAGCTTTATATTACAAGCCAGGGGCCTCGAGGGCTCAAATACATAAGCTCACATACAAGCGTCAGCGGAAGCATCAGATATCTGAATACAGATATGAAACAGAAAAAGATAAGTCTCTAGAAAGGCGGGGGTAAAACAAAAGCTACGATCGAAAGGCGCAGGCCTCCTGCCTGGGACCCTCTAATCCTACTCCTGGTCGTCGGCAAGCTTGTAGTAGTAACCACCATCGGGGTAGTAGTAGCAGTCGTCGACGGGGCAGCTGGCTCCTGGGCTCCGTCATCTGATTGCACCAAACGGATATGGGGGAAAAGAGAAAGCAAAGCAACCGTGAGTACTCATCCGAAGTACTCAGCAAGCAAGGATCTACACTACATATGCAACATTATCAAAGAAAGGCTGTATATGTGGACTGGGCTGCAGAAATGCCAGAATAGAGAGAAGGCCTAGTCCTATCGAAGACTAGCATCTTCATCGGTCTTGCAGCATTAGAAGAGTGTAGATTAGCACAGTATAAAGTAATAGCAGTATTAAGAATCAACCTCGGCCAGAGATCCTTCTCGACTCCCTGCGAGAAGGTAATCCCAGAGCCATACTATCTATTTCTCATCACAAGTATCCAGTTCTAGTTGTATCGATCGGGATACAACTCCAAGCGTCCGTTACCGTGGATCCGGCTATGCATAGATTAGTTCTTCCCTGCAGGGGTGCACCAACTTACCCACCATGCTCGCTTAACTCCGGTCGGGCACACTTTCTGGGTCATGCCCGGCCTCGGCCAAACGACACACCGCAACCCTACCTAGAGCTCAGCAGAGAGGTCCCCGTCGGTCTATATCCGAAGCACTCAGGGGTCTTGGGCCATCGCCCTGTGCACTCCGGGTCGTTGCGCACACGGTGAAGCCAGGCACCACCACTACAGGATGGCGCCGGTACGTCCGTGCCGCCATGCTGAACTAGACGTCTGACAGAGCTTTCGACTGATGCATACGATGCAGAGTGCCCATAACTTTTCCCACGTGATGGTTAGTGCTATCGGGCCAAAGGCCCACTCAGATCACATATCCAATTAGTTAGTACATTGGGGGTGCGGTAACGAGCAGATACTCACGATCGATGTGACCCCGTCGCCCCGTCTCGAGGACTTGCGGCAAGGGCTAAGAATGCCCGACCACGCCTCGTATTCATATCTCGGGCACCCTCCAGGGTAACCCGTGTCCACGTCACTTGCCACTTAGGCTCGCGTGGGTACCCCTCAGGGTCGACTCGCCTTTCCAAGTAATAGTTGTAAAGTCCAAGTATCCGTGTGTCCATAACATCAAGGGAATCCGAGGTATCACCCTCGACGGATGCCCACTCGATGTAACCGTCAAGGTGAACTTAGGAGGAATCACCCTCGAGGTTCACACTTGAAGTGTTGCGCGACAGGGTCATATCGGAAGTGGAGAAGGAGGAATCACCCTCGATGTTCACGACCAAATAGCTACTCTATAGAGTTCACATCAGGAGTGCTATACGAGGTATCACCCTCGGCACTCGATGGTAACGCTGCAGTGTCGTACAACTAAGGGGGGTGTTGTGCTGTGCCGGGGTCTGGCTGTCGATCCCGTCGATCGAGTCATCTGATAATCCAGCGGGGCAACTGGGGACAAAGTGGGGTCTCTGGTAGGTCTCTACCCAGCCTATACTAGACAGTTTAGGATAAGCAGGTAAGGTTTCAATGGCAGGTTACAATAAACAGGCTATGCATCAGAATAGGTTAAATAGTAGCAGCAGCAATTTCTAATGCAAGCATGAGAGAGAAAGAATAGGCGATATCGGTATGCTCAAGGTGGGGGGTGCTTGCCTGGTTGCTCGGCGGCAAAGGCAAGGTCATCGGTAGTGTAGCCAATCACCGGAGATGTGTCGGTCTCGGAGACTACGTCGGTACCGGGATCTACCGAGAGAGAAGAGGGGGAAGAAACAGATAAATACTCAGCAAACAAAGCAACACAGAGCATGCTAAGCTTAAGGTGCAGTGCAGGGTTGCCTAAAGACATATCTAATCCATGTTAGCTATTTTAGGATTTAAGTTGGATTTATTAACCGGTATATGTGCACTATTCATCTACCGGATATAGGCTAAAAGTTGCGGGTTCACCTCCGTAGAGGGTCCCGACACGAAAACAGATGGCACGATCGAATTCGTCTCGTCGTTCTGATCATCTTTCATGTACAAAGTTTTTCGATCCGAGCTACGGTTTAATTTATATGATTTTCTAAAGTTTTAAAATATTTTCTGGAATTAATTTAATTATTAAATACAAATTATCCAGAATAGTAGAAGCTGACATCAGCATGACATCAGCGGGTCAAACCCAGCTGACCAGAGTCAACTATGACAGGTGGGGCCCACATGTCATTCACAGTACTAATTATCAGAGGATTAAATTTAACTAATTAACCTAATTAGCTTGTGGGACCCACTGTCAGTGTCAGCTTTAGTTAACTAATTAACTAACAGATTAATTAACATTTTCATTTATTTTTACAATGTTTTAGCGGTGGGGCCCGCGTGTCAGTGACCCAGTCAGCCCAGTCAGCGGGGTTGACTGGTCAACTGGGCCCGCGGGACCCAGCGTCAGCGGCACAGGGGCGGCCCCACGCGGTGCCACATGGGCGCCCGGTCAGCGCCGGCCGCCGGTGAGGCGAGACGCGGCGGGGACGGCCGGAACCTCGCCGGAGTTCGCCGGAATCCCGCTGTGGTGCTCCGTTTGGCGCGATTTCGGTCGCGTTCGAACGGGCGTCGAGCGCCGCGTCCGATGGTGGCCGTGGCTAGCGTCGGGGATGGCCGGAATCGGGCGACGCGACGACGGCGGGCGACGGCTTCGGGTGGAGCTCGGGATCGCGGCTGCGGGGTGAGTTCGGGCGCGCAATCTAGCTAGGCGGCGTCTACGTGGCATGGCGAGCAAGTTGGGCAGCAGCGCGCGACCAAATGCTCGCTAGAACGACGCAGGTGACATGCTCCGCGGCGGCGCGTTCAGGATGTTAGGGGGCGGCGCCTAGAGGTAGCAAACGGCGACGGGAGAGGGAGAAGAGGAAGCGGAGGCTCACAGTGAGCTCGTAGATGTGCGAGAGTGAGCTCGGGGAAGCGCGACGGCGGTGAATCGACGGCGAAGACGCGAGTGGCCATAGGAGGAAGGCGAGCTCTGGGAGGAAGATGCAGTGGCTCCTGTCTTCGGCTAGTCCGTGCGGACGGCGTAGTCGAGGTCGGGGAACACGACGGGCATGGCGGAGTGACGATCGGGAGGCGGTGGCCGCGCGTTTCAGCGGAGGTTGTTCCTGGCGGCGCTCGGGGAAGAGGAGAGGGAGCGAGGGAGAGGGAGTGGGCGGCTAGGTTACGCCCACTGGGTCGGGGAGAGTTAACCGGGCAGGGGGCGGGCGCGCGCGGCGTGTTGTCGACCAGGGACGAGGGGGGCCGGTGCGTGGCGTGCGGCAGAGGCGACAGCAGCGCAGGAGGAGCAGTGCGGAGGTGGGAGGCGACAGGCGGTGGGCTGGGCCGCGGTTGACTTAGGCCCAGCCGCTGCGGGCTTTTTCTTTTTCTCTCTTTCCTTTTCTGTTTTTCCTTTTTAGTTTCTGTTTTGTATTTTCTTTTCGCACTTTTCCAATTTTGTAAAACATGAGTCTTGCCCCAATAAATTCAGTGCAATTTCTAGCACTGCTACAAAAGGTTTGGAGTCCAGATCTTTTCATTTGGATTTTAATTAAATGAATATGGATTTATTATTTCTGTTTTAGGTTTAAGTGTCATTTAACTAATCCAATTAATGTTGAGCTTATTTTTATAATTGCTTCTGGATTATTTGCAATATTATGAACATTTTAGTTTTCAAATTGGATCAACTTTTATTTTCACTTTATATTTGAATTTGAATTGAAAAGAGATATGATCCAAATGATGCTTAAGCACTGTTGATCATGATGACATGGCATTATCAAAAGGGGATTACTGTAGCTAACCACTGGGGGTGTTACAAATATGACCTGGAGAGGCCGCTCGTGAACTGGGAGCCATTATCAGTGATGATACGGTTGGGGACGCCAAACCGGCTCACGAGGCCTCTGATGAACTTGATGGCTGAGCCCGTCGGGATGGTACGCATGGGCTCCACCTTCGCCCACTTGGTGAACTTGTCGATGACGACGTAGAGGTAGCGGTAACCACCCACCGCGCGATGGAAGGGGCCCAGTATGTCCAGCCCCCATACCACAAAGGTCCATGTGAGTGGGATTGTCTGAAGTCCTTGCGCGGGCTGATGTATTTGCTTGGCGTGGAACTGGCAAGCTTCGCAGGACCGAACCAACTCAGTGGCATCGCAGAGCGCCGTGGGCCAGTAGAACCCGCTGCGGAACGCCTTACCCACGAGAGTACGCGACGAAGAGTGATTCCCGCAATCTCCCCCATGGATGTCAGCTAGCAGCTTGCGTCCTTGCTCTTCTGAAATGCACCGCAGCGAGACATCGTTGGGGCGCCTGCGGTACAGTTCACCGTCTTGTAGGCAATAAGTTGTGGCCTGTCGGGCCACGCGCTCTGCTTCTGCATCTTCTTCCGGCAAGGTACCATGGAGCAAGTAGGCCTTGAACTCCGTGACCCAACTATCTGCCTGAGGCTCCAGCGCCAGCAGCAAACGGCCTCCAAAGGCCGGGCCGCAGTCCGGCGCGCCCATGAGTGGTGCGAGCGGGAGCTCCTCATGGATCAGCGTTGTGCCGGTGGCGGGGGGAACGGCCGACGGCGCGAAGAGCCTCTCTTCGAAGACACCGGGGCCCTGGGGCTCACAGCGGGACGCCCGCTTGGCAATGTCGTCGGCCTCCTTGTTGACACCACGCGGGATATGCTGCAACTCTAAATCCAGGAAACGCTTCTCGAGCTTACGTACCTCCTCTAGGCATGCCGCCATGTGCTCATCCTTGGGCCTGTATTTCTTGTTGGAGAAGTTGACCAAGAGCAGAGAATCACCCTTGATGGTGAGGCGCTTGACCCCCAAGGCAGAGGCGGCCTTCAGACCGGCGATCAGGCCCTCGTACTCCACGATGTTGTTGGAGACCTTTTTGCCGTGTCGAAAGCGCAGCTAGATGGCGTAACGAAGCATGTCGTCGGCTGGGGAGACGAGCACGACGCCAGCCCCCGCGCCCTGCGTGGAGAAGGCGCCGTCGAAGTGCATGGTCCAACCAACCGGTGCCTCATCTCCAGGCAGGAGGGACTTGTCTTCGTGGCGCTCCTCCTTGTTGGTGTCTGTCCACTCCGCCACGAAATCAGCGAGGGTCGCCCCCTTGATGACCCTGGTGGTACAAAATTCCAGCTAGAATGCTTGCAGCTCGATGCTCCACTTGGCGACTCAGCCCGCGGCGTTAGGGCTGAGCAGTACCTTCTCCACGGGGTACGCGGAGACGACCTTGATGGGATGTCCTTGAAAGTAGTGGCGCAACTTCCTGGAGGCAATCAAAAGAGCCGGAAGGAGCTTCTGCTGCATTGGGTAGCGCGTGCGTGCCCCTCAAGATCGTGCTGACGAAGTACACGGGGTGCTTGACGAGGCACGTGGTCTCCGTGAGCTCCTGCCCCTGCGGGGGCACACGGGCTTTAGCGGCTTCGAGGGGCGTCGCCGGCGTGGTCGGCCTAGGGGCACCAGCCTGAGGCGCCGAAGGCTCGAGAGGCTCCGCCGGCCTGCGAGGCCCAGGGGGGCGATGGGCCCGCGGGGTTCTGGGAGCTTTTCCTTGGCCTTCACGCGCCGCCACAAGCGCGGCGCTGGCAGTCTGCGATGTAGCCGCCAAATACAGGACCAAGGGCTCGCGAAAGCGCGGCGCTACCATTATGGGCGGGCTCGTGAGGTACCTCTTGAGGTCTTCAAAGGCCGCGCCTACCCAGCCAACCAAAATAGTAGTCTTCTGTTGATTGTTAAGACCAACAAAAGGTATGAATGGCATACCATAGTGATTCATCTTGTACGTGTTGTCAAATACAACCACGTCATCGAAGTCCTCATAGTTCTGACAAGACTGGGAGTCACACCAGAACATTCTATTCATATGTCCTTGTTTATCTAGCTTGTACTCGAAAAAGAAGCTAGGATCCCTCTCTTTCCTGCTGGCTATGATGCCCATGGCTATGGCAGCATCACCTTTTGAAAGCAGCTTCCTCTTCTCCCTGGAGCAAAGGTTGTATATATCACGCCTCGTAAACCCAACACCGCCATACCATACATGTTTGCTGATGAAGGAATCCATAATAGTGTGCATTCTAATCCCTGCAGCTCCCATGGACAATATCTCAGCTTTCTGGTACTCTTTGATTTTTCTGTGGGACCAAAGAAAAGGTACGTCATCCGGTCTTGCTAACATATGGCTATGCTTGTCCTCAAAGCTTCCAACATACCAAAGCCCATGCTTTTCGTCAAGCTTCACGGTCAGGTGCGCTTCGCAGTTGCAACGTGACTCGGGTCTGAGCCTACGGCTGCGTCCATACTCGGTTAGCAACTTGCTGTCATATTTCCCTTCTCTGGAACAAACATATCGCTCAAACGCATATGATGTGACTCAGTTTTGCTATACCTGACCTTATCCTTTCTAATGCTGAAACCATTATCTCTAGCATAACTGTTGTAGAAAACGAACGCAGCTGCTTCAGACATAAATGTCATTTCTTTTATCTTCATGAACATATCCCTCTTATCATCTGCATGGGTACTATCTTGGACATTCTATTTCCCCTCATCTTATGTAACCTACCCAATCAGAACATAGCCATGAAAACAATTTTCTATGGTTTAACATTACTTCCATACAACATTGATTACATACATACCTCACTCATGTTGACCGACGACTGCGACTCCCCAGAATCAGGTGCATCTACTGATTCGTCATCAAGGCCTGTCTCCGCGTCGGATTCACCGTAATAGTCGTACGCATTATGAGATCCTGAAATTAGCTGAAAAATTCAACACAAATACATAATTAGTTATCATATAATATTCCACAAAAATCATTCAATTTGCATGCCAACAAAAAATTTCACTTTCGTACCTGACTAATGTAATCTTCATTCGAGACCTCGGAGTTGTTTTCCTCACTATCATCATCCACGTCCATCTATAAATTTTCAATACAAAAATATAATGTTGTCGGATGCCATACAAAAATACAACATGATAATGCCACTCACATTAACATCTTCCCCTTCGTTCCCATTCTCTGACCAATCTCTATGATCTGAATTTTCTCATCATCTGACCAATCATCTATCCTGTCTTTCAACGGTTCTCCAAACTCTATATCTACCATGATATCAGTTAACTCATTGTCCGCCATTTCCTACAACAAATAATAAGTATCATCACATGTGCTAAGAATATCAATAATGAAATAGACAACACATAGCACAGGATTACGGACGTTAATTAAACTACCCCAACCGAGGGCGTTCAGATCGTGCACACAACCGACGCCAACGACCTATGACCACCGATGGATCATGCCCCGTCTCCAGAGCGGTCGTCGGGGTGATCACTTTGGATCGCGAGGAGCAGCACTACCGAAACTAGATTCGTGACAATCTGAGCCGCCGGATACCTAGGTTAGCCGCGGCATCAAATAACGATAGCCGTCGTGCACAAAGCCGACGGCAACCCACGTTATGTTAACCCTAGACAGAAGAAACCCACATCAGCCGGCGTCATCACTTTGTATCACGATGAGCAACACTACCGGAACAATATCCGCGATAGCCTGCACCGCTGGGTAGCTAGGTTACCCGCCCCGCTAGGTTAACCACTACCACGAAAACGGCGGCAGTTCATTCGATGCTGCCGCAAGCGAGACAAATGCGGGAGGCGGGATGCGGTACCTGGGAGCGTTGGAGGTTAACGATGGTGCCGTTGTCGGACGAGATCGCCGCCGCCAATATTAGTAAAGAACCTCAACTAAGTTACTGCATGAATGAAGGAGCTCGCTTCGTCAGGTCGTACGTGGTCGTGGGGTCATGCGATCTTTTTTTTTTTGGAAGGGTACTGTATCTATAGGGTATAAATACAAGGGGATACAATGGGTTATACAGGGGTTGGATATGGGCTACGGCGGGCCAGAGAAAAAATAAACTGACAAGGGATAAGAGTACCACTGTGAAATTGAGTCAGGGGGAGCACCGAAGCAACGCTCCTACTAGAAGCAATGAAACATGGCATATTCATCATACATTGAAACGCGATCCGTCGAGTAGGGATCTCTTAGTTCCAGAAACTTTGGCAATTTCGTACAGGCAACAAAGAATTACAAGCAATTTCGAATTCACTGCTGCCGCTGGTCTGGTGCTTGCTCACTTCCACTGGACTGCGGAGACACGGTTTGCTGCGACTGCAGCTGCTCTTCCTCCACCGTCTTGACCACGGCGTGGGTCACGGCGACGCTGCCGCAGCCGGCGACGTTCACGCGGCGGCACCGGTCGCCGCTCACGGCGCCGCACCGGCTGGCGTCGACGGCCCTGCACATCTGGACCTCCACGCTGCCGCACCAGTCGGCGCGCGCCCCCTTGCAGCGCGCCAGGCGGACCTCGCCGAAGCTCTCGACGTCGGCCCGCCTGCAGCGGGTCGCGCGGAGGAGGCCGCCGCCTCGGAGCCGCGCCTCCCGGCACCTCTCGACCGTCACCTTGCCGGCCTGCTCCGCGTCCAGGGACCGGCACCGCGAGACGGACACCTCCCGCGCGCCGTCGACGCGCGTCGCGCCGCACTGGACGAAGGACGCGGACTCCACGCCCTCGGCGGCCGCGTCGCCGCACAGGGTGAACACGACGGCGCCCCCTCCCCCGCCTCGCACGACGACGCTCCGGAGGCCGTCGGCGGAGAGGTTCCCGGGGCTGGTGACGGTGACCTTGCCGGGACTGCCGTGGAGCGTGCCCTCGTGGATGTCCGTCTCGACGCCGTCGACGACGACGACGAACATGTGGTGTACGGCGACCGCGGAGGAGGACCCGACGGGCTTGGGACCGACGAGCTCCATCGCGATGTGGTGCGGGCTTGCCATCCCCTTCTGGTTGTTTTGGTTGGTGAGCTACCGAGGAGTAAAGCCCAATAGTTATGAGGTCCATAGACGTTAAGAGGCGTACCCTCCTCAGCTGCCAGTGCCACCTCCCAACTGCCAGTGCTGCTCTTTTCTTCTCATCTTATCCTTTTCGTTGGTGCATTAACCAAGCAACATATGATCAAGGACGACCGCTCGCGCTTGGAGCCGCTAACGGGAGAATATCTGGTGCATCGGTCCTCATGGTGCACCGAACTTACGTTGCATGTTTTAAAATATTCAAAGAAAAATTAGCACGTTCACACAATATCAAAAGAATGGTATTTGAAACATATGGGAGAAATATCCTGATCGCTGTCAAAAAATGTCTTACATTATGCAGGGCAACGGGGTTCTAATAGCGTCAAATATCCATAACCCTACTACATAACATAGTAAGAGCTGAAAGGGAAAAGGGGGAGATGGCACTCTCGTGTCGGTCACTGAATATTCATCTTCACGGCGCTTTTCGCCTTGGGTGCACACAGAGTAAACAAGCACTTGCCGCTTCGCCACCTCCAGCTGCTGCTTCCCATCCGTGAAAGCCGCAGCCGCGGCCGGCACGTCAGAGAGGGCACAATTCTCGCGAAAAGCGCCCGCCGCGTGTCGGCGTGTATACTCACGGATGTTGTAGTCAGATAATTGCCTCGCGGTGCGGAGGAAGGTCCGAAGAGGGACAACACCTCCGTTTTGGATGGGGCTGCCGCCGCCATGGATACCTTTCGTCTGATGAAGGCTAGAGAAGAAACCTGGCTTTGGGGATCGTTTTTCTTTTCTCAAGGGATCTGTAAATGCAAAGTAGACATAACCCTGAGCAAGGCACAGCACAAAGGAAATCTTCTGGAACATCGAAAACGCATGAACCAGATGGTCAAAGTACATCAGAGATGAAATTGTTACTAAGAATCCCCTATAATAAGATAATCAAACGGTTAACAGACCATACAGTGCTAAATTTTAGCAGAACCTCAAAACAAATATATTAGTAGATCTACCTGTTGGAAATATGCCCTAGAGGCAATAATAAAGTGGTTACTATTATATTTCCTTAATCATGATAAAAGTTTATTATTCGTGCTATAATTGTATTGATTGGAAACTTAAATACATGTGTGAATAAATAAGCAAATACCAAGTCCCTAGTAAGCCTCTACTAGACTAGCTCGTTGATCAAAAGATGGTTAAGGTTTTCTGACCATAGACATGAGTTGTCATTTGATAACGGGATCACGTCATTAGAAGAATGATGTGATGGACAAGACCCATCTGCTAGCTTAGCATATGATCGTTCAGTTTATTGCTACTGCTTTCTTAATGTCAAATGCATATTCCTTCGACCATGAGATCATGCAATTCCCGGATACCAGAGGAATACCTTGTGTGCTATCAAACGGCACAACGTAATCGGGTGATCATAAAGATGCTCTACAGGTATCTCCAAAGGTGTCTGATGAGTTGGTGCAAATCGAGATTGGGATTTATCACTCCGTATGATGGAGAGGTATCTCTGGGCCCTCTCGGTAATACAGCATCACAAGAAGCTTGCAAGCAAAGTGACTAAGGAGTTAGTTACAAGATGATGTATTACGGAACGAGTAAAGAGACTTGCCGGTGATGAGATTAAACTAGGTATGGAGATACCGACGATCGAATCTCGGGCAACTAACATACCGACAGACAAAGAGAACTACATATGTTGTCATAAAGGTTCGACCGATAAAGATCTTCGTATAATATGTAGGAACCAATATGGGCATCCAGGTCCCGCTATTGGTTATTGACCAGAGAAGCGTCTCGGTCATGTCTACATCATTCTCGAACCCGTAGGGTCCGCATGCTTAACGTTCGTTGACGCTATAGTATTATATGAGTTATGTGAGTTGGTGACCGAATGTTGTTCAGAGTCCTGGATGAGATCAAGGACATGACGATGAGCTCCGGAATGGTCCGGAGGTAAAGATTGATATATAGGATGATAGTATTTGGTCTCCGGAAAGGTTTCGGAATGCACCGGATATTTATCGGATCATCGGAAGGGGTTCCGGAAGGTCACGAGGAGTTATTGGGCTTAACGGGCCATAAGAGGGGAGCACACCAGCCCACGAGGGGCTGGCGCGCCCCACCTCATAGGCGACGACCCTAGGGAAGGAAGGGAAGAGGGCTAGCCCCCTCTTACCTTTTCTTCCACGTGAGAAAAAGGAAAGGGGGGCGCCTCCCCTCCTGCCTTCTCCCCTGCGCCATAGGAAGGAAAAGGGGGGGCGCACCTAGGGCAGGAGCCCAGGACGGCCGCCGGCCCCCTTGGGGGCGCCCCTAGGGCTGCCTCCCCTTCCACCCCCACCTATATATATGAGAGGAGGGAGAGGGGCAACACACACCATGATCCCCAAGCCGTGTGCGGCGCCCCCTCTCCCTCTAGTTATAGTTTCTCCTCCATTCACGTCCGTTGTGCTTGGTGAAGCCCTGCGGAATAGTTTCACCACCACCGTCACCACGCCGTCGTGCTGCCGGAACTCATCTACTACTTCGCCTCTCTTGATGGATCGAGAAGGCGAGGACGTCATCGAGTTGAACGTGTGCTGAACACGGAGGTGCCGTACGTTCGGTACTTGATCGAGACGGATCGTGAAGGTGTACGACTACATCAACCGAGTTGATAAATGCTTCCGCTTAGCGATCTACAAGGGTATGTAGATGCTCTCCCCCTCTCGTAGTTATGCATCTCCATGGATAGATCTTGCGTGTGCGTAGAATTTTTTTTGTTTTTCATGCAACGTTCCCCAGCACTACCAATGCAATCTTTAACCTCGTGCGGTTTATATGTAATCTGTTTGTACAAAATATAAGCTGGTTAAGTCTTGAACAAATCACAGTATTACCGTCAAACCGTCATGAATTTCAGAGTATAATTGGTGCACAACTACAGATCCTACAAACAGCTACAAGCTGGAACAACTAAGCTAGTAAATTCCAGGTGTATCCATAACCCTGCAATATGAGAGCTACAAAATCACAAATCCACAGTAATTCTATGACGGTTTATCAACAACCGTACAGAATTAGCTAACTACAAATAGACAGCCAATCGGCATATCAACTGGAAAATCCAAGCATCACGGAGATGGATTTCACGACAACGTAGACGAATCAACCTAGGCCAACCGATTTAGCAGCAATCAATCAACAGTAATAGCCTTACCTAGCAGATCTTTGCTTGTAACTGAGATAAATTATTGTAAACTGGCTGATAGATGGATGAGGATAAATTGCTTGTTTAGACACATTGTACCCTATAAATTTGGATGATTATACAAATACAGCACACCAAATAATCAATTGGACAAGCTCTAGTAAGAAACTAAATTATAGTGGAAGCCTTAATTTGAAGTAAAACACGCGAAGAAGCAAATGATCATCTTTATTTATATGCTACAAAATCAGGTATAACACATGATATGTTTAACCGCAACCCCCGAAAGTAGAATACAGATAACTATGTGAAACGCTAACAAAGGCCCCCAGTCAATGGTACATGCACAATATAACATGTAATCACATGGAAAATACATAGGAGCTCATGGGTGTCCCCGATACGAATATTAAATGTAAGAAATACCAAAAAGAAAAATTGGGGATATCAAACCAAAAAAACAAAATTAAATGTAAAAAATCCAACGCTATATAGTTTTCGGAATCAACTAAAATGGAACTTTTTTTGCGGGGAACCAAAATGAAACCTAATCACGTCAAAAAAATGAAAACATAATACTCCCTCCAATCCAAATTAATTGCTCTATACAAATAAACATTGTATAGAGGTTGCGTCAATTTGTTTAGATCAGAAGGAGTATTAACTTTTTTTTGAGAAAAAACTTATATTATATGTTCTTATTGTTCTGCAATAGTCTTCATCCTTGGCGTTTATCTACTTTGCGAGAAAACTTTCAATCTATTCATCAACTGTTAAGATAGTATAAAGCACACGAGAAGTAAAAAATTACATCCAGGTCCACGACGACTAAAACCACTAGAGCGAGCCAAAGGCGCGCAGTTATCATTGCCCCTCCTCATCGAAGCCGGGCAAATCTTGTTGTAATAGACAGTCGAGAAGTCGTCATGCTAAGGCCCAATAGGGCCAACGCACCAGAACAGCGACCGTCGTCGATGAAGAGAAGTCTAGATAGGAAGGATCCAACCTGGAGACACACGGATGCAGACGAGCGAAGACCGAATCCAAGCGGATACACCAAAGAAAAACGAGACAGAATCTCATAAGAGTCACCGAATACACACCTCCACACGCCTTCCGACGACGCTAGAAGCACCACTGGGACGGGAGGTAGGTGGGGATAACCTTACTCCATCTTCAGAAAGTCATCGCCGCTTTGTCTTCCCGAGCATGGCACAAACCCTAACAAAACTCAAAAACACTTAAAACCCACCAAGCCTTAGAATATCTTCTCCAAAATCTTAGGGTCATCAGGATCCTTACAATTGATATTAGAGCAAACGATTTTGCTCCAAGACCCACCCTCGCCCCACTCCCACATCCACCAAGTCTAGGAGTCACTTCCCCAAAATCGGCTCCAGATCATCGGCATACTGACAATTGATATTAGAACAATCGGTTTTACCCCCCTCCTACCATGTTCTTCATCCAACCAGTATCGAGGATCTTCCCCAAAACAAATCCAGAAGTTCTCTGATATCCATAGTCGAGAGTAAAATATGTTCCCTCCCAACCTGGATCAAAGTTCTGGCCTTTTCCTTCCTAACACTTGGGTTCTTCTTTTCCACTGATCTTCTGTCATGAGAGGTGCCACCGACCCTGCTCAAATTTCACCCATTTGTTTTGCTGGTGTAACACCCTATGTCATTAGCCACAGTAATCCCTTTTGATAATGATAAGTCAGTATGATTAACAGTGCCTAATCATCATTGCATCATATTGCATTTCAAACTTCTTCTTCAAACTTCAATTAAATTCAAAGTGGAAAATAAAAGTTGTCCAAGTCAGAAACTAAAATGTTCAATAAATAGCAAATAATTCAGAGGTCATTATAAAATTGTAACCAACTTTATTGAGATTGGATAAGTGGCTCTAACAACCTCAAACAGTAGCAAACAGCCATCAATAATAACCTTTTATTTAATCTAAATTAAGTATGAAGTTATGTTTTGCCCAAACTAGTTTTTGGTGTTAGGATGTAATGCACTGTGATTTATGGGCTAGGTCTCATATTTTACAAAACCCATTTAGTGCCCAAACAATTTACAAAACAGAAAAGAAAAGGAAACAGAAAAAGGGAAAATAGAAAAAATGCCTAAAACCTACTGTGCACTTAGGCCTACCGTCTACAGCACCGGCCCAGCCCACCCCGCGCCATCCCCCACCTCGCGCACTGCTCACCGCGCTGCTGTCGAGCACCTGGAGCACGCACAGCCCGCCCCCCTCCCCCACCCCCTCTATGCGGTCGACAGCGCGCCGCGCTCGCCGGGGAGGATAAGAGCAACTCCCCGCACCCCCTGGCGAACCCTAGCCACCATTTCCCCCCTCGCCCCCTCTCAGTTTTGGTTCGGGCGGATGCCCGAGCGCCACCTTCGCCGCCGTTCGCCATAGCCGCGGCCACCGTCGCCCGTTCACCTCTCCGACGAGCCCGACCGCACCGCCGTGGACCTCTGCTTCCTCTCCGTCCTCTGGATCAAGCCCGACGCCGCCGCTGCCTCGGGATCGAGCTCCTCCCCGACCTTGACCGACGACGATCGCCGCCGCCGTACGCCTCCGTCAAGCTTCCCCGAGCCCACTGCCCAGTCCCCACGCTCCTCCGGTGAGCTTCTGCGCGGAACGCGCCCTCCCCTGCTCCGTATGGCCGCCCGTAGCGCCCGCTCCGCGTTAGGCCGCACCCTCCGCCGCCTGGCCTCGTCGCCGGCGTGGCCACGGCGACCATTTGGTTCCGTGCGTGCCACCGTTGCACTACCCGCGTCGAGAACACGCCGTAGCCATCTCGCGCTGCTCGTTTAGCGCACCGTAGCCCCAATCCCGACGACGGCCGAACTCCGGCGTCCGCCTCGTCGCTTGCCGTCGACGCTACCGACCACCGCAGCCCTCGCCGTCGCCCCAGATCGCTCCGCCGTCGTCTGCCCGTTCGAACGAGCCCGGCCGCGCTCGAAACGGCGCTCTGTGCACAAATCCCGACCCCCTCCCGATTGCGCCGCTGTCGTTTTTGGTCGCCGGCAACGAGTCGCCGGTCGACGCTGACGTGGCTGGTGGGTCCCGCCCCTGTGCCACTGACTGTGGGCCCCCGCGGGCCCCCGTTGACCCCAGTCAATGCTGACTGGGCCGGCCCCTGTCTATGACATGTGGGTCCTGCCTTATAAACTAATTTAAATAAATAGATAAAGTGTTAATCAGTTAATTAGTTATATTAACAGACACTGACGGCTGGGCCCCACCTGCTAATTAGTTTAGTTAGATTAAGTTAACCCTTATTTAATTAACTCTGTCTATGACATGTCGGTCCCACTGGACCCACCTGTCAGGTTTGACCTGCTGACGTCATGGTGATGTCATACTGACGTCATCATTTACTATTCTGGATAATTCAAATTTAATTAAATAATTAAATTCCATAAAATAATTAAAACTTTAGAAAATCATATAAAATAATCCGTAATTCCGATGAAAATAATTTTTATATGAAAGTTTCTCAGAATTTCGATACGAATCTGAATACGCCCTCCGTATTCCTGTTAGATGCCCCTAGCTAGATGAACGTGGAACTTTTAGACCAATTTGAGTAAATAAATAGTGCCCAACTTTAATTAAATAAATCCAAATAAATTCATAAATTAACTAAATCATTTAGTTAGGCAGTAGAACACCCCGGCATATCATTTAGACATGTCATGCATATTGTTTGCATTTTTCCATGAATTTATTGTTTCTCTCCCCCTCCTTCTCTCTCGATAGACGCCGAGACCGACGCCGTTGCAGCTGAGTACGACTACGCTCCGGACGAGCAGCCCGTTGACGACCCCTCTTTCTTGCCAGAGCAACCAAGCAAGCCCCCCCCCCCCCCCCCCCTGAGCATCTAGATATCACCCATTCCATTTCTCCTGCTTGCATTAGATTTTGCTACTATTACTGTTTGTTCCTATTCTGATGCATAGTTTGCTTTTGTAACCTGTTTATTGCTACCTTACCTGCCTATGTTAAACTGCTTAGTATAGGTTGGTAGTGAACCATCAGTGACCCCCACCACCTTACCCTTGTTGCCCATGCTTGATCATCGACGACTCGATCAATGTGATCGTCGACCAGAGACCGACACATCACCTCACCCCCTTAGTTGTACGACTCTGCATAGTTACTATCGAGTGCCGAGGGTGATACCTCGTAATGCACTCCTGATGAATACTCTGCAGTGTAGTTGTTCGGTCGTGGTCATCGAGGGTGATTCCTCCTTCTCCACTTCCGATACGACTCTGTCGTGCAACCCCTCAGTGTGAACCTCGAGGGTGATGCCTCATACGTTCACCCTGATGATTTCGTCGAGTGGAATTCACCGAGGGTGATTCCTCGGGTTTCCCCCTTGATGTTATGACCACACGGTTACTTTGACCTTTGTTACAGACGGGTCGACCCTGATGGGTACCCGCAGGGGATCTATGTTGTCGGGTGTGCCGAAAGGGCACTCGAGTGTGATATTGTGGCGGAGCTTCAGAAACTCTGATCGTCTCCGCGTGTTACTAAATCAGCCTATCGGATTTGGGCATTTGATCTGAGTGGGTCGACGTGCCCTATACGCACTACCACCACGCGGGATTATGGTTTATGGGGCCCTCTACGTCGTATGTTTCTCCCGAAAGCTCTTCAGATGTCACGGTTCACCGTGCGGGCTGATTGTCGGGAATGGGCTGGATACTTCACTGACGAGTTCAGTGCCGCGCCTGCACCCCGGCCAGTCTCGCAACGCGCAGGGTGCCCAGGGCAATGGCCCAAGACCTCTGGGTGCATAGGTTAGTCCGGCGTGCTGACCTCTCTGCTGAGCCTAGGTAGGGCGCTGCTTCGTGTTGATCTTCCGAGACCGGGCATTACCCAGCAAGTGTGTCCGACCAGAGTTGATCGAGCGTGTTGGATAACAGTAGTGCACCCCTGCAGGGAAGAATAATCTATCGATAGCCGGTCCTATGGTAAAGGACGCTCAGTTTGTATATCCTGATCTACTACTTGAACTGGATACTTGTTACTTAATTGAAGCTTCGGGATCGCTTTCTCGCAGGGAGTCGAGGAAGGATCTCTAGGCTTTGCTTCAACATGTTTGCTTAATAAAATGCTATTCTACTCTCTTCTATTGCTGCAAGATGGTGGCTTCGTGAAGATGTTTGAAGATGCTAGTCTTCGATAGGACTAGGCCTTCTCTCTATTCTGGCATTTCTGCAGCCCACTCCACATATACAGCCTTTTCCCCTTTGATAATGTTGCATATGTAGTGTAGATCCTTGCTTGCTGAGTACTTCGGATGAGTACTCACGGTTGCTTTGTTACTTCCTTTTCCCCATACCCCCTTTGATGATACAACAGACGATTGAGCCCCGGAGCCAGATGCCACCGCAGGAGCTTACTACCAGGAGGGTCCAGACGGCATGTACTACTGGATCGAGCCAGCCGACCAGGAGTAGGATCGGAGGCTCCCAGGCAGGAGGCCTTCGCCTTTCGATCTAGAGTCGTTGTTTGTGCTAGCCTTCTTAAGGCAAAACTTGGTTAACTATGTCTGTACTCAGATATTATTTGTATGACTGACTTATGTATTCGGATCCTCGTGATCCCTGGTCTGTAATATTGCGTATCTCCGTTTATTTGTGTTAGAGTTGTGTTGTGATATCTTCCTGTGAGTCCTTGTGTTTGATCGTGCATGTTTGCGTGTATGATTAGTGCACGATTGAGTCGGGGGCGTCACAAGTTGGTATCTGGCCATCTCACGCTGCTCGTTTAGCGCACCGTAGCCCCGATCCCGACGACGGCCGAACTCCGGCATCCGCCTCGTCGCTCGCCGTCGATGCTACCGACCACCGCAGCCCCCGCCGTCGCCCCAGATCGCTCCGCTGTCGTCTGCCCGTTCGAACGAGCCCGGCCGCGCTCGAAACGGCGCTCTGTGCGCAAATCCCGACCCCCTCCCGATTGCGCCGCCGTCGTTTTTGGTCGCCGGCGACGAGTCGCCGGTCGACGCTGACGTGGCCGGTGGGTCCCGCCCCTGTGCCACTGACTGTGGGCCCCCGTGGGCCCCCGTTGACCCCAGTCAACGCTGACTGGGTTGGCCCCTGTCTATGACATGTGGGTCCCGCCTTATAAACTAATTTAAATAAATAGATAAACTATTAATCGGTTAATTAAGTTAATTAGTTATATTAACAGACACTGACGGCTGGGCCCCACCTGCTAATTAGTTTAGTTAGATTAAGTTAACCCTGTTTAATTAACTCTGTCTATGACATGTGGGTCCCACTGGACCCACCTGTCAGGTTTGACCCTGGTCAGCCGGGTTTGACCTGCTGATGTCATGGTGATGTCATACTGATGTCATCATTTACTATTCTGGATAATTCGAATTTAATTAAATAATTAAATTCCAGAAAATAATTAAAACTTTAGAAAATCATATAAAATAATCCGTAACTCCGATGAAAATAATTTTTATATGAAAGTTACTCAGAATTTCGATACGAATCTGAATACGCCCTCCGTATTCCTGTCAGATGCCCCTAGCTAGATGAACATGGAACTTTTAGACCGATTTCAGTAAATGAATAGTGCCCAACTTTAATTAAATAAATCAAAATAAATTCATAAATTAACTAAATCATTTAGTTAGGCAGTAGAACACCCCAGCATATCATTTAGACATGTCATGCATATTGCTTGCATTTTTGCCGTGAATTTATTGTTTCTCTCCCCCTCATTCTCTCTCGATAGACGCCGAGACCGACGCTGTTGCAGCTGAGTACGACTACGCTCCGGACGAGCAGCCCGTTGACGACCCCTCTTTCTTGCCAGAGCAACCAGGCAAGCCCCCCCCCCCTCCCTTGAGCATCCAGATATCGCCCATTCCATTTCTCCTGCTTGCATTAGATTTTGCTACTGTTACTGTTTGTTCCTATTCTGATGCATAGCCTGCTTTTGTAACCTATTTATTGCTACCTTACCTGCCTATGTTAAACTGCTTAGTATAGGTTGGTAGTGAACCATCAGTGACCCCCACCACCTTACCCTTGTTGCCCCTGCTTGATCATCGACGACTCGATCAATGTGATCGTCGACCAGAGACCGACACATCACCTCACCCCCTTAGTTGTACGACTCTGCATAGTTACTATCGAGTGCCGAGGGTGATACCTCGTAACGCACTCCTGATGAATACTCTGCAGTGTGGCTGTTCGGTCGTGGTCATCGAGGGTGATTCCTCCTTCTCCACTTCCGATACGACTCTGTCGTGCAACCCCTCAGTGTGAACCTCGAGGGTGATGCCTCATACGTTCACCCTGATGATTTCGTCGAGTGGAATTCACCGAGGGTGATTCCTCAGGTTTCCCCCTTGATGTTATGACCACACGGTTACTTTGACCTTTGTTACAGGCGGGTCGACCCTGATGGGTACCCGCAGGGGATCTATGTTGTCGGGTGTGCCGGAAGGGCACTCGAGTGTGATATTGTGGCGGAGCTTCAGAAACTCTGATCGTCTTCGCGTGTTACTAAATCAGCCTATCGGATTTGGGTATTTGATCTGAGTGGGTCGACGTGCCCTATACGCACTACCACCACGCGGGATTATGGTTTATGGGGCCCTCTACGTCGTATGTTTCTCCCGAAAGCTCTTCAGACGTCACGGTTCACCGTGCGGGCTGATTGTCGGGAATGGGCTGGATACTTCACTGACGAGTTCAGTGCTGCGCCTGCACCCCGGCCAGTCTCGCAACGCGCAGGGTGCCCAGGGCAATGGCCCAAGACCTCTGGGTGCATAGGTTAGTCCGGCGTGCTGACCTCTCTGCTGAGCCTAGGTAGGGTGCTGCTTCGTGTTGATCTTCCGAGGCCGGGCATTACCCAGCAAGTGTGTCCGACCAGAGTTGATCGAGCGTGTTGGATAACAGTAGTGCACCCCTGCAGGGAAGAATAATCTATCGATAGCCGGTCCTACGGTAAAGGACGCTCAGTTTGTATATCCCGATCTACTACTTGAAGTGGATACTTGTTACTTAATTGAAGCTTCGGGATCGCTTTCTCGCAGGGAGTCGAGGAAGGATCTCTAGGCTTTGCTTCAACATGCTTGCTTAATAAAATGCTATTCTACTCTCTTCTATTGCTGCAAGATGGTGGCTTCGTGAAGATGTTTGAAGATGCTAGTCTTCGATAGGACTAGGCCTTCTCTCTATTCTGGCATTTCTGCAGCCCAGTCCACATATACAGTCTTTTCCCCTTTGATAATGTTGCATATGTAGTGTAGATCCTTGCTTGCTGAGTACTTCGGATGAGTACTCACGGTTGCTTTGTTACTTCCTTTTCCCCATACCCCCTTTGATGATACAACAGACGATGGAGCCCCGGAGCCAGATGCCACGGCAGGAGCTTACTACCAGGAGGGTCCAGACGGCACGTACTACTGGATCGAGCCAGCCAACCAAGAGTAGGATCGGAGGCTCCCAGGCAGGAGGCCTTCACCTTTCAATCTAGAGTCGTTGTTTGTGCTAGCCTTCTTAAGGCAAAACCTTGGCTAACTATGTCTGTACTCAGATATTATTTGTATGACTGACTTATGTATTCAGATCTTCGTGATCCCTGGTCTGTAATATTGTGGATCTCCGTTTATTTGTGTTAGAGTTGTGTTGTGATATCATCCCGTGAGTCCCTGTGCTTGATCGTGCATGTTTGCGTGTATGATTAGTGCACGATTGAGTCGAGGGCGTCACAGCTGGTTTACCTGATCCACATGTAATTCTCCTCTTCACCACCGAGTACTTCGTCATCTCGCCGGTCATCTACATTGTGCCATGTCCGACCTCCCTAACTCAATTTTTTTTAGTTTCTTTAGGGTCATTTTTGAATTTTTGATTGATGACCTACCAAACCTTTGTCTCTTGACCTTGGTACTTTTTTGCGAAAAAAGATTGAGGTCTATTGATCAAACTGGTAGCACAAACACCCTTTGTGGAAAAAGTAAATACATAGAGGTATCTTGGGGTATGATCCTCTTCTTTCTCTTGAATGTGTCGATGGCATGTCGCCGCCTCACCATTTCCAGATCCAAACAGTTGTTGTTGATCACAGATGAAAAGTTATTGAGGTCATGATCCTGTCGAACCAGTGCTCCGAAGAAGTTGTCGCTGCTAAGATCTCAGCCTCTAAAAAAGCTCACATGTCTCGTGTCGGCACCAAGATGTCGTACCAACGTGATGGAGAGGAGGTTAGAGAATCAAACTACAAAGGGAAGCAGTCGCAACCACCACGCCAACAAAAACCCTGCAAAAACCTCACTGGCCATAGAGGCCGATAGGAATCTACATCGACGAGCCATCAATGCCGCCGCAGACGACACCCTCTAGTTGGTGAGGCTCAATGAAACTTTATTCGGTACATCAGCACCGATGCCACCACCAATGCCCGGCCGCCGTGCAACCCTACCAAAGCCCTAAAGCGAGAGAAATTAGAGCTCCATCCGGTAGATAGGGGCATCCCCACACTCCCACACCGACATAGAAGGGGGGGCGACCTACAAGCGAAGGAGGGTTGACGACATGGGGTGCCCAGAAAATCTCCTCTCTAGGATTTAGATTTGGAGAGGAGAGGACAGAGGGATAACAACATGGCCAGGATCTTACGTAGTACCCGACCTTATATGTAGCAAAAAAAAATAATAACGACCCACTTCTTTGTCAACACATTCAGATTTAAGAAATACTAGCTTGAAATTGAGATATGATGTGGGGAAGGAATCCATATGCAAAGATAAGGAAAGATATGATGTGATTGGGATTGTATGTGTACAACTACGTGAGTTGACTTTGTTGTTTTCTTTCAAATAATTTCTTTCTATCGACGATTTATTTGATTTTTGTTGATTGTTTTGCAGGGGATTTCTTTTGAAAAACGTGGAAGTGAGGGGTTGGTTTAGTAGAAAATGATAATGAGGATTATTGCATGGTTTAAAAAAAATTGATGGGAGGGGGCATTTATCAATGAGGGGGTGAAAACGATGAAAGCCCAACCAACAAACTCGTTTTTAACAATAAAGATTTTCGCTATTCTGCAAGCATGCGTGGCAATGCATTTTTTGCTATGTACCTAGTTCTCTTTTATGTAGAGATTTTCATTGGCAGCATGACCACCAAAATTCTGCATCGAGAACTGTTAACTCCAACCTCTGACGGCGCCAAGCAAGCCGATCCGAGATGACTTTCATCCACGATGGGCAACACTCGAGCAAGTGCAGTAGTGACAGCATGGCTAGATGATCTTTCCCTTCTGTATTTTTGTCGATATGTATGGTTCGCCAAAAAACACCAAGCTCTTACACTAAAAAACGTTCCAATGCAAACGAAATCGCTGCATCGCGATCTCAACAAGTTCCAATTCTATGCGGTAAATTGAGCTTGAATATCATGGTATGAGATATGATCGAGACCAAGCTCAAAACACTATTATTAGATCCCCGAGTAGCAGGAATAGGTGTCAAATAAGGTAATCTTTCATCCCTTAAAGTAGGCTTAAGCATCTGCTTCCAGCTGCGAAATGATGCTTACAAACACTTGGAAGCCTTGGGCCATATCTGAAAACAGACAATACTCGTTCTTCGCGTGGTACGTCTTCAGTAAGCCTGCAGCGCATCGGTAGCATTGTATGAACACTTGCACTAAAGTAGTTCAGCTATCTCACGTAAGCTGAGAACTGAGATAACCGAACGATAAATTAGGACACCCAATGCAAATCTAGGAACATGATATCTGACTGAGATAACATAATAACATGACCAACAGAAGTCCAGGAACCTCTGTTCTGTGCTCAAGTGCTTACCATATCCAGCAGTTTGAACATCAAATCCTTCATCCTGTAAAAGTGCCATCATGAATTTGCTTTAGCACACAGATATTGCATCAAAAAGACAGTGTGTATGTCAGTTCTCGCTCAAACCTGTAATTCACGAATCAGAGGCAAACTCCCGGTGATGGAATATGGCTCTACGTATCCGACTATTTCCTCAGTTGCTTTGCATAATGCTTGAAAGCCCCGAGACTCGAGATTACAGGCCACCCCATTCATCACATCTCCATCAAAAGCGATTTCAAGCCTAGCACATTCAAGCAGTAAACAATGAAAACTATGCCCTCCATCATGAAGATTACTGGTAAAAGTCATCAGTAAAGAAAGATTAATTTACCTTCCTCGCAGATTTTCATCAGGAAGAACATATTTGGAAACTGGACCACGAGTAGGAAGCTTTGTTTCAAGTCCAGCATTTATATCATCTACATACTCTTTTAACTTCTGAACTACAACACTCGTGCTGCATGATAATAGCAGTAGCAACTATGAATTTAACACATCATTTAATAGCCGTAGAAGCCCATCAAGGAGAAGGAATAATACATATTGCACACATAAAGATGGACTTGTACCTATAGAAAGGAGTCAACCTGCAACATCGAAAGAACCATATGGTCAGGAAACACTCAAAACCCCATGGGGTCTCAATAATATAAACAAATAGACAACCTTACTACAGTAGCAAAAATAAATAAAAGGTGAACATGGATTATATTTTTTTAGTGGAGTCTTACATACATAGAGATATGCGACCAGTGCAAGTCCATCACATTTTCTTTCTTTTTTTACTCCTATGTAAACACTCTACTCTATAAAGCATTCCACATTCAATTTCAGTAAGTGTTAAAAACATTCAATTTCAGTTGTTCCTCCAGCACTAGTAGGTACTCCCTGTGTGATCTAAACAATCTTATATTAGTTTACAGAGGGAGTAGATATCAAACTAAAACTTAATTGAATCATTTCATCTCAAGTGCGATTAAAGAGAATCTAAGAACCTCAGGGCAAGAGTTGAACCTTATATCCCCTGAAATTGTACATTCTCCAGGAATTTGGTTCAGGCCCCCACCAGGATCTGCAAAGCATCACATGTTAGGACCACACCCAATGATTTTTTTTCTTTTCTACATATTATAAATACACTGTCTCTATAACATATTTAAAGTAAAGGTACAAGGGGGACTTACAACTCCACTTTGTTGGCTTCATCGTAGATGGAGTAGCAAACTTGTAGAGCTTCTCTTTCTCGTGTGCAGGGAAGTCATTGTAAAACCGAATTTGGATTTCTTTAAGTGCATCCATATTTAACTCCATCGAATTTATGGCCTTTGGCAAAAACAAAAAACAGATACAGGGTCTTCAGAATTCAAAAGCACTTTTATACTTTGTCCCGACAGCAAGAAAAGGTGAAAATGCTATGTTTGGACTTCTTTGCCGTGTGAACTACTTGAATAGCTCTTTCCATAACATTACAAAGATATGTCAAATGAAGATGTGCAGAAAACAATCGTATGACAGCAGAGTTGATTACACAATAAGTTCTGCCAGTCATGTATCAACGATCACTTGCTTTATACTTTGTGCGTTACTTTGTTTTTGGTCCCATTATTCATAGCTACGTTGGTACTTTGGTCGCAAGGATGCTAACTTATTCTAGCAACTATACGATTTAACAGATCACATCTATAGAATATTTACTACTCCCTCCGCTTCACTATAATTATCACCGGCGTAAGAAGAGTGTCTAAAAATATATCCACTGAAGGAATCAAGAGGTAATGCAATATTTTCACCCTCTTACTTTCATAGGTTGAGAAGGTTATATGATTGTATGATGTCATTTATTATGTATGGTCATTTTTCATTGACTCTCTTAGATTTTGTGTCTATACAGTTATATAGAGTAAAAAGGAGGGAGTGGTAACTGAACATTGTTCTAATGAGTCCAAATGAGTACCTTGTGTGCAAGGCCACTGTGAAACAGCTTCCCTATTGCCTTTAGATGCCAAGGGATCATCCCACCGGTACCAATGCATGGCTGCTTATCCGCAGTATCTATCCAAAACCTTCACAATACCACACATATAACCAACTAAATCAGCAAGAATTCCCCACGAACGACACATTACTTGGCCATTCTAACAAGGCAACAGAGAGTTCAATACTCACAAGGGTCCAGTCTTGAGCTTATCCAGCAAACCATCCTTGACAAGACCATCAACACCAATGCCAGTGACCGATGAATTCTCTTCATTGGCAATGAACACCGCAATGACAGAATGCTTCAATGGTGGTTTCACCTCACCAAGCCGCCGCATGAGCTGAGTCACTAGCGCCACATGACCAAGGCAGTCCGTCGTCCCACGGCCCCTAAGCTTTTCCTTGTCATCACCTTCGAAGGTTAGTGAGAAGGGATCAAAGTCCTGCAGGAGTAGAAGATCCCAGTCTACTAATTAGTGATTATAACCAACAAGAGTAACAGAAATTTGACGAACAAATCAAGAGTAAATTTTGAGGTACAACTTGTAGTAATCACTAATCAATTAATAATGCGACAGAAATAAAATGAGCGAAATCAAACAGCACCAATGAGGAAAGGTGAAACTTTAACAGTAGATACAGCAATGAGCCACCGAAGTACTACTAACTTGTACTCCCTCTGTAAACAAATATAAGAACGTTTAGATCACTACTTTAGTGATCTAAATGCTCTTATATTTCTTTACGGAGGGAGTATATCAAAACATTCCAGCACTACACCGGACAATGCATCTATTCCAAGGTAGAACACACTAGAAACCACTAACAAATCAGGGAAGGGTGCAATTTTGGCGACCAGCTAGAAAGACATATAACTAGACAAAACGAGGTCCCAAGTTTCCGGGCAGAAACACCCCCAAATCAAGCAAACCCTCGAATCCTTCGTCCAGGAACCCTAAGACCCGAAATCAGCACTCATACATCAAAACGAAATCTGCTAGGAACTCACCCATTCGCTAGGGTTGGCCGGAACGACGTCCATGTGCATGCCGACGAAGGAGACGACGCGGCCGGGGACGGTGCCGGGGTACTCGACGATGACGTTGCTCCGGCCGTCGGTGTAGCTCACCTTCCGCACGACGAGCGGGCCGCCACCGGTGTCCGTCGACACCGGGCGGAGCGCGTCGACCACGTGCTGCGCCACGAGGTCCTCCTGCGGGACGAGAGCCGGCGGGTCGTTCTGCAGGCGCTGGGACTCGCCGATGAGCTTGGCGAGGAGGGCGACGAAGGGGTCGCGGTCCAGGCCTCCGACGGCGTCCTTGAGCGGCGGCGCCGGAGATGCCATCTTGGACGCGGCGGCGGATTGGGTCAACAGCGAAGGAGGCGGGTTTGAGATGCCCGGCTGTAGATGCTCTTAGGTATGTTTATAGTCCCTCGTAGTGGTATTCCTCGGTCAAACCCTGTTTTGACTTGATATGTCATTGTTTTGACCACATCTTGGTGCAACTTTTGTCCCTCAACTCTTAATATCATATAGAATTAGTCCCTAACATGAGGGCCTCTTTGATTCATAGGATTGCAAAAACATAGGAATAGAAAAAACATAGGATTGGAATGGCATGTCCATTGGATCCCTGTAGGATTTGAGTTTGTTTGATTGTGTCACGGGAAAAACAAAGAATTTCTTCCAAGAGATTGGAGTGGATGTTAGAATTCCTGTGAAACATAGCACAAATGAATCCTTAGGAAAAAATCCTACAGAATTCAATTCTACGAATCAAACGACCAATGTAGGAAAACTTCCTAAGGATTCTAATCCTTCAAAAATCCTTTGAATCAAAGAGACCCTGAGTATTCCTCGCTCAAATCCGGTTTTGACTTTTTATGGCACGTTTTGACTTTTCATGGCACGATTTTGATCACATCATCATTGTAAGGAGAATGCTCCAAGGATTTGGGATTGGACCTCGGCGAATTGTGCTCCTTTCTCTCCCCCGTGTCGGTTTAGATCTGATCTGCCACCTATTGTGTTGGGGAACGTAGTATTTCAAAAAAAATCCTACGATCACAAAAGATCTATCTAGGAGAAGCATAGCAACGAGCAGGGAGAGTGTGTCCACGTACCCTCGTAGACCGAAAGCGGAAGCGTTAAGTAACGCGGTTGATGTAGTCGAACGTCTTCGCGATCCAACCGATCAAGTACCGAACGCACGGCACCTCCGCGATCTGTACACGTTCAGCTCGGTGACGTCCCTCGTACTCTTGATCCAGCTGAGGCCGAGGGAGAGTTACGTCAGCACGACGGCGTGGTGACGATGATGATGAAGTGATTCCGGCAGGGCTTCGCCTAAGCTCTCCGAAAATATGACCGAGGTGGAAATCTGTGGAGGGGGGCACCGCACACGGCTAAAACAATCAACTTGCGTGTCTTTGGGGTGTCCCCCCGCCCCCGTATATAAAGGAGGGAGGGAGGAGGTGGCCGGCCCAAGGGGAGGGCGCGCCAAGGGGGAGTCCTACTAGGATTGGGATTCCCAATCCTAGTAGGACTCCCCTTCCTTTTCCAAGAGGGGGAGAAGGAAAGAGGGGGGCGCCGCCCCCTCCTAGTCCAATTCGGACCAGCCATGGAGGGGGGGCGCAGCCACCCCTTGTGGACCTTCTCTCCTTTCCACTAAAGCCCATGAAGGTCCAATACTTCCCCCGGCGAATTCCCGTAACTCTCCGGTACTCCGAAAAATACCCGAATCACTCGGAACCTTTCCGATGTCCGAATATAGCCTTCCAATATATGAATCTTTACCTCTCGACCATTTTGAGACTCCTCGTCATGTCCGTGATCTCATCCGGGACTCCTAACAAACTTCGGTCATCAAATCACATAACTCATAATACCGATCGTCATCGAACGTTAAGCATGCGGACCCTACGGGTTCGAGAACTATGTAGACATGACCGAGACTCATCTCCGGTCAATAACCAATAGCGGAACCTGGATGCTCATATTGGCTCCTACATATTCTACGAAGATCTTTATCGGTCAAACCGCATAACAACATACGTTGTTCCCTTTGTCATCGGTATGTTACTTGCCCGAGATTCGATCGTCGGTATCATCATACCTAGTTCAATCTCGTTACCGGCAAGTCTCTTTAGTCGTTCCGTAGTGCATCATCCCGTAACTAACTCATTAGTAACATTGCTTGCAAGGCTTCATATGATGTGCATTACCGAGAGGGCCCAGAGATACCTCTCCGATACTCGGAGTGACAAATTCTAATCTCGATCTATGCCAACCCAACAAACACCTTCGGAGACACCTGTAGAGCATCTTTATAATCACCCAGTTATGTTGTGACGTTTGATAGCACACAAGGTGTTCCTCCGGTATTCGGGAGTTGCATAATCTCATAGTCAGAGGAACATGTATAAGTCATGAAGAAAGCTATAGCAATAAACTTAACGATCATTATGCTAAGCTAACGGATGGGTCTTGTCCATCATATCATTCTCCTAATGATGTGATCCCGCTCATCAAATGACAACACATGTCTATGGTTAGGAAACTTAACCATCTTTGATTAACGAGCTAGTCTAGTAGAGGCATACTAGGGACACTTTGTTTTGTCTATGTATTCACACATGTATCAAGTTTCCGGTTAATACAATTCTAGCATGAATAATAAACATTTATCATGATATAAGGAAATAAAATAATAACTTTATTATTGCCTCTAGGGCATATTTCCTTCAGTCTCCCACTTGCACTAGAGTCAATAATCTAGTTCACATCGCCATGTGATTTAACACCAATAGTTCACATCACCATATGATTAACACCCATAGTTCACATCGCCATGTGACCAACACTTAAAGGGTTTACTAGAGTCAATAATCTAGTTCACATTGCTATGTGATTAACACCCAAGAGCACTAAGGTGTGATCATGTTTTGCTTGTGAGATAAATTTTAGTCTACGGGTCTGCAACATTCAGATCCGTATGTATTTTGCAAATTTCTATGTCTACAATGCTCTGCACGGAGCTACTCTAGCTAATTGCTCCCACTTTTAATATGTATCCAGATTGAGACTCAGAGTCATCCGGATCAGTGTCAAAGCTTGCATTGACGTAACCCTTTACGACGAACTCTTTGTCACCTCCATAACCGAGAAACATTTCCTTAGTCCTCTTAGGTAACTAAGGATAATTTTGACCGCTGTCCAGTGATCTACTCCTAGATCACTACTGGTACCTCCCTGCCAGACTTATGGCAAGGTACACAATAGGTTTGGTACACAGCATGGCATACTTTATAGAACCTATGACTGAAGCATAGGGAATGACTTTCATTCTCTTTCTATCTTCTGCCGTGGTCGGGTTTTGAGTCTTACTCAATTTTACACCTTGTAACACAGGCAAGAACTCCTTCTTTGATTGATCCATTTTGAACTTCTTCAAAATCTTGTCAAGGTATGTGCTTTGTGAAAGTCCTATTAAGCGTCTCGATCTATCCCTATAGATCTTGATGCTCAATACTTAAGCAGCTTCACCGAGGTCTTTTTTTTATTGAAAAATTCTTATTCAAGTATTCTTTTATGCTATCCAGAAATTCTATATCATTTCCAATCAACAATATGTCATCCACATATAATATCAGAAATGCTACAGAGCTCCCACTCACTTTCTTGTAAATACAGGCTTCACCGTAAGTCTGTATAAAACTATATGCTTTGATCACTTCATCAAAGCGTATATTCCAACTCCGAGATGCTTGCACCAGTCCATAGATGGATCGCTGGAGCTTGCACATTTTGTTAGCACCTTTAGGATTGACAAAACCTTCTGGTTGCATCATATACAACTTCTTGTTTAAAAATTCCATTAAGGAATGTAGTTTTTGACATCCATTTGCCAGATTTCATAAAATGTGGCAATTGCTAACATGATTCGGACAGACTTAAGCATCGCTACGAGTGAGAAAATCTCATCGTAGTCAACACTTTGAACTTTGTCGAAAACCTTTTTGCGACAAGTCGAGCTTTGTAGATAGTAACACTACTATCAGCGTCTGTCTTCCTCTTTAAGATCCATTTATTCTCAATGGCTTGCCGATCATCGGGCAAGTCAACCAAAGTCCACACTTTGTTCTCATACATGGATCCCATCTCAGATTTCATGGCCTCAAGCCATTTCGTGGAATCTGGGCTCATCATCGCTTCCTCATAGTTCGTAGGTTCGTCATGGTCTAGTAACATGACTTCCAGAACAGAATTAACGTACCACTCTGGTGCGGAACGTACTCTGGTTGACCTACGAGGTTCGGTAGCAACTTGATCCGAAGTTTCATGATCATCATCATTAACTTCCTCACTAATTGGTGTAGGCATCACTGGAACTGATTTCTGTGATAAACTACTTTCTAATTCGGGAGAAGGTACAATTACCTCATCAAGTTCTACTTTCCTCCCACTCACTTCTTTCCAGAGAAACTCCTTCTCTAGAAAGGATCCATTCTTAGCAACGAATAACTTGCCTTCGGATCTGTGATAGAAGGTGTACCCAACAGTCTCCTTTGGGTATCCTATGAAGACGTATTTCTCCGATTTGGGGTTCGAGCTTATCAGGTTGAAGCATTTTCACATAAGCATCGCAGCCCCAAACTTTAAGAAACGACAGCTTAGGTTTCTTGCCAAACCAGAGTTCATATGGTGTCGTCTCAACGGATTTAGATGGTGCCCTATTTAATGCGAATGCAGATGTCTCTAATGCATAACCCCAAAATGATAGTGGTAAATCGGTAAGAGACATCATAGATCGCACCATATCTAATAAAGTACGGTTACGACGTTCGGACACACCATTACGCTGTGGTGTTCCAGGTGGCGTGAGTTGCGAAACTATTCCACATTGTTTCAAATGAAGACCAAACTCATAACTCAAATATTCACCTCCACGATCAGATCGCAGAAACTTTATTTTCTTGTTACGATGATTTTCAACTTCACTCTGAAATTCTTTGAACTTTTCAAATGTTTCAGACTTATGTTTCATCAAGTAGATATACCCATATCTGCTCAAATCATCTGTGAAGGTCAGAAAATAACGATACCCGCCGCGAGCCTCAACACTCATCAGACCACATACATCAGTATGTATTATTTCCAATAAGTCAGTTGCTCGTTCAATTGTTCCGGAGAACGGAGTTTTAGTCATCTTGCCCACGAGGCATGGTTCGCAAGTATCAAGTGATTCACAATCAAGTGATTCCAAAAGCCCATCAGCATGGAGTTTCTTCATGCGCTTTACACCAATATGACCTAAACGGCAGTGCCACAAATAAGTTGCACTATCATTATTAACTTTTGTATCTTTTGGCTTCAATATTATGAATATGTGTATCACTACGATCGAGATTCAATAAACCATTTATATTGAGTGTATGACCATAGAAGGTTTTATTCATTTAAACAGAACAACAATTATTCTCTGACTTAAATGAATAACCGTATTGCAATAAACATGATCCAATCATATTCATGCTCAACGTAAACACCAAATAACATTTATTTAGGTCCAACACTAATCCCGAAGGTAGAGGGAGTGTGCGATGGTGATCTTATCAACCTTGGAATCATTTCCAACACACATCGTCACCTCGTCATTAACTAGTCTCTGTTCATTTTGCAACTCCTGTTTCGAGTTACTAATGTTAGCAACTGAACCAATATCAAATACCTAGGGGCTACTATGAACACTAGTAAAATACACATCAATAACATGTATCTCAAATATACCTTTGTTCACTTTGCCATCCTTCTTATCCTCCAAATAGTTGGGGCAGTTCCGCTTCCAGTGACCAGTCCCTTTGCAGTAGAAGCACTCAGTTTCAGGCTTAGGTCCAGACTTGGGCTTCTTCCCGGGAGTAGCAACTTGCTTGCTATTCTTCTTGAAGTTCCCCTTCTTCCCTTTGCCCTTTTTCTTGAAACTAGTGGTCTTGTTAACCATCAACACTTGATGCTCTTTCTTGATTTCTACCTTCATTGATTTCAGCATCACGAAGAGCTCGGGAATCGTTTTTGTCATCCCTTGCATATTATAGTTCATCACGAAGTTCCAGTAACTTGGTGATAGTGACTAGAGAATTCTGTCAATTACTATCTTATCCGGAAGATTAACTCCCACTTGATTCAAGCAACTGTAGTACTCAGACATTCTGAGCATATGCTCACTGGTTGAGCTATTATCCTCCATCTTGTAGGCAAAGTATTTGTCAGAGGTCTCATACCTCTCGACACGGGCATGAGTCTGAAATACCGATTTCAGCTCTTGGAACATCTCATATGCTCCGTGGTGTTCAAAACGTTTTTGAAGTCCCGGTTCTAAGCCGTAAATCATGGCGCACTAAACTATCAAGTAGTCATCATATCGAGCTTGCTAAACGTTCATAACGTTTGCATCTGCTCCTGCAATAGGTATGTCACCTAGCGGTGCATTAAGGACATAATTCTTCTGTGCAGCAATGAGGATAATCCTCAGATCACGGAACCAGTCCGCACCATTGCTATTATCATCTTTCAACTTAGTTTTCTCCAGGAACATATAAAAAATAAAACAGGGGAGCTATACGCGAGCTATTGATCTACAACATAATTTGCAAATACTACCAGGACTAAGTTCATGATAAATTAAAGTTCAATTAATCATATTACTTAAGAACTCCCACTTAGATAGACATCCCTCTAGTCATCTAAATGATCACGTGATCCATATCAACTAAACCATGTCCGATCATCATGTGAGATGGAGTAGTTTTCAATGGTGAACATTACTATGTTGATCATATCTACTATATGATTCACGCTCGACCTTTCGGTCTCAGTGTTCCGAGGCCATATCTGCATATGCTAGGCTCGTCAAGTTTAACCCGAGTATTCTGCGTGTGCAAAACTGGCTTGCACCCGTTGTATGTGAACGTAGAGCTTATCACACCCGATCATCACGTGGTGTCTCGGCACGACGAACTGTAGCAACGGTGCATACTCAGGGAGAACACTTGTACCTTGAAATTTAGTGAGAGATCATCTTATAATACTACCGCCGTACTAAGCAAAATAAGATGCATAAAAAGGATTAACATCACATGCAATTCAATATGTGACATGATATGGCCATCATCATCTTGTGCTCTTGATCTCCATCATCGAAGCACCGTCATGATCTCCATTGTCACCGGTGCCCCAGCATGATCTCCATCGTCACCGGCGCTCCAGCATGATCTCCATCGTAGCATTGTTGTCGTCTCGCCAACTATTGCTTCTACGACTATCGCTACCGCTTAGTGATAAAGTAAAAACAATTACATGGCGATTGCATTGCATAAAATAAAGCGACAACCATATGGCTCCTGCCAGTTGCCGATAACTCTGTTACAAAACATGATCATCTCATACAACAAATTATATCACATCATGTCTTGACCATATCACATCACAGCAAGCCCTGCAAAAACAAGTTAGACGTCCTCTACTTTGTTGTTGCAAGTTTTACGTGGCTGCTACGGGCTGAGCAAGAACCGTTCTTACCTACGCATCAAAACCACAATGATTTTTCGTCAAGTGTGTTGTTTTAACCTTCAACAAGGACCGGGCGTAGTCACACTTGATTCAACTAAAGTTGGAGAAACTGACACCCACTAGCCATCTGTGTGCGAAGCACGTCGGTAGAATCAGTCTCGCGTAAGCGTACGCGTAATGTCGGTCTGAGCCGCTTCATCCAACAATACCGCCGAATCAAAGTATGACATGCTGGTAAGCAGTATGACTATTATCGCCCACAACTCTTTGTGTTCTACTCGTGCATATAACATCTACGCATAGACCTGGCTCGGATGCCACTGTTGGGGAACGTAGTATTTCAAAAAAATTCCTACGATCACGCAAGATCTATCTAGGAGAAGCATAGCAACGAGCGGGGAGAGTGTGTCCACGTACCCTCGTAGACCGAAAGCGGAAGCGTTAAGTAACGCGGTTGATGCAGTCGAACGTCTTCGCGATCCAACCGATCAAGTACCGAACGCACGGCACCTCCGCGATCTGCACACGTTCAGCTCGGTGACGTCCCTCGTACTCTTGATCCAGCTGAGGCCGAGGGAGAGTTACGTCAGCACGACGGTGTGGTGACGATGATGATGAAGTGATTCCGGCAGGGCTTCGCCTAAGCTCTCCGAAAATATGACCGAGGTGGAAATCTGTGGAGGGGGGCACCGCACACGGCTAAAACAATCAACTTGCGTGTCTTTGGGGTGCCCCCCCCGCCCCCGTATATAAAGGAGGGAGGGAGGAGGTGGCCGGCCCAAGGGGAGGGCGCGCCAAGGGGGAGTCCTACTAGGATTCCCAATCCTAGTAGGACTCCCCTTCCTTTTCCAAGAGGGGGAGAAGGAAAGAGGGGGGCGCCGCCCCCTCCTAGTCCAATTGGGACCAGCCATGGAGGGGGGGCGCAGCCACCCCTTGTGGCCCTTCTCTCCTTTCCACTAAAGCCCATGAAGGTCCAATACTTCCCCCGACGAATTCCCGTAACTCTCCGGTACTCCGAAAAATACCCGAATCACTCGGAACCTTTCCGATGTCCGAATATAGCCTTCCAATATATGAATCTTTACCTCTCGACCATTTTGAGACTCCTCGTCATGTCCGTGATCTCATCCGGGACTCCTAACAAACTTCGGTCATCAAATCACATAACTCATAATACCGATCGTCATCGAACGTTAAGCGTGCGGACCCTACGGGTTCGAGAACTATGTAGACATGACCGAGACTCATCTCCGGTCAATAACCAATAGCGGAATCTGGATGCTCATATTGGCTCCTACATATTCTACGAAGATCTTTATCGGTCAAACCGCATAACAACATACGTTGTTCCCTTTGTCATCGGTATGTTACTTGCCCGAGATTCGATCGTCGGTATCATCATACCTAGTTCAATCTCGTTACCGGCAAGTCTCTTTAGTCGTTCCGTAGTGCATCATCCCGTAACTAACTCATTAGTAACATTGCTTGCAAGGCTTCATATGATGTGCATTACCGAGAGGGCCCAGAGATACCTCTCCGATACTCGGAATGACAAATTCTAATCTCGATCTATGCCAACCCAACAAACACCTTCGGAGACACCTGTAGAGCATCTTTATAATCACCCAGTTACGTTGTGACGTTTGATAGCACACAAGGTGTTCCTCCGGTATTCGGGAGTTGCATAATCTCATAGTCAGAGGAACATGTATAAGTCATGAAGAAAGCTATAGCAATAAACTTAACGATCATTATGCTAAGCTAACGGATGGGTCTTGTCCATCATATCATTCTCCTAATGATGTGATCCCGTTCATCAAATGACAACACATGTCTATGGTTAGGAAACTTAACCATCTTTGATTAACGAGCTAGTCTAGTAGAGGCATACTAGGGACACTTTGTTTTGTCTATGTATTCACACATGTATCAAGTTTCCGGTTAATACAATTCTAGCATGAATAATAAACATTTATCATGATATAAGGAAATAAAATAATAACTTTATTATTGCCTCTAGGGCATATTTCCTTCATATTGTCCTATCCTTACCCCAACTATCATGTTGACCATCTAAAGCGGGAGGAGCTTCTCCCATCACTGGCCTCCTAGAGTAGCATTGCAGTCTCTCTCTCTACATCACACAGTGGATATTAAAAGTGGGTGGAGATACTCCTGTCACTGGAGCAGCGCCAACGGATCGATGACATGAGAGAGAGAGAGAGAGAGAGATTTCTCTCAATGACATGCGGCTCTATGCCACCTTACAATGACGATGTGGCCAAAACCATGTCACATAAGGTTAAAGTCGTGTTTGACTCTTGAATACCGCTGCAAGGGACTAACTATACCTGGTATTAAGAGTTGAGGGACGAAAGTTGTACCCAAAAAAAATTTAGGGACAAAAGCTACACTTGACGATAAGTTGAGGGACGAAAAATGCACTTATCTCTTTTATAAAAGGTGAAATGACATATATTAAAAGTCAACCAACACTCATAGGTTCATCTTTAAAAAATCAAAAAAATACTCACAAGATCGTTGGAAAAATTAACATGTCTTCCTCCTACACTCTCATTGGCGGGGCGCTGTGAACGAAGCTCGATGTCACCTCCGGACCTCTAAAACACCATCGAAGTCAGGGAAACATTGTTGACGCAACAGCCGAATAAGAAGACGGATGCAACAATGACTCGAGAAATAGATCACTGCCACAAAGAAGAACACGATGAAGAGGGGGACATGTGGCCTCGCTGGCAAGGAATGGCGGGACGGTCTCATGTTTGGAATAGGGTTGTGGTCTCTCTCTCTCTCTCTCCCTCTCTCCCTCTCTCTCTCTCTCTAAGTACGGTTATCATATAAAGGACATATGCAAATGAACTTGTTTGTGCGTTTTTAATGTTTTTTTTTTGAACAACTGTGCGTTTTTAATGTTCAATCAATGTATGTGAAAATGTGCTTTGGTTGTTTCGAAAACATATATTATAACTCACAAAAATCTAGAAGTTGTGTATGCGTATATATAAATGTGTTGGATGTGTGTATCGATTTTCACCAATATGCATATTTATACGCAACATATACAAAAATGACAAATAGATGAACCAAAATGGGCTGTTTTCGGGCCGGGTTTTTTTCCTTGTTTGTAACGCATAATCTATCATATTATTTAAGGAAATTTTAAAGGTACATAGTGAACATCCATTTGCATTCGTATAAAACATTTAAATAGCACATTCTTCTTTTTAAATATTGGGCTCCCCGCACTCCAATGTGTACTGATTTGAAAGCTAGAAAGATTGCCCGTTCTATTAAACATATTTGGTTTGTGAAGTCTCCTCTTGAAGTGAAAGTGCTTTTATGACTTGCATTTTAGAAAAGTATACTACTCCCTCCGTGTTTAAAAACATGTAATATAAATGTATACTTTGTGTTTGAAGTCAAATGTTGAAAAGTTTGACCGAATTTGTAGGAAAAACTTCCAAAAAATACAATACTAAAATGAAATTGTGACACTGCTTAGTTTTGTGTTAGGAACTTAAAATAAAATTCATTTTTGTATTTGATTTACTTAAATAATAATAGTTATTAAAGTTACAAGTGTTTACACTTGTTCTTGCATATTACAAAAGAGTAAAAGTTGTGTGCAAGTTTTCAATATGTGCAATTTCACTATTGTGTGTGTGAACTTTTTGTTTGTTTTTTTCTTATTATTTTGTGTGGTCACATTGGTTTTGCTTTGTCTTTCTTCTTTCAAGTAATACCAATGCCCTCATACAATAACTTTAAAGAGCATCTATTAAGTTTTTTTTTTTTTGCAGGGGAGCATCTATTAAGTTATCGATTTGATTTTTAAACATATTACCCCTCCATGCTAGGGCAAAGAAGAAATGACTCCCTTCGACAAAACTACCCTGCGATAAGCTGGCTAATCGACACGTGGCGCATGTCGTCATTACCAATGGTGGCAAAAAAAAAGGGCACCGATCGCAGCACATTGATTTACATGTCATGCACCGTGTTCACTGGCGGATTATCCGTAATCCGCCGACCACACATGGCCTCTCGCTCGACTTAGAGGCATATTGATTGCGTCGGAACAAGAATGCCTATGGATGAAACCGCAACTCACACTAGCTAGTTTATCATATACTCGTTGTTTTTTCTTCCTTTTGCTCGCGAAATAATATACCTCATCTCCAGTAGCTAACATCTTTGACCAAGTGAAAATTCAAATGATTTTATAGAAATATTGAGGGATTAGAATTCTTAGAAAATTTTCCTATGTCAATGATTTGTTTCCTTGGATTGAATCTTATAGAATTATTTTTTAATGATTTCTTTGTACTATATTCCTTACGAATTTTAGAAACCTCTTGAAAAGAATCCTTCGTTTTTTATGTGGTGCAATCAAACAAACCAAATTGTATAGGATCCAGATGGTCAAACTAACATTACAACTCGATGTTTTGCTAGTACTGCGTTTTTGGAATTCTGTGAATCAAAGAGGCCTTTAGCTGGAGTTGCGAAACTCCTTCCAATACATAATAATTGACATTTTAAATATTGATACTGTCTTTTAAGACATTCCATAAATAATTTTTAAGACAAATCTATAGACATGATTTTGGAAAGGAGGGAGTGATATTTAAAACGAATTCAGTAGTAGCAGCAGCAGTAGTAGTATTTTTTTTAAAATCCTACAACTTATTGCCCCGTATCAAAATGTAGGACATTTTTGTAGGCTAGTTTAGCTTACAAAAACGTCTTATATTTTGGTACTGATTTAGTATTTTTTTGAACTGAGGGAATCCTTCACCAATCACCACATATGCTTGGACATCAATCAGCATTCACACAGACCTTGCAACAAATTCTAAACGATGGAATGGCATAGCCACTTTACATCAAACACAGGCACAGTAAGCCAACAACATTATCATCATATATTTATACACCGTTTTGGAAGCGATTCGACACCCATTCAAGGAGAAAACAGCATGAACTGGCAAGGGGGTGTATTGACAAACGAGAACGAATGCTACTGCCAAATATACAATAAAAATATGCCCTATGACAAACAGGACACGGGGGGAGAATACATATCCCATGTCAACATGAAAATAAGGAACATAGGAAAACTGCCTGCTCTGATCTGCCCTCTGCTGAAGTACAAACTTGCAGCGAACTGGGTCATAATTTACGTGCTTTCTGATCAAAAAGAGCTCCGCAAATCCACGAAATAATGAGCCCACGCCATTTTTCTTGGTCACTAACACCTGATTTCATATGATCCAGCCCTTGTGATGTAGCGAACCCACTCAACGGTGTTGTAGCCACTCTTCTCCCACACCTGAAAATGCATCAAGAGATGGTTTTAGTACCAAACATTTTCAATGTTTCATACTGGACTTGCTCCACATACCTTGAGGAACCGAACACGTAAACCAGAAGCAGTGAACATCGGAACCTGCAGGAAAGAGATATCATAGTGAATATAAAGGACAGAGTGCAGGAAGCCAGGAAACAGTCAGACAACATGGGGGGCATATAGCACATTATATGCATGAAGGCTGCTCGAACAAAAATACACCAAGGGCAACAAATTATTTAAGTATCAATTTATCTTGTACATGCTCAAATTTTGTTCATAAACAATGAGATACTGGGATTCTTTGCCATTGCCATTCTGAGGTAGAGGAAAGCTCATAGCCATCTTGCCAAGGAAACAATAAGATTCTTAAAGAGATTAAATGTAACCTGGAATTCCATCTGAATCGGTGGCCTGTTCGCTAACTTCTTTTCCCCCATTGTAGAGATCAGTTCAACTTCTGCACTCATCGTTGCCTCGGTCTGTCCAGGAAATTTCCTGATCCTATGGTTTGAAATGTAAATTATGATTTATGAGTTCATGCTGGTCAATGTGCAATAACTGCAAGAGGTAGCTCAGCACGAAAAAAGAACTCACAGTACATGTACTAACATGACATACTTTAAAATTGCAAATAGCTAGGCAGGGCATAATTTAGGGAAATTTTGTTTACACCATTCTGAACAATTCACACTATCAAACCAATTAAAATACGACCCACATACTGGCTTTGGTATAGTGCAAATGTTAGACAAAAAGATTGCACTTACTTCCACACCAGGGAATCAATTGAAGCATTATATTTGGCTTTGCCAGATGTTGTCTGGAAACTTGTCTTCGCTGTTTGCTTTGGAACTGGAACTTTAACCACAACACCAAGTGCAAACATCTTAGCACCAAAAACACTCTTAACCTGCATAACAAAAGATTCACCATGTCAGCAAACATGTACACGTTTATGATGTAACCGAGTAGATATATTTGCTCACTTTCACATTAATCTCCATGCGTGTTCGGCCCAACTCCTTAATTGTGGGCAGAACCCGGAATGGAAGATTTACACCCTCCGTGATTCGATATCTAGAACAAATATCTCCGTCAAAATCCAGGTAGCGAATGAAACCATCATTTGTAAAATGTACTGGTAATTGCAAGAATAAATAGGGATCAAAAAATTACTTCATCAATTCGAATTCACCATCTGGTGGCACAAAGCTGACTGTTTTTTCCGAGTTAAATCTTGTTAGGTTGACACACTGGTGGAACGTGACATCGTCAAGTTCTATGGTCTTCCCACTGTAGAGCGAGAGAACACAGCAATCAGGAGATCATTTACGAAAAGGAACAAAAGTTGGGTAGCCAGTAAACAATGTTAACCAGCAAAACAGTAATATATATGTGCACAGTTTGTCATCATGTGTCAAGACTCAGTAAAGCAATACCTCTTTGAAGGCCTGGACTTCAGTTGGGCTTCCTTTTCAAGTCCAATTTTGTCATTTAGTCCCAACTTCAGATCAGGCATTCCAGAAAGGAAGCACTTCATAAGAATCTTCCCTGTCACGTCACATCGTAGAACACTCCCTGCAGAAATGTAAGAAATATACACGATGGACATCAAATAGCTGAACAGGAAAGACACCGGAAACCTCAGACCAGATAACAAAAAATTGATGGTTCATAAAATACCTTTAGAAGACATAAGGAGGTTTACGCTCTCAACAATGTCCAAGAAAACCTAACATACAAGAAGAACTCATTAGTTATTACTGTTACTTCACTTGCTAATTGGAAATAAACAATGACATGACATTAATGACAACAAAGAAACAAAAACTGAGGGAAGTATGGGTCATTGCTTTAACAGGAATGCTGGTACATGCACAATATGTATTAGAACTGAGATGCATTTTAGAATGTATGCAGGATGATGGCATTGCTAGTAGCCCAAGCACTGATAGGAAACTAGGACCATTATAAATGTTAGTCCTCTGTTTTTTTTCGAATACAGCTGAAGCCTCCCTACATATTTAATTCAAATACCTCATTCTTCTTGTACACAAGACCCTCTCTTCTCCAACCAACAGCGCCGGTAACTTGCAGGGTCGCATTTGGAACAGGCTTATCCGAAGGCTATCAGTACAGACAGAAGAAAATATGGTTCAGTTACTTTCCCAGAAAATAAGTAGGAACAAGCATAATTTTTTTTTTTTTTTGCATATCCAATAAAGCAGACTTCATTTTTCATATATTTCTGACCTTGGAGGAAAATGGCGACCGTACGCCTTCCTGGGTTATATATAACTTCAAAATTTCAGGTGAGAGATTCTGAGGATAACCGAAGTCCATAATCTCTGCACAGTTGCACAGAGTCAGTATTGCAAACAAAAAAAGAATCCATGGTGGGAACTGAAGCAGCAAGCTAAGTCCAAAATCGGATGTGCCCTTACCATCAAGAAGTTCATATATTAACACAAAGTTATTCCTGATAGCATCTTCATCAAAAGTTCCACCAAAGTAAGACTTGAAGAGGGCCACTGCCTGATAATTTCAAATAATCTTCAGCACAAATAACGGCGAATGAGATAGGACATGTTAAATTGCTCATAAGGATGATGTATACATTGAGTAGGATCTCTACATTGAATTAGCAACTGTAGTTTCATCACTTAATCATCTTTGGCCTAACATACAAATTAAACTAATTCCTAGCCCAATCCCTCTCTTCCAGACAGGCCTTCAGGAAATCACATAGAGCACAAAGGGTTCTGTTATTCACTTAGTCCTATCAAACTATTCCCAGCAGTGATGAACATGGAACATCACGCCATCTAGGCATTGAAAATTTCTAGTTTTTGTACCACCTGCTTGTACCCTATTGGATTTGGTGATTCTGATGTACCATCACCAGTTACTTTTCGCAATAGAAAATTCCAGTCGCCAAATAAAGCGAAACATCGATACCATTATTAGATGACATGATCATTTAAACCTCTCGAACTGAGATGATACATTATCTTACAATTTGACAGAACACTTCAGAAAATCATATGGCTTGTTAAGTAACTAATACATTCTTTTGCTCTGAATAGACAAATACACAAACATCATAGACAAATATTTCTAGTGAAAAAGAAAAACATCAATTATCTTCTTTAGATTATATTATATTCATCAAGATCATAATGTCTGTGTGGTATAATTTATTTGGAAATGCTCATAAGACAACAGAAACTTCATACCTCCACAACAAACTTGAAAGCACAAGAAACATTAGCATTGCTGCTAACCACAATCACAATGTAAACATTACTGATCCTCATGTAAAGGAAGGAACAGCCTCCTATTTGTCGAACAGGGCATGTACCAAGCTCTTTTGTTTGCATAATGTGCATCCTGAATGCATCAACCATATTTCCCCTGCATAGCCATACATGAACACGATAGGGTTTAGTCACTAAATGTAAAGGTATGTGCAACCAAATAAGCAGGGAATGGAAAGTGAGAGAAGCAAAATGAATACGCGGGATTGTTTCCTATTGAAGTGATAACTGGGAAAGGCTATGAGAGGAAATGACCTAAGTAGCCTCTTGAGATCGCTTTGGAATGATGAGATAGTTGTCCAGGTGATAATGAATAAATGTGCACAAAAGAAAGAAAGAAAAGGACATGGTGGAACAAACATCATTAAAATTTACATCTAGGTCCTACGTTTATCAACAGAGCTTGAAAAAAAAGCTTGCATTACTCAACAGTAGGTGTCGTAGTTTACATGTTTTAGTGTCCTTCATAAACAATGACTATGATATTGACAATATATCATATAGATGGAATGTCACCAAGGTTTACGAGTCGACGAGTCGTTCCGAGGTAGAGACTCATAGACTAATCGAGACTAGTCTAGACTAGTGCTAGACTAGTCGACATGGTACTGTAGTACTCAGCTACTAATACCTAGTGGTAGTATGTAGTATATACTAACAGTACAGTATGCAATAAAACCAGCCACTGTCTAAATAATTGAGCTATGCAGTGTTCTGGGCCCAAGTGGGTATGCAATAGGACCAGCCACTGTCTAAATACTAGCCCAGCACCACGCAGCACCCCCCAGCTGGCCCATTTGGGCCCAAATGGCCAGCCTACTTAGCCCCCAGCCACTGGAACCCTAGCTCCGACCTCTCCAATCGCCGCCGCCAGCGCCATCACGCACGGGAGCACGCGCGCACGCGACCCGCGCCTCCTGCCGCCTTCCGCCGGTCCCGGCCGCTGCCGCCGGCGAGCCCGCCGACCACCGCCATGCCTCCTCCTTTCCTCTCCTCTCTCTCTCTTCCTTCTCTCTCGTCTCAAGGCCGCGCGCCCCTACGGGTCACGGCCATGGCTGCCGCCTGAGCACGAGCTCCGGCCAGCCGCCGCACCTGGCTGCGCCATCCGCCGTCCCGGCGGTGGGTGGCGGCAGCGGTGGCAGGGCAGTGGGTGCTGGCGGCGCCTCGTCCCAGCTGAGGCAGCTCTCTTTTTTGAGTCGCTCGACTCGTATATGTCGACTAGTCCAGACTAGTCGTCGACTAGTCCATCCACGGCTCGACTCGTATTTGTAGTCTACACGAGAAAATGAGTCGACATCCACTCTGCGACTCGTAGACTAGTCGAGCGACTAGTCTAGACTAGTCGTTCGACTCGTAATCGTTGAATGTCACTTGCTCAATATTAAACTAGTGCAAGACCTAAATGTCGAAATAGGCTCAGCACATACAAGATTACAGCACATTGCTGCAGGTTTATTGAATGGTCTTGTTTTGTTTCTACTATCAAGGTGCATGTATGAAAACATTCCTCATATTTATGATTTCTAATGGTATCAATTCCCAATTCATTATCTCTACTCCTATAAAAGATCCAGTTGGTGATGATGGTGTGTCTGCATCCGTCATTTCTGACCATTCGATCTGCATCTAACGCATGCAAGGTAAGCTGTGGCATTTTTGCAACAAGACCCTTGCCACTCTGCTCCAACATTTCAGAAAACCCCTTAGTCTATTTTGGGTGAAACCTTACATATTTTTAATGTTATCCAAAAAAAACAGGGTGATTTTTTCAAGTTTGTGAGAATGCATTAGTCGATTGTAGATCCGTTCCAATGCACAGGCACTTTGCTAGTACAAATATAAAAAACTACATTTTGCGGGAATATTCAGTGTTCAAGAAAGCGTTTTTAAGCGACGCTTAAGCGCCGAGCGATGGCAAAATGCTTCAAAAAACCCTGCTTAATCTATCGCTTAGGGCAAAAGCGAAGCATTTTGCCATCGCTCGGCAAAATGCTTTGCTTTTGCCCTAAGCGATAGATTAAGCAGGGTTTTTTGAATTTGGCCATAATTTGGTTGTTTTTGAACTACTTCTGCTTGTTTGCTTGCGCAATAATGGCAATGTGCCATTTATCTTATTATTAGGCTCTGTTCGGGAACTATTTCCTTCATATTCTGGAAAAATTCTGGCCGCCTGATCTCTATTAGGTTGTATCTGTTTGAACTGAACTGCATTTTAGTTGTTATTTTGCTTGCTATGTGAACCTGATGTGTATTTGCTATGGTGTGAACTGTATTTTAGATGCTATTTCAATTACCCATGTGCCAAGTTTCCTATTTTCCTGTGTGTATTATTCAAAATCTGTCAAATTCTAGCCAATCTCAAAAAACGCTTAAGCGCGCTTAAGTGCCCATTGCTCTAAGCTGTGGCCTTCCGCTTCGCTTATGCTTTCCGCTTTTTTGAACATTGGGAATATTATGAGATGTTTAATAACTTCTGCCGTTCTTTCCAAGTCCTCTTGGAAATCTATGGTGCGAGGGTTAATATTAATAATTAATTTCAGTCCGACAGTTACTATTTCAAAGTTAGCTGGCTTGCCGCGTATGCTGTAGTAGAAGTAAAATTTCAACTACAGAAGGATGTGAATGCTAACTACTGTCAAAGCCCACTGGAAAAGATGAAATGAACTATGCAGCAATTTTTCTTGTCCAAAGTGCCTCACTAATCAAAACTAGTTCAAAATGTGGAAAAAATAAAACTAGTATGAATTCCCTTGTTTATTGTTGATAACTTGCTATGATCATATATGACTAGACGAGAACCTCCTTTGAACCATCCTAGGTGGAATCGAACGACATATCCTACTCAGTGAGCAGTCTATTCACTCTATGCTGGAATCATGTAGGCGCCACAGCCTCAGGGCAGAGAATGGAACACGCATTCCAAATGCAAATCAGTTAGGAACGCCGCAACCAAGACAATGGGCAAACTGAAGCGCGCAATCGGCAAATTGCAGTGCGCAACGAGCCAACCACCGAAGAGTGGCCGTCAACTGCACTCCTCCCCACGGAATTTCACTTGTCACTCAGCGAAAGCAATCAAAATTCACAAGCCACCTGACACCCTTCTAGCGATCTACATAACTACAGGCTACGACCGGAATCAATCGATCATGGGGCCTCAGATCTGCCACTCAAAACCCAGGGAACCAAAGAGGGGAGGAGGGGGGCGGCAAGACGCACCCGACATCGTCGCGGTATAGGCGGTTGATGAGGACGTCCCCGCGGAGGTTGAGGAAGTAGATGGCCGACGCCGCCACCGGCATCGTCTCCGCGTCGCCCGCGCCCCGGCTCGAGCGCCTGGGACCACCACCCTTGACTGGCGCGCGGTTCCGCGGTGCGCCGCCAGCTACAGGTCGTAGCGGGCGATCTGGTGTGCCCGGGGCTCGCCGGACGGTGAGGAGGAGGAACGGGATTGGCGGGGCGCGGGTTTTGGTAGATCTCGGGGAAGGGAGACACGAGCACGAAGTCGTCTTCCCCGTCCAGGAGCGCTTTTTCGTGTGTGTTTTCCAGAATGGACCTCCCCGGACGGCGTATTTCCGTATTTGCATGGTTGTCTTCGGTTGGTGACTTCTGACTTCGTGTTGCGTTGCGTCTTGGTCCCACTGCTCTGCTGGTAGTAGGACACAAAACAACATGCAAAATGATACTAGTACTATGTTGTCCCAACTCAAGAAAAAAAATGCTATCCAAAAAATGATCTAGGAATAGCAATTTTGTCCATTTTATTATTATTATTTTGCATCGTAATACGTATTTCATTCATATCATAAAGATCAAAGTACAAGTCACGTAAGGACCGACATGACAAAACTAAAAAAATAGCAGAACATCTCTGAGCTTGACACCAACGCATGTCACCTGCCTCCGGCACCACCACAACAGCTACCGAAGAAAAGATTGACGGATCACCTCCCCACCCGAGCTCGACGCGGCTCCATCGCTGATATGCAGCTTTGCGGACCTCCAAGGAAGTGAAGCCATTGCCGTTGAACGAATCAGACCCGAGCAACACCTCGGACACGCCATCGAACTCCAGCTCTGGCACCCCGCCACGACTAAGACGCCGATGGAGAAAACCACACCTGCCATCCATCAACCATGAACCCAACACATGTTTCGTCTTCCAGATGTCGTCTGAAAGGATCGAAATGGTTGACTAGAGGGGGGTGAATAGGCAACTACCAATTTTTAACTTTTCTTAACAAATTAGTGTTAGCAACAAATATGTTGTCTAGATATGCAACTAGGTGATCAACCTATATGATGCTAGCAACACAATCAACACAAGCAAGCAAGGGATACAACACAAGTAAAGCTTGCACAAAGTAAAAGTAAGAGATAACCACAAGTGGAGACGGTGGAGACGAGGATGTGTTACCGAAATTCCTTCCCTTTGAGAGGAAGTACGTCTCCGTTGGAGCGGTGTGGATGCACAATGCTCCGCAAGAAGCCACTAGGGCCATCGTATTCTCCTCACGCCCTCACACAATGCGAGATGCCGTGATTCCACTAGTGGTGCCCTTGAAGGCGGCAACCGGACCTTTACAAACAAGGTTGGGGCTCTCTCCACAACCGAATTGGAGGCTCCCAACAACACCACGAAGCTTTACCACAATGAAATGTGGCTCCGAGGTGACCTCAACCGTCTAGGGTGCTCAAACACCCAAGAGTAACAAGATCCGCAAGGGATTAGTGGGGGGGAATTAAATTTCTCTTGGTGGAAGAGTAGATCTAGGCCTTCTCAAGCAATCCCTAAAGAATCAACAACTTTGATTGGCTAGGGAGAAAGATCGGGCAAGAATGAGCTTGTGAGCAACAATGGATTTTGGGGGAGGAAGAGGTGGTCAACTAGAAGAAAGATGACTCCTTTATATAGTGCGAGAAGATATCCGACCATTATGCTCCCACAGCCCGTGCCTAAGCGGTAGTACCGCTCGAGAGATCGGTACTTCTGCTGGCACGGAAGTGCCGGCCACATAGTTCAAACTGAGCAAGTCAGGGGGGCGGTGGTGCCGCCGGAGCGGTACTACCGCTCCCACCAGCGGTACTACCGCGTGATGTTGAACTGCAGCCGAAACCCGCGGTAGTAGAGGAGAGCAGAGCGGTAGTGCCGCAGAGGCGGTACTACCGCTGAGAACTGTCGTTCTACTTCCGCTCATGGACTAGACCAGTCCAGAACACATAAAATAAGCGGTACTCCCCACGGCACAAGCCAGCGGTAGTTCCGTCGGAGCGGTACTACCGCGGTGTCGAGTGGTACTTCCGCCTCCCACAAGAGGGCTTAGTAAACCCGCGGTAGTAGGGTGGTGGTTATGCCTGCAGTACCGCTGGAGCGGTACTACCGCGCATAACTACTGCTCTACTACCGCCCATTTACAGAACCATCAAAGCAAGCGGAAGTGGGAGTCGGGCTGCACAACGGCAGTACCGCTGGAGCGGTACTATCGCGGGGCAGGGCGGTACTACCGCGTAGTCTGTTCTGACAAGGTCAAAGCACAAGGAGGGACAAGCTCAATTGTCAGGAAAGAACAAGGGTGTAAAGGGATAGTATACGTGTTGATTCCACCCAAACCTTTCCGAAGCGGACCCTCTCTTAATAGTACTATGTTCCTACCACTCAAGTCCACCGAAAAAGAAACGCAAGAAAAATACCGTCTTCATAAATATCCAGAGGGGTTCAAATCGTCTTGTGCCATATGATAGATTATCTGAAATCCTCAATGCACACGATTAATCCGTAAATGTATTGTCATCAATCACCAAAACCACTAAGGGAGAAATATGCGCTAACAATCTCCCCCTTTTTGGTGGATTGATGACAACACGGGATTTGCACAAGGATATGATAAGATAACATGCAATCCCAACATCTACGAAATATAGACGGTGAAAGGATCGATATGGTTGACTAGAAGGGGAGGTGAATAGGCAACTACCAATTTTTAGCTTTTCTTAACAAATTAAGTTTAGAAACAAATAGGTTGTCTAGATATGCAACTAGGTGAGCAACCTATATGATGCAAAATACAACAACAACAAGTGCAAGCAAATGATACAACACAACAATAGCTTGCACAAAGTAAAGGGAAGAGATAACCACAAGTGGAGCCGGTGAAGACGAGGATGTGTTACCGAAGTTCCTTCCCTTTGGGGGAAGTACGTCTCCGTTGGAGCGGTGTGGGGGCACAATGCTCCCCGAGAAGCCACTAGGGCCACCGTATTCTCCTCACGCCCTCACACAATGCGAGATGCCGTGATTCCACTAGTGGTGTCCTTGAAGGCGGCAACCAAACCTTTACAAACAAGGTTGGGGCAATCTCCACAACTTAATTGGAGGCTCCCAACGATACCACAGAGCTTCACCACAATGGAATGTGGCTCCGAGGTGACCTCAACCGTCTAGGGTGCTCAAACACCCAAGAGTAACAAGATCCGCAAGGGATTAGTGGGGGGAATCAAATATCTCTTGGTGGAAGTGTAGATCCGGGCCTTCTCAACCCATCCCTAGAAAATCAACAAGTTTGATTGGCTAGGGAGAGAGATCGGGCGAAAATAAGCTTTGGAGCAACAATGGAGTTTGGGAAGGGAAGAGATAATCTTCTTGGGGAAGAAGATCCCTTTATATAGTGGGGGAAAGAATCCACCCGTTACCCCCACTCACAGCCCGTGCACTGCGGTACTACCGCACCACGTCGCGGTACTACCGCTACTTGGTGCGGTACTACCGCACGCACGGTAGTGACCAGAAGATGAACTACTGCATGAGGCAACGTGCGGTAGAACTGCTGGAGCGGTACTACCGCAGGTCCTTATGGTACTACCGCAGGGTAGTTTACAACGGCCACAGGAGGTACACGGAAGTAAAAAATTACTTCCGTGTCTACCTTCGCTGAAGCAGAGACCGTGCAGAAACCCGGCACGGTAGTACCGGACGCAGTTTTGCGGTACTACCGCCCGAGGGCGGTAGTAAAAAACTACATCCGCAACTACTACTGTAGGCGCGCGCAACAGGTGCTGGTGACAGCGGTACTACCGCTGGCACCTGCGGTACTACCGCTAGCATCTGCGGTACTACTGCTGGCACCTGCAGTACTACCGCTAGCATCTGCGGTACTACTGCTGGCACCTGCAGTACTACCGCTAGCCACTGAAAACTAGCACCTTGATGCCTTCAATATGCACAGACATGGAAAACGGACTGGAGCTCCAATGAAGCAAAGGAAAGGTGGTGCAATAGAACAGATGTGTACGTGTTGATTCCACCCTAACCTTTCCAAAGCGGACCCCTCTTAATAGTACGGCTTTCCTATGACTCAAATCCACGAAAAGAAACGTAGAAAGCAACCGTCTTCGATAGACTCCGAGGGGCACGAATCATCTTGTGCCTAGACATGAGATATCTGAAATGCTCAATGCACACGATTAGTCCGCAAATGCATTGTCATCAATCACCAAAACTACTTAGGGAGAAATATGCCCTTACAATCTCCCCCTTTTTGGTGGATTGATGACAATACGGGATTTGCACATAAGGATATGTAAATAACAAATGCAAACCCAAAGTCTATAAAATATAGACAGGCTCCCCCTAGATGTGTGCATTCTTTAGATATGCTTTGGACTGCAAAGCACACAAACTAGGATCAACACTCCCCCTAAATTTTATAGACGAGGCAATCCTTGCAACAAACTAAATAACACTAAGCATGGAAGCAAGGCATAGCATGTGAGCATGAAGATAAGGGCACATAGCAAATAGACTCACAAGCTACTTAACATACTAGACAATAATGAGATAAGAGTGATAGCATATGTCTCACACCATATGATAGAATAAGTCTCCTGGTCTCACACACAAATAAAACCAACCAAAGCAACAACGAAGGTTCAACGAAAGCAAGGAGACGACAAAAACGAGATCACTCACAAATCCTACACTCTCTCCCCCTTTGGCATCGAGACACCAAAAAGGCAGAGAGGACACCTAAGACACAGGTGGTAGCTCCCACTGCAGAGAGATCATCCAACGAACTCCTCCTCTTATGTGGTTGGAAGAGACTCCTCATCAGAATCGACCCACTGAAAGTTCTTCTTCTTCATCCAAGCAACTTCAGGTGTAATGTTCTTCTCCGACCCACTCGAGATGTGCTCGCCAAGCTTCCTCAGAATCAGCTTGTCGCGCTGACGACTCTCCTTCTGAGCAACATGTGTCAGATACTGCCCCTTAGCCTGCATGCAAAACAGAGTCTTCATCTTGTCCTTGAGCTTCGTGGCCCAAGATGGCTCAGCAGAGGTAGGCTCATACATCTCGGGACTGTCCTCATCCTCAAACTCATCCTCATCAACATCCATGTTGGCCGCAGCTGGCTTAGTGGTAGTGTTAGCCCACTTGTCCTTAAGACGCAGCCGAATGGGCTCATGACGAATCCAGTTGGGAGCCTGAAAATCCACACCTGGAAAGGTCTCCGCCCACTTCTCCCGAATCAAGTAGAACAAGTAAGGTCCATAGATGGGGACCTTACGGTGAAACACAGCCGATTGAAGCTCACTCCACATGACGTGGGAAACATCAAGCGGTTCAGGAATGCGAATCCGCCCTTTCTCACATAGGAGTAGCATATCCACCAGATAGGAATGCACCTGGTCCTTGTTTCACATACGAGGAAAGAGAGTGTTGCGAAAGATTCTGTGCATGACATCAAGAAACGGGTTCAGCACATGAGATATCTTGCCAGTGGCAGACACCTTCTCAACAAGGTATGGCAGCAGCTTCTCCTTGGGGGCAGCATGTGGGTTTTCGTGCGGGCGCAAACCAACAGGCTTCTCAATCCCCTCATCGCGAATGTGCAAAAGATCCATGAACTCCTTCTAGGTAGCAGTTATCCTCTCACCATTGGTCATCCAAGTCATTGTCCGCCCCTCATCAGTGTGGAAGTGGACGGAAGCAAAGAACCGAGCCACAATCTCAGGATCATAGCCAAGATGAAAAGAGATGATTTCCCCGATGTTAAGCTGCTCCACCATGTCCAGAGGTTCACCAAAATATGCCTGGTCCTTCCTCAGAAGATCCATGTCAATCCACTGAATAGGTACATAGATATTCTTCTTTGCCTTGATCACATCTAGGAAGATGAGAGTCTGTTGCTTGGTCCAGAATAAGTCATTGCCCTTGACATGTACCCTAGGGTTGATCTTCCGGCAAATCTGAAACTCCACTTGAGGCATCCCATCCAAACAGACAGTGGCCTCCTTGAACTTGGTTGCAGTCCTCTTGAAGTTGCGTTGCGGAGCATTGGACCCCTCAGGTGCATCTTGATTGCGAAGGCGCTTGGAACTCGTATCACGAGAGGGATTTGAGCATCTGGAACCGGAGCCACCACCTATGACACACAATGCAAACACAAGAGAAGAGCGATAGAAGTCATTGCAAAGACCAAGGCAAACAAGAGAACCACATAGAAGTGAGAATTGGTAGGACAAAGCAAGGCAATTTTAGTTCGAGCGGTAGTACCGCGGGTCATGCAGTAGTAAAATTTTACTACCGCGCCTACCGCGGTAGTACCGCTCCAGCAGGTGCGGTAGTACCGCACGGGGCAGATTTTGCAAGAACCACAGATCTGAACAACCGTAATTTCAGATCGGTAATGCCGTAGATCAAAACTGCCATGTTGTATCCTACCAAATAACATTGCTACCGTACAAGCACTCTCCAACCATCAACTCATGCAATGATTTAGCCAAAAATCAATGAAACCAACTCATATGGCCCCCAAAACTAGAATCAAGAAAGAGAAGCATGGAGAGAAGAACTAGGGGCAATACCGGGTTCCATGGCACGAGGAAGAGGGGGGGAAGATCCCACCGGTCGGAATGGGAGAAGAGGGGGGGAAGATCCGGCGAGGTCCTCCGGCGCCATTCCTTGAGAGGAGAGAGAGAGAGACACGAGAGGATAAGGAAAGAATGGGTATGTGGGTGTTGGAACCCCCCTGCCCGTCCTTAACCCCCTCGTGGTCCCGACGGCGCGGTAGTACCGCACGTCATCGCGGTAGTACCGTCTGGCCAGCGGCAGTAAAAAATTACTGCCGCGCTGGATGAGGTAGTACCGCTCCTCCAGCGGCAGTAAAAAATTACTACCGCGCTGGATGAGGTAGTACCGTGCCGGGGCTGCTGCTGCACGAGTGCAGCAGTAACCCCTCTCCAGCGGTAGTACCGTGGCGAGCCACGATAGTACCGCACTGCCAAAGAAAGGTTGGTCCGGGAGAGAAAGAAAGAAGGCCTTTGCAAAAAAAAATTGAAAAGATTTGGAAGACACAAGGACACGATGAAAAACAAAAAAAAAAGCTTCAAGCAAAAAGGACACACACGAGAGAGCACAAATGAAGCAAATCAAACAAGAACAAGGTCCAAAAGATTACAAAAGAGAAATGAGGACCAAACACCGAAACGATTCCTCTCATGAAGAGAGGGCGGTGGCCGGAGCCACCTATGTTTGAGACAATTGGTATGGCACCGCGAAGAATTATCCTTGGGTCCATGATCAAAGCTCGTCTTTGAAGCACAAGTGCCATAAAAAATGGCTAATGTGAAAGACGTGATCGATTTATGCATAATGGGGGGAGGGAGAGTTCATTGAGAGAACAACACTCCCCCTATGTCCATGCCTACATCTAGAACAAGGTATAATGATGAGTGTGGTGGGGTGTGTCTAGATTCAAGCCACATTGCTCAAATCAATGATATTTAGCTCATGCCTTAACTCGCGAAATCTTGCTTCATCTAGAGGCTTGGTGAAGATATCCGCAAGTTGCTCTTGAGTGTTGATGTAGATGATATCAATATCTCCCCGCTTGATGTGGTCCCTAATGAAATGATGACGAATCTCAATATGCTTCGCCTTGCTATGTTGCACCGGATTGAGAGAAATCTTGATAGCACTTTCATTGTCACATAGAAGAGGCACTTTGTCACAAGTGACACCGTAATCCTTTAAAGTTTGCCTCATCCATAGCAATTGTGCACAACAACTTGCGGCGGCTACATAGTCGGCCTCGGTGGACGAGAGAGACACACAAATTTGCTTCTTTGACGACCAACTCACCAAAGAGCGATCAAGGAATTGGCACCCTCCGGAAGTTGACTTCCTCTCCACACAATCTCCCGCCCAATCCGAATCTGAGTAACCCATGAGATCAAAGCTTGCTCCTTTGGGGTACCATAAGCCAAAGTTTAGGGTATGAGCCAAATATCGAAAGATTCGCTTGACCGCCACATAGTGACTTTCCTTAGGTGCGGCTTGAAACCGTGCACAAATTCCCACACTCAACATGATATCCGGTCTAGATGCACAAAGGTAAAGCAAGGATCCAATCATGGAGCGATATACCTTTTGATCCACCGCTTTACCATTAGGATCACTGTCAAGCTTGCATTTGGTGGGCATTGGAAACTTGACCGGCTTGACATCATCTAGCTTGAATCTCTTGAGCATGTCTTGGGTATACTTGGCTTGGTTGATGAAAATTCCTTCTCTTCTTTGCTTGACATCGAACCCAAGAAAGAACTTCAACTCTCCCATCATAGACATCTCAAACTTCTCGGTCATTAGTGCGGCAAACTCATCATTGAAAGATTTGTTAGGAGAACCAAAAATAATATCATCAACATATAGTTGGCATATGAACAAATCCCCTTTGACCCTCTTAGTAAAAAGAGTGGGATCGATTTTCCCAATTTCAAACCCACGATCTTGCAACAACTCGGTAAGGTGCTCATACCACGCACGTGGGGCTTGCTTAAGGCCATAGAGCACCTTTTTGAGTTTGTATACATGAGTGGGGAGCTTGGGATCCTCGAATCCCGGAGGTTGTTTGACATACACCAACTCATTCAAAGGCCCATTAAGAAATGCACTTTTCACATCCATTTGTTGCAATTTAAAATCATGATGAGATGCATATGCAAGCAACATGCGAATAGATTCAAGACGTGCAACGGGGGCAAAGGTTTCACCGTAGTCGATGCCCTTGACTTGGGAGTAGCCTTGTGCCACCAATCTCGCCTTGTTTCGAACAACCACACCGTTTGCATCTTGCTTGTTCTTGAAGATCCATTTGGTCCCAATGACATTGTGTTCCTCCGCTGGCCTTGGCACTAATTCCCAAACTTGATTACGCTCGAAGTTGTTGAGTTCATCATGCATAGCTTCAAGCCAATCCTCATCATTGAGCGCCTCATGTACCTTTTGGGGTTCAACACACGAAACAAACGCGTGATGCTCACAAAAGTTTGACAATTGTTTACGAGTAGTTACCCCTTTTCTCAAGCTTCCAAGCACATTCTCCATGACATGTTGTTGACGCCCGAGCTTGGAAGCCACCTTAGCGGCACGACGCTCCAAAAGTTGCTCGATGGGCATTTGAGGATCATCTTGCACATCTTGAGCACCGTATTGAGTTTGCTCTTGATCTTGAGCACCGTCTTGAGCTTTCTCTTGACCTTGAGCACCATCTTGATCTTGAGCGAGCTCGGAGGCATGAACTTGATCTTGGGCATCATTTGGTGCATCACCATCTTCATGGGGTTGATCTTGCCCTTGATCTTGTTCATAGAGTTGAGGGCCTTCACTTTATTCTTCGGAAGCGTGTGGGTCTAGCGTAGGTGATGGCTCCACTTGAGTAGAGCATTGTCCTTCTCCTTCGGCCACAAGGGGTTCCTCGATGGGGAGTATTTGACCAATCCCCATTCTTCTTATGGCTTGGGGAGGAATTTCATCACCTACATCACAAAGACCACTTTGCTCCACTTGGGAGCCGTTATTTTCATCAAACTCCACGTTACATGTCTCCTCAATGAGTCCGGTGGACTTGTTGAGGACACGATAAGCATGAGAGTTTGTAGCATAACCAACAAATATGCCCTCTTGAGCTCTAGGTTCGAATTTAGACAAACGAACACCTTTCTTGAGAATGAAACACTTACAACCGAACACCCGGAAGTACTTGAGGTTGGGCTTGTTACCGGTAAGTATCTCATATGGAGTCTTGTTCAAGCCTTTGCGGAGGTAGAACCTATTGGATGCATGACATGCGGTGTTGATGGCTTCAGCCCAAAAGTTGCACGGAGATTTGAATTCCGCCATCATGGTCCTTGCCGCGTCCATCAACGTCTTGTTCTTCCTCTCTGCCACACCATTTTGTTGACGGGTATAGTGTGAGGCATATTGGTGCTTGATCCCCTCATCACTAAGAAACCCATCCAAGGTGTAGTTCTTGAACTCGGTGCCGTTGTCACTTCTAATCGTCAATATCTTTGCTTCATGTTGACGTTGAGCTTCATTTGCAAAGTTGATAACGGTTTGTTGAGTCTCACTCTTCCTCTTGAAGAAGTATACCCATGTATATCTTCAGAACTCATCCACAATTACCAAGCAATACTTTCTTCCACCAAGACTATCAAAGGATGGAGGTCCAAAGAGATCCATGTGAAGGAGCTCCAAGGGCCTCTTCGAGTAGATGATAGTCGAGGGTCAATGAGCCGTTTCATGAAGCTTTCCTTCGATACAAGCACTGCAAGCACGGTCTTTGGCAAAACTCACATTTGTTAGTCCATGGACATGGTCCCCTTTGAGGAGACTTTGAAAAGATCTCATGTTGACATGGGCTAGTCGGCGATGCCAAAGCCAACCCACATCAACTTTAGCCATTAGGCAAGTCGCGGTCTTAGTGGGCCGCTCCGAAAAGTTTACCACATAGAGACCATTCTCGACATACCCAACAAATGCTACTTTAAGAGTCTTGCTCCACAAAAGGGCCACGGTATCAAGATCAAAGAATGTTGCAAAGCCCATAAGTGCAAGTTGACGAACGGAAAGTAAATTGTATACAATGGACTCAACAAGCATGACCTTCTCAATAGATAAATCTTGAGAGACGACCACCTTGCCAAGTCCCAATACCTTAGAAGTTGAGGCATCACCAAATTGGACATGGGTGGGCATAGATGGAATTGGATGCACATCCACCACCAAGTCCTTGCTCCCGGTCATATGATTTGTTGCACCACTATCAAGCAACCATGACACTCCACCGGAAGCAAACTCCTACAAGAGATCAATGCTTGTATTTAGGTACCCATTCTTGAATGGGTCCTTTGAGGTTAGTAACAAGGGTCTTAGGAACCCAAATAGACCATTCAATGTACTCATAGTAGGAACCAACGAATTTGGCATAAACATGCCCATCACTAGCACGGCATAAAACATAAGAAGGGTTAAAGTCGCCGGCTTTGTTGTTAGGGGCGGTTTTGCCCTTCTTGGCATTACCATCCACTTCCTTGTTCTTCATCTTCTCATGAGTACCCTCACCCACCTTCACAAAGGTTTCCTTTAGTGGGAGAGGTTGCTTGGTCTTGTTCTTCTTCTTCTTCTTCTTCTTCTTTGACTTGGGTGCAAACCCAAGTCCCTCCTTTCCTACAACTTCCTTTTGGCTCGTTAAAAGGTCATTGAGGTTCTTTTCACCTTGTATGCAAGTCACAAGGCCCTTCTCAAGTTGCTCTTTCAACTTGGCATTTTCCTCCACAAGATGCACATGCTCACAACAAGGGTTAGTAGCATGGGCATTATCAATTAGAACGAACAGAGGGCAAGTGGAAATCTCCTTGGTTAGATTCACTTGGAGTTGATCATGAGACTCTTTGAGAGAAGCATGAACACCCTTCAAGACCTTGTGAGCCTTGTCAAGTGTATCAAACTCTTCCTTGAGTCTATCATGGCCAACCCCCAGTGCAACTTTCTTGGATTTAAGCACACGAGTAAGGACAATAGCATGATCAAGATCCTTTTGCAATTTAGCATGATCAACATTGTGTGACTCCTCAAGAGTCAAACGAAGATCTCGCTCTTCCTCGAGAGCAATGGAAAGATCCGCAATCTCATCGGCATAGTCACGACTATGCCCCTCCAACTTGGAGATAGTATCCTCATGCGACTCAATGATATCATTGGCCTCACCAAGTTGTTCCAAGAGAGCAACAAAGTGCTTCTTGGACTCACCCTTGAGCTTGCTCACAAACTTGGTGAACTCATTCTCATCAACTTTCTCCACCTCACTATCATCAACACAATCTAACAATGAAGGAGTAGTAATGATGGTGGTTTTGATGTTAGGAGTTACCTTGTTGATACCTTTGGCCATGAGGCACTTGGCAGTGATGTTTTCGTTGGGGGCGCCGAAGAGAGACACCTTGGAGGGGGAAGATGTAGCAATGGCAATGGTTGCCGTTGCCATTCCTTCTCCACTTGTATCTTCCTCATCATCATCGAAGGGGTACTCTTCATGTGCCACCAAGCCCTTCGGAGGAGACTTCTTGGTGAAGTTGTTCTTGCTTGGGAAAGACTTGGCTTTGTATTTGCGAATGAGTTTGCCACCATTGTCTTCCCTCTTCTCGTAAGGGCAATCCACCACAAAGTGACTCACATTGCCACAATTGTAGCAAGTTCTTACTCGTTGCTTGTTCTTTGACCCACTTGAGTTGTTCTTGGTGAAGTTGGGCCTTGAGTTCCTCTTGGTTCTCCAAAATTGCCTTGACGCAAGAACCATGTGCTCATCGTAAGCATATTTGGTGTCCTCGGGGCCACACTCCTCTTCTTCTTCCGGAATGGCCTTGGACTTCAAAGCAAGGGTGGGAGTGCTTTTCTTTGACCGGACACGAGCAAGAGCATTGTCGGTGGTCTTGTTCATGATGTTCATGGCAATAAACTCATCCAGCACTTCACTTGAGGTTAAGGTGTGAAAGTCCAGCCTTTGATGAATCACGGAAGACATGGCCTTGTTGAATGGCATGATGGCCTTGAGGAACTTGCGCTTGATCCAAGTGTCATCCGTATCCTTGCTTCCATGGTCTTGGAGAGCAACCGCAAGAGTTGTCACCCTCTGGTAGAGATCACGCGGATCCTCATCTTCAAGCATCACAAATTCATCGGCCTCATCAAGGACCACTTCAAAGTTGGACCGTTGGATGCTTGAGCTCCCCTTGTACATAGAAACAATGTGCTCCCAACAATCCTTTGCACGAGTGAAAGGTCGTAAGTGCGATAGATCTTCTGGAGGGACAACATCTTGAAGGATGAACAATGCGGAGTGATTGTATTGATTGTCCACTTCTTCTCTTGGGGTGAAGTTGTTTGGATCATGCGGGTAGAAGCCTTGCTCAATGATTCTCCAAAGATTAGTTGAGCAGTGATTCAAATGAGACTTAATGCGAAAGACCCAATTAGCAAAATCACCCTTAACAAGCTTGGGAGGAGGACCATGAATATTAATGCGAGGTGTAGGGACCGGTCCTCCATAGACCGGGGGAGGGGGAACCGAGGCAAAGGGTCCCGTCCCAGTCTTGTCAAGAGGGGAAGGAACATGGGTACCTTTAGCCGCTTCCTTGGCGGAATTGGCCTCCGACTCCGATGCCATGGGATTAACCACAAGCAAGGGATCGGGAGTGGATTTCATCCCCTCAAGTAATTCTTTAAGCATGGACTTGACTTCGGTCGTCATAGACGTCTTAAGTGAAGCCATAGCTTCATTTAAGTCATCTCGAGTGATCGGACTCAACTCCACGGCCTCAAGCACTTCCTCCCCGCTGTCAACCATACTCTTCGGGTGGTGAAACCCTTAATAAAGAGATGAGGCTCTGATACCAATTGAAAGGATCGATATGGTTGACTAGAGGGGGAGGGTGAATAGGCAACTACCAATTTTTAGCTTTTCTTAACAAATTAAGTTTAGCAACAAATAGGTTGTCTAGATATGCAACTACGTGAGCAACCTATATGATGCAAACAACAACAACAACAACAACAACAAGTGCAAGCAAAGGATACAACACAACAATAGCTTGCACAAAGTAAAGGGAAGAGATAACCACAAGTGGAGCCGGTGAAGACGAGGATGTGTGACCGAAGTTCCTTACCTTTGGGGGAAGTACGTCTCCGTTGGAGCGGTGTGGAGGCACAATGCTCCCCATGAAGCCACTAGGGCCACCGTATTCTCCTCACGCCCTCACACAATACGAGATGTCGTGATTCCACTAGTGGTGCCCTTGAAGGCGGCAACCGAACCTTTACAAACAAGGTTGGGGTAATCTCCACAACTTAATTGGAGGCTCCCAACGATACCACGGAGCTTCACCACAATGGAATGTGGCTCCGAGGTGACCTCAACCGTCTAGGGTGGTCAAACACCCAAGAGTAACAAGATTCGCAAGGGATTAGTGGGGGGAATCAAATATCTCTTGGTGGAAGTGTAGATCCGGGCCTTCTGAAAGGACCACGATGTCGCCTAGAGGGGGGGTGAATAGGCGTTTTAAAATCTTTTACGGCTTTGGCTATATCCTAATGCGGAAATAAACTAAGCGGATACTTTTCAATCACAAATCCTAAATATAATAAGCTCACTAAGTGCACCAACAACTTAGGATAAACAAGATGAGAACAATGAGGATATGAGTAAGCACAAGTTACACAAACTTACTCAATGTATATCACGAGATATGGAAATGAATAATACACACAATCACAATTAAGCAATACAAGCTTACACAAATTGTATCACAATATATGGAATTGAATGATACAAGCAAACTCAAGTAAGCACTACAAGCTTACACAAGTTATGTCACAAGATATGGAAATGAATATTACAAGCTAGCAATTCACACTAAGCACAAGATATATCAATAGTAGCAAGTATGAATTGCGGAATATAAAGTGAAGCCCTAAATAATCTCTATGAGGGAATAGCCAACACAATACAATGAGGACAACAAGATATAGTGAATGCACGGTCAAGTGACCAAAGTAAACCACAAGTAAGGAATTACGGTTAGGGATAACCAAAGTCACGGAGACGAGGATGTATCCCGATGTTCACTTCCTTGGAGGGAAGCTAGTCACTGTTATAGAGGTGGATGTTACCACGAAGGCACACCAACGCTACGAAGGCTCACCCTATTCTCCTTGAGATATCACCACGAAGGCGATTCCCAACCACTAGTGGTAGACCTTGAGGCGGCCTCCAAACCTTCACAAACTTTCCGGGGGACAGCTACCGCCTAGGAGTCTCCAACCTCCAAGAGTAACAAGACCAAAGGGGAAATGCTCAATACTTGCTCAAATCACAAATTGCTTTGGTCAAAAGAGAGAGGAGGAGTGGATGTATGCTTGGATGAAATCTCTCTCAAGAACTCTCACACATCTCTTTGGGATTTAACACAAGAATGCTCAAATCCCTCTCTCTCTCTCTCTCTCAAATCCCAACAAAAGCAACCAATGCTATGGAGGGATGGGAGAGGAGAGGAACAATGGAAGAGGTCAACAAATGAACCCTAGATCCATGGGGTAGCTTTCCCCCAAATGGATTGGAGTTTTTGGGCTTGGGGGAGGAGGAGAGAGCTCACACGAATGGGGAAATTTCAGATGTGGAAGACCTAGCTCGTTGGGGAAGAAGGGTACCTTATATAGTTCCCCCACCAAATCTGCCCGTTATGCACAGAACAACGCAGCCCGGAACTTCCGGGCATGCCCGGAACTTCCGGGCTCCCTTTGGAGAATATCAGCGCAACACTCTGGAAAGCCCGGATCTTACCCCGGAACATACCCCGGAACTTCCGGGCCCCGGAACCTCCGGGAAGCCCAGAACTTCCGGACCCTGAAACCTCCAGGCAGCCCGGAACTTCCGGGCAGCCCGGAACTTCCGGCCCTCCAGATAGTAAAACATGCACAACTTTTTCATACGAACTCCGATTTTGATGATCTTGGGCTCGTTTTGAAGCTATGGAAAAACCCCAGGTCCTCACATAGAGAACCATCCAAGATCAACCAAAATGGAGGATGCCAAATATGCAAAGCTTTTATCATATATTTGGGAAACCTATTTGGCTTTGGATTTTTTTTGGTAGATGTATAGGCATATTGTATTTGTATTGGATAGGAGTGAAATATGCCTATGTTGGAATATGATGTGAGGAAGTAGAAATAGAAGATGTTGACTTGAGCAAATCTATCACTAACCCCTTTGATCCCCTCTTAATAGTGCGGGATCCCTATAACTCAAGAATCATAAAAGAGCTACACTACATATCTATCGAGAATCCATTCTTGAGTGTAAATGTTTCTTCGGTGGTCATCACTCCACAACACTAACGTCAAAGGAACTAATACCTTTGACACGAGCCTTTCACTTGAGCTTGATGTTGATGTTTCTTCTTGGCTCAAGTTGAAGGCAAGACATTGGTGAAGTCTTCAAGTAGCTCCCCCATACACAATGTGGGAAGCTTTGCTTTGTATTCATCTTCACGCGTCCATCACATGATCATCTGCAAGCTTCAAGCATGTAATTCTTCAGAATGCCTATCTTGAACTTGCCCTTGTATACCATGATCATTATCACTTGATGTCATCCTCTCATGGGCACTTGAAATCTTTCTCTTGATGTAAGTCCATGAGAATCACCTAACCCACACAGACATAGAAAATACATAGAATGGGTTAGTACACAAAGCGCAATTGACAAATTCTTACCATACCACAAGATCTCATGTGGTACATGATTTGCGCTTGTGTGTTGACCATCTTTGAATTCAATCTTCGATCTTCATCTTGATCAACAATTATCTTTGCTCCATGAATAATCTTGATGCACAACTATATGTATATGGCATTCATTCAGAATCCATTCAATCTCCTTCTTGCATCACCCATGGAACAAACCTTCCTATATAACTTGATGTCATTGTTTCTTCATAGGAATTGTCATTCATTATCAAGTCTCAATGCATATATTTATGTTGATGGATTTCATCCATCAATTCATCCAGTATTCTTCATGCATTGCAAATGGAACTTTCCTTCAAATGTATATCTCAATGCAAACATTAGTCCATTAGGATTGTCATTTAATTACCAAAACCACACATGGGAACTACATGTACTTTCACCTTCTCAACCAATCCCTAGAAAATCAACAAGTTTGATTGGCTAGGGAGAGAGATCGGGCAAAAATAAGCTTTGGAGCAACAATGGAGTTTGGGAAGGGAAGAGATAATCTTCTTGGGGAAGAAGATCCCTTTATATAGTGGGGGAAAGAATCCACCCGTTACCCCCACTCACAGCCCGTGCACTGCGGTACTACCGCACCACGTCGCGGTACTACCGCACGCACGGTAGTGACCATAAGATGAACTACTGCACGAGGCAACGTGTGGTAGAACCATCGGAGCGGTACTACCGCAAGGTAGTTTACAACGGCCACAGGAGGTACACGGAAGTAAAAAATTACTTCCGTGTCTACCTTCGCTGAAGCAGAGACCGTGCAGAAATCCAGCACGGTAGTACTGGACGCAGTTTTGTGGTACTACCGCCCGAGGGCGGTAGTAAAAAACTACATCTGCAACTACTACCGTAGGCGCGCGCAACAGGTGCTGGTGTCAGCGGTACTACCGCTGGCACCTGCGGTACTACCGCTAGCATCTGCGGTACTACTGCTGGCACGTGCAGTACTACCGCTAGCCACTGAAAACTAGCACCTTGATGCCTTCAATATGCACAGACATGGAAAACGGACTGGAGCTCCAATGAAGCGAAGGAAAGGTGGTGCAATAGAACAGATGTGTACGTGTTGATTCCACCCTAACCTTTCCGAAGCGGACCCCTCTTAATAGTACGGCTTTCCTACGACTCAAATCCACGAAAAGAAACGTAGAAAGCAACCGTCTTCGATAGACTCCGAGGGGCACGAATCATCTTGTGCCTAGACATGAGATATCTGAAATGCTCAATGTGCACGATTAGTCCGCAAATGCATTGTCATCAATCACCAAAACTACTTAGGGAGAAATATGCCCTTACATACGGGCTCCCCCTAGATGTGTGCACTATTTGGGTATGCCTTTGGAATGCAAAGCACACACACTAGGATCAACACTTCCCCTATATTTTATAGACTGGCAATACTTGCAACAATAAAATGAGAAGGAAAAAACAAGGATGCAAGTTAGTAGCATGTGAGCATAAAGATAGAGCACAAGATAAACAATATCTCACAAGCTAATACAGTACTTGACATAAAGATAAAGATAAGGTTGCATATGTCTCACACCATATGATAGGTACTGAAGGTCCACACACGAACACAAAGCAAACCAAACAAAAGAGTTCACGAGAGAATGAAAGCAACAACAACAAAGAAGACACACTCGTGACTGATACGTCTCCAACGTATCTATAATTTTTGATTGTTTCATGCTGTTATATTATCAATCTTGAATGTTTTATATTCATTTACTAGCAAATTTATATCATTTTTTGGGACTAACTTATTGACATGGTGCCTAGTGCCAGTTGTTATTTTTTACTTTGCAGAATATCAATATCAAACGAAGTCCAAATGCCACGAAACTTTTTGGAGATTTTGTTTGGGCAAAAGACACCCAGGGAGCCAAAAGAGCACACGGGAGGAGGCCCGTGGGGCCCACTAGGCACCAGGGCGCGCGAGGAGGCCCAGGCGCGCCCTGGTGGGTAGTGGAGCCCACGGGAAGCTTCTCCATTGACCTCCACCTCTATAAATACTCTAAAATCCCAAAACCCTAGGGGAGTCGACGAAACACTTTTCCAGCCGCCGCAAGTTCCAGAACCATGAGATCCAATCTAGAGGCCTTTTCCGGCACTCTGCCAGAGGGGGCAATGATCACGGAGGGGTTCTTCATCATCCTTGTTGCCCCTCCGATGATGCGTGAGTAGTTTACCATAGACCTATGGGTCCGTAGCTAGTACCTAGATGACTTCTTCTCTCTTTTTGATCTTCAATACAATGTTCTCCTCGATGTTCTTGGAGATCTATTTGATGTAACTCCTTTTTGCGGTGTGTTTGTTGGGATCTGATGAATTGTGGGTTTATGATCAGTTCTATCCATGAATATTATTTGAGTCTTTTCTGAACTCTTATATGCATGATTGTTATAGCCTCGTATTTCTTCTCTGAAATTTTGGTTTGGATTGGCCAACTAGATTGATTTTTCTTGCCATGGGAAGAGGTACTTTGTGATGGGTTCGATCTTGTGGTGCTCAATCTCAGTGAAAGAAAGAGACATGATACGCATGTATTGTTGCTATTAAGGATAAAAAGATGGGGTCTATTCCTACACGAATAGATCTTGTCTACATCATGTCACCGTTCTTATTGCATCACTCCGTTTTTCCATGAACTTAATACACTAGATGCATGCTGGACAGCGGTCGATGTGTGGAGTAATAGTAGTAGATGCAGAATCATTTTGGTCTACTAATCTTGGACATGATGCCTATATACATGATCATTTCCTTGGATATCGTCATGATTATTCGCTTTTCTATCACTTGCCCAACAGTAATTTGTTTACCCACCGTATGCTATTTTCTTGAGAGAAGCCTATAGTAAAAACTACGCCCCCCGGGTATATTTCCTATCATATTAAATCTAAAAATACCTTGCTGCACTTTTTCTTTATTTATTTTATTTTGTGTTTTAGTTAGATCTATTTATCAAAACCTATACAATTTAATCTATCTCAATACCGAGGAGGGATTGACAACCCCTCTTACGCGTTGGGTTGCAAGTATTTGTTGTTTGTGTGCAGGTGCTGTTTACATAGTGTTGCTTGGTTCTCCTACTGGATTGATAACCTTGGTTTCATAACTAAGGGAATACTTACCTTTATTGTGTTGCATCATCCTCTCCTCTTTGGGGAATTACCAACGCAGATACAAGCAATCAGTTACTCAGCAAATCCCTAAACTCTCTCCCCCTTTAGCATCGAGACACCAAAAGGGCAAAGAGTACTAGACACGACCAAGGTGATGGTGAAGCGCGAGCTCATCAGAACTCCTCATGCCCAGCTGAGTCCTCGTGCTCCTCGAACTCCTCGCGTCCCTCTGACTCCTCTGCAGCTGCATGCTGATGCTCCGTCTCTGAGTCTGACCACTTGTAGTGCTGAGAGACCCAAGACTCCTCATTCGTGACCCGCTCCTCAGAGCCACTATGAATCTCCTGACCCAGGTGCCTCATCAAGTGTTTATGGCGCGTGCGAGCAGCCTTCTCGACCACATGAGCCATGTACTGACACTGAGCTTCCATGCAGAAGAGCTTATTCATCTTTGACTTGAGCTTAGATGCCCAAGATGGAACCTTCTCTGGAGAGGGAACAAACTCATAATCTGGCTTAGCCTCATCATCAAAATCGGTAGGGGCTATCTCCTCATCGGAGGCAGCAGGCGCAGTCCCCCAGTTCTCCTTCTGGCGCAGATTCAGAACCGGATGAGTAACCATGTGCTCAGTAGGAAGAGCCTCTCCTGGGCAGTTAGCAGCCCACTTCTCCTTGATCAGCTTGAACATATATGGGCCATAGATAGGTACCTTGCGGTCCAACACAGCAGAGCGAAGCTCGCACCACATGATGTGAGAGATATCCAACGTAGATGTCGTGCCCTTCTCCTTGATGCACATCAACAGAAGATCCACCAGGTAAGAGTGCACCATATCCAAGTTCCCAATGCGAGGGAAGAGAGTGTTGCGGAAGATACGGTGCATGATATCCAAGAAGGGAATTAGCTCCGTGCGAGTGGCCCCCTTGAGAGTCTTCACGGTCCTAGAGTACCGGATAAGCTTTGACTTGTGAGTGGTAGGTGCTTCCTTGTGAGGCCAGAGACCAACCACGTTGTCTTCCCCCTCATTAGCAATGCCCAAGCAATTCATGAAGTCCTTCCAATCAACCCTGAATCTTCTCCCACCGGTCATCCATGACATAGATCTCTCCTCATTGGCATGAAAGTGAACTGTGGCATAAAATTGAGCCATAATCTCTGGATCACAGTCCTTGTTGTAGGTGATGAAGGGAATGAGCCCCCACTGTTAACAAAGAGCAAGGGCCTCCCCAAAGTACGCCGGATCCTTCTCCATGTGAGAGACATCAATCGACTTGACGTTGACAAACAGGTTCTTCTTGGCCTTCATAATGTCATGGTAGATCAACGATTGCTCCCTGGTCCAGAAGGGATGACCAACAAGTACCGCATCCTGAGCACGGCGATATGGATTGCGAATGCGGAACTCCAGAAACTCCTTGCCCGACATCTCATCAGGAGGGGTGTACTTCTCCTTCTCCTTCTGCTTATTGGTTGTTGTCTTCACATTCTGCCTGGGAGGACCACTGGAACTGGCAGGAGTGCCGTCAGCGGTACGGTAGCGCTTGGAGCCACCCTGACGATCTGGGTTCTTGCGACGAGCATGATGAGGACCAGAGCTACCATCACCTGGAACCCAAAAACACAGAGCGAGGGAAAAGTAGGTGTAAAGCCATTGCATAAGCCAAAGGACACAACATGAGAATAGAAGTAAGTGCATATATTTTGAAAATCCAGATCACATCGGTAGTATCGTGCCCAGCCGCGGTAGTACCGCTGGACACGAGCGGTAGTACCGGCCATGTCCAAATGGTAGTACCGCCCACCCGACGAAAATACTTCCCCGGTGTGGATCCGGTAGTACCGGTGACGTAGAAGTGCAAAATCTAGGCAAAGACTACTATACTCCTATCTAGTAGTCACCCCATAACCTACTCATGCCTAGATTTAGCCAAAAATCTACGAATACCACATGCGTTGCCCTAAAACCAAGATTCAAAAATAGAACCAAAGGAGAGAAAACGAGGGCAATACCGGTATCCATAGCAAGAGGAGAAGGTGGGGATCGATCCCACCGGTTGGAAACAGGAAAGACGGCACGGATTCGGAGTGCCGGAGCTGGCCTCCGGAGCAGTTTGGGGTCGCCTGAGAGAGAGAACTAGGGGGAGGAGAAGAAGTGAATGGGTATGGGGGAGTTAGAATTCCCCGTGCCCATCACTTAACCCCCTCGCGGGTCCTCGAAGCGATAGTACCGTCGGGGCCAGCGGTAGTACCGTGCCCCACAGCGGTAGCACCGCCTCAGTACATTGACAGGGGGTCAACATACTGCACTCAGTGGTAGTACCACCGGCGTGCACAGTAGTACCGTTCCTGCCAGCGGTAGTACCGCCTGCTACCAGAAAACTGCACTAGATCAAGAAGGAAAACGGGGCTTATGCAATGTATGAGAGGTTGAGGCAATGAAATGCTTAGGTTGGAGACGATAAAACACAACAAATGGGAAGGAGTACTCCAAGGTTAGAAACGAACTAAAAGAGAGCACACTTGGAGTGATCCAACAACTGAAAGCCAAAGAAACGAAAGCCCACCTCAAAACTAAAGGAGACAAACTTGTCAATGAGAGGGCGGTGACCGAAGTCACCTATGTTTGAGTCAATTGGTATGGCACCGTGAAGATTTTAACCTTGGGCCCATGACCAAAACTCATCTTTGAAGCACAAATACCATCAAAAATGGCTAATGTGAAAGACTTGATCAATTTATGCATAATGGGGGGAGGGAGAGCTCATTGACAGAACAACACCACCCTATGTCCATGTCTACATATAGAATAAGATAATATGATGAATGCGGTGGGGTGTGCCTAGATTCAAGCCACATTGCTCGAATCAATGATATTTAGCTCATTCCTTAACTCGCAAAATCTTGCTTCATCCAAGGGCTTCGTGAAAATGTCCGCGAGTTGCTCTTGAGTGTTGACGTAGATAATCTCAATCTCCCCACGCTTGATATTATCCCGGATGAAATTATGATGAATCTCAATATGCTTCGTCTTGCTATGTTGCATCGGGTTGTAGGAGATCTTGATAACACTTTCATTGTCACATAGAAGAGGCACTTTGTCACAAGTGACACCGTAATCCTTTAAAGTTTGCCTCATTCATAGCAATTGTTCACAACAACTTGCGGCGGCGACATACTCAGCCTCGGTGGAAGAGAGACGCACACAATTTTGCTTCTTCGAAGACCAACTTACCAAAGAGCGACCAAGGAATTGACACCCTCCGGAAGTTGACTCCCTATCCACAACATCTCCCACCCAATCCGGTCCGAATAACCCATGAGATCAAAGTTTGCTCCCTTGGGGTACCATAGGCCAAAGTTTGGGGTATGAGCTAAATATCGAAAGATTTGCTTGACCGCCACATAGTGAATTTCCTTAGGTGCATCTTGGAACCTTGCACACATTCCCACACTCAAGATAATATCCGGTCTAGATGCACAAAGGTAAAGCAAGGATCCAATCATGGAGCGATATACCTTTTGATCCACCGCTTTACCATTGGAATAAATGTCAAGCTTGCATTTTGTAGGCATAGGAAACTTGACTGGCTTGACATCATTTAGTTTGAATCTCTTGAGCATGTATTGGGTATATTTGGCTTGGTTGATGAAGGTTCCTTCTCTTCTTTGCTTGACTTCGAATCCAAGGAAGAACTTCAACTCTCCCATCATAGACATCTTGAACTTCTCGGTCATTAGTGCGGCAAACTCATCATTGAAAGATTTGTTAGGAGAACCAAATATGATATCATCAACATATAGTTGGCATATGAACAAATCCCCTTTGACCCTCTTAGTAAAAAGAGTGGGATCGATTTTCCCAATTTCAAACCCACGATCTTGCAACAACTCGATAAGGTGCTCATACCACGCACATGGGGCTTGTTTAAGGCCATAGAGTGCCTTGTTAAGTTTGTATACATGATTGGGGAGCTTGGGATCCTCGAATCCTGGGGGTTGTTTGACATAAACCAACTCATTCAAAGGACCATTAAGAAATGCACTCTTCACATCCATTTGTTGCAATTTGAAATCATGATGAGATGCATATGCAAGCAACATGCGAATAGATTCAAGATGAGCAACGGGGTCAAAGGTTTCACCGTAGTCGATACCCTCGACTTGGGAGTAGCCTTGTGCCACCAATCTTGCCTTGTTTCGAACAACCACACCATTTGCATCTTGCTTGTTCTTGAAGATCCACTTGGTCCCAATGACATTGTGGTCCTCTGTTGGTCTTGGCACTAATTCCCAAACTTGGTTGTGCTTGAAGTTGTTGATTTCATCATGCATGGCTTCAAGCCAATCCACATCATCGAGCGCCTCATGTACCTTTTGGGGGTCAACACACGAAACAAACGCGTGATGCTCACAAAAGTTTGACAATTGTCTATGAGTAGTTACCCCCTTTTTCAAGCTTCCAAGCACATTCTCCAAGACGTGTTATTGATGCTTGAGCTTGGAAGCCACCTTGGCGGCACGGCACTCCAAAAGTTCCTCAATAGAAATTTGAGGGTCATCATCTTGATCATCTTGAGCACCATCTTAAGCTTGCTCTTGATCTTGAGCTTGCTCAGTGTCATGAACTTGATCTTGGGCATCACTTGGTGAACCACCATCATCATGAGGTTGATCTTGCCCTTGCTCTTGTTCACTTGGTTGAGGGCCTTCACTTTGTTCTTCAGAAGCGTGTGGGTCCAGCGTTGGTGATGGCTCCACTTGAGTAGAACATTGTCCTCCTTTGGCCACAAGGGGTTCCTTAATGGGGAGTATTTGACCAATCCCCATTCTTCGTATGGCTTGAGGAGTAATTTCATCACATACATCACAAAGATCACTTTCACTACTGCAGGATGCTGCTAATGCGACACTACGATCAGAGACCCTTTGACGAAACTGTGTGCGATGCATTAATCGCAAACGGTGATGTAAAATAACCGTCAAAAAAGATGCAAAATGTTTGCGATGAAGGATACATCAAACACGGTTCAGATTTTAGTTGCGTGTGCGATGAGGGGCATACGATTCAGTTCAATGAATTGTTTGCGATGAGGCAGAACAAAAGAAATGGGCAGCCAGATGAAGGCGTGTGTGATATACAGCATACAGTTCACTCGGATAAACTATTTGTGATGAGGCGGAACAACAGAAATGGGCAGCCAGATGAAGGTGTGTGCGATATACGACATATAGTTCACTCGGATGAACTGTTTGCGTTGAGCCAAGAGAACAGAAACGGTTCAACTTAACAAGATGTGTGTGATACGTGGCAAACAGGTATGTAATCGGAAATGTGTGGGAAGACCGATAACAACACAAACGATTCCTGTTAACAAGCTGTGTGTGTTGTGAGCAAACGATTGCTGGTATACAATTGTCAGTGATTGATGAAATCATCACCGACGGGTTCCATTGTTTAGTCCGTGTGCGATGTGATTTGCTCTATCTACAAAGCATCAACATATATACTTAAAAAGACAGCATTGCAAAACCAAATTAAGTATACAATTACACAAGTGACTACACACATAACATTTCCACACACCAAAGTAAGCAATTACATGCATACTAAACTAGGAGAAACGAGGATCTAATCATCTACTTATTGTTGCGATGAAGCTTGCCATTGCTCTGCTTCCGGCTGGATCCCTGGCCGTTTTGGGGAAGGAGGCACTTCCTCATGTCAACGATCCGCCTGTACATCTCATAGCTCGTGTACGCCTCCTTGGCCGCGTACACGACGTGAGATTTGTCGAGTTTCTCCATCTAGGCCGAGTGCCAGGCACACTTGTCCTTGTTGCAGGAATCCTTTATGTCTCTGTAGTAGGGGTCGATGATGGCCTCGGCGAGGTGAACCAGTAAGTCCTTCTCATGCTCGTTGCTGCCCTGGATCTTGTATTGACCCTGGATGTCGACAAGATTCTGGCAGGCGATGCCCGAGTTCTTGAGCACCTTTACATCGTTGGTGATGTCCACCGTAGCGAACATGTAGTGGGGGCTGTTGACAAACCTGGCGAAATGCTCGCAAGGCCTTGTGGCCAGGCAGTAGTGGTAGACAAGGACGTGGTTGCGCACGCACATCTGGGCGACGGCGACCTTGGGACGAGAACCGGCACAAGCACGGGTGTACTCGAGGTCGAACCCGACCACCTTGTACTTCTCCTCAGCAAGCAATAGCTCCATGATGTGGATAGAGTGCTCCACCCAGATCGGGTTGTTGGTGTACACCACCGAGAGCTCCGTGAACCTTCTGTGGGTGTCCACCATGGCATGCATGGTGAACTGCTGCTCGTCGTCGGCAGCTGCTCGGAGCGCCATTGGAGCCGCACATGATACCCTCTAAGAATTTGTCGTGGTGGGTGTGCTTCTTACAATGGTGGGGCGCGATCGAAAGGTTGAAGAGACACAAGGGTTGAATGGCCGCTGTAATAAATGGGGGCCGGCCGGCCTGTAATCGTCATGTCTTGTCACCACATTCATAGCGGAGGATTCTAGTGCACGCTTGACAACACCGCACCGCACGCATTTTGTTTGACCACGCGTGGGCTCGAAGAGGCGCCAAATGTATCGTCGGTGAGCCTGTTCCCGCGCTACCACGCGGTTTACCATGCAAGCTTCCCGCCCGGCTAGTTTGACCACGCGTCGGCTAGAAGAGGGACAAATCGTGGGTGTTTATTGGCAAAAAGCTTTGTAAAAACTAAGTGCGTGGAATGACTTCGGTCATAAGTTTACCCGTGGGTGATGAGGTCAAAGTTACACAGAAGGGTGATGATGGACACTCGAGTGCGATAATTAATTCTGCGCTCTACAGGGCACACGGTTGAAGAAACCAACTGTGTGCAATAATGTCGAAGATCACAGTCGAGTTAGCTATACAGATCGTGTGCTATGAGATCGACAAGGTAAACAGATTCAAGAATGGTTAATAAAATCTAAGTCCATTGCATATTAAGGTCAAAATAGTGCTACCAATATACGAGTCTCATACAATGCCATTTCAACGATTGTACCACAAAAGCTCGAAATATTACAAGGTTCAAATTCCAGAGTTATATGGCTCAAATTCGAAGATTACAAGGTTCAAACTGATATTAGAAATGAAATTCAGCTCATCAGCTGCAAACGCTCGCGCTGATCCGCTGAACATGGATATCGGAGAGGTTCAAACTAATATTACCACTTGTAAGTCTGGTTTCGAAACCTCATAATTTTTGCAAAGGGGTCAGCCACTAAGAAGTCATGTATGGGGTTGACACGATGACTTCTGATTACTCTGTCATCTGAAGTTCCAAAATGAAATTCAACATTTTCGGAGCCTATTCCATTCTGCCACAGCCGCCGGCGCTGATCAACAAACCATTCATTTTTGCGAAATAAATGTAGGGCAAACCTCATTACCTTCAGCACCCTTGCTCTGACAACAAAGAACCTGGCGAATATAATCTCCGGTAAGGTCCCTCGGTAGGAGTTCAAAGTAATTTCTGAGAGATGCAGATCTAGGCATTCGATGTGATTGTTATATTGTATCACATTATCCACCACCGGGCCTAATCTTATCTGCAAAAGAAGAAAGCATGTTAGTGCCTACATGCAGTTTTGAACACTACTACAGGCCTATTTGGTTTGCAGGATTTGTAAAATGCACTAACATGCCATCTTCGATCCGACATGATTAACATGGGCATTTGATTACAATCTAGAAAAATGTAGCCTTCTTCACAAGAGGTTGGAGTGGATGAAAAGTTTCCTAAGAAAACTAATAGTACAGATGAATCCAAAGGAGAAATGCTTATGGATTGTAACCATATGGATCAAGCAACCAATATGGGGGGGGGGACATGTATGTACTGAAATCCTCCAAAAAATCCTTCAGAAATCGTAGTACATTGTCATTATAAACTTGGAAAAAGGTGTCACAAATTGAACTCCCTTATGGTTAACATTTAACAGGAAAGGAACATCACCTCGATATATAGCTTCTCCAGGCACGGAAAGCATCTCAGGAAACTGACAACTTGCTCCAGGTTGGGGCCGATAGATTCTAGTGCCAAGACCTTCACTGTGTGCAGTTTCGGGGTCAAGCTTGTCGGAATCATTTTCTGGATGGCAGACAAACATACATCTTCAAAATTAGAAATAATGTTAATTTCTAGAAGGAGAGGTAGAAGGCGGTTGTTGTACCTGAACGGGTGTGGATCCAATAACAAGTTCGAAGTATTTGTCAGACGAGTAGCCCACCACTGTCAAATTCGGCACAGAAATGACATTGATTCTTGTTGGACCTTCTTGATCAACTACAAGTAATCTCTCAAGTGAAGGTGTGTCCTCAATGACCATACCGTGGTACACATCTTGTGATGTCTTCTTGCCGCGCCAGCAACACACATAAATAGTCCGAAGAGTCATGGAGCTGATGTGGAAGCTACTCAACCCATTGATCGCCTGAAGACGAAGGTACTCGAGTGCAGTACAGCCACGGAGCAGGCGCTCCATGTCACCGTTTGGGAGGCAGACGGCGATGAGCTCGAGGTGCTTCAGTCGTGGTAGAATAAGAGCGGACGCGTCATTAAGGGGGGGATGGCAGTTCCTGAACTTGGCGACGCGCAGCGTGGGCGTGAGGTGGAGCGCGAACATTGGCAGCGAGCGCATATGCCCATCATCAAAAGTGAGCTCCTCGAGCTGATCTAGGGCGGGGGATCAGAACCAGTCGTCAAGCTTGGCTCGGTCCTTGCCGTTGGAACGAAACTTGCCCATGCTAAGGCCTCTGGTTGGGCCAGGGTGACTGCCGAGGATCTTGGAGAACGCATCCAAGCTTTTGCGATAGCCATGGCAGAGCTCGTGGGTGTCGATGAAGTCAAGAGGGGTGGAGTTCCATAGGGGGCGCCATGTGACGCCCCCGGCCCGATCGCGCGCTAATCATACACGCAAATGCACACGATCAAGCCTAAGGACTCACGGGAAGATATCACAACACAACTCTAAAACATAAATAAAGTCATACAAGCTTTATATTACAAGCCAGGGGCCTCGAGGGCTCGAATACATAAGCTTGCGAACAAGCGTCAGCGGAAGCATCAGATATCTGAGTACAGATATGAAATAGAAACAGAAAGGCCTTTAGAAAGGCGGGGCAAAATAAAACACTACGATCAAAAGGTGAAGGCCTCCTGCCTGGGACCCTCTGATCCTACTCCTGGTCGTCAGTCAACTCGTAGTAGTATCCATCCTTTGGGTAGTAGTAGTAGCGATCATCGGGGCATCTGTCTCAGGGGGCTCCGTCCTCTGGTCACGTCAAACTGATATGGGGAGAAAAAGGAAAACAAAGCAACCGTGAGTACTCAGAAGTACTCAGCAAGCAAGGATCTACACTACATATGCAACATTATCAAGGGGAGGCTGTATATGTGGACTGGGCTGCAGAAATGCCAGAATAGAGAGAAGGCCTAGTCCTATCGAAGACTATCATCTTCAGCGGTCTTGCAGCAGTAGAAGAGAGTAGAACAATACCATATAATGTAGCAGTAATAATATCAACCTCACCCAGAGATCCTTTCTCGACTCCCTGCGAGAAAGCAATCCCAGAGCCATACAGTCATCAACCTCGTCCTGAGATCCCTTCTCGACTCCCTGCGAGAAGCAATCCCAGAGCCATATATACAGGTCTCATCACAGGTATCCAGTTCTAAATTGTATCAATCAGGATACAACTCCGAGTGTCCTTTACCGTAGGACCGGCTATCGATAGAAATGTTCTTCCCTGCAGGGGTGCACCAACTTACCCAACACGCTCGATTAACTCCGGCCGGACACACTTTCCTGGGTCATGCCCGGCCTCGGCCAAACGACACATCGCAACCCTACCTACAGCTCAGCAGAGAGGTCCCCGCCGGTCTACATCCTAAGCGCAAGGGGGTCTTGGCCATCGCCCCTCGCCCTCCGGGTCGTTGCGTACATGGCCCAGATCCAAGCACCACCGAAATGGCGCCAATCACTCCATGCCGCACTGCTGAACTGGACGTCTGACAGAGCTTTCGGTTGATGCATACGATGCAGAACGCCCATACTATGCCCACGTGATGGTTAGTGCTATCAGACCAGAGGCCTGCTCGGATCAAATATCCAAATCGTTAGGACTAGGGGCTTGCGGAAACGAGCAGAGACTCACGAAAGATGTGACCCCGTCGCCCCGTCTCGAGGACTTGCGGCAAGGGTTAAGAATGCCCGGCCGCGCCTCGTATTCACCACTCGGGCACCACACAGGCACCCGTCTTCACAACACTCGCCTCTCAGGCGCACGCGGGTACCCCTCAGGGCCGACCCGCCTATCCAAGGAACAGTGTAAAGTCCAAGTATCCGTGTGTCCATAACATCAGGGGAATCCGAGGTATCACCCTCGTTGGATTCCTACTCGATGTGTCTGTCAAGGTGAACTCGGAGGATTCACCCTCGATGGGTTCACACTTGATGTGTTGCACGACAGCGTCGTTACCGGAAGTGGCGAAGGAGGAATCACCCTCGATGACCACGATCGAATAGCTACTCTACAGAGTTAACATCAGAAGTGCTACATGAGGTTTCACCCTCTGCACTCGATAGTAACGCTGCAGTGTCGTTACAACTAAGGGGGGGGGGGGTGATGTGCGGTGTCGGGTCCTGGTCTTCAATCCCATTGATCGGGTCTTCTGACGATCCAGCGCGGCAGTCGGGGTAAGTGGGGTCACTGATAGGTCTCTACCCAGCCTAGACTAAACAGTTTAGGATATGCAGGTAATTATCAACAGCAGGTTACAATGAACAGGCTATGCATCAGAATGGGTACAGCAGCAGCAGCAGCAATTCTAATGCAAGCATGAGAAATAGAATGGGCGATATCGGGATGATCAAAGGGGGGGGCTTGCCTGGTTGCTCGGCGGCATATGGAAGAGATTCTTCCCACTTCTTGCCGAAAGAAATAACACAAGCTCGAAGCATATCTTCAAGCACTTGATTAACTCGTTCGACTTGGCCTTGAGATTGAGGGTGATAAGCTGAACTCCAAGTAATATGAGTTCCCATAGCTTTTTGGAAACTTTCCCAGAAATGACCAGTGAATATGCTGCCACGGCCTGAACTGATCTCCTTCGGAATACCGTGGAGTGAAACAATTCTGGAGATATACAACTCTGCTAACTGACTAGCAGTGATAGTTTCCTTGACGGGCAGAAAGTGTGCAACTTTAGAGAGTTGGTCGACGACGACAAGAATAGCATCGTGACCCTTCTGTGACCTGGGAAGTCCTGTAACGAAATCCATCTGAACCTTATCCCATTTCCATAGAGGAATAGGAAGTGGTTGCAGAATTCCAGCAGGCTTCTGATGTTCTGCTTTAACGCGACGACAAACATCACATTCAGCAACATATCGAGCAATGTCCTGCTTCATTTTAGACCACCAGTACCTTTGACGGAGATCACGATACATCTTGGTGCTACCCGGATGAATAGACAGCGGGGTATCATGTGCCTCCTTCATGACCTTGTTAGTCATGAGTTCAAAGCGAGGTACCACAATGCGGTTTCTGAAATACAAGGTTCCATCTTCAGACAGCGAGAAATCCCTGTACTTTACTAGGTGAAGGTCTTTCTTCATCAGATCAACTTCAGCATCTTTAGCTTGCGCATCCTTAACAGCTTTCTCGAGATCTGGTTATATCACAAGGTTATTAAGAGAACCCTGTGGAACAATACGCAGATTTAGCTTGCATAGTTCTTCAAAAAGACGAGGTTGAGCTCGCCTAACCATGAGGTTGTCGCAATAGGACTTGCGGCTTAAGGCATCAGCCATCACGTTAGCCTTGCCAGGGGTATAGGAAATACCCAAATCATAGTCCGCAATGGCCTCCATCCATCTTTGCTGACGGAGGTTTAGAGAAGGTTGAGTGAACAAGTACTTCAGACTTTTATGATCCGTGTAGATCTCGCAACGGTTACCGAGAAGGTAATGTCGCCACAACTGCAGTGCATACATGACAGCAGCTAGTTCTAGATCATGTACCGGATAATTCTCTTCATGTGGGCGCAACTGACAAGAGCCATAAGCAATCACTTTACGCTCTTGCATTAGGATACAGCCTAATCCTTCACGGGATGCGTCACAATAAATCACAAAGTCTTTGCGGGGATCTGGAGGAGATAGTACTGGGGTATTGTAACGGATTGACATCTGCCCCAGTGGATAAAGAATGTACTCTGGATGTATCCCTGCTCGAACAGCTGGTAGCTGCGTCGCAGGGTGTGGTGGAAACAAACGATCCATCTGAAATAGAGGAAACTCATGATTGTCAAAAGACAAGGAGAAGTATAACCGATCTCGGAGAGAAAGGTTAAACAAAACAATGGAAAGGAAAATGATTATCAGACTAATCAGATCAATGTCAGGGAAATCGCACATATATCCAGCTCTCCGGGTGGACGAGAATTACGAGATCCTAAGTGTCGGTGTTAGTAAACTTTAGTTAACCCGAAAGGAAGAGAGGTCAGAGTCCCAGAGTAAAGATGAGGAATAAAAGATACTAATACCTCCCAATTGGCGACGTGGGCCCGTAAGCCACACAGCCAGGTTAGTAAAACAATTTTCGGTTACTAGACTCAACTTCGGCCAAGGAGTTGGAAAGGGGGGTTCCTACAGTCAGTCGGCTCTGATACCAACTTGTGAGGCCTGCTCGGATCAAATATCCAAATCGTTAGGACTAGGGGCTTGCGGAAACGAGCAGAGACTCACGAAAGATGTGACCCCGTCGCCCCGTCTCGAGGACTTGCGGCAAGGGTTAAGAATGCCCGGCCGCGCCTCGTATTCACCACTCGGGCACCACACAGGCACCCGTCTTCACAACACTCGCCTCTCAGGCGCACGCGGGTACCCCTCAGGGCCGACCCGCCTATCCAAGGAACAGTGTAAAGTCCAAGTATCCGTGTGTCCATAACATCAGGGGAATCCGAGGTATCACCCTCGTTGGATTCCTACTCGATGTGTCTGTCAAGGTGAACTCGGAGGATTCACCCTCGATGGGTTCACACTTGATGTGTTGCACGACAGCGTCGTTACCGGAAGTGGCGAAGGAGGAATCACCCTCGATGACCACGATCGAATAGCTACTCTACAGAGTTAACATCAGAAGTGCTACATGAGGTTTCACCCTCTGCACTCGATAGTAACGCTGCAGTGTGTCGTTACAACTAAGGGGGGGGGGGTGATGTGCGGTGTCGGGCCTGGTCTTCAATCCCATTGATCGGGTCTTCTGACGATCCAGCGCGGCAGTCGGGGTAAGTGGGGTCACTGATAGGTCTCTACCCAGCCTAGACTAAACAGTTTAGGATATGCAGGTAATTATCAACAGCAGGTTACATGAACAGGCTATGCATCAGAATAGGTACAGCAGCAGCAGCAGCAATTCTAATGCAAGCATGAGAAATAGAATGGGCGATATCGGGATGATCAAAGGGGGGGGCTTGCCTGGTTGCTGCGCGGCAAGGGCAAGGTCGTCTAGGGTGTCTTCGGGATCCGGAGCTGCGTCGGTCTCGGGGACGACGTCGGTGTCGGGTTCTAACGAGAGAGAAGAGGGGGAGGAAACAGTATAAATACACAGCAAATCATGAGCAACGCAAAGTACGGCATGACAATATGCAGTGCCGGGTGTGTCCTAACGTATGGTTGCACGTCACCGAGGAAGGAGGAATCCATCCGGGAATGTTTTCCCGGTTCCGGACATTTGTCAGACAATGACCGAGAGGAACGGTTGCATGTTCGGATAGTTAGGGATGTGACGGACGAACGGACCACGTATTCGGATTCATCTCATCGTTCTGAGCGACTTTCATGTACAAAGTATTTCCATCAGAGTTACGGATTATTTAATATGATTTTTTAAAGTTTTTATTAATTTCTGGAATTTTTAAATAGGTTGACTAAGTCAAATGGTCCAGTCAGCAGATCCAGTCAGCGTGACTGGGTCAAGGTTTACCAGTCAACAGGGTCAAGGGGGACCCACATGTCATAGTCTCTAACACTAATTAACAGATTAATTAGACTAACTATTTAATTAGTTTTTAATTAAACAGAATTAATTAAGTTAATTATTCATTTAATTAACTAATTAATTAATATTTATTTATTTTTATTCCGTTTTAAACAGGGGCTGGGCCCCGTCTGTCATAGGCCCAGGGGGAGCCTAGCGGGCGCTGGGCGTAGCCCGACTGGGCACCCGCCCAGGTCGACATGGGAGGGACGGGCGCTGGGCGCCTGGACCCGGGCGCCCGACGGGGCGAGGCAAAACAGGGCAGCGGCGGGGCCGACGCCACCCTGACAGCGGCAGCCTGCAAGCGAGGGGAGAGCAGCGGCAGGGCGAGGCCACGGCTTGGGCCGGCAGCAGGGGACGGGCAGCGGAGCCGCGGCGAGGCCAGCGCTGTCGCGGGCGCTGGGGTGAGGGGAAGGAGGCCGAAGCGGCGAAGAGCTGCGGGGGGGGGGGAAGAGGCGCGGGCGCCATTAGCTCAGGCGCGGGGCGTCGACGACACCGGGCAAGGGCAGAGTGCGCTGGGGCGGGGCGCGCGTTGGCCAGGCGCAGGCGGTGGGCGCGGCGACGTCCAGTCAGGGGAAAGGGGAAGGTGGGGAGGCGGAGGCCGATGCCTCACCAGCGTTGCTGGGGAACGGGGGTCGGCGAGGCTCGGTGATGGCTGGCGATGGAGAGACGGGGACGGCGGCGTGCGACGGCGAAGGCCAAGGAGGAGCGCGCGGCGGGGCTCGGGAAGACGGCGCGGTGCAGGAGGGAGATCAGGAGCCGGGAGGGACGGCGCCGGCGACGTGACTCCGCGGAGAGGACGGAGGCACGGCGGGGCGGCGACCGGCGGCGTCGGGGCCGTTCCCCCGATCTGGATCGAGAGAACAGAGAGAGGAGAGGGATTCGTTGCGTTGGGGGGGGGAGTGGGTGTCGGTGTGCTAGGGTTTACGGGGAGTGAGGGGATAAGAAGGAGTGGGGGGGTGGGCCGGCATGGGCCAGCTGGGCTGGGGCCCAGTTGGGCCGGGGGGGGAGGGGGGTGTTTCTCTTTTTATCTTTATTTTGTTTTGTCTTTTCTTTTTATTTATTCTCATTTCCTGTTTTGTAATTAGCTAGGCACCCAAATGACTTTTGTAAAAATTGTGACCTGGTCCACAAATCACAGGGTATTGTATACCACTGCAATAAAATAGCTTGGTGTCCATATCTTTTTGTTTGGATTTAATTTAATTGAGAAAAGATTAAATAGTGCTGTCTTGCTGCTGTTTCTATTTGTTTGAGCCACTTAAATATTTTAGTTAACACTGCTGCTAATTTTATATTAGCCTCTGGATTATTTGCAACATGATGTACATTTTAGTTTTCAGGTTTGGACAACTTTTATTTTCCACTTTTATTTAAATTTGGATTTGACTTAGGAGTTGAAATGCATTATGATGCAAATGATGATCATGCACTGTTAAACATGATGACTTGTCATTATCAAAAGGGTGATTACTGTAGTTAACCACCGGGGGTGTTACACGCCACCGCCGGGAAAGGACGGTTGTCCGCGCCCCATATTTGATTGGGAGGAGGGAGATGATGACTGTTAACATATCATCGGGGAGGCTGCTGATGAAGTCTAGGCCTGCTGGAGTCGCTTGCGGTTCTTGCTCGACCCGCCTCCGCTTGTTGGCAGCCCCGTTCTCCACCTCCGGAGTCTCCTTGTCAGCGGCGCTTTCTGATAGAAGTGGGAGTACAGGGAATATTTAGTTAAAACAAGGCAATAGAAAAGTGTACTGGTAACTAGAAGTTAGTAGGTAGGAATAGAGTAAGAAAATGGAATAACAATTGGTTGCTTAAATACTACACAATTCATTTGATATTGCTGGGTAAGTCAACATGCAGATACTTGAAAAGAACACTTACTTCGAACAAAGTCTGGACGGATGATATCGTCGGGGAAGTTAGCATATATCTCATGACCAGGCTCTTTTATATGCAGTGCAATTTTAGTGCCAGCTTTTAGTACATAAAACTTAGAAATTTCTTTCCAAAGGCCAGTGCCAAAATAGGAGTCACCACGTTCATCAAGTCTTACAGTAGCAACGATTGTAAATCCATGGTTTGTGTTCAGTATGACATCCCTGCAGTCTTGATTTATGTAAAGGGAAAGATTGTGTACTACAGATTCTGTTGCATAGCAAGGGACGCGCTGTAGAAAATGGTAGGATTGTTAAAGAAAATATGGTAACATGCAAATATGGGCCCAAATTGAAAGAACTGTACAGCAGTTGAAATCGAAGGACAAAATATATAATTAAACAGATATGGTAAACATGATGTCATGGAAATATGAGAGTAATCGAAAGAACAATACATCATTAATTTGCCTAATATAGAAAGAAGAGGAAAAAAATCCCCTTTGACGTATATGGTGCATGTGGCACCTTTTATCCAAATGTAGCAATATTTAGTATATGTTCAGGAAAGTAGGCCATGCCAACCGATTTAGGGTGAGATTGAACATACCACGTGCATCCTCAAGTCATCTGGTACGGTGAGATGGAACTCCATGTATGCCTGGCGGAGGCCGCAAAGTCCTGATATGTCCGCGCACTGTACACTCTATGAATGAAAGAAAACCCTCAAATCAGCTCAAATAAAAATGAATTCACGGCAATTTCGGCCGGGTGATTAAAGGAGGCAGATGAACTGGGATAAGAGATGAGATAATATCTCATTAAATTAGTTACCTTGTTGTCCATGAGAAAAAACCCTCGGTACGGCGGATTCCCCAACCGGGCGGAGCTGGGTCGACCGCGAGCAGCGTCGAGAAAGTCGATGGCGATAGGCGGCGGCAAGCGGAAGTGGCGAAATGCGGTGGGGTTTGCCGGCAGCCTGGCGGCGGCGGCAGGCGGGGAGCTAAGTGGTTGCCGCCGCGATAGGCGGTGCCATGCATAGACGCGGAGGAGCTTGTGCAGGTGTGAATGGGGACCGGAGAGGGTGGCGGGCGGGGTGAGAGTTTTTGTGACGTGGGGATGGTGAGGGTTTTCTTTTTTCTTTTTTGAATTGGGTGGTGAGGGTTTTCTGTCCCGCAAAGAGTTTCGGAGGCAACGGTTTGTTAGAGCCAACCATGTGTGATTGACGTAACAGGTAAAATGAAAGTCATTGCACACGGTTCCAATTTTGGGAACCGTGTGTGACTGACGTACTACCTCCGTCCTGGTTTATTGGTCCCCTTTGTAATTTGTACCAAATTTTGACCAAATATTTAACTAACAAATGTTAATGCATGTCACAAAAATTATATCATTGAACACTATGTTGAAATACGCATCCAACGATATAATTTTTGCTAACCTGCACTAACATTTTGTCAGTTAAATCTTTGGTCAAAATTTAACACAAATTACAAAGGGGACCAATAAACCAGGACGGAGGTAGATTCCATCAACCGAACTGATTGCATCCATATCCCACATTTAGACATAAGTAAACATAGATTAAACATACTCAGACATAGATAATAAGCGTACACAAGCATAGTTCAACCATAAGTACATAGTTCAACCGTCATTAAGCATACTCAAGCGTACATAGTTCGATCCCACATCTCATCTCATCTGCCGACACGATCCCGAAGCTTCTCCAGGTACTCGGCATACGCGGCGTGCGCCACCCTGCGAGAATACTTCTGCTTGAAGGAGCCAACGGCTCGTCCTCTTGCATACACCGGAACACTTTAATACGCGTCATGAAGCTTTTGGTTGCAAAATGGGCATCGATAGCCGCTATCCCAGTTCCTAATATGCCTGTTATGCATTCCCGCATAAAGCTCCCTCAGGATTTGCCTCTTGTACCTCCTCTGGCCATCTTCATCCTCGCTGTCCACATCGTCAGACAACATCTATACAAATAGTAAAAAAAATGTGGCGTCAAATTAATGTTTACAAACTAATCTCTAGCGAACATTTGGCAGTTGCCAAAATTTGGCATCAAATCACTGTTTACATGCCGTGAAGTGGGATTAGGAATTTATGACTATTTTTTATACATATTCAGAGATTATGGTTTGATTTTTAAGCACAGTTGTCTATGTACAGACCAATCTTGAAGAAAATAATGGCACAAACATATATGTAGGTCATTCAAAATCAATTGTCAAGTCCTGGCTAGGAATTATTAGCACGAACACTAACCCTAGTAGGATTGCTAGCAGAAATCATTTGCACAGATGAAACAACTAATCACTTATCACTTGTACCATTCAAACAATCAATACACTACACGGATCTAATGAAACTTACTCAGATTTCATGGATTGGGAGAACATAACCATATGATTTCTATTCCAAAAAGGGGGAGGCAGGAGTAACCAGAGAAACCCTAGGATCTATTTGACACATAAATGGGTATAGATGACTAACCAGTTGTCCATCGTCGTCGGAGTCGTCGCCGGAGTGGTCGTCGGAGTCGTCGCCGGGGTCGTCGCCCGAGTCATCACCGGAGTCGGTGTGGACCTCCGCCTCCGGCTGTGGAAGCTCGACGCCGTCGACGATGTTAGGGTGCAGCGATACCTCGCTGGCGGTGACGGCAACCTTTGTCTCCATCTCCATGCCGTGCTCCGGTGCTTCAGCAGCCCCGGCATCGCCACTCCCTCCGATGGGGCGCTTCGGCGGCATCCTCATACACTGACGGCTTTGAGGACTGAGAGCGGCGTCGAGGATGCAAGCGGAGAGAGAGGATTGTGTGTGTGGTGAGGATGGGGGGTGCGGCCGCTCGGGCGTGCCATTAATATGGAGTAGTGGGAGAGAGGCGGGCGGCGGTCAAACCGCTGGCTCGCCTCCCGGTGAGCCTGCGCACCGGACTGCTGGCATGCCTACCGTCGTTTCACACAGCTACTCGCACGCCTCCCGATGACACTGCGCAGCGAGCACGCCTCCCATCAATTCACACACCTGCACGCACGCCTCCCGGTCTGCCTGCGCGGCGGACTGCTCGCATGCGTCCCGTCAACTTACGCCTGCTCGCACGGCACACGGGTCGCGTGGCTGCATGTATATTGTTTTTCTATTTGGATGATTAATGCTGCCACTTTATTTCTTAACCGAAGCATGGCACATATCCATTGTTGGTCTAACGCTCACGGTTCGAATAAATAATCTGTTTGGGATATTGGTTCCCAATTATTAATAATCTTTCGTTTGTAAGAAGATAAAGATTACATCAAAACTGGTCTCAAATTTGACAAAAAAAAGTACAATGCCACTTTGTATTGGTGTCCATATGACAACACGATAAGTTTCATGAATTTCAAATAAGTTTTGGATGTACTAGAATTTAAAAATCAAGATTCTCAATGTTTGAAATTTCTTGCACGGGGAGTAAACATGCACCCAGTGAGACACATGTGTTTTTGCAATCCATTTAGGTGCACTGTCACGTGTGCATGTAGCTCAAATTTGATTTTTGCACATTATACCTCTAGAAAATCAATCAATGTACTAAAATGTCTTAATGATCTCTGTTTTTTTTTTCAAAATTAAAACTTCCCTCCTTTGGTAACATATGTTCACCGCGGGATAATTTCACATGCATCGTATTAGTTGCGCGTGGAATTCGCGGTGTGTGGGTGGGTGTGGGGGTGTGGGGGGGGGGGGGGGTGGGGGTGGCTGGCAGGACATAGAGTCGTGAGCCACCGTGTGGGTTGTCCGTTTTGTGAGGCAGATGCCACATCAGAGTCATGAATTCGTTATTTAGAACATTACACAACCCTTTCATACATACATGTTTTGGCCACATGCAGTCGATGGTTGTCCTACACGACACTCGATACTCGCGTGTGACACTTTCTGTGGGCCCGCGAGGTCGTCGTCCATCACTTTGACGAACAGCCGGCAGAGAGGTTAATTTGACCAGCAAGGTAGAATCTTTTTTGTTTGTGTGAGTATATAGTACGCGTCGAAGAGGTGGGAGGGGACTAGCATATATACTATACATACGCGTCCGTGAACAAGTACACCTCACTCAGTGTCGGGACTTTTTGGTTTCCGAGGCACGTGCCACATTAAAGTTGTGAAATTGGCTATTCAAACATCACGCAACACCTCTTTGGGCCACATGCATGCAGGCGGTGATTATCCTAGGACACTCACGTGTGACGCTTCCATCTGTGGGCCCATGAGGCCATCGTCGATGCATGCATCACTTTGACCTACATCGGGAGAGGTTAATTAATTTCACCATCAAGGAGGATTGTTTTTTGGTTGTATTACGGTAGGAGCATATAGTATGCGTCAAAGAGGGGGAAGGGGACCATCATATGTAGTACGCTTCATGAACCTCGCTCTGTGTGGGGACTTTACGGTTTTCGAGGCATGTGCCACATCAAAGTTGTGCATTTTGGGTATTCAACATATGTTTGGCCCACATGCAAAGAGATGGTGGTTGTCCTCTCGCACCCACTTAAGCGGTTATCAGCGATATCGATGCTTTCCATCTGTGGGCCCGCTTGGTCCATCACTACTTTGCCTGACAACAAGAGAGGTTAATTTGACTTAGGAGGGGATTATTATTTTTGTTTGTAATACGGTGTATATATATAGGTCATGCTCTGGGATGATATGATATAGTTTGAGCACACACATGCATGTGTACGCATGAATCCCTCCCATCGAGTCGAAGTGGCTAGTACCACGACACGTCATGAACCGATCTCGCTCTGTGTGGGGACTGTACGATTTTCGACGCACGCGCCACATCAATGTTGTGAAATGGTATTCAAACATGCATGCATGCATCGCCTCCATACATATGCATGTAGTGGTTGTCTTCGAATGGTACACTCCCTCGCGTGGTTATCGGTGACAAGCCTATATATTCATGGGCCCGCGTGGACATCCATGATCACCTTGACCGACAACAAGATAGGTTACCATGGCGGATTCTTCCTTTGGTTCATGTTATCGTAGTATAGGTCATGGTGAGATTCAGACCCCCTAATTAAGTTTGAGCGCATACTATACACGCATTCATGCATGAATCCCCATCATCGGCTTGAAGTGTGGTGTGACATACATATGCATCGTCAACTAACCCTCACTCAGTGTGGGGATTTCTGGTTCGAAAGCACGGTGCCACATCAAAGTTGTTCCATTGCGTATTCAAACACACCTCTACATATGTTTGGGCCACACGCATGCAGTGGTTGTCTTTGGGGACTAGCTACTTGCATGATTATTGGCGAGCTAGACCATCTCCGGGGTCGTATGGACGGCCATCACTTTGACCAACAACAAGAGAGAGGTTGTACGGCCAAGGTGGATTATTCTTGGTCCATTTTACGATCCATCTTGGTGAGATGCCTCTCTGGCCTGCCGACTGAAAGTGGGTGTGTGTGGGGGGGGGGACTGCTACTTCGCACTTTGCTAGGTGAACCTCCGTGGGGGGGGCATTCATTATAGCTTAGGATTCCCTCCTGCCGACACAAGGGGGGGGGGCAAGCATCCCGTGCGCTTTGCGAGATAGGTGCCACATCGAAGTTGCATTTGGTATTTGAACATCAAACCACCCTTTCATACATATATTGTAGGGTAACGCAGCAGAAAACAAAAAATTTCGACCTACGCACCAGCCCAGGACCACTATGGAGACTGCATACAAGGTTTGATCATTTTCGTTACCGACTCGTTAGCGCAGCGGAAGTAGAGTCGATGACGATCGGCGGTGCAGATCCCCGCAGCTAGGATTTACAACCTCCCAACCGCGAGGATGTATACCCTCGTCTTCCCTTCGGACAGCCCTCCGGAGGCGGTCGAACAGTCCCCCGGACGGTTTCAGGACAGCCCTTCGGGAGGACCTTCGAAACTCGAACGGTCACTCGGACAGCCCTTCGGGAGGACTCACAGAACTTGGACCGTCACTTGGACAGCCCTTCGGGAGGCACTCACAACACCCTCGGGCACTAAGATCGAAACTACGACCTCTCACAGAGTTGCACACATACGGTGTCATCTATCCGGCAGGGCTTCGCCGTCCAGAACTAGTTCCCACCGGAACCCAGACAGCCTTTCGGCTCTACGAAACTCTTTCGTGGGAGGGAGAGAGAAGCCAGATCATTGCAATGGCATGTATGTGAGAAGGGATGAGTGTGCAGGGCTGCCCCCTCACCTCTATTTATAGGATAGCCAAGGGGTAAAGATGTCATACAAAAAACCCCAAAGTACCCCACTTTGCCTTTCCACAAAAGAATAAGATAAAAGGGGTGCCATGTGGAGCTCCAAGGAGCTCCACCATGCTTGGCCGCCACACCCTTGGGGGACCCCCCAAGGGGCTTCCTTAGTGCCTAAGGCATTCTAGAAGCCTTTTGGGAAATTCCCAAAAGGTGCTTTCCATAAAATTCCCAAAAAGCACTTTCACTATTCATGACGACATTTTCAGCGTCCGTTCGAACTGAAAATATTTATGTGGGCTTAGAACATTTCCAGTACCCACTAAAATAATTTTCAATGCGTTCTGAACAATTCCAGTTTAGTGATTTCATCTGCGAAAAGCATCTGAAGCGGTTCCGGCAGCCCCGAACATTTCCGGTTTTTCTTCCAGAAATGCCAGAAGTTTCCAGAATGATTCTGGTATCCTCCAAGAATTATCAGGCATGTGCCGAAACCATTTTGACTTAATGGTATCCCCTGAAACAACTTTTCAGTTTCACCGGAACTCATCCGGTGACCTCTCTCTGCGGAACTTTTCCGCTGTCCGAAACTTTTCGGTGTCCGAAACTTTTTCGGTGATTTTCTCTCAGACTCCCTGTCTAGTATTCAGCAGATAGATGACCCTTAAGCGTGTGACCCTATAGGTTCGGTGAAGTATAGACATGACACGGAACCCCTTCCGATCAATGATCAACATCGGAGCCGTGGACACCCATATTGACCCCTATACCCACACGAATGAATATTCGAGTGAACCTCCAGTTGCCGTGTGCTATTCCTGTTGCTTCATGATATGTTACAAATACCCGAGGTGAGACATGTTGGCATTCCCGTGGATCAACAACTTGTCCACTATGCTAGTTACCTTGTTACCGGTATTGTTCTCTTTTCTCGTTCCGTGTTCCGGCATCCCCGTGATCAAATCACAAAGTGTCTGGCCAGACGATGATGGATACCGTAACAACGAGAGGGCCCAGAGATATCTCTCCATTGTCGGAGGAGCAAATCCCAATCTTGAGCTATCAAGTTACTTGACATACTTTTCCATGAACCCGTAAGCCGCCGTAATAGCCACCCATTTACGGATGACGTTTAACAAACCCCAAAGTTCATGAAGCAAGCATGAAGAAACTCGATACTCTCATGGTCTAAGGAATCATGCAAACATTAACCATCTCTGTGTTATTAACCATTAACTTGTGATGAAAGAATCTCATAGCATAACATCAATCGGGTCGATTCAACACAAATGTTCTTCTAACACTGTGCCCTCAAAGTTGCTGGCATAGACATGCCCATGATCAGGAAAACAGAACCATCATGCAACACTTGAGCTAGTCTTAGAGGCCAGACTAGGAATACATTTTACCGTTTATTATCCCACACGTGCATATGAGTCTTCCTCCGAGCCTCGTTTTATTTGCAGACTCGAGAATCATTGCAGTTATAGCATGGAACATAAATCTAATTATGAACAGGGAGATAATCAATAACATTTATTATTGCCTCTAGGGCATATCTCCTACAGACTCCCACTTGCACTAGAGTCAATAATCTAGTTAATGCTAATGCACTTTACACCTGTGGCACACCGGTGTAAATATGCTTCGCTTGTGGTATAGCCTGAATGTCCAACGGATCTGACGACTTCAGCTCCGTGTGTATCTTTGCATATCCTCGCGTTTTCATGCTTTCACAAAAGTCATATTTTGTGTGGACTTGGCTTGGTATGTATGCGAATCACAGGTCGAACCTGGATTCCTCAGACTGAGTTATGGAGCAACTACTTGCAGTAGTGTCCCATTGACAAAAGCCATCTTGGAACCATACTAAGTTCATGAATGAACTATATGATTCAACATCTTGTTTGTCGCTTTTAAAAGCGGCAACATACTTCGCCTCTGTTATAGAATTCGCCACAGTAACTTGTTTGGAACAATTTCCAACTATCGTGCCACCATATTGTGTGTTACACAAAACCCTCAATTTAAATCGAAAATCGCTTGGAGCATGGATGAAGACTGTATTGATGTAACCTTTTACAACAAACTCTTCATGATCTCCGCTTGCGAGAAAACATGTCATCGGTGCTACTATAGTACTCAATGACCCTTTTTCACTGTTGTCCCATGATCAGTACTTTTGATCACTTTGGTATCTATACTCGCAACAACTTTGGGAGTATTGGACATATCTGGTTTGTTTTTACATACCATGGAATACATGATTAATCCAAACACAAGAGTGTGTGGAATCTCCATCATGTATTTTGCTCATCAGTGTTTTGGGACACCGAGTCTTGCAAAAACTCTTTCCATGTGACTTCGACAAGAATCACTCCTTGACGTTTTTAATGCTAAAAGGTTTTAGCATCTTGTCAATATGTATCTTTGCTCAGACCCATTAGGTAAATCTATCTCCATAGATCATCATGCCTAATATAAAGGCTATTTAGCCCAAGCACTTCATCGAAAAACTATTTTCAAATGAAGTCCTAATTCGTGTCAAGAAATTTATTTCCAATTAACAATGTGTCAAGCACACAACGTTTTTTTAGAAATTTTATTATGCTCCCACTTACTTTCTTGAATCATAAGCATCTTCATTACCCATTGATGAAGTCAAACCCCTTTGACCATTTCATCAAAACACGAAGATTCCAACTCCATTTTGCTCTCTTCTGTCCATTGCTGGAACTCTGAAGTTTGCATACTTACTAGCATCCTCTGGAATGACAAAATACCTTAGACTGTAACACATGCAAGTCCTTGGTTTTATTTCCATTAGATGGAAATCCTTTTGTCATCCTTTGTTTCATATCTCATGATTTGAAATATGTATTAATTGCTAGTTCAACCTGAACCGACTTTAAGCATCGCTACGGTGAAACAACCTCATCGTAGTCAACTCCTTGAACTTGTATATTGCAACAAGTCGAGCTTTATGGATAAAACATTTTTACCCGTATCAGTTTTTAGTTCCATAAAATTCATTAGACTCTAAGTCTTCCGAAAGGTGTATCAAGGTTTTAATCTTGAAACATTTATATGGAGACTATCTCGGATTGTATTGGCATTTAGCCAATTCCGGAGTCAGGGCCCATCAATGCTTCCTTGTGTATCGTAGGTATACTGTTGTCTAACAACAATATCTCGTTTGCGCACCTGAGAGGTTTGCACGAGCCTTGCCTACGTGGTCCAGCTGCAAGTTCGACCGAAGTCCATACATTTTATTGTAGAGACTTCCGTATCAGTCGCAGTAGGAAACTCTGGAATTACTTCCAAGGTCTCTTTCCTTTGATCTGATGACGAAGATACTGTTTATCTCGTCGAGTTGCACTATTCTCCCACTCACCTTTTTGAAAGAACCATTTTCTTCAAAAAGCATACCGTTCTTAGTGGCAAACCTATTTGCCTCGGCATAGTGAGGGAGGAATACCCAACATTTTGGGATAACCTACAAAGTAGCACTTGTCTGATTTGGAATAGGTTTGTAACCTTTTACACAAGCCCCATATTCCAAATGTTAAGAAAAGATATAACATGGTTGGGCGTACCATACCATGGTGTCATTTCAACAGACCTAATGGAGCTCTTTTCAGTGTAAAAGCCGCAGTCTCTAAAGCATCACTTTAAAAGGGATAATGGCAAATTTAATTATGTCATCTTTGATCTTACCATGTCATAAATGGTTCGATTACATCTTCATGGACTTTCCTCTTGCAGTGGTGTTCCGGGAGGTGCAAGTTATGAAACCCCTTTCACAACTCATCAGACATTCGCTAAACTTGTAACACAAATATTTCTTTCTGCAATCGAATTGTAGAAACATAATTTTCTTGTTACAATAACTTCTACTTCATATTTGAAAACCTTTCGAATGATTTCAAAAGATCCAGACTTACGTCTCATCAAGTAAATATCCACATATCTACTTGAGTCATTTCTGAAGATAGATAAATCCACTACTTGCAACAACCTTTATCGGACTACACACATCAAATGTATGATCACCAATAAGTTTGTTGTCCGTTCCTTATGGCCTGTGAACGGTATTTCAGTCACTTCTCTTTTCGGAGGAAAGTTGCAAGTGTCAGATGATTCAAAATCAAACGACTTCAAAATCCATCATAATGGAATTTATCCATGCGGGTTTCTCCAATGTGACCAAATGCAGTGCCACACTTGTGTGGTATTCTTTTAGTCTTGCGACATTTAGCGTCAGTGTTATGGATGTATCATATTACCATCAATATTCATAACATACATCCCATCTAGGATGGAAGCTTGGCCCTTCATGTTATTCATAATATTGAACAACAGTTGTTGTTTTTATGAACAACTCTTTTGCAACAAACATTGTGCAATGGGCTAGAGTGTATGGAACTCTAAAATGAATTATGAAAGTAAACCCAGAGGTAATGTATTATTATCAATATTCATAACATACATCTCATTCATAATGAAAGTATGGCCCTTATGTTATTCATAACATCGAACATCAAAAGTTCTCTTATAAACAACCTTCTTGCAAGATACCTTATGCAATGGGCTAGAGTTTGTGAAACTCCAAACGAATTATAAAAATAAATACAGACGGTAATACACCGATGGAAGGTATAGTAACATTTACTATGTTCCCCGTGTATACCTAAAACTCATTTCTGGCTAGTCTTTCAGGCCATAGTAGTTCTTACATCGAGTTGCAACAGAAAGCAATCGAGCGGGTATCTTTGTGATTAACTCACAATACCCAAGAATCAGTGATTAACAATTTAATCATAATTCCCAAGGACTATATCTTTGACCAGCCTTCTATACATAAAAAACTTGTATGACATTCATACATGAGCTGGATATTCCAGTCTCCTTTCTTTCTGCCTTTATACTTCTAACAGTTTAACTTTCAGTATTTCTCCTACTCTCAGAAAAAGCACCGAACTTAAGAGTGGCGTTAGCCCCGGACTTCCTAGGCGTGAAAGTCTTACTAACACCCTTCGGACACTTCCTTTCTCTTTAAGTTGTTGTTTTATTCACCTTTCATCATATGACAGGCGTTCTTCTGGATCCCTCTCTTATCAGTCTAATGCATAGTAAACTCCTTTACTAATAGTTTGCAAACAAACATTGCTTTGGATATCTCATATCTTTTATCCTTTGTCTGTCTCTGAAAATAATTTTCAGATTCCATGAATATCACATAACTATCCAAACTTTCGAAGTTTGGGTCTCATGGAAACAAACATATTGCGCTTGACTGAAATGGAATTCTAGCTTTTGGATCAACGGACGAGAGTCACATGATCCATATCATAAGCGAGAGAATACCGAAAGTATGCGATAGGACAAAGTCCTTCTCAGCACTTTTGAGGACAATCCTCACATTACGTTACCAACCGTAAAGTTTTAACCAGATATTTAACAGCTATTCAATATTAATAGGGAAGGTGGAAACGCGAGCCATTATTCTACAACTATTATGCATATAAAACTTAGACAGTGTTCACAATTAATTGCACTGAGAATTAAACAAGATAATTCTACAGTGCGCTCCCACTCAAATCAATATCTCTCATAATTGATTGTGAGTGATTCAAGATCCGCATTTCAATTCAACGCCATTGATGGTAGCATCACTGATGACGAAAATCTCAATCGGTAGGCAAACTTGCCAATCACATCTCTATGTGACTCTTGTTCATCTTTCGATGCGTGTGTTCCGAGCTCATGACTTTCATGCCTGAACTTCAAGACAACCAAGTGATCTCGCTGCGAGGTCTCAACTCACCCGCCTCACACATCCCTAATCGTTCGTACCCATGGTAGCATGTGATACCCCAAAAAGTTAGGTGCCGTGACGGTGCTACACTTGGGAGAACACTAACTACTTGATATTTTTGTGAGAGATCACCCTAATAAAAGTGACTACCACGCAATCAAGAAGGGTACATCATAAGGGATAAACATCTCAGGCAATTCATAATAGCATGATATGGTATAGCCCTTTCTGACGGAGAAGTCTTGTATTTCTTCGTCTTCGGCATTCGCGTCGGTGTTCACCTTTGCGAAGATTGCCACCACCTTGTCGATGCACCAGATAATATTGCTATCTCTATAGCTGATAAAATAATGCATTACACAAGGTCGACTCGCAGGTCAGTTAAAGTGCAATCATATGGCTCCAGCCATCATGCCAAATCATGACACGCAGGTCATGTTTAATCAATTTACATCATATAGACATCTCATACATAATCAAATTATTATGAGCACTGCTATACCACATCATATGCACATGCAAACCCTCCTGCAAAACCAAGTTAGACGCCTCTAATCGGTTCATGCAAAAACTTGTTTTTCGTGGCTTCTAAGGTTTCGAAACAAACCGAAGCTACCAACGTCCATCATCAAGTATGATAATTCAAGTCGCTAGATTAACTTTCCAGGGTGTATGAAAACCGAGATAATAAAATCTCGAGCCCCATACTAAACTTTGTCATACGCATGACCCCCGTGCAGATCATATCTGCATTGCCCTTTCGTCTGCGAAATTTCATCTTTCTTTTTAACTACGGTGGAATTCAATGAACTGTTAGCACTTCGTTGATCAATCAGGATCGCGGATTGCCAGAACATTGAAACTCCACCATGCTGTTATCAAGATCAGAAATATGCAAATTCCAGGGAAGCAACAAGAACCTCGGGTAACAGATTTCATCTGCTACCCGCACAAATAATTTCCAGTAATAGAACTCATCTACTACCTAATTATATTGTGCAACACCCATACATCACTATGTATTCTAGATCACAACCTGCATCTACGCATAGCACGGCTCATGATGCCACTGTAGGGTAACGCAGCAGAAAACAAAAAATTTCCGACCTACGCACCAGCCCAGGACCACTATGGAGACTGCATACAAGGTTTGATCATTTTCGTTACCGACTCGTAGCGCAGCGGAAGTAGAGTCGATGACGATCGGCGGTGCAGATCCCCGCAGCTAGGATTTACAACCTCCCAACCGCGAGGATGTATACCCTCGTCTTCCCTTCGGACAGCCCTCCGGGAGGCGGTCGAACAGTCCCCCGGACGGTGTCATGGACAGCCCTTCGGGAGGACCTTCGAAACTCGAACGGTCACTCGGACAGCCCTTCGGGAGGACTCACAGAACTTGGACCGTCACTTGGACAGCCCTTCGGGAGGCACTCACAAATAGCCCCTCGGGCACTAAGATCGAAACTACGACCTCTCTACAGAGTTGCACACATACGGTGTCATCTATCCGGCAGGGCTTCGCCGTCCAGAACTAGTTCCCACCGGAACCCAGACAGCCTTTCGGCTCTACGAAACTCTTTTCGTGGGAGGGAGAGAGAAGCCAGATCATTGCAATGGCATGTATGTGAGAAGGGATGAGTGTGCAGGGCTGCCCCTCCACCTCTATTTATAGGATAGCCAAGGGGTAAAGATGTCATACAAAAAAACCCCAAAGTACCCCCACTTTATGCCTTTCCACAAAAGAATAAAGATAAAAGGGGTGCCATGTGGAGCTCCAAGGAGCTCCACCATGCTTGGCCGGCCACACCCTTGGGGGACCCCCCAAGGGGGCTTCCTTAGTGCCTAAGGCATTCTAGAAGCCTTTTGGGAAATTCCCAAAAGGTGCTTTCCATAAAATTCCCAAAAAGCACTTTCACTATTCACGACGACATTTTTCAGCGTCCGTTCGAACTGAAAATATTTATGTGGGCTTAGAACATTTCCAGTACCCACTAAAATAATTTTCAATGCGTTCTGGAACAATTCCAGTTTAGTGATTTCATCTGCGAAAAGCATCTGAAGCGGTTCCGGCAGCTCCGGAACATTTCCGGTTTTTCTTCCAGAAAATTCCCAGAAGTTTCCAGAATGATTCTAGTATCCTCCAAGAATTATCAGGCATGTGCCGAAACCATTTTGACTTAATGGTATCCCCTGAAACAACTTTTCAGTTTCACCGGAACTCATCCGGTGACCTCTCTCTGCGGAACTTTTCCGCTGTCCGAAACTTTTTCGGTGATTTTCTCTCAGACTCCCTGTCTAGTATTCAGCAGATAGATGACCCTTAAGCATGTGACCCTATAGGTTCGGTGAAGTATAGACATGACACGGAACCCCTTCCGATCAATGATCAACATCGGAGCCGTGGACACCCATATTGACCCCTATACCCACATGAATGAATATTCGAGTGAACCTCCAGTTGCCGTGTGCTATTCCTGTTGCTTCGTGATATGTTACAAATACCCGAGGTGAGACATGTTGCATTCCCGTGGATCAACAACTTGTCCACTATGCTAGTTACCTCGTTACCGGTATTGTTCTCTTTTCTCGTTCCGTGTTCCGGCATCCCCGTGATCAAATCACAAAGTGTCTGGCCAGACGATGATGGATACCGTAACACCGAGAGGGCCTAGAGATATCTCTCCATCGTCGGAGGAGAAAATCCCAATCTTGAGCTATCAAGTTACTTGACATACTTTTCCATGAACCCGTAAGCCGCCGTAATAGCCACCCATTTACGGATGACGTTTAACAAACCCCAAAGTTCATGAAGCAAGCATGAAGAAACTCGATACTCTCATGGTCTAAGGAATCATGCAAACATTAACCATCTCTGTGTTATTAACCATTAACTTGTGACGAAAGAATCTCATAGCATAACATCAATCGGGTCGATTCAACACAAATGTTCTTCTAACACTGTGCCCTCAAAGTTGCTGGCATAGACATGCCCATGATCAGGAAAACAGAACCATCATGCAACACTTGAGCTAGTCTTAGAGGCCAGACTAGGAATACATTTTACCGTTTATTATCCCACACGTGCATATGAGTCTTCCTCCGAGCCTCGTTTTATTTGCAGACTCGAGAATCATTGCAGTTATAGCATGGAACATAAATCTAATTATGAACAGGGAGATAATCAATAACATTTATTATTGCCTCTAGGGCATATCTCCTACATATATTTGGTCCACATACAAGTGTGTTCGTGTTCTAACCCTCTCCCGCATCATTTTTTGCCAAATTTATGAACATTAGACAAGTCGGATGATGCAACAGACACAGTTCACTCACACTAACCGTGTGCCACGCCGGTGCCCCTGTCACGCACATCCGCACACTACATTGGGCTCCACGAGGCTTCCCCTCTTAAAAATATCTACCCGCCTGCAGCTTTTTTCTGTTTGATAACACACGGTTATTATGTTTCGACCGTGTGTGATGTTTCTTGTTCCCGCTCCCGCCTGCATCCCTCGAAAATATCTGCCCGCCTCGAGGGTTTTTCTGTTTCATAACACACGGTTGTTATTTTCGGACCGTGTGCGATGCACCATCATCCAAATTTTCAATAGCCCCGGCATTTCACTCCCGCATTTTGACCCCACATAGTAAAGTTTTCAGTAGCCGCGTCATTTCCTCAAACACCCCCCCGCCCCCCTCCACACACACACACACCAAAACCTCCTCGGGCGCGCGCGCGCACACACACACACCCCCTCCCTCGCTCGAAACCCTAGCAAGGTCGTCGCCGCCACCGCCGCAAGGCCTCCATTGTCAACATCTGCCGGTTTGCCCGTGCAACTTACCCACCGATCTCCATACCCAGGCCGCCCTGAGTTTCTTAGATGACGCCTGCCAAATGCCCCCTTTCCCACAGATCCCCATCCCCCACTCCAAAGCGTCGCAGCCTAAGCCCGGCTACGCTTCCCGTGGAGCTCGAGGAGCGACTGGCCCAAAAGAGGTGTATCGCGGTCTCTTCGCCCGACGTCGCCGAGGAAGCTGACGACCATTACTGGCCGCAGGCACTCAATCAGCGGGCTAGAGCATGCAGGTATGTCACGGACGCCGGCTACGACATCGAGGTCGTCGACAGTGATGGCCTGACGCAGGCTATGTCACAGGTTAAGTGGCCCACCCCCAACCCCTCGGGTTTAACCGCTGTCGATCTCATCCATGGCCCCGCCGCTGATCTTCTCTGGCTTGCTGTCAAGAATTTGCCATCCTACATCACCATCGAGCCCCTTTTGTCATTTATGAAGGACATGTTCTGCGACGCTGGCTTGGGATCCACAGCTTCCAAGTCAGGCCTCATCGACAGCGACCACGAGGAGGGCACCCTCTCCGGCTCTTCCAAGGGGAAAGAGCCCATCTGCTCTTCCAAGGGGAAAGAGCCCGTCTGCGACATCAGGGAGGGCACCCTACAGCCATGCTCTTCTAAGGGGAAGGAGCCCATCTGCGACAACATGGAGCGCATCCAGGGTCCGTGCTCTTCCCACGAGAACGAGCCCATCTGTGACAAGTGAGGAAACCCATGATTTGTTTTGCTGCGCCTCTTCACAGGGGGGAACCCATGATTTGTTTTGTCGAGTCCCTTTTGTAGTGTAGTGAGAATATGTCCAGTTTTAATTGCTATATTTGGTTGTTTGCAGTATGCCTTGTTTATTTCAGTTGTTCACAATGTGATGCTCTATATGTGCAATTATTTACTGTGCAGTACATTTCATCAATCCAGTTTTAAACATACCGATAGGAATGCATATATTTGCTTGCTGTTAAGCCTGTTATAGCTAGCATATGCCTCTTTTAAAGTTTTTTGATTGTTCAGTTGTTTATAGTTAGCATATGTCCAGTTTCAAATGCTATCTTTGGTTGTTCGTAGTATGCCTTGTTTATTCCAGTTATTCACAACGTGATGTTCTATATGTGCAAGTATGAACTGTGCAGTTCAATTTCATCAATACCAGTTTCAACAATACCACTATGAATGACTACATTTGGTTGCTGCATCTTGTAGTTAACACGCCTTTCCATTTTTATTTAACAATAACCAGTGTACTTAGACCGGCACAATACCAGTTTGAATGACTATGTTTGCTTGTTGTTAAATGTTAGGCCTGTTGCAGTTAACACACCTTTCCACTTGTTTTGCTTTACTAGCGCGCTTAAACCTACACACTGAAGCTATCTTTTGGAGATTATTTTGTCTGCCATGGATATATTTGGTTGATGTTTAGCCTATTGTGCTTAACATGCCTCTCGATGTACCTACACAGGACAATTTTGGGAACGACTGCTGTTTTTCATCGAGGTTAGTTTCATCCCATGGCTTATATATACTCACTGTTCAGGATATCGGTAGCTGGTACCATATAGGCCGGGGGCTGATAAGGGACTAATCGGTGAATCGGACTTTTAACTGAATATATCTGTAACCCATTTATCGTTAAGTTAACTAGGGCCATATGTAATATATCTGAGGCTACATAGCAACATGCACTGTACTTAATGTCTAAATATGCAATCCTAGGCTACATAGCAACAAGGAAGAGTGTTACCTTAATGTTCTGATGATGCCTAGATATACGTAGAAGAGCAGCAGCAGCAACAACAACAACACAACCCTGTTTGGATACTCAACTTAGCTAGAGGTTAGAGTTAGTTTCTAGCTCATGACTAACCTTGAACTAACTCCATCCAAAGAGGTGTTTGGATGACAGGGTTAGATTGACAATAAATGCACTAAGAGAACTAGCTCCAATTAGCACCTCTTGGGTGGGATAGTTTTTTTGGGTGGGTTAGATGCAGCTAGCTCAAACTAGCCCTCATGTTTGGATATACTTTAGGGCTATTTGAGCCCGAGCTAGCTCAAACTAACTCTAACCCATGGATACAGCAGCAGTTAATCAGCCGATAATTTGTAAAAATGCAATAAACTCCTCCGGCCCATAATAAAAGATGTTAATTCATCTAATATGTGAGTATATTGGATGTTTTAAGATATTATAAAAGAGTGTTGTACTACATCATTGTGCAATTGCTGTTTAGCTTCTAATATTAACTTGGTGCTTTTAGGTACATGTGTCATTGGTAAAGATCCGCGCTTCGACCCTTTCTGCGTATGAAGCAATGAGATATCGATGAACCAGCATCAAGTGAGGAAGCTGATAAAGATTGTTAGTAAAATGGGTCAAAAGATGATAATTAAACTATTTGTTTACACTTTATCCAAGACAACAATGAACTGCAGGATGGTAAGTAAGAACTCTGCAGCCTTCTTTTTACTGCCCATAATGAGTTGTGTTAGATGACAATGTCTGAATATTTTTCCTTTGCAATGGTTCCCAAAGCAGTTTACTCAAGATTACCTCTCAAACTACATGATTGGTGGGTATGCAAAGGTTAAATATTTCTACCAGAACACGATGATTATCTAGATGTTTTTATGAAGACCGTGAAGGATGGGCGGTCGGCCATCACAAGGGGTTGGACTAGAGTCGTGCATGCCTTCTGCATGGAGGAGGGCACAATATGGTCATTCCGCTTCACCTTGTTCAGCAACCAGAATGTATTTCGGCTCTTTCTTTACCGTCTTTAATAGTACAAGTATACAACTGTGGTTCATCATTCTTTATTTGATTCTTATATAATTCTTTAACATATGTACCTATGAATCGAATAATGCATTGGTTGTTTGAACCTGATGGATATGAATAAAGCTATAGCAAACATTCAAATTCAAATCCGGTACAATTTGAAATAGCAGCAATTAAATTACAGTGAAATTATGCTCTCCAGGTCGTTACGGCACACACGGTTGGTAAAACACAAACGTTTGCGATATACACCATAATCCGACACGGTTCACAGAGAGAAAACGTGTGTAAGCATGCACACAGTTGCCGTTTGCAAAAGCGTGTGCGATTCAGACAATATCACAAACGGTGCGGGCAAACTAAACGTTTGTGATAGTTGCCTTATCGTACACGATTCGCAACCATGAACTATTTCTGATGTGGTATGCATCGTAAACGTTGCACCACAGAATAGCGTGTGCGATAGTTGTCGTGTACGACGATGTTACGATGGTCCGACGTTTCATAATCCTGTTCGACACTCGTATGACGGTTAGCTAATCTTCTTAATTAGTTATCGCATACGGTTTGGGAAAAGTGAATGTATGTGATTGTCTGCTTATCATACACGTTCTATAATTGTGAACGGTTTGTGTTAGGCCGTGCTTCGTAAACGTAGCACCGCAGAATACCGACTGCGATGGCAATGCGAGCACAAACGAGTTACAAGGATGCAGCGTCTGGGTGGCTCCCTATCCCCGATGGTTTCTGGGTCGTGTGGGAAGGACCCCCCTATCGCAGTCACTCACTTGGCGACGGTTCCAAACGCCGTCGCGGAAAGAGGTTAAAAACCGTTTGTATAGCACCTCGCTGTACCAGTGTTTGCTCCACTTGGGAGCCATTATTTTCATCAAACTCCATGTTACACGTCTCCTCAATGAGTCCATTGGACTTGTTGAGAACACGGTAAGTATGAGAGTTTGTAGCATAACCAAAAAATATGCCCTCTTGAGCTCTAGGCACGAATTTAGACAAACGAACACTTTTCTTGAGAATGAAACACTTACAACCGAACACCCGGAAGTACTTGAGGTTGGGCTTGTTACCGGTATGTACCTCATAAGGAGTCTTGTTCAAGCCTTTGCGGAGGTAGAGCAGATTGGATGCATGACAAGCGGTGTTGATGGCTTCAGCCCAAAAGTTGTACGGAGATTTGAATTCCGCCATCATTGTCCTTGCCACATCCATCAACTTCCAGTTCTTCCTTTCCGCTACACCATTTTGTTGAGGGGTATATGGTACGGAGTATTGATGCTTGATCCCCTCATCACTAAGAAACTCATCCAAGGTGTAGTTCTTGAACTCGGTGCCGTTGTCACTTTGGATCATCAAAATCTTTGCTTCATATTGATGTTGAGCTTCATTTGCAAAGTCGATGACGGTTTATTGAGTCTCACTCTTCCTCTTGAAGAAGTATACCCATGTGTATCTTGAGTAGTCATCCACAATCACCAAACAATAATTCCTTCCCTCAAGACTATCAAAGGATGGAGGACCAAAGAGATCCATGTGGAGGAGCTCCAAGGGCCTCTTCGAGTAGATGATAGTCGTGGGTCGGTGAGCCGTCTCATGAAGCTTCCCTTTGATACAAGCACTGCAAGCACGGTCTTTAGCAAAACTCACATTTGTTAGTCCACGAACGTGGTCCCCTTTGAGAAGACTTTGCAAAGATCTCATATTGACATGGGCTAGCCGGCGATGCCAAAGCCATCCCACATCAACTTTAGCCATTAGACATGTCGCGGTCTTAGGGGGTCGCTCCGAGAAGTTAACCACATAGAGACCATTCTCGACATGTCCAATAAAGGCTACTTTAAGAGTCTTGCTCCACAAAAGGGACATGGTATCAAGATCAAAGAATATTGCAAAACCCATGAGAGCAAGTTGACGAACGGAAAGTAAATTATATACAAGGGACTCAACAAACATGACCTTCTCAATAGATAAATCTTGAGAGATGACCACCTTGCCATGACCCAATACCTTAGATGTTCAAGCATCACCGAATTGGACATGAGTGGGCATGGATTGAATAGGATGTACATCCACCACCAAGTCATTGCTCCCGGTCATATGATTTGTTGCTCCACTATCGAGCAACCATGACACCCCACCAGAAGCAAACTCCTACATGAATTCAATGCTTGGTTTTAGGTACCCATTTTTGAATGGGTCCTTTGAGGTTAACAACAAGGGTCTTCGGAATCCAAATAGACCATTCAACATACTCATAAGAAGAACCAACAAATTTGGCATGAACATGCCCATCACTAGCACGACATAAAACATAGGAAGGATTAAAGTCACTAGCTTTGTTGGAAGGGGTGGTCTTGCCCTTCTTGACATTACCACCCATTTCCATGTTCTTCTTTTTCTCATGAGCACCCTCTCCCGCCTCTACGAAGACTTCTTTGATCGGGAGAGGTTGCTTGGCCTTGTTGTTCTTCTTCTTCTTTGACTTAGGTATGAACCCAAGCCCTTCCTTTGCCACAACTTCCTTTTGATTACTCAAAAGGTCATTGAGGTTCTTATCACCTTGTATACACGTCACAAGGCCTTTCTCAAGTTGTTCTTTCAACTTGGCATTCTCCTCCACAAGGTGCACATGCTCACAACAAGGATTAGTAGCATTTGCATTATCAATTAGAACAAAAGGAGGACATGTTGCTATCTCCTTGGTTAGCTCCACTTGGATTTTATCATGAGACTCCTTGAGGAAAGCATGAGCACCCTTCAAGACCTTGTGAGCCTTGTCGAGTATTTCAAACTCCTCTTTGAGTTTCTCATGGTCAATCCCAAGCGCAACTTTCTCAGTTTTAAGCACACGAGAAATAACAATAGCATGATCAAGATCTTTTTGCAATTTAGCATGATCAACGTTGTGTGACTCCTCAAGAGTCAAACGAAGACCTTGCTCTTCCTCAAGAGCAATGGAAAGATCTGCATTCTCATCGGTATAGTCACGACTATGCCCCTCCAACTTGGAGATCGTATCCTCATGAGACTCAATGATATCATTGGCCTCACCAAGTTGTTTCAAGAGAGCAACAAAGTGCTTCTTGGTTTCACCCTTGAGCTTATTCAAGAATTTGTCAAACTCATTCTCATCAACTTTCACCACCTCACTATCATCAACACAATCTAACAAAGAGGGAGTAGTAGTGATGGTGATTTTGATGTTGGGGGTTACCTTATTGATACCTTTGGCCATGAGGCACTTGGCAATGAGGTTCTCGTTGGGGGCGCCGAAGAGAGACACCTTGGAAGGGGAAGAGGTGGCAATGGCCAAGGTTGCCGTTGCCATTCCTTCACCACTTGTATCATCATCATCATCGGAGGTGTACTCCCTTTGGAGGTATATTATTGGTGAAGTTGTTCTTGTTTGGGAAGGAATTGGCTTTGTCTTTGCGAATGAGTTTGCCACCGTTGTCTTCCCTCCTCTTATAAGAACAATCCACCATAAAGTGACTCACATTGCTGCAATTGTAGCACGTCCTCACTCGTTGCTTGTTCTTTGAGCCACTTGAGTTGTTCTTGGAGAAGTTGGGCCTTGAGTTCTTCTTGTTGCCCCAAAATTGTCTTGACGCAAGAGCCATATGCTTGTGGTAAGCATATTTGGTGTCTTCGGGGCAACTCTCTTATTCTTCCTCCTCTTCTTCTTCCGGAATGGCCTTGGCCTTCAAGGCAAGGTTGAGAGATGCTTTCTTTGACCGGACACGAGCTAGATCATTGTCGGCGGTCTTGTTTATGATGTTCATCGTAATAAACTCATCCAACACTTCACTTGATGACAACATGTGGAAGTCCGCCCTTTGACGAATCACACAGGACATAGCCTTGTTGAATGGCATGATGGCCTTGAGAAACTTGCGCTTGATCCAATTGTCATCCGTATCCTTACTCCCATGATCTTGAAGAGCGACTGCAAGAGTTGTCAATCTTCGATAGAGATCGCAAGGATCCTCATGTTCAATCATCACAAACTCGTCGGCCTCATCAAGGACCACCTCAAAATTGGACCTTTGAATGCTTGAGCTTCCCTCGTACAGAGATATGATGTGTTCCCAATAATTCTTTGCACGATGTTTGATGAATTTTTGTATGCAATAAACTTAATTTATTTGTGTGAGCCGTGGTGGACCGGCATGCAAATAAATACGAGTGTATACATGAGAAAATATAATTTTGATTTATGTGTGGGCCCCACATGTTGCTAGAAATTTATGAAATAAAAAATATTCAACATTGGACTCTATTTGTAGAGTTCGTCATGTAGAACAGGGAGGTGCAAATAGATTGATGGTTTGCATTTTGGTTTAAGAGAAATAATTGCCAAAAGAAAGAAATAAGTGTATGTAAAGCTAGCTAAGTCTGTAATTGCCGTACATGCATGCATCCAAGGCAATGCTGATTGGGTTTTGGCAGCAACAATATGTACATCAATATTGTGTACGTCCTGGCTATACGCCACGGCTACGTCGGACGACAATATACGCATATAGGTTCCTCGAAAAAAAACAATATACGCATATACAATCAAATACCCATATGTATGTATATATATTGTATGTGTGTGTATTTAAGTATCCACGGCCGGCAAGCACGCGTAAGTACGTATCCGAATACCCGCGATTGGAGGCTGACAGTTCTGGTTTTCTCCTCCGACGCCATAGTCGTGCGGGGGTGTCAGTTCTGAAGTTCGATGGCGTGTCCGGGGACGCGTTGCCCCGGTCTGATTCTTTCAACGGCAATGATTTTGCTTCAGGCAAATTACTTTGAAGGTCCGTAAAGCTGCTGATCAGCGATTGAGCCGCATCGAGTTCGGGTGAAGAGGTGATTTGTCTCATTTTCCTTAGTGAAGAGGGACATGCGCTGCTTTTTTTATAGGATTATCCTATTTTTCCAGTTCTGTAATGTGGACGTTTACGTCGCTTGTAAATGAATCTTTATTTTATTAATGAGATACGTATTACTATGCAAAAAAGAGAGAATACCCGCAATACTTACATGGTCAACTCACAATGGCTTGAGCATGGATTTGATCGGGCACGTATTAGAGATGGAAAAAACTCTTGTGTGGCACGTCAAGCAAATTCAGCCGGGAAGCATACCAGACGATCTTTCCTTTTGTACAAGATGGCCATTCCTTTTATTTGCTTAGACGTGTGTGTCAAGAAGATTAACAAAAGGAATAAGCAGATTCAGTAAGGGAAAAAAGAGAACCAGCCCAACCGACGTAGCGGCGGTCGTACGTTGCCTGACACCTATAGCTAGCCTGTAAGTATATGCACCAGAGACGCATAGCCGAGGGCAAAGACGTACGCACACGCAATATTGGCCGAAGCTCTCGCCCTCGTTAACTCACACATGCGCGCCGCAACATCCATCCATGGCCCACGCCGGCAACTCCTCTCCACGCCGCAACTCTTCTCCAAGCACGCCAAAGCTCCATCGACATATTAATCTTCGCGCCAACGGGTGGATTGATGGTAAGTTGTAAGATCCGATCGCAAGATTAGATCCATGATGAGAAAAGAAGCAAGTTTGTACCGATCTATAGTTCCGTGAAGACAAACAACAAATAAGTCGATCTTGCCCCTTTACAAGGGAGCTTGATTCGTTCTATCTCACCGGCCTCAAGACTGTGGCAAAAACAAGTTCTACATCAGTACCTGGACGAGTACTGATGAGAAAAAGGCCTGTCCCATCAAAAGCAAATTCTACGTCAGTATCGTGGCCGGGTATTGACGAGCAAAAGACCCGTCCTACCAAACGAAAAGTCTACATCAGTATCTTGGCCGAGTACTGACGAGAAGAAGGGCCTACATCAGTACCGTGGCCGGGTACTGACGAGCAAAAGGCTTGTTTCACCAAAGCAAACCCTACACCGGTTTCATGACGGGTGTTGGTGGTTTTGCCCCAAAACTCTATAAACCCATGACGGGTGTTGATGTGTTTGTTCCAAAAAACTACATCAATCCCATGGTAAATTGCGATCATCACATGCGAGCGCCGACGAGGCCGGGTCACTATATTCCATCAATATGTCACAATACCAAACAAGACGAGACACTTTGATGCTGGGCACCGACGAGGCAAAAGCAACACATACGTTCATGTTCGATGAATTCATGGGTACATGACTGAGCACCGACGAGGCAAAAGTCACCATCTTCGTCAACAATTCCGTTCCAATATCGACATGACGATGACGTATTGTGAATGGGTTCAGGCAGAACAAAGCCACCCGCACCTATGCATTACCATGATCTATAACCTTTCTGCACTACATCTTCCATGTATCTTGACAAGCAAAGTACACGACGACGACCGCGCGCAGCTTAATCGGAGGTTTTCTGTAGGCTCGACCTGCAGATGTAATTAACTAGATGCATTGCAAAAGCAAAGCGCCGGGAATCAGCGGACTACACGCAATCTCTTCAAGTCAGATACTACTTAAGCATAGTCACAAGAAGGCAAAATAGACAAACTCCCAAGGGAGCATGTAACATTGATGTACTTGTAATATGTACGATGATGAATAAAAATACAGAGTTCCCATAATTTATTTCCGCGTTTGTCATGTATTTTGTTTTCGAAACAAAATGGCACGCCCGATGGGACCTGATTTTCCTCCCATCTTTGCTGCGCTTAGATCGTCGTCCAAGTTTTCATTGTTCACTTCTACCGGATTGAACCAAAATTTGGTCAAATACATAGGTCACATCAGCATTTTGGGCTCAAAAAGAAAAAGTATCATGTGACGGATTTGCTACAAGTTCTATTTGACGAAGCAAGAAAGAGTAAAAGAAGTCTCAGAAGTACTATGAGATAGGTCTGCTAGAAGTGTTCCTTAAAAAAATGAGGGGATGTGCATGGGTGGTTCTAATAGGCATGCACGTCTTCCTCTTGTGCTGCATGTGGGTATGAGTGCATGCATGTCACACATTTCCTCACTATGGTCCAAATAATAATTCTAAGCTGAATACCCTATGTGTACTATGAAAAAAAATGTATGATGTCACATCTTCTATTCTTCATCTCCTTCTACAAATTGTGGTGCAAGCCTTTGCCTACTGTCGTGGTAATCTCACGTCAGATGCCAGGGGGTGGCTTATCGTGGGTGGATCCATGAGGACGTCGTCGGGTTCCGGAAGCGAGAGTGAGCACGAACTCGAGAGCACACGAGACGTACCCAGGTTCGGGGCTCTCCGGAGAGATAACACCCCTAATCCTGCTGTGATGACTATGATCGATAGTATACAGAGTTGCTCCAGGAGCTGTATTGCTAGAGGAGGAAGAAGGGTAGAGCTCTCCCTCTTCTCCTAGCTATGGCGTGGGTGTGTGGAATGAAGGTTGAACCCTTTGCATGGGTGAGCCTGGGGTCTTATAGGCCGACCCCCCAGGGGTACAATGGTAATACGGCCGGGTGTAGGACCCGGACGTCAGTGTCTAAGGTCGCCGGGTTCTTCGCCGGCTGCTGGGGCCCGCCTCTAGGGGGCCCCGCCGGCTGCCGAGAATCCGACCGACAAGTAGGGCCCGCCGCCGGCGGGCCACGCTGATTGCCTTTTGCTGTAGCATCGTCCTTGCTGACGAGAGCCGCGTCATGCGTCGTATGGCTACAGTCCCGCGCCAGGCGGGTAGGTGACCGCTCGGTCAGCGCGCACTGTAGCCACGCCTCTCCGGGATTCGGGGGAGCAGGCGGCACTGTAGCCACGCCCCGTCTCGTCGTAGTGGGTGAGTGCAGACTCCGAGGAGGAGGAGAGGCTGGCTGCTGGAAACCGGCCCGCCCCCATAGCCGCCTTCTAGGAGGGCGCCGTCTTCTGGAAGCCGGCCGCGTGGTCCCAGCTGGCCCAGGGAGCCGGCCACGCGGCTAGCCGGCTTGAGGGGCTTTGCCAGCCCCGATGTCTTGAAATGTTATTGTGTGCGGATGAGGCTACCCGGGGTACATCCCCCTGACAGTAGTCCCCGAAGCTGGTGAGGCGCCACGGCTTGAAGCCGGAGTGCGTCAGCAGTTTTCCCCTCTGGGAGATCCTGTGTCTCTGTTTGTCTGGCTTGAAGAAGCCGCGTGCCACGAGCCGGCCGAGGCAAAAACCGGCCGACTGATGAATTTGAATCGCCGTGGCGGGCGTCGGGGGTACGCCACTGGGTGGCGCGCCAGCCGCCCGTTGCTTGCATGCCACGTGTCGCCAGCAGGCCGGGCCGACCTGCCAGCCCACGCGCGTGATGGGACGCCGCCATAGGCCCGGGCCCGCCACTACACAGCCTCGGCGCGCGCGCGGATCTGCAACGGCCGAGGCAATCCGTTGCCCTTCCGGGGCAAATTGAATGTGCGCCGTAAAGGCGCGAACATTGCGGGGGCGCGTGGGACGTGGGAGCAGTTAATCCCACGCCCCCCGAAGAGTCGCCTCGACCCCGCTGTCGCCGTATAAATGGAAGGGAGGGGGCGGCCAAACGCACGCGCGCCCCCTCCCACTCTCTCTTTCTCCTCTGCTCCTTCGCCCCCTTGTCGCTGCCGCGCCGCTGCGCCACACGCCACCGGAGCGCCGCCGCGACATCGACACTGCCCAGCCTCGCTGAGCCGCCGCCGGACCACCACAAGCCATGGCGCGAGGCGACTAGGACGGATCCAACGTCCACGACGGCCACATCGAGTTCCTTCGTGCGACGCGGAGGCTTCCAGTCGAAGCGGTCGTGGGGACGCGCATCCCCGACGCGAGGGAGATCTCGCTGGCGCCGAGGGCCGGTGAGTTTGTGGTGTTTCGAAGCAACTTCCTCAGTGGGTTCGGCTTGCCCGCGAGTGGTTTCCTCCTCACCTTCCTTGAGTTCTACCGCCTCCAACCACATCATCTCACTCCCAACATTGTTGTTCTCCTCTCCGCCTTCGTGACCTTCTGCAAAGGCTACCTAGGCATCCTGCCCACCCTCGAGCTATGGGGCAGGTTCTTTTACCTGAAGCTGGGGACCCGAGCCAAGGGCGAACCGGCTCAGTGCGGATCATGCGTCGCCGTGCAGCGCAGCGGCTCCGGGACCTGGTTCCCATTCATCGCTTTGCTGGAGTCGGCGAAGCTATGGCAGAAGTCGTACTTCTACTTCCGCAACCTCCACCCGACTCGAGATTACATCAACCTACCGGCCTTCGCAGCCGGCCCGCCTGGTGAGCCGTGTGACAACTGGGGGCAGCAACCGAAACCGGTGCCGGCCTCCATCACAAACATCTTGGTCCGGCTTCAGGAAATGACGGACGCGGAGGGCCTCAAGCCGGCGGACCTGCTGGCCGCCTTCGTCTACCGCCGGGTTTCTCCGCTCCAGGCCCAGCCGCACCGGATCTGCTACATGAGCGGCTGCCGGGATCCATGCCGGATGTCTACCAAGGAGCTACCGATGGTCGATGTGGTCCGCCATGTCAACTACTTCTCCGACAGCAAGCTCAGTGAGGCCGACTGGCAATTCGGCAAGCTACCGTACAGTCGCGCCAACCCGCAACCGCCGGTCAGTATCTGGTCTCTATTCTTTGCTCACGCTGTGCTTTTTATCCGACCTGAACATCCGGACGGGGGGCAGCGCTTTCCTGGCCAGGTGGTGTCCAATGTGCCGGCTCCAGGCCATCAATGGATGCTGGACCACGAGGAGAGCGACGTGGGCGACCCCGAGCTGGGGGCGGCCACGTTGGAAGACGGAGTTGAGGACGACGCCACCGGGGGAGGCGGCGCAGGAGGAGACGGCGACGTCCGGTCCTGGCCGGATGATGATGAAGACGGCGAAGGGCAACGCCGCCCCGAAGGCGCCGAGAGGATGGGCGCCGGCTCTTCGACGGCACGGCCATCCAGCGGAGTGCCGGCTGACGCACCCGGCACGGCTAAGCGTCGCGCCGAGGGGTTGTTCGGCAATAAGCCGCCCAAAAAGGCCAAGCAGACGGCCGCGACCAGGCGGCAAGAGGCCGCAAAGGCAGCCGCCACCAAGGGGCCAACCCGGAGGGCCCCGAAGGATCGCCCCATGGTGTCCGGGTAAGTGCGTTCGTCACACTGTCTAAATCGCTTTTTTTTCTTTTGCGAATTTCTTATCTTTGTTTGCTTTGCTGCGCAGGGCCGCCATCTCCATATCTCGGGCTCCATCCGCCTCGCTGATCGGATCAGCAGGAAGCTCTGAGGAGGCCCGGCGCGTTGACCCGGCCGCCGCCCTCTGGGAGGCGACAGAAAGGAATGCGTGGGAGGCGCGGGAGGAGGCTGCGGCGCGGGCGAAGACCGATGCCCAGGCCGCCGCGTCAGCACAGGCAGAGGCCGAGGCCGCGGCGTCGGCACAGGCGGAGGTGGCGACCAAGGCGCGGGCGGAGGCCGACGCGAAGGCCGAGGAGGACCCGGCTGGTGGCGAGATCCTGGTGGCCGCCAATCTTGAGCAGCCGGAGCCGCCGGTAGCGGAGACCCAGGCGCCGATTGGATCAGCCGGAGCTAACCAGGCGGCGCCGGGGCGGACGGTTGCCGACTCGGCAGCCACGGAGGCGGAGACGACCCGGCGCGTGCCGGATGCCGGCGAGCGGGGTGGCGGCCAACCCAAAGGGCCGGAGATGCCGCTGGCCAGTGCCGGGGTGAACATGAGCCAGGCCATGATGGCGCGCACCCGCTTGTGCCTGCGCCAGGCGCGAGCGGCCTCTGAGCCGAGGCCGGCGGAAACCGGGGCCGCGAGCTCGCAGGGGGCTGATGCAGAGGCCACGAGTTCAGCCCCGCCGGGCTGGACGTCAGCGGCCGGCACGGCCGCCCTGAACCTCGCGGTGCAGGACGTTCTGGACAAGTCTGCCGCCCACGGCGCCACCCTCCGGAAGGCGAGGAGCGAAATGGTGGAGATGCAGACGTCCATCCAGGTACGCCTTTGATTTGCTTTTTTGTCTTTTGCGATCTTCAGTGGGGGCGCGCCAGCGCACCCACTGGGTGTAGCCCCCGAGTTCCAAGTCGGCTGCTGAGTAGGCGGGTTGGAACTTTAAGGCATGTTCCTGAATGTTGAGATGTCGTTCTTGATGCAAGACTACCACAATCTTCGGGCGGCTGCCTACAACTCCCAGAACCAGACGCTCGCCAACTGGACTACCGAGTTGTGGAGGAGCCGAGGTACGCAGGCCGGCTTTCAGTGGGGGCACGCAAGCGCACCCACTGGGTGTAGCCCCCGAGATTCGGGGCGACTGCTGAGCAGTCGGGCCGGATCTTTCCGGCAACTTCTTGTTTTTGATGATTCTTCTTTGTTTTCGCAGAGGCCGCCTCCCAGCTGCAGGGCCACGTGGAGGAGCTCGAGGGCCAGCTTCAGGCCAAGGAGCTGGAGCGCAGCCAGGCGGCCGCGGAGCGCGACCAGCTTGAGAAGGAGCTGGCCGACCAGGCGACCCGGCATGCGGAGGGGGTCAACCAGCTGAAGGACAAGAAGGAGCACCTCAAGGCCGAGTTCGAGTCCCAGCGTTCGGGCTGGGCCGACAAGGAGAAGTACCTGTCGGAGGGCTATGAGGTGATTGAGGGCCTGCTCGAAGGTGAAGCTTCTTTCTTTCTTGATTGGTTGGTTGTCGGCTGTTGCGGGAAGCCGGCTTCTTATTCTTTCGCTTTCTTTTAAGTAGAGTACTTCCCGGACCACACCGGCGCCATCAGCCAGGCGATCGAGGCACGGCGCGAGGAGCGGAGGCAAGTGGGCGAGGAGATTGCACCGGACCGGCCCCGGAACTTGGGCGAACGTTCCGGGCCGTTCAGCTGCGCCTTGCGCCGGTGTGCCAGCTACTCCGCCGGTTTCAGCGCGCCGGGTCGCAGGTCTTGGAAGGGCTCTGGCCGGGTGTGCAGGTCCCCCGGACTCCCAGCCGGACTGCCGACTGGCTGGAGGTGGCGTGGGAGCGGCTCGACGCCTGGAAGGGCGCCGCGGCACGGGCCGGCGCCAAGGTGGCACTGAAGTTCGTGAAGGCGTGGTATCCGGGTGTGAGCATGGCGCAGCTGGCTACATTCCGCCAGGAGGCGACGCCGGAGTTGGAGCTGGAGCGCGAAGGGATCGCCATTCGCGCATCGGCCCACGCCGAGTACACCAACGTCGACGTCTTCATCCCGGAGCGGGCAGAAGACGGCACCGAGGTGCCACCGTCCTGGTTCGGGCTGGACCCGGACGAGGCGGAGAACCCGGCGGAGGAGATCGCCTCTAGCGACGAGACCATGAAGGAGAATGAGGACGAGGAAGGCGACGGCGTCGCGCCAGATGACGGAGCGACCAGCCGGAACCGGCCCGATCCGGCCCTAGCCGGCGAGCAGCGAGAGACCACGTCGGCCGTCGCCGCCGACCAGACCAAGACCAACCAGCCGGCGTTATAGCCACCGTCGACTCGTCCGAGCAGCCCCCAGTACCTCCGGCCTAGGCGGCCCTTATCTGTTTACATTTTTCTGTCTTGTGCTCAAGGGCGAAGTTAGTTATGCGCAGTTCCACCCACTGGGGGTGTACTTTTAAACTTTGATGAATGCCGACCACGGGCCTTTTGGAATGTAAATGAATTTACTTTCCCCACATGCTTGTGTGCTATGCCGAGTTCTAACTCGATTTTGCCTTTGCTCTATTTGGCTTTTTCCTTTGCCGTGTTCCTTTGGCTGCCGCCCTACCAGTCGGACAGCCGCGCTGCGGTCTATGGCCGGGTCAGGGACTTGGCCGTTTAGAATAGGCAAATTACTTTAGCCGTTTAGAGCGTATGCTAGTCAAGCAAGAAGCCGGCCGGCCGGCTGCTGGGCAGCCGGACGGGGGAGGCGGAAGGCTGGCTTGGCCCGAATCACGTTCTTCCTTAGTCGTTTTTCACGTGGACAACGTTTCCGGCCTTTAGCTCTTGCCAGCCGGACTGTCGTGCTGTGAGCTGTGGCTGGGGCGAAGAGAGGGCTTTGGCGTCGGCACATTACTGGACGGACTTCGGACGATGCCGCCTTGGGCCGAGTCGGCGAGCCCCCGGGCCGGTTGACCGGACCCGGGCAGGGCGAGAGAATAAATACTCATGCATAGGAGGAGCTTATCATAAAGATAAAAAGGTAGCCCCCGAGTGCGCCTCAAGGTACCTGTTGTCTTTACTTGGTACAAAAGGTAGCGTGGTACATACACTACATCAACTGTAAAACGGACGGAGAAGGTTCGCGTTCCATGGGCGCTCCGACTCTTGGCCGGCTGTGTCTCTCGTGCGTGCCCTGGGCTTCTGTGCGTCGATTAGGTAGTAGGAATTGTTGCCCAGGGCCTTGCTGATGATGAAGGGCCCCTCCCAAGGAGCAGAGAGCTTGTGCTGGCCGGCTGATCGCTGGATCAGTCGGAGTACAAGGTCGCCCTTGCGGAAGGCAAGCGGCTTGATCTTTTTGTTATGGTAGCGGCGCAGGCTCTGCTGGTAGATGGCGGACTGGCTGAGTGCTAGCAGCCGGGCCTCTTCGAGCAGATCGACGCCGTCTTTGCGTGCCTCCTTTGCTTCCGCCTCCGTGTATAGGGTGACGCGAGGCGAGTCAAACTCGATATCCGTTGGGATGATGGCCTTGGCCCCGTACACGAGGAAGAAAGGTGTGAAGCCGGTTGATCGGTTTGGCGTTGTCCGGAGACTCCAGAGGACGGCCGGCAGCTCCTCGAGCCAGCAGCCGGCCGAGCGCTCCAGTGGTTCGACTAGCCGTGACTTGATGCCGGATAGAATGAGGCCGTTTGCCCGCTCCACCTGGCCGTTTGACTGCGGGTGAGCAACCGACGCGAGGTCCAGTCGGATGCCCTGTGCCGCGCAGAAACGAGCCAAGGTGCCTTTGGCGAAGTTCGTGCCGTTGTCGGTGATGATGCTGTGCGGGATGCCGTATTGAACGGTGATATCTGCGACGAATGTAACGGCTGTGGGGCCGTTCAGTTTCTTGATCGGCTTTGCTTCGATCCACTTCGTGAACTTGTCCACGGCAATCAGCAGATGGGTCATGCCGCCGCGTGCAGTCTTGAATGGGCCCACCATGTACACTCCCCATACGGTAAACGGCCAGGTGATGGGAGTGGTCTTGAGGGCTGAGGCCGGCTGGTGCTGCTTGGTGCTGAAACGCTGGCACCCCTTGCACTTCCGGACCAACTCCTTGGCATCGTCCAGAGCAGTCGGCCAGAAGAAACCATGGAGAAAAGCTTTGGCAACGAGGGCTCTTGAAGCGGCATGGTGGCCACATTCACCCTGATGGATGTCCCTGAGGATGGCGATGCCCTTCTCCGGCTCGATGCAGTGCTGGAAGACACCGGTCGCGCTGCGCTTGAAGAGCTCTCTGTTGATGATCGTGTACGCACCTGCCCGGCGTTGCATCTGCCGGGCCGATACTTCGTCGGCTGGGAGCTCGCCGCTCACCAGAAAGTTGAGGATGGGCTGCGCCCAAGACGGGGCTTCCACCACCGTCATGACAGCAGCCGGCGTTAGGGTGGCCGGGTTGGGAGGCGGCGGGTTGGAGCCGACCGCTCCTTGCTGTGTCGTGGAAGTCCCCGGGCCGGCTACAACAGTCCCCGGGCCGGGTGCTGGAGTCCCCGGGCCGGGTTTAGGTGCTGCAGCCCCCGGGCCGCCTGCAGAAGTTTCCGGGCCGCCTGCTGAAGTCCCCGAGCCGGATCCGGCTGCTCCAGGGTCAGCCGGCACAAAGATGGATTCTGATTCTGGCGAAGGTTGGATAGACGGCTTGTGCAAGCAGTCGAGGGTGACGCCGGCTGGAATGGCCTGCCAGGTGGAGCCAACCCGTGCCAGGGCGTCGACTGCTTCGTTGTCGGCGAACTCGCACCCATCGAAGTGCCCGCTGATCTGCTGGACGAGGAAGCGGTAGCTGGCCATGTTGGCGTCCTTGGCGTCCCAGTCGCCAGAGGATTGTTGGACCACAAGGTCTGAGTCGCCATAGCACAGGATGCGGCGGATGCCGATCTCCTTGGCCAGCCGGAGCCCGTGGACGAGTGCCTCATACTCGGCAACGTTGTTGGAGGCGGCGAAGTGGATCTGTAGCGCGTACTTCAGCTTGTCGCCTTTGGGAGAGGTGAGGACGATGCCGACTCCCAAGCCGGTGCGCATCTTCGAGCCGTCGAAGTGCATCCGCCAATGCGTGGAATCCGGCGCTGGCGGCAGGTACTGGGTCTCGGCCCAGTCGACAAGGAAGTCGGCCAGCGCTTGGGACTTTATGGCGGTACGGGGCTGGTAGTGGATGGTGTGGGGAGCCAGCTCGATGGCCCACTTGGCCACCCGGCCCGAGGCATCTCGGCTGCCCATGATCTCGGCAAGAGGGGTGGTGCAGACGACCATGATGGAGTGTTCCTGGAAGTACTGCTTCAGCTTCTTGGCGGCAAAGTACACGCCGTAGCACATCTTCTGGTAGTGGGGGTAGTTCTGCTTGAAGGCGGACAACACCTCGCTCAAGTAATAGACCGGCCTCTGGACCGGCTGCGCCCTGCCGGCTTCTGGGCGTTCGACAGCAATCACCGTGCTGATGACCCGGTTGGTGGCGGCGATGTAGAGGAGCAGTGGTTCTGTGGCAGTTTGGGCGGCCAGAATAGGCGGCGTGGACATCATCCGCTTGAGCTGGAGGAACGCCTCGTCCGCCTGGTCAGTCCACTCGAAGCACTTGGTCCTCTTCATCAGTTGGTATAGAGGGAGGGCCTTCTCGCCGAGCCGGCTGATGGACCGGCTGAGAGACGCCAGGCACCCGGTGAACTTCTGGACGTCCCGCAGCTTGGTCGGTTTCTTCATTCGCTTGATGGCCTTGATCTTCACGGGGTTGCACTCTATCTCGCGCTCGGAAACAAGGAAGCCAAGGAGCTGTCCGGCTAGCACTCCGAAGACGCACTTCTCCGGATTGAGCTTGATTTGGAAACGGTGCAGGTTGGCGAAGGTCTCCTTGAGATCCTCCAAAAGGGTGCCGTGCTTCTCCGTCTTCACCACTATGTCATCCACGTAGACATGAGCATTCCTGCCGAGTTGCAGTAGGAGGCACTTCTGCATGGAGCGTTGGAAGGTGGCGCCGACATTCCTCAAGCCGAACGTCATGGTGATGTAGCAGAACACGCTAAAAGGGGTGATGAAGGCGGTCTTCAGTTGATCGGCCGGGTCCAGGTTGATCTGGTGGTAGCCGGAGTAGGCGTCCAAAAAGGACAGCAGCTCGCAGCTTGCCGTGGAGTCGATCACTTGATCGATCCGGGGCAAGGCAAACGGATCCTTGGGGCAGGCCTTGTTCAGGCTCGTGTAGTCGATACACATGCGCCACTTGTTGTTTTTCTTCAAAACAAGGACTGGGTTGGCAAGCCAGTCCGGGTAGAACACTTCCATGATGAAGCCGGCTGCCAGAAGCTGGGAGATTTCTTCACCAACGATCCTTCTCTTTTCTTCTAATAGGCGGCGGAGGGGTTGCTTGACCGGCTTAGCATCCGGCCGCACATGCAGCTTGTGCTCGGCGAATCCCCTCGGGACACCCGGCATGTCCTTGGGGGACCATGCAAAGATATCCCGATTCTCACGGAGGAATTCGACGAGCTCGCCTTCCTATTTGCTGTCGAGGTTGGACCCCATGACAGCGTACTGCTCCGGGTGCGCCGGGTCCAAGATGATCTTCTTGGTTTCCTTAGCCGGCTGGAAGGAGCCCTCGCCTTCAGCTTCCTTGGGGCCAGTTGGCATGGCCGGCTGCTCGCTGGCCATGGCCACAGCCCGGTCAAGGAGGCGCTTCTCTGCGGCGATGACAAGGGACTCGGCCAGCCGGGAGCTGGCTGCAGTGCACACGAGCGACTTCTTGTAGTCGCTGGCAATGGTGATGATGCCCTTGGGACCCGACATCTTAATTTTTAGGTACGCATAGTGCGGAACCGCCATGAATTTGGCCATTTGCTGGCCGGCCCAAGAGCGCGTGGTAGGGGCTATCCAAGTCGACCACCTCGAACCAGATAGGCTCACGGCGGAAGTGGGTCTTGTCGCCGAACAGAACGTCAATCTTGATCTTGCCGATTGGGGAGCAGAAAAGCCCAGGGACGATGCCATGGAATACGGTCCGGCTGGGCTGGAGCTGCTTCTCCTTGATGCCCAGCTTTTCCATGGTGTCGCGGTAGAGGATGTTGATGCTGCTGCCGCTGTCTATCAGGACTCGAGAGAAGCGGCAAGCCCGCCTCTCGGTTGAGAAGGTGGAGTCTAGCACCATGGCATAAGCACCCGGCGAAGGCATCACGGCCGGATGGTCATCTCGGCTCCTGGTGATGGGCCTCTCAGACCAGTGCATGAATTGGGGGACCTCTGGAATGACAGCATTCACCTCGTGGTGTTGCTGACGCCAACTGCGCTTGTCGTCGGCTTCACTGGTGAAGACGACGTAAGTGGCGTTCTCGTTGGGGAATTCATCTTGGAGCATGCCGACAGGGCGGGCCAGCTGCTGAGGAGCCGGAGCCACCGGGCCGGCTGGAGGAGGCGGCAAGCCCTCACCCTTAGTGATTCGGGTGAGCCAGCTGCACTGCCGGGTTGTATGGTTGGACGGCTTCGCGCCACTGTGGAACTTGCATGGAGCGTCGAGGGTCTGCTCAAAGGAGAAGGCCGGCAGCCAGGCACCCTTGCCGCCCCGCGGACGCTTGGGGCCGGGTTGATCTGCCGGCTGTTGGTCCTCGACGGTCGCCACCTGCCGGCTATCAAAAGCCGGCTCCTGGGCCTTGCGCTTGTTGTCGTTCGGCTGCTGACGCCGGTTGGAGTCGCCAGCCGGCGCCGGAGAAGCCGGCGGGACCACCTTCTCGGACGCGTCGATCTGGATCTCCGACTTCATGGAAGAGTCGGCCGTGGCATACTTGTCCGCCACAACCAGGAGCTCGTCCAAGGTAGCTGGCCCGTCGCACAGAAGCTTGTGTTTGAGCAGGGTGCCCTCTCTGCACCCGGAGGTGAAGTACTCGATGGCCTGCACCTCGTGCACCCCCTCGCAGGAGTTGCGCAACTCGGCCCAGCACGTCAGGTAGTCGCGAGTGGACTCGGTCGGGCCCTGAACGCACATGGACAGCTGGCGAGGCTTGGGGGGCCGCTTGTAGGTGCTGTTGAAGTTGCGCACGAAGACTTCGCTGAAGTCCAGCCAACTGTTGATGCTGTTGGCCTTGAGGCTGTTCAGCCATGTCCGGGCCGTGCCCTGCAACATGAGCGGAACATACCTCACGGCAACGCACTTGTTGCCGTTCGCTATGCTAACTGCTGTAGAATAGTCGGTCAACCAATATTCTGGCTTCAATGTGCCATTGTACTTGGGAGTGTCGCGAGGAAGCGAGAACCCTTTGGGGAAGGGCTCGTCGCGGATGCGGGGGCCGAAGCAGGCCGGGCCGACTATATCCTCATCCTCCATTGCCAAGGACCGAGCCAGCCGTTCGATCTGCGACGAGCATCATTCTCGCCGACTGCTTCACGGGGACCTAGCCGGCCCCCAAAGTCGGGTGGTCATCCGGCGTCGGAGAAGCCAGCCTCTCCCTGCGGGGGGGAGGCGGACGTTCATCCCGCTGGCGCCAACCGTCCGCTCTCGGAGGAACTTGCCGGCTGTTCACAACCGTCTCGTGAGAGCGCCGGCTGCGGCTAGCCACCGGCTCCGGGTTCCGCTGGCCGCGGCCGCCGCCACTAGAGGACCGGGAGGTCGCTCCATTCTCGCGGAGGGGTGGAAGGTTCCCTTCCGGGAGGTCGGCCTGCCGGCCGGCTCCCACCACACGGTTGCACGCATCTTGCTGCGCGTTCGCAGCGTTGAGGAGCTCCTGGAGGTGGTCCATCTGGCTGTGCCGCTCATCGCCCTCCAGGGTCTCGAGTTCTTCTGCCGCGGCCTGCGCAGCGCGCAGGTTCTGCACTGGGGTGTCGTAAATCGGACATCCGACTCCCAGCATGTTGGCGATGGCCGCGCCGCTTTGCCGGACAGCGCCGGCTCGGCTGGGCTAGCCTGCAGCCGGTGTGCCGCCTGCTATGCGGTCAATCTCGCGCTGGTTAGCCTCAGCGCGGCGCTTCATGGCCACCATCTTGGTGGCGCTGTCGAGGAGCTTGACATGGATTTCTTCTAGCACCGCCCCGTCGGCGTTGGCGTCGACGGGAGCAGCCAGGTCCTGCATTGCTGCTCGCAATGGGTCCCTGGCGGCCCTGCCAGTGTCCTGGCTGCTGCCAGTGACCATCACCTCCACGAAGACGCCAGCGTCGAGCGCGCCGGCAGAGGCGTCGCTAGCGACAGGAGGGAGCAGGTCATCGATGACCACCACGTCGCCGGGATACGCGTTGATGGCGACCGCATCGGAGAGGCTGAGCTTCCCGAAGAGGTCGGTGAGGCAGCTCACGGGGCAGATAGCTCCCACGTCGGGGGCGACCGCATCGAAAAAGCTGAGCTTCCCGAAGGGGTCAACGAGGCAGTCCACGGGGCAGACAGCTCCCGCATCGAGTGATGCGCCGGTGCAAGCGCAAACGAACACATCGGGCTGGCTGATCAGGCCAGACGCGACGCGCTCGACGGAGGGAAAGGTCGTTCCCGTCCGGAACACAACTCCGGCCGACGCCGCGGATGGCCCCACGGTGGGCGCCAACTGTCGTGGTAATCTCACGTCAGATGCCAGGGGGTGGCTTATCGTGGGTGGAGCCATGAGGACGTCGCCGGGTTCCGGAAGCGAGAGTGAGCACGAGCTCGAGAGCACACGAGATGTACCCAGGTTCGGGGCTCTCCGGAGAGATAACACCCCTAATCCTGCTGTGATGACTATGATCGATAGTATACAGAGTTGCTCCTGGAGCTGTATTGCTAGAGGTGGAAGAAGGGTAGAGCTCTCCCTCTTCTCCTAGCTATGGCGTGGGTGTGTGGAATGAAGGTTGAACCCTTTGCATCGGTGAGCCCGGGGGGGTCTTATAGGCTGACCCCCCCAAGGGTACAATGGTAATACGGCCGGGTGTAGGACCCAGACGTCAGTGTCTAAGGTCGCCGGGTTCTCCGCCGGCTGCTGGGGCCTGCCTCTGGGGGGCCCCGCCGGCTGCCGAGAATCCGACCGATAAGTAGGGCCCACCGCTTGCGGGCCACGCTGATTGCCTTTTGCTGTAACATCGTCCTTACTGACGAGAGCCGCGCCATGCGTCGTATGGCTACAGTCCCGCGCTAGGCGGGTAGGTGACCGCTCGGTCAGCACACACTATAGCCACGCCTCTCCGGGATTCAGGGGAGCAGGCGACACTGTAGCCATGCCATGCCCCGTCTCGTCGTAGTGGGTGAGTGCAGACTCCGAGGAGGAGGAGAGGCCGGCTGCTGGAAGCCGGCCCGCCCCCATAGCCGCCTTCTAGGAGGGCGCCGTCTTCTGGAAGCCGGCCGCGTGGTCCCAGCTGGCCCAGGGAGCCGGCCACGCGGCTAGTCGCTTGAGGGGCTTTGCCAGCCCCGATGTCTTGAAACGTTATTGGGTGCGGATGAGGCTACCCGGGGTACATCCCCTCGACACCTACCGAAACAAAATTCTGCTTTCTATGGCTGTTAGAAAAAATCATGTATAAGTACTTGGCACGTACTCAGAAGTGCCGCATGTACAGAAGTATACTCATAGATCCTGATGCTCTATGTATGTGCTAAAAAAAATGCATGGCACAAAACTTTCCCATCTATCCTCATCTTTGCCCTGACCATCCAAAATATCACACGATGGTATTTTGACTCGAGAAAGAAATTCCATCACTCATCAATATTGGCTGGTGCTGATAAAAAAAATCGTCTCGTTGGTACACCTATGCCTCGTCGGTGCTCTCTTTTCCCAAAGACGTGCACAAGATGATATTTGAATAAAAAAAAGGGTCAAACTGAGATGGATGTTGTATTGAAGCTTGGCTCAATAGGCAGGGGTGGTAAAAAAAAGGCCAAGAATACCCGTGGGAAAGAAGATTTACTTAATAATGATGAGCATGTATATTGCGACTGTATACTAACGGAAGGATTCCCTTTTTGTAGGTGAGTCCTTCCCCATCATCACCATGGAACAAGCTATGAGACAAACTTCAACACCAAGTGTGCTCCAGTTTGGATCGCTACCTCCTATGGTAGGCGTTGAACATGGAAGCAAGACCCACTATCACCCGACGCTGGACCTGATGTCCCTCCATACCGCTGAAACCAAGAAGGCCAAAAACCTTGATGTCGCTAAGGATAAGGAGGAACGTAAGGCTCTGATCTCCGAGGCTCGCAATCTGCTGAAAAGTAGTGCCACCACTACATCAAGCTCTCACTCCCCACTCATACAAGAAAGCAAAACTAAGCTCTTAGAGAGGCTCAATATGGCTGTTTATCGTCTGTCTTGGTCTGTGCGTAATGTAAGATCAAACAAAAATGCTAACTCGCTTCACAACTATCGACGCAAGCGTAGTCAAATCAAAAAGTTACATGCTCAGTTGAGCGATGATTTCGCTGAAACTGGTACTTCACTGGAGGATGAAACAAAATATCCAGACCCAGTTAATGAGCCCTACGTCCTTTCCCCGATTCAGTGGACCGCAAAGACCACATTGGATGAAAGAGCTTGTTAGGCAAGCGATCATGAACGAGTTCTGGATACGCACTCTAAAGCGTGCCACTAGCTTTCCAGGATGTAGCCCATCCATCATCAATGAACTAAACCATTTCAATCCAGCTGTGCTAGTCTCGGCATGTCACATTACAACTGGCGAAAACAAAAGTGAAAATAGGTTCAATGTACTATCCAATGAGGCACCAGCGCGTCGCTCTAATGATCTTCAACGCCAGCTGCAACAGCTCCAATCTCAATTGAGAGAGCTGCAACAACGAGTAAATGATCCATCCTCACATGCCGGGGGCACGCCTAGGCACCATGCTCCTCGCCAATACCAATCCCAACCTCAACCTCCATCTCATGATGGGGTTAGATCAAGGTTCCAAGCTCGTGGAAACTTTTTGCAAGCACCCGAGTCATCGCAAATGGGTGAAGCTAGACGCCATCTTCCTAGTTATCGTCCGCAACATGACCGTAATACTTGGGCACCTCGCCGGAGCTTCCCCACTACTTTGTCCTATCGGCCAAGACAAACAGAACTACCCCCTCATTGGAACGCTTGGTCACGCCAAGAATGGCGACTGGTGTCCCCGAGAAAGGAGCAACACCCTCATGGGAATCACCATGAGAACAATGTACGTTCTTCATGGTCAAACGCGAACAGGGGGCAAGAAAACAAAATGCTGCCCCCACCTCAAACTTTGCAAAACACAAAATCTGGTGTGTCACCTTCTTTGGTACCACCTTTGATAAATGCTCAAGAGTCTCAACCTCTTCTTCCGACTCCAGCTATTCCACCAAGAGCTCCATACCCCATTGGAGTCAACCAACACAAGCGGGACAAGCGTACACTACTGCAGGTTGGTCCAAACGCGACAGTCCAATCAGAGACCATTCGACGAAACTGTGTGCGATGCATTAATCACAAACGGTGATGTAATAAAACCGTCAAAAATGATACAAAATGTTTGCGATGGCGGTGACATCAAACACGATTCAGATTAGAGTTGCGTGTGCGATGCATGGCAAACGGTTAATCCAGCAGAACTGTTTGTGATGAGGCAGAACAACAGAAACGGGCAGCCAGATGAGGGTGTGTGTGATATACGGCATACAATTCACTAGGATGAACTGTGTGTGATTAGGCAACACAATAGAAATGGTCAGCCAGATCAAGGTGTGTGCGATGGAGGGCATACAGTTCACTCGGATGAACTGTTTGCGATGAGCCAAGACAACAGAAACAGTTCGACTGAACAAGATGTGTGTGATACGCGGCAAACAGGTCCGTAATAAGAAATGTGTGCGAAGACCAATAATAACACAGATGATTGCTGCTAATAAGACGTGTGATTTGCTCTGTCTATAGAAGAATAACATATATATATATAACTGAAATAAGCATCCAATTACATAAGTGACTATACAGATCATTCGCACACACCTCAATAAACAATTGCATGCTTTCTAAACTAGGAGAAACGATCGTCTAGTCATCTACTTCTTGTGACGCTCCCGCCACTGCTCTGTGGCTCGATCCCTAGTCTGGGGCAGGAAGAAGACACTTCCTCATGTCAATGATCTGCCTGTACATCTCGTAGCTTGTGTACGCGTCCTTGGCCGCGTACTTGACGTGTTCTTCATCCAGTCTCTGATGCCAGACACTGTGCCAGGCATTCTTGTCCTTCTTGCTCTCATCCTCCATCTTCATGTAGTAGGGGTCGATGATGGCCGAGGCGAGGTCAACCAGGGAGTTCTGTTTGTTGTTGTCGCTGCCCCAGACCTTGTAGTGGTCATGAATGTTGACAAGATTCTGGCAGGTCAAGCCCGAAACCTTGAGCATTTTGAGATTGTTGGTGGTGTCCACCGTAGTGAAACTATAGTCGGAGCTGTTGATAAACTTGGAGAAATGCTCGCAAGGCCTTGTGGCCAGGTGGTAGTGGTAGACGAGGACGTCATGTCGCACACACAACTGTGCGATGGCAACCTTCTGATCGTGCCCGGCACGACCGCTGGTGAACTCGAGGTCGAAGCCGACCACTTGGTACTTGTCCTCAGCAAGCAACTGCTCCATAGTTTGGATGGAGCTCTCCACCGAGATTGGCTCGTTCGTGTACACCACCGAGAGGGCCTTCCCCCTCACGTGAGTGTCCACTACGTGATGCATGGTGAACTGCCCCCCGTTGTCATCGTCGGCCGCTGGGAGCGCCATTGGAGCCACGGGGAGCGCCATTGGAACCGTTGGATGTCCTTTCTGTATATGTCGTCATGGGTGTGCTTATTGTGTCGTGTGGCACAAGAGATGAAGGTAAATGGCCGCAGGAATAAATGGGGGCCGGGCGGCCTGGATTCTCGGCGCATCCGCATGGCAGTTTTTGCAGCTGGTAACTGCATCGTGGCACCGCGCCCGGCGCAACCGCATGCATAATGGCAACACGAACGTACGCGATCATGAGCCGGCCACAAACATTGGCAGCGCGCGTGGAGGGATGAGAGCAGAGCGTCCGGAGGGACGCGAGGGCAGAGCGCGTGCGGCGGGACACGAGCAGAGCGCGCTGCGGCCGCCTCAACCGCAAGCAACCCACACGCATAGAGCAATTGAACACGCAGGGAATGGTCGTCTACAGGCCGGCCAACAGTTGCGACGCTGCGTAGAGAGCGGCCGTGTGTTACTACCTCCGTCTTGGTCTATTAGTCCCCTTTATATTCTGTGCCATATTTTGACCTTAAATTTAACTAACAAAATGTCAATGCATGTTATAAAAATTATACAATCGGAAACTATGTTCAAATATGAATCCAACGATATAATCTTTGGTGACATGCATTCATATTTTATTAGTTAAATCTGTAGTTAAAATTTGGCACAAAAATACAAAGACGACCTATAAACCAGGACGGGGTAGTAGGTAATTAAATCGCAAACTTTTTTTATTAACCGTATGAGTACGTGTCCTTTCATCCTCCTCTCGCACGTCTTGTCACCCCGCTGCCGCAGACGGCTTCGAGCGCAAGCTTGAGCAGCGCACGGGGGCGTTCTTTTGGTCAAATGGTGGCTCGAAGTGGCGCCAATGAATCGTCGATGAGCCCGTTCCTGCGCAACCGCGCAGGTTCCCGCGCAAGCTTCCTGCCCAACTCGGTGAAATCCCCCCAAATCCCAATGCTTACCGGCCTGCTATATAAACCCTCACGGCCGACGAGTCCTGCGTCGCATTTTCCCCTCCCTCCCTGTAGCTTACCTCGTCTGCTTCTCCCACAATCGCCAATGGCATCGGTCCGTCGTCGTCGCTCAGCCACTCCGCCGTCATGAAAAGACAGCTCCAGCTAGGAGGCTACACCACGGTGGCGGCTCAGTCTCGGGTGTAGTGTAGTGCGCGTGGCGTCCCTGTTGGGTGTGCGCAGAACACCCACCACATGCTACGCCGCCGCTGCCCGTTAGCAGCTGTTGTCGGCCCATGTTGCCGCCACCCCACCGTCTGCCGCCGTGGCCTCCATACCACCGTCGAAAGCCTGGGCCATCGCCCGCTCCACCATCGTGGCCCGAAGGCGGGAGGTGGCCGTCGTGGCCGCCAACCCACTGTCAACCACCGTGGCCATCACCCGCTCCGCCACCGCGGCCCGAAGGCGGGATGTGGTGGTCGTGGTCGCCACCCCATCGTCGGCCGCCGTGGCCGCCAGCCCACCGTCGATCGCCGGGGTCATCACCCGCTACGCCACCGCCGCCCGAAGGCGGGAGGCGGAGGTGGAGGCCCGCACGTGCGTCAGCGACCTTGCGCGCTACATCGAGTTCCTGCAGGAGGAGGAGGAGCGCCTCATCGAGCATGCAAAGAGCCTTACCGCCACCATGGCCACAGCACACGCCGCCGTAGAGGCGAGGAATTAGGACATCTACGAGGAGTCCCGCCGCTTCGAAAGGGGTCGTCTGGAGCGACAGAGGGCATTCGAGGTGAGCGTCACTGAAGGTGCAGCAGAGGCAGGCACCGTATTGCAGTTGTCTAGCTCGTCGGTAGGCTCCTCCTCCTCTGCTCTTACTGAGCACGCTCGGCAGAGGAGAGGCTGCCGGAAGTAGTACAAAGCCCCTCCATAGTAGTAGTAGTATTTAGGGGCTATTTTGTTCAGTTCATCTGACTATAGATGTGGTGGAACTGTACAACGTACTTAAAATTAGCTAGTATATATAGTTGAACTAGCTATTTTAGTACGTGGTTGGCAACAATTGGGGAAAATTTTGGTCGGTTCAGCTGTCGAGTTGAACTGTTTGTATAAAGAACGACTACTTAATCTATGAATGGATTCTATGCTTAATTACTGAATTTTAGTTGCAAAAATTAGATCGTGCTAGTGACTTTTAGCTGCATATTTTGACAAATGGCAGTGTTACAAGGTTGACAAAGGGCAATGTTACTAGATCAACAAATGTCAATCTTTCCAGTCTGACAAATGGCAATATACCCAATATGACAGATGCAAATCTTATCAAATTGTCTGTATGTGGTTGCGCACGGGTCATCCGAAAAAACTGTTTGCGTTGAAGGGATTGATACGTCTCCAACGTATATATAATTTTTAATTGTTCCATGCTGTTATATTATCATTCTAGGATGTTTTACAATCATTCTATAGCAACTTTATATCATTTTTTGGTACTAACCTATTGACATAGTGCCCAGTGCCAGTTGCTGTTTTTTGCTTGCTTTTTTACTTCGCAGGAAATCAATACCAAACGGAGACTAAACGCAGCGAAACTTTTTGGTGATTTTTTCTGGACCAGAAGACACAAGTTGGGCCAATAAAGTACCTGAGGGGGGCTCCGAGGGGAGCACAACCCACCAGGGCGCGCCTGGGGCCCCAGGCGCGCCCAAGTGGGTTGTGCCCACCTCGGCCGCCTCCCGCACTGCCTCTTTGCTCTATAAATACCCCAATATTCCAAAAACCCTAGGGGAGTCAACGAAAATCAATTCCAGCCGCCGCAAGTTCCAGAAACCACATATCCAATCTAGACACCATCACGGAGGGGTTCATCATCCTCATTGGTGCCTCTCCGATGATGCGTGAGTAGTTCATTGTAGACCTACGGGTCCGTAGGTAGTAGCTAGATGGCTTCCTCTCTCTATTTTTATTCTCAATACAATGGTCTCTTGGAGATCTATTTGGTGTAATTCTTTTTGCGGTGTGTTTGTTGGGATCCGATGAACTTTGAGTTTATGATCAGATCTATGTTTTTATCCATGAAAGTTATTTGAGTCTTTTGATCTCTTATATACATGATTACTTATAGCCTCGTATTTCTTCTTCGAATCTTTAGTTTAGTTAGGCCAACTAGATCGATTTTTCTTGCCATGGGAACAGGTGCTTTGTGATGGGTTCGATCTTACGGTGCTTGATCCCAGTGACAGAAGGGGAACCGACACGTATGTATTGTTGCTATTAAGGATAACAAGATGGGGTCTATTTCTACATAAATAGATCTTGTCTACATCATGTCATCATTCTTATTGCATTACTCCGTTTCTCCATGAACTTAATACACTAGATGCATGCTGGATAGCAGTCGATGTGTGGAGTAATAGTAGTAGATGCAGGCAGGAGTCGGTCTACTAATCTTGGACGTGATGCCTATATAATGATCATTGCCTGGATATCGTCATAATTATTTGAAGTTCTATTAATTGCCCAACAGTAATTTGTTTATGCACCGTGTGCTATTTTTCTCGAGAGAAGCCACTAGTGAAATCTACGGCCCCCGGGTCTATTTTCTCATCATATATTTTCAAGATCTATTTTGCTATTTGCCTTTTTATTTATTTGCCACTTTTATTTTCAGATCTATATTTCTAAAAACCCAAAAATATTTTGCTGCACTTTATTTTATTCGCGATCTATTTATCCAATCTACTACAATTTATCTCCCGTCAACTTGCCAATTTCTGGCGCCGTTACCCGAAAGGGATTGACAACCCCTTTAACATGTCGGGTTGCAAGTATTTGTTCTTTGTGTGCAAGTGTTGTTTACGTAGTGTTGCTTGGTTCTCCTACTGGTTCGATAACCTTGGTCTCATCACTGAGGGAAATACCTACCGTTGCTGTGCTGCATCATCCCTTCCTCTTTGGGGAAATACCGACGTAGTTCAAGCAAACATCAAAAGGAATTTCTGGCGCCGTTGCCGGGGAGACATCATCAACATCTACCAGGTTCCTAATCACAAATCTCATCTCCTTGCAATTTCCATTATTTTCCATTTGACTCTCATTTTCATCTCCCCCACTTCACAAAAATTTGCCGTTTTATTCGCCTTTTTCTCATCAGATCTCATGTTTGCTTGTGTTGCCTTGTGCCTTCTATTTGCTTGCATCTTCGCTTGCTAAAAATCTATTGATATGGATCCTCATCCACTTGCTAATCTTTTCAAAATATCCAATTATGATGAACCAATTGCTAGTGAATTGAGTTCACTAGATTATCTTTATGAAGTTTTGCTTGAGATTTATGAATCTGAAAATTGTGATGAAGTGTTAAACGAAGAAATTTATAAAGTGATTCATGATAGCTCCTTGAATGAAAAGCATGAGTGCAATGATGTTATTATAAATTCTATTAATGTCAATTGTGCTAATAATATGCAAAACCTCAAGATTGGGGATGCTAATTTTGATATGTCTACTACTTATTGCGATGATCATGATTAGGGTGATTCTTCTTATGATCTTGAAAATTTATATAAACCTCATGATGAATATGTTTGCGATAATATTGAAAGTGGGTTTGGAAGAGTGTCAACTCTAGGTAATAATGATCCCACTACTTTGGAGCATGATTAATCTTATGAAAATTTTGATAAAAGTGGGCTTGGAGAGGTCATGACTTTATTTGATGATCCCACTATTTTGGAAGAGTGTCAACTTTGCATGCATGTGGATCATGTAGAGAATATATTATGTGATAGCTATATTGTTGAATTTGAATATGATCCCACATGTAACTATTACGAGAGAGGAAAATATGGTTGTAGAAATTTTCATGTTACTAAATTACCTCTCTTCATGTTGAGATTGTCTATGTTTTATTCTTCTTCCTTGCATTTGCTAGCTATTTCTTGTCTTGATAATTTGTTTGCTTATAAAATTCCTATGCATAGGAAGTATGTTAGACTTAATTTTGTTTGTCACATGTTTTATGATGCTCTCTTTTAGCTTCAATTTTTTGCCTTTTATGTGAGCATCATTAAAATTATCAATGCCTAGCTAGGGGCATAAAACGATAGCGCTTGTTGGGAGGCAACCCAATGAATAAAATTTATTTTCATCCTTTTCTTTCTGTTCTTGAGTGTTTGCACAATTAAGCTACTGTTATGATTGTGTTTTTTGTGTTTTAATTAGTGTTTGTGCCAAGTAAAGCCTTTAGGATAGCTTTAGTGATTGTTGATTTGATCTTGTTGGAAAATAGAAACTTTTGCATCCAGTAATTTTTTTTTTAAAATTCACATAAGATACGATAAATTCTGAATTTTTTACACAAGATTTATATACAAATTTCCTATGTTTTTCTAATTTTTCAGAATTTTTCGAGTTAGAGAAGTATGAGAACAATTCACATCTTTACAGACTATTCTGTTTTTGACAGATTCTGTTTTCTTTGCATTGTGTGCTTATTTTGATGAATCTATGGTTTGTATTGGAGGTTATAAGCCATGGTAAAGTTATAATACAGTAGATATAATGCAAGAACAAAATTTGAATGGGTTTTCTACAGTACTTAAAGTAAAGATTGGTTTTCTTATACTAATGGATCTCACGAAGATTTTGTTGAGTTTTGTGTGATTGAAGTTTTCAAGTTTTGGGTGAGATTACGATGGATGAAGGAATAAGGAGTAAGAAGAGCCTAAGCTTGGGGATGCCCCATGGCACCCCAAGCCATTATCCAAAGAGAAGCAAGCAACTAAGCTTGGGGATGCCCGAGTGGAATCCCCTCTTTCTTCTAACGACCATCGGTATTTTACTTGGAGCTATATTTTTATTCGTCACATATCATGAGTTTCGCTTGGAGCGTCTTGTATGATATGAGTCTTTGCTTGTTTTGCTTTTTATTTTTAGTCATGAATCCTTGCTGGACACTCCTATTTGAGAGAGCCAAAATTATGCTATGACTTGTTAGAATTGCTCTCTATGCTTCACTTAATTCTTTATGAGCTATGGAATTGCTCTAGTGCTTCACTTATATCTTTTTGAGCACGGTGTGCTTTAGTATTTTTGAAGAAATGCTCTCATGCTTCACTTAGATTTATTTGAGAGTTAGTAATTTTTTTTAGAAATTCTCTCTTGCTTCACTTAAATTATTTTGAGAGAAGAAAATTTTATGCTCATGTTCTTCACTTAGATTTGTTTGAGCTATCAAAAGCAACAAATGAAATTAGTCCCAAAGTGATAGATATTCAAGAGGGATATAATAAAAACTTTCATGAAGATCATTGGACAAAATAAACTTGATTCCTTGTAATAGTTTTGCGATATGTTGATATAATATGTGAGTCATGTTGATGAGTAATTATGGCTTAGTAAGAATATTGGTGTTAAGGTTTGTGATTCCCTATGCAAGCACGAAAGTCAATAGTTATGCAATGAAATTACATCCTACTGGTGGTGCATTATTCGGTGTTAGTTATGCTTAATGCTCGCTTATGAGATTTTTCATTTCTTGGTTGGATGCTTCTCAATCTTTTGCTAGCCTTCATTTGCACTAAGTATGATCACTACTTGTGCATCCAAAATCCTTAAACCAGTTTTGCCATATGAGTCCACTATACCTACCTATATGCGGTATTTCCGTGCCGTTCTAAGCAAATTTGTATGTGCCATCTCTAATTTCAAAATAAATTTCTCTTTTGTGTGCTCGTACCGCTCATGAAACGGTAGGGGGTGGCTGATATTTTTCCATGCTAAATGTGTTATTCTCAAGATGAGTGTTTATTCACTTGTCATTGCACGAGAGTACGACAAAGGTATTAGGGATGCCCAGTCCCGAAATGAAAAATGAATTTACTTTATGTTGTCAAATAATAAATTCCTTGGAAAGTGTTGGTATGGACGGCACCCGTGGATTCGGTTAGCCATGGAATGTGAAAGTATGGTGGAAAAAGGAATAAACTTTATTTCCTATTTGGGAACCGCCTATGATATATCTAGCATGGAAAGTATTGGGAACTACTCGATCATTTTTGTTGACAGGAAAAGCATGCCACCCAAAATGTTTTATCTCTACTTTTTTCGCTTTGAGCTCTGGCACCTCTACAAATCCCTACTTCCCTCTGTGAAGGGCCTTTCTTTTACTTTATGCAATTTTTATTTTGAGTCTCCATCTTCTCTTATAAAGCACCAACTAAGGGGCACTATGATCGTACTTGAGCATTGGGTGTAGCTAATATGCGAGTGTGTTTCATGAATGGATCAATGATTGAGCATAATAGGCTAGGGATAACTTGCTTTAGTGCTGATATTTTGAAAGACATGGTTGCTTGTTGATATGCTTGAGTATTGAAATCTTCATGTCAAAACTAGACTATTGCTTTGAATCATATAAAAGTCCAAATGTCCATGCTACAAAGAAAAGAATATGTGATGAACATGTTAGGCAGCATTCCACATCAAAAATTTTGTTTTTATCATTTACCTACTCGAGGACAAGCAGGAATTAAGCTTGGGGATGCTGATACGTCTCCAACGTATCTATAATTTTTTATTGTTCCATGCTGTTATATTATCATTCTTGGATGTTTTACAATCATTTTATAGCAACTTTATATCATTTTTTGGGACTAACCTATTGGCATAGTGCCCAGTGCCAGTTGCTGTTTTTTTGCTTGTTTTTTACTTCACAGGAAATCAATACCAAACGGAGTCCAAACGCAGCGAAACTTTTTGGTGATTTTTTCTGGACCAGAAGACACAAGTTGGGCCAAGAAAGTACCTGAGGGGGGCTTCGAGGGGAGCACAACCCACCAGGGGCGCGCCTGGGGGCCCAGGCGCGCCCAGGTGGTTTGTGCCCACCTCGGCCGCCTCCCGCACCGCCTCTTTGCTCTATAAATACCCCAATATTCCAGAAACCCTAATTGAGTCGACAAAAATCAATTCCTGCCACCGCAAGTTCCAGAAACCACAGATCCAATCTAGACACCATCACGGAGGGGTTCATCATCCTCATTGGTGCCTCTCCGATGATGCGTGAGTAGTTCATTGTAGACCTACGGGTCTGTAGGTAGTAGCTAGATGGCTTCCTCTCTCTCTTTTGATTCTCAATACAATGGTCTCTTGGAGATCTATTTGATGTAATTCTTTTTGCGGTGTGCTTGTTGGGATCCGATGAACTTTGAGTTTATGATCAGATCTATGTTTTTATCCATGGAAGTTATTTGAGTCTTCTGATCTCTTATATGCATGATTACTTATAGCCTCGTATTTCTTCTTTGAATCTTTGTTTAGTTAGGCCAACTAGATCGATTTTTCTTGCCATGGGAAGAGGTGCTTTGTGATGGGTTTGATCTTACGGTGCTTGATCCCAGTGACAGAAGGGGAACCGACACATATGTATCGTTGCTATTAAGGATAACAAGATGGGGTCTATTTCTACATAAATAGATCTTGTCTACATCATGTCATCGTTCTTATTGCATTACTTTGTTTCTCCATGAACTTAATACACTAGATGCATGCTGGATAGCGGTCGATGTGTGGAGTAATAGTAGTAGATGCAGGCAGGAGTCGGTCTACTAATCTTGGACGTGATGCCTATATAATGATCATTGCCTGGATATCGTCATAATTATTTGAAGTTCTATCAATTGCCCAACATTAATTTGTTTACCCATAGTATGCTATTTTTCTCGAGAGAAGCCACTAGTGAAATCTACGGCCCCCGGGTCTATTTTCTCATCATATATTTTCAAGATCTATTTTGCTATTTGCCTTTTTATTTATTTGCCACTTTTATTTTCAGATCTATATTTCTAAAAACCCAAAAATATTTTGCTGCACTATTCATGATCTATTTATCCAATCTACTACAATTTATCTCCCATCAACTTGCCAATTTCTGGCGCCGTTACCCGAAAGGGATTGACAACCCGTTTAACACGTCGGGTTGCAAGTATTTGTTCTTTGTGTGCAGGTGTTGTTTGCGTAGTGTTGCTTGGTTCTCCTACTAGTTCGATAACCTTGGTCTCATCACTGAGGGAAATGCCTACCATTGCTGTGCTGCATCATCCCTTCCTCTTTGGGGAAATACCGACGTAGTTCAAGCAAACATCAGGGGTGTACAAATCCTGCATGCCAGATTTTCTCTAGGCTTAGCGGCGAAGTCTCGCTTTGCATACCGTATTCAATCTGAACCATTTGCGTTGAAGAGATGCACAAATCCTGTTTGGCAAATTTTCCCTTGGCTTACTGGGGAAGACCATAGCTCTCACTTTGCATACGGGTGTTCTATCTAAAACGTTTGCGATGAAGAGATGCACAAATCCTGCGCGGCGAATTTTCCCTTGGCTTACTGGGGAAGACCATAGCTCTCACTTTGCATACGGGTGTTCTATCTAAAACGTTTGCGATGAACAGCTGCACAAATCCTGCTCGGCAGATTTTCCCTTGGCTTACTGGGGAAGCTATCGGTTTGCATACGGGTGTTCTATCTAAAACGTTTGTGATCACGAGCTGCACAAATCCTGCTTGGCACATTTTCCCTTGGCTTCCTGGGAAAGCTGTCGGTTTGTATACTGGTGTTCTATCTAAAATGTTTGCGATGAGTGTTTTATATTTAAAAACCATTGACATTTTTTTAAAGAAAATTGTTTGATAAGTCTGTACATTCAGAGAGAAAAACGTAAGTTCGTTCAAACCATATCTTTCATTCAGTCACACTGCGAATTTATATTCATATGATCGAGATACAGTATTAAACCCCAAAAAAACTAATTCCGGGGGTAGAGGAGGCAGCGTGCCGCGCCGGCATTGTCATTGTCGTCCTCCAGGACGCCGTTGCTGAAGTCTTCAAGGCAGCACAAAATGTTCTTCACTTGGAAATCAAACATCATGTCGTCGTGCGATCAACGGGCGGGGCGCGGGAGGACGGCAACTCACGGCGCTGCGAGGTAGCGTTCGACGGCGGCGTCCCATGCCACTGAGGGGGGCGCGCGCACGGGAACGGGCGCAGCGGGTGCAGGCAAACGCACGGGGACCAGCGCCACGGTGGGTGCAGGGGCACGCACGAGCACGGGCACGGGCGCTGGCGCTGGCATGTACACGAGCTCGCGCGAGTCCGCGGAGACCTCCCTGACGCCCGCGGCTTCCAGCTCTGTGATAGTGCTCGGTGACCAGCCCGTCAATGCTACGGGGATGGTCGCTGGTGCGGGCGCGGGGATGGGAGCTGGGACGGGCACGGGGGCAGCAACCGCCACGGCCAACTCGTTCAGGGCCATGTCCATGAGGCCCCATTCCTCCTTATTTTCTATCTCGTCCGGCTCGGAGTCGACTTTACCAAACTGGAAGACTAGTGGCAGATGATCCTTCTGTGCCATGGCGTTGGTGGAGGTCTGCGGGAGGGGAATGGGAGGCGAACAGTAAGGCCGCCCGTATTAAACAACGGCTGGGCACCATTAATGGAGAGGATGCGAGCAAGGCGGGCGGCCATGGAAGTCAAAGGGCTCGCTTCCTAGTGAGCCTGCACAGCGTACAGCTCGCATGCTTCCTGGTGAGCCTGCGCATTGGAGGACAACTTGCACGCCTCTCGGACAGCCTGCGCAGCGGACTGCGCTCGAATGCCTCTTGTTCAGTCAAGCAGCTATCCGCACGGCACCTCCTAGCCATTAAAAGAGTGACGCTTGGCGTCACGTGAATGGTTAACAGAACGCATACGATTTAAATTATACAAAATGTTTGAGATGTTAAAGTGGTAGCTATTTGTTTCAAAATGCCTTTGTTGGCTGTTATTCGAGTGGGCCTTCTCTCAAAATGGACACGAAAAATACCACAGCATGTCTGGTGCCATTCCATGATAGCATGCCAAGTTTCATGAATTTCAGACGAGTTTTGGATTTACTAGAATTTAAAAACAAAGTATCTCAATGTTTTGCCGGCAATCAACAGTGCCCTGGTGTTTGAAATTAATTCCCATTTCTTGCATGGGACCTAAGCATGCACCCAAGGACACACATTTGATATGTCAACCCATTTTTCTGCACTGGAGCATGTGCATGTAGTTCAAATTTGAATTATGCACATAAAAGCCTAGAAAACTCAGTTAATGTATAAAAATGTCCAAACGAACCCCGAAATTGCAAATTTTAACACGACACTCCTGTGGCTCTATGTTGCCACTAGGAAAAAATTTGAAAACAGGAAGAGGCAACGAATATCGTTTCATCCACCAAGGAGGCACATTCCCTACCGGAACCATGAGGCTTGTTGTCAGAAGCTCTGGTATGTGAGAAGCTTATACCCAAACCTGCCCCAAATGGGACAATTTTTTTACCACACCATGTTGATGCCGTTCCATGATAGCATGCCAACTTTCATGAATTTCAGACGAGTTTTGGATTTACTAGAATTTAAAAACCATGTATCTCAATGTTTGTGGCCGAGCGACGGTGGCTAGGTGTTTGACATTCATTCCCATTTCTTGCATGGGACCTAAGCATGCAACCAAGGACACATATTTGATTTTTAACCAATTTATATGCATTGGAGCATGTTGATAACCCACAAGTATAGGGGATCGCAATAGTTTTCGAGGGTAGAGTATTCAACCCAAATTTATAGATTCGACACAAGGGGAGCCAAAGAATATTTGTAAGTATTAGCAACTGAGTTGTCAATTCAACCACACCTGGAGATTAATTATCTACAACAATATGATCAGTAGCACAGTAATATGATAGTTTTGATAGCAGCAATAATAGTAACAGTAGCGGTAACAGTGATAGCAATGATTTTGTAGCAGTTGTAACAATAACAGTAGTAGTAGTAACTTAGCAAGAACAATATATGGAAAATTCGTAGGCATTGGATCGGTGAATTCGTTGGATGATATTCATCATATAACAGTCATAACCTAGGGCGATACGGCACTAGCTCCAGTTCATAAATATAATGTAGGCATGTATTCCGTAAATAGTCATACGTGCTTATGGAAAGAACTTGCATGGCATCTTTTGTCCTACCCTCCCGTGGCAGCAGGGTCCATAAGGAAACTAAGGGATATTAAGGCCTCCTTTTAATAGAGAACCAGAACAAAGCATTAACACATAGTGAATACATGAACTCCTCAAACTACGATCATCACCGGAAAGTATCCCAATTACTGTCACACCAGGGTTTACGGATCATAACACGTAATAGGTGAATATGACTTGCAAGATCGGATCTAGAACATAGATATAATGGTGATAACATAAACGGTTCAGATCTGAAATCATGGTACCCGGGCCCAAAGTTACAAGCATTAAGCATGGCAAAGTCATAACAACATCAATCTCAGAACATAATGGATACTAGGGATCAAGCCCTAACAAAACTAACTCGATTACATGATGAATCTCATCCAACTCCGCACCGACCAGTGAGCCTACGAAGGAATTACTCACTCCCAGCGGGGAGCATCATGGAATTGGCAATGGAGAAGAGTTGGTGATGACGAAGATCGAAGATCCCCCTCTCTGGAGCCCCAAACGGGCTCCAGATCTGGCCTCCCGACGAAGATCTGGCCTCCCGACGTGAAACGCGATAATTCTTTTTCCCTGATTTTTTTCTCCAAAAATAGGATTTTATAGAGTCGGAGTCAGGGTCTGCGGGGCCACCAGGTGGGCACAACCCACCTAGGCGCGTCTGGAGGGGGGCGCACCCTGGTGGGTTGTGCTCACCCAGGGGCCCCCCTTCGGTGGTTCTTGGCTCCAGTATTTTTCTTTTATTCCATAAAAATTCTCCAAAAAGTTTCGTTCCATTCCGAGAAATTTTATTTCTGCACGAAAACAACACCATGGTAGTTCTGCTGAAAACAACGTCAGTCCGGGTTAGTTTCATTCAAATCATGCAAATTAGAGTCCAAAACAAGATCAAAAGCGTTAGGAAAAGTAGATACGTCGGAGACGTATCAACTCCCCCAAGCTTAAACCTTTGCTTGTCCTCAAGCAATTCAGTTGGTAAACTGAAATTGAAAAAGAAAAACTTTTACGAACTCTTTTGTTCTGGTTTACATAAATTAGCTTAAGTAGCACCCAGGTTTTCAGCAAAGATTATAAGTAACCATGTCAACAATAACTCTTAAAAATTATATTAACTCATATCAATGGAATAAGCAACTAGCGAGCAATAATAAAATATCTCAAATGACAACACTTTGTCAAAACAATCGTGATATAATATGACAATAGTGGTATCACGCTAGCCCTTTTCGAGTCCGCAAAACATAAATGCAGAGCACCTCCAAAGTTCAAGCAGCGACTAAACATTGTAATTCATGGTAGAAAAGATCCAGTCACGATGCATCCAACATTAGCTATACACAATGCATGAGGATGACAATAGTGCTCTCAGATATGGCGCTTATTTGAGAAGGTGATGACACAACATAAAATTAAATAGATAGTCCCTTCGCAGAGGGAAGCAGTGATTTGCAGTGGTTCCAGAGCTCAGATTTTGAAAACAGAGATAATTGAAATTTTGAGAAATGCACCCTTCCTGTTTACTTCGCGACCATTAGTTATCGATATCTTCCATGCTAAACACATTAGTGGCGGTTACCAGGTGATACAAGTAAAGGTTTACTCTCTCTCCACCAACAAACACACTCCACGGCTAGCCGAATCCACGGGTACCGTCCATACCAACATCAGTCCTGGGGGAGTTTTGTTTAATTATTTGCAATTTAATTTCAGGACTGGGAATCCCTATTACCGCCCCTCTCGTGCAAGGATGAGTGAATAAACAGTCATCATGAGAATAACCCGCTTAGCATGGAAGATACCGACTACCTCCTGTCGCTCTATGAACAATCCAGGCACACAAAAATGGATGTTTATTTGAAGTTTTTAGAGATGGCACATGCAAATTTACTTAGAACGACAGGGTAATACTGCATATAGGTAGATATATGGTGGACTCATCTGGAATAAGTTGGGTTTTAGTATTTGATGCACAAGCAGTATTCCCGCTTAGTACAGGTGAAGGCTAGCAAATAGGTAGAGAAGCGGCCAGCTAGAGAGCGAAAACGGTCATGAACGTGCATTATGCATAAGTAACATTGGATACTAGCATGAGTAGGATATGAACACCATGAACATAAATATCATAGAGGCTATGTTGGTTTTGGTTCAACTACATGCATGAACATGTGCCAAGTCAAGCCACTTGAAACATTCAGAAGAGGATACCATGTCATCATACCACATCACAATCATTTTAATGCATGTTGACGTCCAAGATAAATCATTATCCACTCCTAGCTACTTAAGCATGGCATGAGAAACTATAATCTCTAATTGTCATTGCAAACATGTTTGATCATAGTAGGCTGAATCATGGATACTAGGTTAAACATATTTATAAAAATAGAACAAGTTGAGTTCATACCCGTTTCTCTCTGCCACAGCCAGTTCATCAAATATCGTCATCATTGCCTTTCACTTGCACGACCGAATGATATGAAAATAATAATAGTGCAAGAGTGTCGTGGACTAAGCTGGAATCTGCAAACATTTTATTCAAAAAGGAGAAGACAAGGTAATATGGGCTCTTTATTAGATCAATATCAATGTATATGAGAGCTACTCGTGGTCTTCTCCTCGGTACGACTCAATAAAAGGAAAAGAATTTCAGAGAAACACACTGAAATATTTTTGGAGTTTTTAGTTTTTCTTGAAGAAAGCAAATTAAAGAGAAAAACAAAAGGAGAAAAACTATTTACACGGGAAAGCTCCCAACAAGCAAAAGAAGAACAAGGAAATATTTTTGGGTTTTCTTTTAACATTACAACTAAATTAGACTAGAAAGAAAACTCGAAAAGAAGCGAGAAATATTTTTGGGTTTTCTCAAAGTTTTTCAAACACACAAGAAGAAGGCGAGAAAATAAATCTAGCATGGATAATACAATGAAAAAGTATGGACACCGACAACTGGAATGAAATGTGTGAACATGAATGTAATGTCGGTGGAAATACGTACTCCCCCAAGCTTAGGCTTTTGGCCTAGCTAGGTAATCACCACCCGCGGCCTGCATAATAGTCAGAGTGGTAGCTCACGTAGGCTCTTGGTGCAGTCTCCGGGGCTTGTCGGGCAGCGACGACCTCGGCATTGTGTGCACGGGCCTCGTTCTCCAAAACATAATACCTTCTTTTGCTGTGAAAATCAAAAAGAGTAGGCGCAGGCAAAAAGGTATGCACAACTGATACTTTATTGAACAGCAAGTTATAAGTATAATCATTGATTTCACCCTTAAGGAACTTATGGCGCTTCATGGCCTCAAAGTCTAAGTACTGAGTGGGAAGGATAGGGTCATTAGGCCAGGGTGACACACCCCAGCTCCTTTGCTAATCGTGAAGCATAAATCCCACCATAAAAATATCCACTACCAGCGTTGTGTTGCAATCTGCGTGCAACAATCGCTCCAAGGTTATAACGTTTAATACCGGTGAGAGCAGTGTGTATGAGGCTCAAGTCAGGAGCACAAAGTGTACTACAGTCTTGCTCGCCTACGATGCATTTTCCATTAAACAGTGCAAAGTATTGAATTGATGGGAAATGAATACTTTTTATTCTACCTTGTGTCACTCCTCTGTCCTCGCCGTAACAAAGATTGATCAAGAATGACTCATGCTCAGCTCTTGGTGGCTCGTCCAGCGAACCCCAAAACAAAATTTTACACACACCACTAAACTCATCTAAATGCATGGTAATTGGACGGTCATAAAGTTTAAACGAAACTCTAGACTCACGAGGATGAAATTTAAATTCTTTAGTAAACGATTCTGTGAGGCTGAGATGTTGGTTGCACTTATCTTCAATGTAGGGACCGAGCTCGGCGTTGTGGATATATTGATCAAAATCTTCTTTAATACCTGCACTTATCATGAAATCATTGCTCGGCCATAGGCATGATTTGATAGCGGCTTCTCGCACTGAACTTGCACTTGGTTCAACATAAGACCGACGAGTTGAGCCACTGCTAGACGATGCCTCCGAGGACCTCCTCCTTGAAGAAATCCTCCCAAAGAAACTCATTTTATTCACGTACAATTTCTGAAAAATTTCTGAGACACAATTTTTTTTATTAAACAAAACTTCACAAGATTGATAGCAACTACTCATAAGGAGGCATAAAGGCTACATTGAGCATTCAAACTACTTAGAACTCTAAGAATTCAACATGCAAGCTCATCTACAGTAGCACCAAGAGTAGCTAATTATTCAAAATATAATCCACTAAAGCAAAAACTAATTGGAGCAATGGAGGAATCACATACCAAGTACCAATCCCCCAAAACAGTTTCGGAAATGGAGCTTCGAGCAAAGAGATCGAAATCTGCGGGTTTGAGAGCAAGAACACGAGAGAGAGAGAGAGAGCAATGGTGATTTTTTTTTCTGAAGGTAGGTGATGACATGGGCTAAAGAGATAAGTGAGGGGGCCCACATGGGGACCACAACCCACCAAGGCGTGCCTGGGGCTGCTGGCGCGCCCAGGTGGGTTGTGCCCACCTGGTGCACCCCCTCTGATGTGATTTGTACTAAAAATTCAGAAATATTCAGAAAAAACCGTATTAAATTTTCAGGGCATTCTGAGAACTTTTATTTTTGGGTCATTTTTTTATTGCACGGGAAATTCAGAAAACAGACAAAGCATGGCATTTTATTTTATTGGACTAAGAAAAATAGAGAATAAAAGTTGGGAGTAGAAGGCTGTGCTTACTAATTTCATCAACTTCATACCTCTCAAAAAATGATCCATTAATAATGTTGATCAAGTCTTATTAACAACCACCTTCGATTAGCATGAAACCGAAGAACTTTCGTAAAACACTAAGTTACCTCATCGGGGATATGCATGTCCCCAACAATAAGCATTTCATATTTCTTTTTGGCAGTAGGTAGAGGTAGTTGAAAACTTCCAATAGTGAGTGTCAGAGATTTTTCAATAAAATTAATACCATTCACTTGGAATTGTTTCTTCGGAAAGTGCACCGTATGTTCATTACCATTGATATGAAAAGTGACCTTGCTTTTATTGCTATCAATAACAGCCCCTGCAGTATTCAAAAAGGGTCTACCAAGGATAATCGACATATTGTCGTCCTCGGGCATCTCAAGTATAACAAAGTTGGTTAAGATAGTAACATTTGCAACTACAACGGGTACATCCTCACAAATACCGATAGGTATGGCTGTTGATTTGTCAGTCATTTGCAAAGATATTTCAGTAGGTGTGAGTTTATTCAAATCAAGTCTTTTATATAAAGAGAAAGGCATAACACTAACACCAGCTCCTAAATCACACAAAGCAGTTTTGACATAATTTCTTTTGATAGAGCAAGGTATAGTTGGTATTCTCAGATCTCCAAGTTTTTTAGGTACTCCATCCTTAAAAGAATAATTAGCAAGCATGGTGGAGATTTCAGCTTCCGGTATTTTTCTCTTATTAGTGATGATGTCTTTCATATATTTTGCATAAGGGGCCATCTTTAATATATCAGTCAAACGAGTGCTCAAAAAGACTGGCCTAAGCATTTCAGCAAAACGTTCAAATTCTTCATCATCCTTTTTCTTAGTTGACTTAGGTGGAAAGGGCATGGGTTTTTGAACCCATGGTTCTCTTTCTCTTCCATGTTTTCTAGCAACAAAGTCTCTTTTATCGTATCTTTTATTCTTAGGTTGTGGGTTATCAAGATCAACAACTGGTTCTATTTCAACATCATTATTTGGTTGTTTATCGATGTCTGGTTGAGTGTCTTCATGAACATCTTCATTACCTTTTTCATTATCACTAGATGAATGTTCATTACCAGATTGAGTTTCAGCATCATAAATAGAAGCATCATTATTATTATCAGGAGGTTTTTCTACTTCAGGTTCACTAGAGGCATGCAAAGTCCTACCATTTTCCTTTTTCTTTTTCTTTCTAGAAGGACTAGGTGCATCAGTGTTAATTCTTTGAGAGTCTTGTTCAATTCTTTTAGGGTGACCCTCAGGATAAAGTGGTTCCTGAGCCATTTTACCTCCTCTAGTTGCTACTCTAACAGCAAAGTCATTTATATTATTATTCATTTCATCTAGCACCTCTCTTTGAGATTTAGCAACTTGTTCTAGTTGGGTTTGAACCATAGATGCATGTTTTCCTACACCTCTAACATCATTGGAGATTCTAAATAACAAGTCACTCAAGCAAGCAATCGTATTGGAATTGTATTTCAATTGTTTCATAAGATTTTCATTGAAGTGATCTTGTTTTCTAATGTAGTTATCAAACTCATAAAGGCATTGACTAGGATGTTTATTGTAAGGGATGTCACTTTCATCAAATTTCATCAAAGAGTTTACCTCTACCGCCTTTGGTGGTGGTGTGTCAAGTCCATGTATTTCTTTAATAGAAGGTAAATTTTTAACATCCTCTGCTTTAATACCTTTTTCCTTCATACTTTTCTTTGCCTCTTGCATATCTTCAGGACTGATATATAAGATACCCCTCTTCTTCGGAGTGGGCTTAGGAAGTGGTTCAGGAAGATTCCAATCATCATAATTTTTCAATATATTATTGAATAATTCCTTAGCTTGTTCCACAGTTCATTCCCTGAAAACACAACCAGCACAACTATCTAGGAAGTCCCTAGAAGCATCGGTTAGTCCATTATAGAAGATATCAAGTATTTCATTTTTCTTAAGAGGATGATCAGGCAAAGCATTAAGCAATTGGAGAAGCCTCCCCCAAGCTTGTGGGAGACTCTCTTCTTCAATTTGCACAAAGTTAAATATTTCCTGTAAGGCAGCTTGTTTCTTATGAGCAGGAAAATATTTTTCAGAGAAGTAGTAAATCATATCCTGGGGACTATGCACACAACCAGGAGCAAGAGTATTGTACCATATCTTAGCATCACCCTTTAATGAGAATGTAAATAATTTGAGAATATAGTAGTAGAGAATCTTCTCATCATGAGCAAATAGGGTGGCTATATCATTTAATTTAGTAAGGTGTGCCACAACTGTTTCAGTCTCATAGCCATGGAAAGGATCAGATTCAACCAAAGTAATCAACTTTGGGTTGATAGAGAATTCATAATCCTTATCATCAACAAAGATAGGTGAAGTAGCAAACTTAGGATCACATTTCATTCTAGCATTCAAAGATTTTTCTTTCAGTTTGCATAGTAACTTCTTAAGATCATCTATATCATTGCAAGCAAGAAAATCTCTAGCTGTCGCCTCATCCATAACATAACCTTCAGGTATCTTAGGCAATTCATATCTAGGAGAGCTAAGCCTAATAGGTGTTTCAAGATTTTCAGTTTCAAGTACTTCATCAGTTTCAATAATTTCATCAGTTTCAGCATTCTCAATATCTTTAGCTCTAGCAATTTGTTCATCAAGAAATTCACCTGTGGCATATTATCATCAAGCAAGGTACTAGCATCATCATAAGCATTATCCATAGCAGAAGCATCATCAATAACTTGTGACATATCAGAACTAATTGCATGTGGTGGTGTGGCAAGTCTACTCAAAATAGAAGGTGAATCAAGTGCAGAGTGTGATGGCAGTTCCTTACCTCCCCTCGTCTTAGAGGGAAAAAATATTAGTCTTGGTATCCTTTAGATTCTTCATAGTAATAATTTGATAATACTCCCAAGTGACTCAACAAATATAGCTATGCTCCCCGACAACGGCGCCAGAAAAAGGTCTTGATAACCCACAAGTATAGGGGATCGCAAGAGTTTTCGAGGGTAGAGTATTCAACCCAAATTTATAGATTCGACACAAGGGAAGCCAAAGAATATTTGTAAGTATTAGCAGCTGAGTTGTCAATTCAACCACACCTGGAGATTAATTATCTGCAGCAATATGATCAGTAGCACAGTAATATGATAGTTTTGATAGCAGCAATAATAGTAACAGTAATGGTAATAGTGATAGCAATGATTTTGTAGCAGTTGTAACAGTAACAGTAGTAGTAGTAACTTAGCAAGAACAATATATGGAAAATTCGTAGGCATTGGATCGGTGAATTCGTTGGATGATATTCATCATATAACAGTCATAACATAGGGCAATACGACACTAGCTCCAGTTCATAAATATAATGTAAGCATGTATTCCGTAAATAGTCATACATGCTTATGGAAAGAACTTGCATGACATCTTTTGTCCTACCCTCCCGTGGCAGCGGGGTCCATAAGGAAACTAAGGGATATTAAGTCCTCCTTTCAATAGAGAACCGGAACAAAGCATTAACACATAGTGAATACATGAACTCCTCAAACTACGGTCATCACGGGAAAGTATCCCAATTACTGTCACACCGGGGTTTATGAATCATAACACGTAATAGGTGAATATGACTTGCAAGATCGGATCTAGAACATAGATATAATGGTGATAACATAAACGGTTCAGATATGAAATCATGCCACCCGGGCCCAAAGTGACAAGCATTAAGCATGGCAAAGTCATAACAACATCAATCTCAGAACATAATGGATACTAGGGATCAATCCCTAACAAAACTAACTCGATTACATGATGAATCTCATCCAACTCCCCACCGATCAGCGAGCCTACGAAGGAATTACTCACTCCTGGTGGGGAGCATCATGGAATTGGCGATGGAGAAGAGTTGGTGATGACGAAGATCGAAGATCCCCCTCTCCGGAGCCCCAAACGGGCTCCAGATCTGGCCTCCCGACGAAGAACAAGAGGTGGCGGCGGCTCCATATCGTGAAACACAATAATTCTTTCTTCCTGATTTTTTCTCCAAAAATAGGATTTTATAGAGTCGGAGTCAGGGTCTGCGGGGCCACCAGGTGGGCACAACCCACCTGGGCGCGCATGGAGGGGGGCGCGCCCTGGTGGGTTGTGCTCACCCAGAGCCCCCCCTCCGGTGGTTCTTGGCTCCGGTATTTTTCTTTTATTCCATAAAAATTCTCCAAAAAGTTTCGTTCCATTCCGAGAACTTTTATTTCTGCACAAAAACAACACCATGGTAGTTCTGCTGAAAACAGCATCAGTCCGGGTTAGTTTCATTCAAATCATGCAAATTAGAGTCCAAAACAAGATCAAAAGCGGTAGCAAAAGTAGGTACGTCGGAGACGTATCACATGTGCCTGTAGTTCAAATTTGAATTATGCACATAAATGCATAGAAAACTCAGTTAATGTATAAAAATGTCCAAATGAACCCCGAAAAATTCCAAAAATTAACACAACACTCCTGTTGTTCTATGTTGACACTAGAAAAAAAAATTGAAAGCAAGAAGAGGCAATGGATATTGTTTCGTCCAAAAAGGTGAAACATTCCCTACCGTAAGCATGAGGCTTGTTGTGAGAAGCTCTGGTTTGTGAGAAGCTTATACCACAACCTGCCCCAAATGGGACAATATTTTTACCACGGCATGTTGATGCCGTTCCATGATAGCATGTCAAGTTTCATAAATTTCAGACGTGTTTTCGATTTACTAGAATTTAAAAACCATGTATCTCAATGTTAGCGGCCGAACGACGGTGGCAAGGTGTTTGACATTCATTTCCATTTCTTGCATGGGATCTAAGCATGCAACCAAGGACACACATTTGAATTTTGAACACATTTATATGCACTGGGGCATGTGCATGTAGTTCAAATTTGAATTATGCACATAAATGCATAGAAAACTCAGTTAATGTATAAAAATGTCCAAGCGAACCATGAAAAATCCCAAAAATTGACACAACACTCCTGTTGCTCTATGTTGACACTAGAAAATTTTTGAAAGCAAGAAGAAGCAACGAATAACATTTCGTCCACAAAGGTGGCACGTTCCCTACCGAAACCATCAGGCTTGTTGTGAGAAGCTCTGGTTTGTGAGAAGTTTATACCCAAACCTGCCCCAAATGGGACAATATTTTTACCACGACATTTTGATGCCATTCCATGATATCATGTCAAGTTTAATGAATTTCAGACGAGTTTTTGATTTACTAGTATTTTCAAACCATGTATCTCAATGTTAGGGGCCGAGCGACAGTGTCAAGGTGTTTGACATTCATTCTCATTTCTTGCATGTGACCTAAGCATGCAACCAAGGTCACACATTTGATTTTTCAACCCATTTTTATGCACCGGAGCATGTGCATGTAGTTCAAATTTGAATTATGCACGTAAATGCCTAGAAAACTCAGTTAATGTATAAAAATGTCCAAACGAACCCCGAAAAATCCCAAAATTTAACACGACACTCCTGTTGTTCTATGTTAACACCAGAAAAAAATTGAAAGCAAGAAGAGGCGACGAATATCGTTTTGTCCACAAAGGTGACACGTTTCCCTACCGGAACCATGAGGCTTCTTGTGAGAAGCTCTGGTTTGTGAGAAGCTTATACCATAACCTACCCCAAATGGGACAATATTTTTTACCCCAGCATGTTGATGCCATTCCATGATAGCATGCCAAGGTTCATGAATTTCAGACGAGTTTTGGATTTACTAGAATTACAAAAGCAAGCACCTCAACGTTTGCCGGAGAGCCACGGTGCCTTGGTGTTTGAAATTCATCCCCATTTTCTTGCATGGGACATAAGTATCAATCCATGGACACATATATGATTTTATAACCCATTTTGGTGCACCGGAGCATGTGCATGTAGTTTAATTTTGAATTGTGCACCTGAAATGCCTAGAAAACCAAGTTAATGTATAAAAATGTCCAAACGAACCCTGAATAATTCCAAATTTTTTGACGACAAACCTATAGTTACATGTTCACTACAGATAAAAGTTCTAACAATTCAAACACCCTCCTTTGCCGCTGTGACCGCATTATGTAATTCAAATCAAGACAAAAAATCAAGTAGATCGCACACAGTTTATTATCACCAACCGTGTGAGATGCAGCACAAAATATCTTGGAGCACCGTCGGAGTATAGTACGCATACGGCTTACGCGAGAAGGTGCATCGGCTACAGTCCACAGCCGACGTGTCAAGCACACTAGCTCGCTCCCCAAATATCATTTCACTATTCAATCATCGCTGGTGAAAGATGGGGACGTGGACCCGCGTCGTGAGGGCAACTTCGACGATCCAGTTGCTACTTCTTGAGCTTGCGTTGGTTTTTCCCTTGAAGAGGAAAGGGTGATGCAGCAAAGTAGAGATAAGTATTTCCCTCAGTTAAGAACCAAGGTATCAATCCAGTAGGAGATACACGCAAGTCTCCAATCTATGCACCTACACAAACAATCAAACACGTGCACCCAATGCGATAAAGGGGTTGTCAATCCCTTCACGGTCACTTGCAAAGGTGAGATCTGATAGAGATAGATATAAAAGCTTACTAAAATGTAAAACAAAATAAAAGTAAATAAATTGCAGCAAGGTATTTTTGGTTTTTTTGGTTTATAGATCTGAAAATATATGATGGAAAATAGACCCCGGGGCCATAGGTTTCACTAGAGGCTTCTCTCTTGAAGGCAAATAATACGATGGGTGAACAAATTACTGTCGAGCAATTGATAGAAAAGCACAAAGTTATGATGATATCCAAGGCAATGATTATGCATATAGGCATCACGTTCGTGTCAAGTAGACCGAAACGATTCTACATCTACTACTATTACTCCACACATCGACCGCTATCTAGCATGCATCTAGAGTATTAAGTTCATAAGAATGGAGTAACGCCTTAAGTAAGATGACATGATGTAGAGGGATAAACTCAAGCAATATGATGAAAACCCCATCTTTTTACCCTTGATGGCAACAATACAATACGTTCCTCGCTACCCCTACTTTGTCACTGGGTGAGGACACCGCAGGATTGAACCCAAAACTAAGCACCTCTCCCATTGCAAGAAGAAAAACTCTAGTTGGCCAAACCAAACCGATAATTCGAAGAGAAATACAAAGATATCAAATCATGCATATAAGAATTCAGAGAAGATTCAAATAATATTCATAGATAAACTGATCATAAATCCACAATTCATTGAATCTCGACAAACACACCGCAAAAGAATATTACATGAGATAGATCTCCAAGAACAACAAGGAGAACATGGTATTAAGGATCAAAGAGAGAGAAGAAACCATCTAGCTACTAGCTATGGACCCGTAGCTCTGTGGTAAACTGCTCACGCTTCATCAGAAGGGCAATAGAGTTGATGTAGAAGCCCTCCGTGATCGAATCCCCCTCCGACAGGATGCCGAAAAAGGCCCCAAGATGGGATCTCACGGGTACAGAAGGTTACGGCGGCGGAAAAGTATTTTGGTGGATGCTTCTGGTGGTTTGGGAATATTTCTAAATTTATAGGCCAAAGATTAGGGTTGGAGGACTCCCGTGGAGCCCACAAGCCAGGGGGGCACCCCCCTAGGGCGCGCCCTGAGGGCTTGCGGAGCCCTCGGGACTCTTCTGCCTTCCTCTCCAAGTCCTACATGTGTCTTCTTGTAGGATCGAAAGTAGGTCTAGAGGGGGGATTAGACTACTTGACCAAATAAAAATCTAGCCTTTTCCCAATTTTAAGTCTTGGCAGATTTTAGCAACTTAGCACAAGTCAAGCAATCGACCTACACATGCAATTCTAAGAGTATAGCAGCGAAAAGTAAAACATTGCATATGAAGGTAAAGGGAAGGGTTTGGAGAAGGCAAACGCAATGTAGACACGGAGATTTTTGGCGTGGTTCCGATAGGTGGTGCTATCGTACGTCCACGTTGATGGAGACTTCAACCCACGAAGGGTAACGGTTGCGCGAGTCCACAAAGGGCTCCACCCATGAAGGGTCCACGAAGAAGCAACCTTGTCTATCCCACCATGGCCATCGCCCACGAAGGACTTGCCTCACTCGGGTAGATCTTCACGAAGTAAGCGATCTCCTTGCCCTTACAAACTTCTTGGTTCAACTCCACAATCTTGTCGGAGGCTCCCAAGCGACACCTAACCAATCTAGGAGACACCACTCTCCAAAAGGTAATAAATGGTGTGTTGATGATGAACTCCTTGCTCTTGTGCTTCAAATGATACTCTCCCCAACACTCAACTCTCTCTCACAGATTTGGCTATGGTGGAGAGATGATTTGAGTGGAGAGCAACTTGGGGAAGGCTAGAGATCAAGATTCTTGTGGTTGGATTGGAATGTCTTGGTCTCAACACATGAGTAGGTGGTTCTCTCTCAGAAAATGAGTAGTGGAAGTCTAGGAACGTTCTGATGGCTCTCTCTCTCAAATGGAGAAGGGGGTGGAGGGGTATATATAGCCTCCACACAAAATCCAACCGTTACACACATTTGACCCAACTTGTTCAGACTGAATCTAAGAACTCGGTGAGACCGATTTAGTTCAAAATGTGAACATTAGGAATCTCGGTGGGACCGACTGGATCAACTCGGTGGGACCGATGTGCTAGGGCTAAGGGAAAACCTCATCTCGGTGAGACCGATTGCATGAACTCGGTGGGACCGATTTCAGCAATGAGCAAACAGAGAGTTGGTCAGGCAAACTCGGTGGGACCGATCGCTCATTTCGGTGAGACTGAAATGTTACAAAGGAAACAGAGAGTTTGTCATGCAAACTCGGTGGGACCGATCGCTCATCTCGGTGAGACCGAAATGTTACGAAGGGAAACAGAGAGTTTGCAATGCCATCTCGGTTAGACCGAGATCCGTATTGGTGAGACCGAATTGTCTAGGGTTTCTGGTAGTGGCTATATCAACTGAACTCGGTGGCGCCGGATAGATCAAATCGGTGGGGCCGAGTTTGACTTTGGGTTTTGGACATATATGGAAAAGAGAAAGTGGCTGAGGGTTTTGGAGCAATATCACTTAGCATTTTGAGCAAGTAGACCATTAAGCAACACCTCATCCCCTTTTAATAGTATTGGCTTTTCCTATGCACTCAATGTGATCTTGGATCACTAAAATGGAAATGAAGAGTCTTGAGCTTTTGCCAATCTTTGTCCTTAGCATTTTGAGGGGTCCACATCTCTAGTCCATGCCATGCCAATCATTGAACTTTCTGAAATATTAGACTTGAATGGATATTAGTTCAATGAGCTATATGTTGTTATGAATTACCAAAACCACCCGGGGATTAGTTGCACTTTCAATCTCCCCATTTTTGGTAATTGATGACAACATATAGATCAAAGCTTCAACAATTGATAATATGAATGAAATACATCGTCGCTTTGAGAAGTATGTGATAAGCAAGAGCTCCCCCTAAATTTGTGCATTATTTTAAATTTGCTTTTGAATGCAAATGCACAATCGATTAGGATCATGGGTCACTCTTCCATGTCACATACATCTTGGTGGAGCGCTCAAAATGATAGAATATAAAGAACATGCACTCATCACCAAGGGAAAACGTGATTGATCATACACAAGTATCATAGATAACATCACACAAGCACACATTAAAGTATAATATGATCAAACACATGATCACGAGAGTATCTCACAAACAAGCACAAATATTGTAGCAAGAATCAAACGAGCAAACAATCAAAGATCAAAGTAGCAAGAGAGGCAACAAAAAGCAAAACACGCAAAACACTCTCTCTCTCGAAGCCTAATGATCTATACACTTTCTCCCCCTTTGGCAACAAGTTACCAAAAAGCTCGAAAATGCATAGTGCTATGCGGCACTCTAGGCACGATCTCCGAAAGCTCTGGTGTGTGTAGATGGCGTGGAGAGGAGTCTGTCTGCAAAAACTTCAGCTGACGTCTGTGGAGCTGGAGGAGTTGAAATTGGAGGTATGACTGAGGCAGTTGCTGCAGGTGCTGAAATGGTAGTCCTGGAGTCTCTAACAACTGGCACAGCTGTAGACCTTTGTGCCCTTGGCACTCGCTGAAAAGCATTAGTGGTTGGTCTGTCACTTCTATCCTCAACTTCTTCCTGGAGCTTCTCCACAGTAGTCTGGATCTCTGTGACCTTGACATCTAGATCATGGAATTTGGTCTCAATGATCCTTTCAAGACTTTCTTGATTCTGAGTCAGGGTGGCCAAGCCCTTCTCAATCCTCACAGTAGCCTCAAGCAGATAACTGAGTTGATCTTGCTTGGTCTTGAGCATCACTTGTGAAGCATCTGGTGCAGTGGCTGCCTTTGCTGCTTTTGTAGCTTTTGCTCTCTCTCTCTTCTCCTGGGCTTCTGCACAAGTTGGATGAGATGCATCCATGACAACCTCGTTGTCCTCAAATTCTAGCCTCAGGGGAAGATGCTCTTTATCTAGAAGATATATCCCTGTCCCCATCTTGGAGTTGATTAGCATTTGTATGTGAGGGGCATATCCACATGATCCCTTCTGATCAGCTGCAGTTCTCTTCACTATCTCAACAATTAGAGTCATCACTTTGAACTTCTATGGCACATCAAACATATGGAGCAAGTTGATGGAGTGACCTCGAATCATTCTATGATCTCCAGACTTGGGAAAAAGGGTATGCCTCAGAATGGTGTTGATGGTGGTCAGCCCTGACAGCAGAAAGTATATCGACCCAAGCTTGTGAGTCTCCAAGGCATCATTAGGAATGGTCTTGTACATATTTGCCATGGAGTTGTGATCTTTCCTTGGCTTGGCATATACATCTATATCATTTTCATCTTCCTTAGGGGCATTGATCAACTTGGCCCATTCAGAGATAGTTGATCGGTACCTTGTACCTTCAGTCATCCAGACAATCCGTCCATCCGGATAGAAATGAGCAGTGGAGTAGAATTGCATTATCATCTGATCATTCCACTTGGTCAACTTCTGACCAGCAAACTTGTCCACGTCATTCATCCTGAAGCTCTCATGCACACTTGGGAAGTAGTCCTCATTGTCATCAATGTACTTCCAGTCAACCCACCTCATGTCACTGACAATGGGTTTCTTGTCTAACAAGACTGTCTCATAGAAGTCCTACTGTTCCTTGGTGTGGAATCGATAATCTACAGCAGTCCTTCTCCTGGTGGCATAGGGATCTGTCTGTCTCCATAATCTCAGACCAGCATCCTTCCTTTCCTTCATGTTTTCAGCAACATGATGGTCATCACTATGATCAGGAATCTTTGGCTTCAACTTTCTGAGCACTTGTTGTTCTTCATCCTCTTGAACATCAGGCACTGGGGCCTTGTTCTTCTCAGCAGCAGGGATGTTTCTGGTGGATCTCTTGGATGCAGCAGGTTTTGGAGCTTGAGCTTGAGTTGGAGGCTTGGGGGCTGATTTGGGCTTAGATGGAGCAGCCCCTGATCTTATAGCATCCCCCATGAGCTTCTGAGTCTTTGGAGGTGGTGCAGCTGGCTCTTCCTCCTCCTCATCTTCATCTGAGTCTCTCATCATAGATGGTTTACCAATGACTCTGGCAATAGTCTTCCTCACTCTCTCCTTCCTCTTCTTTCCTCCAACAGCTTCTTCTCTAGCAGCACTTGGTGCAGCAGCATCAACTTGTGTAGAGGCTCTGGCTTTTGACATAGGATTTCTCTTGACAGGAGCTTTCTTTGGCATACCAGGCTTGGTGGCAGCAGCTGCAGCATACTCCTTCTTCAGAACTTTCTACTTGGAGGTCACCTCCTCCTCAACAACAAAATCCTCATCTTCAAAATCTGAGGTTCTCTTCTTCCTTTGCCTAGTAGCAGCCTTAGGCAAGTTGCTTGGAGTGCTTCTGCTACCTTCATCATAACTGTTGTTGGAGGGACTAGTGCCCTGACTAAGATTCACTTGCTCTTCAGACCTGTTCTAGCTGTCATTGCCCTCTGACATCTCTGAAACTGACCCTGTGAATAGATGGGTATAGATAGAGTGGATGAGCATCACAAAGCACAACTATTTTGCAAAAACATTGAGACAAAAACTTAACTTTAGTTTTCTGCAAAAAGCATTTCGGAGCTACCGATATGACAAACTCGGTGACACAGAAGCACAAACATAATCTAAACATATAAATTCGGTCAGACCGAAATGCAGTTCGGTGACTCCGAGTTGCTAGGGTTTCACAGAGTATGAGATTTTGGTCGCACCGATTAGTACGCTTCGGTTAGACCGAGTTGTACTTGTGCAATGGCCTAAGCCAAATCGGTGAGACCGAGATCCTCAGATCGGTCGGTCCGAGATGAGTTCGGCAGAAACCTAACCCTAAGTTTTGCATCAAATCTATTCTAATGGAATTTTTTGGTGGATAGATTTATCTCATTCGTGGAAAGAATAAAGGCAATGATCTTTGTGCAAGAATCGGAGTAAAAGGACGCACAAAGAGATCGAGTTCGTACCCTAACTTGGCGACGAACTCGCTACGGCAACAACGGCGGTGAGATTCCCGTTGACGGTGGCGGAGGCCAGCGGCAGGAAGCACTGGCGATGACGGCGATGATCCGGAGACCAAGGGGCGACAGAGCTGGGCAGGCACAGTCGAGTGGTTTGGAGAGTTTTCCAAATTTTCAACCCGCAGAATATATACCCAGTCACTGTCGGTGTGACCGAGTAGAACGACTCGGTGGCACCGAGATGCAAAACTGCTAGCAGTTACTGCAACTCGGTGTGACCGAATTGTTTGAATCGGTTGCACCGAGGTGAAAACCTAGATCAACTTAATGAATTCAGTGAGACCGAGTGGAGTGAGTTGGTCTGACCGAGATGCATTAAGAGGTTTTGGAAGTTTAAGCCCTTGATGGATCGGTGGCTCCGAGTGCTCCTCACCTGGAGGGTCCGAATTCAACTTGTTCAAACTTTGTGATGTAGCACGAAAAGAGTTTGAGACGAGAAAAGCATAGATAGCTAAAGGGAGTTCTCAGGCATTCTTGTCCATCCATTTGGCAAAGGAAAACCAAACAATCAAAGCAACAAATGGATGTCCTCGAACAGAGAAAATTATGCATCCAACATGCTCACACAATAAGATGGCAAATAAAACATGTGGCGAAGCATGCACAAGCACTCTAGCATCTATCAAGCAATTGGTGATGACTAGGTCATCTATATATGAGTACATTGACTTAGGAGTCAAATGAGAACATTTGATCATAGGTCATACTCATCGTTTAAGCACAAGTGGGGTTACCACTTTTACATAAAGCATTGTTGTGTTCACATCATTAGAGTTGCTTTAGCTCAATTTTTAGAGCAAAGCTCCCCCTAGATGTGATATCCCCCCTAAGAGGGATGAACTAACCTTGGGTTTTGTCGAAGATGACTTCATGTAGATGTTGAAGATGTGGATGCTCAATGTTGATGTAGATCATTTGGACCAATCCATTGGAGTGAGTTGCACTTTCAATACCTACATGGGTTAGTCCCACAAGGAACACACAAGGATATACATAGACATAGAGTGAAATACGCATATGATGATGTCCATGAAAGCATTAGGTTACCTTGTCCCTTGTCTTACCAACAAGAGGGTTTGTGACTCCTTGAACTAGTGCAAGATATGGAAGTTGATTGCACTTGTCCTTGCCAAAATGAATATGAGTGAAGTATGTTGGCGGAGTCACCCTCAAGAACTCTCTAGTTCTTCTTCTTTGGGATCCACATCAACTTGATGGGAATCCTTGGAGTTGTAGTCATACTTGATGAAGTAGAACTTGATGTAGTCTTGGGAACCCACTTGACCAAGGCCTTACGAGCATCTTCAAATGCAACAATCTCCTCTTGAAGCTTGTCCTTGCCTTTTAGCTTGTGGTCTTGTGGTGGAAGATCATCTTGAGCTTGTGTTCCCTTGGAAGAAGTGGGGTCATACTTCTCTTGTTGAGGAATAAACTTCGTCTTGGGGTATTGATCTTCTTCCCACTCAACTCCATTGGCATTGAACTTGCGTTCAAAACCAACACCTTGATTCTTCCGGTGCCTGCCTTGCTGTCGGTGCAACAAACCCTGGGTCTGTTGCCCTGACTGTGCACAGGCAGGAGAACAAGATTACAACACCAAGGCTGTGTCAAGATACAAGAGACCAAGATCTTCGAAGAACCAGCGGGCAGATTAAGAAGGCCAAGGCCAAGATAGAGAAGCGAGACACCACCAGGAGAAAAGCCTCCCTTACCGGGCAGGCGAACCTGGCAAGAACAAGGGCTCCCCCGGAAGAAAGCAATCAAGGCGTCCCGGCAGGGCCTGCCGGAACTCACGAGGGCAAAGACACCTCACCAAGCCATCTCACCATGACCCACGTCGTTGATCAATGCGGTGTTAAATCGCAAAGTGACTAAGTGGCAGCCATTCGCCACATGGCAGCCTTGATAGCCGCCTTCCAGTCCAATGTGCGCAACCGGAAGATTCATTCCAAGATGAATGTACGGTTGCCCAAGACTGTGAAGGAACTTTACACCTTGGTGGATAAGTGTGCTCGGATGGAGGAGGGAAGAAAACTGCCCGGAGAGGAGGATTGCATTAATGTTGATTCAAAGGATGATGACGAGTCCACCAGTCAGAAGAAGAGCAAGAAGCGCAATAAGAAGCGCAAGGATAAGGCGGTAATGTCTGTTGAAGGGTCGGGTATCCCTAGTACCGGCAAGAAGGTTAAGGCCGAAACCCCCGGCAAGGAAGCTGCCATGTGCTCTGACTGCCGGGAGGCCGCGGCCGCCGAAAAGGTCGGGAAAGGTGATGGGCCGTACTGCAAGATCCATCGGACCAAGGGCCACGACCTTCAAGAGTGTTATCAGGTTGAACAGGTTGTCAAGAGACAGAAAGCAGAATATGAGAAGCGTGACAAGGAAAAGGGACAGAATGTTGCTGGCGGTAAGGGTCGTGGCGGTGAAGTAAATCACCCCAGCAGACCTCTTCGGAACAAAGGGAAACCCGCCAGGGATCGAGAGAAGGAAGCCTGCGGTGATGAGAGTGATGAAGGGGATGAGGAGGAAACCAGTGAGTAGGAGTTCCAGAAGGCCACCGACGCCCTGTGCATTGACGGGGGTGCGTCCCTACACGCCTCTCACCGCCAACTCAAGTGATGGGCGCGTGAGGTTAATGCCGTGGAACCAGCGCCAGGGGCCCGGGAACCACTCAAATGGTCATGCACGCCCATCATTTTTGATGAAGAGGATCATCCTGACCGCACCACCGCGGTAGGATGTTTGTCGTTGTTGGTCTCTCCAACAATCCGCAACCTCAAGGTCACGAAGATGTTGGTGGATGGCGGGGCCGGGTTGAATTTGATTTCCCCAAAGGTTATCAGCAAGCTTCAGATAGCAGAGGATGAGTTTAAAGTCACCGGCACATTTCAAGGAGTTAATCCCGGCAGGAGTCACCCTAAGGGAAAGATCATGTTGCCTGTGACGTTTGGGGGAGAGCTAAACTACCGGACTGAAAAGATTGTGTTTGATGTGGTTGACCTTCCCTTGCCGTACAATGGAATCCTTGGACGCCCAGCCCTGGCTAAGTTCATGGCGGCATCCCACTATGCCTACAACGTCTTGAAGATGCCAGGGCCAGTTGGAGTCATTTCCGTCGCATCAGATAAGAAAGACACAATCATTTGTGTGGACAAGATGTACCGGGACGCAGTCGCGGCAGAGGCAGCGGCAGTTCCCGCCAAGGAAAACAGAGGGAAGAAGAAGGATAGTAAGGGCTCCGGCAAGGAATTCGGGAAGCGCGCCTCTTCGGAGTGCGCTGCGCCTGTTGATGACTTGTCGGAGAGTTCCAACAGCAAGAGATCCAAGGTTGCTGCTCCACAAGTGAAGAAGGTCCCGGCAGGGCTGGCTGGCGTTGATGGTACTTTCACCATCAGCGCCACCCTCGATGACAAATAGGAAAGCACGCTCGTTGCTTCCTGCGGGCGAATATCGATTTGTTTGCCTGGCAACCATCTGATATCCCCGGTGTTCCCAGGGAGGTAATCGAGCACCACCTTGTCGTCTGCCCACATGCCCGACCTGTCAAGCAGAAAGTCCGGAAGCAGGCCTTGGAGAGGCAGCAGTTCATTAGAGAGGAGATCAAGAAACTTGAGGCAGCTGGTTTGGTCAGAGGAGTGCTGCATCCAACGTGGTTAGCAAATCCAGTGGTTGTCCGGAAGGCCAATGGGAAATGGAGACTTTGCATAGACTTCACAGATCTCAACAAGGCTTGCCCGAAAGACCCATTTCCTTACCGCGCATCGACCAGATCGTGGACTCCACTTCAGGCTGCGATTTGCTCTCCTTTTTGGATGCATATTCTGGGTATCATCAAATCTTCATCTCCAAGGAAGACGAAGAGAAGACCTCGTTCATCACCCCGTGTGGTACGTACTGTTTCATCCGCATGCCTTTCGGATTAAAGAGTGCCGGGTCTACTTTTGCAAGGGCAGTCCAGATTGGTTTTGGGCCACAGCTGCACAGAAACATTAAGGCTTATATGGATGATATTGTGGTCAAAACCAAGGACAGATCAACCCTTATCCAGGATTTGGAGGAGACATTTGCCAATTTGCGCAAGATCAACTTCAAGCTCAACCCGGAGAAGTGTGTATTTGGTGTTCCCTCCGGCAAGCTCCTTGGGTACTTTGTATCCCATCGGGGGATCGAAGCCAACCCCGATAAGATCCAAGCCATCGAACAGATCCAAGCACCAAAGACGGTCAAAGATGTAAGGCGTCTGACAGGGTGCGTTGCCGCGCTAAGCAGATTCATTTCCAAGTCTGCCGAGCGCGCCTTGCCGTTTTTCAAAATCTTTAAGAAGGCAGGGCCCATGAAGTGGACTCCAGAAGCAGATGCGGCTTTGCAAGAGTTGAAGGCCTACCTATCTTCTGTGCCCACCTTGCTTGCTCCCAAACCGCAAGAGCCGTTGCTGTTATACTTGGCAGCAACCAATCAAGTGGTTAGTGCAGCCTTGGTGGCGCAGCGGGAAGTGGATGAAATAGAGAGTGAGCAAAGACCGGCAGAGTCAGATAGGGATCAGGACAGAGGTAAGCACGGCAGCGAAGACAACCCCAAGGACACGACAAGGAAGAAAGTGGTGCAGCGCCCAGTGTACTTCGTCAGTTCCCTGCTACAGGGGGCTAGATCAAGGTACTCTGGCGTGCAAAAGTTAATCTTTGGCCTCATCATGGCCTCAAGGAAACTGTGCCACTACTTCCAAGCCCATGAGATCATGGTTGTCACTCGCTTCCCATTGCAAAGGATACTCCGGAACCCTGAGGCTATTGGCAGAATAGTGGAGTGGGCTTTGGAGTTATCCAGTTTTGGTTTGAAGTTTGAGAGCACATCAACAATCCAGAGCAGGGCATTGGCAGAGTTTATTGCAGAATGGACGCCAACTCCTGACGAGGAAGTGCCAGAAACAGTTATCCCGGCAAGGAGGCGCCCCAAGAATGGATTATGTATTTTGATGGTGATTTTTCCCTACAAGGTGCAGGGGCTGGCGTGCTTCTCGTCGCTCCCTCCGGGGAACACTTGAAGTACGTCGTCCAGATGCATTTTGCACGGGAAGAGGCAACCAACAATACAACAGAGTATGAAGGGCTCCTTGCCGGGCTCAGGATTGCCGCAGAGTTGGGAATCAAGAAGCTGATCATTCGAGGAGACTCACAGCTTGTGGTGAGACAAGTCAACAAGGATTACCAAAGTCCATTGATGGAGGCATACATTGAGGAAGTGAGAAGATTGGAGGAGCGCTTTGACGGGTTGCAAACAGAGCACATACCTCGTGCGGAAAACAGGATAGCTGATCACCTGTCAAAGTGTGCTGCCCAAAAGCTTCCTGTGGAACCAGGAACTTTTGTTCTCCATCTTGCTCAGCCCTCCGTATCCCCAGCAACAATGGCCCGGAAAAGGAGAAAGCTGGACTCCGGTAAGCCTCTCCCGGTAGAGCTATCCGCTCCTGGCAGGGACCCTGCTGGAAACAACTCCTCACAACCTGCCGGACCGCACCCTCCAGCCGGACCCATGGTCCCTGCGAATGAGGAATGTGCCCCCGCAGTTGAGGAGGTGCCGCTAGTCCTTGTTGCCGAGCCCCAGGCTCCAACTTGGGCAAGGCACATAGTCCACTTTCTCCAAACCGGAGAACCCCCCAATGACCAAGATGAGGCTGAAAGAGTAGCCCGGAGGGCCAGTATGTACCAGTTTGTCGATGACACTCTGTACAGAAGGAGGCCCAACGGTGTGAAATTGAAGTGCATCTGCCGGGAAGAAGGGAAGGAAATGCTGGCTGAGATACACAAAGGCATGTGCGGCTCCCACATTGGATCAAGGGCGCTGGTTGGGAAAGCATTCCGGCAAGGATTCTATTGGCCCACAGCCCTCCAAGATGCGGTTGTGCTAGTCACCAAATGTGAAGCCTGTCAGTTCCATTCCAAGAAAATCCACCTGCCTGCCCAAGCTCTTCAGACAATCCCTTTATCATGGCCATTTTCGGTCTGGGGGCTCGATATCCTCGGCCCTTTCCCCCGAGCGATCGGGGGCTTTGAATTCTTGTTCGTTGCTATCGACAAGTTTACAAAGTGGCCGGAAGTTGCTGCCGTGAGAAAGGTGACTGCTCAATCAGCTATCAAGTTCTTGAAAGATTTGGTGTGTCATTTTGGAATCCCGGCAAGGATCATTACCGACAACGGCACCCAATTCACGAGCCGCGCCTTCATGCAATATGTTCATGCCCTCAAAAGCAAAATCTCGTTTGCTTCTGTCGCACATCCCAGAAGCAACGGGCAAGCTGAGAGGGCAAACGCTGAAGTGCTGCGGGGACTCAAAACAAGAACCTTTGATACACTGCAGAAGCATGACAGGCGGTGGATCGATGAGCTGCCGGTAGTTCTATGGTCCCTCAGAACGACACCAAATCAAGCTACCGGGCAGACTCCTTTTTCCCTGGTCTATGGGGCGGAAGCAGTTATCCCCATGGAACTCATTTACGGGTCGCCTCAAGTGCTTGCCTACGACGAAGTAGCGCAAGTTCAGCACTGGCGTGACGACGCTGTGCTACTCGAGGAGAACCGTCTCCGGGCTGCTCCGCGTGCTGCACGCTATCAGCAAGCCCTGCGTCGCTATCATAGCCGCAGGGTTCATGCCCGGTGTTTTGAGGAAGGCGAGCTTGTCCTTAGGCGCGTTCAGTCTGCCAAGGGTACAAACAAGTTGACGCCGAAGTGGGAAGGCCCTTACCGGGTAGTACGAGTCACCAGACCTGGCGCAGTCCGTCTGGAGACCGGAGATGGCATTCAATTGCAAAACTCATGGAATATTGAGCATCTACGCAAGTTCTACCTGTAAGGCGCGGCTGTCGGGCCCTGCTCGGCAGCCACCCTTTTGTACAGGCCTTGCCCCAGTTGCATGTAACCCCTTGTACAAAGCCAGGAGATGACCCCGAGCACCAGAGAAATAAACGAAGCGCTGGGGGGGGCCCCGACCAAGTTGTATGCATGCATAAGCATTCCAAGAGCATTTGCATAAGCATTTCATGAGCATTTGCATATGCATATAGATAGGATCGCATCCTGCATCATTCTCATCTGCATAAAGCTGCAGGTTCCTGCCGAGAACTCGGTTTCTGCAAGAAGATGGGGAGATGAACCAACGCTGCGATCCTCGGCGAACCCAACAGATAAGTTCTACCTCTTGTCCATAAGTGTTCTGTAAGCTAAAACTTGTGCATAAGAAAACCCCGCCACTCTTCGAAACTTAGGTGCTCCCATCCCTGGCTCGAACGTTGCTTCGGCCTGGATGGTCATAGTGGCCTTTGATGAAAAGAAGTTGGCGGGGGGCTGGTCCCTCTATTTCTTGCTGGTAGGCTCTGTTCCCCGGCAACAAAGGAAGGGTACCGGCAGGATAGCCTGCCGGGGAAAACTCGTTTATTTAAAATAAAGAGGCATTTCACCTCTGCGTGGACATATACATGCATGAGTTCCCGGCAAGGTTCATCTTTTTCATTAATATGCTGGTCATACAAGTACAAACCTTACAGAACACAGACATGGACTCGAGAGATTACATTATTTGAACTACATTTTGGCAAATGCCTACGAGTTTAAGATTGAAAAAAAGATAAATGCTCCATAAAATCCTCTCCCTATCCCTCTTATCCCAGGTAGTGTGGTGGGAAGAGAAGAGGATAGGCAACGCATCGACACAACGCCACCCCGATCCCCGTCAAGGGCTGCCGAGCATAGCCTGACAAGATCGGGAGTGGCGAGGCTGCGAAGGAGGAAGACGTACGCAGCACCTCAGCGGCTCCCTGGTCACCACTTCCAAAACCAGGCAGAAGGCTCCAGCACAGGCGCCGACAGAGAGGGGCACCGGGGGTCGGCCAGAAGACCACTGGAGGAAGCGGAAGCGCCAGGGAAGCAAACCTTTCCCCGGTCACCAAGAAGACGGTGATGATGGTGCCGGGGAAGGGGAAGGGAGGACGGAGGGATAAGGCAGCAGGTCGCCAGTACGAGACGAACGCGTTGATGCAGTCGTGCTCCTACTGGACGGCCTGCCTCCCACCTTCTCCGTCTTCCCCAGCTTCATCTTCATTAACACCGCTCCGGGGGAGCGCCAGGACTCCAACCCGACGCCTTCCCCGGAGAGACGGCGAGCGACCAAGACGGCCAGGGGGCTCGGGACATGCCCCTCCCCGCCTTGGCGGGCAGGAAGGCGCGCCTCTCGTCAACATCATGCCCGCGGCTCCCGGATGGGGCAGTGTTGGGTTTACCGACGATCCCCAACCCTGCCTCCCGGGCGCGCCCCAGAGACGCCAAGGACCCGATCGCCAAGACCACGAGCGGCGGTGACCCGAGGCTGGACACCGCACTACCGAACGGGCAAACGACTGTGGCAAAAGGAGCAAGCATTCCCTCACAACAGGAGAGCTTGGTATCTCCCGCACTACGAGCAGCCCGTCCACGACGCCTTCTCCGAGCATGGACCAGGCTCACTCCCCGAGCGCCAACACTTAACAACTCTAGGCGCAAGCTGGAGCCCGGAGCTTGGCCCCGGGCCCTTCTCTTCAACATGACCAATGAAAGGCAGAAACAGGGGAAGAAAGGATCCGGAGATGGATGGCTCAGCTCTCCTGCCGCCCCTCCTTTTATAGGCGGAGCAAGAAAGGGAGCCGCTCCCTCAACAAGCAATCGCCGCCCCTCTCCGCCAATTCAAGAAGACCGGGCCCTCGCCTTGATGCTCTCACACGCCACGTGCCTCCGTTACCTACTCCGCGCGATGCATGCTGCATACGTGGCTAAGGATAAGGGCGTGGTGGAAGAGTGAATTGGCAGTTTCTACCCCGTGCGTTAAAGTCATTCACGGGCCATTGCAAAGATGGCCCCACCACGATTGGCTTTACACGACGCACGGGAAAACTAGAAACTGGCCCAGAGTCGAGATTAATGAAGAAGCAAAGAAGACTCCAAGAGACCAGCCTCTTCAGCGCCCCTGCCTGGGCACTTATTAGGACCTACCCCAACGACGCCCGGCAGCGCGATCGGGGCAGGCCCGGGGGCTTCTGTCGGTGCAACAAACCCTGGGTCTGTTGCCCTGACTGTGCACAGGCACGAGAACAAGATTACAACACCAAGGCTATGTCAAGATACAAGAGACCAAGATCTTCGAAGAACCAGCGGGCAGATTAAGAAGGCCAAGGCCAAGACAGAGAAGCGAGACACCACCAGGAGGAAAGCCTCCCTTGCCGGGCAGGCGGACCTGGCAAGAACAAGGGCTCCCCCGGAAGAAAGCATTCAAGGCGTCCCGGCAGGACCTGCCGGGACTCACGAGGGCAAAGACACCTCACCAAGCCATCTCACTACGACCCACGTCGTTGATCAATGCGGTGTCAAGCCGCAAAGTGACTAAGTGGCAGCTATTCGCCACATGGCGGCCTCTTTCTACAGGAAATACCTACAGATGACACCCGTCCTACGGCGTGTCAAGCAAGCAGGCATGGAGCTGGCAAGACGAGCCCGGCAAGGCTTGTCGGGCGAGCAACGATGTGACAATGAGCTGTGCATTTAATGCACTCTGTCAGCCTGCAGAATTAGGTATGATAGCACTGTTTGCTATCTTATCAGAGCATAATGACTATTTTGCCACTGTGGTGACCCCTTAACCTATAAAAGGAGGCCCATGGCATCCGTAGCAAGGGTTGGAAAGTTGAACACCCCCACGCTCGTACGCGCGTAGTCACTGCCTCCTCAGGGCGAGCCTGTCGGGCTAGTGTACTGCGCTCCACAACCACTTTTCTACCATCAATCCACCAAAGCAGGAGTAGGGTTTTACGCCTCGCGGTGGCCCGAACCTGGGTAAAATTGCCTGTGTGATCTCTGTCGTGCTGCCCCACATTCTTCTGCTCTTTGTGCAATGCGACATCCCCCTGCCGAACCAGCAAGGGGCCCCTTGGCCCCATAGGTGGCCGTGGTTTCCCGCGACACTTGCTTCCGTACAATTTCCTCAAATTGCTTACTTCCGGCAAGGCTCTTGTAAACACCTTTCTCTATAATTCCCTTCAATAAGCTATTTTCTTTCTCAAGTGTAACTTGGCTAAGAGAATCATTAGTGGAATCAAGAGAACTACTAGAAGCAACAATATTGGATTTAGCATGATTATTGTTACTACTAGAAGAAGAATCTTTCTTGCTCTTGTTACTAGATTTTACTTGTGGCATGTAAGTAGACAAGAGTAAACGCTTGGCAATGTAAGAAGAACTTTTCTTTCGAAGATCATCATTGATTGCCTTTAAGAACCCATGCTCTTGCTCTAAATTGAGTTTCTCAAAGCGTAGCTTCTCATGAGTCTTTAAAAGCTCTCGATGATCCTCTAAGGTAGTTTCATGAGCTAACTTAAGAGTGTTTAGTTCTTTAGTTAGATGCTCAATCTCCTTCTTGTCATCGTCATTCATTTTATCTTGATTAGCATGATTGATAGCAATTTCATCATGGTTTTCATCACTAGTGTTGTCAACAAGTAAATCATCATCACCTAGCAAATCATCTTCATCACTATTGAAATCAACATACTCGGGGTGTGATACCTTGGGGCCTTTAGCCATGAAGCATCTTCCAATTCCTTCATTTGGTGAGTCAAATATGTCGTAGGAGTTGGATGACACAAGTGCAAGACTGGCAACACCTTCATCTTGAGTATATTCGGAGTCGGAGTGATAACTTCTCTCGGAGTGGTTGTCGGAGTCGGAACCGGGATACCCATTCACCAACATGAGCTTGATGTCTTCGTCTTGTGTAGCTCTTTGATGACTTGTCTTTCCTTTCCGAATCCTTGCTTCTACAAGAGGGTCTTCGTTCATAACGATCATCTCTACTCCTTCTCTCTCTTGGTGGTGATTCTTCTCTTTTACTTCTTCTCTTGGGAGAATCTTCTCTTTTCTTGTAGGGAGCCGTACACTCATTAGAGTAGTGTCCGGGTCTTCCACAATTGTAGCAAATGCAATCACGACTAGAAGATCTTTTGTCATTATAGGACCTTGACTTGGAACTTCTCTCTTTGCTTCTACTCTTGTAGAACTTGTTGAAGTTCTTCACCATTAAGCTCAATTCTTCATTGAAGATTTGTTTCTCACTTGATGTTGTAGGAGCATCACATGAGGCTTTGTAAGCACCACTAGATTTGTTGTGAAGCTCTTCCTTATCCTTGAGTGACATCTCATGAGCAACAATTCTACCAATGACTTCCGTTGGCTTGAGATCTTTGTAATTGGGCATCATTTGGATCAAGGTGCACACGGTATCATATTTTCCATCCAAGGCTCTTAGGATCTTCTTGATGATGATTTTTTCGGTCATCTCTTCGCTTCCTAAGCCGGCAATCTCATTTGTGATGAGAGCAAGCCTAGAGTACATTTCAACGATTCCTTCACCATCCTTCATTTTGAACTTATCCAGTTGACTTTGAAGCACATCCAATTTGGATTCCTTGACGGACTCGGTACCTTCGTGCATATCAACCAAAGTATCCCAAATTTCCTTTGCATTCTCAAGACGGCTGATTTTGTTGAATTCTTCGGGGCACAATCCATTGAAGAGAATATCGCAAGCTTGAGCATTTTATTGCAACATCTTTAATTCTTCTACGGTTGCTTCACGATCCAGTTCTCTTCCATCCTCGAAGAATTCACCTTGCAAGCCAACGCGCACAATAGGCCAAATGGCGGGGTTATGACCAAGAATATGCATTTTCATCTTATGCTTCCAACTAGCAAAATTAGTACCATCAAAGTAAGGACCTCTACGGTGGTAATGTCCCTCGCTAGACGCCATCCTCTCCTAGGTTGTGAAACCAAGGCTATGATCACCAAAGCTATGGAAAACAAGGATAATGGAGACCAAAGCTCTGATACCACTTGTAGGATCAAAAGTAGGTCTAGAGGGGGGATTAGACTACTTGACCAAATAAAAATCTAGCCTTTTCCCAATTTTAAGTCTTGGCAGATTTTAGCAACTTAGCACAAGTCAAGCAATCAACCTACACATGCAATTCTAAGAGTATAGCAGCGGAAAGTAAAACATTGCATATGAAGGTAAAGGGAAGGGTTTGGAGAAGGAAAACACAATGTAGACCCGAAGATTTTTGGCGTGGTTCCGATAGGTGGTGCTATCGTACGTCCACGTTGATGGAGACTTCAACCCACGAAGGGTAACGGTTGCGCGAGTCCACGGAGGGCTCCACCCATGAAGGGTCCACGAAGAAGCAACCTTGTCCATCCCACCATGGCCATCGCCCACGAAGGACTTGCCTCACTTGGATAGATCTTCACGAAGTAGGCGATCTCCTTACCCTTACAAACTTCTTGGTTCAACTCCACAATCTTGTCGGAGGCTCCCAAGCGACACCTAACCAATCTAGGAGACACCATTCTCCAAAAGGTAATAAATGGTGTGTTGATGATGAACTCCTTGCTCTTGTGCTTCAAATGATAGTCTCCCCAACACTCAACTCTCTCTCATAGATTTGGCTATGGTGGAGAGATGATTTGAGTGGAAAGCAACTTGGGGAAGGCTAGAGATCAAGATTCTTGTGGTTGGATTGGAATGTCTTGGTCTCAACACATGAGTAGGTGGTTCTCTCTCATAAAATGAGTAGTGGAAGTGTAGGCACGTTCTAATGGCTCTATCTCAAATGGAAAAGGGGGTGGAGGGGTATATATAGCCTCCACACAAAATCCAACGTTTACACACATTTGACCCAACTCGATCAGACCGAATATAAGAACTCAGTGAGACCGATTTAGTTCCAAATGTGAATGTTAGGAATCTCGGTGGGACCGACTGGATCAACTCGGTGGGACCGATGTGCTAGGGCTAAGGGCAAACCTCATCTCAGTGAGACCGATTGCATGAACTCGGTGGGACCGATTTTAGCAATGAGCAAACAGAGAGTTGGTCAGGAAAACTCGGTGGGACCGATCGCTCATTTCGGTGAGACCGAAATGTTACGAAGGGAAACAGAGAGTTTGTCATGCAAACTCGGTGGGACCGATCGCTCATCTCGGTGAGACCGGAATGTTATGAAGGGAAACAGAGAGTTTGCAATGCCATCTCGGTTAGACCGAGATCCGTGTCGGTGAGACCGAATTATCTAGGGTTTCTGGCAGTGGCTATGTCAACTGAACTCGGTGGCGCCGGATAGATCAAATCGGTGGGGCCAAGTTTGACTTTGGGTTTTGGACATATATGGAAAAGAGAAAGTGGCTGAGGGTTTTGGAGCAATATCACTAAGCATTTTGAGCAAGTAGACCATTAAGCAACACCTCATCCCCTTTTAATAGTATTGGCTTTTCCTATCGACTCAATGTGATCTTGGATCACTAAAATGGAAATGAAGAGTCTTGAGCTTTTGCCAATCTTTGTCCTTAGCATTTTGAGGGGTCCACATCTCTAGTCCATGCCATGCCAATCATTGAACTTTCTGAAATATTATACTTGAATGGATATTAGTTCAATGAGCTATATGTTGTTATGAATTACCAAAACCACCCGGGGATTAGTTGCACTTTCACTTCAGGTCCAAGAAAAATCATCGCGAAAGTTTTATTCCGTTTGGTATTCCTTTTGTTTAAAACTCAAAACAAGGAAAAAACAAAAACTGGCACTAGCACTGGGCTCTAGGTTAATAAGTTAGTCCCAAAAATAATATAAAATAGCATATTAATGCATATAAAACATCCAAAACAGATAATATAATAGCATGGAACAATATAAAATTATAGATACATTGGAGACGTATCACCACTCCGGCGAGAGCGCGGCTGCAGCCGCCATGCGCGTGCTAACAAGCTGCATGAGTGCGGCCGCAATCTGCGAACGGGCGGCCAAGGCAGCCCAAGCGGCCGCTGTTGCTTCTCTGGTGGCGGCAGGAACATCTACCTCAGGGATAGCAACTGGCGAGAGCGGCACAACAGCTGTCCGTTCCGCAGTGGTGGCCTTAGCCCTGATGGAGGTCGCCCACGACCATGTCGAGGCCACCCACGCCCAGCTCCTGGCGGTCACCACACAAATCAAACAAAGCTTCTCCGACAATGGTCGGCAACCCATGGCCGAAGAGTTGGCAATCGCCGAGAGCGTCCGAGCAGCCGTCCGTTCCTCCGCGGCATACCTTGCCACGATGGAGCCCGTCCAAGCCCACATCGCGGCCGCCCACGCCCAGCTCGTGGTGGCCTTTTCCAAAGAGATGGTGGACGCGGATGGAGAGATGCTTGCCGAGTATGGTGTGATGGATGCCATGGAGCCCCTTCCCCAGGAGATCGTCGGGCGCGAGCTGGACATGGAGGAGGCGGCGGAGATCGACGAGCACCATCCGGAGTAGTACTCTTTGTTTTGTTTAATTAAGAGCGCCGTTCTTTAATTTGTTAGAGTAATGTTTAGGTCAGCTAGCTCTGTTTAATTGCTGAACTTGCTCGATTAAGAAGTGTGGGTGTGCTATAGTCTCCTTTGTGTACCCAAATTATGCAATGACGCGGATGACCACTATAACCAGGGAAATTCAGACCAAAATTTGCACGTTCAAACTCATCACACACGGGGTAAGCTATATGAATCGTTTGTGATATTCACATATCATACACAATGCTGAATAAGGGACCCTGTCTGATGACACTTTGCGCGCCAGTTTTTTCGCTGCACCGATCCAAATTTTTGGCTTCCGCGGAAATATCTACCTCCCCGCCCCCTCCCCCTTACCAAAAGCCACATTTCCCCTTTTTCTGCCTTCCTTTCCAAGTTGAAACCTTCACTCCTTGCTTGCAGCGCCGCCTCCTCGCCGGCGACCCTCCTTCACGCTGCTCGGCCTTGTCGATCCAGGCAGGTAATCCACACCCGACCCCCATCCTCCTCCTCCTTCCACATCCCACATGCCCCGAATCACCGACCCCTCCCCCAAATAAGCGCCGCCCTAAGCCATGGTGCACGCAGTATAGCGAGGAGCTCAAGGAGCATTTGGCAGCGGAGAAGCAAATCGCGGCCGCACGCACGGATGAGGTCGCGATGGCTGCCATTCGTGCCGACCCCCAGATCCTGGAGGAGCACCTCATCGTCGAGGCCACCGTCGACGCCTTGCGCGCTGACAACGCGACGCGGTTGGCTGCTTTAAACGACAGTTCGTGGCGTTCTCTCGAGGCCACCGTTGGTGCCTTCGACGAAGACTATGAGGTGTTTTCTCAACGTGCCCATGCTTACCTCAACTCGAGAGCCAGCAGGTTGGTGCCCGGAGCGGCTCAGGCAACTCACCACTATGATGAGGGCACCCACGATGTGGAGGCCTTGCCCTCTTCCATGTCCAAGGAGCCAATCATCATCGATATCTCCGACGATGAGGAGTAGCTTGTCTTATTAGCTCACTATAAGGACCTATGTTTAGTTTGCTAGCTACGCCGGTTAAGCATGCTCGGTTTACCCATTGCATGTGCTGCTCCTGCCTTTCCTTAACAAATTCTAGTGAATTATCCTATCTATTTTTGCCATGCAATCTGTTGCTCTAGTGTATATGTTCTATATGTCGTGCAATGTGGTGCTCACTTACTAACTATTTGGTTAATTAGTTGTCGTGCTCAGTTAACTGTTTGGTTCAATTCTGCAAATGAGATGTTCAATTCTTCAGGGTGCAATTTTGTATTGTCTTCCATGTGAGAAATAAATCGAATTTATCTTACAAAATACATGAGAAACAAATACAATTGCTATATTTCCAAGTTGTCAAGCATGCTTGGTTTGGTTAACTGTCTGGTCTTCTAGTATGTTATATATTATGCAATGTGGTGCTCAGTTAACGTTTGGTTCATTTGTTGTGGTGTTTAGTTAACTGTTTGGTTCAATTCTGCAATGTGATGTTCAATTGTTGTGGGTGCATTTTGTTATTGTATACCATGTGAGAAATAAATCAAATTTGGCTGTACTAAATACATGAGAAACAAATACAATTGCTATATTTCCAAGTTGTTAAGCATGCTTGGTTTGGTTAACTGTCTGATCTTCTATTAGGAGTATGTTATATTGTGTAGTGTGGTGCTCATTTAATATTTTTCATTTATTGTGGTGTTTAGTTAACTGCTTGGTTCAATTCTGCAATGCGATGTCCAATTGTCATGGGTAGAATTTTGTATTGTTGTGCATGTGAGGAATAAATCGAATTTGGCTGCACTTAATACATGAGAAACATATACAATTGCTATATTTCCTAGTTCTTAATCATGCTTGGTTTGGATAAATGGGTTTTCCATGTGGCTCAAATTAATCTGATGAATCTGCAATGTGCTTATTTTTCATCAACATATTTTACTGATAGCATGCGAACCCTCACTTAACCTGATCACTAACTACCTTATATGTGTTGAGGGAGACAATGGGAAGCACTGAGGTTTACAATCGAGGTTTGCACATGCATGGTCCTTTGCCTAATAGCACATTATTGTGCAATTGCAGGAACCATTCTAATATTTAGGTTTCTAACAATTTGGTCTTGCACATGTAGGTCCAGCTGTCAGAGGTTTTGACCCACTGTTCGACCCTTTTTGCATATGGGGAAATGAGTTGTCCATGAATATCAGTCAAGTCAAGAAGCTCAGAAAGATTGTAAGGATAAAGAAATTAGTGACAAAAAACAACAAGATCTTTGTCTACACAATGAAGAAGACATCAGTTCACTACATGATGGTACTAACTATTATACCTTGCCTTTTTTATTCCTTTGCCCCATTTCCAATCTAGAGAAGATATTTATGGACATCCTTGTTTTCAGGCCTTTCCAAAGCAGTTCACTGATGATTACCTCTCAAACCACCTATATGGTCAGGAGGCGAGGAAGGTATTCATACAACACCCATGGTTCAATATTGAATTGTTCCTGAAGAGGACGACGGATGGACAGTCAATCATCCACAGGCACTGGCCTAAAGTTGCAAAGACCTTCAACATCAATGAAGGCTCAATATTCGCCTTCTGCTTTAGCAGTTTTCCAGATGAGATTCATCTGTCTATGTACCGTCTATGATGCTAATTTCGAAAGGTTATAGATGTTGAATGTGAAACTTGGTGCTGGTGCAGTTGTGTAATGGGGTAGCTGAGTGCTGAAGCTATATGATGTTGTACTCTGATGTATTTCAATTATGAAATCCTGCTTCCTTAATATGAAAATGAAATATATTGTGTGCTTAATATGAAATGTCAATTAGATTAATAAATGGATTATTAATAATAGGATAATTAGCTTGCTAATGGCCAATTAGCCTGCTAATTGGGTTTTTCTATTGCAAACGGTTATTGAGAAAACACCGTGGGCGATGACATCAGGCAACGCACACAGTTTCTAGGAATAAACCGTGTTGGATCAATGAACAATTACACACGACTTCCTCTTGAAAACTGTTTGCATTAGGCCACCTTGCGCAAACGTTTACCACATAAAAAGTGTGTGTGATGGACAGTCTATGCCACACAGTTTCTTCTACACACCGTGTGTGATGCATTCAATAACGCAAACGGTAAAATTGTTAATATCGTCTACAATGGCAATGCTATGACAAACGATTTAATGGGGAAAATTGTGTGTGATGTACATGCAAATGGAAACGTTTTCCTTGGAGTGACTATGTGGGATGTATATACGAACAAAATCATACTTCTTGGATTGACTGTGTGGGATGTACATACTAACGGAAACGTATTCCTTGGATTGACTATATGGAATGTGCATACGAACGGAAACGTTTAGCCGAGACTAACTGTGTGGGATGTACTTACGACTGGAAACGATTTGCCTGTATAATTGTATTTTTTTAATACAACTGTACGTATAATCGTATTTGATCGCTCGCCTGTCGCACACGACCTCATTTTGCCGAGCGCGTGTGGCCTGAGGGCCTATCCCCGACGGTTTTTGGGTCGGGTGGGAAGGACCCCCTATCGCACACACTCACTAGGCGACGGTTCCAAATGCCGTCACGGAAAGGGGTTAAAAACGGTTTGTATAGCACCTCGTTGTACCAGTGGTAGAAGGAATCGGCGAGCACTCTATCAAGAGTTGCAAGAACTTGTGCTCGGTAATGTACATGTACGAGTCAGGTCAGATGGGCGTGTGCATCCGTTCTATGATAAAATTACTTTGAAGCTTTCCCCAACACTACTGCAAAATGAGAGGTACAATTACCTCGTTGATCGTCTTGTGCCAAAGTCACGACAACAAGGTGACATAACAAGCCAAGGGCCAGAAGCACATGGTAAAAATGCTATAGCGACCCCTACAGAGGATGCTCATGAGAAAACATCTACATTGGCCCCTCTTAGGGCTAATGCTGAATTGGGATCTCAAAATCCAATCCATCTCATGGAGGCGAATGAAGCAAATGAAACACGGGAGGTTGAGCAAGATAATCATGTCACAACCGAGGTTATAACATCAAAACAAAACTCAACATCACCCCCTCATGGAGGTGACATGGAAACAAGTCTGTACACCATGGATGAAACTTCCACATATGAAAGTAATGTGGCAAAGGACACAGTGATGTGTGGCACCTTGACTGCACAGGCTGAACATAATAAACATGAAAACTGGGTTCCACCTCCAGTTCAAAAGGATTTTTCTTATCCTTACGATGAAGAAATCATGCCCAATCCAAAGGCATCATTTTCTAAGAATTTCCTTCCCCGTCTTGGGAAGGTCCGTGGTTGGTTTAAAAATTCTAAAAAAGAAGAATATAATGAAGAGATGGCATTATCATCGACTGCACCCTGTCTTCCCAATACAGACAGGCAGTCTGTTCCTCCGGAAAAACCATAAAAAGATTTGGGAATTTACTCTCGTCCTTATGTGAGTCCGGAATCTCGACTTCCACAAGATCCGAGCATGCTTCAAAAGTTTCTAGAGCGCCCAGGTATTGTGACTCGGTTAAAAAGAATCGCTTCACAAAGGGAAGCAGAAGATTTAGTTCACTCTCAATATGATCAAGGTTATGAGGGGGAGGTGTCAGAGGGGCATTCTGGCCCTCCTCCAAAATAATTCACTATCTCTCCGCATTATTCTGACCTTGCACATTCGGTAGTGTCAGATGATGAGAGCCAATTTGGAGATGACAATACCACCCTAGTACACGTGGCAAATGAGCACGGGAAGAGTAGCCAAGATCAACTAAATTCAGGTGATGGCACAAGCAAGGAAAAGCCACCTGTTGATGATGTAGGCACATCTGAAGAGCGTGAACGTAAAATGCAAGAACAAATTCGTTCACAACAATCGTAGTTGGATCACCTAAATGCAAAGTTTGACCGACTTTTTAGTCTCCTTACAGGCCGGGCGTGGCGCACCGTCTAATGATGGCCAAGCAATTGTTGACCCGCAAGTAGAAGAGCTAGAAGCCATTGTCCAAAAGGAGGATGCTAACCATCACCCCCAGTTGTTAAACTCCCCACCCATGGCATCTAGTGGTGCTTCCCCTGATATGCTTAAAGATTATCATGCCATCATTGAAGATATGGTGAATAAAAAAATGAAACAAATTGCCGCAGGACAAGCCCCTCAAACATCAGAGAGTGAGCTTGACAAACCGTATGAGTCATGGCATGATCTCGTAGCCTACCCCGCTGGGTGGCATCCACCTAAGTTCCACCAATTTGATGGAACTGGAGATGCAAGAGAACATCTAGCCTATTTTGAGGCAACATGTGGAGATACTGCTCGCAACCCCTCACTCCTATTGCGGCAATTCTTGAGTCCTTTGATCGGTCCTGCCTTCCATTGGTATAGTCGCCTACCTGTGAGCTCTATTCCTGATTGGAAAAGCATGAAAAATCTCTTTAAATCTCATTTTGTCACAATGAAAAAGGATTTCTCAGTGATTGAGCTAGCACAAGTTCGACAGAGGCATGATGAAAAGATTGATGACTACATAGTCAGATTCCGCAACAGTTTTGTGCGCCTTGCAAGAGAAATGCACACTGAGGATGCCATTGAAATGTGCGTCCATGGAATGCAACAACATTGGTCGCTCGAGGTATCTTGACGCGAACCCAAAACATTTAGTGCACTCAGCTCGGCTGTGGCAACGACCAAGCTAGTGTTTGAGAAGTCCCCTCAAATCATGGAGTTGTATAAGAATGCCAACACACATTATCATGTTAAGAGATTCAACTCGACGGTAAAACCAAATAATAATGTGGCGAGGCCTAAAAATTCCAATGAGGCTAACACCTCTAGAGCAGTGCAACAAAGTAATGTGCCCATGCCAGGCATAAGAAATGAATCTGCAGGGGCAAGACAACGTCCTTCCATCCAAGAACTTCTTAGGAAGCAATACATATTCTGTCGAGAGATGATAAAAAGTTTCTTTAGTCAAGTGGTGGCGCATAACCACCTAACCCTCCCAGAACCAAAACGCCCTGATCAACTACATATGAAGGATAACCCTCTATATTGTCCATATCATCAATATGTAGGGCACCTCATTGAAGACTGTGTTGCTTTTAAGGAATTGCTCCAACAAGCCATTGATGAGAAAAGACTTCAAATATAGCCCGATGCCATAAATCCGAGTTACCATGCTGTCAATGTGGTGACGACAGATTTTTTTTCCACACAGGAAAAGGAAGCATGGCTTCCACTGGCCCAGGTTGAAGAAAAGTTGACCAACCTAAGGGTCACTCACGAGACCTTTAGGGTTGGAGGAAGAGTACCACGAGAGGCCAGACCCTATAGACCTGCATCAAAACATCTACCCAAACAGGGAACACATTTGTGCCCTATTATCAGCATACTACGAAGAGGTCGCCCAAGTGGCCTAATCCTAGCATGCGACGCATGCCACCAAGATTTGTGCCTAAGTCCGAGGGAGATGAACCATTCCCTAGACCAAGCCGTGCACTTCCTACATTAGAGCAATTCATGCCCCATGGCTGGGGGCAGAGGGTTGAACCTATGGTGGAAGAGAAAACAAAGGAAGTCATTCCTGAGCCATCCTCTGACAAGATTTCTTGCAATGTTGTGCTAGATGATTCGACATCGGGTTGCTCCTTGCATGAGGTTGCAATTATGCCACATGAAAAGGAAGTCATGCATGCAGAAAGCACATCACATGAGTCTGAACTTGAAGTCCATACGAACTTGCGAGGAGGAAAGGTCTTGCCTGACCCTCATAAGTCCCAGCCTAAAAGGGTCATAAGAGACCAAACAGATGATCCACAAAATGGTACCACCCAAGATGGCGTGGCACCACAAGCTCCCGGGGATGTCGATGGGGCTGCTCCTAAAATAGATTACAACATAGTAGCACACTTGAAACACATTCCAGCACTTTTAAGTGTCTATGATGCACTAATGTTGGTACCTGAACTACGACAAGCTCTCATTCAAGCATTACAAAATCCAGAATTATTTGAAGTAACAATGGCAAAGCATAGAATATTGTGCAATGAGTCGAGTGCAAATGAGATAACCTTTTCCGAAGAGGATAAGATGGTGATGGATGACAATCATAATCGCCCACTTTACATAGAAGGGAACATTGGATACGCTCACTTAAGATGCATTCTTATTGATCCCGGTTCTGCTGTCAACATTCTCCCAGTTTGCAGTTTGACCCGTGTTGGCTTCACATTGGATGACCTAGAACCAACAGAGGTTGTGATATGCGATTTTGATAATCAAGGAAGATCAGCATTAGGCTCTATCACTTTAAAAATGCAAATGTCGTCTTTCAGTTTTAAGGTGTGCTTCTTTGTTATAGAAGCGACACCTCTTATTCAACATTGTTGGGTAGACCATGGATACACAAGTACCAAGTAGTCCCCTCGACACTACATCAATGCTTGAAATTTGTTGATGAAAGTGGTGAGCAACACCGAATAGCTAGTAATGTTAATCCTTATACCATTCAAGAAGCACATCATGCCGATGCAAAATACTACTTCCCAAGTGAGGAGCCACACACTCAGCAAGGATGAGTGGCGCCTTCAGCCAAATATTTATCACACCTGGCTCCACCTTATTATCAAGGATAGAGTCCTTATCCAGCAAGCACTCCTCAAGGAAAATATTTCCACATGGAGGAAGGGGACGTGGAAGAGGAAGACCTCCCATGACCCGCCGTTATGATCCCTTTCCTTTTGGGAAAGAGGGACACACCATCACCACATTACAAACCCCGCAATTATCATCGAATGCGGAGGCTTCTACTCCACCTCCACTCTTACTGAGGTCTGTATCTGAGCCCTCTGCCGAGCCTCATAATGAAAAGAAAGAATCTTGTTCTCTTATAACATCTATGATACCTCATGATATAACTAATCTGAATTCTACGTCTGCAGGAGTTCCTAAACTCCTCACCAGTAAGGGTGATATGCCTCCCTCTGAGGTGTTACAAACACCCATAAACTCCCTTTTTGAAAAAGTGACACCAACGGAAGGGAGAGTAAGAAGAAGGGTGGACGAAATAGAGAAAACAAAGGGAGGTGTACTTAAACAACCCCCGTCAATGTATGTATCTGTGTCAATTTCATTGGAGGTGTGCTTGATCCCAAGCCAATACAAAGAGCTCCAGCCCTACATTATTTTACAAGGTACCACGGGTACAACCATGTGACTCTATAACCCATTTCTACCCCTCTTGCTTTGATATAGAGGAAGCATTGATTACTATGAAAGTTGAACCTAAAATGGTTCACTTATTAGAGAAATCTGGGATTAAACTTCAAAATTGCAGGTTGCCATCACCTCCCGCCATTTGCGAAGTGTGGTGGGATCAAACAGAAACGCTCATCAAAAAGAGAAGTAAGAAAGGCCAACCGAAGTATGGTTTGGGCTATGTCCGCTCAGAATCTTCTGAAAGTGTGGATGAAGAATGTGATGATAACCACAAATTTATGTGTAATATGGCGCACGTAAATGATGACCAAGGTAAAGAAGAGCAAGAACCAACTGAAGGAAATATGCCCTAGAGGCAATAATAACGTTGTTATTTTATATTTCCTTATTCATGATAAAGGTTTATTATTCATGCTAGAATTGTATTGATCGGAAACCTAAATACATGTGTGAATACATAAACAAACATCGTGTCCCTAGTGAGCCTCTACTTGAGTAGCTCGTTGATCAAAGATGGTTATGGTTTCCTAACCATGGACATGAGTTGTCATTTGATAACGGGATCACATCATTAGGAGAATGATGTGATGGACAAGACCCATCTGTTAGCTTAGCATAATGATCGTTCAGTTTTATTGCTATTGCTTTCTTCATGTCAAATACATATTCCTTTGACTATGAGATTATGCAACTCCCGGATACCGGAGGAATGCCTTGTGTGCTATCAAATGTCACAACGTAACTGGGTGATTATAAAGATGCTCTACAGGTATCTTCGAAGGTGTTTGTTGAGTTGGCATAGATCAAGATTAGGATTTGTCACTCCGAGTTTCGGAGAGGTATCTCTGGGCCCTCTCGGTAATACACATCATAAGCTTGCAAGCAAATGACTAAGGAGTTAGTCACGAGGTGATGTATTACGGAATGAGTAAAGAGACTTGCCGATAATGAGATTGAACTAGGTATGAAGATACCGATGATCGAATCTCGGGCAAGTAACATACCGATGGACAAAGGGAATTACGTATGTTGTCATAACGGTTCAACCAATAAAGATCTTCGTAGAATATGTAGGAGCCAATATGGGCATCCAGGTTCCGCTATTGGTTATTGATCGGAGAGGTGTCTCGGTCATGTCTACATAGCGCTCGAACCCGTAGGGTCCGCACGCTTAACGTTCGATGACGATATAGTATTATATGAGTTATGTGATTTGGTGACCGAGTATTGTTCGGAGTCCCGGATGAGATCACGGAAATGACGAGGAGTCTCGAAATGGTCGAGAGGTAAAGATTGATATATGGGATAATTAATTTGGTGCCCTTAGTTGTGTCCCACTCGGCAGGTTTACCCCTAGTTTCCGAAAACACTTGTTCCTGCCCAAACCACTTTGATCCTCTTATGCTTTTGCCCTTTGACCGTTTGACCATCACTTTGAAAACTTCATATAAAATTCATACTAACTCAGAAAAATTCAAATAAGATATCAAAATGTTCAGAAAAGCATCACCTATATGTGCATGTCATCTGCATTCATGAAAAAAGTGTTTGCCAGTCCCCATCTCAGTTTTAGCTCATATGATCTAAGCATGAACAGTAAAATCTAAAAAAATTCTAAAAAAATTTGGTAGCAAACTTTGACCAATGTTTTGAGTGCTTGCCAAGTTTCATAAGGGAATGACATTCATGGAAGTCGTGGCAAAAAAACAAAAAATAATGCTCCAAAATTTCGTTTTTGTACCACGACTTCCACGAATGCCATTCCCTTATGAAATTTGGCAAGCACTCAAAACATTGGTCAACGTTTGCCAACAAAAAAATTTAGAATTTTTAGAATTTTTTTAGATTTTACTGTTCATGCTAAGATCATATGAGCTAAAACTGAGATGGGGACTGGCCAACACTTTTTTCATGAATGCAAATGACATGCACATATAGGTGATGCTTTTCTGAACATTTTGATATCTTATTTGAATTTTTCTGAGTTAGTATGAATTTTTTATGAAGTTTTTAAAGTGATGGTCAAACGGTCAAAGGGCAAAAGCATAAGAGGAGCAAAGTGGTTTGGGCAGGAACAAGTGTTTTCGGAAAATAGGGGTAAACCTGCCGGGTGTGACCCAACTAGGGGCATAAAATCAATTATCCCTTGATATATAGGACGATGGTATTCGGACACCGGAAGTGTTTCGGGGGGTACCGGGTACTTATCGGGTCACCGGAAGGGGTTCCGAGCACCCCCGGCAAAAGATATGGGCCTTATGGGCCAAGAGGGGAAACGCACCAGCCACAAGGGGCTGGTGCGGCCCCCATATGGGCCGGCCTAATGAGGAGAAGGAAAGGGGAGAAGGGAAAGGTAAGTGTGGATTAGGATTCCCACTTCCTTCCCTCTCCCCCCTCTTTCCTTCCCCCTCCGATAAACATGGCATGGGGGGCGCGGCCAAGGGCAGGAGCCCAAGTAGGATTCAGACCTACTTGGGGCGCCCCTTGGCCTCTCCCCTCTCCCTCCCACCTATATATATGAGGAGGGGGTGCCTAGCACACACCAGACAATTGCCTAGCCGTGTGTGGCACCCCCCTCCACCGTTTACACCCCCGGTCATATTTTCGTAGTGCTTAGGCGAAGCCCTGCGGAGATCACTTCACCATCAACGCCACCACGCCGTCGTGCTGACGGAACTCATCTACTACCTCGACGTCTTGCTGGATCAAGAAGGCGAGGGACGTCACTGAGCTGAACGTGTGCTGAACGTGGAGGTGCCGTGCGTTCGGTACTTGATCGGTTGAAGCGCGAAGAAGTTCGACTACATCAACCGCGTTGTGAAATGCTTCTGCTTACGGTCTACGAGGTACGTAGACACACTCTCCCCCTCGTTGCTATGCATCTCCATGGATAGATCATTGCGTGTGCATAGATTTTTTTTTGTTTTCCATGCAACGTTTCCCAACAGTGGCATCATGAGCCAGGTCTATGCGTAGATGATATGCACGAGTAGAACACAAAGAAGTTGTGGGCGGTGATGTTCATACTTATTACCACCAACGTCTTATTTTGATTCGGCGGCATTGTGGGATGAAGCGGCCCGGACCAACCTTACATGTCCACACACATGAGACCGGTTCCACCGACTGACATGCAACTAGTTTTGCATAAAGGTGGTTGGCGGGTGTCTGTTTCTCCTACTTTAGTTGAATCGAATTTGACTGTGGCCGGTCCTTGAAGAAGGTTAAAACAACAAACTTGATAAATCACCATTGTGGTTTTTGCCATAGGTAAGAACGGTTCTTGCTAGAAACCCGTAGCAGCCACGTAAAACCTGGAACAACAAAGTAGAGGACGTCTAACTTGTTTTTGCAGGGCATGTTGTGATGTGATATGGTCAAGACATGATGTGATATACGTTATTGTATGAGATGATCATGTTTTGTAAGTTATCGGCAACCGGCAGGAGCCTTATGGTTGTCTCTTTATTGTATGAAATGCAAACGCCATGTAATTGCTTTACTTTATCGCTATGCGTTAGCAATAGTTGTAGAAGCAATACTTGGCGAGACGACCACGACGCAACGATGGAGATCAAGGTGTCGAGCCGGTGACGATGGAGATCATGACGATGTTTTGGAGATGGAGATCAAAAGCACGAGATGGTGATGGCCATATCATGTCACATATTTTGATTGCATGTGATGTTTATCTTTTATGCATCTTATTTTGCTTAGAACGACGGTGGCATTATAAGATGACCCCTTCACTAAATTTCAAGATATAAGTGTTCTCCCCAAGTATGGACCATTGCGAAAGTTCATCGTTTCGAGACACCACGTGATGATTGGGTGTGATAGACTCTACGTTCACATACAACAGGTGTAAGACAGTTTTGCACATGCAGAATACTTGGGTTAAACTTGACGAGCCTAGCATGTACAGACATGGTCTCGGAACACTGGAGACCGAAAGGTCGAACATGAGTCATATAGTAGATATGATCAACATAGAGATGTTCACCATTAATGACTACCCCATCTCACATGATGATCGGACATGGGTTAGTTGATATGGATCATGTATCACTTAAACAACTTGAGGGATGTTGATTTAAGTGGGAGTTCATTAGTAATTTGATTAATTGAACTTAATTTATCATGAACTTAGTCCTGATAGTATTTGCAAATCTATGTTGTAGATCAATAGCTCATGATGTAGTTCTCCTATTTTTTGATATGTTCCTAGAGAAAACTAAGTTGAAAGATGATAGTAGCAATGATGCGGACTGGGTCCGTGATCTGAGGATTATCCTCATTGCTGCACAGAAGAATTAAGTCCTTGATGCACCGCTAGGTGATAGACCTATTGCAGGAGTAGATGCAGACGTTATGAACGTTTGGCATGCTCGATATAATGAATACGTAATAGTTTAGTGCGCCATGCTTTACGGCTTAGAACCGGGACTTAAAAAACATTTTGAACGCCACGGAGCATATGAGATGTTCCAAGAGCTGAAATTGGTATTTTAGACTCATGCCCGTGTCAAGAGGTATGAGACCTCTGACAAGTACTTTGCCTACAAGATGGAGGAGAATAGCTCAGCCAGTGAGCATGTGCTCAGAATGTCTGGTACTACAATCGCTTGAATCAAGTGGGAGTTAATCTTCCAGATAAGATATTGATTGACAAGAGTTCTCTAGTCACTATCACCAAGCTACTAGAACTTCGTGATGAACTATAAAATGCAAGGGATGACGAAAAATGATTCCCAAGCTCTTCGCGATGCTGAAATTGACGAAGGTAGAAATCAAGAAAGAGCATCAAGTGTTGATGGTTAACAAGACCACTAGTTTCAAGAAAATAGGGCAAGGGAAGGAAAGGGAACTTCAAGAAGAACAGCAAACAAGTTGCCGCTCCCATGAAGAAGCCCAAAGCTGAACCCAAGCCTGAGACTGAGTGCTTCTACTGCAAAGGAAATGGTCACTGGAAGCGGAACTGCCCCAAAAACTTGGCGGATAAGAAGGATGGCAAAGTGAACAAAGGTATATTTGATATACATGTTATTTATGTGTACTTTACTAGTGTTCATATAGCCCCTAGGTATTTGATATCGATTCAGTTGCTAAGATTAGTAACTCGAAACAGGGGTTGCAAAATGAACAGAGACTAGTTAAGGCCGAGGTGACGATGTGTGTTGGAAGTGATTCCAAGGTTGATAAGATCACCATCGCACACTCCCTCTAACTTCGGGATTAGTGTTGAACCTAAATAAATGTTATTTGGTGTTTGCGTTGAGCATGAATATGATTGGATCATGTTTATTGCAATACGGTTATTCATATAAGTCAGAGAATAATTGTTGTTCTGTTTACATGAATAAAACCTTATATGGTCATACACCCAATGTAAATGGTTTATTGAATCTCGATCGTAGTGATACACATATTCATAATATTGATGCCAAAAGATGCAAAGTTGATAATGATAGTGCAACATACTTGTGGCACTGCCGTTTTGGTCATATTGGTGTAAAGCGCATGATGAACCTCCATGCAGATGGACTTTTGGAATCACTTGATAATGAATCATTTGATACTTGCGAACCATGCCTCATGGGCAAGATGACTAAAACTCCGTTCTCCGGAACAATGGAGCGGGCCAATGACTTATTGGATATAATACATACCGATGTATGCAGTCCGATGAGTGTTGAAGCACGCGGCGGGTATCGTTATTTTCTGACCTTCACAGATGATTTGAGTAGATATGGGTATATCTACTTGATGAAACACAAGTTTGAAACATTTGAAAAGTTCAAAGAATTTCAGAGTGAAGTGGAGAATCATCGTAACAAGAAAATAAAGTTTCTACGATTTGATCGTGGAGGCGAATATTTGAGTTACGAGTTTGGCCTTCATTTAAAACAATGTGGAATTGTTTCACAACTCACGCCACCTGGAACACCAAAGCGTAATGGTGTGTCCGAACGTCGTAACCGTACTTTATTAGATATGGTGCGATCTATGATGTCTCTTACCGTTTTACCACTATCGTTTTGGGGTTATGCATTAGAGACAGCTGCATTCATATTAAATAGGGCACCGTCTAAATCCGTTGAGATGACACCGTATGAACTGTGGTTTGGCAAGAAACCTAAGCTGTCGTTTCTTAAAAGTTTAGGGCTGCGACGCTTATGTCAAAAGGCTTCAGCCTGATAAGCTCGAACCCAAATCGGAGAAGTGTGTCTTCATAGGATACCCTAAAAGAAACTATTGGGTACAACTTCTACCACAGATCCGAAGGCAAGGTCTTTGTTGCTAAGTTTGGGTCCTTTCTAGAGAAGGAGTTTCTCTCGAAAGAAGTGAGTGGGAGGAAAGTAGAACTTGATGAGGTAATTGTACCTTCTCTCGAATTGGAAAGTAGCTCATCACAGAAAACCATTCCCGTGATGCCTACACCAACTAGAGAGGAAGTTAATGATGATGATCATGAAACTTCAGATCAAGTTACTACTGAACTTCGTAGGTCGACCAGAGCACGATCCGCACCAGAGTGGTACGGTAATCCTGTCCTGGAAGTCATGTTATTAGACCAAGGCGAACCTACGAACTATGAAGAAGCTATGATGAACCCAGATTCCGACAGATGGCTTGAGGCCATGAAATCTGAGATAGGATCCATGTATGAGAACAAAGTATGGACTTTGGTGGATTTGCCCGATGATCGGCAAATCATAGAGAATAAATGGATCTTCAAGAAGAAGACTGACGCTGATGGTAATGTTACTATCTACAAAGCTCGACTTGTTGCGAAAGGTGTTCGACAAGTTCAAGGGGTTGACTACGATGAGACTTTCTCACCCGTAGCGATGCTTAAGTCCGTCCGAATCATGTTAGCGATTGCCGCATTTTATGATTATGAAATCTGGCAAATGGACGTCAAAACTGCATTCCTTAATGGATATCTTAAAGAAGAGTTGTATATGATGCAACCAGAAGGTTTTTGTCTATCGTAAAGGTGCTAACAAAGTGTGCAAGCTCCAGTGATCCATCTATGGACTGGTGCAAGCATCTCGGAGTTGGAATATATGCTTTGATGAGGTGATCAAAGCATATGGTTTTATACAGACTTACGGTGAAGCTTGTATTTACAAGAAAGTGAGTGGGAGCTCTGTAGCATTTCTGATATTATATGTGGATGACATATTGTTGATTGGAAATGATATAGAATTTCTGGATAGCATGAAAGGATACTTGAATCAGAATTTTTCAATGAAAGACCTCGGTAAAGCTGCTTATATATTGGGCATCAAGATCTATAGGGATAGTTCGAGACGCTTAATAGGACTTTCACAAAGCACATACCTTGATAAAGTTTTGAAGAAGTTCAAAATGAATCAGTCAAAGAAAGGGTTCTTGCCTGTGTTACAAGGTGTGAAGTTGAGTCAGACTCAATGCCCGACCACTGCAGAAGATAGAGAGAGAATGAAAGTCATTCCCTATGCCTCAGCCATAGGTTCTATAAAGTATGCCATGCTGTGTACCAGACCTGTTGTGTGCCTTGCCATGAGTTTGGCATGGGGGTACAATGGTGATCCAGGAGTAGATCACTGGACAGCGGTTAAAATTATCCTTAGTTACCTAAGAGGACTAAGGAAATGTTTCTCGGTTATGGAAGTGATAAAGAGTTCGTCGTAAAGGGTTACGTCGATGCAAGCTTTAACACCGATCCGGATGACTCTGAGTCTCAATCTGGATACGTATGGAAAGTGGGAGCAATTAGCTAGAGTAGCTCCATGCAGAGCATTGTAGACATAGAAATTTGCAAAATACATACGGATCTGAATGTGGCAGACCCATTGACTAAACTTCTCTCACAAGCAAAACATGATCACACCTTAGTGCTCTTTGGGTATTAATCACATGGCGATGTGAACTAGATTATTGACTCTAGTAAACTCTTTGGGTATTAGTCACATGGCGATGTGAACTATGAGTGTTAATCACATGGCGATGTGAACTAGATTATTGACTCTAGTGCAAGTGGGAGATTGAAGGAAATATGCCCTAGAGGCAATAATAAAGTTGTTATTTTATATTTCCTTATTCATGATAAAGGTTTATTATTCATGCTAGAATTGTATTGATCGGAAACCTAAATACATGTGTGAATACATAAACAAACACCGTGTCCCTAGTGAGCCTCTACTTGACTAGCTCGTTGATCAAAGATGGTTATGGTTTCCTAACCATGGACATGAGTTGTCATTTGATAATGGGATCACATCATTAGGAGAATGATGTGATGGACAAGACCCATCTGTTAGCTTAGCATAATGATCGTTCAGTTTTATTGCTATTGCTTTCTTCATGTCAAATACATATTCCTTCGACTATGAGATTATGCAACTCCCAGATACCGTAGGAATGCCTTGTGTGCTATCAAATGTCACAACGTAACTGGGTGATTATAAAGATGCTCTACAGGTATCTCCGAAGGTGTTTGTTGAGTTGGCATAGATCAAGATTAGGATTTGTCACTCCGAGTTTCGGAGAGGTATCTCCGGGCCCTCTCGGTAATACACATCATAAGCTTGCAAGCAAATGACTAAGGAGTTAGTCACGAGGTGATGTATTACGAAACGAGTAAAGAGACTTGCCGGTAACGAGATTGAACTAGGTATGAAGATACCGACGATCGAATCTCGGGCAAGTAACATACCGATGGACAAAGGGAATTACGTATGTTGTCATAACGGTTCGACCGATAAAGATCTTCGTAGAATATGTAGGAGCCAATATGGGCATCCAGGTTCCACTATTGGTTATTGACCGGAGAGGTGTCTCGGTCATGTCTACATAGTTCTCGAACCCGTAGGGTCCGCACGCTTAACGTTCGATGACGATATAATATTATATGAGTTATGTGATTTTGTGACCGAATGTTGTTCGGAGTCCCGGATGAGATCACGGACATGACGAGGAGTCTTGAAATGGTTGAGAGGTAAAGATTGATATATAGGACGATGGTATTCGGACACCGGAAGTGTTTCGGGGGGTACCGGGTACTTATCGGGTCACCGGAAGGGGTTCTGGGCACCCCCGGCAAAAGATATGGGCCTTATGGGCCAAGAGGGGAAACGCACCAGCCACAAGGGGCTGGTGCGCCCCCCATATGGGTCGGCCTAATGAGGAGAAGGAAATGGGGAGAAGGGAAAGGTAAGTGTGGATTAGGATTCCCCCTTCCTTTCCTCTCCCCCCTCTTTCCTTCCCCCTCCGACAAACATGGCAGGGGGAGCGGCCAAGGGCAGGAGCCCAAGTAGGATTCGGACCTACTTGGGGCGCCCCTTGGCCTCTCCCCTCTCCCTCCCACCTATATATGTGAGGAGGGGGGCGCCTAGCACACACCAGACAATTGCCTAGCCGTGTGCGGCGCCCCCCCTGCACCGTTTACACCCCCGGTCATATCTTCGTAGTGCTTAGGCGAAGCCCTGCGGGGATCACTTCACCATCACCGCCACCACGCCATCGTGCTGACGGAACTCATCTACTACCTCGACGTCTTGCTGGATCAAGAAGGCGAGGGGCATCACCGAGCTGAACGTGTGCAGAACACGAAGGTGCCGTGCGTTCGGTACTTGATCGGTTGAAGCGCGAAGAAGTTCGACTACATCAACCGCGTTGTGAAACGCTTCCGCTTACGGTCTACGAGGGTACGTAGACACACTCTCCCCCTTATTGCTATGCATCTCCATGGATAGATCATTGCGTGTGCGTAGAAATTTTTTTGTTTTCCATGCAACGTTTCCCAACACCAACATCTGATGAGGATGATGGTAATTATATATATCAAACTTCTCATCAGTTTCGTTCCTTTCATGCTACTACAAATGCACACTATGGGATGGAGAATGAACACTATCTTCTATCTCAGGTTCATAAGGCCATGCCAATTAAGCAAGGAGAGGTAATCAATGCTGCTCCTGCCCCATCTCAGCTTGAAGATGGCGGGCAATGCACTGTTGATGAGCTAGTCGAAATTAATCTTGGTACAGAGGAGGACCCACGTCCGACCTTTGTTAGTGCCTCCCTCACACCACAAGAACGAGAAAGTTACCGACAATTCCTAATGGAGTTTCGGGATTATTTCGCATGGACCTACAAAGAAATGCCAGGGCTCGACCCTCAAGTCGCCACTCATAAGCTTGCTATTGACCCTCAGTTCAGGCCAGTAAAGCAGCATCCGCGCCGCTTTCGCCCAGAACTACAAGATGACATTATTACCGAGGTGGATAGGCTTATCACCGCCGGATTCATAAAGGAGGTACAATATCCACGCTGGTTAGCTAATATTGTCCCTGTTACGAAAAAGAATGGGCAATTGCGAATTTGTGTTGATTTTAGAGATCTAAATCGTGCTTGTCCCAAATATGATTTCCCCATACCCATCACTGAGATGGTTGTTGATGCCACTACAGGTTATGGTGCCCTATCCTTCATGGATGGGTTGTCAGGTTATAATCAAATCAAGATGGATGAAAATGATGCAATTGAAACCGCTTTTCGAACCCCGAAAGGTAATTTCTATTACACAGTAATGCCTTTTGGACTAAAAAATGCCGGTGCAACATATAAACCTTTTACAAGACTAATGAGAAAAGGCATTCCTTTTGAGTGGGATGAACAATGTCAAAATGCCTTTGAAAGTCTTAAACAATACTTACTTAACCCTTCTGTTCTAGCTGCTCCAATCAAAGGGCGGCCACTTATTCTTTACATTGTTGTGCAGCCTCGTTCAGTTGGCACACTTCTTGCTCAACACAATGATGAGGGAAAGGAGGCAGCATGCTACTATCTCAGTCATACTATGGCCTGAGCTGAACACAATTACTCACCCATAGAGAAATTATGCTTGGCACTTATATTTGCACTAAAAAAGCTGCGACATTATATGCTAGCACACCTAATACAACTGGCTGCACGAGCTGATCCTATAAGGTATGTGTTAAATCAACCCGCACTCATGGGTCGCCTTGGTAAATGGGCAGTATCCATGATGGAGTATGATATTACTTATGTGCCACAAAAAGCGGTTAAAGGTCAAGCGTTGGCTGATTTTCTTGCAGCTCATCCTATCCCCGATGACTCTCCATTGGTGATCGACTTGCCCGACGAGGAAGTATTTACCGTCGACATTGAATCTCAATGGGAGCTATATTTTGATGGAGCCTCTCGCACTGAGATGGATCCTGATGGAGAAATAAAAAGAAGAGCAGGTGCAGGATTGGTGTTCAAAATGCCTCAAGGTGGCACCATTCATCATTCCTTCTCCCTTCTCAAGGAAGAATGCTCAAACAACGAAGTAGAATATGAGGCTCTCATCTTTGGACTTCTACTAGCACTTTCCATGGATGTGCAAACTTTGTTAGTATACGGCGATTCTCAACTCATCATTCGCCAAGTTAATGATATTTATGAGGTACGCAAGCCCGAATTGGTACCATACCACATGGCGGCTCAAATTATCATGAAAAAATTCAAAAATATTCAAATCTTACATGTTCCACGAAGTAAGAATTCTTGTGCTGATGCATTGGCTAAACTTGCAGTAGCGCTTGTGCTCCCTGATGGGAAGCCCGCTCAAGTCAATATAGAAGAAAGATGACTTCTCCTAGCTGTCCTTGAATTGGTCCCGCAAGAATCTGAAGTATACCATGTCATTGCTAACATTGCCGGGGGCGACGAAGATGACTGGCGCAAACCATTCCTTGATTACTTTAATCATGGGATACTTCCAGATAATTCAGTGGAGAGGCAAAGGTTGCAAAGACGACCCCCTTCCTATATATTTAAAGCAAGGACCTTGTACCGATGCTCCTTTGGACAAGAACTCCTGCTACGGTATGTATCTAGAAAAGAAGCAGAACAAGTCTTGCAAGAGGTGCACCATGGTGTTTGTGGTGGGCATCAAAGTGGGCCAAAGATGCACCGTAGCATACGGTTAAGCGGTTACTATTGGCCGGGAATGATGATAGACTGCCTTAGGGTTGCAAGATCATGTCATAATTGCCAAATTCATGGTGTTATAAAACATCAACCACTAGTTCCATTGCACCCGACAATACCCGCGTGGCCATTTGATGCATGGGGTATAGATGTCATTGGTCATTTCTATCCTCCATCCTCTAAAGTGCACCTCTTTATCCTAGCGGCGATAGATTATTTCTCCAGATGGGCAGAGGCAGTGCCCCTATGAGAGGTAAAAAGTGATAATGTTATAAACTTCCTAGAGCGTAACATCATTTATCACTTTGGGGTTCCACACCGCATTACTTCTGACAATGCAAAGGCTTTTTAATCGAACAAAATGATCAAATTCATGTCCAAATATAAAATCCAATGGAATTATTCGACGGGATACTATCCACAAGCTAATGGGTTGATTGAAGCTTTTAACAAAACCCTTGGTCAGATCCTGAAAAAGACAGTTCACAAGCATCATCGTGACTGGCATGATTGTCTCTATGAAGCCTTATGGGCGTATCATGTTACAGTTCGTACACCAACTCAATCCACGCCGTACTCTTTGGTCTATGGGAGTGAGGTTGTCCTTCTTCTTGATGTGGAACTCCCATCTCTAAGAGTGGCTATCCATGACGAGATTACCCAAGAGATGAGCAAATCCGGTTACGGTTTCAGCAGCTGGATTCCTTGGAAGAGGATCGACTAAATGCCCTTCAAGATCTAGAGCTATACCGTAGAAACATGGTGCAAGCATATGATAAACTAGTTAAACACCGATTTTTTTGGAAAGGAGAATTGCTGCTTGTACTAAGGCGCCCCATTGTCGTTTCAGGTAAAGCCAAAGGAAAACTTGAGCCTAAATGGGAAGGGCCATTTATTATCGAGCAAGTTTATGATGGCGGAGCTTATCAGTTGATTGACCAACATGGAGTTCGTCCCATGCCCCCTATTAACGGGAGGTTCCTGAAGAAATACTACGCGTGACTACGTCCGCATTCTTTTTTTATTTCTTTCTTTTGATTTTTTTTCGTTTCTCTCTTAAAAAATGTTTTACGAAACCATGGTCACAATCATCCTACATTAAAACGGCTTTCCCCAAAACATGCCATGCTAGTGATTGAAGACTAGGTTGCCTTAGGGCTAGTTTGGAGGCGACACTTTGTGTCAGGCATAAAAGTGGAGCGGCACCATACCCACACAACACACAACACATGCCAAGTGTATGCTTTCAGAAGGCGTGGAGAAAATTACTTGGGCTACTTCTGTGTATTGAGTCCCCATACTCCTCATGTTTCCTACCATGTTCCGAGTTCACAGGGGCACAACACCCTTGGGAAAACTATAGGGAAAAGAGCAAGAAGAGCCTACCTGGTCAACAGAAGTTGCTTTCAGTGTAGAGCATCTTGACACCTCCAGGGTGTTCCACCATAGCCAAAATATGCCTTTGAGGGTTTACTTAGTCCACAAAGGTGTGCAGCTACTTTCCGAGTTCTAAAGGTGGGTTCCCTAGCAAACACCAAAGAAGCTACGACGAGAAGTGCAATATATTCAAAAAAAGAGAAAGTCCAGTTAAAAGTTCAAGAAGTGCAAGTAATCCTTCAAGAAAAGAAGAGGAGATTTATCAAAATTCCTGAAGTCCAAGTCTACAAGATGCAAGTCCTGGCCACGCTAGAGGAACCACTAGAAAGAAGAAGGAGGGTAGTTGTGCTCCACCCCTCAACACGGGCATGGAAAATCGCCAAGCTGTTCTCCTGTAAGCTAATTTCCTAAATTACCCTCTCCTATGCCTTTGAGTTCTTGGGGCATGTGCGGGGGCATGATGGAGTCGTGGGGCTACTCAGTCCTATGAAGTCTAGGGTATGAATTCCCATTGTCTCCTGAAAGCATCATGGAAGCATGTTGTTTTACACATACACTAATCGAAGCTAAGTTATAATCGTCATGGCCTTTCGACGATTCCTGATGACTAAGCCCTTTGGTTGCCTTTTCTAATGTCACGATTATAGCTGGCGTTAAACGGGAAAGCCAACATTCCAAAACACACACACACAAAAATATATTTTTTTGCCTTTTTTTTACTTCGGCTAGTCTTTTGCGGTTGCTATTTTCCCCTGATGACTTTGTGTAGCTATCATGAAGCATCACCTCATGGAGGCAATATTTCCTCTAACAAAAACCGTCGATGACATTCCGACGTTCTATACCATCATATATGGCACCGCCGGGGGCATCATCTCCCCACTGATCGCGACAACAACATTGGGGGCACCGTCACCTCATAGTCCATTCACATCGTCAATGATATTTCGACTCAGTATTATTGAAGTGGGCCACTAATGTCCTTCTGGTGTGTCAACACTTAAAGTTTTTGGGAGCAGTGAAGCGCGCCAGTGTGGCTAGTGATGATCTGTGAAACCCTTCAAGTCTGATGGTTGGCACCGTGCAGTTTACAGTTGCATCAAACTTAATAAAACATTTCTATACCAGTGGCAATTTCCTGGCAAGTCAGAATCGTCATATCCATTGGCTGGCACCAATATGGTCGCAGTGGAGTAATACTGAAATATATCCTATGTTCAAAAAAAAAAACATGGCACGAGCTATACGCCAAAATCATCATAATATTTCTACATCTCGCTAATGCATATAAAGAATATGGCATGGACTTTCCGCTATATCTTTACAATACAAGTCATACCTATCTTGATGCATGGTACAAAGCATATAAAATTGGAGCTTTGCACTAGCACACTAAGTTCGGATAGCCCAAGAAATATTGTTCATTTGATCCATCAATCATTTCACCGAGTATAGTCCTTGTTGCTTCGCTCATGAACTACACTTGGCGGAGGGCATTTGTTTGATGATTTTTTGTATGCAATAAACTTAATTTACTTGCGTGAGCCGCGGTGGACCGGCATGCAAATAAATATGAGTGTATATGTGAGAAAAATATAATTTTGATTTATGTGTGGGCCCCACATGTTGCTAGAAATTTATGAAATAAAAAATATTCAACATTGGACTCTATTTGTAGAGTTCGTCATGTAGAACAGGGAGGTGCAAATAGATTGATGGTTTGCATTTTGGTTTAAGAGAAATAATTGCCAAAAGAAAGAAATAAGTATATGTAACGCTAGTTAAGTCTGTAATTGCCGTACATGCATGCATCCAAGGCAATGCTGATTGGGTTTTGGCAGCAACAATATGTACATCAATATTGTGTACGTCCTGGCTATACGCCACGGCTACGTGGGACGACAATATATGCATATACTTTTTTTCATGATAATACGTGTTTTATTCATATCATAAAGAATAAAGTATAAGTCATGTAAAAACCGACATGACAAAACTGAAAAAATGACAGAATATTTCTGAGCTTGACACCAACGCCCGTCACCTGCCTCCGGCACCACCACAGCAGCCACCGAAAAAAAAAATGACGAATCACCTTCTTACCCGAGCTCGACGCGGCTCCATCGCTGATATACAATCGAATACCCATATGTATGTATATATATTGTATGTGTATGTATTTAAGTATCCACGGCCGACAAGCACACGTAAGTACGTATCCGAATACCCGCAATACTTACGTGGTCAACTCACAATGGCTTGAGCATGGATTTGATCAGGCACGTACAAGAGATGGGAAAAACTCTTGTGTGACACGTCAAGCAAATTCAGCCGGGAAGCATACTAGATGATCTTTCCTTTTATACAAGATGGTCATTCCTTTTATTTGCTTAGACGTGTGTGTCAAGAAGATTAACAAAAGGAATAAGCAGATTCAGTCAAGGAAAAAAGAGAACCAGCCCTACCGACGTAGCGGCGGTCGTACGCTGCCTGACACCTATATCTAGCCTATAAATATGCATCAGAGACGCATAGCCGAGGGCAAACACGTACGCACACGCAATATTGGCCGAAGCTCTCGCCTTGTTAACTCACACATGCCCGCCGCAACATGATGTTGATACCAGATTTTGGCATGGTATGAAATGCAATTAAGATGACCTCATATAAAAAAATGTTCTATATGAATTGTTTTCGTGTCGTCGAATCAGTTAATTTTGATATAAAAATCATTCCAATCCGAGTTCGTATGCAAAAGTTAGAGGCAACACTTTGCGGACCGGTCCTGAGTGAAAAAGTGACGTGAGGGTACAGACACCCACCTAGGTGGTGTCTGATGGGTCGCGTGAGTTATTCGGCCTTTGCCGGCTGAATGAAGCTTGCCGGCCGAGTAAAAAGCTTGCTGGCAAAATGAAAAGTTTGCCGGCGTGGAAAGCTTGCCGGCGTGAAAAGCTTGCCGACGCGAATAGCTTGCCGGCATGGAAGCTTGCCGGTGTGAACGCTTGCCGGGGTGGAAACCTTACCGGTGTGAAAGCTTGCCGGGGTAGAAACCTTGCCGGTGTGGAAAGCTTGCCGGGGTGGAAACCTTGCCGGCGTGGAGAGCTTGCCGGAAAAAAGCTTGCCGGAAAAGTGGAAGCTATCAAAGTCAATCCGACCAGAAGTTGGAGATGGGCTCGAAAGATTATTCAGATGACCTCGGCTGGAAAAGTGTTCTACACGAAAGTTGTGCGTATCGTCGAAACGGTCAACTTTGCTTTTGGAGTCATCATCATCGGAGATAGTATACGGCCTGCAAAGTTGTTACAAGACTCGGACAGTTCAGAAAACTGCATAATTGAATCCGACCCAAAGTTAAAGATGGGCCCTAAAAGTCATAAGGACGGCCTTAAAAGGAGAAGTGGCCCGCGCTGTGTTATGCAGATCATTGAGGCGGACAAGTTTGATGTTGAACTCGACTCCATCCGAGGTAGTATGCGATTTCTACGGCCCACACGAGAAGCAGGACAGAAGTATGGGACAGATTCGGGCTGAATCCGAGTTGGACTGAAAGTAGAACTGTAGAACGTGAATTGATGTAATTTTCTTGTAAGTAAAGCCTAGATGAATCCTTTACTTGTACGGGAAGTCCATCCGCCTCTTATATATGTTGGGGGTGACGGCCAATTGAACAACACACAATCGAACAAATCAATATACTACTTTTGCCCTAGTTTTACATCTCTTCATTGTTCTTTCTCTCTCGTTCTTCGTTCGTTCTTCGTTGAAGGGCAGCGATCCTCGAGGCTCTAGGGGCGGGCGAACCGACCTAGGGTAGCCCATAGCCGCCGCGCGTCCATACGGGGTCCCTCCCGGGCGCGTGGGGTTTCGGGTGCTCAAAAGCGCCCGCCGGATTGCTTGAGTACCGCGCTTCCGACGGGTCTCCTTCGACGTGAGCTGCGGTGCATCACCCCCGGTGTCGGAGATACACGGTGACGTGTTCGTGTGCGAACACACTTTTTGGTGACTCCGCTGAGGACGAAAGATCAAGAATCATCATCAACCATGTCTAATCTCCCCAAGCCCTCAGAAGTTGACGCTGATAATATCATTAAGCCCAGTCTTGATGAACTATCGGAGGAACATCGCCAAGCCTATGAAACGCGCAAGAAGCAGCGTGAAGAGGCTTTTGAAGCGCTCAAGAAGAAGCACGAGGAGGAGGATTTGGAGGCGTTTCTTGCAAGTTTCAAGAAGGACCGTCAAGGCAACATCACTCCGGTTGGAAACGTCAATTCTTCTCCTCTCATTGACGAACAAGATTTAATCACTGTGAGTAAAAAAATTTCTCCAGAGCAAGTGGCTGTGATTGAAAGTCTTGTTAGTAAGGGTAATGTGATGACGTACAATTCTTTTGTGGCAAATACTAATGCTAAGAAAAATATGCCTCCGTCATCTAGTGGTACTGTTGGTGTATCTGAAAACCCTAGTCCAATTTTACCTATTTCATCGGCAACTCCTATGCAACAACAATATAGTATGCCGTTGAATTTTTACCCTAGTCAAACCAACCAGCTTGTGGCTGCACCTACATATCCTAATCCTATTATGAGTGTGCCCAATTCGGCGTCAACGCCGAATCACTTTGTCGCACCACCCATAGGCGCAAGCATTTTTGGTCTTCCGCCGAATTATGGTTCGGCGCCCATCCCACAAGTTGCACCACTAGCTAGTACTCAGGTTGCTCCGTTGTCATTGCCACAAACATCTTCATCTACCTCAGATCCAATTTTAGCTAAATTAAGGGAGGATTTGCATAAGATGTTTCTAGAAACTTTCGGAAACGAGCTGAAAGTAAAGAGTCGTGTGTACCAAAAGCCTTATCCTGAGCACTTTGATGCAGTTTTGTACCCTCAAGGTTAGAAGGTTCCTGATTTTGTTAAATTTAGTGGAGAGGGCACAAAAACAACATGGAAGCATGTTAGTCAATATCTAGCGCAGTTAGGTGAAGCAGGTTCCATAGAAGAATTGAAAGTGCGTTTATTTCCATTATCTTTAACTGGCACCGCATTTTTGCTGCTTTACCACATGGTTCAATTCTCTTATGGTCGCAATTAGAGCAGAAGTTTCATGATCACTTTTATAGCGGCGATAATGAGCTTAACTTGTCACATCTTACATCGGTTAGGCAAAAATATGATGAATCGGTCACCGATTACGTCAAGAGATTTAGAGATATAAAAAACTGATGTTATAGCTTGGTGATAAGCGAGAGAGACTTGGCGGATCTTGTTCTTAGTGGCTTGAAAACTCATATTAAAGAGAGGCTAGAAAGTTATGAGTTTTTGAATATTAACCAAGTCTTACAAAAAGTTTTGGCTCAGGAGAGTCGAAGTAAAGAGGTTCATAGTTCTACAACCGATCGTCCCAGAATGCATATGGTTGAATACAATGATGATAATTCGGAAGATGAGGTTGATGTCTATACTACTAAGTTTGTTTGGTCCTCAAAGGCCAAACCCTATACATGCAATGCTCTTAAGCCGATTCGCAAGAATCGTGATGATGAGATGAAGTTCACTTTTGATATATCTAAGTGTGATAGAATATTTGATGCTCTCTTGCAAGACAAGATGATTAGAATATCACACACCATACCGCCGTTTGAGGAGCTAAAACGGCGTGCTTATTGCAAGTACCATAATTCATTTTCTCATGCTACTAACGATTGCAATATTTTTCGACGACAGATACAATCGGCCATTAATGACGGACGATTGAATTTTGCTGAGATGCAAGTTGATAAACAGCCCTTCCCGATAAACACCATGGACTTGGAGGGAAAGAAAATGTTAATTCGTCCTAGCATAGCCGAATCTGCTAATAAAGATAATGTTGTTGTTGGTGAACCCAGGAAAGGCAAAGAGGGCGACAAAGTCTTGAGAAGAGAGGTTGTGCTTGATAAACAACCCGATGGCAAGGAAGTATTGAAGATCACCATAAAAAATCCTGCACTCGGGGGGGCAACCACAAGTACAAGAAGATACTTATGTTAAATTTATCAAGCCCAAGAATTCAGAAGTTGGCAAGTGGGAAAAGAGTGAAGCTAAGTGCAAGAGAATCAAGCCAACTTTTGATATGTTGCTATCCAAATATGCAAGTCAAGCGGCCGGTTCTAGCTCTAATCGGTCATCACATTCAAAGCGTTCAAGATCGCCTCCGAAGCAAGAGTTTCGACGTTATGCAAGGCCATATGGGTCATGGACACCGACACCATGGATGTCACAAACCCCGTATGCGCCATATTACATTAGGGACTTCAATGGAGGATGGGGGCAGCCCCCAATGGCTCCTTATGCTTTTCATACGGGGTGGGCAGCACCTAGAAGGCCTGCTCGCGAGAGGCTTTATTATCCCACACAAGGCCATTTGAGCTATGGTTCTAATCGGCCAACAAAAATTTCTCCAAGCAAGGCCAATAAAAAAGTGTGGCATATTAAGTCACCTAATGTACAAATTTCAGAATGCGACAAGCAAAAGGAGATCAAAAGGCCGATTGTTGCTAATCTGGCCAATTCTAATGGTGATATTGTTATTGTTCAGCAGGGTTCCATGATTAATGATCATGAGGCTAGCACAAGCAAGGCCAAATCTAGGGATCCCAAATGTACCCAACCTAAGTGGTGTCCTCTCGGTTTAACTAAAACCATGAAAAGGAGATTACAACGCATGAGGAACCACGAGAAGGTGGAGCACAAAGAACAGAAGCAAAGGGATGAATTGTTCAATGGAATTCGGCCCATGGCACTCACAAAACAAGTGTGGAGGCCTAAACAAAAAGAAAACGCAGATGCTTCTACGTTAGCTACAGCAACACCTTCACCACCAAAAGAGGATGATGCGACCCCTATTACATCGTCCACACCAACTGAAACATCCCCTTCAATTGAGGAAACTTTAAGCCCAATATACACATTGGGAGATGAAGATGAGATGGTGGATTACGAATCTACGCCGGTTCGGGGAGGTATGGATATTAATACGGTGTATTACTTACCTGCCGAATTTCGTGCTATAGGTGGAGAAGGGGAGGTGGCTCAGATGGATTTTGGTCCAAAGAACGCTATCTTCGAGAAGCCAAAAGAACCGGTGAAACACTTGAATCCATTGTACCTCAAAGGTCATATTAACGGATCGTCGATTGCTAGGATGCTCGTTGATGGTGGTGCTGTGGTAAATCTTATGCCCTACTCGTTCTTCAAGAAGTTGGGGTTAGATGATGATGCATTGATGAAGACCAATATGGTACTTAATGGATTTGAGGGTAAAGAAAAGACAGAGGCCAAAGGTGTGATGTGCATGTAACTCACTGTGGGAAGCAAAACTTTGGCCACCACATTCTTCATCGCAGAGGTGCAAGGTAACTATAATGTTATATTAGGCCACGATTGGGTTCATGCTAACCAATGTGTGCCATCCACCATGCATCAATTCTTAATACAATGGATCGATGATGAGGTAGAGGTCATTCACGCGGCTAATTCGGCTTGTGTTGCTTTGGCCGATGGGTCGGTGGATTGGAATCATCCCAATGTTACTTGCTTAACAGGGCATGACCTCTCGGAGTTTGATTTCCTTAGTGCTATGAGGAACGGGTTCATTCCCATCTCTTTAAAGCCGATTGGTGGTAATCGGTTCCAAGGTATGATGTAAACAAGAAGTTAAAATCAATGGCCGATATAAAAATTATCGCCCTAAGCATAAACATGGCCGATATAGAAATTATCGCCCTAAGCACATAAAATGGCCGATGGAGTGTTGACATCATCCTTAGAAAAAGCAAGGTACAAATTATTTTTCGGCACACAAGCTTTGCCGAAAAACAGGGGGGCATGTGTTGACACCAGATTTTGGCATGGTATGAAACGCAATTAAGATGGCCTCATATGAAAAAAAAAACTACATGAATTGTTTTCATCTCGTCGAATCAGTTGATTTTGATATAAAAATCATTCCAATCCAAGTTCGTATGCAAAAGTTAGAGGCAACACTTTGCGGAACGGTCCTGAGTGAAAAAGTGACGTGAGGGACCAGACACCCACCTAGGTGGTGTCTGATGGGTCGCGTGAGTTATTCGGACTTTCCCGGCTGAATGAAGCTTGCCGGCCGAGTAAAAATCTTGCCGGCAAAATAAAAAGCTTGCCGGCGCGAAAAGCTTGCCGGCGTGGAAGCTTGCCGGTGTGAACGCTTGCCGGGTGGAAACCTTGCCGGTGTGAATGCTTGCCGGGGTGGAAACCTTGCCGGTGTGAAAGCTTGCCGGGGTGGAAACCTTGCCGGTGTGGAAAGCTTGCCGGGGTGGAAACCTTGCCGGCGTGGAGAGCTTGCCGGAAAAGTGGAAGCTGTCAAAGTCAATCCGACCAGAAGTTGGAGATGGGCTCGGAAGATTATTCAGATGACCTCGGATGGAAAAGTGTTCTACACGGAATTGTGCGTATCGTCGAAATGGTCAACTTTTCTTTTGGAGTCATCATCATCGGAGATAGTATACGGCCTGCAAAGTTGTTACAAGACTCGGACAGTTCAGAAAACTGCATAATTGAATCCGACCCATAGTTAAAGATGGGCCCTAAAAGTCATAAATACGGCCTTAAAAGGAGAAGTGGCCCATGATGTGTTATGAAGATCATCGAGGCGGACAAGTTTGATGTTGAACTCGACTCCATCCGAGTTAGTATGCGATTTCTACAGCCCACGCGAGAAGCAGGACAGAAGTATGGGACAGATTCGGGCTGAATCCGAGTTGGACTGAAAGTAGAACTGTAGAACGTGAATTGATGTAATTTTCTTATAAGGAAAGCCTAGATGAATCCTTTACTTGTACGGAAAGTCCAGCCGCCTCTTATATATGTTGGGGGTGACGGCCGATTGAACAACACACAATCGAACAAATCAATATACTACTTTTACCCTAGTTTTACATCTCTTCATTGTTCTTTCTCTCTCATTCTTCGTTCGTTCTTCGTTGAAGGGCAGCGATCCTCGAGGCTCTAGGGGCGGGCGAACCGACCTAGGGCAGCCCATAGCCGCCGCGTGTCCAGACGGGGTCCCTCCCGGGCGCGTGGGGTTTCGGGTGCTCAAAAGCGCCCGCCGGATTGCTTGCGTACCGCGCTTCCGGAAGGGTCTCCTTCGACGTGAGCTGCGGTGCACCACCCCCGGCGTCGGAGGTACACGGTGACGTGTTCGTGTGCGAACACATCCATCCATCGCCCACGCCAGCAACTCCTCCCCACGCCGCAACTCTTCTCCAAGCACGCCGAAGCTCCATCGACATATTAATCTTCACGCTAACGGTTGGATTGATGGTAAGTTGTAAGATCCAATCGCAAGATTAGATCCATGATGAGAAAATAAGCAAGTTTGTACCGATCTATAGTTCCGTGAAGACAAACAGCAAATAAGTCGATATTGCCCCTTACGAGGGAGCTTGATTCGTTCTATCTCACTGGCCTTAAGGCTGTGGCAAAAGCAAGTTCTACATCAGTACCTTGGGTGAGTACTGACGAGAAAAAAGGCATGTCCCACCAAAAGCAAATTCTACATCAGTATCGTGGCCGGGTATTAACGAGCAAAAGGCCTGTTCTACCAAACGAAAAGTCTACATCAGTATCTTGGCCGAGTACTGACGAGAAGAAGGGCCTACATCAGTACCGTGGCCGGGTAATGACGAGCAAAAGGCTTCACCAAAGCAAACCCTACACCGGTTTCATGACGGGTGTTGGTGGGTTTGTCCCAAAAATCTATAATCCCATGGCGGGTGTTGATGTGTTTGTTCCAAAAAACTACATCAATCCCTTGGTAAATTGTGATCATCACATGCGAGCGCCGACGAGGCCGGGTCACTATATTCCATCAATATGTCACAATTCTAAACAAGATGAGACACTTTGTTGCTGGGCACCGACGAGGCAAAAGCAACGCACACGTTCATGTTCGATGAATTCATGGGTACATGACTGAGCACCGACGAGGCAAAAGTCACCATATTCATCAACAATTCCCGTTCCAATATCGACATGACGATGGCGTATTGTGATTGGGTCCAGGCAGAATAAAGCCACCCGCACCTACGCATCACCATGATCTATAACCTTTCTGCACTACATCTTCCATGTATCTTGATGAGCGTAGTACACGACGACGACCGCGCGCAGCTTAATCAGAGGTTTTCTGTAGGCTCAACCTTCAGATGTAATTAATCGGATGCATTGCAAAAGCAAAGTGTCGGGAATCAGCGGACTATATGCAATCTCTTCAAGTCAGATACTCCTTAAGCATAGTCGCAAGAAGGCAAAATAGACAACATTGATGTACTTGTAATATGTACGATGATGAATAAAAATACAGAGTTCCCATAATTTATTTCCGTGTTTGTCATGTATTTTGTTTTCGAAACACACGAGTGAAGGGACGCAAATGGGATAGATCTTTGGGAGGCACCACAGATTGGTGGATGAACAAGGCGGAGTGATTGTATTGATTTTCCGCCTCTTCTCTTGGAGTGAAGTTGTTTGGATCATGTGGGTAGAAACCTTGCTCGATGATTCTCCAAAGATTCATTGCGCTGTGATTCAAATGAGACTTGATACGAAAAACCCAATTAGCGAAATCACCCTTTACAAGCTTAGGAGGAGGACCAAAGTTGTTAATATGCGGTGTAGTATCCAGTAGCATCTCCAGCAGGGCATACGGGATGTATCGGAACTCAGAGGCATCTAAGATACTGCTGAATTCTCCTCGGAGACGTGCGACAGCAGAGTAGGCGGCATCATGGACTGCCATCTCAATCGTCATGCCGATACCGTGGAAAAGGTGCAGCTCAGTGTCCGAGTCATCTTGCTGATCATAGATACGAACATCAGCATGGTACTGCTCCTGGTTGAACTCGTAGTAATCCTCGTAGACCATGTACTCGGGGTACCAGCGGTAGCCAAGTCTGGTCAGGAGGGCGATCAGGACAGCTGGAAACCCAGGGGCATCACGAGCCCAAGTGCGAAGCACAAGCTGTGTCGTAGGACGTGGTGGAAACAAACGATCCATCTGAAACAGAGGAAATTCAGGTTTGTCAAACGACAATGAGAATTTTAACACAACTCGGAGAGAAAGGTTAAACAAAACAATGGAAAGGAAAATGATTATCAGACTAATCAGATCAATGACAGGGAAATCGCACAGATATCCAGCTCTCCGGGTAGACGGAATTTACGAGATCCTAAGTGTCGGCGTTAGTAAAATTTATTTAACCCGAATAGAAGAGAGATCAGAGTCCCAGAGTAAAGACGGGGAATAAAAGATCCTAATACCACCCGGTTGGCGACGTGGGCCCGTAAGCCACACAGCCAAGTTAGTAAATTAGTTTTTCGATGTCTAGACTCAACTTCGGCCAAGGAATTGGAAGGGGGCTTCCTACAGGCAGTCGGCTCTGATACCAACTTGTGACGCCCCCGACTCAATCGTGCACTAATCATACACACAAACATGCACGATCAAGCACAGGGACTCACGGGAAGATATCACAACACAACTCTAACACAAATAAACAGAGATCCACAATATTACAGACCAGGGATCACGAGGATCCGAATACATAAGTCAGTCATACAAATAATATCTGAGTACAGACATAGTTAGACAAGTTTTGCCTTAAGAAGGCTAGCACAAACAGCGACTCTAGATCGAAAGGCGAAGGCCTCCTGCCTGGGAGCCTCCGATCCTACTCCTGGTCGGCTGGCTCGATCCAGTAGTACGTGCCGTCTGGACCCTCCTGGTAGTAAGCTCCTGTGGTGGCATCTGGCTCCTGGGCTCCATCGTTTGTTGTATCATCAAAGGGGGTATGGGGGAAAAAGAAGTAACAAAGCAACCATGAGTACTCATCCGAAGTACTCAGCAAGCAAGGATCTACACTACATATGCAACATTATCAAAGGGGAAAGGCTGTATATGTGGATTGGGCTGCAGAAATACCAGAATAGAGTGAAGGCCTAGTCCTATCGAAGACTAGCATCTTCAAACATCTTCACGAAGCCACCATCTTGCAGCAATAGAAGAGAGTAGAATAGCATTTTATTAAGCAAACATGTTGAAGTACAACTTAGAGATCCTTCCTCGACTCCCTGCGAGAAGCGATCCCGAAGCTTCAATTAATTAAACAAGTATCCAGTTCAAGTAGTAGATCGGGATATACAAACTGAGCGTCCTTTACCGTAGGACCGGCTATCGATAGATTATTCATCCCTACAGGGGTGCACTACTGTTACCCAACACGCTCGATCAACTCTGGTCGGACACACTTGCTGGGTAATGCCCGACCTCGGAAGATCAACACGAAGCAGCGCCCTACCTAGGCTCAGCAGAGAGGTCAGCACGCCAGACTAACCTATGCACCCAGAGGTCTTGGGCCATCGCCCTGGGCACCCCGCGCGTTGCGAGACTGGCCGGGGTGCAGGCGCGACACTGAACTCGTCAGTGAAGTATCCAGCCCATTCCCGACAATCAGCCCGCACGGTGAACCGTGACGTCTGAAGAGCTTTCGGGAGGAACGTACGACGTAGAGGGCCCCATAAACCATAATCCCGCGTGGTGGTAGTGCGTATAGGGCACGTCGACCCACTCAGATCAAATACCCAAATCCAATAGGCTCCTTTATTAACACGCGGAGACAATCAGAGTTTCTGAGGCTCCGCCACAATATCACACTCGAGTGCCCTTCCGGCACACCCGATATCATAGATCCCCTTGCGGGTACCCATCAGGGTCGACCCGCCTGTAACAAAGGTCAAAGTAACCGTGTGGTCATATCATCAAAGGGGAAAGCCCGAGGAATCACCCTCGGTGGATTCCACTCAATGAAATTATCAGGGTGAACGTATGAGGCATCACCCTCGAGGTTCACACTAAGGGATTGCACGACAGAGTCATATCGGAAGTGGAGAAGGAGGAATCACCCTCGATGACCATGACCGAGCAGCTACACTGCAGAGTATTCATCAGGAGTGCGTTACGAGGTATCACCCTCGGCACTAGATAGTAACTATGCAGAGTCGTACAACTAAGGGGGTGAGGTGATGTGTCGGTCTCTGGTCGACGATCACATTGATCAAGTCGTCGATGATCAAGCAGGGGCAACAAGGGTAAGGTGGTGGGGGGTCACTGATGGTTCACTACCAACCTATACTAAGCAGTTTAACATAGGCAGGTAAGGTAGCAATAAACAGGTTACAAAAGCAGGCTATTCATCAGAATAGGAACAAGCAATAACAGTAGCAAAATCTAATGCAAGCAGGAGAAATGGAATGGGCGATATCTGGATTCTCAAGGGGAGGGGGCTTGCCTGGTTGCTCTGGCAAGAAAGAGGGGTCGTCAACGGGCTGCTCGTCTGTAGCGTAGTCGTACTCAACTGCAACGGCGTCAGTCTCGGCGTCTATCGAGAGAGAAGGAGGGGGAGAGAAACAATAAATTCACGGCAAAATGCAAACAATATGCATGACATGTCTAAATGATATGCCGGGGTGTTCTACTGCCTAACTAAATGATTTAGTTAATTTAGAAATTTATTCGGATTTATTTAATTAAAGTTGAGCACTATTCATTTACTGAAACCGGTCTAAAAGTTTCATGTTCATCTAGCTAGGGGCATCTGACAGGAATACGGAGGGCGTATTCAGATTCATATCGAAATTCTGAGCAACTTTCATATATAAATTATTTTCATCGGAGTTACGGATTATTTTATATGATTTTTTCAAAGTTTAAACAATATTCTGAAATTACATATTTATTATTAATTCGAATTATCCAGAATAGTAAATGATGACGTCAGCATGACATCAGAGTGATGTCAGCAGGTCAACTGGTCGGTTGACCAGTCAAACCAGACAGGTGGGTCCAGTGGGACCCACATGTCAGTGATAGTGCTAACTAAACAGAGTTAGTTTAATCTAATTAACTTAATTAGACAGTGGGCCCTACTGGTCAGTGAGTGTTTAGTCAGTTGATTAACTAACTAACTAATCATTATTTTTATTAATTCGTTTAATGGGGGTGGGGCCCGCATGTCAGCGAGACAGGGGCGCCCAGTCAGCGTTGACCGAGGTCAACGGGGTCAAAGGGGCCCGCGAGGCCCCACAATCAGTGGCCCAAAGGCGAGGCCCACCGGCCACGTCGGCGCGGCGGCCGGAGACGCGCCGGCGACCATTTCCAGCGGCGGAGCGATCGGGAGGGGGTCGGATTTCGTCCCCTGACCACCAAAACTAGTGCGGACGGGCGGAATCGAACGAGCGCGAAGAGGCGCATCGCGTGGTGGCCGTGGCCCGACCGGAGACGCACTAAAACGACGACGGTGAGCACCATGGCGGTCGCCGGAGTTCGGCCAAAGGCGAGATCGGCGAAAGAGGCTACGGGGAGGGCATCTAACAGCACGGACGGCTTCACCGGGCTGCCCTGAGCAAGCTCGTGGCCTCGGGCGAGCATGACAGCGCCTAGCGTGACGACGGCGATCTACGCGGCGGAGCTAGCTTCGGCCGGTGGTGGCAGCGGCAGCAACGGGGCGCGAGCGAGCGAATGAAGAGGGGAAGGAGGAGCGTGGGCTCACAGTGGGTTGTAGGGGACTGGCAGCGAGCTCGAGGAGGGCTCGACGGAGGCGAATCGGCGCCGGAGACGAAGATGACCGCGCGGGGAAGAAGAGGTTGGGGAGGTTGAAGCAGCGGCGATGAGCTCCAGTGCGCGGCGTCAGGCGATGTAGATGACGACGACGAGGCCGTAGGACATGGCGGAGCGATGAACGGGGCACGGCGGCCGCGGGATCGACGGTGGTGATGGAGGGAGGTTTCGGTCGAGCTCCCGCACGAGCAGAGGAGGGGACAAGGGGAAAAACGTGGGCGCACTAGGGTTCGGGGAGAGGGCGAGGCGCTCGAGCGCGGCCATATAGGCGACGGGGAGCCGTGGGATCGACGACACGGCGACGAGCGCCTGTCGGATGCGCGCGCGCTGACGCGTGCGCGAGGGGGGAGACGACCCGGCTGTTGGGCTGGGCCGGCCACTGTAGCGCAGGCTTAAGTGCACAGTAACTCTTTAGGCCTTTTCCAATTTTCCTTATTCTGTTTTCTTTTTCTTTTCTGCCTTGCAAATAGTTTGGCACCCAAATGAATTTTGTAAAATATGTGACCTGGTCCATAAATCACAGTGCAACATATCCTATGACCAAAAATTAGTTTGGGGTATTTATCATTTCATATTTAATTTAGATTAAATAAAAGGTTACTAAATATTGTCTTTAGTCACTATTTGAGGATGTTTGAGTCACTTATCCAATTTCAACAAGATTGGTTACAATTTTATAATTGCCTCTAGAATATTTGTTATCTAATGAACATTTTAGTTTTTGACTTGGACAACTTTTACATTCCACTTTGAATTTAATTGAGGTTTGAATTAGGAGTTTGAAATGCAATATGATGCAAATGATGATTATGCACTGTTAATCTAGCTGACTTGTCATTATCAAAAGTGATCATTGTTGCTAAGTACATGGGGTGTTACAACTCTCCTCCACTAACAAGAATTCTCGTCCCGAGAATTAAGAGGAAGACTGAAAGAAAGCGGGGTATTCTTCGCGAAGACGATCCTCGCGTTCCCAAGTGGCTTCATCTTCAGAATGATTCGACCACTGAACTTTAAGGAATTTGATTGCCTTCTGATGAGTTCGACGCTCAGCTTGATCAAGAATACGGATGGGATATTCTGGATAGCATAGATCTTCCCGTAATTCAAGCATTTCGTGATCCACAGCTCGAATAGGATCCTTGAAGCAGCGACGAAGTTGGGATACATGAAAGACATCATGCACTTGAGAAAGATTTGGTGGCAATTGCAATTGATATGCCACTTCTCCTCGACGGTCAAGAATACGGAACAGGCTAATGTAGCGAGGAGCTAACTTGGCTTTGATTCCGAACCGATGAGTGCCTTTCAACGGAGTGACTTGAAGGTAAGCTTGCTCGCCAGGCTGATAGACCATTTCCTGGTGCTTTCGGTCATAGTTGCTCTTCTGACGAGACTGAGCAGTTTTCAGATGTTCACGGACAATGCGGACTTGTTCTTCAGCTTGCTGAACAATGTCCGGTCCGACGAGTGAGCGTTCCTCGGTTTCTGACCAATTCAGAGGGGTTCGACACTTATGTCCGTATAGAACTTCAAATGGTGCCATCTTCAGACTAGCTTGATAGCAATTGTTGTAAGAGAATTCGGCATACGGGAGAGATTCCTCCCATTTCTTACCGAAGGAGATGACACAAGCTCGAAGCATATCTTCGAGCACCTGATTAACACGTTCGACTTGACCCTTTGACTGAGGGTGAAAGGCGGTACTGAAGGACAGGTGAGTTCCCATAGCTTCTTGGAAACTATTCCAGAATCTGGAGGTAAAGAGGTTGCCACGATCCGAACTGATCTCCAACGGAACACCGTGGAGTGACACAATTCGGGAAACATACAAGTCTGCTAACTGGCTAGCAGTGATTGTCTCCTTGACTGGCAGAAAGTGAGCAACCTTTGAGAATCGGTCAATGACGACAAAGATAGCATCATGACCCTTCTGAGATCTAGGAAATCCAGTAATGAAATCCATTTGGACCTTGTCCCATTTCCATTCAGTAATATCAAGTGGTTGCAGAGTTCCAGCAGGCCTTTGATGTTCTGCTTTAATGCGGCGGCAGACATCACACTCAGAAACATAACGAGCAATGTCTCGCTTCATATTAGGCCACCAGTATCTCTGACAAATGTCACGGTACATCTTTGTGCTACCAGGATGAATTGACAGAGGAGTGTCATGAGCTTCTTTCATAACGTGTTCCCTCTCATCCTTGAACTTGGGTACGAAGAGACGGCGTTGGAAGAATAGGATCCCATCATTATCAAGATGGAATTCCGATGGCTTTCCTTTTTCGAGGTATCACTTAATCCTTTCAACTTCAAAGTCATACTTTTGTATAATCTTAATGCTGTGCTCAAGATCCGGTTCAACAACCAGGGTATTGAGATAACCCTGCGGAACAATATTGAGGTTCAATTTGCGAAGCTCTTCATAAAGAACGGGTTGTGCTTCCTGAACCATAAGATTGTTGCAATAAGCCTTGCGACTCAAAGTATCGGCCATTACATTAGCCTTGCCAGGGGTATATGAGATATTCATACCATAATCGGCAATTGTCTCGAGCCATCTTTGTTGACGAAGGTTCAGATCTGGTTGAGTATATAGATACTTCAAACTCTGATGATCCATGTATATCTCGCAACGATTACCGAGAAGGTAATGTCGCCATAGCTTCAGAGCATAAATAACCGCAGAAAGTTCGAGATCATGCACTGGGTAATTTTCTTCATGAGGACGCAATTGTCGAGAGGCATAAGCAATCACTTTGCGCTCTTGCATTAGGACACAGCCTAATCCTTGACGAGATGCATCACAGTATATCACGAAATCCTTTTGGTAATCCGGGGGTGCTAGCACTGGGGCAGATGTTGACTTATCTTTAAGTGTCTGAAAGCTTTCTTGACATTTTTCTGTCCACTCAAATTTAACATCTTTGTGGAGCAGATCAGTAAGTGGCTTTGCAATCTAGGAAAAGTTCTCAATGAATCGACGGCAATAACTAGCGAGTCCGAGAAAACTTCTGACTTGCTTAACATTCTTCGGGGGAGTCCAATCAAGAATAGCCTGAACTCGCTCGGGGTTAACAGCAATGCCATTCTTGGAAATCACATGACCAAGATAGGTCACTTCAGATAACCAGAACTCACACTTTCAGTACTTGGCGTATAGCTGGTGTTCTCGAAGCTTCTCCAATACAAGCCGAAGATGTTCAGCATGTTCTTCTTCATTCTTGGAATATATAAGGATATCATCCAAATAAACCACGACGAATTTGTCGAGGTAATCCATGAAGATATAGTTCATCAACCGGGAGAAGGTTGCTGGAGCATTTGTTAAGCCAAATGACATGACGGTGTACTCATAAGAGCCATATCAAGTAACAAAGGCAGTCTTCGGAATATCCTCTTCACGAACACGGATCTGATGATAACCCAACCTCAAGTCGAGTTTAGAGAAGACAGAGGATCCAGCAAGCTGATCATAAAGATCATTGATCCGGGGCAGTGGGTATTTATTCTGGATTGTAGCTTGGTTAATGGGCTGGTAATCCTGAACCAATCGGTTAGTTCCATCCTTCTTCTTAACGAAGAGTGAAGGTGCTCCCCAAGCAGAGGAACTGGGGCGGATGAAACCTTTCTTAAGTGACTTGTTGATTTCTTCCTTAAGTTCAAGGAGTTCATGCGGCGGCATCTTGTAAGGACGCTTCGCAATAGGGGTAGTGCCAGGCTTCAAGTCAATGACAAACTCGACAGCTCTAATCGGGGGTATTCCTGGAAGCTCTTCTGGAAAGACGTCCGGAAAATCTCGAACGACAGGAATGTTCTCGATTCCTTCCAGAGGTGAGGCATTCAAAGCATTCAGAGCATATATCTGAGCTTCAACATCCCGAGTAATTCGGGCGGTGTAGTTTACTATCTCATTGGAGGGGTGAAGAAGTTGGACGACTTTAGTGGCACAATTGATCGAAGCTATAAGAGCTTTCAACCAATCCATTCTGAGGATTAGGTCTATGGTGGAAGACTTCAAGACGATGGGTGAGGCAAGGAATTCCAACCCTTTAATTTCGACGGTAACGTCAGGTGCTATCACGTCAGCATGACAATGACCTCCGGGAGTTTTAACGACTAACGAAGTATGCATCTTCTCATACCGAATGCCATGCATGAATGCAAATTTTCCAGAGATGAATGAATGTGATGCTCCTAAATCAAATAAAACAGAAGCAGGTACTGAGTTAACGAGAAGGGTACCCATCACAGTAGCAGGCTGATCCTGGACTTCTTCAATATCAATGTTGTAAGCGTGTCCACGACCATGAGCAGTAGACCCAGTATTATAGTTGCGGGCCTGATTATTGCCACGACCATTGCCACGGCCAGTACGAGGGAAAGCAAACCGATTCTGAGTCTGGCGGCAGTCTTTAGCATTGTGACCTGGTTTGCGACACTTGAAGCACAGACCATCTTCAGGACGAAGAGGAGCATTGTGTTGAATAGCTTGAGCTCTTGGCTGCCTCGGTGGTGGAGGAGGTAGACGTGGTGCAGCATAGTTGCTCTTTGGCGTAGGGGCATTTGGACGGAACACGTTATTGGGAATCTAGACTCGACGCTTCTGTGCTGAGCCCAAAGATGAGCCAGCATCACGATAGCGCTTCTGCGAGTCCTTATGCTTCATCTGAGCGGTCTCAACCAGAATAGCCTTGTTCACAAGAGTAGCAAAGTCGTTGAAGTCTTGAGCAGCAAGGGCAAGCTTGATGTCTGGGTGGAGTCCATTACGAAACTTCTCTTGTCTACGAGCATCCGTGGCGATGTCTTCTTCAGCATAGCGGGAGAGGTCAAGAAATTCCCGCTGATAAGCTTCGACAGTCTTGTTGCCCTAAGTGAGGTTGCGGAACTGAGTTTTCATCCGGTCCATAATTCCCTGAGGAATATAACGGGCACGGAAAGCAGCCTGGAACTCATACCAGGTAACTATTGTTCCAGCAGGCAGTGTACGCTTGTGTGTGTCCCACCATTGAGCAGCGGGACCCTTTAGGGAAAAGGCCGCGAAGGTGACGAAGTTGGCAGGGGCGACATTAGCAGACTCCATCTCGTGAGTGATGTCGCGGAGCCAGTCATCAGCATCCAGTGGCTTGTCAGAGTTGCAGAACTGAGTGGGGTTGAGTCGCATAAACTCTGTCAAAGTTATTGAAGCAGGGTTCAGGTTTTGGTTGTTCTGATGCAGAAACTGGGCCATGATTCAGGTCATGAACTGACGGTTGAGCTCGAATTGTTGCATCATAGCTGCCATATAGTCTGGCAGTGGTGGGCGTTCAAGGGCACGACCACGACCACGACCACCTAGTCTAACCATCCTGCTCAGTATCAACAAGGGGCAGTTTAGTAAAAGAAATTGCAAGTGTTTAGCGACAAGCATGATGTAACTCGACCACAATTAAGCAGTGTAACAGATACATAACAGTAGTCAATTAAGACATACAGATCCATACATAGAGTCGGGTACATGCGGACAGCATAACGGTGCAAATTCAAAAGCTAGACATACTAGGCGGCGCGCAGGCACGCGGTAAGGAAGTACACAACGAGACATAGCAAAGGCTACATCAACATCGGGGAAAACCACTGAAACGGGGTAACTGCGAGTGCGGACGACGAATGTTCATCGCGGTAGGATCCTGCGCTCCATGTGCACTCTGATGCAGAACCCGGTCTCGAGCTGTAAGAAGAGGTCCACGTGCAGGTGTGTGACCTCCAACAGCAGGCCAATCAATACCAGCATACATCTGAGTCCTGCGCGGATAAAGGATGTGCTCCAGATGTATCCCTGCACGAACAGCGGGTAGCAACTGCGTCATAGCATCATAGAGACGTGCTCGAGTGGCAACCAACTCGACGGCAAGAGCCCGAACAGTGCGATCTAGAGCCTGAGTGCACTGAATCAAAACGCGCGGGTCGTAGCGACGAGGCTCGTACGGGGCACAGATAGCTGTGTAGTATCCAGTAGCATCTCCAGCAAGGCATACGAGATGTATCGGAACTCAGAGGCATCCAAGGTACTGCTGAATTCTCCTCGGAGACATGCGACAGCAGAGTAGGTGGCGTCATGGACTGCCATCTCAATCATCATGCCGATACCGTGGAAAAGGTGCAGCTCAGTGTCCGAGTCATCTTGCTGATCATAGATACGAACATCAGCATGGTACTGCTCCTGGTTGAACTCGTAGTAATCCTCGTAGACCATGTACTCGAGGTACCAGCGGTAGCCAAGCTGGTCAGGAGGGCGATCAGGACAGCTGGAAACCCAGGGGCATCACGAGCCCAAGTGCGAAGCACAAGCTGTGTCGTAGGACGTGGTGGAAACAAATGATCCATCTGAAACAGAGGAAATTCAGGTTTGTCAAACGACAATGAGAATTTTAACACAACTCGAAGAGAAAGGTTAAACAAAACGATGGAAAGGAAAATGATTATCAGACTAATCAGATCAATGACAGGGAAATCGCACAGATATCCAGCTCTCCGGGTAGACGGAATTTACGAGATCCTAAGTGTCGGCGTTAGTAAAATTTATTTAACCCGAATAGAAGAGAGATCAGAGTCCCAGAGTAAAGACGGGGAATAAAAGATCCTAATACCACCCGATTGGCGACGTGGGCCCGTAAGCCACACAGCCAAGTTAGTAAATTAGTTTTTCGATGTCTAGACTCAACTTCGGCCAAGGAATTGGAAGGGGGCTTCCTACAGGCAGTCGGCTCTGATACCAACTTGTGACGCCCCCGACTCAATCGTGCACTAATCATACACGCAAACATGCACGATCAAGCACAGGGACTCACGGGAAGATATCACAACACAACTCTAACACAAATAAACGGAGATCCACAATATTACAGACCAGGGATCACGAGGATCTGAATACATAAGTCAGTCATACAAATAATATCTGAGTACAGACATAGTTAGACAAGTTTTGCCTTAAGAAGGCTAGCACAAACAATGACTCTAGATCGAAAGGCGAAGGCCTCCTGCCTGGGAGCCTCCGATCCTACTCCTGGTCGGCTGGCTCGATCCAGTAGTACGTGTCGTCTGGACCCTCCTGGTAGTAAGCTCCTGTGGTGGCATCTGGCTCCTGGGCTCCATCGTTTGTTGTATCATCAAAGGGGGTATGGGGGAAAAAGAAGTAACAAAGCAACCATGAGTACTCATCCGAAGTACTCAGCAAGCAAGGATCTACACTACATATGCAACATTATCAAAGGGGAAAGGTTGTATATGTGGACTGGGCTGCAGAAATACCAGAATAGAGTGAAGGCCTAGTCCTATCGAAGACTAGCATCTTCAAACATCTTCACGAAGCCACCATCTTGCAGCAATAGAAGAGAGTAGAATAGCATTTTATTAAGCAAACATGTTGAAGTACAGCTTAGAGATCCTTCCTCGACTCCCTGCGAGAAGCGATCCCGAAGCTTCAATTAATTAAACAAGTATCCAGTTCAAGTAGTAGATTGGGATATACAAACTGAGCGTCCTTTACCGTAGGACCGGCTATCGATAGATTATTCATCCCTGCAGGGGTGCACTACTGTTACCCAACACGCTCGATCAACTCTGGTCGGACACACTTGCTGGGTAATGCCCGACCTCGGAAGATCAACACGAAGCAGCGCCCTACCTAGGCTCAGCAGAGAGGTCAGCACGCCAGACTAACCTATGCACCCAGAGGTCTTGGGCCATCGCCCTGGGCACCCTGCGCGTTGCGAGACTGGCCGGGGTGCAGGCGCGACACTGAACTCGTCAGTGAAGTATCTAGCCCATTCCCGACAATCAGCCCGCACGGTGAACCGTGACATCTGAAGAGCTTTCGGGAGGAACGTACGACGTAGAGGGCCCCATAAACCATAATCCCGCGTGGTGGTAGTGCGTATAGGGCACGTCGACCCACTTAGATCAAATACCCAAATCCAATAGGCTCCTTTATTAACACGCGGAGACAATCAGAGTTTCTGAGGCTCCGCCACAATATCACACTCGAGTGCCCTTCCGGCACACCCGATATCATAGATCCCCTTGCGGGTACCCATCAGGGTTGACCCGCCTGTAACAAAGGTCAAAGTAACCATGTGGTCATATCATCAAAGGGGAAAGCCCGAGGAATCACCCTCGGTGGATTCCACTCGACGAAATTATCAGGGTGAATGTATGAGGCATCACCCTCGAGGTTCACACTGAGGGATTGCACGACAGAGTCGTATCGGAATTGGAGAAGGAGGAATCACCCTCGATGACCATGACCGAGCAGCTACACTGCAGAGTATTCATCAGGAGTGCGTTACGAGGTATCACCCTCGGCACTAGATAGTAACTATGCAGAGTCGTACAACTAAGGGGGTGAGGTGATGTGTCGGTCTCTGGTCGACGATCACATTGATCGAGTCGTCGATGATCAAGCAGGGGCAACAAGGGTAAGGTGGTGGGGGGTCACTGATGGTTCACTACCAACCTATACTAAGCAGTTTAACATAGGCAGGTAAGGTAGCAATAAACAGGTTACAAAAGCAGGCTATTCATCAGAATAGGAACAAGCAATAATAGTAGCAAAATCTAATGCAAGCAGGAGAAATGGAATGGGCGATATCTGGATGCTCAAGGGGGGGGGGCTTGCGTGGTTGCTCTGGCAAGAAAGAGGGGTCGTCAACGGGCTGCTCGTCTGTAGCGTAGTCGTACTCAACTGCAACGGCGTCGGTCTCGGCGTCTATCGAGAGAGAAGGAGGGGGAGAGAAACAATAAATTCATGGCAAAATGCAAACAATATGCATGACATGTCTAAATGATATGCCGGGGTGTTCTACTGCCTAACTAAATGATTTAGTTAATTTAGAAATTTATTCGGATTTATTTAATTAAAGTTGAGCACTATTCATTTACTGAAACCGGTCTAAAAGTTTCTTGTTCATCTAGCTAGGAGCATCTGACAGGAATACGGAGGGCGTATTCAGATTCGTATCGAAATTCTGAGCAACTTTCATATATAAATTATTTTCATCGGAGTTACGGATTATTTTATATGATTTTTTTCAAAGTTTAAACAATATTCTGAAATTACATATTTATTATTAATTCGAATTATCCAGAATAGTAAATGATGATGTCAGCATGACATCAGAGTGATGTCAGCAGGTCAACTGGTCGGTTGACCAGTCAAACCAGACAGGTGGGTCCAGTGGGACCCACATGTCAGTGATAGTGCTAACTAAACAGAGTTAGTTTAATCTAATTAACTTAATTAGACAGTGGGCCCTACTGGTCAGTGAGTGTTTAGTCTGTTAATTAACTAATTAACTAACTAATCATTATTTTTATTAATTCGTTTAATGGGGGTGGGGCCCGCATGTCAGCGAGACAGGGGCGCCCAGTCAGCGTTGACAGAGGTCAACGGGGTCAAAGGGGCCCGCGGGGCCCCACAGTCAGTGGCCCAAAGGCGGGGCCCACCGGCCACGTCGGCGCGGCGGCCGGAGATGCGCCGGCGACCATTTCCAGCGGCGGAGCGATCGGGAGGGTGTCGGATTTCGTCCCCCGACCACCAGAACGAGTGCGGACGGGCGGAATCGAACGAGCGCGAAGAGGCGCATCACGTGGTGGCCGTGGCCCGACCGGAGACGCACTAAAACGACAGCGGCGAGCACCGTGGCGGTCGCCGGAGTTCGGCCAAAGGCGAGATCAGCGAAAGAGGCTACGGGGAGGGCATCTAACGGCACGGACGGTTTCACCGGGCTACCCTGAGCAAGCTCGTGGCCTCGGGCGAGCATGACAGCGCCTAGCGCGACGACGGCGATCTACGCGGCGGAGCTAGCTTCGGCCGGTGGTGGCAGTGGCAGCAACGGGGCGCGAGTGAGCGAATGAAGAGGGGAAGGAGGATCGTGGGCTCACAGTGGGTCGTAGGGGACTGGCAGCGAGCTCGGGGAGGGCTCGACAGAGGCGAATCGGCGCCGGAGACGAAGATGACCGCGCGGGGAAGAAGAGGTTGGGGAGGTCGAAGCAGCAGCCACGAGCTCCAATGCGCAGCGTCAGGCGATGTAGATGACGACGACGAGGCCGTAGGACATGGCAGAGCGATGAATGGGGCACGGCGGCCGCGGGATCGACGGTGGCGACGGCGGGAGGTTTCAGTCGAGCTCCCGCACGAGCAGAGGAGGGGACGAGGGGAAAAACATGGGCGCGCTAGGATTCGGGGAGAGGGCGAGGCGCTCGGGCGCGGCCATATAGGCGACGGGGAGCCGTGGGATTGACGACACGGCGATGAGCGCCTGTCGGATGCGCGCGCACTGATGCGTGCGCGAGGGGGAGACAACCCGGCTGTTGGGCTGGGCCGGCCACTGTAGCGCAGGCTTAAGTGCACAGTAACTCTTTAGGCCTTTTCCAATTTTCCTTATTCTGTTTTCTTTTTCTTTTCTGCCTTGCAAATAGTTTGGCACCCAAATGAATTTTGTAAAATATGTGACCTGGTCCATAAATCACAGTGCAACATATCCTATCACCAAAAATTAGTTTGGGGTATTTATCATTTCATATTTAATTTAGATTAAATAAAAGGTTACTAAATATTGCCTTTAGTCACTGTTTGAGGATGTTTGAGTCACTTATCCAATTTCAACAAGATTGGTTACAATTTTATAATTGCCTCTAGAATATTTGTTATCTAATGAACATTTTAGTTTCTGACTTGGACAACTTTTACTTTCCACTTTGAATTTAATTGAGGTTTGAATTAGGAGTTTGAAATGCAATATGATGCAAATGATGATTATGCACTGTTAATCTAGCTGACTTGTCATTATCAAAAGTGATCACTGTTGCTAAGTACATGGGGTGTTACAGTAACTCTTTTAGCATAGACTTGACCTCGGCCGTCATACATATCTTAAGTGAAGCCATTGCTTCATTTAAGTCATCTCGGGTGATCGAGTTCAACTCCACGGCCTCGGGCACTTCCTCCACTTCGTCAACCATACTCTTCGGGTGGTAAAACCCTTAATAAAGAGACAAGGCTCTGATACCAATTGAAAGGATCGAAATGGTTGACTAGAGGGGGGGTGAATAGGCAACTACCAATTTTTAACTTTTCTTAATAAATTAGGGTTAGCAACAAATAGATTGTCTAGATATGAAACTAGGTGATCAACCGATATGATGCTAGCAACACAATCAACACAAGCAACACAAGCAAGCAAGGGATAGAACACAAGTAAAGCTTCTACAAAGTAAAGGTAAGAGATAACCACAAATGGAGACGGTGGAGACGAGGATGTGTTACCGAAATTCCTTCCCTTTGAGAGGAAGTACGTCTCCGTTGGAGCGATGTGGAGGCACAATGCTCCCAAAGAAGCCACTAGGGCCACCGTATTCTCCTCATGCCCTCACACAATGCGAGATGCCGTGATTCCACTAGTGGTGCCCTTGAAGGCGGCAACCGGACCTTTACAAACAAGGTTGGGGCTCTCTCCACAACCGAATTGGAGGCTCCCAACACCACCACGAAGCTTCACCACAATGGAATGTGGCTCTGAGGTGACCTCAACCGTCTAGGGTACTCAAACACCCAATAGTAACAAGATCCGCAAGGGATTAGTGGGGGGGTCAAATTTCTCTTGGTGGAAGAGTAGATCTAGGCCTTCTCAAGCAATCCCTAATGAATCAACAGGTTTGATTGGCTAGGGAGAGAGATCAGGCAAGAATGAGTGAGGGAGTCCTGGATTAAGGGGTCCTCGGGCGTCCAGGCTATGTAACATGGGCCGGACTGATGGGCCATGAAGATACAAGACAGAAGACTCTCTCCCGTGTCCAGATGGGACTCTCCTTAGCGTGGACGGCAAGCTTGGCGTTGGGATATGAAGATTCCTTTCTCTGTAACCGACTTTGTACAACCCTAGTCCCCTCCGGTGTCTATATAAACCAAACGGTTTAGTCCATAGGGACAATCATAATCAGACAGGCTAGACTTCTAGGGTTTTAGCCATTACGATCTCGTGGTAGATCAACTCTTGTAATACTCATATTCATCAAGATCAATCAAGCAGGACGTAGGGTATTACCTCCATAGAGAGGGCCCGAACCTGGGTAAACATCATGTCCCCCGTCTCCTGTTACCATCGACCTTAGACGCACAGTTCGGGACCCGCTACCCGAGATCCGCCGGTTTTGACACCGACATTGGTGCTTTCATTGAGAGTTCCGCTGTGTCATCGCTAGAAGACTCGATGGCTCCATCAATCATCCACAACGATGCGGCCTTAAGGGAGGTCTTTCTCCCCGGCCAGATCTTTGTATTCGGCGGCTTCATACTGCGGGCCAACTCGCTTGGCCACCTAGAGCAGATCGACAGCTACACCCCTGGCCATCAGGTCAGGTTTGGAAGCTTGAACTACGTTGCTGATATCTGCGGAGACTTGATCTTCGACGGATTCGAGCCCATGGCAGTCGCTCCCTACCACCGCGATGAACATGACCTAAATCTGTCATCGGACCATACCCGGGAGATAGCGCCTGTAACTGCCCTGGCCCTAGATCTGGAGCAGATTGCGCCATCCGAGGACGGGAAGCTCAACCCCGCCACGGAAGCCGCAGACTCAGCGGCGTTGGAGCCGCACACAGACCCAACTTCGAACGGGAGCTGTGTCACCGGAACCTCGGATTCGTCTCCGGCCACAGGTTCCGAACCGCGTGCGTCCGCGCCCATCGAGCTCGATCGGGCGCCGATTGTCGAGTTCAGCTCCGCGGACATCTTCCGACACTCACCTTTGGGTGATGTTCTAAAATCATTAAAAACCCTCTCCTTAGCGGGGGACTTACAGCCGAATTATATCTGGTTTGAACTGGAGGCTGATGACGGAGAATTTCGCTTCCCACCCATCGCCCACTTCATTGCCACTGTCGAAGACCTAACCGACATGCTCGATTACGACTCCGAAGACATCGACGGTATGGACGACGATGCCGGAGAGGAGCAGGCCCAAAACCCGCCGTTTACCGGGCGCTGGACAGCCACCTCCTCGTATGACGTGTACATGGTGGATACTCCCAAAAAGAATAACGGCGATAACAAGAAAGATCCAGTCGAGGATAAACCTCCTGAGACACAGCCAAAGCACCGACGTCAACGGCACCGCTCTAAATCACGCCGTGGAAAAGACAGCAATACAGGCACAAGAGAAAACAATACTCCGAACGATGCCGAAGACAAAGAAGATCCCGCCGAGCCGACTTCCGAACAGGACGGTAGGGAAGACGGGCAAGTCAGCCCTGACGAACAGGCCATAAATGAAGACTCGAAGGACAGCAACTATCTTCCACTCTCCGAAGATGAGGTGAGCCTCGGCGACGAAGACTTTATTGTGCCTGAGGAACCCGTCGAGTAGGAGCGCTTTAAGCGCCGGCTAATAGCCACTGCGAGGAGCCTCAAAAAGAAACAGCAGCAGCTTCAAGCTGATTGAGATCTACTCAACGATAGATGGACTGATGTCCTGGCAGCCGAGGAATACGGACTCGAGCGCCCCATTAAAAGTTACCCGAAGTGCAAATTGCTACCCCAATTCGACGACGAGGCACTTGAGCCCATGCCATCAACATGTAATGCGGCTGACCGACCACCACGTGGCCGGGACAAAGCGGCAACTCAAGCCGAACACCTGCCCATACTACCTCGCCATAAAGGCAAAGACACCACAGCTCGGGAATACACATATGACCTGCGGCAAAACCTGGAGAACAGAGTAGGTCAGTCCAGATCGATCTACGGATCGCGGGGGCATGCCCTGGCGCGCGACGACGGCTATCAAGCCAGACGTACCGAGCATAACCACGTCCGGGCCGAAAACCGCAGACAGACTACATCCGCACTACGTCGCGACTTGGCCCGATATAGAGGCGCCGCACATCCCCTCTGCTTCACTGATGAAGTAATGGAGCACGAATTCCCAGAAGGGTTTAGACTCGTAAATATCGAATCATATGATGGAACAACAGATCCCGTGGTATGGATTGAGGATTTTCTTCTCCATATTCATATGGCCCGCGGTGATGACCTTCACGCCATCAAATACCTCCCACTAAAACTCAAGGGGCCAGCTCGGCACTGGTTAAACAGTCTGCCTGGAAACTCTATTGGCAGCTGGGAGGACTTGGAAGACGCCTTCCGCGATAACTTCCAAGGCACATATGTACGACCTCCAGATGCCGACGACTTAAGTCACATAGTTCAACAGCCTGGAGAGTCGGCCAGGAAATTCTGGACTAGGTTCCTAACTAAAAAGAACCAGATCGTCGACTGCCCGGATGCCGAAGCCCTAGTGGCCTTTAAGCATAGCATCCGCGACGAATGGCTCGCTCGTCACCTCGGCCAAGAAAAGCCGAACTCCATGGCAGCCCTCACGACACTCATGACCCGCTTTTGTGCTGGCGAGGATAGTTGGCTAGCCCGTAGCAATAACACTGCAAGCGATGCCGGTACCTCTGAAGCCAAGAATAGCAATGACAAGCCCCGACGCAACAGGCACAAGCGCCGAAGCAATGGTGGCACTGCCGACGACACGGCGGTCAACGCCGGTTTCAGCGGCTCCAAGTACGGCCAGCGGAAGAAGCCATATAAAAGAAACAATCCGGGCTCATCCAGCTTGGACCGCATACTCGATCGTCCATGTCATATCCACGGCACCCCTAATAAACCAGCCAATCATTCCAACAGAGACTGTTGGGTTTTTAAACAGGCCGGCAAGTTAAATGCCGAAAACAAGGAGAAGGGGTCGCAATGCGATGACGACGACGAGGAGTCCCGTCCGCCGAACACAGGAGGACAGAATAAGTTCCCTCCCCAGGTTAAAACGGTGAACATGATATACGCCACTCATATCCCCAAAAGGGAGCGTAAACGAGCGCTCAGGGACGTCTATGCGATAGAGCCAGTCGCCCCAAAGTTCAACCCATGGTCGTCCTGCCCGATCACCTTCGATCACAGGGACCATCCGACCAGTATCCGTCATGGCGGTTCAGCCGCACTGGTCCTCGATCCAATTGTTGATGGATTCCATCTCACACGCGTCCTCATGGACGGCGGCAGCAGCCTGAACCTGCTCTATCAGGATACAGTGCGCAAAATGGGCATCGATCCCTCAAGGATCAAACCCACAAAAACTACCTTTAAAGGAGTCATACCAGGTGTAGAGGCCCGCTGTACGGGCTCAATCACACTGGAGGTTGTCTTCGGATCCCTGGACAACTTCAGAAGCGAAGAGCTGATCTTCGATATCGTCCCCTTCCACAGCGGCTATCACGCACTGCTCAGACGAACCGCATTTGCTCGATTCAATGCGGTGCCACACTTTGCTTATCTCAAGCTCAAGATGCCGGGACCGTGCGGCGTCATAACAGTTAACGGAAACAGGGAGCACTCCCTTCGTACCGAGGAGCACACCGCAGCCTTTGCAGCGGAAGTACAGAGCGGCCTTGCCAAACAGAATCTTAATTCAGCGGCCAAGCTCCCAGACACTGTCAAGCGGATCCGGACTACTCCGCAGCATAACAGTCCGGCTCGTCAGGAGTTAGACTAGCAATCCGGCCTCCGTCTCCGTCCCGGCCAAATGGCGGCATACGTACCACGCGTACATAACTACGCACTTAAAATACCATGGGCATAGACGGAGGCATAACTAGATTGTGGTCCATAATACGGCTCGACCTCCCCTGGACACACATACTTTCACTTTTTCTTTTTTATCCTTTTCAGGTTTCTTTTCCACAGGCCCCTCAAGATGGCCTGATCATCGGTCCCTTCGAAGGATAGATACACCAAGACAGCAAGAAGCATTGAGGTATACGGGAATCTTTAGGAGGTCTTTTTAATGATCACTCCACCTATTCTCAGGACCCGCACATAGCTCTCCCTTGGTCATGGCATGTTAAATAGCCCTGTTGCTTATCGCACTATTTATACGCTTCGACGTATCAATAAAATTATAATAGAAACAGTTCGCGGCCCAACTTCTGCGGCACTAGCTTACTACTTCATTTTTTCTTGATAATCTTATCAATTGCACCCGTACACTTTGGTACGGCTTAAGTTTGCCAAGGGCTTTATTGCGCCCCATATTATGGCAACAAAGTCCGAACACTTTTTACAGTATAGTTCGGCACCCCGAATTTAACATTATATGCATTGGCTCCGAATCATGTCTTTGGTCAATAGTTGGGTTGCCCGGCTCCTGTGCTTACTACCTTACGTTCCGCTATACCGGCTAGGGTAGTAAAGGGAGAACTACTGCGATTGTGCCCTGGTTCATCCAGATGAGCACCTCAGTAGAGAAAGCCAAAAACTGACTGTCATGATGCGGCGTGAGCCGGTCAGCTCTTCGGAGGTTATAAATCTTTTGCGATTTTTTCCGCATTATGCGATGAATCGGTCTCTACCCGATCAGGTGTTTACAGCACCCTAGTTCGGACTCACGAATACTAGGGGCTGTGCCTAAATTTCTATTATAAAACTCCTATGGCTAAGTGAGGGTGATAAAGCCACATAGTCCGATTGCCTGGTTCGTTGCGCTAAACACCTCCTTCAAGGACCAAACTTTGGATCAAGAGTGTTTAGATTTTATCCCGAACACCCCCGTACTACCTACGTGGGGGCTGAAGCCGACGACTGGCCAACTCTCAGATTTAATAAAACGGCCGCACAGGAGGAAAAATCTTGATATAAACAACTAATATTATATTTTTTGCTCCACTATACAGGACAGGATAACATGAATATATTCATTCAAAGATAATGTCTTTTGCACACTGCTCCGCTACAATGCGGGATCCCTCCAGGACATCGTCAAAATATCGCTCGGGCGTGCGGTGCTCCTTGCCCGCGGGCGGTCCCTCGGTCGCGAGCTTGACGGCGTTCATCTTCGCCCACTGTATCTTGACATGGGCGAAGGCCATCCGCGCACCTTCAATGCAGACCGACCGCTTGATGGCATCAAGCCGAGGGCAGGCAGCAACCAGTCGCTTCACGAGCCTGAAGTAGCTATTGGGTATGGCTTCGGCAGGCCATAGATGGATTATCAAATCCTTCATAGCCAATTCAGCTGCCCTATGCAGTTCGGTCAGCTGTTTCAGCTGATCGCTGAGGGGCACCGGATGCTCTGGCGCAAGGTATTGCGACCATAACAGCTTCTCCATTGAGCTCCCCTCTTCGGCTCAGAAGAAATCCACGGCATCAGCAATGCTGCGCGGCAAATCCGCAAATGCTCCTGGAGAACTCCAAATCCGGGTCAGTAAGAGGTACCTTTTCTTCACAAATTTGCTTTGCATTATAAAGGCCTTACCCACCGTGATTTTCCTGGCCTCTTGGATTTCCTGGAGGGCGCCCTGGGCTTCGACCCGGGCCTCTTGTGTGCTTTGGTGGGCCTTAGCAAGCTCAGACTCTTGATCCGTAATCTTGCGCTCCAAGGACTCGCATTTCTTTACAGCGTCCTGGAGCTCTTGTTAGACCTCACCGACCCTGGCCTCGTGCTTTTCGTGGACGGATTGTTCCTCCGCCGCTCTCTTCTGGGCCTCGGCCAGCGCCTTTTTAAGGGCCTTCACCTCAGTCGCCGCTCCTACAAATATCATGGCACTCTGGTCAATACAAATCATCTATCCTTTCTGATATACAGAAGGTCATGGCATACCTTGCTTGTCCTCCAGCTGCTTTTTCACACGGCCGAGTTCTTCCTTGGCCCGCTCCAGATTCTGCTTCAGTACGGAGACTTCGGCAGCATGGGAGGTCGCAGCCAGCAGCGACGCCTGCTTTTTCACATAGACATGTATGGTTAGTCTCCTGCAAAAATTGTTTGATCCTCTGTCCGGCTTTTCTTTTCGACAACCGGACAGTGTCTCAGGGGCTACTGTCTATACTGTGATATTCTTTTTACATAATTGCGTTTCATACCTCAAAACCTATTAGAAGGCTTGTGCAGGCTTTGGTCAGTCCGCTCTTCGCGGACTGAATCTTCTCAATCACCGTACCCATGAGGGCACGGTGTTCCTCTACAATGGAAGCACTTTGCAGCGCTTCCAGTAGGGTGTCCGGTGCCTCTGGTTGGACAGAGGTCACCGGCGAAATAGGCATACCCCCTTCTTTCGAAGGAGGTTGCTTGCCGGATTCCGGAGCCGTATAGGTCTCCGGGACCGTATTCGGCTGGGGGCCGAATTGGACCTGGCCCCCATTGCCAGCCTCCATGGGGATTTGCTCCCCCATGTGTCCGGCGGCCGAGGTTTCACCCTCTGGCGCCGCACTGACGGCCTCCTGCGTCTCTCCCTGGCCTGGGATCCTTCGGGACAATGCCTCAGTGTCATCCATGACCTTGGGAGAGGAGGCCGCCGGAAGGGACCCGCTGTCCATCACCTTCGGGTCCAGCGAATTCCCCGAAGATGAGGATCGCTCGAGGTCGGAACAAGCCGGACTGCAAGTACATGATTCAACATGTTAAAACTATGGAGAAAAGAGGCTGGATATATGAATGCGTCAGGGTCTTTGAGTACTCACGACTCGGCCAGGGGCTTATCTCGGGGGCGCCGCTCTGGGCTGCTGTCGACGTCCCACGCGGAGTTATCCGCGAGGGAGACCTTCCCCTTCTTGGACGCCTCTGCCTCCAGATTTATGGGGGCCGCCCTTTTCTTCCTTCCCCCCTCAAGGGGAGAGTTGCTTTCCTCCTCCTCGTCGTCCTCTGCGGCGGTGGAGTGAGTCTCGGCGTCTTCAGACGTCGCGTCCGAAGTTCCCTTGCGACGAAGGCCACTTCTGGTCTTCTTGGCCTTTTTCTTGGCCTTCTTCTCCGGTGCCTGGTAGGGCGCCAGGACCAGCATCTTCGTCAGAAGCGGGATGGCTGGTTCCTCGGGTAGCGGAGCCAGACACTTAATCCACTCTGCCTTCTTCGTCCAGCCCTGAAAAAATAAATAGGGAGGCTTAGGCATTTTCCCTGAGTAAGCAAGTAAAGGATACACCTTGAAGCGCGAAAGACTTACCGGACTTGCGGGATGGGCCAGGTCGTGCCCATGGTCCTCGGTCGTCTCCGGTCATTTCTCGTTGGCCTTAAAAAGCACCTTCCAGATGTCTTCGTGCGTAGTTCCGAAGAATGGTTGCAAGGTCTGGTGCTCGGCCGGATCGAACTCCCACAAATGGCAAGTCCGGCTTTGGCACGGAAGGATCCGGCGAACTAGCATCACCTGGATCACATTGACAAGCTTGATGTTCTTGTCCACCATACTCTGGATACGCACCTACAGCGCTGTCAGCTCCTCCGACGACGCCCAATTCAGGCCCTTCTCTAGCCAGGAGGTGAGCCGCATTGGGGCTTCGGACTTGAATTCAGGAGCCGCGGCCCAGGTGGCGTCGCGGGGCTCTGTGATATAGAACCACAGTTGCTGCCACCCTTTGCCGGTCTCCACAAAGGTACCTTTGGGCCATGTGACGTTGGGCATCTTGTTCACCATGGCGCCTCCGCACTCTGCGTGTTGGCCATCCACCACCTTCGGCTTCACATTGAAAATCTTGAGCCACAGTCCGAAGTGGGGTGGGATGCAGAGGAAGGCTTCGCACACGACAATAAATGCCGAGATGTTGAGGAAAGAATTTGGGGCTAGATCATGGAAATCCAGCCCGTAGTAAAACATGAGTACGCGGACGAAAGGGTGGAGAGGGAACCCTAGCCCGCGGACGAAGTGGGGGATGAACACCACCCTCTCATGAGGCTTGGGGGTGGGGACGATCTGTCCCTTGGCCGGAAGCCGGTGGGCGATTTCCTTGGCTAAATACCCCGCCTCCCGGAGCATCGTGATGTCCTTCTCCTTGACGGAGGAGGCCATCCACTTGCCTTGCGCTCCGGATAAAGGCAGTGAATATCAAGAGCCTCCCCACTCGCCTTAAAACTCGCCTATTCCCAAGGGCCGTGCAAACGGCACGGTTGGATTACCCACGCCCGTATTGACGAGGATCCCGTAATGAAGGGACACGATCTCTGCTGTCACAAGATGTGCCACTGGAAACGGCATCTTAAAGCGTGGAGCGGGAGACTAAAGAACGGTTCGAAATAATTACCGTGCAGGAACGTGGTGTCGCGTTACAAAAAGTTGTCAGCAGATTGGACTCGTTAAATATTATACTCTCTGCGGTTGTGTGTGGTACTTGTTTTGCAGAGCCGGACACGCTTTCTATGCTCGAAGTCTGTTCTGGAGTATTCGGAGGAGGAACCCGCCTTGCAATGCCGAAGACAATCTGCGCGCCGGACACATCGTCATTGAAGCCTGGTTCAGGGGCTACTGAGGGAGTCCTGGATTAAGGGGTCCTCGGGCGTCCAGGCTACGTAAGGTGGGCCGGACTAATGGGCCATGAAGATACAAGATAGAAGACTCTCTCCCGTGTCCAGATGGGACTCTCCTTAGCGTTGACGGCAAGCTTGGAGTTCGGATATGAAGAATCCTTTCTCTGTAACCGACTTTGTACAACCCTAGTCCCCTCCAGTGTCTATATAAACCGGAGGGTTTAGTCCATAGGGACAATCATAATCAGACAGGCTAGACTTCTAGGGTTTTAGCCATTACGATCTCGTGGTAGATCAACTCTTGTAATACTCCTATTCATCAAGATCAATCAAGCAGGACGTAGGGTATTACCTCCATAGAGAGGGCCCGAACCTGGGTAAACATCGTGTCCCCCGTCTCCTGTTACCATCAACCTTAGATGCACAGTTCGGGACCCCCTACCCGAGATCCGCCGGTTTTGACACCGACAATGAGCTTGTGAGCAACAATGGAGCTTGGGGGAGGAAGAGGTGGTCAACTAGAAGAAACATGACTCCTTTATATAGTGGGAGAAGAGATCCAACCGTTATGCTCCCACAGCCCGTGCCTAAGCGGTAGTACCGCTCGGGAGAGCGGTACTTCCGCTGGCACGGAAGTACTGGCCACATAGTTCAAACTGAGGAAGTCAGGGGGCGGTAGTGCCGCTGGAGCGGTACTACCACTCCCACTAGCAGTACTACCGCGTGATGTTGAACTGCAGCCAAAACCCGCGGTAGTAGAGGAGAGCATGGCGATAGTGCCGCCAGGGGCGGTACTACCGCTGAGAACTGCCGCTCTACTTCCGCTCATGGACTAGACCAGTCCAGAACACATAAAATAAGCGGTACTCCCCGCGGCACAAGCCAGCGGTAGTTCTGCCGGAGCGGTACTACCGTGGTGTCGAGCGGTACTTCCACCTCCCACAAGAGGGCTTAGTAAACCCGCGGTAGTAGGGTGGTGGTTATGCCTGCAGTACCGCTGGAGCGGTACTACCGCGCATAACTACTACTACCGCACATTTACAGAACCATCAAAACAAGCAGAAGTGGTAGCCGTACCGCACAACGGCAGTACCGCTGGAGCGGTACTACCGCGGGGAAGGGCGATACTACCGCTTAGTCTATTCTGACAAGGTCAAAGCACAAGGAGGGACAAGCTCAATTGTCAGGAAAGAACAAGGGTGTAAAGGGATAGTGTACATGTTGATTCCACCCAAACCTTTTCGAAGAGGACCCCCTCTTAATAGTACGGTGTTCCTACGGCTCAAGTCCAGCGAAAAAAACCCGCAAGAAAAACACAGTCTTCATAAATATCCATAGGGGTTCAAATCGTCTTGTGCCATATGATAGATTATCTGAAATGCTCAATGCACACGATTAGTCCGAAAATGCATTGTCATCAATCACCAAAACCACTAAGGGAGAAATATGCCCGATGCAGACCACAATCTGCATCCGCTCCTGGACTACCTCCCAATCTGGCCGACGTTGGAGCAGACGCCATCGCAACGACGGAGCCCGAGGACACATGTCCACCACGAGGATGCCGCCGCCGCCACGCCATCCTTGCTTCAATAGACTGGTTTCCAAAACCATCCCCAACCATAGGACCATCCGCCTTGTCGGAGAAGGATCTAAAGAATTTTTATTCAGCGTCGTCATCGCCGCCGCTGAAGCCAAGACGATGAACGGCCTAAAAATGAAGCTACTTTAGCCTAAAACTATCCACACACGTGGATCCGACGCCCCCTCACCACCGACAACCTAGGTCATCGACGAAGCGGAGCCGCCGAAGGAACGCAGTGGAAGAAACTCGCTGGCAGCGGCTAGGTTTTTCTAGTCGCCTCCCGAGAGGAAAAAATGATTATGCTGCCTTGTGGAATCCCCAATTTTGTCCATGGATATTGGGTTCCCGCATGTACCCTACCCATAAACATCGGGTACCCATACCCATACCTACATAATATATGGATGGGGTACGCCGTATGCGTATGAATTTATATACATCGATATCCCAATGGATACCCAGAAATAATTGGTAAAGAAAAATAACTCTTATGACATGTAGGGTCAACATCTAACTGATGGAAATATGCCCTAGAGGCAATAATAAAGTTGTTATTATTATATTTCCTTATTCATGATAAAGGTTTATTATTCATGCTAGAATTGTATTGATCGAAAACTTAAATACATGTGTGGATACATAAACAAATACCGTGTCCCTAGTAAGCCTCTACTAGACTAGCTCGTTGATCAAAGATGGTTAAGGTTTCCTAACCATAGACATGTGTTGTCACTTGATAACGGAATCACATCATTAGGAGAATGATGTGATGGACAAGACCCATCCGTTAGCTTAGCATATGATCGTTCAGTTTATTGCTATTGCTTTCTTAATGTCAAATACATATTCCTTCGACTATGAGATCATGCAACTCCCGGATACCGGAGGAATACCTTGTGTGCTATGAAACGTCACAACGTAACTGGGTGATCATAAAGATGCTCTACAGGTATCTCTGAAGGTGTTTGTTGAGCTGGCACAGATCGAGATTAGGATTTGTCACTCCATGTATCAGAGAGGTATCTCTGGGCCCTCTCGGTAATACACATCACAAGAAGCTTGCAGGCAAAGTGACTAAGGAGTTAGTTACGAGATGATGTATTACAGAATGAGTAAAGAGACTTGCCAGTAACGAGATTGAACTAGGTATGAAGATACCGACGATCGAATCTCGGGCAAGTAACATACCGATAGACAAAGGGAATTACGTATGTTGTCATAAGGTTCGACCGATAAAGATCTTCGTAGAATATGTAGGAACCAATATGGGCATCTAGGTTCCGCTATTGGTTATTGACCGGAGAGGTGTCTCGGTCATGTCTACATAGTTCTCGAACCCGTAGGGTCCGCACGCTTAACGTTCGTTGACGATATAGTGTTATATGAGTTATGTGATTTGGTGACCGAATGTTGTTCGGAGTCCCAGATGAGATCACAGACATGACCAGGAGCTACGGAATGGTCCAGAGGTAAAGATTGATATATAGGATGATGCTATTTGGACACCGGAAAGATTTCGGGTTGTACCGGGTAACCATCGGATCACTGGAAGGGGTTTCGAGAGGCCCCGGGAGGTCTATGGGCCTAATGGGCCAAGGGGAGGCACACACCAGCCCACAAGGGGGCTGGCGTGCCCTCTCCCTGGCCGCCGGCCCTAGGGAAAGGAAAGGGGGAGGGTTGGCCCCTCCTGCCTTTCCCTCCTCATGAGAGAAAGGAAGGGGGTGCCACCTCCCCCTGCCTTCCTCCCGTGCGCCAACAAGTTAGGGGGGGGCGCAGCCAGCGCAGGAGCCCAAGGGGGATTCGGCCACCCTTGGGGTGCCTCCTGGCTGCCTCCCCTCTCCCCCCATCTATATATATGAGGGAGGGGGCGCCACACAAAGCCACGACAATCTCTTAGCCGTGTGCGGCGCCCCTCTCCACAGTTTCGTCCCTCGGTCATATTTTCGGAGTGCTTAGGCGAAGCCCTGCGGAGATAGCTTCACCACCACCGTCACCATGGTGTCATGCTGCCGGAACTCATCTACTACTTTGCCCATCTTGCTCGATCAAGAAGGTGAGGACGTCACCGAGCTGAACATGTGCTGAACGCGGAGGTGTCGTACGTTCGGTACTTGATCGGTTGGATCACGAAGAAGTTCGACTACATCAACCACGTTAAGAAATGCTTCCGCTTATGGTGTACGAGGGTACGTAGACACACTCTCCCCTCTTGTTGCTATGCATCTCCATGAATAGATCTTGCGTGTGCATAGAATTTTTTTTGTTTTCCATGCACCGTTCCCCAACAGTGGCATCAGAGCCAGGTCTATGCGTAGATGATATGCACGAGTAGAACACAAAGGAGTTGTGGGCGGTGATGGTCATACTGCTTACCACCAACGTCTTATTTTGATTCGGCGGTATTGTGGGATGAAGCGGCCCGGACCAACCTTACATGTCCACGCACATGAGACCGATTCCACCGACTGACATGCAACTTGTTTTGCATAAAGGTGGCTGGCGGGTGTCTGTTTCTCCTACTTTAGTTGAATCGAATTTGACTATGGCCGGTCCTTGAAGAAGGTTAAAACAACAAACTTGATAATCGCCGTTGTGGTTTTTGCGTAGTTAAGAACGGTTCTTGCTAGAAGCCCGTAGCAGCCACGTAAAACTTGCAACAACAAAGTAGAAGACGTCTAACTTGTTTTTGCAGGGCATGTTGTGATGTGATATGGTCAAGATATGATGTGATATATGTTGATGTATGAGATGATCATGTTTTGTAATATCGACAACCGGCAGGAGCCTTAGGGTTGTCTCTTAATTATTGTATGAAATACAAGCGCCATGTAATTGCTTTACTTTATTGCTATGCGTTAGCAATAGTTGTAGTAGCAATAGTTGGCGAGACAACCCCGACACAATGATGGAGATCAAGGTGTCGAGCCGGTGACGATGGAGATCATCACGATGCTTTGGAGATGGAGATCAAAAGCACAAGATGATGATGGCCATATCATGTCACATATTTTGATTGCATGTGATGTTTATCCTTTATGCATCTTATTTTGCTTAGAACGGCGATAGCATTATAAGATGATCCCTTCACTAAATTTCAAGATAAAAGTGTTCTCCCCGAGTATGCACCGTTGCCAAAGTTTGTCGTTTCGAAGCACCTCGTGATGATCGGGTGTGGTGGACTCTACGTTCACATACAACGGGTGTAAGACAGTTTTGCACATGCAGAATACTTGGGTTAAACTTGACGAGCCTAGCATGTACAGACATGGTCTCGGAACACTGGAGACCGAAAGGTCGAACGTGAGTCATATAGTAGATATGATCAACATAGAGATGTTCACCATTGATGACTACCCCATCTCACGTGATGATCGGACATGGGTTAGTTGATTTGGATCTTGTATCACTTAGATAACTTGAGGGATGTTTATTTAAGTGGGAGTTCATTAGTAATTTGATTAATTGAACTTAATTTATCATGAACTTAGTATTAATAGTTTTTGCATACCTATGTTGTAGATCAATGGCCCGTGCTACCGTTCCCCTGAATTTTATTGCGTTCCTAGAGAAAGCTAAGTTGAAAGATGATGGTAGCAACTACACGGACTGTTTCCGTAACTTGAGGATTATCCTCATTGCTGCACAGAAGAATTATGTCCTTGATGCACCGCTGGGTGATAGACCTGCTGCAGGAGCTACTGCAGATGTTATGAACGTCTGGCAGACTCGATCTGATGACTACTCGATAGTTGAGTGTGCCATGCTTTACGGCCTAGAACCGGGACTTCAAAGACGTTTTGAACGTCACGGAGCATATGAGATGTTCCAATAGCTGAAATTGATATTTCAAGCTAATGCCCGGGTTGAGAGATATGAAGTCTCCAACAAGTTCTATAGCTGCAAGATGGAGGAGAATAGTTCTGTCAGTGAACACATACTCAAAATGTCTGGGTATCATAACCACTTGACTCAGCTGGGAATTGATCTTCCAGTTGAGAGTGTTATTGACAGAGTTCTTCAGTCACTAACACCAAGCTACAAAGGCTTCGTGATGAACTATAATATGCAAGGGATGACGAAAATGATTCCCGAGCTCTTCGCAATGCTTAAGGTCGCGGAGGTAGAAATTAAGAAGGAGCATCAAGTGTTGACGGTTAACAAGACCACTAGTTTCAAAAAAAAAGGGCAAGGGAAAGAAAGGGAACTTCAAGAAGAATGACAAGCAAGTTGCCGCTCCCGTGAAGAAGCCCAAAGCTGGACCCAAGCCTGAAACTGAGTGCTTCTACTGCAAAGGGAATGGTCACTGGAAGCGGAACTGCCCCAAATACTTGGCGGATAAGAAGGATGGCAAAGTGAACAAAGGTATATTTGATATACATGTTATTGATGTGTACCTTACTAATGCTCATAGTAGCATCTGGGTATTTGATACTGGTTCAGTTGCTCATATTTGTAACTCGAAACAGGAGCTGCAGAATAAACGAAGATTGGCTAAGGACAAGGTGACGATGCACGTCGGGAATGGTTCCAAGGTCGATGTGATCGCCGTCGGCATGCTACCTCTACATCTACCTTCGGGATTAGTTTTAGACCTCAATAATTGTTATTTGGTGCCAGCGTTGAGCATGAACATTATATCCAGATCTTGTTTATTGCGAGGCGGTTATTCATTTAAATCGGAGAATAATGGTTGTTCTATTTATATGGGTAATATCTTTTATGGTCATGCACCCTTGATGAATGGTCTATTCTTGTTGAATCTCGATCGTAGTGATACACATATTCATAATATTGATGCCAAAAGATGCAAAGTTGATAATGATAGTGCAACATACTTGTGGCACTGCCGTTTAGGTCATATTGGTGTAAAGCGCATGAAGAAACTCCATGCAGATGGACTTTTGGAATCACTTGATTATGAATTATTTGATACTTGTGAACCATGCCTTATGGGCCAGATGACTAAAACTCCGTTCTCCGGAATAATGGAGCGAGCTAATGACTTATTGGAAATAATACATACCGATGTATGCGGTCCGATGAGTGTTGAGGCATGCGGCGGGTATCGTTTTTTTCTAACCTTTACAAATGATTTGAGTAGATATGGGTATATCTACTTAATGAAACACAAATCTGAAACATTTGAAAAGTTCAAAGAATTTCAGAGTGAAGTAGAGAATCATTGTAACAAGAAAAGAAAGTTTCTACGATCTGATCGTGGAGGTGAATATTTGAGTTACGAGTTTGGCCTTCATTTAAAACAATGTGGAATTGTTTCACAACTCACGCCACCTGGAACACCACAGCGTAATGGTGTGTCCTAACGTCGTAACCGTACTTTATTAGCTATGGTGCGTTCTATGATGTCTCTTACCGATTTACCACTATCGTTTTGGGGTTATGCATTAGAGACAGCCGCATTCACGTTAAATAGGGCACCGTCTAAATCCGTTGAGACGACACCGTATGAACTATGGTTTGGCAAGAAACCTAAGCCGTCGTTTATTAAAGTTTGGGGATGCGACACTTATGTCAAAAGGCTTCAGCCTGATAAGCTCGAACCCAAATCGGAGAAGTGCGTCTTCATAGGATACCCTAAGGAAACTATTGGGTACACCTTCTACCACAGATCCGAAGGCAAGATCTTTGTTGCCAAGAATGGGTCCTTTCTGGAGAAGGAGTTTCTCTCGAAAGAAGTGAGTGGGAGGAAAGTAGAACTTGATGAGGTAATTGTACCTTCTCTCGAATTGGAAAGTAGTACATCAGAGAAAACCATTCCCGTGATGCCTACACCAACTGGAGAGGAAGCTAATGATGATGATCATGAAACTTCGGATCAAGATACTACTGGACCTCGTAGGTCGACCAGAGCACGTTCCGCACCAGAGTGGTACGGTAATCCTGTCCTGGAAGTTATGTTATTAGACCATGGCGAACCTACGAACAATGAAGAAGCTATGATGAGCCCAGATTCTGATAAATGGCTTGAAGCCATGAAATCTGAGATAGGATCCATGTATGAGAACAAAGTATGGACTTTGGTGGACTTGCCCGATGATCGGCAAGCCATTGAGAATAAATGGATCTTCAATAAGAAGACAGACGCTGATGGTAATGTCACTATCTACAAAGCTCGACTTGTCATGAAAGGTTTTCGACAAGTTCAAGGAGTTGACTACGATGAGACTTTCTCACCTGTAGCAATGCTTAAGTCTGTCCGAATCATGTTAGCAATTGCCGCATTTTATAATTATGAAATCTGGCAAATGGACGTCAAAACTGCACTCCTTAATGGATTTCTTAAATAAGAGTTGTATATGATGCAACCAGAAGGTTTTGTCGATCCTAAAGGTGCTAACAAAGTGTGCAAGCTCCAGCGATCCATCTATGGACTGGTGCAAGCATCTCGGAGTTGGAATATACGCTTTGATGAGGTGATCAAAGCATATGGTTTTATACAGACTTACGGTGAAGCCTGTATTTACAAGAAAGTGAGTGGGAACTCTGTAGCATTTCTGATATTATATGTGGATGACATATTGTTGATTGAAAATGATATAGAATTTCTGGATAGCATAAAATGATAATTGAATAAGAATTTTTCAATGAAAGACCTCGGTGCAGCTGCTTATATATTGGGCATCAAGATCTATAGGGATAGATCGAGACGCTTAATAGGACTTTCGCAAAGCACATACCTTGACAAAGTTTTGAAGAAGTTCAAAATGTATCAGTCAAAGAAAGGGTTCTTGCCTGTGTTACAAGGTCTGAAATTGAGTCAAACTCAAAGCCCGACCACTGCAGAAGATAGAGAGAAAATGAAAGTCATTCCCTATGCCTCAGCCATAGGTTCTATCATGTATGCAATGTTGTGTACCAGACGTGATGTGTGCCTTGCCATAAGTTTGGCAGGGAGGTACCAAAGTAATCTAGGAGTGGATCACTGGACAGCGGTCAAGAACATCCTAAAGTACCTGAAAAGGACCAAGGATATGTTTCTCGTTTATGGAGGTGACGAAGAGCTCGTCGTAAATGGTTACGTCGATGCTAGCTTTGACACTGATTCGGATAACTCTAAGTCACAAACCAGATACGTATTTATATTGAATGGTGGAGCTGTCAGTTGGTGCAGTTCCAAGTAGAGCGTCATGGCGGGATCTACGTGTGAAGCGGAGTACATAGCTGCTTCGGAAGCAGCGCATGAAGGAGTCTAGATGAAGGAGTTCATATCCGATCTGGGTGTAATACCCAGTGCATCGGGTCCAACGAAAATCTTTTGTGACAACACTGGAGCAATTGCCTTAGCGAAGGAATCCAGGTTTCATAAGAGAACCAAACACATTAAGAGACGCTTCAACTCCATTCGTGAAAAGGTCAAGGATGGAGACATGGAGATTTGCAAAATACATATGGATCTGAATGTAGCAGACCCGTTGACTAAGCCTCTTCCGCGAGCAAAACATGATCAGCACCAAGACTCCATGGGTGTTAGATTCATTACAATGTAATCTAGATTATTAACTCTAGTGCAAGTGGGAGACTGATGAAAATATGCCGTAGAGGCAATAATAAAGTTGTTATTATTATATTTCCTTATTCATGATAAAGGTTTATTATTCATGCTAGAATTTTATTGATCGGAAACTTAAATACATGTGTGGATACATAAACAAATACATGTGTGCATACATGCTGTTATATGAGTTGTGTGATTTGGTGACCGAATGTTTTCGGAGTCCCGGATGAGATCACGGACATGACGAGGAGCTCCGGAATGGTCCGGAGGTAAAGATTGATATATAGGACGATGCTATTTGGACACCGGAAAGGTTTCGGGTTGTACTGGGTAACCATCGGATCACTGAAAGGGGTTTCGAGAGGTCCCGGGAGGTCTATGGGCCTAATGGGCCAAGGGGAGGCACACACCAGCCCACAAGGGGGCTGGCGCGCCCTCTCCCTGGCCGCCGGCCCTAGGGGAAGGAAAGGGGGAGGGTTGGCCCCCCCTGCCTTTCCCTCCTCATGAGAGAAAGGAAGGGGGGCGCCACCTCCCCCTGCCTTCCTCCCGTGCGCCAACAAGTTAGGGGGGGCGCAGCCAGGGCAGAAGCCCAAGGGGGATTCGGCCACCCTTGGGGCGCCTCCTGGCTGCCTCCCCTCACCCCCCACCTATATATATGAGGGAGGGGGCGCCACACAAAGCCACGACAATCTCTTAGCCGTGTGCGGCGCCCCTCTCCACAGTTTCGTCCCTCGGTCATATTTTCGGAGTGCTTAGGTGAAGCTCTGCGGAGATAGCTTCACCACCACCGTCATCACGCCGTCGTGCTACCGGAACTCATCTACTACTTCGCCCGTCTTGCTGGATCAAGAAGGCGAGGACGTCACCGAGCTGAACATGTGCTGAACGCGGAGGTGCCGTACGTTCGGTACTTGATCGGTTGGATCGCGAAGAAGTTCGACTACATCAACCACGTTAATAAATGCTTCCGCTTACGGTCTACGAGGGTACGTAGACACACTCTCTCCTCTCGTTGCTATGCATCTCCATGGATAGATCTTGCATGTGCGTAGAATTTTTTTGTTTTCCATGCAATGTTCCCCAACACTAACCTCGCCAGCCTGCCACTCCCTACATGTTCTATGTGACTCCTTGGAATGACGAAACCTCGACTCATCACCTCCTGGCTCATGCCCTCCAACCACCCACCACTTGTACTCCCTTGTCACTGCCTCCCACTTCGTGGCTCCAATCGTCCACCACACATACTCCTTGCCGCCGCCATAGCCCAAAGAGACGTCTGCGGGAGGATGTCATATCAGTGTTAAACTACTCGTCCGTCATCAACTGAATTTAGACTCATTTCTCTACCTTTTATGGTGAAAATGCATGGATTCCAGTTTGTGTCCACGAGTTTTGAAGTGGGTGTGTATAGAAGATTTCTGTGGGTACGGGTTTGGGAAGAATGGGGTGTACCCGCCCATACCTTTGCCATTTCCATCTCTAGATTGTATAAAACCAATCGCAAATATTGTGCAATGATTTGCGAGGGTTAATTGGCTGATCTTCGCCTCTCCCGGTGATTTTAGTGGAGGATTTCAAGATGGTACAGTGAGTTTGTACATAATAATTGAAATTTTGGCCATGTTTTCCTTTCTACGAAATCAGGGAGGAGGCCTTACCTTTTAAAATGGTGTTTTTTCCCTTTTTGATGAAATCAGGAAGGGAGGCCCCTAGATTATAATATCTTTATAAATACTAGGCAAAAAGATCAGAAAAAGATGAAATGTTTTTTGCATGCAATCCCCAATAGCCCTAATGCGGCCACAAAGAGAAAATGAGTAGGAGTTACCAAGAATATAGCAAACAAGAAAAGAAAATATGAACAAAGATATTCTTATCATATTTATTGTTTGTGGGAGTGTTGTTGATCTACAGTGTTTTTCCTTTGTACAAAATAATATTCTCATCTCATTTAATAACATACCAGTCAATGAGGGCCTATAAGCCCTAGTTAACGCATTTAAACTTCTACATATTAATACAAAAATTGAAAACACTAAAGTTTTTTGCTAGAAAAATGGAGGGTAAATCGATTAGTTGACTTGCTGAGGATAGTGTAGTGTAACTGTAATGGGAATGTATTTTTTTTAATCTCGTGAATTTCCATGTGGGGATAGATTTTTGGCTCATGGGTAACGAAGAAGACGTTATCCCAAGCGTTGATTGGTTAGAGATATTGTGAGGTAGTTGCAGAAAAAAGAGTAAAAATCGGTAATCTTGAGATGAATCTAGGTTCATCTGCTCTTGGTGAACAGTAATTTACAATTTCAATAGAAAAATTCAAAAACTTTTGAAACTTTTAGGCATCCAAGATGCTCAGATGCGTTAGGTGCATGTAAATTTTCATTGTCAAATGACATCCCAAGAGCTTGTGGCAGAAAACAAAAAAATCTTGTGTACACAGTGCTTTTGTTTTCAAAGTTTTTTTACAGTAGAATATTTTTTCCTCATATGTCATTTGATCACAAAAATTTGCAGGCACCTAGCGCACCTGCCCGTCTTGGGTGCCTAAACAAGTTCAGATTTTTTTTAATTGCTACTCTCACTAAAAATATAATACATATCAAAAACATGGAAGTATACATGAATATGTCATACGTGGGCCATGCATACTAGAGGCTTTGGCTGACACATGAGAAGTGTGCATATCCGCATTGATTTTTCCATTGCTTAGCACATGGCCGCATTAACAGTATGACACAAATTTAACTATTAGGCTGGCCATGGTGGGAGTAACTTATACTAGTGTCATGCATATTGCACTAGTCTAAGTTACTATGTCTATAATGTAAAGTACTTTCTCCGGTCATTTTTACTGCGTATATAAGATTTATCTGAAGTCAAACTTTGTAAAGTTACATCATCACCTCCTCTTTATTTGTTTCTCTAAAATAGTGCTCAAGCTTAATCACTGGAAATTCGAGATGCCGAATAGGTTGCAATGCATAGGATTGAAGACCTACACAGTAATGTGGATTCGTGCGACGACGCTTGGTTTATGATTGGGGATTGATCGGCGATGCAATAACCCATGAGGAGAGAGCACAACTGCCAATTTCTTGAAGAAAATTGGGAATGTCGCATGAAACCATTAAGATGGACGCAAGAGAGAATGATGCTATTGTTGTTTCATGTACATTTTCCATTACTTTTTAGATACATTCCGTATGGTCTTTACATTATAATCGCACATAGATTAGTTTCAAAACTTTTCTACTATAAGAAAATTCACGATTTTCGTTCAATTTCTTGCTTGAAACCAATGAACAAATCAATCGAGCAACCTCAAGTAATCCTTGAGGTCGGTGGGAAAGCAAGGGTACTACCTCCAGAACATGCCATGGATCCTCACCATCCTCACCGTCTTTTGCTTCAGAACCGCATATACACAGTGCTTTTGTTTTTCAAGTTTTTTTATAGTAGAATTTTGCTTTTTTGCCACACACTCCTCATATGCCGTTTGATCACGAAAATTTGCACGCACCTCCTGACCGTCTCTGGTGCCTAAACAAATTCAGATTTTTTTAATTACTTTTTTTGATACATTTTGTATTGCTGCTCTCACAAAAAATATAATACATAACCAAAGCATGAAAGTATACATGAATATGTCTTACATGGGCCATGCATACTAGAGGCTTTGGCTGACACATGAGAAGTGTGTATATCCGCATTGATTTTTCCATTGCTTAGCAAATGGCTGCATTAATCGTGTGAGCACAAGTTTAAACATTAGACTGGCCATAGTGGGAGTAATTTATACTAGTGTCATGCAGATAACACTAGTCTAAGTTACTACATTCATAGTCCAAAGTACTTCCTCTGTCAAGAAATATAATAGCGTTTAGATCACTACTTAGACTGTGTTTGGCAGCAAAGTTTTTTTGAAGTTTTCTGAGAATACCACGGTTTCTGAAAAAAGCCATGGTTTTGAATACTTTAATGTGTTTGGCTTCAGAAAAAACTGAAGTTTTGTAAACCACAGTATCCCAGAAACCATGGTATTTTTACTGTATCTGGAAAAGAGGTCCTGTCCTCTTTTTTCTAAACAGAACGGAGAGTAATCATCGGGGCGATCGCAGTTGATGTTGACCTCTACGTCGATATAAGATATCCAGCCTATTTTCGTTCTTTTTGTTATATGGTAAACGACCTGTATTATTATATCTCCTTGTTATAGTCGATTCAGGCTATTTCTCCATCGAGTCCTTGGCTGCCAATTTATTTCCGGCGAGCAGCGCACTGATTAGATCGATTGATTTTTCTGGAGAACGCTCGTACGCAGCAGGCTATACATGCTAGCTAGCCGATTCAGTGTAAACAACGGCGGCTGGAAGTACATGCACGTATAGACATATATAATGGCAACACGCTCCTAGGATTGTATTCCCTTTTGAATAACTTGGTCAAAACTTTGATAAATCGGCACCAGCCAAACACATGTAAAACTGAGAAAAATATTAGTTTTAGGAAACTGTAGTATTCCTTGCCCACCCATGAGAATACTGTGGTTTTCAATTACCACGGTTTTGTATAAACTTTGATGCCAAACTAGCCCTTAATGATCTAACCAGAGGGAGTACTTCCTTTGGTCCTTTTTACTACGCATATAAAATTTATCTGAAGCCAAACTTCATAAAGTTATATTATCACCTCCTCTTTAATTGTTTCTCTAAAACAGTGCTCAAACTTAATCATTGGAAATTCGAGATGCCGAATAGGTTGCAATGCATAGGATCGAAGACCTACACAGTAATGTAGATTCGTGTGGCGGCGCTTGGTTTATGATTGGGGATCGATCGGCAGTGCAATAGCGCATGAGGAGATAGCACAGCTGCCAATTTCTTGAAAATTTTGGGAATGTCCAAACCATTAAGATGGACTTAAGAGGGAATGATGCTCTTGCTGTTTCATGTACATTTTCCATAAATTTTTAGATACATTCCGTATAGTCTTTACATTATAATCACAAATAGATTAGTTCCAAAAACTTTTCCACTATAAGAAAATTCACGGTTTTCGTTCACTTTCTTGCAGATTATCTGAAACCAATGAACAAATCAATCGAGCAACCTCAAGTAATCCTTGAGGTCGGTGGGGAAGCAAGGGTACTGCCTCCAGAACACGCCGTGGATCCTCACCATCCTCACCGTCTTTTGCTTCGTAGACGGCGCGCTCTCGACGTGCAGCAGCCCCAGCAGCTTCGCCACGGCGCCGGTGAGCACCATGTCCTCGAGCACCTTCTCCGACTGCGCCACCATGGACACAAGCCACAGCACCTTGACGGCCAGCTGCGTGGCCAGATCCGACACCCGCAGCATTGTCCTCGCCACGGCTGCCACCGACAGGTCGTGCTCGGCGAAGGCGAGGCGCCCCTCTGGGCACTTGCACAGCCGCTTGAGAAGCAGCAGTATCCGCTCGGCGACGTGGCGGTCGTCGGCGTCCACGACGAGGAGCTCGACGAGGACGTGCACCGCGCCGACCTCCACGGCCTTGGCGCGCCCGCTCGGCGACCGCTCCACGACGTCCAGGAGCACGTCGAGCGCGCGCGAGCTGAGGCGCTCGGAGACCTCGTCGGACAGGAGCTCGAGGAGGGACTTGAGCACGTCGTCGACGTCGATGCCGGCAGTCCAGTGGTCACCGGCGCCGGCACTGGAGATCTTGGTGAGGATGTCCATGGCGTGCAGCCTCGCCTCCGCGCTGCCGCGCTGAAGCAACGCCATGACGGGCCTCAGGCACTCCGGCGCAAGAATGAGCCCCGCCGACGCCTCGTCGGAGAGCGGGAGCGCGGCGAGCACCGCGGCGGCCTCCTCGCACACCGTGAACGCGGAGAAGTCGCCTCCCGCGCCGCTCTCCGCCAGCGCCTGCGCCATCACGCGGCCGACCGCCTCAACGCCGCCCGAGGCGACGAAGATGATCTGCATGGCCACGTCGCCCGCCATGCAGCTCCGCATGCTCTTGAGCGCGGTCACCTTGAACGGCGTCCCCTCGAGGTCGCCCAGCGCCGACCGCAGCCGCTCCTCCTCCAGCATCCTCGTCAGCGGTGTACCCAGCTCGTGGACCGGACTCGACAACGACGATGTAGACGGCGACGACGAAGACGAGGGGGACGAGGAGCCGCGGTCGAGCCAGGAGGAGATGACGCGAGCGAGGGTGTGGTTCGGGGTGAGGTCAAGGTTGGCGAGGGGCTGCATGGTGGCCGGGCAGGTGGCCCGGCCGTACGAGAAGAGCCAGCGCTCGATGCTGCGGCGGTCGTAGGTGACGCCGGTGGAGACCGTGACGGGCTCCTCCATGAGCTCCATGGAGATGGGGCACAGGAACAGGTGGGGAGGCTCCTCCATGTCCATAGATCGCGATGCACACACCACACCAGCTCGTACTAATGGCCCGTTCGAAGTCTATATGAAGTAGGAGTAGGAGTAGAATGATGCGACGAGGCTATATGTACTCCAACTACAACATATAGGCCGGCAATTCTGCGAGGGAATAGTCAAAGGGGTCATAATTGAAAGAGATGCTGGCAATTAGTGCCGAGGAAGCTTAATTTGGAGGAAGATTCATACATACTGATCTAAACCTTATTTTATTGGATTGTTAACCCTGGTTTCATTCTGTCTCTGTTCATAATGGTTTTGGTTGCCGGCGGTTGAGTGCCCAACACGACGGTGCTTCGCGGCATGTTCCCTATCCTCAACGTGAGACGCGCTATTAGATTTTCAGGGAGAAAACAAAGGGATATGGGGCGCCACTTGTTCCAGGTCAATGCCGAAAGTTTTGGTTTTACATTTTTCAAAGTTAAGAAGAAGATACCTATTCGCTGTTCCGTTTCAAGTACTACTAGGGGTAGTGGAGAGAGTGATCTTTACTCAAGTAACTTTCGTTCTTATTTCAGGGAGAAAAAGTAGTACGTAGCATTCGTTGCAATTGGGTTGGTGGTACCTGAACCAATGGGCTAAGAAAAAGACTGTCAAAAGAGAGCCTGAGAGTGACACCTGGAACTTGGATGTGGCTAAACTGAACGATCCGACAGAGTTCCTCGGATTCATAATAATTTAAAGGAGGCAAACAATTTGTCTCGTCGATCAATTAAGAAGAATGAAAAACCGAGCGAAAACTGAGTTCCTGGATTCATTGATCTATTAGACTGTTTATTTCTGGAGGCACTCAAAATTCTCTGCTAGTGAAGTAACACACGGAAGGTGCAAGAGGGATCCAAATGTGGTGGTGCTACACACGGCATGCTTTATCCTAGTGTGGGATCACCCCATAATGCCACTTGCCAATTTTGCTTCCAGCCTATGAAAACACACACATCCTTCTCTTGCAAGCAAAGCCTACTACCTCATATCCTCCTCAATCCACCATTTCCGACGTACTACAATTTTGACACATCACGAACGGACGCTTTCCAGATCTATAAATTTGACCGGCCATTAAGCTCCCTTCTTGCAAGCATACTATATACTCCTTCCGTCCTTAAAAAAGTGTATTTCCAACTTTATTGGAAATCCAAACTTTTTTATGTTTGACTGTATTTATAATATAATACATCAACATTTATGCTATCAAATTAGTAGCGTTAGATTCATGATATAATATATTTTCATCATATATCTATTTGGTTTCACAAATATTGATATATTTTTACACAAACTCGATCAAACTTTGAGATAGTTTGACTCTCTAACAAAGTTGAAAGTACACTCTTTCAAGTATACATCAAAACGCAGCCCATGATCACAGGGAATCATCTCCAAACCGTTGACTAACCAAATACAAAACCGACCCGGAGAATTAGCACCGACCGCATGGCATTATAATACTCGTCCGTTGCATCTCACTAGCCTGCTGTGTGATCGTAGAAAGTCATGCAGGTGATTCGTTCTGCGAGTTTCCTTTTACATGATACTCCAGCTGCTGCCACAGACAAGCGTATCACAGAGATTTGATATGTTTAGCTGGGGATTTTCAAAGTACGTAGTACAAGGTTTGCATGGAGTCCGCCTCCAGATTTCACCTGTGGTAAATTGCGGGTGAACCGTCCCATAGCAAAATAGGAAGCCAAGTGACGGAGGCGGATTTGTGGTCTATGGAGACATCTACACCCTATATGAGAAAAAAAATAGTAATTCAACAAAAAGTCAAAAATTTCTGAAAATATTTTTGAAATAAACTTGACCTTCCATTGTACTCGTGAGAAAAAATCCACAAAAAGAAAATCTCCCTTTGACTTCTTTTCAAAAAAGACAATTTTTTGGCTAAAATAGTGTGAATAGTGACCTATAATAGCAAATAAATTTTGTCTTTTTTGCTGTGAGGTCAACTTTTGTTTTTTTTCATGAAAATTTATATACTAGTGCAAAAGTAAGTCAAGTGTTTTGTCAAAATAGTTCTTACCTATTTTGACTTTTTATTAAAATATTTTTAAAAAAATCCCATATAAGGTGCATATACAACCAGGAACACAAGTGTATTTCCCGTCAAGTGACCTCATCTCATGTTCTGACGCAGTTGACATCTCGATTCCAAGTTCCCAACCATTCATTTTAGATCGGATGGTGAGCGGAGGTGGGAAAATGACTCGAATGCAGTTTCAGGCTCGAGAGTATGATAACATTATTGTTTTTAGAATGTACTGTATTTGCTTCTGTTTTTGTTTAGCTGATTAGCTCTAATGACGGACGGAAACGCGTTGGCTGACAGTGCAATATATCGTTGACCGAATCGGCAAACGTGTACCATCTGCAAGTACTCCCTCCAAACAGAAGGAGATAGGCCCAGACGGTCAGACGATCCACACAGGAGGTAGACCCACCGCCACCAGCAAAAACATGATGCTAGTTTTGTTATGCTAGATTTGTTAACACTTTGGCCCTCTATCTCTCTCTATCTATGAGGAGGCCGCACATCTATTTCTCGTGGCGACAAGTGCACTATTGGTAGAGGTGATAGGGTGAGCTCTTGGCATGACAGGTGGATTGAGGGACGAAGTGCTCACGACATCGCACCCAGTTTATATCCGTTTGTGAGGGCTAGAGGTGGTATATGGAGATCTGTGGCAGACGCCCTTTTCTTAGATGCGTTCGTTGAATTTATGGAGCTCTGGCGTTTTATCCAGAGGGTACCGCCGCTGAATGATGTGGAGGATAGCTTCACATCGAGGCTGACGACGTCAGGTGTTTACACTACTAGAACAGCCTATCATGTATACTTCTTCGGTACCGAGAATGCGGACTATGCCAGTGCTTTTTGGAAGAATGAGGCTCCTCCAAAGGAATGGTCCTTCACAGCGTTTGTGATGAGAGATCGATGTTGGACGGCAGATCGGCTCGGGTGAGGTGGTATGCAACATGCAACATGCCTGCTCTGTGATCTTGCCTCGGAGACCATCGACCATCTGATGGTGCAATGCTCGTTTCACAGACACCTCCTCAACGGCTTCAGACTTGGGAGAGAATGGTGGTGCTCAATGGGCCACAAATTCCCATGTGCTATGGTGAGAGAATTGGTTTTGATCTTAATTGTGGGGTTCTGCAAGCTTTGGCTAGAAAGGAACGCTAGAGTGTTCGATGGTAAGGCATCGACCATACAGAGAGTTGTAAGCTTAGCGGTAGAGGAGCACAAGCTTGGGTGCTTGCTAGGCGGCAGGAGGCAAGAGCAGTTTAGTTCTTTGTGGTGGGTGGGTTTCGGTCTGTTTTCTCCTTTGGGCGCCAAAGAGTAGGTGTCTTTGCACTCTAGCTTCACCATGCCGTAATCTTCGCAGGTCCCAACTGTCTTCGAAGCAGGCCAAGCAGAGATCGGCCGAATCTCTCTTTTTTTTAAATGCATCCGCCAACTCTTGAAAAGCTGGGCCTCGAATAGTTCGATTTAAGCCTCGATTAAGATCAATTTATCGCCACGCATGATGTACACAGGAACAAAATCAGGAGATTTTGTGTGAGGAGCGGGATATGTGGATCGATCTAATATAGCTCTCCGAAGTAATAGCTTATACAGATCTCAGTTACACGAATTGAGTTTCTGGCAGTGTGGAAAACTAGATGAACTAGATAGCTAGGGTTGCCGCCGCCGGTTCTGCCTTGATCCTCTGGATGGTGAGTCCTTCGTTCGTGGTAGGTTTTGTAGGTGAGCACGGGCCTCAGTTGGCCCATTCCGGCCCAACGTTGCGCGGGTTGGGCCTCCTGTCTCGCTGGTGTCGTGAGACAGCGATGGAGTCGCTCCCTGGTGGAGCCAGCCTGCCTGGGCTGCTAACATCCCCCTCTCCTTGAGACACGGCTTGCCCCCAAGCCGTCGAGTGAGGAAAGCGATCCTCCAAGGTCGCCCTGTCTTCCCAAGTATCTCCCAGGCTTGTCGGATTAGACCAGCGGACCAGGACCTGTTCAACCACCGAGCCGCGCCTCTTTTGCCATCTGGTTCGAAGGATCTTGACAGGAATCGCAAGATCGTCAGTACTGATTGGAAGGGTTGGGTTTACTGGTGTACCTGGGAGGAGCGCCTTGCGCAGCTGGGACGCATGGAACACGGGGTGCACCGTTGCTGTTGGAGGGAGTTGCAGTTCATATGCTACGTCGTTGATCTTGCGAATAATGGGAAACGGTCCAAAGAACTTGAAGGACAGCTTGTGGTTGGCCCTCGGAGCAACTGATGTTTGAATGTACGGTTGCAATTTCAGGAATACTTGATCGCCCACTTGGAATTGTCGAAACGAGCGCTTCTTATCAGCTTGAGCCTTCATGCATTGTCTGGCTCGATGAAGATGTTGTTGAATGAGGTTCTGTGTGACCTGCCTCTCCTCCAGCCAGGCTTGTAGGGAAGGAACAGAAGAATTGGAGGCCGCCGTGATTCCCCAGTGGCGTGGCTCGTGCCCATAAAGTGCCTTGAAAGGAGACATGCCAATAGCAGAATGGGGAGAAGAATTGTACCAAAACTGAGCCAACGGAATCCAGAAGCTCCAGCGCCGTGGACATGCTTGTGTAAAACAATGGAGGAATGTTTCGATGCATTGGTTGACCCTCTCCGTTTGGCCATCCGTTTGCGGGTGGTTGGCCGTGCTCAGGCGTAGTTCCGTGCCAGCATACTGAAAAAGCTCCTTCCAGAAATGGCTTGTAAAAACGGGGTCACGGTCTGAAACGATTGCTCCCGGGAATCCATGCAGTTTGTATATCTGGGACATGTACAGCTGGGCGACTTTTGCTGCTGTGTAAGGGTGAGCGAGCGGCAGAAAATGGGCAAATCTGGTGCGTTTGTCGACCAAGATGAGCAGACAGTTGAACTAACTGGATTGAGGTAATCCGTCAATGAAATCCATTGTGATGATGTCCCATGGCTGTTTGGGGATTGGTAGAGGCTGCAGGAGACCCGGAGAAACAGCTCGGTCTGGTTTTGCTTGTTGGCAGACCTGGCAACATTGCACATAATGCTTGATGTGGACTTTCATTTTTGGCCAAGCAAACAGACGGTGGATGCGTTTGTAAGTCACTGGGAATCCCGAGTGGCCGCCCAAAGGGCTGTCATGAAAGGCCGCCATAATTTTCTGCTCTAGCTCGGTGGATCCTCCCAACCAGATACGATCACGAAAACGCAGTAAGCCCTGGTGCAGGCTGAACCTTTTCTTGGGATCTTCTCGGAGGGCAAGTTGTTCAAGCAACTTCTGCGCGTGCGGGTTGGAGTTATAGCTGGCCAATACATCTTCGAGCCAAGCCGGCCTGCAAGAGTTGACTGTGCATAGGATTTCCTCCGGGTTCGACCTTGAGAGCGCATCCGCGGCTGAGTTGTCTACACCCTTGCGGTACTTAATGCAGTAACGGAGGCCAAGAAGCTTGGTGAAAGCTTTTTGCTGCCAGGGGGTCGACAAACGTTGCGTTTCCAAGTGCACCAGGCTGCGCTGATCAGTGAGTATGTCAAATTCAGCATGCTGCAAATACGGACGCCACTGGTCCACTGCAACAATCACCGCGAGGTATTCCTTCTCATAGGTGGATAAACCTTGATACCGCGGGCTGAGTGCTTTGCTCATGAAGGCTATTGGATGCCCCCCTTGTTGGAGTACTGCTCCCACCCCGTTGTCGCTGGCGTCAGTCTCGACCGTGAATTTCTTGGAGAAGTCCGGAAGTGCCAGAACCGGTGCCGAGACCAGGTAGGATTTGAGAGCTTGAAAAGCAGACTCCATGACAGAAGACCAGACAAAAGGAGTCCCTTTCTTGAGGAGATTGAACAGCGGTCTCGCAATGATCCCAAAGTTGCGAACAAATCGTCTATAGTAGCCTGCAAGCCCGAGGAAACGCCCGACTTCTTTTACATCCGTGGGTGCTGCCCAGTTGGCTACTGCTGCTATCTTGGAAGGCTCTGTAGATACTCCTTGTGCGCTGATGACATGTCCAAGATAAGAGAGCTGCTGTTGTCCAAATTCGCACTTGGATAATTTGACTTTCCAGTGATCCTTGCGGAGCAGCGCGAGGACTTGACGCAGGTGTTCTCGGTGTTCAGGAAGAGTTTTGCTAAACACCAATATGTCATCGAAAAATGACAATGTACACTTCCTGTTGACAGGCTGCAGTGTGGTCTGAATCGCGCCGTTGAAGGTAGCCGGACCTCCTGCTAGGCCGAACGAAACCACCTTGAACTCATAGTGCCCTGAGTGGGTTTGGAAAGCTGTTTTGTACTCTTCCCCTTCGGCGAGCCGGATCTGATGATAACCGGCACGTAAATCGAGCTTGGAGAACCAGCAAGCACCGTTCAACTCGTCCAGAAGTTCCTCAATCACAGGTACAGGGTACTTGGCAATGCAGGTGAGGGCGTTGAGCTGCCGATAGTCGACGCACAGTCGCCATGTGCCATCCTTCTTCTTAACAAGGATGACCGGTGATGAGAAGGGGCTGTTACTGAGCTGTATTACTCCAGACTTGAGCAGTTCTGCAATTTGTCTTTCGATCTCATCCTTGTGTTCCGGCTTGTGACGATAAGGTCTGCAAGAGAAGGGCTGGGCGCCTGGCACGAGAGGAATGTGGTGACCACAACTGCGGCGAGGCGGTAACCCTTCAGGTTGCCCGAAGACGTCTGCAAACTCTGCCAACACTTCCTGCAGACAAGGTGGTGTGGGCGCAGCTGTTGATGTGCCGTCAGAAATTGCAAACAAGCACACTACATGCGTGACAGCATTGTCTCTGCATAGACTTTGCAACTGTAGCGCGTTGATGAGTAGGCAAGTTGTAGATTCAGCTTCATGCCCACGCAGAGAAACAGAGGTGCCTTGTTGGAAGAACTGCAAGTGCTTGGCGCGCCAGTCCACAGTCATGGGGCTGTGCGCCTCGAGCCAGTCCATGCCGAGTATAGCGTCGTAGGCGCCCAGCGTCAGTACCTTCAGGTCAGTGGTGAAATTGTAGCCCTGAGAGCACCACAAGCAGTTGGGAACGACGGCTGAACAGATCAGTTCCCCACCATCCGCGACTCGCACGCGATACGTGCGAGGGAGAAGTTGAGCGCCTTGGATGGTTTCCACGAGCGACTGGTCGATGAAGGAATTGGTGCTGCCGGAATCCACCAACATAAGTACTTCGCGCCCTTGCACCCAGGGCGCGGAGCTGAAAGGCTTTGGCAGACACACCACCGGAGACTGCTGAGCGTGAGATAGCCATCACTGTGTCCTCGGACGGGGACAGCTGCGTGTCGATGGTGTTGTCGAGGCCGAAGAGATCGAGAAGCTCCTCGACGACGTGTAACTGCACCGATGTGGGGCACACATGGTCTTGCCCCCACCGCTCTCCGCATTTGAAGCAGAGACCTCGCGCTCGCCGATACTCACGGAGCGTCTTGAGCTTGGCCGAGTCCGCGCGCGCTGCGTCCGTCCCACGGCGATCCGTGGCCACCGTAGGTGTCGAGTGACGCACCGGTGGCGGTGGTAGTGGTAGTGGCACGGCCGCCCGAGGAGCCGTGTCGGGAGGTCTTGGCAGATAGCTGCACGCGCCTTCGGCCACTTCCTCTTGCAGCATAGCGAGAGCACACGCCGTGTCCAAATCAGGAGGGCGCTGCACCATTACCACGGCTCGGATGTCGTTCCTCAGTCCCTCCACAAAACGAGTGAGGAAAAAATAAGGATGAATGGAATCAGAGTATGAATTCAGGTGATTGATAATTAACTCAAAGCGTTCAATGTAATCAGCCACTGTGGATGTTTGGCGAACAGAATAAAACTGGCGTATCAGCAGCTGGTGGCGATCGCGGCCGAACCGCGTGCACAACAGCGAAGTGAATGAGTCCCAATCAAAGTCACCCAAACGCTTTTGAATGGATTGCAGCCAAATTGCTGCTGCTCCAGAAAAATTGAGCGCTGCCATCGGTACCCAAAACGATGATACGATTCCAAACATGGCAAAACACTGTTCACAGAGAGTTTTCCACAAATTGGGGTTCTCCCCCGAAAATTGTGGAAACGTGATCGAAGGATGCGCCTGGCCCAGGCCCGTGAGCATCTGGTTGGCATGGGAGAAGGGGGATAATGGGGTCTCGAGCTGACCTTTGGCCGGGAGCGGTGGCGGCGTCCCGAGGGGCGCCGCCAGTGGCCCCCGTTGTAGATGGAACGCGTCGTGGCCATCGGGCCCTTGTTGGTTGACCGCTGCGCCTGCCGCCGGACCGATGGGGTCGCCGGGCTGCGTCAGCGCGGAGGGACGCGCCTGCTCCTCCTCATGACCTTTGAGGGGCGGCGGTGGTGCCGACTGGAGCGCGGCCACTGCCTCGCTCAGATCCATGACGCGGCGCTCGAGATCGGGTCGCCACGCGAGCAGGTCGTCGATCTTCGTGGACTGGGCCTGCATTGCCGCCGTGTTGGCGTCCAGGGAGTGCTTGAGGGAGTCCAGGTAGGTCTTGATGGCGGGATCCATGGCCTCGAGTTGCTGGCGACCTTGACGAACCCGGCGGGTTTCGATGATCTGCGCCAGTGGAAGCGACTCTGGGGACCGATGTCTCTGATACCAGATGTGAGGAGCGGGATATGTGGATCGATCTAATATAGCTCTCCGAAGTAATAGCTTATACAGATCTCAGTTACACGAATTGAGTTTCTGGCAGTGGGGAAAACTAGATGAACTAGATAGCTAGGGTTGCCGCCGCCGGTTCTGCCTTGATCCTCTGGATGGTGAGTCCTTCGTTCATGGTAGGTTTTGTAGGTGAGCACGGGCCTCAGTTGGCCCATTCCGGCCCAACGTTGCGCGGGTTGGGCCTCCTGTCTCGCTGGTGTCGTGAGACAGCGATGGAGTCGCTGCCTGGTGGAGCCAGCCTGCCTGGGCTGCTAACATTTTGATCTTGTTTTGACCTGACCAAAGGATAGTGTGAAGAAATCAGTGATTTAGTGTGCAGATTCTGGTGGTCGCAGCAGGAAAACGAGCACAAGATGCATTGGGTCAGCAAGGAAAAACTCAAAATGCCAAAGGAATGCGGCGGGCTGGGGTTTAAGGATCTATATGTGTTTAATATCACGATGTTTGCAAGACAGGCATGGCGAATCCTACAAAACCCGGACTCTCTGTGCGCCCAGGTGTTGCAAGCAAAGTACTTCCCCAACGGCAATATTTTGGAGGCGCAACCTGTAGCACGTATGAGTTACATATGGAGAAGCATCCTTAAAAGAAGTTGTTGTAGTTAAAGAGGGCATGGTGTGGCGCGTAGGTTTAGGTGAGAACATCCTGATCCACTTACAGTTCAAGGGTCTCATATATTGACAAGAGTTTCAGAACTCATTAACCCAACCACTAATAGGTGGGATGTGGAGCTGGTCAACCAAACGTTCTCCCCTGCTGATGCAACACAAATTCTGCAGATTCCAGTATGCGAGCAACAAGAGGATTTTATTGCCTGGCATTTTGACTCTAAGGGTTCTTTCTCTGTCAAATCAGCTTATAAAATTCAGTTTGGTAGAGTATTACCCAACAACAAGCTAGCCGTGCTACTGGTGAAGGCTCAGCAGGCTCGCAGTGGAGGAAAGGGGTCTCGCAGGCAGTATGGAAAGTTCATTGCCCTCCCAAAGTACAACACTTCTTATGAAGGTTCGCTCATACTCCATGCTAATGAATATAGAAAAACGGGGTGTGGAGCTGGATACTCGCTGCTGCGTTTGTGGACGGTTGTTTGAAGATGTCGGACATCTTTTCTTTCGCTGTAAGGAAGTCAAAAAAGTTTGGCGAACCACCCAACTAGAGGGTGTGAGACAGGAGCTGCTTTTATGTCAATCTCCATTGGAAATCCTTGAGTGTATTTTTGCGCGGCCGAAAAACATCAAGCTTCAGGCCGTATGCCTATTGCGGAAGTGGTGGACTGTGAGGAATAGTGCGAGACATGGTGAACGCAGACTGAAGCCCAAAGAATTTAGTGCACAATTGTCTTTTGATGTTGCTGAATGGTGCATGTTTTTTATGCCCTCTCCAAAGCCTGTAAAACAGGATTCCAGCAAGTGGAAGCCGCCGAATCAACCTGTGGATGGAATGATTAGGTGGAAGTGGTATCCCTAATCCATCAGGGTTCAAATCCTGGTGCTCGCATTTATTATTTCCGTCGACTACGAGACATCTACGGTGACTTCGTAAAATGTCAAGATGATATGCCGGTTCAGTCTTTCGGAGGTGCTCATAAGGGTAGGGTGATATGTGCGTTCATAGAGATGAATGTATACGCGTTTATATGAGTGTTTGACGTCTGTAATATGTTAAAAAAAGCAAGTGGAAGCCGCCACCTGAGGAGTTCGTCAAGATCAACCTGGGCGGTGCATATATCCAGAATCTGGTATGGGAGATTGGGGCTGCATCGCTAGAGCGCGCCAGGCGGAGATATCCTATTTGCAGCCGCTGGACCGCTCAGTAACTTGTCTGAACTGCTACAGGCTGAAAGCAACGCGTTTCTAAAGGTGATCGACCTCTCGGAACATTTTGGCATGGGCAAAGTCAATTTTTGAAACGGATTGTCTAAACCTGAAACAGGCTGTGTGTTCGGACGCCAGTGACAGAGCAGCTCTAGGAGCTTTATTCAGAGCCGAAACTGTAACACACCAGCGCATGTGCTGGCAAGTCTCGGTGCTAGGGAAGTTCATAGTGACCATACTCTGCGGATCATGAATTTTTCCGCTGATGTAACCTGTGCAATGGCCGGCGATCTGAAGTTAAGAGCATCTCTACCGCGCCCCTAACAGCCCCAAGGCCTTTTTTTAAGGACGGTGCTAAAAAAGGTTCAGCCGTGTCTTAGAAGCCCAATTTTCGCCGGTTGAAATTGGCGCCGGCGGACCCAGGGCGAACCCAGCGCGCTGGGGGGCGCATGAGGAAGCGTTTTTGGCGCGAAAACCCGATGGGACCGCCGAGTCAACGACACACGGCGCATGTCGTCCTCCCTCGTCGCCTCGTTTTCCCGCGGGGAATCAATGCCAAGGCTGCCGCCGGTCAGCCTTGCGCTGATTCCTCACAGGCGGCGCAGTAATGCCCCGACGACTCGCCGTCCCCCTCCCGTCACACGCGTACACACACGCCTGCCCCCCTCCCCCCGCGCGGCTATAAAAAGCCACCCTCCTCGTCGGTGGACGCACACTCCGTCGCCCTCTCTCTCTCTCGTCGCCGGCGCCCTTCTCGTCTCTCTCTCCCCCCGCCACCAACCTCCGATGGGTGAACGGTTCCCCGGCGACGCTGCGGCGGCCAACGGCTTCGGCCGCCGCACTCTGCACGAGTGGGAGGCGCACCTCCTCCACGAGGCCAACTACCCGGCGCCGCGGGACATGCGCGCGCCGGGGAGGTGGAGGCTCAGCGCCGGAGGCGTCCCAGTCCCCCCGCGGCGCGACCCCGAGCACCCCGGCCACTTCCACGACGAGATCGAGCGCGTCCGGGCCTCCCTGCCGGAGGAGGTGCGCGGCCGCCCGGAGTACGCCGCCGACAACCACGCGAGCTGGGCGACGTACTTCCAACGCCGCCACGAGCAGCAGCTCGCCTCCACCAACAACGCACCGGTGAGGGGGCGCCACAACGCCGACGGCCGCCGCCTGTGGTGCGGCGTCCCCGGGCGGACGCTCCATTACGTCCTGTCACACCTCGAGGGCGGCAACGAGCCGCCGCTCGAGTACCCGGCGGTCACGGCGACTGCCCCCCGCCGGAGCAGCGGCATTTAGCTGCCGCGGCGTATAGCGGGTTCGTCGTCGTCCTCCTCCTCCCTCTCCTCCTCCTCCTCATCCCTCTCCTCCGGCTCGCCGGCGCTCGCCAGCGTGAAGGCCGAGCCCATGGTGACGTCGCTCGGGCGGCGCACCCGCGGCATCGTCATCAACGAGGGCGGCGGCGGTTCCTTCTCCTCCCGCGTCGTCAAGCCCAAGACGGAGCCGAGCCTCGTCGCTGTCAAGAATGAGTACGACGACGAGGCCGCCCTGAAGTGGGCGCGCGAGGACTACGCGAAGCTGGAGATAGAGCGCCAGCGCCGCGCCCTCGAGGAGATCGCCGCCCGACGCCGCGGCCATGACGAGGGCGGCGTCATTGTCCTCGAGGACAGTGACGAGGACGCGCCGCCGCCGCCGCCGCCACCGAAGCCCGTCCGCCAAGGCGACGCAGGGTAGGGGAGCAGCAAGGACGGCAGCGGCGTGAAGGAGAAGGCCGACGACGGCGGCGACGGCGACGACTACAGCGCCTTCGGCGCGTTCTTCGGCCTGTAGGGCGGGCAGGGGCGGCGGCGCATGTTTTAGTTTTTTTATTATGTTTTTAAGACTTTAATGTACAAACATTAATGAAAAATCGCCTATTTTGCCCGATCTGTGTCGTGTTTGGCCGACTTTTTAATTCAAAAAATGACGTTTGGCGTCGGCACGCCCATATTTACGCCGGCGCGCCTCAGGCGGCGCTTTTTCAAGCCCCTGGGGGGCCGAACGACTGGAGATGCTTTAATGGAACGCAAGGTGTTCCATAAAAAAAAAAGAGAGAGAGAGAGACCTCCCGTTCGGCGCGGCACCGGCCGAACCGGCCTCTCGCGTCAACCGCGGCCTCGCTACCCCTCTCTGCCCTCATCGCAGTCTCCACCGCCCCGTCCTTCCCTCTAACCCACTCTCTGACGGCGGTGAGCGGCACGCGCACCCAACCCCTAAGTTTCGTCCTCGCCTCCAGCTGGGTTGCGTTGCCTCATCGTCGCCGGCTCAGGCCGTCGCCGCTGTCTCGTCATCGTTGCTCCAGCTCCGCCGGCCTCACGACCGTCGCGCGAGTTTCTTGGGCCAGGCCCAGGATGACGCACCTTATGCGCGTGCTTGGGGTTTTGCTTGCTATCGCGCGCGGAATAGGATTTGCCAACAACCACGGTCGAGGAAGACAACATAAAGCACAAAATGAGGAGCGAATGGTAATTTTCTTTCTGATGAAGAACGGTTCGAGCCCCGTACAGGCTCATGACGCCCCCTACATGGCCCAGAAAAATTGCCTGTCCCAGAGGTCGTCTCCCTCTCCCAGCAAGGGAAGAAAAGAAGCAAACCTTCTACAACACCACAGCGAGGTAGGGGAAAATTGCCACAGGTGAGTACCGTGACCAATTAACGCTGCGGGTGGCGGGACAAGTTGTATTCTAACCCTAATTTGCCAGGGATTGCATTGCTCCCCCTTTTTCTGCCGCTTCTCCGCGGTGTTAAATCTGACCCATGGGCTCTGTTTTGTGCCTGAACCTGAGATCTGGACCAGCCACAATCTCCGATCGGAGAATACAGCTTTCAGAAATGCATGGAGCACATCATCTGCCTGCCAAGCTGTCAAGTGTGGGGATGTTTCTGTCTTGATGAGCATGTACGAACTCGCTCGGAGGCGCTGACCAGCCGCAGGGGCCGCGCCATAAATGTTGATGCTGACATTGTTCCAGCTGAACATCACACATAAGTTCCAGACGATTTCCATATTCTACCTTCCAGGGAAACAACCATGACGGTGACGTCATCGTGGTATTTCCTCCGGTCCCCTTGAGGTATATCTAGTAGCTCGTAGAAATCCATACCTGGAAAGCCAAAGACTTAGCGTCTCAGTATTGACATTCAAGATAACTCAAACCAGCTTAGATGTATGACATAATGCATCAACACATAGCAATAAGCCAATGACCAAATGTTAATAATTGTATCAATGTGAGATGGCATAACGTTGGAAGAAAATGATCGAATGATGTGAGGTCCTTCACAGACAATCTAAATTTGGGTAGCCTAGCTAGAAATTTTGACTGCTATCTGGTAAAGATAACTTAACAGCATTCTATTATTTGGAATAATATACCAGGGACATAGCCATGTCATTTCTGTACACGTGTAACGCTGATTACAACAAGGAATGGTCACATATAAACAAATCAAGAATTGAAATATGAGAGACAAGGTATGGAAGAACAGGCATGACAGGCAAAGCTTACCAGCTTTCTTTGCTGCACGGGAAAGAAGTTCCTCAATTAGACTCTGTGCTGGATCGCCTTCAGGAAATCTCTCCATGAAATTTTCAACATGCAGAACGACCTCCTCGTTGCTCAGGTACTGATATAAGCCATCGGAAGAAAGTACCAAAAACTGGTCCCTTGAAGTGAGCTTGTGATGGCAAAGAGAAGGTATGCATGATATGTATGGTGCATCACCTATGTACTCATTGCGGAACATCTCCAGCAATCCATTGTTCAACTTTGCCTGTACAACATACACAAATTCTAGGTAAGCTTTATCTAGGTTTTCTATTACATTAGACCAATTGGAACTTCTAAAAGTAGTTTTTAAATAATTCAAAATTAAAAGCACTAACTACTGGTAACAAATTCATACTCATTCGAAAATAATTTTTTTAGCCAACAAAATAAACTGCTAACAGGCAAAAAAAAAAAAGAACTATGAGAGTAGGGTTAAAGATCTTAGTAAACACCCAACCAAGCTGTATCACAATTACCTGCTTGAGATACCCAGCGCCAAATGCTCGGGTAACTTTTAAACGGCCCTTTACTCTGTCATTTACGATACACTGATCATCATCTGGATGCTCACGTTTGATCCTCTGGACTTCCTGCATATCAAAACAAATACTATGAATTCATAGGCATAAATAGTGCAAGGGCTAAAATGACCAACTGCTTTCATCGACAAATTTAGAAGAGAAATAAGGGCAATGAAAATGGAACCTAACAGCAAATGACCAGATGATGAAACAAATGGGCGTGACTCTGACCAACTGAAAATAAGGCATCAAGGATAACAAGTGTTCTACATGATCTTTTCATAAAGACATGCAACTTTTTTTGCATTGGTGTTTCAACTTTAAAGCTTTCAGGTATTTGCAATAAAATGACTTCCATGGTTAGTTCTACGAAATATGAATGCAAACCCAGAAAAGAACAATAATGTGATGGTTTGATCATTTAGAGTGCCTTACTGCTGATAGAGGCACGCACATTTTGCATTTAGAGACGCGAGCAGATAGCTCACAGATAATGACAGAAGCTCTGGCATACACATAATAAACAGTGGAACAGCAGGTCAATAGAACATAAATGTATATACCTACAAGCTCATTCTAAGTCGTGTCAGCAGATTTGCTTATGCAGAGGAGTGTCAGCACAAAGTTACCTCTTCGATGCTGGTGCTATGATCGATAGACAACTGCAATGCCTCGAGCCCAATCATGGGATATCCGACAGGCCTCGACTCGATCTCCAACCCCACACCGATGTCATCCATCCTCATGGCTCCAAGCCCGCAACCATGGTCATCATCTGCTCGTTGCGCCACAATGGCGCGGCTGTCCCCAAGATTCATTACATACACGTCGTCATCCCTCACCAATGCCACAAGCAGGCATGCCCCGGTCACCGCCAACTCCGGGTGGGATCCCATAGATTGGTCAGTCATGTCGAGGTATGCTGCCTCCGTTGAGGCCAGCGCCCGAGTGAGCGCACCAAGCACAGCTCCATGATCCCTCACTGCTGGCGCTGCCTCCAACTTCTTGGGACCCCACTCCCTGCTGATTTCATCATCACCCACAGCCGCTGCATGTGCCCACATGTTGAACCGCCGCTCCTTGAGCCTGGCAAGCGACATTGCAAACCGGCCGGAACCTGAAAAGTCGAGTTCATTGTCATCGTCATCGCCGTCGGCGAGGAACTGCCACAGCCGCTTGCTATCCCTGTCTGCCTCTTCGTAGAATATCCCACGAAGCTCGCGTAGGAGGAAGCGGTAGAGGTTGGCCACAAGGAAGTCGGGGGCCTCAGGGCCATTGAAGCCGTCGTAAATGCCGACGAACAGCCAACGCTGGTCCTCGGAGACAACCACGTGGACGCGGTCCTCCCCTGCGCGTCCGTGCGCCCATTGCACGCCGTCGTCTCGGCGGAGTGGCACCATGAGCGCCGGCTGGTGCTTCTCCGATACGCTCCGTCGCAGGCTACCGAATAACGGCTTCCGGAACCTGCTGGAGAGCCCTCTGGACGAGGAGGAGGTGCGCTTGGTGGGCTTGGTGGGGAGCGGGCCGGAGAAGGGCACGGCGGCGTCGAGCGGACCGGAGAGCTGGGCGCCGCGGTCGATGGGCCCGGAGAGGAACAGGGGCCCCGAGGAGAGGTTGGAGAGCTGCAGCGGCGCGGAGGAGAAGGACGAGGATGTGTGGAACGCGGAGGAGTAGTTCTGCGGCACGGAGCCCGCACCGGCGGCGGAGGAGGAGAGGTAGAGCGGCACGGGCACGGAGGAGTTGGCGGAGAGCGCGGCGCCGGAGATGCCGTGGCGGAAGGAGGAGGAGTAGGCGGCGGCGGAGGCGTAGCAGAAGGAGTGGCCGAGCGCGTCGTCCAGGCAGGGCTCGGCGTCGACGGACGCCGGCGCCGGCCGCGAGCACGCGCACGCGCTGAGCAGCCGTGACGCGCCGCTGCCCATGGCATCCGACGCTGGCCGCGGCCCGGTCAGAGGGAAGGCGAAGCAAGGACGGGGAGGGAGCAGAGCAGACCTTGTTTACCAGCACATCGCACCGGGCGACACGGGGGGCGGCGACGGAGCCGGGGCTGCGACCGCGGGATCTCGACGGGGGCGGGGGCGGGATCTCGCCGAGGCGGGATCCAGCGAGGGCGCGGAGGAGGCGCAGGATCCGGCCGGAGCGGGGAGAGATTGGGGGCGAGAGGGGCGAGATTGGGGGCGGCCGGGCCGGAGGGAGGGAGGTGGGGGATTGGGGCAGAGTGTTGAGAAGAGAGAGAGGCAGTTTACTATGTTCACTCCTGTCAGTGATGTGCACACTAACAAAGGCGAGAGTAGAGTAGAGTAGAGGAGGGGGGAGGAGACTTAGCGTTGGCGTAAGTGCGAAAAACGCAAATTTGACATCTCTCTCCGAATTTGGCAGCGACTGACTGTGCGGCACGAGCGAGGGAGGACCCGTTCGCCCGCTCCGGTGCTCCTCCAGGTCCAGGGGCCGGGCCGGAAAAAACCTCACCGGACCTGTCAGGTGGTGCCGGTATGGCGGAGTGGGCGGGATTTGTCCGCACCTGGCACGCACGCCGTGGAGCAGGGCAGGAGGGACGAGCGGCGCGGCGGCAGGGCGGAGGGAGCGAGACCCGTGACGTACGTGGAGTGGGGTGGTGGTGGGTGGGGTGGGAGAGCGGGACGGGGGTCAACGCTGCGCCCTGGGAATCGCCTACCCCGGTCGGGGTTAATTACGGCGGACGGGACTCCGCTGCACCGAGGAGAGGAGAGGTGCGTGGATCCGCGCGGCGCCCGTCTCCCCAAATTGGATGGCTTTGGCGGGGCCGGCTTTGAACTGGGACGACTGCTGGGCGGTGGGCTCCTTTCCTCTCCTCGGTGGAGCGGCCGTTTCGAAAGTGCAGCGACGCGAGGGCAAAGGCGACGGGGAGGGGAGAAGATTACAGTTTACAACGGGAACGAGGAAGCATCCCATGTGAATCGCCCGACGTTTTCCGAGAGTATGTAGCTTTATTTCTTTTGTGACAGTGTAAACTACTCCGGTGTCAACATGTGAAGATTTATCGCATGCGTTCACGTGCTTCTACCCAAGTCAAATTCGACGATATTGTGTGGCATCTTCAATGCGGACCCGTAAACCTTTCACATCCGGCTGGACTGTGTTGTCCGGACCGCGAAAATCATCCAACGTCGATCTGTATTGATCCACTGAGCGGTCCGGGCATGATTTCTCCTGTAAATTGGAGACAAAGCAGGGGAGGTTTGCGGGAGTCCGGACACTCGAAACATAGGACTCCGACGCACCCGGCCCACCCAATCCCCCTCCCTGTCCCATTTACTTCCACTTTGTCCCATCTCCCCCTTGCTTTGCATCTGCATCCTCCACCTCCGCCGACGCTGCTGTTCGTCTTCAGCCGCCACAGAGGCATTGCCGGACGTCCGCAACCAGCACTGACGCGCCCGCTCGCCGTTCGGACGAAGCTTTCCACCCGGGAGCCGTTTGTACCCAGGTACACTTCGCCCCCTGTCGACGACCTTCATGGCGGACACCACGTGGGGCGGGTGTTCGGTCAAATGCCATTGAGCTTATTTTCAAATGCTATGTCGTTTTTTAGAGTAGGAAGGATAGTGAACTACTCCATCATGGAGGATGAGTTGTTGTGCGATGTTGGTTGGCCGTATCCACGGATTTTATAGGCAGGAGTAGAGCGGAGCCTTTCTGAGAGCAAGTGCATGAAAAGTTTCACGCACGAAAATACATTGCGCCCTACGACATGTACATCATTCAACCACGCGTGAGGTCGTTGTCGTATCGCTGGCACACTATCCAGGTCAGCGTTATCAAGCTTTGCAAATTGGTTAGTCAGCTCGAGGCAAGGTTGCCATTGCATGCAGTCATGGAGGAGATGGTAAGTTTTACTTTCTCTTGCTCAACTTGTTAATTGATTCATTCACTCAATGTTGGTCTACAAATTATATGTAGCCCGCACGCGCCGCGGTGGTATACCACAGGATAGAGGAACGGCCATTTAAGTGCACACACTGTTGGATGAAGCTGAAGGGGGAGTATGTGTGAAACAACATGATCAGTTCATGAAAGACTTGTTGGGCATCCGGGATCTAGTCGAATTAGAGACATTGTTGTGTTAAGACTTAATTTGCATGCTATGTATGAATGATTTGTGCTATTTTTTATTCGAACTTTGATGAATATCGGCCACTTTCCATGATTTTTGTCCCATTAGTTAAAATGCGGTTTGAAATATATGTGGCTAGCGTTGGATGACGTCCTCCCTCATCCGTGTCCGCAGACGGATGCGGGAGCATTTTTACGGATTGCCGTTGGAGATGCCCTAAGTAAGAGTATATTGCAAGAGCATCTACAACCGCATATAGCTACGTGTCTGGGCGCGTCCGCATACAGTGATCGATCACACCTCAAATGTCTTCTTCCATAACCGGATACCTTATTACCAAATCCACACAAATGCATGCAACGTAAAACCTAGTATAAATCTTTGCCTACGCTCGTTCGCCTCCGTGACCGCCCATGTTTGATGGCCGGCTGAGCCTCCAGGAGTGAAGGTGCGGTCGCCGATGAGGAAGAGTAGGACATGACACACGGACCGGCTCATGGGACTCGAAGTGCCGCCATCTCCCATGCCCTACTCTTTCTCGTCGGAGCCCGTGGCCTGGATATCGCCGATCGATGTGAGGTCCACGATAGACCCCTCGTGGTTGGAGCCCGACACTTCCACTACGACGCGGTTGCGGCGTCAGGGGGTGCTGGTCACTTGTATCGGCTCCGGAGCGGCATGCAACTCTGCCTCCGTGGCCTCCTCCGCTAGGGCTGCCGCAGCCTCCCACACCCTCTGCCTCGCACGCGAGCACACCGCTCCATGGCAGCGGATGCGCCATGAGTCATGTCGGCCTTTACCTCAGGCTCGGAGCCCGTGGGGTTGACGTGCCACTGTAGGGGTTGCGCCGCCACCACAACATTGGCCAGATGGACCGCACCGCCTCCGGCGAGGCAGTGGGCAAGCGCCTCCTGCCACCACAGCCGACGGATCCAAGCGCCATTTGCACGAACACAATGGATTCCCATCGGATCGAGTCCGACCGCTCTCGGACAGACTTCTCCCAGAAGTGGCGGAGAGCAACGCGGACAACCATCCTCTGAACCGCATGGGATGAGGTCCCAGACCATGGATCGGGAGAGGCCGGACTCGGATCCGCTGCCCGTTGATACGCCTCCAGTGTATCTATAATTTTTGATTGTTTCATGTTATTATATTATCAACCTTGTATGATTTATATGCCATTTTATATCATTTCTGGGAACTAACCTATTAACTTAGTGCCCAGTGCCCAGTACCAGTTCCTGTTTTTTTTTTTGCCTATTTCTTTGTTTTGTTGAAAAACCATACCAAACGAAGTCCAACACTACAAAATCTGCTCTATTCAGTGACAAAAACCCTGGCGACGAAACAGGAAACGTCGCCTAAAATCATTTTCTGTGACGGTCCATCGTCACGAGGTGTTTTCATACTGGGGCAGCGCCCTCGGCAACTTTGTGATACGTCTGCAACGTATCTATAATTTTTTTGTTTCATGTTATTATATTATCAATCTTGGATACTTTATATGACTTATTGTGTTATTTTTTATCATTTTTTGGGACTAACCTATTAACCCAGTGCCTAGTGCCAGTTGCTATTTTTTTGCTTGTTTTTGGTTTCTAGAAAATCAGTACCAAACAGAGTCCAAATTCTACGAAACTTTTTGATGATTTTTTTCTCGACAAGAGAGACCCTAGAAGTTTCGAGAGGAGACCAGACAATAATCAAGGAGACGGCAAGGCAACAGGGCGCGCCCTGGGAGGGGCCGCGCCAAGTTACCTTGTGGGCCCCACGAGGCTCTATCTAACCTAATTCCACCTCTATAAATTCTCAAATATTGGGAAACCCTTTTTCTGCCGCCGCAGGTTTCTGTTCTTCCGTAATTCCATATGGAGGCCTTTTCCGGTACTCTGCCAGAGGGGGAATCGATCACGAAGGGCTTTTACATCATCCTTGCTGCCATCCGATGATGCGTGAGTAGTTCACCACAGACCTTCGGGTCCATAGGTAGTAGCTAGATGACTTCTTCTCTCTTTTTGATCTTCAATACAATGTTCTCCTCGATGTTCTTGGAGTTCTATTCGATGTAATCTTCTTTTAAGATGTGTTTGTGAAAGTGCGTTATATCGACTAGAGGGGGGGTGAATAGGCGATTTTTACAAATTCGTCACTGAGGAGTTTCAAGGTGAGGAAATTCCTAAGCGACGAACTACTTAGCAGCGGAATAAGTACTCAGATGCAAACATAACAGAGCAGTAGCATAGTCATCATGATGAAATGAAAACAAGCACAGAGTACAAGTAGCGTAAACACAGGATAAGCAGGCTGAAGACAAACTGACTGAAGAAATTGAACTGAGGAAATTGAGAAAGTCTTCAGTCAAAGTCTTCAAACAGTAATGATCAAATACATAGAAAGTATGCGAGGAAATGAAAGGGTTGAGGAAATAGAACCAGTAGCTCGGTGAAGACAATGATTTGGTAGACCAGTTCCAACAGCTGTGACAGTTGTACGTCTGGTTAGAGCGGCTAGGTATTTAAACCTGAGGACACACAGTCCTCACCGTATTCTCCTTGAGCTAAGGTCACACAGACCTCGCCCAATCACTCGTGGTAAGTCTTCAGGTGACTTCCAAACCTTCACATACTCGGTCACTCGGCAATCCACAATTTCCTCTTGGATGCTCTAGACCATGACGCCTAACCATCTGGAGGATGCACAGTCCTCAAAGGTAACAAGCGTCGGTTCCACACAGGAACAATCTCTTCAGTGATGCTCAATCACTTTGGGTTTGTAGGTGTTTGGGTTTTTGGGTTTTTCCTCACTTGATGATTTTCGCTCAAAGTCCTCGGAGGATGGGATGTTCTAAATGACAAGTGTCAATCTATCTCTCGGAGCAGCCAACCAGCTAGTGGTTGAAGGGGGGCGGCTATTTATAGCCTAGGGAGCAACCCGACATGATAAGACATAAATGCCCTTCAATGATATGACCGTTAGGTGGGTAGGATATTTGGACAGCTGGCGCGTAGCACAGCAACGGTCGGATATTTGAGTATCAAATTCCTCAGGGCTATCATGTTCCTCACTTGTAGGCAATCCGCACTGGCGAATTCCTAACTCCTCAGTCAGAACAAATTCCTCAGAGAACAGAAGAACTTCGTCTCTGTCACTGAAGAACTTGACTAAACTGTATGAGATTTCCAATGGCTTCACTCGAAAGGATTGGGTAGGTGTAGGATTTTGAGTTGAGCATCACTTGGAAACTTTTCCTTAGTTTTACCTCGACCCCCTTTAACAGTATGGTGTTTCCTATGACTCAAGAAGAAGAAAATGAATCTACGAAAACAAAAGTCTTCATGCTTCATAATCCTCGCATGAATATCAAGTCTTCAGGGTCACACCAATTTCCTCACTTTCAAAGTCTTCAAGAAAACCAAAGTCTTCAACTGAAGACATTCATTTTTAGGGGTCGACTTTCATCGTAAATATCAAACTCCTCATAGACTTATAGAACCTAAGTACACTCACAAACGCATTAGTCCCTTAACCTATAAGTCTTCAATACACCAAAATCACTAAGGGGCACTAGATGCACTTACAATCTCCCCCTTTTTGGTGATTGATGACAATATAGGTTAAGTTTTCAACGGGGATAAACATATGAAGTGTAAATACTGATAATGAGGAATTTGATTGCAAGATATAGAAGAACTCCCCCTGAAGATGTGCATATTTGAGGGATTTGCTTTGAATAGCAAATGCACATTGTAGAGTAATATCATGGAGATCTCCCCCTATATCTTGAAATTCATACACGCATTTAACATATGATATGAAGAATTTGAAATGCATGATCAAATATGGTGTCTGACGAAATTCAGCATGCGTGCATTATGGTATTGAGGAAATAGCATGCAGAAAAACAGAGCAAAAGTATCAGACCACCATAGGACTTAAGTTTACAACTCATCAGAGCAAACACCTCAGAAAAGCAAGAGTTGTAACTTAACAGAAATATAGCCCATATATAAGACCCGCTTGAAGACTAACTCAAATTTCTCCCCCTTTGCCATCGAATGACCAAAAGGGACGAAAAATGAGGACTAACGCCCCTGAAGAATATCATCATGATGTCGATGGAGGAGCGCCAGCATTGTTGGGGTCGTCCGTTGAGGTAGGGCCTGCCGTAGTGTCGTTCAAGTCTTCAGCTTCATCCGTCTCGCGCGATGAAGAATATGAACTGGCAACAAGCCGAGGAACTTTGACTTTCTTGAATTTCTTCGAAGGTGGCTGAGACCAGTCAAAGTCCTGTTGGAATCCCATCTCCTTGAGTTCTTCAGCACTATAAAGATTAGACAGAATCGCCCAAGTGCGGTCAAAGACTTCATGCAAGTAGTAGTGATTCTTCTTCATAGTGTTTTGAGTGACTGTCATGTTCTGAAGAATTGCACCAAACTGACGCTTGACCCACTTGTGATTTCGATCAACTTTCTGATGAAGACTAAGGAGAAGTTCATGATCAGTCATCACACACGGAGCTTTGGCTTGAGGATTATGTTCTGAGGCTTTGGCGGCAGAATCTTGAGTTGCAGAGTCATCATTGGTGGAATAGGAAGTAGCTTTGCGAAACTGTCCATCCAATGGACGAGTACCTTCATCAATAACAGCAGCCTTGCCCTTCTCGTCAGCTGAGGAAATAGTCTGTTTGAGGACTTCAATAGGGGGCAAATAGCTGAGATGATTTTGAAAGTCAGCCTTATAATGAATTGAAGACCTTGATCTGATGAATCTCATGATCCAGGGAGCATAAGGCTTCAACTCAAAAGGCGACAGAGCAGCATTGGCCAAAGTCCTCATGAAGAAATCGTGGTAGTTGATAGGTATACCATGAATGATATTGAACAGTAGATTCTTCATGATGCCAACAACTTCTTCATCATCAGAGTTGTGGCCCTTGATTGGACTGAGGGTTTTGGTCAATATGCGATAAACTGTCCTTGGCACATAGAGCAATTCCTTGACGAGGAATTTGGTCCTTGGAGCTTGGCCTGGCTTCAAAGGCTTCATCAGCACTTGCATCAGATGATCAGACAGTTCAGGTTCAACATAGAGAAGCCTTGCACCTTCAGTGGGAGGACTGACTGGGACGGCATGAAGCAATTCAGAGGCCGGTGCTTTGAAATGAGTATTATCGGTCATCCAGTCCAATACCCATGAATTGACATCATCAACATTTCCAGTAATGTGCAGCGTGGCGAAGAATTGAAGAATGAGTTCTTCATTCCAATCGCAGATGTCGGTGCAGAAATTGAGTAACCCAGCATCATGAAGAACACTGAGGACTGGGGTGAAGCAGGGCAGCGATTCCATATCTACATGAGGAATTTGCTCATGTTCAAAGATCTTGTCCTTATCAAACAACAATGAGGAATAGAAGTTCATCTGGCTTGCAGTCCAGAAGCGCTTGCGACGAAGTCGAGCAGAGTCATAGGGATTGTAGTCAGTGAAGAATATGTGCTCATTGAAGAAATCTTCAGCATTAAACTTCTGCTTCTTGGAGTGAGGGTTCTGTGGCTTGGGCTGAAGATTAACAGTTGAAGTCTTCATAGCCTCTTGAGGTATAGCCACTGGAGCCACAGGCTGAGGAATTTCAGCAGCAGCCTTGGCCTCCATTTCTTCAGACATATGTACATCAGCGCTAGTGGCTGGAACTTCTTCAGGAATAGAATGAAGTGAAGCTTGACGTTCATCAGAGCCCGTATGAATTTCTTCAGTTGGCACAGGGGACTGAGGAACTTGATGTAGCGGGGTTGTCAGAGGTGAATTAGGGTGATGACTTTCCCAAAAGTCATCATTCAGAATAGGTGTTGTAGACCCAATATCCACATCCTCATCTTCTTCAATTTCTTCGATGCCTGCCTCTTCAGCTGTGAACTGAGGCATGGGCGATGATACCAGCGGAGTTGAAGGGATATTATCCACTTCAATGTCTTCATCCAACTGCTCTGTCGAAGCAGCAGAAGGATCTTCTTCATCAGATTTACTTGGAATTTCATATTCCTCACCAAAGGGAATGATCTCCTTTGATGGCATGCTTGATATTGGAATAGCATCAATTGGGTTTTCAGTTGAGCTCTTCAAAGTCTTCACTTTCTTGGGAGCAGAAGACTCAGAAGATGCAGATGCTTTCCTTTTCTTCACAGCTGCTCGCTCTGCAGCCTTGGTTTTCTTCGCTTCTGATGCAGAAGGAAGGTTGATGCTTGTCATCGGTGCAGGAGGAGCAGAGGAAATTGGTTGAATTTCTTTAGGCACAACTGATGCAGTTGCCCTGGCTTGTTCAGATTCCTCAGCTGCAGTAGCAGATGTATTAACTGGCCTAGATTGCTCTTCAGGCGCAATATTGGAGGTTGCCCTGGCATTTTCTTCAGAGACTGGAATTTCTTCATCAGCTCTGGCGCTTTCATTTTCTTCAGCAGACTGAACAGATGTTCCAGTCTGAGGAAACTTGGGTTGCGATGAAGCTGCAACACTTGGAGTAAATCCTTTTGCCATTCTGACGAATCTGACTTTGGCACCTAGCCAATCTGCACGATAAGCGTCAAATTCATCACTGAGGGCTTTGATCTCCTTTTGCAGATTCACAAGTTCATCAGGAGACATGTTTACAACATTATTCTTCAGAAAACGCTCCTTCTTGTACTGAGCCTTCTTCACCTGCCTGGCTTTTTCAAATTTCCATTTTTCTTCAGTAATGAAGGCCGTCAACATGTGACTTTGACCAGGAGTGAGGTTTAATTCAGGCAAAGGCGTGTTAGGGTTCTTGTGCCATAGATCAATAAAATCAAGGATCTTCCGTGGATCCAGCATGAGGGGCACCGCACTGCCTTTGGCTCTAGCGGCCCTTTGTTGTCGATCTCTGATTATCTCAGCTAATTCTTCATCATCAGCTTCGTCTTTGCTTGACGGAACCTGAAAGGCGACCTGCTTCTTGTGAGGACTTGGTCTTGTGCCTCGTCCAGCAGTGGCCTTTTTCTTCAGCAAGATAGGAGTTGTTGAAGACTGAGGTGGAGCTGAAGAACTTGCAGAGACTCCTGAAGCAATTGAGATTCCAGTAGTCCTTTGGCATGTGGCAAGATGCATAGGTGCTGAGGACTTTGCAGGAGCAGCTGAGGATTTTGCAACTGAGGGAGTTGGAGCTGCTTTTGAGGAATTTGCTTGAGGATCAGGCCGTGAGGGCTTTGAAGAGCTTGGCCGTGAGGGCATTGCAGCTGAGGAACTTGTCTTGACAGCTGATTTCTTCAGCATAGCCTTCTTAGGCTTGATAGCAGAGGCCTCAGCGGCGGCAGCAACAGAATCTTCATTGAATTTCTTCACTGCCTCCTTAGCCAATTTGGCCAGCTTGGCTTGTCGCTTAGCCCACTCCTTGGGAAATTCCTCACCTCTTCTGATGCTAGTGGGATCAGCTTCTTGGCCTGGAGCCAAAGGAGGTCTTGGACATGGAGGGTTAACAGCGAATTTCTTCATGTATTTGGGAGTGACATAGCGATATTCCCTCCATTCTCTTGCCCATCTCCTCTCAATCTTCTGAATGCGCACTTTGCGCTGATTTTTGTTCTCCTTGCCATGAGTTGCTTCATCAGGAGTACAATATTCATCATAGATGTCATCAGGGATCTCAAAAGCAGTATTTGTTTCTGGCCTCTTTCTTCCCTTCTGAGGTCTTTTACCATCAGACATTTTCTTCACTAGAGGATTTTGAACAATGGATGTTTCTGAGGAAGTGTGTAACTTATCTTCGAGAAATGCTGCAAATGAGTTAAGTTGATGAGAACCTAGTGATTCAGCAGCAGACATGTGTACCTGTGAACAGAATATAGGTGCGAAGAATTTGGAGAGGTCATATGCGTTCTCAGAAGTTTTTCAAAAGTATCAAGTTTGAGGAATTTGACCAGGGGTGTCTTGAGGAATTTCACTAAGCATTTTTGACTTAGGTTCCAGAGTTGTGTAGATTGAAAATCCACACAATTGAGGAATCTTGAAGAAAAACATTGCTTAGAGAAACTGATCAAGGACAGAAGCAAGTTGGTGTTTAAGAACATGAAAGTTGAAGAATAAACACCTTTTGAAGATTTTGTGGAAATCATCAGAATCAACAAGGGCGGTAAAAATAAATTTTATTTACCCTTGACGAAGAACACGACGAACTGAGAGTAGCAGTGGAGATGTTCGTCCGTTCAGATCTTCCACGCCCTAACTTGGCGATGGAAAACAGCTACGGCGGCGGCGGAGTGAAGATTTCCACAGCCGGCGTGAGTACGACGGCGACGAGGTCGAGGCAGTGAAGCTCTTCCTCACCGGCGACGATGGAATATAGCGGCGGCGCTATGGTCTGAGAGCTCGAGCGAGGAGAGTGAGATCAAGCGGGATAAATGAGATCTGAGGAGGGCGAGGGGTATTTATAGCAGAGGTGAAAAACCGCTCGTCCGAAGAAAATGGACGAACGTGCCCCTGACCCTTCTTATCCTAACGACATGTGTCACCCACGTACTGTGAAGTGGAGATCGTGTTTGATCGTGGGTGAATAGATGAATCTTATCGAGGGATATGGAATGGTTTGAGCGGCAAAAGCCGAAAATTCAGATAAGAATATTTTAAGGTTTCGTTCGCAAATTCTTCAGCTGTCAAGGACACAGTGAAGACTTTGAACGGGTTTCAAATAGAACGCACATGAAGAATTTGTGAACGGACTGGATTGAGTTTAGCATAGAGGGGGGAAGGGTCCGATCACATTCACTTAGAAGAAAAACAACTTGAAGAATTAGCAATAAGTGAATGCTGTAGAGGACAGAAAACTCAAATATATATATAGTCAATAAAGAACACAGTCGGAAAGAGTGAAGATTTTGCAAAGTTGAAGAATTTGAAAATTTGAAGAATTTGCACAATGATGAAAAACTCAAATTTTGAAGATTTTCAACTTTTTGTGGTGGCGTGACCCACCATGTAAGAATGATGATTTCAGACACCGCGTACAATTGTCGTAGGGCTCTGAGAATCAAATTCTTCATTAATTTCTTCACACTTAGAGGGTTAGTCTTCATTGATTGAAGAAAAACGTTTCTTCGTGTGTTGCACATCTAAGTCATCAATTTGCATAAGTGTTAGGATGTGTGTCCTTTTCAAAGGACATTCGAAGATTCTAAGATATTTAGCTCACACCGCAACTTGCTAAATCTCTTCTCATCCAAGGGCTTTGTGAAGATATCCGCTAGCTGTTTTTCAGACTTCACGGGATCAATAGAGATGTCACCCTTTAACACATGATCTCGAAGAAAATGATGACGAATCTCGATGTGCTTTGTCTTCGAGTGCTGAACTGGGTTATGAGCAATCTTGATGGCACTCTCATTGTCACAGAAGAGTGGCACATTCTTCACATTGATGCCGTAGTCCTTGAGGGTTTGCTTCATCCATAGCAATTGAGCACAGCAAGAACCAGCAGCAATATACTCAGCTTCAGCAGTAGAGAGTGATACGCAGTTCTGCTTCTTCGAGGACCAACATACTAAGGATCATCCGAGGAAATGGCATGTGCCTGATGTTGACTTGTGGTCCACACGATCACCAGCATAGTCAGAGTCAGAATATCCAATGAGATCAAAAGCCGAGCCCTTGGGATACCATAATCCAAGTGTTGGAGTGTGAGCTAGATATCAAAGAATATGTTTCACAGCCTTATGGTGTGATTCCTTCGGTGTAGCTTGAAAACGGGCACACATGCAAACACTAAGCATAATATCCGGCCTAGATGCACATAGGTACAATAAAGAGCCAATCATGGAGCGGTATACCTTTTGATCGAAGTCTATTCCATTTTCATCAGTGCATAGATGGCCATTTGTGGGCATAGGGATTTTGACGCCTTTGCATTCTTGCATACCGAATTTCCTCAGAACGTCCTTGAGGTATTTCTCTTGAGAAATGAAGATGCCATTGCGTTGTTGACGAATTTGAAGACCTAAGAAGAATTTCAATTCTCCCATCATGAACATTTGATATTCCTCACTCATCATGTAAGCAAATTCGTCACTGTAATGTTGGTTAGTACAGCCAAAGATAATATCATCAACATATATTTGGCACACGAATAATTCATCATCATAGGTTTTGGTGAAAAGAGTTGGGTCGAGTGAACCGGGTTTGAAGCCTTTCTTCATGAGGAATTCCTTCAAAGTATCATACCACGCCCGAGGGGCCTGCTTGAGGCCATAGAGGGCCTTATTGAGTCTGAAGACTTTGTCAGGATGCTTAGGATCTTCAAAACCTGGGGGTTGAGCAACATATACTTCTTCCTCAAGCTTACCATTAAGGAATGCACTTTTCACATCCATTTGATATAAGATGATATTATGATGGTTAGCATAAGCAAGCAATATGCGAATGGCCTCAAGTCTAGCAACAGGTGCAAAAGTTTCATCGAAATCAATTCCTTCAACCTGTGTGTAGCCTTGAGCCACAAGACGAGCCTTGTTCCTCACCACTAGGCCATTTTCATCTTGCTTGTTGTGGTAGATCCATTTGGTACCGATGATATTGTGCTTGCATGGGTCCGGTCGCTTGACAAGCTCCCACACATTGTTCATCTTGAATTGATGTAATTCCTCTTGCATCGCTTGAATCCATTCAGGCTCCAGAAATGCCTCATCAACTTTGGTGGGCTCTGTGATAGAGACGAAAGCAAAATGCCCACAAAAGTTAGACAAATGTGAAGCTTTTGAGCGAGTCAGAGGACCTGGTGCGTTGATGTCGTTGATGATTCTCTCAATCTGTACTTCATTTGCAACGCGAGGATGAGCAGGTTGACGACTTTGATTTGGCTCAACATTTTCTTCAGAGCCATTTTCTTTAGGTGCGCCAGCATGCTGTTCTTCATGTTCTGGAATGATTTCTTCAGCAGATTCTTCAGTAGGAATGACATCCTCAGTAGCTTTGAACTTGATGGTTTCCTCAGGCGTCTTTTCATCTAGCACAGGAGGTAGGTGCTCTCTTTGCGAGCCATTAGTTTCATCGAACCACACATCTACAGTTTCAACAACCTTGTTGTGATAGGTGTTGAAGACCCTGTAGGTGTGCGAGTCCTTTTCGTAACCAAGCATAAAACCTTCATGTGCTTTCGGTGCAAATTTAGAATTGTGATGAGGATCTCTAATCCAGCATTTAGCACCGAAGACTTTGAAATAACTCACATTGGGTTTCTTGTCAGTGAGGAGTTCATATGAGGTCTTCTTGAAGAATTTGTGAAGATATATCCTATTGATGATGTGGCATGCAGTATCAATTGCCTCAGGCCAGAAGCGACGAGGTGTCTTGTATTCATCAAGCATGGTGCGAGCCATCTCAACAAGAGTCCTGTTCTTGCGCTCCACAACGCCATTCTGCTGAGGAGTGTATGGGGCAGATAGCTCATGAGTAATACCAAGTTCATCGAGATAGTCATCAAGACCAGTATTCTTGAACTCGGTCCCATTGTCACTACTTATATGCTTGATCTTCACACCGAAATTCGTCGAAGCCCTTGAGGAAAATTGTCTGAAGACTTCCTGCACTTCAGTTTTGTAAGTAATGACATGCACCCATGTGTAACGAGAATAGTCATCAACAATGACAAAGCCATATAGAGATGCTGCATTTGTTAGTGTGGCATAATGAGTAGGGCCAAAGAGATCCATATGAAGCAATTCAAAAGGACGAGAAGTAGTCATGATAGTCTTCGAGGGGTGCTTGGCTCTGGTCATCTTTCCAGCCTCACAAGCCCCACAAAGATGATCTTTGAGGAATTTGACACCCTCGATGCCAATGACGTGCTTTTTCTTCACGAGCGTGTGTAAGTTCCTTATGCCAGCATGACCTAGTCGTCGATGCCATAGCCAGCCTTCTGAAGCTTTACCAAGTAGACAAGTGGCAGGCTGTGGTCCTGCAGAGAAATCAACAATATACAAGTCTCCTCTCCTAAAGCCTTCGAAGACTTTGGAATTGTCAGATTCCATGAGCACTAAGCAACGATATTTGCCAAAGACAACAACCATATCAAGATCACAAAGCATTGAGACAGACATGAGGTTGAATCCGAGGGACTCGACAAGCATGACTTTATCCATGTGTCGATCCTTTGAGATTGCAACCCTACCTAGACCCAATACCTTGCTTTTTCCTTTGTCAGCGTAGGTGATATGCTTCAAGTGTGATGGAGATAAAGGAGTGTTCATCAGTAAGCTCTTGTCACCGGTCATGTGATTTGTACATCCACTATCGAGGACCCACTCAGTAGCTTTGGGTAAATCATCCTGCAGATGAATTAGTGCATCTTACGAACTCATATACTTCAGAGTGAAGAATATGACATCAAATTCATCAGACATATTTCATCAATTAAAGCAACATATGTATATATAGCAATGTGAGGACGTGAGAAATGAATAAATCATTTCTTCATGATTAGCTTGTGTCCTTTCAAGCATTTCAGGTCTCCAGCAAATTCTTCAGACGATTTAGTTCGTCTGGAGACCTGACCCTGCATAAGAGATTAGTTCTTTTTCTTCACCACCCACATCTGGAGGGGTGGCAAAGAGTTCATCATTCTGCGAGCTCCATAAGAGAAAGGTGGCATTGAAGCCAGAGTGCTTAGTTTCATAGGAGAGGGATTAGCATAGACATATGAGTAAGCAGAGAAATTCTTCGAGGACTTATGAATATAATGATTTGAAGAATAATGCACATAATCAGAACTCTTAGATTTTCCCTGCGAAACAGAAGCATTAGCATGATGATGATCATGTGAGGACTTGGATCCATGTGAGGAATTTGATCCATAAGAGGACTTGGATCCATATGAAGACTTTGGTCCATATGAAGAATTTGATCTGGGGTTCTTATTCTTCACAGGTGGTGTCATGAGGACATTCACCTGAAGACTTTCAAGGCACCTTTTGGGAACCCAGATTTTCTTCATAGGGGGACCATTCCTGCAGTTAGATCCAACATATCTAGCAAATACTTCACCATTCTGATTTTTGAACAGTTTATAGTTGGAGTCAAATGACTCATCAGATGAATATGAGGATTCACAAGTAAAGCCAGATAAAGTGGATGGATCTACGGGAGGTCCCTTCACAGCAACCCATGAGGTTTTGGGATACTGCTCAGGTTTCCAGTAGGTTCCATCAGCATTGAGTTTCCTCTCAAAGGCAATACCCTCTTTCCTAGGGTTCCTGTTCAAGATCTGCTTTTTGAGCACATCACAAAGAGTCTGATGCCCTTTGAGGCTTTTGTACATGCCTGTCACATACAATTCCTTCAACCCTGCATTTTCGTTAGTGATACTAGTGGTATCCTCAGATGAGGAATTTGTGACCACAGAGATAGTTGAAGAATTTGCAGCAATAGAAGCATTTGAACTTTCAGGTGAAGAATTAGCAGTTTCACGTTCAATGCATTTCAAGCATGGTGGAATAAATTCTTCCTGAGCGGAACTGATCTGTTGAGCAAGTAATGAATCATTTTCCTTCTGAAGATCTTCATGACTCACCCTTAGCTTCTCAAGATCTTGCTTTCTTTGAAGAAATTCATAAGAAAGCTTCTCATGATCGGCTAAGAGAGTTTCATGATGACCTTGAAGGTTGTCAAACTTAGACTGTAGTTGCTGAAGATTATCAGTCAGTGTTTGAGTTCGATCCATTTCCTCACCTAACAGGTCATCGCTTTTGTCTAGCACATTTTGAACCTTTTCCAAAGCCTTTTGTTGTTTAACAGCAATATTAGCAAGTTTGGAATAGCTGGGTTTGAGGTTATCATCAGATTCATCCTCACTTGATTCAGAGGAGGGATATTTGAGTACCTTGGCACCTTTTGCCATGAAGCAATAGGTGGGAGCATAGTCATCGTTGCCGTCATCAGCAGTGTTGGGGAAGCCATTTTCCTCAGTGTTGAAGATGGACTTGCTAACGTAAGCAGTAGCGAGGGCTAGGCTCGCCACACCAGAGTCTGACTCCTCAGATGCCTCCTCTTCCTCATGTTCCTGAGATTCAGCTTCAGAGTCCATTTCCTTGCCAATGAATGCCCGAGCCTTTTTGGAACTGCTCTTCTTGTGAGATGAAGACTTTGAAGATTTTGACGATGAGGACTTTGAAGATTTCTTCTTCTTCTTTGAGTCATCGGAACTGTCATCCTTGTATTTCTTCTTCTTTGATTCCTTCTCCCACTGAGGACAGTCAGTAATGTAGTGACCAGGTTTCTTGCATTTATGGCAAGTTCTCTTCTTGTAGTCACGGGATGAGGAATCTGATTTCATGTCATCACCTCTTGAGGATTTTCCAAATCGGCCACGTCTAGAGAACTTCTGGAATTTCCTCACGAGCATTGCTAGCTCCTGACTCAGTTCTTCAGGATCACCAAGGCTGCTACCAGAATCTTCATCTTCAGATTCAGAGACTGCCTTGACCTTCAGTGCACGAGATCTACCATAGCTCGGTCCGTAGAGATCTCTCTTCTCAGCTAGTTGGAATTCATGAGTGTTCAGCCTCTCAAGAATGTCAGCAGGATCAAGTGACTTGTAGTCACCACGTTCTTGAATCATCAGTGCCAGTGTATCGAATGAAGAATCGAGTGACCTCAGCAATTTCTTCACCACCTCATGGTCGGTGATGTCAGTGGCACCCAGTGCTTGAAGCTCGTTTGAAATGTCAGTGAGGCGATCAAAGGTTTGCTGAACATTTTTGTTGTCGAGTCTTTTGAAGCGGTTGAAGAGATTGCGAAGAACGTCAACTCGAGAGTCACGTTGAGTTGAGACTCCTTCGTTGACCTTGGACAGCCTATCCCAGATAAGCTTAGCTGTCTCCAAAGCACTCACTCTGCCATACTGCCCTTTGCTCAGATGGACACATATGATATTCTTCGCTTGAGAGTCGAGTTGCTTGAATCTCTTCACATCAGCAGCATTTACGGAAGGAGTGACAGAGGGAACGCCATTTTCCACAACGTACCAGAGATCGTTGTCAATTGCCTCAAGATGCATGCGCATCTTGTTCTTCCAGTAGGGGTAGTCCGTCCCATCGAAGGTAGGACACCCAGCCGAGACCTTGATCATGCCTGCAGTCGACATAACTAAAACTCCAGGTGGTTAAACCAAAATCACACAGAACAAGGGAGTACCTTGCTCTGATACCAATTGAAAGTGCGTTATATCGACTAGAGGGGGGTTGAACAGGCGATTTTTACAAATTCGTCACTGAGGAATGTCAAGGTGAGGAAATTCCTAAGCGACAAACTACTTAGCAGCGGAATAAGTACTCAGATGCAAACATAACAGAGCAGTAGCACAGTCATCATGATGAAATGAAAACAAGCACAGAGTACAAGTAGCGTAAACACAGGATAAGCAGGCTGAAGACAAACTGACTGAAGAAATTGAACTGAGGAAATTGAGAAAGTCTTCAGTCAAAGTCTTCAAACAGTAATGATCAAATACATAGCAAGTATGCGAGGAAATGAAAGGGTTGAGGAAATAGAACCAGTAGCTCGGTGAAGACAATGATTTGGTAGACCAGTTCCAACTGCTGTGACAGTTGTACGTCTGGTTAGAGCGGCTAGGTATTTAAACCTGAGGACACACAGTCCCGGACACACAGTCCTCACCGTATTCTCCTTGAGCTAAGGTCACACAGACCTCGCCCAATCACTCGTGGTAAGTCTTCAGATGACTTCCAAACCTTCACATACTCGGTCACTCGGCAATCCACAATTTCCTCTTGGATGCTCTAGACCATGACACCTAACCGTCTGGAGGATGCACAGTCCTCAAAGGTAACAAGTGTCGGTTCCACACAGGAACAATCTCTTCAGTGATGCTCAATCACTTTGGGTTTGTAGGTGTTTGGGTTTTTCCTCACTTGATGATTTTTGCTCAAAGTCCTCGGAGGATGGGATGCTCTAAATGACAAGTGTCAATCTATCTCTCGGAGTAGCCAACCAGCTAGTGGTTGAAGGGGGCGGCTATTTATAGCCTAGGGAGCAACCCGACATGATAAGACATAAATGCCCTTCAATGATATGACCGTTAGGTGGGTAGGATATTTGGACAGCTGGCGCGTAGCACAGCAACGGTCGGATATTTGAGTATCAAATTCCTCAGGGCTATCATGTTCCTCACTTGTAGGCAATCCGCACTGGCGAATTCCTAACTCCTCAGTTAGAACAAATTCCTCAGAGAACAGAAGAACTTCGTCTCTGTCACTGAAGAACTTGACTAAACTGTATGAGATTTCCAATGGCTTCACTCAAAAGGACTGGGTAGGTGTAGGATTTTGAGTTGAGCATCACTTGAAAACTTTTCCTTAGTTTTACCTCGACCCCCTTTAACAGTACGGTGTTTCCTATGACTCAAGAAGAAGAAAATGAAACTACGAAAACAAAAGTCTTCATGCTTCATAATCCTCGCATGAATATCAAGTCTTCAGGGTCACACCAATTTCCTCACTTTCAAAGTCTTCACGAAAACCAAAGTCTTCAACTGAAGACATTCATTTTTAGGGGTCGACCTTCATCGTAAATATCAAACTCCTCATAGACTTATAGAACCTGTGTACACTCACAAACGCATTAGTCCCTTAACCTATAAGTCTTCAATACACCAAAATCACTAAGGGGCACTAGATGCACTTAAAGTGAGTGCTATTCCCTTTACCTTATATCAAGAAATTATGAATGACATAGCACCCGCTGAAATAGAAGACATAGATGTTACTATTAAACTGTCTAATAGAGACACCATTACACCACTTGGGATTGTTAGAGATGTTGAAGTCTTGTGTGGGAAAATAAAATATCCTACTGATTTTCTAGTTCTTGGCTCCCCACAAGATGACTTTTGTCCCATTATCTTTGGTAGACCTTTCTTGAACACCGTTAATGCTAAAATAGATTGCGAGAAACAAATCGTCGGTGTTAGTTTTGGTGATGAATCTCATGAGTTTAATTTTTCTAAGTTTAGTAGAAAACATCATAAGAAAGAATTGCCTAGTAAGGATGAAATAATTGGTCTTGCTTCTATTGCTGTGCCTCCTACTGATCCACTAGAATAGTATTTGCTAGACCATGAAAATGATATGCATATGCATGAAAGAAATGAAATAGATAAAATTTTCTTTGAACAACGGCCTCTGCTTAAACACAATTTGCCTATTGAAAATCTAGGAGGTCCTCCTCCACCTAAAGGTGATCCTGTGTTTGAATTAAAACAATTGCCAAACACTTTGATATATGCTTATCTTGATGAGAAAAAGATATATCCTGTTATTATTAGTGCTAACCTTTCAGAACATGAAGAAGAAAGATTATTGAAAATTCTGAAGAAGCACCGTGCTGCTATTGGATATACTCTTGATGATCTTAAGGGCATTAGTCTCACTCTCTGTCAGCACAAGATCAATATGGAACCTGATGCTAAACCCGTCGTTGATCATCAACGACGTTTGAATCCTAAGATGAAAGAAGTGGTATGAACTAAAATATTAAAGCTTCTGGAAGCAGGTATAATCTATCCCATAGCTGATAGTAGATGGGTAAGTCCCGTTCATTGTGTCCCTAAGAAAGGAGGTATTACCATTGTTCCTAATGATAAAAATGAACTTATTCCACAATGGATTGTTACTTGCTATAGGATGGTAATTGATTTTAGAAAATTAAATAAAGCAACTAGAAAAGATCATTACCCCTTGCCTTTTATTGATCAAATGCTAGAAAGACTATCTAAGCACACACACTTTTGTTTTCTTGATGGATATTCTGGTTTTTCTCAAATACCTGTTTCACAACCTGATCAAGAGAAAGCTACTTTTACTTGCCATTTTGGAACTTATGCTTATAGACGTATGCCTTTTGGTTTATGCAATGCACTTGCCACCTTTCAAAGATGTATGACTGCTATATTCTCTGATTTTTGTGAAAAGATGTTGAGGTTTTCATGGATGATTTTTCTATTTATGAAACTTCTTTTGATGATTGCTTGAGCAACCTTGATCGAGTTTTGCAGAGATGTGAGCAAACTAATCTTGTCTTGAATTGGGAGAAGTGCCACTTTATGGTAAATGAAGGTATTGTCTTGGGGCATAAAATTTCTGAACGAGGTATTGAAGTGGATAAAGCTAAAGTTGATGCAATTGAGAAAATGCCATGTCCGAGAGATATCAAAGGTATTCGTAGTTTCCTCGATCACGCTGGTTTCTATAGGAGATTTATTAAAGACTTCTCTAAAATTTCTAGGCCTCTTACAAATCTTTTACAAAAGGATGTTCCATTTGTTTTTGATGATGATTGTGTAGAAGCCTTTGAAACAATTAAGAAAGCCTTAATTTCTACACCTATTGTTCAACCACCTGATTGAAACTTGCCTTTTGAAGTTATGTGTGATGCAAGTGATTATGCTGTTGGTGCTATTCTAGGGCAAAGAGTTGATAAGAAACTAAATGTTATTCATTATGCTAGCAAAACTCTAAACAGTGTCCAAAGAAATTATGCTACTACTGAAAAGGAATTTTTAGCAGTTGTGTTTGCTTGTGACAAATTCAGATCTTACATTGTTGATTCTAAAGTTACTGTTCACACCGATCATGCTGCTATTAAATATCTTATGGAAAAGAAAGATGCTAAACCTAGACTCATTAGGTGGGTTCACTTGCTACAAGAATTTAACTTGCATATCACTGATAGAAAAGGAGCTGACAACCCCATAGCTGATAACTTGTCTAGGTTAGAGAATAGTCTTGATGACCCACAACCTATTAATGATAGCTTTCCTGATGAACAACTAGCTGCAATAAATGTTTCTCATAACACTCCTTGGTATGCTGACTATGCTAATTATATTGTTTCTAAATATATACCACCTAGTTTCACATAGCAACAAAAGAAAAAAATCTTCTATGATTTAAGACATTACTTTTGGGATGACCCACATCTTTATAAAGAAGGAGTAGATGGTATTATTAGGTGTTGTGTACCTGAGAATGAACAGGAACAAATCCTACGGAAATTTCACTCCGAAGCTTATATAGGGCATCATGCGGGAGGTGATGCAGCACCCTCAAGCCATCAAGATGCGTGAGGGGGTGCTCCACATCCGCGACGTCCAGGGCCCCAAAGGGACGGGAATTGTGGATGCCAGGCTCGAAGCCATGGAGCAGGAGGTCTTCAGGTGCAAGGGGATGGTGGAACATGGACTCAATGCCAATCACCTCATGATCGCGGACTACACCCGTGATCTCAAGGTGGATGGCAAGTCCATGAAGGACATCGTCTTCACCTTCAACTAGCAAATCAACTTTCTCCGAAGCCAGTTCTACGATCTCCAAAACCAAGTCTTTGAATATGAGGCAAGGTTTAAAGGTATTAGTTTGGATGCCAGTTGCAGGAATCGCGAGACTCACTCCTCCTCTTATGATGGTGAGCCCTTGCCATGGAAACCTGAAGATAAGATCGCGACTACTTCTTCACCACCACCTCCTTCTTCATCACCAAAGGAGACTTGAGTTCATGGTATGGGCACTTCCCTTGGCTTGTGCCAAGCTTGGGGGAGGTGCCCCGGTATCGTATCACCATCACTATCTTTGATTTTATCTATTTTTAGTTCGATCCTTAGTTATCTTTTGATTTAGTTGAATAAGAGTTTAGTTCAATCCTTTCTTTTCGAGTGTTTGCTTAGTGATCTATCTATGTAATCGTGTTTGAGATATAATAAAGATTAGTTAAAGTTTTGCTTTCTTTACTTTAATGTTTTAATAAAAAGAAAGGAAAATAAATAAATGAATAGATCATATGCTAATCTTATGGTAAGTAGTGACATCACATAAGGAAAAGTATAAGTGGTAAAATTTGTTGGAGACTGACAAACATAGCATTGGTCAATGATGCAACTCATGAAAGAATTAATAAGGGAAGAGAAGATTCACATACAAATACACTATCTTGGACATCTTTTATGATTGTGAGCCCTCATCAAAATATTATATGCCAAAATTATTGACGTTGGACAAGGAAGACAATGTAATGATTTATGTTTGTTCATATTCACATAGAAGTTATATTATCATAGATCCTTTAACATGTGGTGCTTGGTCAATATCTTTTCTAGCCAAAAATTCCGCACTAAGTAGAGATACTACTTGTGCATCCAAAAACCCTTAACCCAAATCTTATTTCAAGAGTCCACCACACCTACCTATGGATTGAGTAAGATCCTTCAAGTAAGTTGTCATCGGTGCAATAAGGCAATAAAAATTGCTTCTAAATGTGTTGGATCATTTAGTGTAAGAGAAAATTGAGCGTTGTACGAACTTGTGATGGTAAAGAATAAAAGCGACAGACTGCATAGTAAAGGTTGCTATCATAAGGGGCAATATAACGTGATGTTCTTTTGCATTAAGGGATTTAGCATACAAACAAATAAGCACATGACAACCTCTGTTTCCCTCTGCGAAGGGCCTATCTTTTACTTTTATGTTTGAGTCAAAGTATTCTTCCCTATTCCTTTTTATTTTTCTCTTTTGGCAAGCATCATGTGGTGAGGAAAGATCTAGGTACATATATCCAGTTGGATGTGAGTGGGCATGAGTTATTATTGTTGGCATTACCCATGAGGTGAATATGTTGGGTGGCGAAACTATAAGCCCCTATCTTTCTATGTGTCTGGTTGAAACTTTTTGTTCATGGGTACGTTGTGAGTGTTAGCAATCATAGAAGATTAAATGATGGTTGAGTATGTGGACTTGCCTAAAGGCTCCGACACGTGCCCCTTCCTGAAAATATGATGAATTGTAGTTGCAAAGTTGACTGAGAACATAGTTTGTTGGTATTCAATAAGGTTTATGCTTTATACTTCAATGTTGTGATGAATTGTTACTTGTTCATGAGAAGTTATATGATAAAAGTTTTATGTTAAAGTTCTTTGCTGTTATAATAATATGCATGATGCTTCTATGTCCGTATTTTGTTTTTATCGACACCTCTCTCTCTAAGCATGTGGACATGTTTTTCGATTTCGGTTTTCGCTTGAGGACAAGCGAGGTCTAAGCTTGGGGGAGTTGATACGTCCATTTTGCATCATGTTTTCCTACTGTTATTTATAATGTTTTTATGCATAATAATGCTTTTGGGAGTAATTCTAATGCCTTTTCTCTTATAATTTGCAAGGATTACACAAAGAGGGAGAATAACGGCAGCTGGAATTCTGGACCTGAAAAAGCACGTCAGAGCTACCTATTCTGCACATCTCCAAATAAGCTGAAACTTCACAGAGAATTTTTATGGAATATATAAGAATTATTGGAGCAAATAAATACCAAAGGGGGCCCACCAGGTGGGCACAATCCACCTGGGCGCGCTAGGGAGCCCAGGCGCGCCCTGGTGGGTTGTACCCTCCTCGGCCCACCTCCGGTGCCCCTCTTCTCGTATATAAGTCATTTTGACCTAGAAAAAAATAAGGGGAGGACTTTCAGGACAAAGCGCCGCCGTCTCGAGGCGGAACTTGGGCAGGAGCACTTTTGCCCTCCGACGGAGCGATTCCGCCGGGGGAACTTCCCTCCCGGAGGGGGAAATCATCGTCATCGTCATCACCAACAACTCTCCCATCTTTGGGAGGGCCATCTCCATCAACATCTTCAACAGCACCATCTCCTCTCAAACCCTAGTTCATCTCTTGTGTTCAATCTTTGTACCAGAACCTTAGATTGGTGCTTGTGGGTGACTAGTAGTGTTGATTACATCTTGTAGTTGATTACTATCACTACTGGAATCAGGATCTTTGCGGTCAGCCAGCTCTTTGCCGTCTGCTAGCTGACGGCAAAGAAGGTCTTTGCCATCAGCTTACAGAAAACTGACGGCAAAGAAAGAGCTGACGGCAAAGATCATGTTTGCCGTCTGCTAGCGGACGGCATAGAAGCTTTGCCGTCTGCTAGCGGACGGCAAAGAGGGAGGTTGGCCCACTAATGAGCACAACCTAACGGCCCCCCTCTTTGCCGTCTGCTAGCAGACGACAAAGCTTCTATGCCGTCTGTTAGCAGATGGCAAAGAAAGTGACCTAGCTAACGATCGTTCCGCCCCGGCCCCACCCCACTAGCTAGGCTCTTTGCCGTCTGCTAGCAGACGACAAAGAGATTGGACCTAGCTAAAAACGGCCAGCGCCCCACCCCTCTCTCTCTCCCCTTACCTCACCCGCGCCGCCCCCGTGCCCGAGCCGCCGCCGGCCCGCGCCATCCCTGAAGCCCGAGGCGCCGCCGCCAGCCCCGCCCCCCGGAGCCCGCCCCGTCGCCGGCCTGCCGCTCCCGCCCACCCCGGCCAGCGGACAGCGGCCGCGGCGGCCGCCCTGCCCCGCCCCATCGCCGAAGCCGCGCCGCGCCGTCCCGCCCCGCCGCCGAAGCCGCACCGCGCCAAGCCCCGCCGCACCGCCGGAGCCGTGCCGCCCCCTCCCCGTGGCCTGCCTCCCCGGGCCGACCTCGCGCGGAGGTGAGTCTTGTGTTTTTTTTCTGTTTTTTTAGATTTAGTTTAGGTAAGTTTAGTTTAGGTTAGTTCAGTTTAGGTTAGGTTAGGTTAGTTTAGTTTAGTTTAGTTTAGGTTAGGTTAGATTTAGTTTATGTTAGTTTAGTTTAGTTTAGGTTTTTTTTCTGTTTTTTAAGAATAAACAAGAAAGATGAAAAAAAAGAAGTAAAAGAAGAAGAGGAAGAAGAAGAAGAAGAAGAAAAGAGGAAGAAGATGAAGATGAAAAAAAAGAACAATAAGTAGAAGAAGAAGAAGAAGAAGAAGAAGAAGAGAGAAGAAGAAGAAGAAGAAGAAAGAAGAAAGAAGAAGATGATGAAAAAAAAAGAAGTAGAAGAAGAAGATGAAAAAAAGTAGGAAAAGTAGAAAAAGAGGGTCGCCGAGGGTCGAGGGTCGCCGAGGGGTCGAGGGTTTGCCATGCCGACCCCGACACCCGACCCCCTGACCCGACACGCCGACCCCGACACGACCACCCCGCACCCCGACCCCGACACAAGCACCCGACCCGACACGCACACCGACCCCGACACAGCACCCCGACCCCCGACACCTCCTGAAAAGGTGCTCTTCGGCCTTCCAGAGGCTGACGGGGTCATATATTTGTGAATTATGAGTTAGGTCATATATTTTTCGATTTTGTTATAAAAAACATCATATTTGTGTTGATCAGGTGGTTTTAAATGTGCAGTTGTTTCGTCGCTGCGAGGTTCTGGTGTTCGACGACCTCCCCGTGCGTTCGACGAGCTCCGCCCCTGCGTTCGTGGGTGAGCACAAATGAAATCTCCTCCTCCCCCCTTCATTTGCTCTGTTCCGGTCTTCTTGCCGATGAAACTTGCTAGCTATAGGTGTCTTCAATCATCAGTATGCGTGACCACTATGCATCTCCCGTTCGAAAGGGTTACATCTATAAATATGCATGCATTTGCATATTTATAACTATGATTCTTTTGAATTGTCCAACGTCATCCATGGACAGCCCGAGTATGTGTAGGTTGGGTTCGTTTTCCCATATGCTCTGCTCCGGATCCGTTGCAGAATTTCGTCAGTGCCTCCCTGTTGTTCTTTGGGTACACATCTTCTCTACTTATTGCCGAGACATGTATCAGGAGAACAGCGGGGAGGTGCTGCCGAAATTTTGCATCGGATCCGGAGCAGAGCATGGGAAAATGAACCCAATCTTCACATACTCGGGTGGGATTAGGACCTATCTTTACCTATTAGCGTCTAGGTTGCATGGACGTAATAAAAGTGACAAACTCCATTAACTGATGAATATATACATGCTGATTTATATATATATTTCTTATTTCTTATGTGTCCAGTAGCTAGTCAAGATGAGTGATCGTGCGTGGATGTACACCGGTCACACTAGTCAGAAAGACATGACCAATGAATGGTTAACAAAAACTAAGGGGTTTGTGAGAGCCGCATTTGCAAATGGCCAGAGGACAACCTGGTGCCCCTGTGCCGGGTGCGACAATTGGCACAAGAGGATAGAGGATGAAATGGGCAAACACCTGCAGAAGAGGGGTTTTACGCCAGGTTATACGGTGTGGACATTTCATGGCGAGTCTGCCCAATGTGCCAGAGTTGAGGTGTTTCGTCGTCGCACCGACGAGCATGGTACCGGGATGGAAGACATGATGCAAGACTTTGATGATGCACGGGACTCGGACGATGAGATGGAGGAATCTGCAAAGGCCTTCAATGAAATGTTGGAGTCTTCAAAACGTCCTCTCCACGAGCACACTGAGCTTTGCCAGCTGGATGCCATCTCACAAATAATGGCTCCGAAGGCTCAATTCAACTTGGGCAGAGAATGCTACGACGCGATGATGACAGTATTTGGATGTTTTCTACCCAAAGGCCATGTACTACCTGCAAACCTGTACGACAAAATCCTCCGTGCTCTTAAGATGCCCTATGAGAAGATACATGCCTGTGAGAAAGGATGTGCCTTATTTAGGCTTCAGTATGCGGACTTGAACTAGTGTCCCATTTGCAAGTCATCCAGGTATGTTGTGGTAGACAACGGTATGGGTGAGAAGACGCAGACCAAAATCCCCGTTAATGTTCTTCGGTATATGCCAATTGTACCAAGACTTCAATGTCTTTTCATGGTCTAAGAGACGGCCAGACAGATTACATGGCACAAAACGGGCAAAAGAACGCAACTAGATGCAGATGGGAAGCTGATGATGGTGCACACATCGGACGGTGAAGCGTGGAAGCGCTTCGATGCATTACATGATGACAAAGCGGCAGATCCGAGGCATCCTTGAGTCGCCATCAGCACGGATGGGTTCAGTGTGTTTGGTCTGACGGCAGCCCAATACAGTTGTTGGCCCGTATTTGTCATTCCACTCAATCTCCCCCCCGGACAGATTATGCAAAGAAAGAACATTTTCCTGACGTTGATAATTCCAGGGCCCAACTATCCGGGGAAGAATATGAATGTGTACATGCAGCCGCTGAAGGACGAATTGCAAGAAGCCTGGGATAATGGGTTCAAGACATACGATGCCTTTAGCAAACAGAACTTCATAATGCGTGTCTGGTACATGTACTCGACGCATGACTTGCCGGCGTATGCGCTATTCGTTGGCTGGTGTGTGCATGGAAGGTTCCCGTGCCCCACATGCAAGGGAGCTCTTCAGTTTCATTGGCTTCAGGTCGGTCGCAAGTTTTCTTGCTTCGACTTGCATAGACAGTTCCTGGATCCTCGCCATAAGTTCAGGAAAGACAAGCAGAACTTCATCAAAGGTAGAGTTGTCAAAAACTCTGCACCACCTCCGTTGACAGGCCAAGAGACCCTGGATCAGTTAAACGCTCTCGAGCCAGATCCAGAGCGTCCAGGGTATTTCAAGGGGTATAATTCGGAACACGCCTGGACTCACAAGACATGCTTGTGGGATCTGCCTTACTTCAAAGACCTCCTTTGCCCACACAACATCGACATGATGCACACTGAGAAGAATATCGCCGAGGCACTTTTTGGTACATTGTTCGGCATAGATGGGAAGTCAAAGGATAATACTAAGGCTAGAGTCGATCAGGAGGCGCTATGTCATAGACCGTTACAAAACATGCAACCACCAAAAGGAAAGCAGAACTGGACAAAGCCAAATGCATGGTTCAATCTTGGAAGGCCAGCTATGAGGGAAATTATCTTGTGGGTGAAAATGCAGTTGATGTTCCCCGATGGGTATGCAGTGAATCTAAAGAGGGGAGCGAGTCTTGAAAATTTGAAGATATTTGGTCTCAAGAGTCATGATTGGCACATATGGATTGAGCGGGTAATGTCGGTGATGTTGTGTGGCTTCATCCCTGATGATGAATGGCTAGTACTGGCAGAGCTGAGCTATTTCTTTCATGTTCTTTGTGCGAAAGAACTATCACCTGGCCTACTAGAAGAAATGGAAGAGTTGGCGTCGGAGTTGATCTGCAAGTTAGAGAAGATATTTCCGTCGGGCTTCTTTAATCCAATGCAGCACTTGATTTTGCATCTCCCAACCGAGGCAAGATTGGGGGGGCCGTGCAAAATCGTTGGTGCTACGCAACTGAGAGGATGCAGAAGACGCTTCGAGCAAAATGTAAAAATAAACATAGAATTGAAGCATCGATGGCCGAGCCATTCATTACTGAGGAGGCGACAAACTTCGTGACAGCACACTACGAAGCCAAAAATCATCATTTGCATAATCCGAAGCCTCGGTACAATGTTGGCGACCCTAAAAAGGGTGGATCCAACCTCAGCCTATTCAAAGGGGATCTCGCACCAGCCGGTTCTTCTAATTCCTTAATGTTGGATGTCAAAGAATGGCGGACCATTTCATTGTATATCTTCAACAACCTAACAGAAGTGCGGCCGTACATCGAGTAAGTTCTCGGTACATTGTTTCACAACTTCTAATTCCTTTGAACTGCTCTTATTCTGGATATATTTGATACAGTCGATACGTCGCCAAATTCTCGTATGGAGCGGTGATCCAAAAGGATTCCGTTGAAGAGTATGAGCTTCTGGCAAAGCATGGAGGCGGCTATCCCAGTTTCATCTCTTGGTTCAAACAAACGGTAATTTTCATTAGACCATTTCATTTCTTCGTCTAATTTGCGGCTAATGCAACAATCCCTTTCGTATTAAACTTGTAGGCTAATTCAGAGTTTATGGACGCCGAATTGAGACAAGTCGCTAATGGTTTTGACTTTAAGGTCCGTTCATTTTACAAATACGACATCAACGGGTATCGCTTTCGTACCTATGGCAAAGAGCTATCTATGGCCGACCGAAAGTCTACAAATTGTTGTGTCTCTACTATCGGCGAAGGAGATACCGAGTATTATGGAAGAGTTGAAGCAATTTATGAACTTCAATTCTATGGTGCAAACCCACCAAACGTCGTAGTCTTCAAATGTTATTGGTTCCAGCCGAAGGAGACTAGAAGGACTCATGAACATATAGGGCTAGTGAAAATCAACCAAAGCACCCATTTGGATGTTCCCGATGTCTATATTATGGTTCAACAAGCAACCCAAGTTTTCTATCTATCGTGGGCCTGTCAAAGTGATCCAAATCTCAATGGTTGGGATGTCGTTTATGAAGTGCTGCCACGTGTTAGACCACCTCCCCCCAATGAAGAGGATTATGAACCTCACATTAACCCAGACACATATGAAGGAGAATTCTTCCAAGAAGCATGTCTTTCCAAAAAACATTTCAAGAACCGCTCTACTTCACCCCAGAACATTGAAGTAGACAGCGACAGTGAACCCGACTTCACCCCTGAGCCGGAACAAGAAGAGCCTGAACTAGAAGAGGTTACTACTGCGGATGACCTGTCAATGCTTGACTGATTACGTAAAGGTGGCCTTCCACATGATGATGCATTTATTGATGATGATGATGAGCACGTCATTACTGATAGTGATGATTGATCCCGAAGCATTTATTGAACCCGACAATCCAGATTATTATTAGGTATTCAATTTTTTATGTTGTACTTGATTTATATAGTTACTTGTATGATTGTATGATTTATATAGTTACTTGTATACTTTTCTTACTTTGTAGGATTGTTTGTTATACATAGTGCCATGGTCTTGATATCCGTCCCCGTCGGCCCTCGCCCGCTTTATGATTCGGATGTGGTAAATTCTCTTTTATAACTATTTGTTGCATTTCGCATTTATGACAATTATGGCCATCAAGTTGACATAGAGATATTTTTATCTAGGAGGTATGTGAACCGAAAATTGCAACCGACCCTCTTGTCGAGAAGTTAAATTTAGTTGAAAAAGAAAATGAGTATTTGAATGAAAAATTAAAAGAATTGAAGAAGAGAAGATGAAATTGGAGTTGTATGTTGCCGATGTCGTTGATGATCACAAGATGAAGATGAATGCAATGCGCTTGAAGATTAAGAAGATTAGAAAATATGCCATTGATAATGAGGCTTGGTATCATTATGCCGTTGGATCAATTGTTACCTTAGTTGCGATCTTCATCGCATTTGTTGTGATGAGGGTAAGTTTTCTCTAGTGTTTTGCTTAACAAATGCATACTTAGCTTATTTTCCTTCTAAATGGCATAATTACTTAAGTTAGATAAAAAATGAGCTATACTTACGTAAGTTGACTGAAAAATGGCATCATCACCTAGGTTAGCACAAAAATGACCTATACTTACCTTATTTTTCTCCAAATTGACATAATAAGCTTAGTTGACCTATACTTTACCTAGGATAGCTATAAAATGACCTATACTTAGCATTTTTTCCTCCTAAATGACTTAATATGCTTAGTTAGCTAAAAATGGCATAACTACCTAGGATAGCTCAATAATGATCTATACTTAGCTTACCTAGTTCATTTATGACATAATTAGCTTACTTAGGTAAAAAAAAATGGCATAATAACCTTGGTTTAGCTCCAAACTGTCATATAATTAGTTTATTTTCCTCCAAAATGACAAAATAACCTTGCCTAGCTCCAAAATGACCGATTTTAACTAGGATAGCTCTAAAATGACCTACACTTATCATTTTGTCCTCCAAAATGAATAAATATGCTTAGTTAGCTCAAAAAAGGCATAACTACCTAGGTTAGCTCAAAAATGACCTATACTTAACTTCTTCAGTTCATTTATGACATACTTAGCATACTTAGGTCAAAAATGGTATGATAATCTTTGTTACCTCCAAAATGACATAGACTTAGCTTATTTTCCTTGAAAATGACATAATAACCTTACTAAGCTCCAAAATGACCTATTTACCTAGCTTAGCTCTAAAATGACCTACACTTAGCATTTTTACCTAGCTTAGCTAAAAAATGGCATTTTTACCTACCTTAGTTAGAAGAAGAAGAAGATATAAAGAAGAGGAGAGGGAAAAAGAAAGGAAGAAAATTCTTCTTCTTCTTCTTTCTTCTTCTCTTCTTCTTCTTCTTCTTCTTCTTTTCTTCTTCTTCTAGCTAGTCTTCTTCTAGTCTTATTCTTCTTCTTCTCTCTCTTCTTCTTCTAAATTCTTCTTCCCAATTTGCAGATTTGTTAGATGAGGAAGCTTGCATTGATGGAGTCTACTTCTCCTTATGCTTCCTTTTTGTTTTGATTTTGTTGGATGAACAATGTGAAACTTGCTACCTATATATGTATGTATGGAGTGAAACCATTGTATGCTTGTTGTTGGATATGTTGGCTAGCTATATATGTTGCATATGGACTTTTGATTTGGTATGTATATGTGTTGGATGATCATATCCATATGGAAGGGATATGATTTGGTATGTATATGTGTTGGTATGCTTGTTGAAAGTATTTTCAAATGTGTATATATATATATATCTGTGAAATTCTGTGAAATTGATTGAATTTAAGAAAAAATAGAAAAAACAGGGGCTATACAGGCTCTTTGCCGTCTGTTGGCAGACGGCAAAGAGCTTTGCCATCAGCCAGTAGACGGCAAAGCCGCCACGTGGCAGCTACCTGTGCAACCTGGGGGGCACTGGGCTGGCCTATATGGTTGCTTTGCCGTCTGCTGGCAGACGGTAAAGACCTTTGCATCTTTGCCGTCTGCCAGCAGACGGCAAAGCATGCCACGTGGTAGCTACCTGGGGGGCATCAGGGTTGGCCTATTTGGGCACTTTGCCGTCTGCTAGCAGACGGCAAAGCACGCCGTTAACCCCTTAATGGACCTAAGCTGCCATGTGTGCCGTCCATGCCCTTTGCCTTCTGCTGGCAGACGGTGAAGACCTTTGCATGTTTGCTGTCTGCCAGCAGACGGCAAAGTGCCCTTTGCCGTAGTTTGTTCAGTCGGATGTGGTGCCGTCTGCTGGCTGACGGCAAAGGCCTTTGCCGTCTGCCATGCATGCCTCTGCCGTCAGCCATGGCAGACGGCAAAGTGCCTGATTCCGGTAGTGTATATGGTTTATTTGGTGGAAGATTATATGTTCAGATCCATTATGCTATTTAATACCCCTCTGATCTTGAGCATGATTATCATTTGTGAGTAGTTACTTTTGTTCTTGAGGTCACGGGAGAAATCTTGTTGCAAGTAATCATGTGAACTTGATATGTGTTGGATATTTTGATGATATGTATGTTGTGATTCCCTTAGTGGTGTCATGTGAACATCGACTACATGACACTTCACCTTATTAGGGCCTAAGGGAATGCATTGTGGAGTAGTTATTAGATGATGGTTTGTGAGAGTGACAGAAGCTTAAACCCTAGTTTATGCGCTACTTTGTAAGGGACCGATTTGGATCCAAAAGTTTAATGCTATGGTTAGATTTTATCTTAATACTTTTCTCGTAGTTGCGGATGCTTGCGAGGGGGTTAATCATAAGTAGGAGGTTTGTTCAAGTAAGAACAGCACCTAAGCACTGGTCCACCCACATATCAAATTATCAAAGTAGCGAACACAAATCAATCCAACATGATGAAAGTGACTAGATGAAATTCCCGTGTACCCTCAAGAATGCTTTGCTTATTATAAGAGACCGTTTTGGCCTATCCTTTGCCTCAAAAGGATTGGGCTACCTTGATGCACTTTTGTTACCCTTACCGTTACTTGCTCATTACAAATTATCTTGCTATCAAACTACTCGTTACTTATAATTTCAGTGCTTGCAGAGAAACCTTGCTGAAAACCACTTGTCATTTCCTTCTGCTCCTCGTTGGGTTCGACACTCTTACTTATAGAAAGGACTACGATTGATCCCCTATGCTTGTGGGTCATCAAGTAGCATAATGAACATTATTATAACAGCAATATTTATTATCATAAAACTTCTCATGAGCAAGTAACAATTCATCACAACATCAAAGTATAAGGAATAAACTTTCTTGAAAACTAACAAACTATGTTCTCAGTCAACAGTGCAATTGCAATTCATCATCTTTTCAAGAAGGGTCTCATGTCGGAGCTTTTTGTTTAGCAAGTCCACATACTCAACCATCATTTAGTCTTCTATGATTGCTAACACTCACACCATATATATGGAGCAAAAAGTTTCAGCCAGACACATAGAAAGATAGGGGCTTATAACTTCGCCTCCCAACCTATTCACCTCAAGGGTGATGTCAACAATAATAACTCATGATCACTCATATCCAACTGGATATATATGCCTAGGTCTTTCCCCACCACATGATGCTTGCAAAAGAGAAAAATAAAAAGGAATAGAGGAGAACACTATTGACCCTTGCATGAAAAGTAAATACATAAAAGTAAAGGATAGGCCCTTTGCAGAGGGAAGCAGAGGTTGTCATGCGCTTTTTTTTTTGGATGCAAAAGCTCTTAATGCAAAGGAACGTCATGTTATATTGCCCTTGTGATAGCAACCTTTATTATGTAGTCCGTCGCTTTTATTTCTTTGCCATCACAAGTTCAAACAAGGCTTATTTTCCCTTACACTAAAAGATCATACATATTTAGAAGCAATTTTTATTGCCTTATGCACCGATGACAACTTACTTGAAGGATCTTATTCAATCCATAGCTAGGTATAGTGGGCTCTTGTAACATGAAACTGGGTTCAAGGGTTTTTGGATGCACAAGTAGTATCTCTACTTGGTGCAGATTTTTTGGCTAGCATAGATGTTGGGCAAGCACCACATGTTAGAGGATCTATGACAATATAACTTCTATGTGAATATGAACAAACATAAATCATTACGTTGTCATCTTTGTCCAACGTCAATGATTTGGCATAAAGTACTTAATGGGGGATCACAATCATAAAAGATGTCCAAGATAGTATATTTGGATGTGAATCTTCTCTTCCCTTATTTTTTTTCATGAATTGCATCATTGGCCAATGCTATGTTTGTCAACTTTCAATAAATTTTACCACTTACACTTTTCCTTATGTAGTGTCATTACTTTCCATAAGATTAGCATATGGTCTTTTTCATTATTCTCTTTGCTATGATTGAAACATAAAAGTAAAGAAGCAAACACTCAAACTACTCTTTATTATATAGCTCTCAACTCGATTACATAGATAGATCATGAAACTAGCACTCGAAAATAGATCATACTAAATTTTTATTCTACTAAATCACGAAATAGTTAAGGATCGAACTAAAACTAGGTAAAGATAATAAAAGTGATGGTGATACGATACCGGGGCACCTCCCCAAGCTTGGCACAAGCCAAGGGGAGTGCCCATACCCGTGTACTCAAGTTTCCTTCTTTGGTGATGGCGGTGGTGATGAAGTGGTGGGCTCGCAATTCAGCCTTAGAAGGTACTCCAATCTACGGTTGATGCTCCGAAGGGCGATGTTTTGCTCCTCCAACAAAATAACTTCACGAGTGAGGTATTCTGAACACAAACTGTTTCAAAGACCCTTAGGGCTTCAATTTCATATAGGGTGAGATGATCATAGAGAGGTTGAACGTATCTCCCTCTTCCATAGTTTCCTCCATGGGCATGGTCTGCTCTCCTTCTTGGGCATGGTCCCCCGCAATTTCTTTGATCTTGTCCTTCTTTGTGGACTCCTTTGTTTCCTCTCTCTTTAGTTCCATCTTCAGCAGCCAAGCATCGTCTTCCCCGTTGTTGGAGGTGGAAGAAGACATGATGCCTGGCTTGATAGATCTGATGGAAAAACAACACGAAACACGAACAGAGGATATTTCTGCGATACGGTGATCAAAACGTCCGGGAGTATATATAAAGAATTTTTATCTTGCGAAACAAGTATTCCAGAAGAAAATGGAGTCGGGAAGGCTCACGAGGGGCCCACTACCCAGCAGGGCGCGCCAGGGGGGTAGGCGCGCCCTGGTGCCTAGTGGGCACCGTGGTGGCCCCCTCTGGTGTTTCTTATTTTCGTATTTTTCTAATATTCCAAAACTGACAGAAAATATTTTTATGGAATTTTTTGAGTCGGTTTACTTACCGTATCTCGCACCTCTTCCTTTTCAGGGTTCTGGAGTGTTCTGGAAGGTCACTTTTATGTATTCCTCCGGTGTTATAGTTTGAATAATGTTAGTTTCAACATTAATAGGCGTACCTGCGATATAATGCTTAATTCTTTGGCCATTGACCACCTTCGGATTAGTGCCTTCATTGTTATTGATCTTAATAGCTCCAGAACGATAAACTTCTTCAATGATGTATGGTCCTTCCCATTTAGAGAGAAGTTTTCCTGCAAAAAAAATCTAAAACGGGAATTGTAAAATAGAACATACTCACCCACTTTGAATTCCCATTTTTTGATTCTTTTGTCATGCCATCTTTTAACCTTTTCTTCAAACAATTTGGCATTTCCATAAGCTTGGGTTCTCCATTCATCCAACGAGCCAATATCAAATAACCTCTTTTCTCTGGCAAGTTTAAAATCATAATTGAGTTCTTTAATTGCCCAATATGCTTTATGTTCTAACTCAGGAGGTAAATGGCATGCTTTTCCATAAACCATTTTGTATGGAGACATACCCATAGGATTTTTATAAGCAGTTCTATAGGCCCATAATGTATTCTCTAATTTCTTATACCAATTCTATCGAGACCTATTGACAGTCTTTTGCAAAATTAACTTTATTTCTCAATTGCCTAGTTCAACTTGGCCACTACACTGAGGGTGATAGGGAGATGCAATTCTATGGTTAACATCATATTTAGCAAGCAGTTTATAGAATGCACCATGAATAAAGTGTGAACCACCATCAGTCATTAAATATCTAGGGACTCCAAACCTCGGGAAAATAACTTCTTTAAGCATTTTGATAGAAGTGTTGTGATCAGCACTACTAGTTGGGATAGCCTCTACCCACTTAGTGACATAATCAACAACAACTAAAATATGTGTATACCCATTAGAGGATGGAAAAGGTCCCATATAATCAAAGCTCCAAACATCAAATGGTTCAATAACAAGCGAATAATTCATAGGAATTTCCTGACGTCTACCAGTATTACCAATTCTTTGACATTCATCACAAGATAGGAAAAACTTATGAGCATCCTTTAAAAGAGAGGCCAATAAAAACCAGATTGTAATACCTTGTGTGCAGTTCTGTCTCCCGCATGGTGTCCTCCATAAGCCTCGGAGTGACACTTCCGTAGGATTTGTTCTTGTTCATGCTCAGGTATACAATGCCTAATAATACCATCTACTCCTTTATAAAGGTGTGGGTCATCCCAGAAGTAATGTCTTAAATCATAGAAGAATTTTTTCTTTTGTTGGTATGTGAAACTAGGTGGTATAAATTTAGCAACAATGTAATTAGCATAGTCTGCATACCAAGGAGTATTGTGAGAAGCATTTATGACAGCTAGTTGTTCATCAGGAAAACTATCATCAATTGGTAATGGGCCATCAAGGATATTTTCTAACCTAGACATGTTATCAGCTACGAGATTCTTAGCTCCTTTTCTATCAGTAATATGCAAGTCAAACTCTTTTAGCAAAAGAACCCACCTAATGAGTCTAGGTTTAGCATCTTTCTTTTCCATAAGGTATTTAATAGCAGCAGCATCGGTGTGAACAATTACTTTAGAATCAACTATGTAAGATCTGAATTTATCAGAAGCAAACACAACTGCTAGAATTCTTTCTCGGTAGTAGAATAATTTCTTTGAGCATTGTCTAGAGTTTTACTAGCATAATGGATAACATTCAATTTCTCATCAACTCTTTGTCCTAAAACAGCACCAACAGCATAATCACTAGCATAACACATAATCACTAACATCTTTTTGCAAGAGATTAGTAAGAGGCCTAGAAATTTTAGAGAAGTCTTTAATAAACCTCCTATAGAAACAACATGACCAAGGAAACTTCTTATACCTTTAATATCTTTAGGACATGGCATTTTCTCAATTGCATCAACTTTAGCTTTGTCTACTTCAAGACCTCGTTCAGAAATTTTATGCCCCAAGACAATACCTTCATTTACCATAAAGTGACACTTCTCCCAATTCAAGACAAGATTAGTTTGTTCACATCTCTGCAAAACTCGATCAAGGTTGCTTAAGCAATCATCAAAAGAAGTTCCGTAAAAGGAAAAATCATCCATGAAAACCTCAACAATCTTTTCACAAAAGTCAGAGAATATAGCAGTCATACATCTTTCGAAGGTAGCAGGTGCATTGCATAAACCAAAGGCATACGTCTGTAAGCATAAGTTCCAAAAGGGCAAGTTGATACGTCTCCAACGTATCTATAATTTATGAAGTATTCATGCCATGTTTGCAACAATTTTATATGGTTTTGGTATGATTTGATTAGAACTAACCCTGACTGACGCTGTTTTCAGCAGAACTACCATGGTGTCATTTTTTGTGCAGAAATAAAAGTTCTCCAAACGAGCTGAAAATTTACAGTAATTTTTTATGGACCAGAAGAAGCCCACGGAGCATCGGAGTTGGGCCAGAAGAGTCCCGAGGCAACCACAAGGGTGGGGGCGCCCCTGGCTTGTGGACTCCTCGGGAACCCCCCCTGACTTGTTTCCGATGCCAAAAATTCTTATAAATATGGAAACCCCCGAAAAGAAACCTAGACCGGAAGTTCCGCCGCCGCAAGCCTCTGTAGCCACGAAAAACCAACCGGGAGCCCATTCCAGCACCCTGCCAGAGGGGGAAACCATCACCGGTGGCCATCTTCATCATCCCGACGGCCACCATGATGAGGAGGGAGTAGTTCACCCTCGGGGCTGAGGGTATGTACCAATAGCTATGTGTTTGATCTCTCTCTCTCTCTCGTGTTCTTGATTTGGCACGATCTTGATGTACCGCGAGCTTTGTTACTATAGTTGGATCATATGGTGTTTCTCCCCCTCTACCTTCTTGTGATGAATTGAGTCTTGCTCTTTGAGGTTTCGTTATGTTGGATTGAGTGTTGGATTTGAGAACACTTGATGTATGTCTTGCGATGGGATATCTGTGGTGACAATGGGATGTTCTATTGATTCACTTAATGTATCTTTTGGCACTCAACTTGTGGATTCCCGTGGTGACATTGGGGTAATCTATGCATAGGGGTTGATGCACGTTTTCGTCCTACGTTCTCCGATAGAAACTTTGGAGTGATTCTTTGTTGCACGTTGAGGGATTGTTATATGATCCAATTATGTTATCATTGTTGAGAGAATTTGCACTAGTGAAAGTATGAACCCTAGGCCTTGTTTTCAAGCATTGCAATGCCATTTTTGCTCACTTTTGTTACAACTTACCTTGCTGTTTTTATTTATTCAGAATATAAAAATATATTTCTACCATCCATACTACACTTGTATCACCATCTCTTCACCGAACTAGTGCACATATACAATTTACCATTGTATTGGGTGTGTTGGGGACACAAGAGTCTGTTTGTTATTTGGTTGCAGGGTTGTTTGAGAGAGACCATCTTCATCCTACGCCTCCCACGGATTGATAAACCTTAGGTCATCCACTTGAGGGAAATTTGCTACTGTCCTACAAAACTCTGCGCATGGAGGCCCAACACGAGTCTACAAGAAGAAGGTTGCGTAGTAGACATCAAGCTCTTTTCTGGCGCCGTTGCCGGGGAGGTGAGTGCTTGAAGGTATACCTTTAGATCTTGCAATTGAATCTTTTAGTTTCTTGTTTTATCACTAGTTTGGTTTATAAAAGAAAACTACAGAAAAAATGGAATTGAGGTTGCCTCATATGCTTCATCTTTTTAATGTCTTTCATGAAAATGATGGAAAGGAAAATTGTGCTCAATTGTTAGAAGAAGAAGTCAATAAAATGTTTGGCACTAAATCTTTGAATGATAAAAATGATTGCAATGTTGTTGGTATGAATTCCTTGAATATCCATGATGCTAATGATATGCAAAGCCATAAGCTTGGGGATGCTATGTTTGATGAAGATGATATTTTTTGTCCCCCAAGTTTTTATGAGAAAATTTATTATGATGATAGCATGCCTCCTATTTATGATGGTTATATTGATGAAAGTGGGTTTGGAAGAGTGTCAACTCTAGGTACTAATGATCCCACTATTTTGGAGGGTGTTGAATCTTTTTACAATATTGATAAAAGTGGATTTGGAGAGGTCATGACTTTATTTAGTGATGAATCCACTATTTTGGAAGAGGTTCCAATTGACTATGATAAAAAAAGTTGCTATCTATGATGATTATTGTGATGACATGTATGCTATAAAGAATAATGATAACCATGAAACTTGTCATCATGATTTTAATTTTCAATTGGATTATGCCTCACATGATAGTTATTTTGTTGAGTTTGCTTCCACTACTATTCATGAAAATAAATTTGCTTATGTGGAGAGTAATAAAATTTCTATGCTCGTAGATCATGAAAAAAATGCTTTATGTGATAGTTATATTGTTGAATTCCTTCATGATGCTACTGAAAATTATTATGAGAGAGGAACACATGCTTTTACATATCTCAATAATATCAAGTTTCCTCTCTTTATGTTGAAAGTTTTGAAGTATTGCTTGTTTTGCTTTCCTATGCTAGTTGAATCTTGCTCACAAAATCCCTATGCATAGGAAGTGGGTTAGACTTAAATGTGCTATTCATATGCTTCATGATGCTCCCATTATGTTTCAATTCTTATCTTTTATGTGAGCATCATTGAAATCATCATGCCTAGCTAAAAAGGCATTAAAGAAAAGCGCTTGTTGGGAGACAACCCAATATTTACCCCTACAGTTTTTGTGTGTTAACATTATTAAGCTACTGTATTGATCCTGTTTTATAGCTTTTGTTTCAATAAAGTGCCAAGTAAAGCCTTTGGGATAGTGTGGATGATAGTTGACTTGATTCTGTGCAAAAACAGAAACTTTTGCGTCTAGTACAGAAATTCCTATCTTTTACTGGAGAGTGGAAAACATCTTAATTTTTTACAGTTGATTGGTATACAAATTTTCTACGTTGTCCGAAAATTTCAGAATATTTGGAGTTATAGAAGTATGAGCTTAATTCAGATCTTTACAGACTGTTCTGTTTTTGACAGATTCTGTTTTTGATGCATAGTTTGCTTGTTTTCTAGTTTCTATGGCTTATATTGCTCTATATAAATTGTATAAATGATAGGGTACAGTAGGTATCATGTGAGAAAAAATTTGAATCTTGTCTTGACAGTACCAAAGTGAATGATTTGTTTTATCATACTAACCCATCTCACGAAGTTCCGTTAAGTTTTGTGTGATTGAAGTTTTCAAGTTTTGGGTGAGATATCGATATGAGGAGAACAAGGAGGGGCAAGACACTAAGATTGGGGATGCCCAAGGCACCCCAAGGTAATATTCAAGGAAGATCCAAGCAACTAAGCTTGGGGATGCCCCAGAAGGCATCCACTCTTTCGTCTTCAGCATTATCGGTAACCTTACTTGGAGCTATATTTTTATTCGTCACATGATATGAGTTTTGCTTGGAGCGTCATTTTATTTTATTAGTATTTTCTTGATGTTATTTAGAGTAATGTTTTGCATCTTTTATTTCAATAAAAATGTCAAGTATAGCCTTTACCATGCTTATTTTGCAAGTCTATATGTTGCTGTTTTGAAAACAGAAAGTTTTCTATCATTGTCTGAATTCTTATGAATAGTAAGAACATGATAAAATCTTGAAATTTTTTCACAATAAGCTAAAAAAAAATTATACAGTGTGGAAATTTTTCAGAATTTTTGGAGTTAGGGAAGTATGAGTACAATTGCACTCCTTACTGACTGTCCTGTTTTGATAGATTGCTGTTATGTTTGCATTGTTTGCATATGTTTGCTTGTTTAATGATTCTATTTGAGGATAGGAGTATTAAATATGCAGAGGCATTTAGTATGCAATGTTAAATAATAATTTTAGTGATTTGCTACAGTAGAGAATGATAAGGTTTTGCATTTGATTTATACTAACTTCTCCCACGAGTTCTTGTTGAGTTTTGTGTGGATGAAGTTTTTAAGATTTAGGGAAACCGTGATATAAAAGGAATTAAGGAGACACAAAATCTCAAGCTTGGGGATGGCCAAGGCATCCCAATATAACATTTCAAGAAGTCTCAAGCATCTAAGCTTGGGGATGCCCCGGTAGGCATCCCACCTTTCTTCATCAAGAATTATCGGTTAGTATCGGTTGAGCCTAAGTTTTTGCTTCTTCACATGATGTGTGCTATTTTTAGAATGTCATTTTATTTTGTTTTGCTTGTTGTTTGAATAAAATACTTAGATCTGAATTTTTTTAATGAGAGAGAGTCTTCACATAGCTACTTAATTATTTGACTACTCATTGATCTTCACTTATATCTTTTTGGAGTAGTTTGTCACTTGCTCTAGTGCTTCACTTATATCTTTTTAGAGCACGGCGGTGGTTTTATTTTGAAGAAATTGATGAACTCTCATGCTTCACTCATTTTATTTTGAGAGTCTTAAATAGCATGGTAATTTGCTTAGGTTATGAATTTAGTCCTAATATGATGGGCATCCAAGAGGGATATAATAAAAACTTTCATATTAAGTGCATTGAATACAATCAGAAGTTTGATTCCTTATGATTGTTTTGAGATATAAAGATGGTGATATTAGAGTCTGCTAGTGAGTAACTGTGGATTGGTAGAAATACTTGTGTTAAAGTTTGTGATTCCCGTAGCATGCACGTATGGTGAACCGTTATGTGATGAAGTCGGAGGATGATTTATTTATTGATTGTCTTCCTTATGAGTGGCGGTCGGGGACGAGCGATGGTCTTTTCCTACCAATCTATCCCCCTAGGAGCATGCGCGTAGTACTTTGTTTCAATGACTAATAGATTTTAGCAATAAGTATGTGATTTCTTTATGACTAATGTTGAGTCCATGGATTATACGCACTCTCACCCTTCCACCATTGCTAGCCTCTCTAGTACCACGCAACTTTCGCCGGTGCATTAAACCCACCGTATATCCTTCCTCAAAACAGCCACCATACCTACCTATTATGGCATTTCCATAGCCATTCCGAGATATATTGCCATGCAACTTCCACCGTTCCGTTTATTATGACACATGCCATCATTGTCATATTGCTTTGCATGATCATGTAGTTGGCATAGTATTTGTGGCAAAGCCACCGTTCATATTTTTTATACATGTCACTCTTGATCATTGCACATCCCGGTACACCGCCGGAGGCATTCATATAGAGTCATATCTTGTTCTAGTATCGAGTTGTAATTCTTGAGTTGTAAAGTAAATAAAAGTGTGATGATCATCATTATTAGAGCATTGTCCCATGTGAGGAAAGGATGATGGAGGCTATGATTCCCCCACAAGTCGGGATGAGACCCCGGATGAAAAATAAAATAAAATAAAGAAAAAAAGAAAAAAAGAGAGAAAGAAAGAGGCCAAAGAGCCCAAAATTAAAAAAATGAGAGAAAAGAGAGAAGGGGCATTGCTACTATCCTTTTTCCACATTTGTGCTTCAAAGTAGCACCATGATCTTCATGATAGAGAGTCTCCTATTTTGTCACTTTCATATACTAGTGGAAGTTTTTCATTATAGAACTTGGCTTGTATATTCCAATGATGGGCTTCCTCAAATTGCCCTAGGTCTTCGTGAGCAAGCGAGTTGGATGCACACCCACTTAGTTTCTTTTGAGCTTTCATACACTTATAGCTCTAGTGCATCCGTTGCATGGCAATCCCTACTCACTCACATTGAAATCTATTGATGGGCATCTCCATAGCCCGTTGATACGCCTAGTTGATGTGAGACTATCTCCTTCTTTTTGTCTTCTCCACAACCACCATATTCTATTTCATCTATAGTGCTATATCCATGACTCACGCTCATGTATTGCGTGAAAGTTGAAAAAGTTTGAGAACACCAAAAGTATGAAACAATTGCTTGGCTTGTCATCGGGGTTGTGCATGATGAAATATTTTGTGTGATGAAGATAGAGCATAGCCAGACTATATGATTTTGTAGGGATAACTTTCTTTGGCCATGATATTTTGAGAAGACATGATTGCTTTATTAGTATGCTTGAAGTATTATTATTTTTATGTCAATATTGAACTTTTGTTTTGAATCTTATGGATCTGAACATTCATGCCACAATAATAAGATTACATTGATAATTTATGCTAGGTAGCATTCACACTTCATAAATTCTTTCTTTTATCATTTACCTACTCGAGGACGAGCAGGAATTAAGCTTGGGGATGCTGATACGTTTCCAACGTATCTATAATTTATGAAGTATTCATGCCATGTTTGCAAAAAAATTATATGGTTTTGGTATGATTTGATTAGAACTAACCTGGACTGACGCTGTTTTCAGTAGAACTACCGTGGTGTCGTTTTTTGTGCAGAAATAAAAGTTCTCCAAATGAGCTGAGAATTTACAGTGATTTTTTATGGACCATAAGAAGCCCACGGAGCATCGGAGTTGGGCCAGAAGAGTCCCGAGGCAACCACAAGGGTGGGGGCGCACCCCCTGGCTTGTGGACTCCTCGGGAACCCCCCTGACTTGTTTCCAACGCCAAAAATTCTTATAAATATAGAAACCCCCGAAAAGAAACCCAGATCAGAAGTTCCGCTGCCGCAAGCCTTTGTAGCCACGGAAAACCAATCGGGAGCCCGTTCCGGCACCCTTCCGGAGGGGGAAACCATCACCGGTGGCCATCTTCATCATCCCGGCAGCCACCATGATGAGGAGGGAGTAGTTCACCCTCGGGGCTGAGGGTATGTACGAGTAGCTATGTGTTTGATCTCTCTCTCTCTCTCTCTCTCTCTCTCTCTCTCTCTCTCTCTCGTGTTCTTGATTTGGCACGATCTTGATGTACCGCGAGCTTTGTTACTATAGTTGGATCATATGGTGTTTCTCCCCCTCTACCTTCTTGTGATGAATTGAGTCTTGCTCTTTGAGGTTTCGTTATGTTGGATTGAGTATTGGATTTGAGAACACTTGATGTATGTCTTGCGATGGGATATCTGTGGTGACATTGGGATGTTCTATTGATTCACTTGATGTATGTTTTGGCACTCAACTTGCGGATTCTCGTGGTGACATTGGGGTAATCTATGCATAGGGGTTGATGCACATTTTTGTCCTATGTTCTCCGATAGAAACTTTGGAGTGATTCTTTGTTGCACGTTGAGGGATTGTTATATGATCCAATTATGTTATCATTGTTGAGAGAATTTGCACTAGTGAAAGTATGAACCCTAGGCCTTGTTTTCAAGCATTGCAATACCGTTTTTGCTCACTTTTTTTACTAGTTACCTTGCTGTTTTTATTTATTCAGATTATAAAAATATATTTCTACCATCCATACTACACTTGTATCTCCATCTCTTCGCCGAACTAGTGCACCTATACAATTTACCATTGTATTGGGTGTGTTGGGGACACAAGAGACTCTTTGTTATTTGGTTGCAGGGTTGTTTGAGAGAGACCATCTTCATACTATGCCTCCCACGGATTGATAAACCTTAGGTCATCCACTTGAGGGAAATTTGCTACTGTCCGACAAAACTCTGCGCTTGGAGGCCCAACACAAGTCTACAAGAAGAAGGTTGCGTAGTAGACATCACAAGTAAAGGTGGTTTTCTCTTGATCGGATTGTTATATAGGTATTTGAGAGAAACCAGAATATCCATCAAGGAAGCAAAAGTGTGTGTGCTTAGATAGTCTTCCTAACATTTGATCAATAAAAGGCAAGGGGTAATGATATTTTCTAGTAGCTTTGTTTAGTTTTCTAAAATCAATTGCCATCCTATAACCAGTTACAATTCTTTGTGGACTAAGCTCATTTTTATCATTGGGAACAACAGTTATGCCTCCTTTCTTAGGAACACAATGAATAGGACTTACCCATCTATTATCAGCTATAGGATAAATTATACCTGCCTCTAGAAGCTTTAATATTTCAGTTCTTACCACTTCCTTCATCTTAGTATTTAATCATCGTTGATGATCAACAACTTGTTTAGCATCAGGCTCCATATTAATTTTGTGCTGACATAGAGTGGGACTAATGCTCTTAAGATCATCAAGAGTATATCCAATAGCAGCACGGTGCTTCCTCAAAGTTTTAAGTAATCTCTTCATGCTCTATAAGGTTAGCACTAATAATAACAGGATATATTTTGTTTTCATCAAGATAAGCATATTTCAAAGTACCATGTAATTGTTTCAATTCAAATACGGGATCACCTTTAGGTGGAGGAGGACCTCCTAGAGTTTCAACATGCAAATTGTGTTTAAGAATAGGAGGTTGATCAAAGAACATCTTATCTATTTCATTTCTTTCATGCAAGTGCATATCATTTTCATGATCCAGTAAATATTGTTCTAACGGATCAGTTGGAGGTACGGCAATTGAAGCAAGACCAATTATTTCATCTTTACTAGGCAATTCTTTATCATGAGGTTGTCTATGAAACTTAGAGAAATTAAAATCATGAGACACATCACCAAAGTTAACACTAACGGTTTCTTTAGTGCAATCAATCTTAGCATTAACAATTTTCAAGAAAGGTCTACCAAATATTATGGGACAAAAATCATCTTGTGGAGAACCAAGAACTAGAAAATCAGCAGGGTATTTTATTTTCCCACACAAGACTTCAACATCTCTAACAATCCCAAGCGGTGAAATAGTATCTCTATTTGCAAGCTTAATAGTAACATCAATATCTTCTATTTCAGTAGGTGTAATATCATTCATAATTTCTTGATATAAGGTAAACGGGATAGCACTAACGCTAGCACACAAATCACATAAGCCATGATAACAATTATCTCCTATTTTAACAGAGACAACAGGCATGCCAACAATAGGTTTATTCTTATCTTTATCATCGGGTTTAGCAATTCTAGGAGCTTCACCACAGAAATAAATAACATGCCCATCAGTATTATCGACCAAGAGATCTTTAACCATAGCAACATTAGGTTCAACTTTAATTTGTTCAGAGGGTCTAGGTGCTCTAATATTACTTTTGTTAACCACGGTTGAAACCCTAGCATGTTCCTTTATCCTAACAGGGAAAGGTGGTTCTTCTTTGTAAGCAGTAGGCACAAGTGGATCAACATTGTAAATGATAGTTTCATCTTTCACTATAACAGGCTCCTCAATCTTTTCTTTAACAGGGGGATGATATTTAAACCACTTCTCCTTAGGGAGATCAACATGAGTAGCAAAAGATTCACAAAAAGAGGCTACTATCTCAGAGTCAAGTCCATATTTAGTGCTAAACTTGTGAAAAGCATCGGTATCCATAAAAGATTAACACAATCGAACTTAAGTGTTATACCTGACTCATTACCTCTGTCGAGTTCCCACTCTTTAGAGTTGCGTTAATTCTTTCCAGAAGATCCCATCTGAATTCAATAGTTTTCTTCATAAAAGAGCCTGTCGAAGAAGAATCGAGCATGTTTTGATTATCATGAGAAAGACGAGCATAAAAATTCTGTAAGATAATTTCTTTTGAGAGCTCATGATTGGGGCATGTATACATCATATACTTAAGCCTCCCCCAAGCTTGAGCGATACTTTCTCGTTCACGAGGCCAAAAGTTATATATATAATTCCGATCACGATGAACTAGATGCATAGGATAAAACTTTTGATGAAATTCCAATTTCAATCGATTCCAATCCCAAGCTCCAATATCATCACATAGCCTATACCATGTCAATGCTTTTCCCTTAAAATATAAAGGGAAGGCCTTCTTCTTAACTTCATCTCTGGGTAAACTTGCAAGCTTAAATAATCCACAAACTTCATCCACATAGATTAGGTGCATATCAGGATGTAGTGGTCCATCTCCTGCATAAGGATTAGCTAGCAGTTTCTCTATCATACCCGAAGGAATCTCATAATAAATATTTTTAGTAGGTGCAGTGGGTTGAGGAGCAACTCTTTGTGCTTCTGGTCGAGGTGAAGATACCCCGAACAAACCACTGAAAGGATTGTTTTCCATAGTAACAAGTAACAGTAAATTGCAGCATGTAATATAAAATTTTCCTTACCAAATTCCACTCACCAAAAGCGCTTCACTCCCCGGCAACGGCGCCAGAAAAGAGCCTTGATGACCCACAAGTATAGGGGATCAATTGTAGTCCTTTCAATAAGTAAGAGTGTCGAATCAAACGAGGAGCAGAAGGAAATGACAGGCGGTTTTCAGCAAGGTATTTTCTGCAAGCACTAAAATTATCGGTAACAGATAGTTTGGTAGCAAGATAATTTGTAACAAGTGACAAGTAACAAGAGTAACAATAAGTGCAGAAAGGTAGCCCAATCCTTTTTGTTGCAAAGGATAGGCCAGAACAATCTCTTATAAGAAGTAAGACATTCTCGAGGACACACGGGAATTTCATCTAGTCACTTTCATCATGTTTATTTGATTTGCGTTCGCTACTTTGATAATTTGATATGTCGGTGGACCGGTGCTTGGGTGCTATTCTTGCTTGAACAAGCCTCCCACTTATGATTAACCCCTCTCGCAAGCTTCCGCAACTACGAAAGAAGAATTAAGATAAAATCTAACCATAGCATTAAACATATGGATCCAAATCAGCCCCTTACGGAATAGCGCATAAACTAGGGTTTAAGCTTCTGTCACTCTAGCAACCCATCATCTAATTACTACTCCACAATTCATTCCCTTAGGCCCAAAGATGGTGTGGTGTCATGTAGTCGACGTTCACATAACACCACTAAGGGAATCACAACATACATATCATCAAAATATCGAACGAAAACCAAATTCACATGATTACTTATGACAAGACTTCTCCCATGTCCTCACGAGCAAAAGCAACTACTCACAAATCATATTCATGCTCAAGATCAGAGGGATATTAAATAGCATAATGGGTCTGAACATATAATCTTCCACCAAATAAACCAACTAGCATCAACTACAAGATGTAATCAACACTACAAGTCACCCACAGGTACCAATCTGAGGTTTTGATACAAAGATTGAACACAAGAGATGAACTAGGGTTTGACATGAGATGGTGCTGGTGAAGATGTTGATGAAGATTGATCCTCCCACGATGAGAGGGTTGTTGGTGATGACGATGGCTTCGATTTCCCCTCCCGAAGGGAAGTATCCCTGGTGGAATCGCTCTGCCGGAGAGCAAAAGTGCTCCTGCCCAAGTTCAGCCTCGAGACGGCGGCACTCCATCCCGAAAGTCCTCCCTTTATTTTGTCTTCTAAGGAAAATGGGCTTTTATACTAGAAGATGGGCACCGAAGGCTGGCCAAGGGCCCCACTACCCACCAGGGCGCGCAAGGGGGGGGGGGGGTAGGCATGCCCTGGTGCCTAGTGGGCACCTGGTACTTCTTTTCTCCAATAATTTTAATTTATTCCAAAATAAATCTCCGTGAAATTTTAGCTCATTTGGAGATGTGCAGAATAGGTATCTCGGACGTAGCTTTTTCAGGTCAAGAATCCCAGCTGCCGGCAATCTCCCTCTTCATGTAAACCTTGCATATTAAGAGAGAAAAGGCATTAGAATTGCTCCACAAAGTGTTATAATTATTAAAAACTCTCTAAATAACAGTAGGAAAACATGATGCAAAATGAACGTATCAAGCCACAACACGCTTAACATTCAAGTTCTTTTCGTAATGAGGTATCGAAAGGGAAGATGCACCTTGCTGATATGGGTTGTCAATCATACCTATGACATCTATGAGAATGCCACATGCATTCTTAAAAAATTAACCTAACCCATATCACATTTTTGAAAACATGTCATGAAGTAATGCCATAGTCCTTCTAGAATCAAGTAAACATGTCTTGAAACACCAAAAAATCATTCTAAAATTATGAAAACAATGACTTTGAGGTTAATAACAGACATGACTGAGAAGTTGACAAAAAAGCATTCTCAAAATTTTGAGAACAAGTACTTCGAGGTTAATTTAATAGACATGACTTATAAGTTGACCGAAGTCGTATCACATTTTTTGGAAACATGTCATAAAGTAACGCGATAGACCTTCTTCAAGCCAATTAACATGTCTTGAAAAAACAAAAAATAATTGTCAAAATTTTCAAAACAGGGACCTCGAGGTTAATTTAAGTGACAAGACGGATCACTATATACATTTAAGCGTGTACAGAACCGGTTATGTACACACTTAAATGTTTACAATGCCCCATCCCATCAATTAATTTAACCTCGAGGCCACTTCCCATCGGGTCATCCATCCTCCAGCCCCAACATGCTTAACTTTGGAGTTCTGTTAAATGAATTTTCGGTAGGGAAGTTGCTCCTTGCTGATATGGGATGCCTCTTCGCATCCTTTATGGCGGACCCGTCTGACCACACGCCGCTGGCCCAATGCGACATCACCCAAGAATCTAGAAACTTCCCTCATCGTCTAGCCGCATCCCGCATTTTCCCCTGTTTTTGCCGCCTGCCCACCTATAGGACCGCCTCGCACCAGCCAATTCTGGCAAGTAAATCCTGCACATATCAACCCCCGGCCATGGTTCATCTGGAAAACACCACCTGCAACAACATCGATGGCAGATGGAATCACCTGATATCCAGTCGTCCATCTCCATGCCCCTCTTCGCCTTGTTCCCCATATGCCACATTAGATCCTTCTTCGGAGGAGCTCGAAGCCGCGTGAAGTGAGGTTGCACAAGAGGAGGCATTGATGTAGAGGAGGACCATGTGGTGATGGAGACTGACGACGAGCATGAGGAGATGGAGACGGAGGACGATGACTACGAGTGCAACGACGATGAGACGGCGGTCAGCGATTTGCTTTCGATGATCGCGCCGGAGCTGCCTCTGATGGTGGAGGAGGAGTTGCATCTGTCCCCCGCCTTGCAGACATCCTTTAAGACCCTCATCACTGATCAAACTAATCATGAGACAGACTCGCCGTCCTTCGCTAGTCCTACAAAATTGCCTTGCAAGACTTCCTCGGCCCTGAGAAAGCAAGGCAGAAGTTCTATGCCGACGAACGGCGCGCCCTCGAGGACATCAGTAACATTGCCGACTGGGGTCGACGGGAAGAGGGAGTGACAGCGATGAAAGCTGGTAGCGCACGAAAGTCGTTGTAGGCACCGAGGACTAGTATTAGTGGGGGAGAAGTTTTGAGTAGAGGATTGATACGTCTTCAACATATCTATAATTTTTTATTGTTCCATGTTATTATAGTATCAATCTTGGATGTTTTATATACATTTATAAGCAACTTTATATCATTTTTTGGGACTAACCTACTAACTTAGTGCCCAATGCCAGTTGCTGTTTTTTGCTTTTTTTGACTTTGCAGAATATCAGTACCAAACGAAGTCCAAATGCCAGGAAACTTTTTGGAGATTTTTTTCTGGAAATAAGAGACCTCGGAAGCTTTGAGAAGGAACGAGAAGACGAAGGAGTGGCCCACTAGGCACCAGGGCGTGCCAAGGGCCTGGGGCGCGCCCTGGTACCTAGTGGGGCCCACAAGCCTCTGTTTGACCTAACTCCGCCTCTATAAATTCCCAAAAATCAGAAAACCTACCAGGGAGTCCATGAAATACTTTTTCCGCCGCCGCAAGACTCTGTTCTCGACAGATCCCATCTGGGGACCCTTTCTGGCACTCTGCCGGAGGGGGAATCAATCATGGAGGGGCTCTACATCAACCTTGCCTCCCCTCCGATGATGCATGAGTAGTTTACCACAGACCTACGGGTCCATAGTTAGTAGCTAGATGGCTTTCTCTCTCTCGATGTTCTTCAGTACAATGTTCTCCTTGGTGTTCTTGGAATTCTATCCGATATAATTCTTTTTTGCGGTGTGTTTATTGGGATCCGATGAATTGTGAGTTTATGATCAGATCTATCCTTGAATATTATTTGAGTTTTTTCTGAACTCTTTTATGCATGATTAATATAGCTTCATATTTCTTCTCCGATTTATTGGTTTGGTTTGGCCAACTAGATTGATTTTTCTTGCCATGGGAAGAGGTGCTTTGTAATGGGCTCGATCTTGGGGTGCTCAATCCCAGTGACAGAAAGGGACATGACACGTATTTACCATTGCTATTAAGGGTAAAAAGATGGGGTTTATTCATATGTGAGTTTATCTTGTCTACATCATGACATCTTGCTTAAAGCATTACTATATTTTTTCATGAACTTAATACACTAGATGCATGCTGGATAGCGGTCGATGTGTGGAGTAATAGTAGTAGATGCAGGCAGGAGTCGGTCTAATTGTCTCAGATGTGATGCCTATGTATGATCATTGCCTTGGATATCATCATAATTATTTGCTTTTCTATCAATTGCCCAACAGTAATTTGTTTACCCACCGTATGCTATTTTCTCGAGAGAAGCCTCTAGTGAAAACTATGCCCCCCCGGGTCTATCTTTATCATATATTAAATCCTAAAAATACCTTGCTGCAATTTTCTTTTATTTATTTTATTTTGTATTTTTATCATATCTATCTGTCAAAAACTATACAATTTAATCTTGCTCGTAACCGTTGAGGGATTGTCAACCCCTCAACGCGTTGGGTTGCAAGTATTTGTTGTTTGTGTGCAGGTGTTGTTTACATAGTGTTGCTTGGTTCTCCCACTGGATTGATAACCTTGGTTTCATAACTAAGGGAAATACTTATCTCTACTGTACTGCATCCTCCTCTCCTCTTTGAGGAAATCCCAACGCAGCTCACAAGTAGCAGGAAGAATTTCTGGCGCCGTTGCTGGGGAGACATAATCAACATCTATCAAGTACCTACGCATAAACTTTCATCTCCTTGCATTTACATTATTTGCCATTTGCCTCTCGTTTTCATCTCACCCACTTCTAAAATGTTTTCACAAAAACACAAAAACATTTTTTGTTTGCCTTTTTGCTTGTTTGCTTGCTTTTTGCCTTCATGTCAACACTCAAAAACAGAAAAATAAACAAGAAAAATTAAGATGGATCCTCATCCTCTTGCTAATCTTTTTAAAAGATCCAATTATGATGAACCAATCTTTTGTGAGTTTAGTGCACTAGATTATCTTTATGAAGTTTTGCTTGAAGCTCGTGAATCTGAAAATTGTGATGAAGTGTTAAATGAATTTTTTTATAAAGTGATTCATGATAGCTCCTTCAATGAAAAGCATGATTGCAATGATGTTGTTATAAATTCTATTAATGTTAATTGTGTTAATAATATGCAAAAACCCAAGCTTGGGGGTGATGATTTTGTTATGTCCACTACTTATTGCAATGATCATGCACTACTGCAGGATGCTGCTAATGCGACACTACAATCAGAGACCCTTCGACGAAACTGTGTGCGATGCATCACAAATGGTGATGTAAAAAACCCGTCAAAAAAGATGCAAAACATTTGTGATGGCGGATACATCAAACATGGTTCAGATTTTAGTTGTGTGTGCGATGCGGGGCATACGGTTCAGTTCAATGAACTGTTTGTGATGAGGAAGAAGAACAGAAACGGGCAGCCAGATGAAGGTGTGTGCGATATACGGCATACAGTTCACTCGGATTAACTGTTTGTGATTAGGCAACACAACAGAAACGATCAGCCAGATCAAGGTGTGCGATATACGGCATACAGTTCACTCAGATTAACTGTTTGTGATTAGGCAATACAAGAGAAAAGGTCAGCCAGATCAAGGTGTCTGCGATTGAGGGCATACACTTCAGATGGATGAACTGTGTGCGATTAGGCAATAGAACATAAACGGTCAGCCAGATCAAGGTGTCTGCGATTGACGGCATACACTTCACACGGATGAACTATTTGCGATTAGCCACAACAAACAGAAGTAGTTAGACAGATCAACGTGTGTGCGCTAGACGGGCACACATTCTAATTAAAAGAAGCGTGCGCGATGGTAATAACGAGCGCGCACTGTTGATGGAACAAGACGTGTGCTGACATCGCCTATTGTCGTGCACCCTGCAAATGCCACGTACGCAGCCGAGAACGCGTGCCCACGTCACGCTGTCCGGGAATAGTGCTGCACTTAGAAATTATAGAACCGTCAATAAATTTGGAGCCTGCGTCCCGTCACATTCCAAATTACTACCACGCTATATTTAATTGCAAACCTGTTCACACCGATCAAAACCTAAACGGTTTGCCACTTAGGAGCATATTAATACTCGGTTATAAATACTACCTACTCCAAGATGACTGCACATTCCTCCTCAACTCCTCATCCACAAAAACAAACAAGTCATTCATCGTCGTTCCCTTGCGTCTGCCATGGCCCGCATGAGTTCCGAGTCGAGAGATTACTACCAGGAAGAGGCGAGCATGGAAGCGGAAGCACGAGAGATGTCCCGCCTCTCCGCGAAAGCAGCCGACATGTCCCGCCGCGTGGCCGTAGCAGCACAGAGGTCCCGCCGTGCCGTCGATGCAGCAGACTGGTCCGGCCGCACCGCGGAAGCAGCAGAGATGTCCCACCGCGCCGTGAATGCAGCAGAGATGTCCTCCCGCACCGCGGTGACCTGGGAAAATGTCTCGCGGGCAGACAAGGACTCTCACAGGCGCATGCGCGCTATGCTCGATGACCTGATGGGTCGGATCTCTGACTGGATGAAGCTGCAGGACGAGATGAATGCCTCATTTGAAAATGCTACCAGCGTCATCCGGGGACTAGGGGAGGACAAGGTTAAGCTCCACATCGAGCGCGGCCTGCTGAGGGCGAAGATCGCCGGAACAACGAAGCAGCACGAGGAGACCACTGCCTTGTTGAAGAGGACCGGCGTCATCGTTAAGAAACTTATGGACAAGAATGCCATGCTCCGCATCGAGCGCCAAAGGCTGGTGGAGGAATCCGTGGAAGCTCTCAAGCAGCGTCTTGAGGACACGAAAGAGCTCATCGCCGCTCGCCGCGAGAACTAGTCTCCGCGGCCTGCAGCAACGCATCAAGAAAGTAGAGATCAGTGAGCCAGATTGTTGTCTGCGTCTTCCTTCTTCTTTTGCCCTTGTGTATTTCGGGCGTTACCGCATGTGGCTTTTTTAATTATCTTCCTAAATTGTAAGACAATTATTATCCACTGCCATCGTCCTTATATTCATCAGTCTTGCTATAAGTCGCAGTCGATGCTATATAGGTCCGTCGGATCTTACATCAAGATCTGTGCAAAACTTTCTTTTCAGATTTTGTTTTCTCTCTCTTAAATCTCAGTCGAGTGAGACATAGCCACGCCATTAAACAGGGGCTCTGGCGCATTAATGGAGATGTTGGGAGAGAGGTGGGCGGCGGATAGAGGTCAAAGGGCTCTCCTCTCGATGAGCACGTGCAGGGGTCTGATCGCACGCCTCCCGTACTCAAATAGCTACCCCGCATGGCACCTCCTAGCCAATAAAAAAGGGGACGCGTGGTGGCACGTAAATGGTAAGTAGAATGCCCACGGTTTCAATAATACTTGTGTTTCCGATTGTAACGTGACAACACTTGTTCCAAAATGACTTTGTTGATTGTTAATGTGTGCGCCTTCGTAAATCGGACAAAATTTTTACCACATCATGTTGGTGCCATGCCATGACACCATGCCAAGTTTCATGATTTTCAGGCGAGTTTTGGATTTATGGGAATTTTAAAACCAAGTTTCTCGATGTTTCCGGCCGAGCCAAGATGCCCAGATGTTTGAATTCCATTCCCATTTCTTGAATGGGACCTAGAAATTTGCCCAAGTACACATAAATGATTTTTCAACTAACTTTGGCGCACTGGAGCATGTGCTTGTAGTTCAAATTTGAATTATGTGCATTAAATGCCTGGAAATTCAATTAATGTATAAGAAAGGCCAAACGAACCCGGAATAATTCCAAAATTTAGCACAAAACTCCTATTGGTCTAAGCTGCCTGTGTAAAAAAATCAAGGCGGGAGAAGGCAGTGTATGTCGTTTCGCACACGGAGGTGACACGTTTCCTCTCAGAACCACGAGCCTTCTTGAGAGAAGCTCCAGTTTGCAAGAAGCTTATACCAAAGCTTGTCCCAATTCTGCCAAAAAATTTACCACAGCATGTTGGTGCCATGTCATGACACCATGCCAAGTTTCATGATTTTCATGCGTGTTTTGGATTTACAGGAGTTAAAAAACCAAGTTTCTCTATATTTCTGGCCAAGCCACGACGCCTAGATGTTTGAATTTCATTCCCATTTCTTGCATGGGACCTAGAAATTCACCCAAGGACACACATGTGATTTTTAACCAACTTTGGTGCACTGGAGCATGTGCTTGTAGTTCAAATTTGAATTATGCACATTAAATGCCCAGAAACTCAATTAATTTATAAAAAGGCCAAATGAACCCGGAATAATTCCAAATTTTAAGACGACACTCATATAGTTCTATGTTGCCTCTGTAAAAAATCAAGGGGGGGGGGCAGCGTATATTGTTTCGCACACAAAGGTGACACGTTCCCTCTCGGAACCACGAGTCTTCTTGAGAGAAGCTCCGGTTTGCAAGAAGCTTATACCAAAACTTGTCCCAATTCGGCCAATTTTTTTTACCACAGCATGTTGATGCCATGAAATGACACCATACCAAGTTTCCCAATGTTTTCAGCCGAGCCATGACGCCCAGATGTTTGAATTTTGTTCCCATTCTTGCATGGGACCTATAAATTCACCCAAAGACACACATGTGATTTTTCAACAAACTTTGGTGCACTGGAGCATGTGCTTGTAGTTCAAATTTGAATTATGCACATTAAATGCCTAGAAACTCAATTATGCATAAAAATGCCAAACGAACCCGGAATAATTCCAAATTTTAACACGACACTCATATAGTTGCATGTTCACTGTAGATAAATGTTCTAGCAATTCAAACACCATCCTTTCCCTCCGTAACACCATTTTGTCTTTCAAAACAGAATGAAAAAATCAGGTATACCACAAACAGTTTACTAGCAAGAATCATGTGGGATGCGATATAAAATATCTTGGCGCACCGTCTTGTCTGGCTTACGCAGGAAGCTTCGTCGTCTACAGTCCATGGCCCGCACTTGAACCACACTTGCGCGCCAGTTTGTCGCGGCACCGAGCGATTCTGCCACCGCGGAAATATCTATCTCCCCGCCCCCACCCCACTAAAAGCCACATTTCCACTATTCCTCCTTGCTTTCCAAGTTCAAACCTTCACTGCTGCTTACTGGCAGCGCCGCCTCCTCGCCGGCGACCCTTCTTCTTGCAGCGTCGCCTCCTCGCCGGCGACCCTTCTTCTTGCAACGTCGCCTCCTCGCCGGAGACCCTTCTTCTTGCTGAGCGGCCTCGTCGATATGGTCAAGTAATCCACACCCCACCCACACCATCCTCCTCCTTCCCCGTCCCACATGCCCCAACCGACGACGCGACACCTTCCACCGAAATCAGTGGCCCCGTCCTCCAATTAAGGGCCGCCCACAGCCATTTTGCACGCAGTATAACATGGAGCTCAGTAGCATCTGGCAGCGGAGAAGTAAATCACGTCCGCACGCGCGGACGAGGTCGCTATGTCTGCGATGCGTGCCGACCGCCGGATCTTGGAGGAGGACCTCGTCTTCGAGGCCACCGTCGACACTACCACGCGGTTGTCTACTTTAAAATACAGTTCGTGATGTTTTCTTGAGGCCACCGCCAGTTCCTTCTAGTGAGTTGTCCTCTGTAATGTTAATATGCAATCTGATATTCTGAATTGTAATGTTCAGTTAACAGTTTGGTCCAATAATTGCTACATTTTGTAGTACTGTTCTCAAGCATTCTTGGTTTCGTTAACTGTCTTATCTTCTAGTATATGTTCTATTCTGCAATGTCGTGCTCAGTTAACTGTTTTGGTTCATTTGGTCTGCTGTCCAGTTAACTGTTTGGTTCAATTCTGCAATTTGATTTTCATTTGTTGTGGGTACAATTTTGTATTGTTATGCATGTGAGAAATAAATCGAATTTGGCTATACTCAATACATATTCTACTGATAGTATGGCAACTCTCAGTTAACCTGATCAAGATCTTCCTTATATGTGTTGCAGGGAAACAATGGGAGACGCTGTGGTTTACCAGCGAGGTTTGCTCATGCATGGTCCTTTCGCTAATAGCACATTATTGTGCAGTTGCAGGAATCATTCTAATATTTAGGTTTCTTACAATTTGGTCTTGCACATGTAGGTCCTGCTGTCAGAGGCTTAGACCCACTGTTCGACCAATTTTGCATATGGGGAAATGAGATGTCTATGAATATCAGTCAAGTCAAGAAACTCAGAAAGATTGTTAGGATAAAGAAACTTGGGACGAATAACAGCAAGATCTTTGTTTGCACAATGAAGAAGACATCAGTCAACTATAGGATGGTACTAACTCTTTTACCTTGTGTTTTACCCCTTGCGCCATTTCAAAATTTATAACAGCGATTTATGCATATCTTTATTTTCAGTACTTTTCAAAGCAGTTCATCGATGATTACCTCTCAAACCACCTGCATGGTCAAGAGGCGAGGAAGGTATTCATTCAACACACACGGAACAATATTGAAGTCTTCCTGAAGAGGACGAAGGTTGGGCGGGCAATTATCCATAGCCACTGGCCTAAAGTTGCAAGGACATTCAACATCACTGAAGGCTCAATATTCGCCTTCCGCTTCAGCAGTTTCCCAGATGAGATTCATCTGTCTATTTACCGTGTATGATGCTACTTTTCCAAAGGTTTTCGATGTTGCATGTGAAACTTGGTGCTGTTGTGTAATGGCGTAGCTAGCTATATCCCTCTTTGGTGTACCTGAGTGCTGAAGCTATCTGATGTAATTCGATTATGAAATCCTGGTTGCCGTTATACGGATATGAAATATATGGTGTGTTTTATAAGAAATGTCAATTTGATTACTAGATGGATTATCAAATAATAGGCTAATTACCCTGCTTATTGGGGTTTTCTATTGCAGATGGTTACTCAGACAACACCATGGGCGATGAACTCGAAGAACCCACACGATTCCTAGAAAGTAGGCGTGTTGGATCAACTAACAATCACACACGGCTCCTGGCAGAGAACTGTTTGCGTTAGGCCACCTTGCACAAACGTTTCCACACAAAAAACTGTGTGTGATATACATACGAACGGAAACATTTTTCTGGGATTCACTGTGTGGGATGTACATACAAACGGAAACGATTGGGCTTCGATGCCTCGCCCGAACGCACACGAGCTCATTTTGCCCCCGCCTGTGTGGCCAGAGGGCCTATCCCCGACGGTTTCTGGGCCGTGTGGGAAGGACCACCCTATCGCATACACTCACTAGGCGACGGTTTAAAACTCCGTCACGGAAAGGGGGTAAAAACCGTTTGTATAGCACGTCTCTGCACCAGTGATGATTGGGGTGATAATGTTTCTTATGATCTTGAAAATTTATTTAAGCCTCATGATGAATATGATATTGGTAATAATGTTTGTAATAATATTGAAAGTGGGTTTGGAAGAGCCTCAACTTTAGGTAAAAATAATCCCACATATTTGGAGAGTGTTCAATCTTATGATTTTTTTAATCAAAGTGGGTTTGGAGAGGTCATGACTTTAGTTGACGTTAATCCCACTATCTTGGAAGATTGTAAAACTTTTATGCATGTGGACCATGGAGAGAAATTTTATATGACAGCTATATTGTTGAATTTGATTATGATCCTACATGTAATTATTATGAGAGAGGAAAATATGGTTGTAGAAATCTTCATGTTACTAAATTACCTCTCTTCATGTTGAGATTGTTATTGTTTATTTGTTCTTACTTGCATATGCTAGATATTTCATGTCTTGATAATTTGTTTGCTTATAAAATGCCTATGCATAGGAAGAGAGTTAGACTTAAATGTGTTTGTGACATGTTTCATGATGCTCTCTTTGTGTTTCAATTATTATCTTTTATGTGAGCATCAATAAAATCTCAAGCCTATCTTGATGGCTATAAAGAAAGAGCTTGTTGGGCGACAACCCAATATTTTTTTCTGTTTTCTTGTGTCCACACAATTATGCTACTGTTATGATTGTGTTTTTATGTTTTAATTAATTTTGTGCCAAGTAAAGCCTTTAGGATGGTTTGGATGATAGTTGATTGCTTGTATCTACATTGGTAATTCCCCGAAGAGGAGAGGATGGTGCAGCACAACAATGGTAAGTATTTCCCTCAGTTATGAAACCAAGGTTATCAATCCAGTAGGAGAACCAAGCAACACTATGTAAACAACACCTGCACACAAACCACAAAAACTTGCAACCCAACACATAAGAGGGGTTGTCAATTCCTCCTCGGTATTGAGATAGATTAAATTGTATGAGATTGGATAAATAGATCTAGAAAAACACAAAATAAAATAAATAAAGAAAAAGTGCAGCAAGGTATTTTTGGATATTTGGATTAATAGATCTAAAAATAATATGATAGGAAATAGACCCGGGGGACGTAGATTTCACTAGAGGCTTCTCTCGAGAAAATAGCGTACGGTGGGTAAACAAATTACTGTTGGGCAATTGATAGAAAAGCAAATAATCATGATGATATCCAAGGCAATGATCATGTATATAGGCGTCACGTCCAAGATTAGTAAACCGACTCCTGCCTGCATCTACTACTATTACTCCACACATCGACCGCTATCCAGTATGCATCTAGTGTATTAAGTTCATGGAAAAACAGAGTAATGCAATAAGAATGTTGACATGATGTAGACAAGATCTATTCATGTAGGAATAGACCCCATCTTTTTATCCTTATTGGCAACGATACATGCGTGTCATGTCTCCTTCTGTCACTGAGATTGAGCACCACAAGGTCGAACCCATCACAAAGCACCTCTTCCCATGGCAAGAAAAATCAATCTAGTTGGCCAAACCAAACCAAAGTAAATATGAGTCTATAAAGATCATGCATAAAAGAGTTCAAAGAATACTCAAATAATATTCATAGATAGAACTGATCATAAACTCACAATTCATTGGATCCCAACAAACACACCATAAAAAGTCATTACATCAAATAGATCTCCAAGAACATCGAGGAGAACATTGTATTGAAGATCAAAAAGAGAGAGAAGAAGCCATCTAGCTACTGCCTACGAACCCGTAGGTCTGTGGTAAACTACTCATGCATCATCGGAGGGGCAAGGGTGATGATGAAGAAGAACCCCTCCGTGATCGTTGACCCCTCCGGCAGAGTACCGGAAAAGGCCTCTAGATTGGATCTTGTGGTTCTGGAACTTGCGGCGGCGGAAACTGTTTTCTCTCGACACCCCTAGGGTTTTTGGGATTTTAGAATATTTATAAAGGTGATAGTCGGTGGAGAAGCCTCCCGTGGGCTCCACTACCCACCAGGGCGCGCTAGGGGCCTCTGGCGCGCCCTGGTGCCTAGTGGGCCCTATGGGCCTCCTCCCGTGCACTGCTTTGGCTCCCTGGGTGTCTTCTGTCCAGAAAAAAATCTCCAAAAAGTTTTGTGGCATTTAGACTTCATTTGGTATTGATTTTCTGTGAAGTAAAAAACAAGCAAAAAAATAGCAACTAGCACTGGGCACTATGTAAATAGGTTAGTCCCAAAAAATGATATAAAGTTGCTAGTAAATGAGTATAAAACATCCAAGAATGATACGTTAAAGCATGGGACAATAAAAAATTATAGATACGTTGGAGACGTATCAACATCCCCAAGCTTAATTCCTGCTCGTCCTCGAGTAGGTAAATGAGAAAAACAGAATTTTTGATGTGGAATGCTACCCATCATATTTATCACATATTATTTTCTTGTGTAGCATGGAAATTTGGAATTTAGATGATTCAAAGCAATAGTCTGTAATTTGACATGAAGACCTCAATACTCAAGCATATCAACAAGCAACCATGTCTTTCAAAATATCAACACTAAAGAAAACTATCCCTAGCCCATTATGCTCAATCATTGATCCATTCATGAAACACAGTCAAATATTAGCTACATCCAATGCTCAAGCATGATAATAGTGCTCCCTAGTTTGTGCTTTATAAGAGAAGATGGAGACTCAATAAAAATAAAAATTGCATAAAAGTAAATAGATAGGCCCTTCACAGAGGGAAGAATAGATTTGTAGAGGTGCCAAAGCTCAAAGCTTAAATTGAGAGATACAATTGTTTTGAGAGGCATGATTTTCCCGTTAACAAAAATGACCGAGAATTCCCAATACTTTCCATGCTAGATAAATCATAGGTGGTTCCCAAACATAAAATAAAGTTTATTCCTTTTTCCATCATTCTTTCACAATCCATGGCTAGCCGTATCCACGGGTGCCTTCCATACCAACACTTTCCAAGGAATTTATTATTGACAACATAAAGTAAATTTCTTTTTCAATTCGGGACTGGGCATCCCTATTACTGGCCACACTCTCGTGCAATAACAAGTGAATAAACACTCATCTTGAGAATAACACATCTAGCATGGAAAAATATTGGCCACCCCATGCCGCTTCATGAGCGGTACAGGCACACAAAAAGGAAATTCATTTTGAAAATTAGAGTTGGCACATACAAATTTACTTGGAACGGCAAGGAAATACCGCATATAGGTATGTATGGTGGACACATTTGGCACAACTTGGTTTAAGGAGTTTGGATGCACAAGTAGTATTCCCACTTAGAACAAGGACAGGCTAGCAAATAGATTGACAAGCAACCAACCAAAAAACAAAAACGACCATAAACATGCATTAAACATAACTAACACTGAATAATGCACTACAAGTAGGATATAACTTCATTGCATAACTATTGACTTTCGTGCTTGCATAGGGAATCACAAACCTTAACACCTATATTCTTACTAAAGAATAATTACTCACCAACATGGCTCACATATTACTATCTCCATATCTCAAAACTATTACAAGGAATCAAGTTTATAATATCCAATGATCTTCATAATATTTTTTATTAAATATATATCGCTTTGGGACTAGTTTCATATATTACAATTGCTTATAACAAGCTCTCAAACAAATTTAAGTGAAGAACAAGAGCATAAATATTTCTTCAAAATTTTCATCTCTCAAAATAATATAAGTGAAGCAATAAGAGGATTTCTTCAAAACTACTAACTCTCAAAATAATCTAAGTGAAGCATGAGAGGATATTTCTTCAAAATTAAAGCACCACTGTGCTCAAAAAGTTATAAGTGAAGCACTAGAGCAATTCCATAGCTAATTTTTTTAAGTGAAGTACATAGAGCAATACTAATAAATCATAGCATAATTATGGCTCTCTCAAATAGGTGTGTCCAGCAAGGATGATTGTGACAAACTAAAAATAAAAACAAGCAAAGACTTATATAATACAAGACGCTCCAAGCAAAACATATTTTATGTGACGAATAAAAATATAGCTTCAAGTAAAATTATCGATGGTCGTTAGAAGAAAGAGGGGATGCTTTCCAGGGCATCCCCAAGCTTAGTTGCTTGGTTCTCCTTGAATATTACCTTGGGGTGCCATGGGCATCCCCAAGCTTAGGCTCTTTTCACTCCTAATTCCTTCATCCATTGTGATCTCACGCAAAACTTGAAAACTTCAACCACACAAACTTAACAAAAACCTTCATGAGATCCGTTAGTATAAGAAAACCAATCTTTGCTTAAAGTACTGTTGCAAACCAATTCATATTTTGTTATTTAATTATACCTACTGCATTCTAACTTTACCATGGCTAAAACCCCCTGGTATAGTCCATAGATTCATCAAAATAAGCACACAATGCAACGAAAACAGAATATGTCAAAAACAGAAATGTCTGTAAAGACTCGAATTTTGCTCATACTTCTATAACTCCAAAATTTCTAAAAAATTAGGACAACATAGTAAATTCATATATCAATCTTGTGTAAAACATTTAGAGTTTTTCGTGACTCTAGTGATTTTTAATAATTCTGGTACTGGACGTAAAAGTTTCTGTTTTCCAACAAGAACAAATCAACAATCACCCAAAGCCATCCTAAAGGCATTACTTGCCACAAACACTAACTGAAACATAAAAAACACAATCATAACAGAGGCATAATTGTGTAAACACACAAAAATAGAAACAAAAGAAAAAAATATTTTATTCATTGGGTTGCCTCCCAACAAGCGCTATCGTTTTATGCCCCTAGCTAGGCATAATGCATAGATTCAAGTATTGTCATCTTTAGTTTTTGATCCATAGGTTGCCCTCAAGATTGATTCATATGGTGGCTTAATTCTTGTTCTAGGGAAGTGTTCCATACCCTTTCTTAATGGAAGCTGAAATTTAATATTCCCTTCTTTCATATCAATCACGGCACCTATAGTTCGTAAAAATGGTCTACCAAGTATTATGGGACAAGACAGATTGCAATCAATATCAAGCACAATAAAATCTATGGGCACATAATTCCTATTTGCAAGAATAATAACATCATTAATTCTTCCCAAAGCCTTTTTAATAGTAGAATCCGCCAAGTGCAAATTAAGAGAACATTCTTCAATATTGGTAAAACCAAGCACATCACAAAGAGATTTCAGAATTGTGGAAACACTAGCACCCAAATCACATAATGCATAGCACTCATAATTTTTAATCTTGACTTTAATGGTGGGTTCCCATTCATCATATAGTTTTCTAGGAATAGAAATATCTAATTCTAGCTTTTCTTCTAAAGCTTTCATCATCGCTTCAACAATATGTTTAGTAAAAGCTTTATTTTGTTCATAGGCATTGGGTGAATTTATCATGGATTGCAACAAAGAAATACACTCAATCAAAGAACAACTATCATAATTAAAGTCTTTGTAATCCAAAAGAGTGGGCACATCACTAGTTAAAGTTTTTACCTATCCAAACCCACTTTTATCAATTTTTTCAACAAGATTTTCACCCTCCGAATTATGAGGACGCCTTCTAACTAAAGTTGACTCTTCTTCAGTCCTCTTATCATCAAGTTTAATATTACTAAACAAGGAATCAATAGAGGAAACACCAATCATTTTAACATCTTCATCATTACCATCTTCTAGAGATTCTGGCTTAGCTGCCATTTGATTCACTAATGTAGCTTGTGCATCGGATATTTTTCCTAGCAAATTTTTAGTATGAGCATACTGAGATTGGAGATTAGCAACTTCTTTACTGACATGATCAAGTTGTTTTGTTATAGCATCTAGCACAATAGAGTGTTCTTTAAGCTCCTCGGTGAAAAAATTATTATGCTCAAATTGTATAATCATGTATTCTTTAGTATTTTTCACAATCTCAAGAAAGATGTTGGGATAAGGAATATCATAATACATTCTTTGAGACATCATGACTACGCAAACAAAATCACACGCAAACGAAAGATCAAACAAGAAAAAGGCAAACGAAAAAGAAGGCAAATAAAAAGGCAAATATTTTTGTGATTTTCTGAAAATGTTTTAGAAGTGGGGGAGATGAAAATGAGAGGCAAATGGCAAATAAAGTAATTGCAAGGAGATGAGAGTTTGTGCATAGGAACCTGATAGATGTTGATGATGTCTCCCTGGCAACAACAAATTCTTCCTGATTGCTTGTATCTGCGTCGGTAATTCCCCGAAGAGGAGAGGATGATGCAACACAGCAACGATAAGTATTTCCCTCAGTTATGAAACCAAGGTTATCAATCCAGTAGGAGAACCAAGCAACACTATGTTAACAGCACCTGCAGAAAAACCACAAAAACTTGCAACCCAACGCGTAAGAGGGGTTGTCAATCCCTCCTCGGTATTGAGATAAATTAAATTGTACAAGATTGGATAAATAGATCTAGCAAAAACACAAAATAAAATAAATAAATAAAATGTCCAGCAAGGTATTTTTGGATTTTTGGATTAATAGATCTAAAAATAATATGATAGGAAATAGACCCAAGTCTGTAGATTTCACTAGAGGCTTCTCTCGAGAAAATAGCATATGGTGGGTAAACAAATTATTGTTGGGCAATTGATAAAAAAGGGAATAATCATGACGATATCCAAGGCAATGATCATGTATATAGGCATCACATCCAAGATTAGTAGACCGACTCCTGCCTGCATCTACTACTATTAGTCCACACATTGACCGCTATCTAGCATGCATCTAGTGTATTAAGTTCATGGAAAATGGAGTAATGCAATAAGAACGATGACATGATGTAGACAAGATCTATTCATGTAGGAATAGACCCCATCTTTTTATCCTTAATGGCAACGATACATGCGTGTCATGTCTCCTTCTGTCACTGAGATTGAGCACCGCAAGATCGAACCCATCCCAAAGCACCTCTTCCCATGGCAAGAAAATTCAATCTAGTTGGCCAAACCAAATCAAAGTTTCGGAGAAGAAATACGAGGCTATAAAGATTATGCTTAAAAGAGTTCAAAGAAGACTCAAATAATATCCATAGATAGAACTGATCATAGACTCACAATTCATCGGATCCCAACAAACACACCGCAAAAAATCATTACATCAAATAGATCTCCAAGAACATCGAGGAGAACATTGTATTGAAGATCAAAAAGAGAGGGAAGAAGCCATCTAGCTACTGCCTACGGACCCGTAGGTCTGTGGTAAACTACTCACGCATCATCGGAGGGGCAAGGGTGATGATGAAGAACCCCTCTGTGATCGTTGACCCCTCCGGCAGAGTGCCGGAAAAGGCCTCTAGATTGGATCTCGTGGTTCTGGAACTTGCGGCGGCGGAAACTGTTTTATCTCGACTCCCCTAGGGTTTTTGGGATTTTAGATTATTTATAGAGCTGATAGTCGATGCAGAAGCCTCCCGTGGGCTCTGTTGGGGAACGTTGCATGAAAAAAAAATCTACGCACACGCAAGATCTATCCATGGGGATGCATAGCTATGAGAGGGGAGAGTATGTCTACGTACCCTCGTAGACCGTTTAGCGGAAGCGTTTATCAACGCGGTTGATGTAGTCGTACACCTTCATGATCCGCCCGATCAAGTATCGAACTCACGACACCTCCACGTTCAGCACATGTTCATCTCGATGACGTCCTCGCCTTCTTGATCCAGCAAGTCGGGCGAGGTAGTAGATGAGTTTCGGCAGCACGAAGGCGTGGTGACCATGGTGGTGCAACTATCTCCACAGGGCTTCGCTGAGCACTACGAAAACTATGACCGAGGACGAACTAGAGGGAGTGGGGCACCGCACACGGCTTGGGAATTGTGGTATGTGTTGCCCCTCTCCCTCCTTACATATATATAGGTGAGGGGAGGAGGGGAGGCAGCATAGGGCGCCTCCAAGGGGGTCGGCGGCCGCCCTTGGGCTCCTGCCCTGGCCGCACGCCCCTTCCTTCTTAGGCGTGTGGGGGGAAGGCAGGAGGGGGTGGCGCCCCCCCTTTTCCTTTTTCTCATGTGGAGGGGAAGGAAGGAGGGGCTAGCCCTCCCCCCTTTCCTTCCTTACGGTCGGCGGCCTAAAGGTGGGGCGCGCCAGCCCCTTGTGGGCTGGTGTGCTCCCCTCGTTTGGCCCATATGGACCAATAACCTCCCGGGGCCTCCCGGAACCCCTTCCAGTGATCCGATGAATAACCAGTAGCGGGACCTGGGTGCCCATATTGGTTCCTACGTATTCTACGAAGATCTTTATCGATCGAACCTTTATGACAACATACGTAATTCCCTTTGTCTGTCGGTATGTTACTTGTCTGAGATTCGATCGTCGGTATCTTCATACATAGTTCAATCTCATTACCGGCAAGTCTCTTTACTCATTCGGTAATACATCAACTTGTAACTAACTCCTTAGTCACTTTGCTTGCAAGCTTCTTGTGATGTGTATTACCGAGAGGGCCCAGAGATACCTCTCCGATACACGGAGTAACAAATTCCAATCTCGATCCATGCCAACTCAACAGACACCTTTGGAGATACCTGTAGAGCATCTTTATGATCACCCAGTTACATTGTGACGTTTGATAGAACACAAGGTATTCCTCCGGTATCCGGTAGTGGCATGATCTCATGGTTGAAGGAATATGTATTTGACATTAAGAAAGCAGTAGGAATAAACTGAACGATCATATGCTAAGCTAACAGATGGGTCTTGTCCATCACATCATTCTCCTAATGATATGATCCCGTTATCAAGTGACAACACATGTCCATGGTTAGGAAACCTTAACCATGTTTGATCAACGAGCTAGTCTAGTAGAGGCTCACTAGGGACACGGTATTTGTTTATGTATCCACACATGTATTTAAGTTTCCGATCAATACAATTATAGCATGAATAATAAAACTTTATCATGAATAAGGAAATATAATAATAACAACTTTATTATTGCCTCTAGGGCATATTTCCATCAGTCTCCCACTTGCACTAGAGTCAATAATCTAGATTACATTGTAATGAATCTAACACCCATGGAGTCTTGGTGCTGATCATGTTTTGCCCGCGGAAGAGGTTTAGTCAACAGGTCTACCACATTCAGGTCCGTATGTACTTTGCAAATTTCTATGTCTCCATCCTTGACCTTTTCACGAATGGAGTTGAAGCGTCTCTTGGTGTGTTTGGTTCTCTTGTGAAATCTAGATTCCTTTGCTAAGGCAATTGCTCCAGTGTTGTCACAAAAGATTGTCATTGGACCCAATGCACTTGGTATTACACCCAGACCGGATATGAACTCCTTCATCCAGACTCCTTCATGCGCTGCTTCCGAAGAAGCTATGTACTCCGCTTCACACGTAGATCCCGCCATGACGCTCTGCTTGGAACTGCACCAACTGACAACTCCACCATTCAATATAAATATGTATTCGGTTTGTGACTTAGAGTCATCCGGATCTGTGTCGAAGCTAGCATCGACGTAACCTTTTACGACGAGCTCTTCGTCACCTCCATAAATGAGAAACATATCCTTGGTCCTTTTCAGGTACTTCAGGATGTTCTTGACCGTTCTCCAGTGATCCACTCCTGGATTACTTTGGTACCTCCATGCCAAACTTATGGCAAGGCACACATCAGGTCTGGTACACAACATGGCATACCTAATAGAACCAATGGTTCAGGCATAGGGAATGACTTTCATTTTCTCTATATCTTCTGCCATGGTCGGACATTGAGTCTGACTCAATTTCACACCTTGCAACACAGGCAAGAACCCTTTCTTTGGCTGGTCCATTTTGAACTTCTTCAGAACTTTGTCAAGGTATGTGCTTTGTGAAAGTCCTATTAAGCGTCTTGATCTATCCCTATAGATCATGATGCCCAATATATAAGCAGCTTCACCGAGGTCTTTCATTGAAAAATACTTATTCAAGTATCCTTTTATGCTATCCAGAAATTCTATATCATTTCCAATCAACAATATGTCATCCACATATAATATCAGAAATGCTACAGAGCTCCCACTCACTTTCTTGTAAATACAGGCTTCACCATAAGTCTGTATAAAACCATATGCTTTGATGACATCATCAAAGCATATATTCCAACTCCGAGATGCTTGCACCAGTCCATAGATGGATCGCTGGAGCTTGCACACTTTGTTAGCACCTTTAGGATCAATAAAACCTTCTGGTTGCATCATATACAACTCTTCTTTAAGAAACCCGTTAAGGAATGCAGTTTTGACATCCATTTGCCAGATTTCATAATCATAAAATGCGGCAATTGCTAACATGATTCGGACAGACTTAAGCATCGCTACGGGTGAGAAAGTCTCATTGTAGTCAATCCCTTGAACTTGTCGAAAAGCTTTCGCGACAAGTCGAGCTTTGTAGACAGTGATATTATCATCAGCATCTGTCTTCCTCTTGAAGATCCATTTATTTTCAATGGCCTGCCGATCATCGGGCAAGTCAACCAAAGTCCATACTTTGTTCTCATACATGGATCCTATCTCAGATTTCATGGCCTCAAGCCATTTATCGGAATCTGGGCTCATCATAGCTTCTTCATAGTTCGTAGGTTCGCCGTTGTCTAACAACATGACTTCTAGGACAGGATTACCGTACCACCCTGGTGCGGAACGTGTTTTGGTCGACCTACAAAGTTCAGTAGTAACTTGATATGAAGTTTCGTGATCATTATCATTAACTTCCTCTCTAGTCGGTGTAGGCATCACGAGAATGGTTTTCTCTAATGTGCTACTTTCCAATTCGAGAGTAGGTACAATTACCTCATCAAGTTCTACTTTCCTCCCACTCACTTCTTTCGAGAGAAACTCCTTCTCTAGAAAGGACCCATTTTTAGCAACAAAGATCTTGCCTTCGGATCTGTGGTAGAAGGTGTACCCAATAGTTTCTTTAGGGTATCCTATGAAGATGCACTTCTCTGATTTGGGTTCGAGCTTATCAGGCTGAAGCCTTTTGACATAACCGTCGCATCCCCAAACTTTAAGAAACAACATCTTAGGTTTCTTGCCAAACCATAGTTCATACGGTGTCGTCTCAACGGATTTAGATGGTGCCCTATTTAACGTGAATGCGGCTGTCTCTATTGCATAACCCCAAAATGATAAAGGCAAATCGGTAAGAGACATCATAGAACGCACCATATCTAATAAAGTACGGTTACGATGTTCGGACACACCATTACGCTATGGTGTTCCACGTGGCGTGAGTTGTGAAACAATTCCACATTGTTTTAAATGAAGGCCAAACTCATAACTCAAATATTCACCTCCGCGATTAGATCATAGAAACTTTATTTTCTTGTTGCGATGATTCTCCACTTCACTCTGAAATTCTTCGAACTTTTCAAATGTTTCAGACATGTGTTTCATCAAGTAGATATATCCATACCTACTTAAATCATCTGTGAAGGTCAGAAAATAATGATACCCACCACGTGCTTCAACACTCATTGGACCGCATACATCGGTATGTATTATTTCCAATAAGTCATTAGCTCGCTCCATTGTTCTAGAGAATAGAGTTTTAGTCATCTTACCCATGAGGCATGGTTCACAAGTATCAAATTATTCATAATCAAGTGATTCCAAAAGTCCATCCGCATGGAGTTTCTTAATGCGCTTTACACCAATATGACCTAAACGGCAGTGCCACAATTATGTTGCACTATCATTATCAACTTTGCATCTTTTGGCATCAATATTATGAATATGTGCATCACTACGATCGAGATTCAACAAGAATAGACCATTCATCAAAGGTGCATGACCATAAAAGATATTACTCATATAAATAGAACAACCATTATTCTCTGACTTAAATGAATAACTGTCTCGCATTAAACAAGATCCAGATATAATGTTCATGCTCAACGCTGGCACCAAATAACAATTATTGAGGTCTAAAACTAATCCCGAAAGTAGATTTAAAGGTAGCGTGCCGACGGCGATCACATCGACCTTGGAATCATTCCCGACGCGCATCGTCACCTCGTCCTTAGCCAATCTTCGTTTATTTCGAAGCTCCAGTTTCGAGTTACAAATATGAGCAACCAAACCAGTATCAAATACCCAGGCGCTACTATGAGCATTAGTAAGGAACACATCAATAACATGTATATCAAATATACCATTGTTCACTTTGCCATCCTTCTTATCCGCCAAGTATTTGGGGCAGTTCCGCTTCTAGTGACCATTCCCTTTGCAGTAGAAGCACTCAGTTTCAGGCTTGGGTCCAGCTTTGGGCCTCTTCACGGGAGCGGCAACTTGCTTGTCATTCTTTTTGAAGTTCCCTTTCTTTCCCTTGCCTTTTTTCTTGAAACTAGTGGTCTTGTTAACCATCAACACTTGATGCTCCTTCTTGATTTCTACCTCCACAGCCTTAAGCATTGCGAAGAGCTCGGGAATCATTTTCATCATCCCTTGCATATTATAGTTCATCACGAAGCCTTTGTAGCTTGGTGGCAGTGACTGAAGAACTCTGTCAATAACACTCTCAACTGGAAGATCAATTCCCAGCTGAGTCAAGTGGTTATGATACGCAGACCTTTTGAGTATGTGTTCAGTGACAGAACTGTTCTCCTCCATCTTGCAGCTATAGAACTTGTTGGAGACTTCATATATCTCAACCCGAGCATTAGCTTGAAATATCAACTTCAACTCTTGGAACATCTCATCTGCTCCATGGTGTTCAAAACATCTTTGAAGTCCCGGTTCTGAGCCGTAAAGCATGGCACACTGAACTATTGAGTACTCATCAGATCAAGCCTGCCAGATGTTCATAACATCTGCAGTAGCTCCTGCAGCTGGTCTGTCACCTAGTGGTGCATCAAGGCATAATTCTTCTATGCAGCAATGAGGATAATCCTCAAGTTACGGACCCAGTCCGTGTAGTTGCTACCATCATATTTCAACTTAGCTTTCTCTAGGAACGCATTAAAATTCAAGGGAACGGTAGCACAGGCCATTGATCTACAACATAGATATGCAAAAACTATTAAGACTAAATTCATGATAAGTTAAGTTCAATTAATCAAATTACTAATGAACTCTCACTTAAATTAACATCCCTCAAGTTATCTAAGTGATACATGATCCAAATCAACTAACCCATGTCCGATCATCACGTGAGATGGGGTAGTCATCAATGGTGAACATCTCTATGTTGATCATATCTACTATATGACTTACGTTCGACCTTTCGGTCTCCAGTGTTCCGAGACCATGTCTGTACATGCTAGGCTCGTCAAGTTTAACCCAAGTATTCTCCATGTGCAAAACTGGCTTACACCCGTTGTATGTGAACGTACAGTCTATCACACCCAATCATCACGAGGTGCTTCGAAATGACTAACTTTAGCAAAGGTGCATACTCAGGGAGAACACTTTTATCTTGAAATTAAGTGAAGGGATCATCTTATAATGCTACCGCCGTACTAAGAAAAATAAGATGCATAAAGAATAAACATCACATGCAATCAAAAATATGCGACATGATATGGCCATCATCATCTTGTGCTTTTGATCTCTATCTCCAAAGAATCGGCATGATCTCCATCATCACGGCATGACACCTTGATCTCCATCGTTGCGTCGGGGTCGTCTCGCCAACTATTCTTCTACAACTATTGCTAACGCATAGCGATAAAGTAAAACAATTACATGGCGCTTAGTGATTGACACGCAGGTCATACAATAATTAAAGACAACCCTAAGGCTCCTGCCGTTTGTCGTACTCATCGACATGCAAGTCGTGAACTTATTACAAAACATGATCATCTCATACATCAACATATATCACATCATATCTTGACCATATCACATCACAACATGCCCTGCAAAAACAAGTTAGAGGTCCTCTACTTTGTTTTGCAAGTTTTACGTGGCTGCTACGGGCAACTAGCAAGAACCGTTCTTAACTACGCAAAACCACAACGGTGATTATCAAGTTTGCTATTTTAACCTTCTTCAAGGACCGGCCGTAGTCAAATTTGATTCAACTAAAGTAGGAGAAACAGACACCCGCCAGCCACCTTTATGCAACACAAGTTGCATGTTAGTCGGTGGAACCGGTCTCATGTGCGTGGACATGTAAGGTTAGTCCGGGCCGCTTCATCCCACAATACCGCCGAATCAAAATAAGACATTGGTGGTAAGCAGTATGAACATCACCGCCCACAACTTCTTTGTGTTCAACTCGTGCATATCATCTACGCATATACCTAGATCTGATACCACTGTTGGGGAATGTTGCATGGAAAACAAAAAAAATTCTACGCACACGCAAGATCTATCCATGGCGATGCATAGCTACGAGAGGGGAGAGTATGTCTACGTACCCTAGTAGAACGTTTAGCAGTTGGGTTTATCAACGCGGTTGGTGTAGTCGTACACCTTTACGATCCGCCTGATCAAGTACCGAACGCATGACACCTCCGCGTTCAACACATGTTCAGCTTGATGACGTCCTCGCCTTCTTGATCCAGCAAGTCGGGCGAGGTAGTAGATGAGTTCCAGCAGCACGACGGTGTGGTGACGGTGGTGGTGCAACTATCTCCGCAGGGCTTCGCCGAGCACTACGAAAATTATGACCGAGGACGAACTAGAGGGAGAGGGGCGCCGCACACGGCTTGGGAATCGTGGTGTGTGTTGCCCCTCTCCCGCCTCACATATATAAGGGTGGGGGGGAGGAGGGGAGGCAGCCTAGGGCGCCTCCAAGGGGGCCGGCGGCCGCCCTTGGGCTCCTGCCCTGGTCGCGCCCCCCTTCCTTCTTAGGCGCGTGGGGGGAAGGCAGGAGGGGGTGGCGCCCCCCTTTCCTTTTTCTCATGTGGAGGGGAAGGAAGGAGGGGCTAGCCCTCCCCCTTTCCTTCCTTAGGGCCGGCGACCTATAGGTGGGGCGCGCCAGCCCCTTGTGGGCCGGGGTGCTCCCCTCGTTTGGCCCGTATGGCCCAATAACCTCCCAGGGCCTCCCGGAACCCCTTCCAGTGATCCGATGAATACCCGGTGCAATCCGAAACCTTTCTGGTGACCAAATAGCATCGTCCTATATATCAATCTTTACCTCCGGACCATTCCTGAGCTCCTCGTCATGTCCGTGATCTAATCTGGGACTCCAAACAATATTCGGTCACCAACTCACATAACGCATATAATACTATATCGTCAACGAACGTTAAGCGTGCGGACCCTACAGGTTCGAGAATGATGTAGACATGACCGAGACGCTTCTCCGATCAATAACCAATAGCGGGACCTGGATACCCATATTGGTTCCTACATATTCTATGAAGATCTTTATCGGTCGAACCTTTATGACAACATGCGTAATTCCGTTTGTCTGTCGGTATGTTACTTGTCCGAGATTCAATCGTCGGTATATTCATACCTAGTTCAATCTCGTTACCGGCAAGTCTCTTTACTTGTTTCGTAATACATCATCTTGTAACTAACTCCTTAGTCACTTTGCTTGCAAGCTTCTTGTGATGTGTATTACCGAGAGGGCCCAAAGATACCTCTCCAATACACGGAGTGACAAATTCCAATCTCGATCCATGCCAACTCAACAGACACCTTTGGAGATACCTGTAGAGCATCTTTATGATCACCCAGTTACGTTGTGATGTTTGATAGCACACAAGGTATTCCTCCGGTATCCGGGAGTTGCATGATCTCATGGTCGGAGGATTATGTATTTGACATTAAGAAAGCAGTAGCAATAAACTGAACGATCATATGCTAAGCTAACGGATGGGTCATGTCCATCACATCATTCTCCTAATGATGTGATCCCGTTATCCAGTGACCACACATGTCCATGGTTAGGAAACCTTAACCATCTTTGATCAACGAGCTAGTCTAGTAGAGGCTCACTAGGGACACGATATTTGTTTATGTATCCACACATGTATTTAAGTTTCCGATCAATACAATTATAGCATGACTAATAAACCTTTATCATGAATAAGGAAATATAATAATAACAACTTTATTATTTCCTCTAGGGCATATTTCCATCAGGCTCCACTACCCACGGTATTTGTTTTTGACTTTGCAGAATATTAGTACCAAACAAAGTCCAAATGCCACGAAACTTTTCGAAGATTTTTTTCTGGCAATAAGAGACCCTGGAAGCTTCGGGAAGGAATGAGAAGACGAAGGAGTGGCCCACTAGGCACTGATGTCTACTACGCAACTTTATTCTTGTAGACACGTGTTGGGCCTCCAAGCGCAGAGTTTTGTAGGACAGTAGCAATTTTCCTTCAAGTGGATGACCTAAGGTTTATCAATCCGTGGGAGGCGTAGGATGAAAATGGTCTCTCTCAAACAACCCTGCAACCAAATAATAAAAAGTCTCTTGTGTCCCCAACACACCAAATACAATGGTAAATTGTATAGGTGCACTAGTTCGGCGAAGAGATGGTTATACAAGTGTAATATGGATAGTAGATATTGGTTTTTGTAGTAGGAACAATAAAAAACAGCAAGGTAGCAATTGATAAAACGGAGCACAAACGGTATTGCAATGCTTGAAAATGAGGCCTAGGGTCCGTACTTTCGCTAGTGCAATCTCTCAACAATGCTAATCTAATTGGATCATATAACCTTCCCTCAACGTGCGATGAAGAATCACTCCAAAGTTCTTATCTAGCGGAGAACATAAGAAGAAATTGTTTGTAGGGTACGAAACCACCTCAAAGCTATTCTTTCTGTTCGATCTATTCAAGGGTTCGTACTAAAATAACGCAAAGTTATTCTTTTCGTTTGATCTATCCAAGAGTTCATACTAAAATAACACCATATGATACGCATCAACCAACTCTAATGTCACCTAGATACTCCAATGTCACCACAAGTATCCATGAGTTAATTATACGATACGCATCAAACAATTTCAGATTCATAATACTCGATCCAACACAAAGAACCTCAAAGAGTGCCCCAAGATTTCTACACGAGAAACAAGGACGAAAACGTGCATCAACCTCTATGCATAGATTACCGCAATGTTACCTCGGGAATCCGCGAGTTGAGTGCCAAAACACATATCAAGTGAATCAATATGATACCCCATTGTCACCACGGGTATTCATAGCAAAACATACATCAAGTGTTCTCAAATCCATAAAAGTATTCAATCCGATAAAACGAAATCTCAAAGGGAGAACTCAATTCACAACAAGATAGAGAGGGGAAAACACCATATGATCCAACTATATTAACAAAGCCCGCGATACATCAAGATCGTGACATCTCAAGAACACGAGAGAGAGAGAGATTAAACACATAGCTACTGGTACAAACCCTCAGCCCCGAGGGTGGACTACTCCCTCCTCATCGTGGTGGTCGCCGGGATGATGAAGATGGCCGGCGGTGATGATCTCCCCCTCCGGCAGGGTGCTGGAACGGAGTCTAGATTGGATCTCATGGATACAGAGGCCTTGCGGAGGCGGAACTTCTGATCTAGGGCTACCCTGAGGGTTTTTGGAATATTTGAGAATTTATAGGGCGAAGAGGGGGTGCGGGAGGCCACCGAGGTGGGCACAACCCACCGGGGCGCGCCTGGGGGCCCAGGCGCGCCCTGGTGGGTTGTGCCCCCCTCGGGGCACCCCCCTGGTGCTGATCTGGCCCATTGGATGTCTTCTGGTCCATAAAAAATCCACAAAAAGTTTCGCGGTGTTTGGACTCCGTTTGATATTGATTTCCTGCGATGTAAAAAAACAAGCAAAAAACAGCAACTGACACTGGGCACTAAGTTAATAGGTTAGTCCCAAAAAATGATATAAAGTTGCTATAAAATGATTGTAAAACATCCAAGAATGATAATATAAGAGCATGAATACTTCATAAATTATAGATACATTGGAGACGTATCAGCATCCCCAAGCTTAATTCCTACTCGTCCTCGAGTAGGTAAATGATAAAAGAAATAATTTATGAAGTGTGAATGCTAGCAAAGTGCATAAGTTTGATCAATGAAAATTTCAATCACTTTTTCTAGCATCATAACAGCAATTCTTTCTTATAAAACTTCTCATGTTAAAGTAGCAACCAATTCACATGTTAAGGTTCAAACAATGAATTCTCTTGAAACTCAACAACCTATATTCTTAGTCACCAAACAATTGCAATTCAACTTATTCAACAGAGTCTAAGTAAGAGCTCCACATACTCAACCATCATATAGTCTTCTATGATTGCTAACACTCACCGCATACACATGAGCAAAACATTTCAACCGGACACATAGAAAGATAGGGGCTTATAATTTCGCCTCCCAACGTATTCACCTCAAGGGTGATGTCAACAATAATAACTCATGCTACCCATATCCAACTGGACATATGTGCCTAGATCTTTCCTCACCACATGAAGCTTGCCAAAGGAGAAAAATAAAAAGGAATAGAGAGAAAAACTTTGACTCTTGCATAAAAGTAAATACGTAAAAGTAAAAGATAGGCCCTTCGCAGAGGGAAGCAGAGGTTGCCATGCGCTTATTTGTTTGTATGCTCAACCCCTTAGTGCAAAAGAACGTCACGTTATATTGCCCCTTGTGATGGCAACCTTTATTATGTAGTCTGTCGCTTTTATTTCTTTACCATCACAAGTTCGTACAACGCTCAATTTTCTCTTACACTAAATGATCTTACACTTTTAGAAGCAATTTTTATTGCCTTATTGCACCGATGACAACTTACTTGAAGGATCTTACTCAATCCATAGGTAGGTATGGTGGACTCTTGAAAATAAGATTTGGGTTTAAGGGTTTTTGGATGCACAAGTAGTATCTCTACTTAGTGCGGAATCTTTGGCTAGCAAAGATGGGGGGCAAGCACCACATGTTGAAGGATCTATGACAATATAACTTCTATGTGAATATGAACAAACATAAATCATTACGTTGTCTTCCTTGTCCAACGTCAACAATTTTGGCATATAATATTTTGATGGGGGCTCACAATCACAAAGGATTTCCAAGATAGTGTATTTGCATGTGAAAGTTCTCTTCCTTCTACTAATCATTCATGAATTGCTTGTATGACCAATATTGTGATTGTCAAACCTCAAAAGATTTCACTTTCTAAACCCAATGTGAAGCTACCACTAGGCATGATATGAACATATAATTTCAACTTCATGATATTCAATTCATTCAACAATTTACTCATAGGATATAAGTGATGCACAAGAGTAAATGACAAGCTACTCCAAAAAGATATAAGTGAAGATCAAGCTAGTAGTTAAGTAAATAGGTAGCTAATTGTGGACTCTCTCTTATTTAAAAACTTTCAGATCTAAGTATTTTATTAAAATAGCAAGCAAAAAAAACAAAATGAAATTCCAAGAATAGCACAACTCATGTGAAGAAGCAAAAACTTAGGCTCAACCGATACTAACCGATAATTGTTGATGAAGAAAGGTGGGATGCCTACCGGGGCATCCCCAAGCTTAGATGCTTGAGACTTCTTGAAATATTATCTTCGGATGCCTTGGGCATCCCCAATCTTGAGCTTTTGTGTCTCCTTAATTCCTTTTATATCACGGTTTCCCTAAATCTTAAAAACTTCATCCACACAAAACTCAACAAGAACTCGTGAGATAAGTTAGTATAAACCAATGCAAAAACCTTATCATTATCTACTGTAGAAAATCACTAAAATTATTATTCAACATTGTATACTAAATGCCTCTGCATATTTAATACTCCTATCCTCAAATAGAATCATTAAACAAGCAAACATATGCAAACAATGCAAGCATAACAGCAATCTGTCTAAACAGGACAGTCTGTAAAGAATGCAATATTCTTCATACTTCCCTAACTCCAATAATTCTGAAAAATTACAGAACTGTAGAAATATTATCATAGCTTATTGAGCAAAAAGTTTCAACATTTTATCACATTCTGACTTTTCTCGGGAATTTTTGCAACATCGATAAACTTTCTGTTTTGAAACAGCAAGTCGTATACTTGCAAAATAAGCATGGTAAAGGCTATCCTTGACATTCTTATTGAAATGAAAGATGCAAAACATTATTATAAATATCAGCAAGAAAATACAAATAAAATAAAATGACTCTCCAAGCAAAACTCATATCATGTGAGGAATGAAAATATAGCTCCAAGTGAGGTTACCGATAATGTTGAAGACGAAAGAGGGGATGCCTTCCAGGGCATCCCCAAGCTTAGTTTCTTGGATCTTCCTTGAATATTGCCTTGGGGGTGGCTTGGGAATCCCCAAGCTTAGGGTCTTGTCACTCCTTATTCTCCTCATGTCGATATCTCACCCAAAACTTGAAAACTTCAATCACACAAAACTTAACGGAACTTCGTGAGATGAGTTAGTATGATAAAGACAAATCATTCACGTTGGTACTGTCAAGATAATATTCATAATTGTTATCACACAATTCCTACTGTACCTCATCATTTCCAAAATTTATATTAAGCAATATAAGCCATAGAAACTAGAAAACAAGCAAATTATGCATTGAAAACAGAATCTATCAAAAACAGAACAGTACGTAAAGATCTGAATTAAGGTCATACTTATGTAACTCCAAAAATTCTAAAAATTGAGGAAAACGTATAAAATTTGCATACCCAGTAACTGTAAAAAATTCAGAGTTTTTCGACGCTCCAGTTAATTTAATAAATTCTGTTACTGGGCGCAAAAGTTTCTGTTTTGCACAGAATCAACTCAACTATCATCCACACTATCCCAAAGGCTTTACTTGGCGCTTTATTGAAACAAAAGCTATAAAACAAGATTACTACAGTAGCCTAACCATGTGAACACACAAAAACAGTAGGTAAAAGTGTTGGGTTGTCTCCCAACAAGCGCTTTTCTTTAATGCCTTTTAGCTAGGCATGATGATTTCAATGATGCTCGCATAAAAGATAAGAATTGAAACACAAAGAGAGCATCATGAAGCATATCACTAGCACATTTATGTCTAACCCACTTTCTATGCATAGGGATTTTGTGAGCAAACAATTTATGGGAACAAAAATCAACTAGCATAGGAAGGCAAGACAAGTGCAACTTCAAAACTTTCAACATATAGAGAGGAAACTTGATATTATTGCAATACCTACAAGCACATGTTCCTCTCTCATAATAATTTTTAGTAGCATCATGAATGAATTCAACAATATAGCTATCACATAAAGCATTCTTTTCATGATCCACAATCATAGAATTTTTATTACTCTCCACATATGCAAATTTATTCTCATGAATAGTAGTGGGAGCAAACTCAACAAAATAACTATCATGTGATTCTTGATTGGCATAATCATATTGAGCATTAAAATCACGATGACAAGTTTCATGGATATCATTACTCTTTATAGCATACATGTCATCACCATAATCATCATAAATAGGAGGCATGCTTTCATGATAGTAAATATTCTCATCAAAACTTGGGGGACTAAAAATATCATCTTCATCAAACATAGCATCCCCAAGCTTGTAGCTTTGCATATCTTTAGCATCATGGATATTCAAAGAACTCATACTAGCAAAATTGCAATCATGCTCATTCAAGGATTTTTTGTCAAACATTTTATAGAATTCTTCCTCTATCAATTGAGCACAATCTTCCTTACCATCATTTTCACGAAAGACATTATAAAGATGAACAATATGATGCAACCTCAATTCCATTTTTTTGTAGTTTTCTTTTTATAAACCAAACTAGTGATAAAACAAGAAACTAAAAGATTCGATTGCAAGATCTAAAGATATACCTTCAAGCACTCACCTCCCCGGCAACGGCGCCAGAAAAGAGCTTCGTTGACGGGGTGTGAGTGCCGCTTACCTAACCTCCCCGGCAACGGCGCCAGAAAAGAGCTTGATGTCTACTACACAACTTTATTCTTGTAGACACGTGTTGGGCCTCCAAGCGCAGAGTTTTGTAGGACAGTAGCAATTTTCCTTCAAGTGGATGACCTAAGGTTTATCAATCCGTGGGAGGCGTAGGATGAAAATGGTCTCTCTCAAACAACCCTGCAACCAAATAATAAAAAGTCTCTTGTGTCCCCAACACACCAAATACAATGGTAAATTGTATAGGTGCACTAGTTCGGCGAAGAGATGGTGATACAAGTGTAATATGGATAGTAGATATTGGTTTTTGTAGTAGGAACAATAAAAAACAGCAAGGTAGCAATTGATAAAACGGAGCACAAACGGTATTGCAATGCTTGAAAATGAGGCCTAGGGTCCGTACTTTCGCTAGTGCAATCTCTCAACAATGCTAATCTAATTGGATCATATAACCTTCCCTCAACGTGCGATGAAGAATCACTCCAAAGTTCTTATCTAGCGGAGAACATAAGAAGAAATTGTTTGTAGGGTACGAAACTACCTCAAAGCTATTATTTCCGTTCGATCTATTCAAGAGTTCGTACTAAAATAACGCAAAGTTATTCTTTCCGTTCGATCTATCCAAGAGTTCGTACTAAAATAACACCATATGATACGCATCAACCAACTCTAATGTCACCTAGATACTCCAATGTCACCACAAGTATCCATGAGTTAATTATACGATACGCATCAAACAATTTCAGATTCATAATACTCGATCCAACACAAAGAACCTCAAAGAGTGCCCCAAGATTTCTACCGGAGAAACAAGGACGAAAACGTGCATCAACCCCTATGCATAGATTACCCCAATGTCACCTCGGGAATCCGCGAGTTGAGTGCCAAAACACATATCAAGTGAATCAATATGATACCCCATTGTCACCATGGGTATTCATAGCAAGACATACATCAAGTGTTCTCAAATCCACAAAAGCATTCAATCCGATAAAACGAAATCTCAAAGGGAGAACTCAATTCACAATAAGATAGAGAGGGGAAAACACCATATGATCCAACTATATTAACAAAGCCCGCGATACATCAAGATCGTGACATCTCAAGAACACGAGAGAGAGAGAGAGATTAAACACATAGCTACTGGTACAAACCCTCAGCCCCGAGGGTGGACTACTCCCTCCTCATCGTGGTGGTCGCCGGGATGATGAAGATGGCCACCAGTGATGATCTCCCCCTCCGGCAGGGTGCCGGAACGGGGTCTAGATTGGATCTCGTGGATACAGAGGCCTTGCGGCGGCGGAACTTCTGATCTAGGGCTACCCTGAGGGTTTTTGGAATATTTGAGAATTTATAGGGCGAAGAGGGGGTGCGGGAGGCCACCGAGGTGGGCACAACCCACCGGGGCGCGCCTGGGGGCCCAGGCGCGCCCTGGTGGGTTGTGCCCCCCTCGGGGCACCCCCCAGGTGCTGTTCTGGCCCATTGGATGTCTTCTGGTCCATAAAAAATCCACAAAAAGTTTCGCGGTGTTTGGACTCCGTTTGATATTGATTTCCTGCGATGTAAAAAAACAAGCAAAAAACAGCAACTGGCACTGGCACTACTCCCTCCGTCCATGAAAGAGTGTACTTCCAATTTTGGTGGAGGGTCAAACTATCTCAAAGTTTGACCGAGTTTGTGCAAAAATATGTCAATGCTTGTGAAACCAAATAGGTATAGGACAAAAATATATTTGATCATGAATCTAATGCTACTAATTTGATGGCATAAATGTTGGTCTATTATTGTATAAATACGGTCAAACATAAAAAAGTTTGACTTTCCAACAAAGTTGGAAGTACACTCTTTCAAGGACGGAGGGAGTAAGTCAATAGGTTAGTCCCAAAAAATGATATAAAGTTGCTATAAAATGATTGTAAAACATCCAAGAATGATAATATAAGAGCATGAATACTTCATAAATTATAGATACATTGGAGACGTATCAGGCACCAGGGCGCACCAGGGGCCTAGGGCGTGCCCTGGTACCTAGTGGGGCCCACAAGCCTCCATTTGACCTAACTCCGCCTCTATAAATTCCCAAAAATCAGAAAACCTACCAAGGAATCCATGAAATACTTTTTCCGCTGCCACAAGCCTCTCTTCTCGAGACATCCCATCTGTTGACCCTTTCTGGCACTCTGTCAGAGGGGGAATCAATCAGTGAGGGGCTCCACATCAACCTTGCCTCCTGAAAGGATCGAGAAGAGGGGTCTAGAGAGGGGGGGGTGATTAGACACTTAACAAGCAAAAGTGGCAGTTTTTAATTTCTTCAAGTTAAGGTTGAGTTTAGCGCAAGTTAATGGCACACAATACATTCAACACAAGTATAGCAAGAGTATGATGAGCGGAAAGAGTAAATCATGCAAGTGCAAGAATGTAAAAGGGATGGGATTGGAGTGTGCAAACGCAATGGAGACACGGAGGATTTTTGGCGTGGTTCCGATAGGTTGTGCTATCGTACATCCACGTTGATGGAGACTTCAACCCACGAAGGGTAACGGTTGTGCGAGTCCATGGAGGGCTCCACCCATGAAGGGTCCACGAAGAAGCAACCTTGTCTATCCCACCATGGCCATCGCCCATGAAGGACTTGCCTCACTCGGGTAGATCTTGATCTTCTTGCCCTTACAAACTTCTTGGTTTAACTCCACATCACGACGGAGGCTCCCAAGCGACACCTAACCAATCTAGGAGACACCACTCTCCAAAAGGTAATAGACGGTGTGTTGATGATGAACTCCTTGCTCTTGTGCTTCAAATGATTGTCTCCCCAACACTCAACTCTCTCTCACAGATTTGGCTGTGGTGGAAGAAGGATTTGAGTGGAAAGCAACTTGGGGAAGGCTAGAAATCAAGGTTCAAATGGTTGGAATGGAATCTCTTGATCTCAACACATGAGTAGGTGGTTCTCTCTCAGAAAATGAATGGGGGAAGTGTAGGCACATTCTGATGGCTCTCCTAAATGAGAAGAAGGGGGTGGAGGGGTATATATAGCCTCCACACAAAATACAACTGTTACACACTTTTGACCCATCTCGGTGGCACCGATTAGAAAACTCGGTGACACAGATCTGTGCAAAAATATGAAAGTTGGGAATCTCCGTGGGGCCGACGGGAACAACTCGGTGGGACCGATGTGCTAGGGCTTAGGGCAAACCTCATCTCGGTGGCACCGATTGCATCATCTCGGTGGGACCGAAGTGAAGCAATAAGGCAACAAAGAATCAGTCAAGCCATCTCAGTGAGACCAATTGCAACATCTCGGTGGGACCGAAATAATTGCAACAAGCAATAGAGAGTTGTCAAGGCCATCTTGGTGAGACCAAGATCCATATCAGTGTGACCCAACTGTTAGGGTTTTGGCAGTGGCTATGACAAGATGAACTCGGTGGCTCCGGATAGGAAATATCGGTGGGGCCAACTTGGAGTTTAGGTTTTGGACAAATTTGGATAGAGAAAGTGGCTGAGGGTTTCGGAGCAATATCACTAAGCATTTGAGCAAGTAGACCATTAAGCAACACCTCATCCCCTTTTAATAGTATTGGCTTTCCTATGGACTCAATGTGATCTTGGATCACTTACACAAAATGTAGAGTCTTGAGCTTTTGCCAATCCTTGTCCTTAGCATTTTGAAGGAGTTCCACATCCTATTGTCCTTGCCACTCCACTGTTGAACTTACCTGAAATATACTAGATAAAACCATTAGTCCAACAAGAGATATGTTGACATTAATTACCAAAATCACCCAGGGAGCACTTGTGCTTTCACCTCCCCTCCGATGATGCGTGAGTAGTTTACCACAGACCTACCGATCCATAGTTAGTAGCTAGATGGTTTTTTCTCTCTTGATGTTCTTCAATACAATGTTCTCCTTGATGTTCTTGGAGTTCTATCCGATGTAATTCTTTTTTGCGGTGTGTTTGTTGGGATCCGATGAATTGTGAGTATATGATCAGATCTATCCATGAATATTATTTGAGTTTTCTCTGAACACTTTTATGCATGTTTAATATATATAGCTTCGTATTTCTTCTCTGATTTATTGGTTTGGTTTGGCCAACTAGATTGATTTATCTTGCCATGGGAAGAGGTGCTTTGTAATGGGTTCGATCTTGCGGTGCTCAATCCCAGTGACAGAAAGGGACATGACACGTATGTATCATTGCTATTAAGGGTAAAAAGATGGGGTTTATTCATACGTGAGTTTATCTTGTCTACATCATGTCATCTTGCTTAAAGCATTACTCCATTTTCCCATGAACTTAATACACTAGATGCATGCTAGATAGCGGTCGATGTGTGGAGTAATAGTAGTAGATGCAGAATCATTTTGGTCTACTAATCTCGAACGTGATGCCTATGTATGACCATTGCCTTGGATATCATCATAATTATTAGCTTTTCTATCAATTGCCCAACAGTAGTTTGTTTACCCACCGTATGCTATTTTCTCGAGAGAAGCCTCTAGTGAAAACTACGACCCCCGGGTCTATCTTTATCATATATAAAATCCTAAAAATACATTGCCGCAATTTTCTGTTATTTATTTTATTTTTTATTTTTGTCGGATCTATCTATCAAAACTATACAATTTAATCTTGCTCGTAACCATTGAGGGATTGACAACCCCTCTACGCATTGGGTTGCAAGTATTTGTTGTTTGTGTGCAGGTGTTGTTTACATAGTGTTGCTTGGTTCTCCTACTGGATTGATAACCTTGGTTTCATAACTGGGGGAAATACTTATCTCTACTGTACTGCATCATCCTCTCCTCTTCGAGGAAATCCTAATGCAGCTCACAAGTAGCAAGGATAAATTCCTCTCAAATGTATTTACCTTTCATCTTTAGATTCGTGCCCAAATTTTTTGAGGAATGAATGTGTTATATCTTTGAGTGCTTTAGATTGAAAATAGCATGCAAATGCGTTGCTAATTTATCCAAAATTGACGTGACGACCATAGAAACTGAAGTAGGCATGTCCATTGTCTGAAATAGAAACTGAAGTTTATGATGAAAGAATTGATCTTCCCATCCAGACTTTAACCTGTTTTATTGAATCATATGCAGAGCACAAAGCCGTATGATTTCTACAAATCAACAACCAATTGTAGAAAATGTCTTCCAAATTTATCCAAAATTGACATGGCGACGAAGCTGTCATCTATTTATTCTGAAGTAGCATGTCCACTTTCTGAAATTGCAACTGAATTTTCTAACAAAACAACAAGCAATCAGAGTGAATGGCAGATGTATCTGACAAGTGGACATGGCCGATGTAACATGCATCTTACTTCTACATGTGCACACTACACACATATCTTGGTTCATTCATGTACATGTACGAAGCAAACCACACCCAAAGAGTTTGCATTTTATTCTTTGCATTTTGTACATGTTTTAAAAAGCCGATATTAATACTCCATACAAAAAAGCCCAAATTTTGAATCATGGTTACAAAGAAAAAACTACTTTTGGCCATATAAAAGTTGCAACAATAAGTTGTTTTAATCAAGACAACACATATGCACTAGGGGTATGGAAGTAGTGTTACTAGGGGTATAAAAGGAGAACATGTGTGCATAGTGGCAGATCTAGGATTTGAAGACAGGGTGGTCCACCTCAAAAAAATTTGGTGACAAAATACTAATTTACGAATACCACATAGGAATAGATCGATATGGTCTATCAACTTGGTCTTGACTAAACTAATGGGAGCAAATGCTCCCTCAACACTTGTTGTCATGATCGGTAGAATCATTACCAATTTTAGAAGCAAGTAAACAAAATTAAGTCCCTCTCTTCATGGTATGTCTTTGTGAAAAGAGAAGCAATGTGTGCAATTCTCTTGGTTCTTCAATAATTCTGCAATACTAATCTAGTTACTATCAATCTTAATGACACAATTAGACACAAATATGTACTGGATAGTGGATCACATAGCAAAGAGCAACAACAAACCCTAAATAAAAAAATTGGAATGGACGGCGTGCTTCGAAGCGATAAACAACGTAAACTTCCCTCGTCGACCCCAAAACCTAATCCCATACTACCAGGAAACAACTCTAGCCCCCTCTTGCCCCACCGCCCCTTTTAGGATTTGCATGTTGATGACCCACAAGTATAGGGGATCAATCGTAGTCCTTTCGATAAGTAAGAGTGTCGAACCCAACAAGGAGCAGAACGAAATGACAAGCGGCTTTCAGCAAGGTATTTTCTGCAAGTGCTGTACGTAACAGTGATAGATAGTTTTGTAGCAAGGTATTTCATAATGGGTAACAAGTAACAATAGTAGCAAAGGTGCAGCAAGGTATCCCAATCCTTTTTATAGCAAAGGACAGGTCGGAATGTTCTCTTATAACAAGCAAAGCGTTCTTGAGGACACATGGGAATTATCATCTAGTCACTTTCATCATGTTTGTTTGATTGGCGTTCGCTACTTTAATAATTTGATATGTGGGTGGACCGGTGCTTGGGTGTTGTTCTTACTTGAACAAGCCTCCCACATATGATTACCCCCTCTCGCAAGCATCCACAACTACGGAAGACGAATTAAGATAAATCAAACAATTGCATGAAACATATGGATCCAAATCAGCCTCTTATGAAATAATGCGTAAAGTAGGGTTGAAGCTTCTGTCACTCTGGCAACCCATCATCTACTTATTACTCCACAATGTCTTACGTTAGGCCCAAGTATGGTGAAATGTCATGTAGTTGACGTTCACATGACACTACTGAAGGAAGCAACAACATGCGTATTATCAAAATATCGAACAAATACCAAATTCACATGATTACTTATAACCAGACTTCTCCCATGTCCTCAAGAACAAAAGTAACTACTCACAAATCATACTCATGTTCAAGATCAGAGGGGTATTGAATATCATCAAGGATTTGACCATATAATCTTCCACCAAATAAACCAACTAGCATCAACTACAAGATGTAATCAACTCTACTAGCAACCCACAGGTACCAATCTGAGGTTTTGAGACAAAGATTGAATACAAGAGATGAACTAGGGTTTGAGATGAGATGGTGCTGGTGAAGATGTTGATGAAGATTGGTCCTACCACGACGGGAGGGTTGTTGGTGATTGATGGCTCATGTCCGCGTCAGTATTTTCCCCGAAGAGGAAGGAAGGATGCAGCACAGCTATGGTAGGTATTTCCCTCAGTGATGAGACCAAGGTTATCGAACCAGTAGGAGAACCATGCAACACTATATAAATGATACCTACACACAAAGAACAAATACTTGCAACCCGACGCGTAAGAGGGGTTGTCAACCCCTCCTGGGTAAAAGATAGATAAATTTGTAGTAGAATGGATAAATAGATCTCGCAGAAACGCGAAATAAAATAAATGACAAAAAATTGCAGCAAGGTATTTTTGGGTTTTTGGAATAATAGATCTGAAAATAAAAGAGGCAAATAATAGATCGGAAAGCAAATATGATAAAGAATAGACCCGGGGGCCGTAGATTTCACTAGTGGCTTCTCTCGAGAAAAATAGCATATGTCGGGTAAACAAATTACTGTTGGGCAATTGATAGAACTTCAAATAATTATGACGATATCCAGGCAATGATCATTATATAGGCATCACGTCCAAGATTAGTAGACCGACTCCTACCAGCATCTACTACTATTACTCCACACATCGACCGCTATTCAGCATGCATCTAGTGTATTAAGTTCATGGAGAAACGGAGTAATGCAATAAGAATGATGACATGATGTAGACAAGATCTATTCATGTAGGAATAGACCCCATCTTGTTATCCTTAATAGCAACGATACATACGTGTCATGTCCCTTTCTGTCACTGGGATTGAGCACCGTAAAATCGAACCCATCACAAAGCACCTCTTCCCATGGTAAGAAAAATCGATATAGTTAGCCTAACTAAACCAAAGATTTGAAGAAGAAATACGAGGCTATAAGCAATCATGCATATAAGAGATTAAAACTCAAATAACTTTCATGGATAAAATAGATCTAATCATAAACTCAAAGTTCATTGGATCCCAACAAACACACCGCAAAAAGAGTTACATCAAATAGATCTCCAAGTGACCATTGTATTGAGAATCAAAAGAGAGAGAGAGAGAGAGAGAGAGAGAGAGGAAGCCATCTAGCTACTGCCTACGGACCCGTAGGTCTACAATGAACTACTCACGCATCATCGGAGAGGCACCAATGAGGATGATGAACCCCTCCGTGATGGTGTCTAGATTGGATCTGGTGGTTCTGGAACTTGCGGCGGCTGGAATTGTATTTCGTCGACCCCCCCTAGGGTTTTTGGATTTTTGGGGTATTTATAGAGCAAAGAGGTGGTGCGGGAGGCCACCGAGGTGGGCACAACCCACCAGGGCGCGCTTGGGCCCCCAGGTGGGTTGTGCCCCCCTCGGGGCACCCCTTTGGTACTTCTTCGTCCCAAGTTGTTCCTTCTGGTCCAGAAAAAATCTCCAAAAAGCTTCGCTGCATTTGAACTCCGTTTGGTATTGATTTTCTGCGAAGTAAAAAACAAGCAAAAAACAGCAACTGGCACTGGGCACTATGTCAATAGGTTAGTCCCAAAAAATGATATAAAGTTGTTATAAAATGATTGTAAAACATTCAAGAATGATAATATAACAGCATGGAACAAGCAAAAATTATAGATACGTTGGAGACGTATCGGTGATGTCAATGGCTTTGATTTCCCCCTCCCGGAGGGAAGTGTCTCCGGTGGAATCGCTCCGCCGAGAGCAAAAATGCTCCTGCCCAGGTTCCGCCTCAAGATGGCGGCGCTTCATCCCGTAAGTCTTCCTATGATTTTTTTATAGGGCAAATGGCATCATATAGGAGAAGATGGGCCTCGGAAGCCTGCCAGGGGCCCCACAAGCTCGGGGGGCGCACCCCCTCAGGCTTGTGGCTACCTGGTGGGTCCCCTTCTAGTAATTATTTCTCCATTAATTCTTATATATTGCAAAACAATTCTTCGTAAAATTTTAGGTCATTTGGAGTTGTGCAGAATAGCTATCTCTGTTGTAGCCCTTTCCAGTCCAGATATCCAGCTGCCGGCAATCTCCCTCTTCATGTGAAACTTGCAAAATAAGAGAGAAACGGCATAAGAATTGCATCATAAAGTTAAATAATAATCCAAAATACAATAAATAATAGTAGGAAAACATGATGCAGATGGAAGCAGAGGTTGTCATTCGCTTTTTGTTTTGGGATGCGCAAGCTCTTAATGTAAAGGAACATCACTTTATATTTCCCCTTAGGATGCAACCTTTATTATGCAGTTCGTCGCTTTTATTTCTTTGCCATCACAAGATTATACAAAGCTTATTTTCCCTTACAATAAAAGATCATACATATTTAGGAGCAATTTTTATTGCTTTATGCAATGATGACAACTTACTTGAAGGATCTTATTCAATCCATAGGTAGTTATGGTGGACACTCATGGCAAGAGACTGGGTTTAAGGGTTTTGGATGCACAAGTAGTATCTCTACTTAGTGTCAATTTTGGCTAGCAAAAGATCCTAGACAAGCACCACATGTTAGAGGATCCATGACGATATAACTTCTATGTGAATATTAGCAACCATAACTCATTACATTGTCTTCCTTGTCCAACGTCAACTAATTGATATAGAATATTTTATGGTGGCACACAATCATAAAAGATGTCCAAGATAGTATATTTATATGTGAGACCTCTCTTCCTTCATTACTTTTTTCATGGATTGCAAGAATGACCAATGTTATGTTTGTCAACTTCCAATAAATTTTATCAACTATACTTCTTTTATGTGAAGTCATTACTCCCCATGGGATTAGCATATGATATTTTCATTCTTTTATTATTTTTCTTTCATTGCTAAGATTGAAACAAGAAAGCAAAGAAAAACTCAAAACTACTCTTTATTATATAACTCTCACACGATTACATAGATAGATAGATCATTAAACAAGCACTCAAAACTAAAGCACACTAAACTTTAATTCTTCTAAATCACGAAATAACTCAGGATCAAACTAAGATAGATAATGATGATAGAAGTGATGGTGATACGATACCGGGGCATGATACGTCTCCAACGTATCTATAATTTTTGGTTGTTCCATTCTATTATATTATCAATATTAGATGTTTTATATACATTTACTAGCAACTTTATATCATTTTTTGGGACTAACCTATTAACTTAGTGCCCAATGCCAGTTGCTGTTTTTTGCTTATTTTTTACTTTGTAGAATATCAATACCAAACGAAGTCCAAATGCCACGAAATTTTTTGGAGATTTTTTTCTGGCGATAAGAGACCCTGGAAGCTTCGAGAGGGAACCAGAAGATGAAAGGGTGGCCCACTAGGCACCATGGCGCGCCAGAGGGCCCCGACGCGCCCTGGTGGGTAGTGGGGCCCATGGGCATCGTTTTGACCTACCTCGCCTCTATAAATACTCTAAAATCATAAAACCCCCAGGGGAGTCGACGAAATACTTTTTCCGCCGCCGCAAGTTCCAGAACCACGAGATCCAATCTAGAGGCCTTTTCTGGCACTCTGCCGGAGGGGGTAACGATCACGGAGGGGTTCTTCATCATCCTTGCTGCCCCTCTGATGATGTGTAAGTAGTTTACCACAGACCTACGGGTCCGTGGTTAGTATCTAGATGGCTTCTTCTCACTTTCTGTTCTTCAATACAATGTTCTCCTTGATGTTCTTGGAGATCTATTTGATGTAACTCTTTTTTGCACTGTGTTTGTTGGGATCCGATGAATTATGAGTTTATGATCAGATCTATCCATGAATATTATTTGAGTTCTCTCTGAATTCTTTTATGCATGATTGTTATAGCCTCGTATTTCTTCTCCGATTTATTGGTTTGGTTTGGCCAACTAGATTGATTTATCTTGCCATGGGAAGAGGTGCTTTGTGATGGGTTCAATCTTGCGGTGCTCAATCTCAGTGACAGAAAGAGACATGACACGCATTTATCGTTGCTATTAAGGGTAACAAGATGGGATTTATTTCATACGTGAGTTTATCTTGTCTACATCATGTCATCTTGCTTAAAGCATTACTCCGTTTTTGATGAACTTAATACACTAGATGCATGGTGGATAGCGGTCGATATGTGGAGTAGTATTAGTAGATGCAGGCAGGAGTCGGTCTACTAATCTTGGACGTGATGCTTATATACATGATCATTGCCTTGGATATCGTCATAATTATTTGCTTCTCTATCAATTGCCCAACAGTAATTTGTTTACCCACCGTATGCTATTTGCTCAAGAGAAGCCTCTAGTGAAAACTATGGCCCACGTGTCTATTTTCTATCATTAAAACCAAAAATACCTTGCTGTAATTTTCTTTTATTTCTTTTATTTTGTATTTTGTTAGATCTATTTATCAAAACCTATACAATTTAATCTTTCTCTTGACCGTTGAGGGATTGACAACCCTTCTATGCGTTGGGTTGCAAGTATTTGTTGTATGTGTGCAGGTGTTGTTTACATAGTGTTGCTTGGTTCTCCTACTAGATTGATAACCTTGGTTTCATAACTAGGGGAAATACTTATCTCTACTGTACTGCATCATCTCCTCCTCTTCGGGGAAATCCCAACGCAGTTCACAAGTAGCAAGGCACCTCCCTCAAGCTTGGAACAAGCCAAGGGTGGTGCCCATACCTGTGTACTCAAGTGTCTTTCTTCGGTGATGATGGTGATGAAGGGGTAGGCTTGTCCTTCAGCTTTAGCAAGTACTCCAGATTTCTATTGATATTCCGAAGGGCACGATTTTTCTCTTCCAATTGAATAACTTCATGAGTGAGAGATGTATTGTGAGCACAAATTGTTTCAAAGACCCTTAAGGTATCAATTTGAGATGGAGAGAGATGATCATAAAGGGGTTGCAGTATATCTCCCTTTTCTGTAGTCTCTCCCGTAGGCATAACTTGATCTCCCTTTTGGATATGGCTTCTCGTGGCCTTCTCAGCTTCATCCTGCTTGCCGGTATCCTCCTCTCATGATGACTACTCGTAATAAACCTCGCTAAAAGGGCGTTTTCCCGGTGAAGGTTGCATGATCTGGCGCTTGGTACAGAGTCTTGGGGGAGCCATGGCGATCTAGATCTATCAGAAAAATAGCCCAAAAGAAGAACAAAGGAGAATCTTGCGATACGACGGTCAAAACATCCGGGAGTAGATATAATGATTTTTTCTCTCATGCAGGACACGTAATATGGAAGAAAAATGGAGTCTGGAAAGTCCACGAGGGAGCCACAAGCTCGGGAGGCGCGCCCAGGGGTTAGGGTGCGCCCCTCGGCTTGTCACTTCCTGGTGCACTTTCTTGATTGTTTATTATTTTCCTAATTTTTTATATATTCCGAAACGAACAAAAAGCACTTTTATGGAACTTTTGGAGTCAGTTTACTTACCATACCACGTATGTGATGCCCCGATTCAATCATACACTAATCATACACGCAAACATGTACGATCAAGATCAGGGACTCACGGGAAGATATCACAACACAACTCTAGACACAAATTGAAGTCATACAAGCTTCATATTACAAGCCAGGGGCCTTGAGGGCTCGAATACATAAGATCGAATACACAAGAGTCAGCGGAAGCAACAATATCTGAGTACAGAAATAACTTAAAGAAGTTTGCCTTAACAAGGCTAGCACAAACAACAATGATGATTGAGAAGGAAACTCCTCCTGCCTGGGAGCCTCCTAACTACTCCTGGTCGTCGGTGGTCTCCACGTGGTAGTAGGAACCCTCGGGGTAGTAGTAGTCGTCGGTGGTGTCGTCTGGCCCCTGGGATCCGTCATCTGATCACAGCAATCGGGTATAGGGGAAAAGAGGTAGCAAAGCAACCGTGAGTACTCATCCAAAGTACTCGCAAGACTTACATCAGATCTAACTAAGTATGCATCTGTATCAAAGAAATGGGCTGTATTTGTGGACTGAACTGCAAAATGCCAGAAGAGAAGGGGAAAAGCCTAGCCTATCGAAGACTAGCATCTTCAAGCATCTTGCAGCATCAGAAGAGATAAGGGTAACATATTATAATAGTAGTAAGTATGTTGTAACATCGCCCAGCGATCACTTCCTCGACTACCTGCGAGAAAGCAATTCCGGAGCCATCATTTCCATTTCATGCATCAGCATCCAGTTCTAGTTGTATCGACCGGGATACAACTCCGAGTGTCCGTTACCGTGGACACGGCTATTCGAATAGCTAATACTTCCCTGCAGGGGTGCACAAACTTACCCAACACGCTCGATCAACTCCGGTCGGACACACCATCAGGTCATGACTGGCCTTGGCCGATCAACACACCATAGTCCTACCTAGGCTCAACAGAGAGGCCAACACGTCGGTCTACATCCGAAGCGCGCAGGGGTCTTGGGCCCATCGCCCTTTGCACTCCTACATGTTGCGTACATGACTGGTGTCAGTCCTGGCTACCTCCTTATACAAGGCAGGTGCTTACGTGGGCCACCCGGGCGCGCGCCGCTCAGTCGCTGACGTTTGAAGAGCTTTCGGCTGATACATACGATGCAGAGTGCGCATACTTATTCCCGTGTGGTGGTCAGTGCGTAAAGGGCAGAGGCCTACTCGGATCACATATCCAAACCGTTAGTGTCTTGGGAGCGCGCGGTAACGATCAATGATCCATGATATGTGGTCCCGTCACCCTGTCTCACGGACTTACGGCAAGGGCTAAGAATGCTCGGCCGTGCCGCGTGGAAAACTCGCGGGTACCCTCCAGGCCAACCCGACTACACATCAACTCACGAGTACACTCACGGTCAACCTGACTTCACATTTCTCTCGCGGGTACCCCTCGGGGCCAACCCGACTTCATCATGGTTCTGGGGTAAGGTCAAGTAACCGTGTGTTTATAATCATCAAGGGGGAAATCCGAGGAATCACCCTCGATGGATTTCTTCTCGATGGTCCATAACATCAAGGGGGAATCTGAGGAATCACCCTCGAAGGATCCCTACTCAATGTAACCGTCAAGGTGCACCTGGAGGAATCACCCTCGATGGTCCACACTTGAGGAGTTGCACGACAGAGTCGTCATCGGAAGTGGTGAAGGAGGAATCACCCTCGATAGACCATGAACGAATAGCTACACTACAGAGTTAACATCAGAAGTGCTATACGAGGTATCACCCTCGGCACTCGATAGTATCCCTGCAGTGTCGTACAACTAAGGGGGGTGATGTGCTGTGTCGGGCTCTGGACGTCGATCACGTTGATCGAGTCATCGATCATCAAGCGGGGGCAACTGGGACAAGGTGAGGTGATACGTCCATTTTGCATCATGCTTTTATGTTGATATTTATTGCATTATGGGTTGTTATTACACATTATGGCACAATACTTATGCCTTTTCTCTCTTATTTTACAAGGTTTACATGAAGAGGGAGAATGCCGGCAGCTGGAATTCTGGGCTGGAAAAGGAGCAAATATTAGAGACCTATTCTGCACAACTCCAAAAGTCCTGAAACTTCACGGAGAGTCATTTTGGAATTAATAAAAAATATTGGGCGAAGAAAGCACCAGAGGGGGGCCACCAGCCATCCACAAGGGTGGAGGGCGCGCCCTACCCCCTGGGCGTGCCCCCTGCCTTGTGGGCCACCTGGCAGGCCCCCGATGCCCATCTTCTGCTATATGGTGTGTTTTGACCTAGAAAAAATCAGAAGGAAGCTTTCGGGATGAAACGCCGCCGTCTCGAGGCGGAACTTGGGCAGAACCAATCTAGGGCTCTGGCGGAGCTGTTCTGCCGGGGAAACTTCCCTCCTGGAGGGGGGAATCGAAGCCATCGTCATCACCAACGATCCTCTCATTGAGAGGGGGTCAATCTCCATCAACATCTTCACTAGCACCATCTCCTCTCAAACCCTAGTTCATCTCTCGTATCCGATCTTTGTCTCAAAACCTTAGATTGGTACCTGTGGGTTGCTAGTAGTGTTGATTACTCCTTGTAGTTGATGCTAGTTGGTTTATTCGGTGGAAGATCATATGTTCAGATCCTTAATGATAATTAATACTCCTCTGATTATGAACATGAATATGCTTTGTGAGTAGTTACGTTTGTTCCTGAGGACATGGGAGAAGTCTTGTTATAAGTAATCATGTGAATTTGATATTCATTCGATATTTTGATGAGATGTATGTTGTCTTTCCTCTAGTGGTGTTATGTGAACGTCGACTACATGACACTTCACCATTATTTGGGCCTAGGGGAAGGCATTGGGAAGTAATAAGTAGATGATGGGTTGCTAGAGTGACAGAAGCTTAAACCCTAGTTTATGCGTTGCTTCGTAAGGGGCTGATTTGAATCCATATGTTTCATGCTATGGTTAGATTTATCTTAATGCTTCTTTCGTAGTTGCGGATGCTTGCGAGAGGGGTTAATCATAAGTGGGAGGCTTGTCCAAGGAAGGGCAGCACCCAAGCACCGGTCCACCCACATATCAAATTATCAAAGTAACGAACGCGAATCATATGAGCATGATGAAAACTAACTTGACAACAATTCCCATGTGTCCTCAGGAGCACTTTGCTTTATATAAGAGTTCATCCAGGCTTGTCCTTTGCTACAAAAAGGATTGGGTCACCTTGCTGCACCTTAGTTACTTTTGTTACTTGTTACCCGTTACGAATTATCTTATCACACAACTATCTGTTACCAATAATTTCAGTGCTTGCAGAGAATACCTTGCTGAAAACCGCTTGTCATTTCCTTCTGCTCCTTGTTGGATTCGACACTCTTACTTATCGAAAGGACTACGATATATCCCCTATACTTGTGGGTCATCATGAGGGGACACATATGGATCACTAACCAACCTATACTAAGCAGTTTAGGATAAGCAGGTAAGGTAACAATTGTAGGTTACAAAATCAGGCTATGCATCAGAATAGGATCATACAAAAGCAGTAGCAGTTCTAATGCAAGCATGAGAGTGAAAGAAATGGGTGATATCGGAATGATCAAGGGGGGTTTGCTTGCCTGGAAGCTCTGCTGCAAGGGAAGAAGGGTCGTCGGTGACGTAGTCGATCACATGGGCAGCATCGGTCTCGGGGTCTACGGGAGAGAAGAGGGGGAAGAAACAATAAATATATAGCAAACAAGTGCATCACTATGCATGACATGACAACAAGCAGTGCTAGGGGTGACCTAACATAGTACTACACGTTGCAGACGAAGAGGGAAAACATCCGGAGGGGTTTTCTCGGTGTTAGGCATTTTTCGGGCAGACCAAAGAGAGGGACAGTTCCATGTTTGCAGTACTAGAGAGGTGTGACAGATGAACATGTTGCATATTCAGATTCGTTGGATTTTTCTGAGCAATTTTCATATATAAATTATTTTCATCTGACTTACGGATTATTTTATATGAATTTACAAAGATTTAAACAATATTCTGAAATTCTTGGAATTAAAATAATTCAAAAATAAATTAAATACTAAATGGTAAGTACACCCAGAGTTGCACCCAGTCAGCATACACAGGGGCTGACTGGTGGGTCCTGTTGACTGGGTCAGCGGCCCAGTCAGCAGAGGCTGACTGGTGGGCCAGCTGCCCAGTCAGCAGGCTGACTGGGTCAGTCTTATCCACTAAAATAGTGGACTGGGCCCACATGTCATACACAGTAGGTTAAACTAGGGGTTTTAATTAACTTAATTAGGCAATTAGTGGGTGGGGCCAACCTGTCAGTGGGCAATTAGGTTAGTTTAATTAGCACTGATTTAAACAGGGGTTAATATGGACGTGGGCCCCATATGTCAAACAAACAAGGGGAATTAGGGGTGATTAACCGACCCAGGGGCGCTGACGGTCAGTGGCTCGGACGGGAGCGGTCGGAAGCGCGCGCGCCAGCAAGTGGGCGCCTGGGCATGGCCAGGGAGCGGTAGCAAGTGATGCAGGCGCGGGGCAGTGGTGGCCGGTGCGTGTGGGAAGGGGCCAGCGCGCGCGGCAATTTGCGGGGCTGCGGCGGCGAGCATCGGCGGCTCATCGACGCGGGGCAGCAATTGGAGGTGGCGGTGGGTACGTGCGAGTAAAGCCGCGGCCGGAGGCAACGCCCAGGCGAGGGGGCGAGCAGCAGGTGCAGGGCGCGGCGTACAGGGGGAGCGACAGTAGCGCGAGCGCGGATAGGGGGCAAGGCAGAGGGCAGGGGTGCGGCCATGGCCTGCAGGCGGGCGCAGTCGGACACGGCAGAGCATGCGCGGGGTGCGGGACGAGCTGCAGGGGAGTGCAGGTAGCATCGAGAGCGGTATCACAGCCGTAGCGCAGTAACAACAGCGTGTGGGCGGCGCCTGTTGCGGTCGGGCGCGGATAGGGAGCGCGCGAGGAGAGGAGCGGGACGCGGCCACATGCTGGATGAGCGCGCATGCAGGACGGTGGTGCGGCGATGGAACCGAGGGAGAAGAGGGGGAAAGGAGGGTAGTGTCTCACGATCGCTGCAGGGGAGAGGGGCGGCGTGGCTCGGTGGAGCCGGTGGTTGAGAGGGACGACGTCGAGAGCGACGACGAGGACGACGGCGGAGAAGGGGTCGCGTTGGGGCGGAGGCGACGACCACATCGGGCATGGCTCTAGGACGACGCAGAGCGAGAGGGTGAGGGGAAAGGAGATATTTTTGGGCGAGTGGAGCGGGGGGAGCTCGAGGTGCCGGGGGGGGGGTTCCTTATCCCCTCCGAGGCGACGCCAGCGAGGTGGTCCGACGGGGGCACGTCGCGCCCGGTCGACCGTGCCAGGGGAACAAGGTAAGCGACCGGTGGGGGGAGGGGAGGTAGGTGGGCCGGCTCAGGTGGGCCGAGGCCTCGGGGTGGTAGGGGCTCCCCCTTTTTCCTTCTCTTTTTACATTTTCTCTTTTGTTTTTTTAAAGCTTTTCTATTTTCTTTTATTTTCAAAAAGCAAAATAGTTTTATAAATTATGAAGCTTGCACCTAAAATATCATTATAACTTGGGCCACTGCTATAATTAATTTGGCACCAAGATAAAGTAATTTAATATTTTTATAAATTAAAAAGTATTTAAATAATTGTTTTAACCACTCTTTTAAATAGTTTAGGGCATTTACACACATTGTAAAAAGTTGGTTCCACAACCAAAACTAGTTATGGATTATTTGCCACACTTTGAACATTTTTGTTTTCATGTTTGGGAATTTTTGAATTTCACTTTAAATTTGAATTTGAATTTAAAAGGAATTTGAAAGGCGATTGAATCAAGAGTGATCATGCACTATTTAGCAAAATAATTAGCTTAACCCGAGGGGTTACTGTAGCTCATGAGTACAAGGGTGTTACAACGTACCTACTCCATTTCAGGGTTCTAGAGCGTTTCAGAAGGTCTCTTCTCTGTGCTCCTCCGGTGTCATTAATTGAATAATATTAGTTTCAACATTAATGGGCGTACCTGAGATGTAATGTTTAATTCTTTGGCCATTAATCACTCTCGGATTAGTGCCCTCGGCATTGTTGATCTTAATAACTCCGGAGCAATAAAATTTCTAGGCCTCTTACTAATCTTTTGCAAAAAGATGTTCCATTTATTTTTTATGATGATTGTGTAGAAGCCTTTGAAATACTTAAGAAAGCCTTAATATCTGCACCCATTATTCAACCACCTGATTGGAACTTACCCTTTGAAATTATGTGTGATGCTAGTGACTATGGTGTTGGTGTTGTTCTAGGACAAAGAGTTGATAGGAAATTGAATTGAATGTTATCCATTATGCAAGTAAAACTCTGGACAGTGCTCAAAGAAATTATGCTACTACTAAGAAAGAATTTTTAGCAGTTGTGTTTGCATGTGATAAATTCAGATCCTATATTGTTGATTCTAAAGTCACACCGATCATGCTGCGATTAAATATCTTATGGAAAAGAAAGATGCTATACCTAGACTTATTAGGTGGGTTCTTTTGCTACAAGAATTTGATTTGCACAGTATTGATAGAAAGGGAGCTGAGAATCCAGTAGTTGACAATCTGTCTAGAATGGAAAATGTTCTTGATGACCCACTGTCTATTGATGATAGTTTTCCTGAGAACAATTAGCTGTTATAAGTGCTTCTCGTAACACTCCTTGGTATCCAGACTATGCTAGTTACATTGTTGCAAAATATATACCACCTAGTTTCACATACCAACAAAAGAAAAGGTTTTTTGATTTAAGACATTACTTTTGGGATGACCGACATCTATATAAAGGAGTAGATGGTGTTATTAGACGTTGTGTACCTGAGCATGAGCAGGAACAAATCCTACGGAAGTGTCACTCCAAGGCATACGGAGGACACCATGCTGGAGACAGAACGACGCATAAGGTATTATAGTCTAGTTTTTATTGGCCTACTCTCTTCAAAGATACATGTAAGTTTGTCCTTTCTTGTGATGAATGTCAAAGAATTAGTAATATTAGTAGATATCAGGAAATGCCTACGAACTATTCACTTGTTATTGAACCATTTGATGTTTGGGGATTTGATTATATGGGACCTTTTCCTTCCTCTAATAGGTATACACATATTTTACTTGTTGTTGATTACGTTACTAAGTGGGTAGAAGCTATTCCAACTAGTATTGCTGATCATAACACTTATATTAAAATGCTTAAAGAGGTTATGTTCCCGAGGTTTGGAGTCCCTTGGTATTTAATGACTAATGGTGGTTCACATTTTATTCATGGTGCTTTCCGTTAACTTCTTACTAAATATGATGTTAACCATAGAATTGCATCACCTTATCATCCTCAGTCTAGTGGTCAAGTTGAATTGAGTAATAGAGAAATAAAGTTAATCTTGCAAAAGACCGTTAATAGATCCAGAAAGAATTGGTCTAAGAAACTTGATGATGCATTATGGCTTATAGAACTAGTTATAAAAACCCTATGGGTATGTCCCCATACAAAATGGTCTATGGAAAAGCATGTCATTTACCTCTTGAGTTAGAACGTAAGGCTTATTGGGTAATTAAATAACTTAATTATGATTTCAAACTTGTCGGTGAAAAGAGGTTATTTGATATTAGCTCTCTAGATGAATGGAGGGCACAAGCCTATAAAAATGCCAAGTTGTTTAAAGAAAAACTTAAAAGATGGCATGATAAAAGAATTCAAAAATGAGAATTTAAATTGGTGATCAAGTTTTATTGTACAACTCTTGTTTAAGATTATTTGCAGGAAAATTCTCTCTAAATGGGAAGGACCATACATCGTCGAAGAAGTTTATAGCTCTGGAGTTATCAAGATCAACAACGCCGAAGGCACTAACCCGAGAGTGGTTAATGGGCAAAGAATTAAACGTTATATCTCAGGTACGCCCATTAATGTTGAAACATACATGATTCAAACTATGACACCGGAAGAGCACATAGACGAAACCTTCCGGAACACTCGAGAACCTTGAAAAGGAGTAGGTACGTGGTACGGCAAGTAAACCGACTCCCAAAGTTCCATACAAGTACTTTTTGTTTGTTTCAGAATATAAAAAAAGTTAGGAAAATAACAAACAGGCCCGAAAGTGCACGGGGAAGTGACAAGCCCAGGGGGCGCGCCCTACCCCCCGGGCTCTCCTCCCGAGCTTGTGGCTTCCTTGTGGACTTTCCTGACTCTGTTTTTCCTCCATATTACTTGTCCTTCATGAAAAAATTCATTATATATACTCACAGATGTTTTGACCATCGTATCGCTAGTTTCTCCTCTATTCTTGTTTCAGGTTGTTTTTCTGACAGATCTAGATCGCCATGAAGTTTCCAAGCTCATCCAAGGACAAGTTCTATGAGAAGGTCATCAACCCTTACCTTCCGGAGATGATGAAATACCCTCGAGCCATTGAGATGCGTGAGGGGGTGCTTCACATCCGGGACGTTCAAGGGCCCAAGAGGACTAGAAGCAAGAAGGCTAGGCTGGAAGTGGTGGAACACGAGATTTTCAAGTGCCAAGGGATGGTGGAGTGCGGGCTCAAAGCTAACCACTCAATGATCATGGAATACATCCGTGAGCACGAGGTGGACAAGAAGGATATTGGGAACGTCATATTCAAGCTCAATGACTGGATTGATTATCTTCAAGCTCAGATTTATGACTTACAAAACCAGAATTTTGAGTATGAAGCCAGGTTTAAAGGTATGACTTTGGCTGCAAGTTTCAGGACCTCAGAGACACGTTCATCCTTCTATGATGGAGAGCCCATGCCTTGGAAGCCAGAGGACAAGCTCACCACTTCCTCGCCACCACTGTTGGGGATATAACCCCGCAATTATAACCCTCCTAGTAAGGGTCGGGTTAGACTGTTGGCGACTCATGGAGTTAAAGCCTCAGACACGGCCAAGTGACTAAGGCACAAGACCAAGAAGGGCGGCTCACAAGATGGGCCAGCTTAGAGCCCAAGGTCAGAATGCGGCCCAGAGGTGTAAGCCGCCATATGATGACTCGTCTTGCAAGGCAAGGCGACTTAGAGTAGGGCTCGGTTACGGATCATAACCCGACCCAGACTCTTGTAAGCAGGCGGCCTCGACCTGTATATAAAGGCGAGTCCCCGACATAGAATAGACAGGTTACAATCAACCCATAGCTAGGTCAAGCGAATCCGCTCCCTTGTAATCGATACTCAAGCAATAGCAACAAGAGTAGGAGTAGACTTTTACCTCCACCGTGAGGGGCCGAACCTGGGTAAACCCATGTCTCTCGTCCCGCTCAACCCTGACAAGCTAATCACCATTGCGATGGCTTCACACTTAAGTCCTTTCACTAGGACATCTGTCGTCACAAAACCACGACAGTTGGCGCCCACCATGGGGCCAGCGCACGGTGGTTTCGAGTTCTTGAAGGGCTCTTTCCCAGAGATCGAGGGATACGCCGTTGGTAGGATGACCAAGAGTCGCCGCGGCAAGCTCTACATCGACGACGCTGGCTGGGGCCCCGAGGCCGACTCAATCGAGTACGGGTACCGGGTCCCCTTCGGTGGAATCCACATATTCATAGGCAAGATTGGTGGATCAGAACCTGAGCCGGACAGCTGCACCGACATTGTCGAGCCGGCTCGGCGCACACAACCCGCCCGGGTCCAAGCCGGGCGGAGGCACGCTTTGGTGGGCTTCACGCATGGGGTGGAGCTTGCAGAAGATTCCGCATCTGGGCAGAGACTCTCATCTACTCAGGTGATGAGTCCTCAACTAGAGAGACGGAGTCAATCTACCAGCTTCAGGACAGCGGGCTTGGGGGTTGTTCCGATGGTAATACAGTATTCCGGACCCCTACGAGCCGCCGAGCCGAGCCGCCATATTCATGGAAGGCACGACGCCAGCTCTTAACTATTCGATGGCTGGTGCAGCTGCAACAGCTCACCCGGCGGCTGCGGCGGCTGGCACATCCGGCTCAGTCAGGCCGCCGACTCAAGTTTTGTCCGTGTTGATGGGAACTTTGACGACCCTGCTGGCGACTGAGGTCATGGCGGAGAACCAGGCTGAGCATAACGCAGAGATCGCAAAGCTTAGGGAGCAGACGACCAAGGCCCGAGAGGATGTCAACGCAGAGAATGCACAGATGGCAATGGTACAAGCTTAGAACAATGCTGAGTCGGAGCGCTTGAAAGCAGAGGCTTGGCGCTTAAGTCTGGATCAGAATGCCTCCAACGCAGTCCTTCAGAGGAGGCACCAGTCTCGTTTGCCTTTAGTCTATGAACCCATGAATCTATTTAACACACTGGGGGCAGGACCAAGTACTCCGCCAGTTATACCCCCGACTGCAGAGGTGCCTATGAACAGGGCGGCGGCTCAGCCTCATCAGCCAGAGCCGCCCCGCAGAGGCCAGACTCCGCCTTAGCATTTCGCAACACCACCGGGTCACTTCTCCAACCCGGTGGATAACATGGTAGCAACGGCTACGCGTCTCAATGCGTTTCCGATTAGTGGTGAGTCGCCCATTGCGGTAAGCACAGAACGCTATTGAGCTACTTCAAACAATGATTGCACAACAGGAGAAGTATTCCTACATTCACAATCGTGTGCACTCAACTCCCCTACCGAGCCGTAGTTACAGCCGGCATGTTGAGTTGCCCACGGTCTCCAGCAGTGAGAGATGTCGCAACTCGCCCCAGATTAACCTGCCCCAAGCAAACCAGGGGGCTTATAAACAGCCACCAATGATTCCTTCAGCTACGGTGGGTGCCGGGTCAAGCACCTGAACCATTGGAGTCCCGTGTTTGGTGCCGGCTCTACGAAATGAGCGTTTGCCCAAGGATTTCAAGGGCCCTCGTAAGGTGCCTAATTACACAATGGACCTTCCCCAGAGGCTTGGATTGAAAGTTACGAGCTGGCCATGGAGATGTTAGACGTCAGTGATGCAGTCTGTGCCAAGTATTTCACCATGATGTTGGACGGGCCGGCTCGCACGTGGCTGAAGAGTCTGCCTCCTAACTCCATCAATACTTGGGCGGAGTTGAAGGACAGCTTCAGCAAGAATTTCTAGGGCACTTGTAAACAACCTTTAACAATTGTTCATTTAGAGCACTGTGTACAGCATGAGGGCGAGTCAGCTCATCATTGGGCTCGCCGGGTGGCGACCATCATTCATTCTTCGGACAGTATTGGGGCGGCTCAGGCTGTGCTGCTTTTGGAACAGAACTGTCATTTTGACCCCCTCAAGCAGAAGCTAGGGCGGCTTAAGCGTAAGTGTACAGATATGGGCAAGCTTATGGATGTGCTTACCAGGTATGGACACTCTGATACTACTAAAGATCCGAGTTCTGATGATGATAAATCTGGTAAGGGCAAGAAAAACGGTGGTGGCAAGGGTCAGCAGCAACACGCCCCAACTCAGCAGGGCAATCAGAATAACCAAGGCGCCGAAGAAAAGCGTAAATATTCTGACGGTGGGTCAGATTTCATGGCTAACACCAACGCCGGGTCAAAGAATCAATGTCGTAATAACAATAGCAAGTCGTCACAGAGTCTTAAGGAAATGCTTAATGGCCCTTGTCCAAAGCACAGTTACCCTAATAAGCCATCTCGTCATGCCTGGAAGGACTGTTATATCACGAGGGAGTTTAAAAATTAGACGTTTCATCCGCATCACGTAGGGCCGCCTGGCGGGTCAGGATCCGGGTCTCAAGGCTCCGACTTCGGCGGTGGCGGCTCAGGTGCTGGCTATCCGGGTCAAGGTAACCATGGTGGTCATCATTAGAAGTCTGGTCAAGGTAATCAACATCACAACAATCAGTCAGGGTATCAGAGCAACCCGAAGCAGCTTAATAGTGGTCATTATCACGTTTTCACTACAAATACATGCAAGCGTGACCGGAAGGTCCATAAGCGAGCAGTTAATACAGTTGAGCCGGCAGTGCCTCAGTATTTAAGGTGGTTAGAGCAGGTAATCACATGGAGCAGGGAGGATCACCCGCCCCGAGTTGATGATCCGGGTCATCTGGCCCTGGTGGTTGCCCCCCAGGTGGGTGGTTATAAATTTACAAAGGTGCTTATGGATGGTGGCAGCAGCGTCAATATATTATACTATGATACTTTCCATCGGATGAGTCTAACTGACAAGGACCTCAAGCCGTCCTCCACAGTGTTTCATGGAGTGGTGCCTGGTAAGCCGGCATACCCTGTTGGTAAGATATCACTGGAAGTGTCCTTTGGTGATGAGTACAATTATAGGATAGAGACGTTATGGTTTGAGGTGGTTAAGATCAAGATTCCATATCATGCCCTGTTTGGACGGCCGTCTTATGCTAAGTTTATGGCTCTCCCTTGTTATGTGTATCTGCAGCTTAAGATGCCAGGGCCAGAGGGTACTATCACAGTTCATGGAAACCGCAAACTCGCCCTGGAGTGTGAGGAAGGAGATGCGGCTTATGCAGAGTCGGCTTGTGCCACAGAGGAGCTCAAGTATTATAAGGATAATGTTGACCCGACTGATATGACCCCTCTGAAAAAACCCACCACTGAGAAAGACCCTTTGCTCAAATTTAATTCGGCAAAGGACACACAGCAAGTTGACTTTGTCCTTGGTGATTCTTCTTAGCAGTTCACCATTGGGACAGCGGTGGATCCTAAATAGGAAAGTGCGCTTATCGAGTTCATCCGTGAGAATTGGGACATCTTTGCATGGAAACCTTGTGACATGCCGGGTGTACCGAGAGAATTCGCTGAGCACTGCCTGAATGTGGATCCTAAGATGAAACCGGTTAGACAGTTCCTCCGTTGTTTTAACGAGGAGAGGCGTAAGGCTATTGGAGAAGAAGTGGCCTGGCTCCTAGCTGCCGGGTTCATTATTGAAGTTTTTCACCCTCAATGGTTGGCTAACCCTATGCTAGTGCTTAAGAAAAATGGCACTTGGCGCGTGTGTGTGGACTACACAGATCTCAACAAGGCTTGTCCAACTGATCCTTTTGCTCTCCCCCATATTGACCAGATTGTGGATGCCACGGCGGGTTGTGAGACTTTGTGTTTTCTGGATGCTTATTCTGGTTATCATCAGATCAAGATGGCAGTGGAAGATCGGGAAAAGACAGCCTTCATCACCCCCTTTGGAGGTTTCTGTTATGTGTCTATGCCTTTTGGGCTCAAGAGTGCCCAAGCGACTTATCAACGATGTGTTCAGAATTGCTTTCACAAGCAGATTGGCCGGAACGTTCATGCTTATGTTGATGACATCGTGGTTAAGTCCAGAAAGAAAGACACTTTGCTTGATGACCTGAAGGAGACTTTTGATAATCTCAGGGTGTACAAGATGATGCTTAACCTCGCCAAATTTGTTTTTGGTGTGCCAGCTGGCAAATTGCTAGGTTTTCTGGTTTCAGAGCGGGGCATTGAGGCTAACCCGGAGAAGATTGAGGCTATAACCTCTCTTTCTAAGCCGGCATGTATCAATGATGTTCAACGCCTGGTGGGTCGCATTGCAACCCTAAGCCAGTTCATAAGCTGCCTTGGAGAGAAAGCGATTCCCCTGTATCAGATGATGAAGAAAATTGATCACTTCGTTTGGAGCGATGCGGCTAATGAAGCGTTTGAAGCACTTAAGAAGCAGTTGGCTGAGCCGCCCATCTTGGCTGCTCCTATAGACAAAGAGCCTTTGCTCCTGTACGTGGCGGCTAATAATAAAGCCATCACTGTTGCAGTTGTTGTTGAGCGCAAGGAGGCAGGTAGAGAGTACCCGGTTCAGTGGCCGGCTTATTATGTCAGTGAAGTCCTTACGAAGTCCAAGCAAAGATACCCTCATTGGTAGAAGATGGTGTGTTTGGGGTGTTCATGGACCGCTGAAAACTTAAGCATTATTTCCTTGGACATCCAATCACAATGCTCAGTTCTGCTCCGCTTGGCGACATAATTCAAAACAGAGAGGCTACTGGCCGGGTTGCTAAGTGGGAAATTGAGCTTGGACCACATCATTTGAAGTATGTGCCTAGAACAGCCATCAAGTCTCAAGCTTTGGTGGATTTCATAAATGATTGGACATAGTTACAAACACCTGAGGAGAAGCCTGGCAATACATATTGGACTATACACTTTGATGGGTCCAGGCAGTTGGAAGGCTCGGGGGCTGGAGTTATCTTGGAATCCCCACAAGATGATAAATTTTGTTATGTCTTAAGCCTCATGTTCCCTTGTACCAACAATGCAGCTGAATATGAAGCTTCGCAACATGGACTCTGAATGGCCAAGGAGATGAACCTGAGCCGGGTTAGATGTCTGGGCGACTTAGACTTGGTAGCTCAGCAAGTCTCAGGAAAGTGGGATTCTAAAGACCCACTTATGGCGGCTTACCGTCGGGCGGTTGATAACATTGCTGGTCACTTTAAAGGGTACCAAGTGGATCACATAGACCGGCGTAAGAATGAGGCGGCTGATGCACTATCTCGGCTTGGATCACATCGTAAGCCTATTCCCCCCAATGTGTTCCTTGATGTGTTACATAATCTCTCTATTAAATTGCCTTCAGAGGAAGATCTTGCCATTCCTGACCCGGAGGGACAGTTGGTGGCGGCTCTTCGTGCAATCCCTGACTGGATGATGCCTTATCTAGCTTATCTGACCCGAGGCAAGTTACCAGAGGATGAAAATCTGGCACGACAGATCACAAGGCGATCCAAGTCCATAACTATTGTCAATGATGAGTTACACAGATGCAGTGTGACTGGTGTGTTCCAACGTTGTGTTTCCCCTGAAGAAGGACGTTAGATTCTACAAGAAGTTCATGCAGGTGATTGTGGTCTTCATGTCGGCTCACGATCTTTGGTGGCTAAAGCTTTTCGTCATGGGTTTTTCTGGCTGACGGCTCACGCTGATGCAGAAGACATTGTCAACAAGTGTGATGGATGTCAGAAGTTTGCAAGGCAAGCTCATGTGCCAGCTCAGGAGTTGCGGATGATACCCATCACATGGCCATTTGCGGTCTGGGGGCTTGATATGGTTGGACCATTCAAGAGGTCTAAGGACAAGAAGACCCACCTTTTGGTAGCAGCTGACAAGTTTACCAAGTGGATTGAGGCAGAGCCAGTTAGCAACTGCGAAGCAGCGACTGCAGTTCAGTTTGTTAAAAAACTGGTCTTCCGCTTTGGTTATCCTCATAGTATCATCACTGATAATGGCACAAATATGTCTAAGGGTGTTAGGAAGGAGTTCTGTCAAAGAGAGCACATCTGTCTTGATGTATCTTCGGTGGCTCATCCTCAGTCCAATGGCCAGGCAGAGCGTGCTAACTAGGAGATTTTATGAGGGATAAAGCCCCGGCTTATGGTTCCTTTAGAATGAACATCGGGCTGTTGGGATGAGGAGCTTCCTTCAGTTCTTTGGAGTATCAGGACCACCCCTAATAGACCAACAGGCTATACGCCCTTCTTCATGGTTTATGGTGCAGAGGCCATTCTCCCAAGTGATATTCGTCATGACTCGCCAAGAGTGGCGGCTTACGTTGAAACAGACAACAAGACGGCGCGTCAAAACACTCTTGATGCCCTGGATGAAGAACGTGACCTCGCAGCAGCTCGATCGGCGATTTATCAACAAGACCCGCGTCGCTATCACATCCGCAGAGTTAGAAGCCGGACATTCCAAGAGGGCGACTTAGTGCTCCGTTTGATTCAAGATCAGACATGCATGCATAAGTTATCACCCCCTTGGGAGGGGCCCTTTGTGGTTAGCAAAAACTTGAACAATGGGTCATATTACCTCATTGACATACGTAAACCCAATAAGTCACGTACCTCTGAGGAGGAGACCAACAGGCCTTGGAATATTGCTCATCTTCGACCTTACTACACTTGAGCTACTGGCTCCAATTTTTGTACATACATGTCATGTATATATTTTATGATCAACATAATAAAGCCGGCATGCCCGAAACTCAGGGCCTCTGTCGTTTCATCTCATGTTTTCTATGTCATTTCATCTCATGTTTTCTATGCATGAGTCTTTGTTAATTGATTATAAGGGCACTAGGGGGCTTCCAACTCATTGAGTTTAGCTTACAAAACCCTTTTGACCCGGCAAAACGCCACATTATTGGTTAAACCTGCCCGTATGCTTGATGCTACTCTGAACAAGATGACCCGTCGTACACTTGACAAGTCAATCTTTATAGACCCTGAACTTGTCAAGTTTAAACCGGCGGCTTAAGTCATGTGAGAGCCCAGCTACTGATAGCAAGGATAAACCAAGGCTATTAAGCCAAGCTTCTTTGAAGCAAGATTTGTGCCTTAAAAGGCTAGTCTTTTTGGTCGAGCCTTAAGAGCCGACTTATCAAATATTGAGATATAAATGTCTCTATTTCTGTCTTTACAGATATTTTTTATGTTTTTATTCATATGTATATGCAGATAACAAGACTCTGGATCAAAGGCGATCCGGGTTAACATTGCTCAAAATTGAGATTGTTATGGCCATGAGCCGGGTTAGCATTGCTAAAAATTGAGCTTATTATGGCCATGAGCCGTAAGGTGATCTATTCAAGATTGTTTCTGACCATGGATCATTGGGGTGTTAACCCGCCCTGGCTTTTGACTATAAGTCGCTAGTACAGGAATTGATGGATCCCTTACAGATTATATGTCCAAACATCCAAACTGCACCTGAATTCAAAGATGGTGCAAAGCAAAGCAAAGTTGCATATATAACTTGATCAGGCATACAAAGAAGCTTGATCACCCAGTTGTTTTGATATTCAGTTCAAAAACATGCATGATGGCATGACAAGACAATTAACTGTTTTAAGCTAAGGCTATTACAAGGCTACAAGATAAGCCCAAAAGTTTTTCATAAAGTCTGAAAGGAGTTAAATTACTCCTTTGAACCGGCCTCAGAGCCGCCCGGGTTATGACCAGCTGGATTAACATCATCCTAGCGTCTTGCAGTTGAAGCTTTCGGGTTATCCCATGCCGGCTCTTCGTCGCTCGCAATATGAAGATTGTCTGACGTCCAGTCGATACCAGTTAAAGCTTCGAAGATTGCTTCATCATTCATGACAAGAGAAGGGTCAATGTCATAGGCAAAAATATGCTTACGCCTTTGAGGAGTTAAGTCCACAACGTCGAAGGAGGGCGCCTTAATGCGAGTGTTGTTGTTGTCATAAGCCGGCTGGTACTTCGTCAGATCCAGCTCTTGTGCAAGTTGACACGCCAAAGGCCGCATCTCTTTGACACATCTGGAAAAATCTGCTTCGTTGAAAACGGACCCATCATCATTATATTCCGGACACCCACCAGCCATCTCTGTTGGGTCCAGCTCTGACTGGTAAGCTTTGGCCCGGCTTAGTGCGGTGATGGCTCCTGAACGGGCGGCTGACAGTTTCAGTTCTTCAACTTGCTTGGGAATTGTGGACAATTGATCCAGCACATCTTTTATGAGTGGGGGCGGCTTCTTGCCATTTGAGACAGCTACAAGTGTCCGAAGGCTGCCAGCATATAACTTTTCTGTTAAAGAGTATATGGCTTTCAACTTTGTCACCACACTTTGCCCAAGGCTGGCACTTCTAGCACCTATTATGTATTCAAATAAGAGTCGACAGGCGAGTTAGTATCATACTTCTTAAATCGCCGGGCGAGTTATTTCAATTACTTACAAATCTTACTTACCAAAGATATGGCGGCAGTCATTTGAGAGACACGATGCTTTAAGCCGGTCAACTCTTCAGCCACCAGCTTAAGTTGGTTCTTAGCATCTTCTGCACGCTTCAATAAGGCGCCTTTTTCGGTTTCCAAAGCAGATCTATTAGCATCAAATTCGACCTTCATTTTTTCGAAGTCTTTCAAAGAAGACTTCAAGCTTGATTCAGCTTTGGTGCGTTCTGCTTGTTCAGTCTTTAAGTTATTTCTTAAGCCGGCCAAATCTGACTCGCCCAGGCTTAATACTTCCTGCAAAGTTAAACAGAGGGTTATCATTTAAAGAAAAACACTAAAGTGTGTTGGTTTGGTTAAGACGGCCTTTGACACAGATGTTAAAGCAAGATCATTTAAGTCCCAAGCACATTGCAAGCAATATCCTTGGCACTTGGGGGCTATTGTACATCGTTTTTCTTTCACATTATATTGAAGAAGACCCGGCTTACCTTATAAAGCTAAGCCAGCCCTTGGGGGCTACATGCGATTTCTTTTGAGTGATTGTGATCAAAGACCCGGCTTACCTCATAAAGCTAAGCCGGCCCTTGGGGGCTACATGCGATTTCTTCTGAGTGGTTGTGATCAAAGACCCGGCTCACCTTATAAAGCTGAGCCGGCCCTTGGGGGCTACATGATGTTTTTCTTTTCAAACAAGGTTTAAGAACTGGCTTATCACTTGCAAAATAACCCGGCCCTTGAGGGCTACAATTTTGGAGTCTGCATATTTTTTTCAAGTCTTCACCACACTCAATTTTTTTCCTATGGTTAAGACTTGGGGGCTACATACAGGGACATAATAGGAGAGATATTAAACATACCTCATACTTCTGCTTCATTATATGTACCAAGATGGCCTCCATGTCCCGGCTTGTATTCAAGCGGCTCAAATAGCCTGCATATACCTCTTCCGCGCTAAGTGCCTCACAGTTTGGTAGTTCAAGCTTTGTTTTGCCCTTTTCCAGCAAGGGCGACTCTTCTTTTTATGAGTGCTTAGCTAGCACGATGGAGGTCTTGGGTGTTTTCTGACTCTCCCCAATTATGGCAATATCATCAGTATTTTCCTCAAGAGGGGTTTCTTCAGTGGTCTTCACAGGAGTTGAAGAAGGAATTGGACTTGGTGGGTCATGATTATCCGCCAGGTTAACTTCAATATCCATGGCCTGAGAGGCCGTTGCGTCAACTTTTGGAGGCGGGTCATCTTGCTTGTTATGATGCTCTTCAGGCTGTTCGATGTTAACCTCAGGGGTTACCAGCACCTGTTCCTCCGACTCAGCGACTTGGGGTGCCTTGGAAGAATTGCCAACCTTTCTTTTCTTCTCCTTGGCTTTGACCCTGTGATCACATTGGCGTGTTAAAGACATATATGATAATAAGTTTTAAAGTTATGTAAGGACTCACCCTCGGTTTACAATGAAGGCAGGTAGCTAGGTTTGAGATGAGCTGCCTGAAGATGGTGGCGACTCCTGGTAATTGGAGTCAGAAGGGTTAAGAGGATATCTCATAAGACCAGCTTTGGGTAAAAAAGAAGTTCTGTATGGCACCTCAGCAGGCCGCTTACGGGCAGAGGGTTCACGAGTTAACCCGGCCATTAAATCACCTAAGCCGCCACTCTGAGTCTAGCGTCTTAGGTCATGATGAGTTTTCTTCAAAATAAAGTGTGGATCTTAGTGAGCATCTGGATGAGAAAACTTTACTTTCTAGACAACCCGCCGTATTTTCTCTGAGGGTGCGGGGTCTGAGCCGGAAGAGACAAGAATTACCTCAATGTCGCCAGCCCGGCTTGTGGGAGCCTCCTCCTGAGAATAAGATGTGTCAACTAATTTAATAAAGAGTTGGCCAAGAGAGTCGAGTTCTACCTCTGATTGATTGTCAGTGTCAGCTGACTCGCCCACAGCAGTCGGCTCAGCTGCGGCAGCTGCCTTGTTTTTCTTTGACTTTGGGCCAGTCCTGACCTTGGCCACAACAATCTTTATCTTTCGTTTCCAGAAAGTAGAGTCGGCCTGTGTAATGAAGAGGGAATTAACAAATGAGATGCAGAATAAATCAAGGGCATTTAAGCCAGACATATGCGGATACTTACAGTTGGGGCTGGGTTGAGTTTGAAGAATGGTAATAATCCTATCTTATTACAATTTTCTTGAGTCTCACCAAGCAAAGAGTTCACAGTTTGAAAGATTTCTTCAGCGGTAAAGTTATCAGAGTTGTACCACTGAGGGTCGTCTGACTCGCCTGAATATTCACACGTTAAGCCGGACCGACGGCTTAAAGGAAGAATTCTCCATGAGACCCAGCAGCGGGCTAAGTCGACTCCGGATAACCCATTGGTTATCAAAGCTTTCACCTTTGGATAATGTTGAAGTGCTTCAGTATGTTCATCCGGAAGAATCTTGCTTGGCGGGTCAAAATTGATTGGAAGGCGGTCAGCTCTATAACCCGACAAAGGGTTCTCATTAGCTGGAGCGGTGTTCTTTAAATAAAACCAAGTTTTTATCCATCCTTTGGGATGGCTTGGTAAGGTGGCTGCAGGAAAGCCGCCGTCTCTGCGTCTCTGGATTGAGACCCTGCCTAATTCTTGACTCGGACCATTGGTACATTCAGTCTGGCGGTTTATGTAGAAGAATTCTTTGAAGAGAGCAACAATGGGCTCTACTTGCAGATAAGCTTCACAGAAATTTTGGAAGTGGCAAAGGTTTGTCACTGAATTTGGGCCTATATCTTGAGGATGAAGATTGAAATAGTGCAAGGCGTCCCGAAAAAACTTCGACCCAGGCGGTGTAAAGCCTATGAGGATATGGTCAGTGAAAACTATCATTTCTCCTTCACCAGGATTGGGGACATTTTCTCCTTGACTAACTCGCCAGCCAATCTCTTCCTGAGTCGCCAAGAGACCTTGGCCCACATAATCCTTGATGATCTCTTCAGTAACTAGGAAAGGGCCCCAGTTAGAGAGAGTGGTTTTTTCATATTGAGTCGCCCAAGGAGGATGGAAACTGCAGACTAAGAGTATGGCGGGTTACTTGAGAAATAATGATTCATCATCATCGTAACCCGAGTCAGGTAGATTAAAGATAAGTCGCCTTAAACAGTGGCGGGTTATGTAAAAAAAATGCAGTCTCCATAACACAGGCAGATTATGGATGTATTGGTAAGTCGCCCTAGATGCAGAGGCGGATTATCTGAAGTTCAGGATTGTTGGAAATTCTGCTAAGTGTGGAGCAAACAAGTTTCACAATCAACAGCTATATTTACGGATCTATGGGCGGTTCAAAAAAGAAAGATAATTGCTAAACCTAAAAGGTGGTAACGGAAGAACTAGCAGGCAACCCATTGATTCTATAGAGAACGCAAATTGTCCAAGATGTAAGATGGAATCAAAACTATTACCGATATACTTCTATGATGTTTCGGATCAAAAACAAGTTCTACTCGTAGATATGATGAACTAAAAAAGGGATGAACACCGGCGAACTACACGAACTCAGGTGACCTAATGTGGATCTGAGAAAGGAGAAAAGTGGTACCTGATGGCGATGGAGGAAAGCGGAGGAGTGCCGCTGAGTCCCGACGACGACGGGGTGGCGTCGCGACCTCGACCGAAGAAGGCTAGCGCGGTTTGACGGGCGCGACTGAGCTCCGGTTGGGAAGGTTCTCGCGAAGACAGAGAAGTGGAGAAGACGAGGTAAAAGGTAAAAGGAGGGCCCTCGTGACTATATATAATGGAAAAAAGTAACAGTAAATGGCTGGTGCGAGAATTGAGGAGGCATAATAAATTTTACAGCTAAGGGACGCCTTGATTCTCGGGATGACAGATTTATACAAAGATTCGTTATGATGTCATGAAGGGTTCCCCGAAATCATGGAGGTGACATCATCTTTTTATTATGACGGGTTATGAAGATTTTTCAAGGTTGTAGCTAAGAGAAATGAAGAGAAGACTCGCCAGAAGGAAGGGTTAAGATTGACATGAACAAGTTCAAATCAATCTGGGGCCTAATGTTGGGGATATAACCCCGCGATTATAACCCGCCCAGTAAGGGCCGGGTTAGACCGTTGGCGACTCACGGAGTTAAAGCCTCAGACACGGCCAAGTGACTAAGGCACAGGACCAAGAAGGGCGGCTCACAAGATGGGCTGGCTTAGAGCCCAAGGTCAGAAGGTGGCCCAGAGGTGTAAGCCACCATATGATGACTCGTCTTGTAAGGCAAGGCGACTTAGAGTAGGGCTCGGTTACGGATCATAACCCGACCCGGACTCTTGTAAGCCGGCAGCCTTGACCTGTATATAAAGGCGAGTCCCCGACATAGAATAGACATGTTACAATCAATCGATAGCTAGGTCAAGCGAATCCGCTCCCTTGTAATCGATACTCAAGCAATAGCAACAAGAGTAGGAGTAGGCTTTTACCTCCACTGTGAGGGGCCGAACCTGGGTAAACCCGTGTCTCTCGTCCCGCTCAACCCCGACAAGCTAATCACCGTTGCGATGGCTTCACGCTTAAGTCCTTTCACTAGGACATCTGCCGTGACAAAACCACGACAACCACCATCACCAAAGAAGGAGACTTGTGTACACGGGTATGGGCACCACCCTTTCCTTGTGCCAAGCTTGGGGAAGGTGCCCCCGTATCGAATCACCATCACTTTTATCATCATTATCTATTCTATTTCGATCCTTAGTTATTTCATGATTTAGAAGAATAAAGTTTTAGTTTGATCTATTTTTGAGTGCTTGTTTAGTGATCTATCTATCTATGTAATCGAGTGTGAGAGTTATATAATAAAGAGTAGTTGAGTTGAGTTGTTTTACTTTCTTGTTTCAATCTTAGAAACAAAAATAATAAAAAGATCATATGCTAATCCCATGAGGAGTGATGACTTCACAAACATAGCATTGGTCATTGTTGCAATTCATGAAAAGTAATAAAGAAAGAGAGGTCTCACATATAGATATACTATCTTGGACATATTTTATGATTGTGAGCCCTTATTAAAATATTCTATGTCAAATAGTTGACGTTGGACAAGGAAAACAACGCAATGAGTTATGTTTGCTTATATTCACATAGAAGTTATATTGTCATGGGTCCTCTAACATGTGGTGCTTGATCACTATCTTTTGCTAGCCAAAATTTTGCACTAAGTAGAGATACTACTTGTGCATCCAAAAACCCTTAAACCCAGTTTCATGTCATGAGCGTCCACTATATCTACATATGGATTGAATAAGATCCTTCAAGTAAGTTGTTATCGGTGCAAAAGCAATAAAATTTGCTCTTAAATATGTATGGTCTTTTATTGTAAGGGAAAATAAGTTTTGTACGAACTTGTGATGGTGAAGAAATAAAAACAACATACTGCATAATAAAGGTTGCTATCACAAGGGGCAATATAAAGTGACATTCCTTTACATTAAGAGCTTCCACATCCAAAAATAAAAAGCGCATGACAACCTCTACTTCCCTTTGCGAAGGGCCTATCTTTTACTTTATGTATTTACTTTTATGCAAGAGTCAATAGTGTTCTCCTCTATTTCGTTTTTATTTTTTCTCTTTGTAAGCATCATGTGGTGGGGAAAGATCCACGCATATATATCCAGTTGGTTGTAGGTGATCATGAATTATTATAGTTGACATTACCCTTGAGGTAAATAAGTTGGGAGGCGAAACTATAAGCCCCTATCTTTCTATGTGTCTGACTGAAACTTTTGCTCCATAAGTATGTCGCGAGTGTCAGCAATCATAGAAGACTTGATGATAGTTGAGTATGTGAACTTGCCAAATAAAGCTCTTACATAGACTCTTTCTGATAATATGATAAATTGCAATTGTTTCGATTACCGAAATCATAGTTTGTTAGTTTTCAATGAAGTTTGTGGTTCATACTTTATTTTGTGAATGAATTGTTACTTTAGCATGAGAAGTTTTATCATGATATATTGTTGTTATAATAATGATCATGATGCCTTCATGTCCGTATTTTGTTTTATCGATACCTCTCTGTCTAAACATGTGGTCAAGATTATCGATTCCGGCTTTCACTTGAGGACAAGCGAGGTCTAAACTTGGGGAGTTACTACGTCCATTTTGCATCATGTTTTCCTACTGTTATTTATTATGTTTTGGGTCATTATTTCACTTTATGATACAATTCTTATGCATTTTCTCTCTTATTTTGCATGTTTCACATGAAGAGGGAGATTGCCGGCAGCTGGAATTCTGGACCGGAAAACATCAGAGATAGCTATTCTGCACAACTTCAAATAACCTAAAAATTTACGGAGAATTATTTTGGAATATATAAAAATATTGGCGGAAGAAATACCAGGAGGGGGGCTATCAGAGAGCGAAAAGCTTTGGGGGCGCGCCCTATCCCCCAGGGCGCACCCTACCCCCCAGGGCGCGCCCTATGGGCTTGTGGGCCCCCTGGCAGGCCTCCGATGCCCATCTTCTCCTATATGATGCCATTTGTCCTAGAAAAAAAATCAGAGTGAGACTTTCGGGACGAAGCGCCGCCGTCTCGAGGCGGAACTTGGGCAGGAGTACTTTTGCTCTCCGACGGAGCGATTCCACCAGGGAAACTTCCCTCCGGGAGGGGGAAATCGAAGCCATCGCCATCACCAACGATCTTCTCATCGTGGGAGGATCAATTTTCATCAACATCTTCACCAGCACCATCTCATCTCAAACCCTAGTTCATCTCTTGTATTTAATCTTTATCTCAGAACCTCAGATTGGTACCTGTGGGTTGCTAGTAGTGTTAATTACATTCTGTAGTTGATGCTAGTTGGTTTATTTGGTGGAAGATTATATGTTCAGATCCATAATGATATTCAATACCCCTCTGATCTTGAACATGAATATGATTTGTGAGTAGTTACTTTTGTTCTTGAGGACATGGGAGAAGTCTGCTTATAAGTAATCATGTGAATTTGGTATTTGTTCGACATTTTGATGATATGTATGTTGTTACTTCCTTTAGTGGTGCCATATGAAAGTCGACTACATGACACTTCACCATACTTGAGCCTAAGGGAAGGCATTGTGGAGTAATAAGTAGATGATGGGTTGCTAGAGTGACAGAAGCTTAAACCCTAGTTTATGCGTTATTCCATAAGGGGCTAATTTGGATCTATATGTTTCATGCTATGGTTAGATTTATCTTGATTCTTCTTTCATAGTTGTGGATGGTTGCGGGAGGGGTTAATCATAAGTGGGAGGCTTGTTCAAGTAAGAACAACATCCAAGCACCGGTTACCCACATATCAAATTATCAAAGTAGCGAACGCGAATCAAACAAATATGATGAAAGTGACTAGATGATAATTTTCATGTGTCCTCAAGAACGCTTTGCTTGTTATAAGAGAACGTCGTTTTGGCCTGTACTTTGCTATAAAAAGGATTGAACTACCTTGTTGCATCTTTGTTACCATTGCTACTTGCTACAAATTACCCTGCTATCAAACTATCTATTACCGATAATTTCAGTGCTTGCAGAGAATACCTTGCTAAAAACCGTTTGTCATTTTCTTCTGCTTCTCGTTGGGTTCGACACTCTTACTTATCGAAATGACTACGATTGATCCCCTATACTTATGTACTTATGGTCATCACGTCCCAAAGCCAGGTAAGCAGGCAAGTAAGCTAGTCGGCCAGGCTCCATGGTGACAAGAAACTGGGTTGGGAAGACCACCCTCCGTCGGATCCATCAGTTGAAAGCGTCTGACAGATGCTATCATCGTGGGGCTCGTGACAGACAGGGTCCGAGAATGCACCGCAGCGTGCCCGGGCATGCAGCACGCCGTCCGGGCGTACATAAACAAAGCCGGCCAGCCAAGCCCCACACAACCCCACGTGGCAAGGTCGGGCATGCAACAAGACCGGATCCGCCTGTTAGCATCGTTCACCCCCGTGCCAAGAAGTTTCCCTCGTGCGAGCCTGGCAGGGGATTGGGAGCCCGGCTAGCATCAATGATGGTCCACTGACATAGCCAGCGCCACAGTGGATGCTGGCTCGACGGTGTGCAGCTTTGCTTGGTTTCCACCCAATGCGTTCGTGCGTGGCTCAAAGAATGATGCAACACCTTGTGGACCCTCACCGCCCGTTGCCAGCGCGTGCACTTGTGGTGGGGTTCATCTTGCCGAGACCGCGGCCAGCTATCCCACCCATTGACCGAATGGTGATGTACCCAGTTCAGAGTGTGTTTATCTGAAATCGGTTCGCCTCCTTGCTGCCTACCTGACTCGTGCTTAGGTGGGGTTGTGATTGTTCGGTCATTTTCTTCTCGGCATGCAAAAACGGCCTCCAGTTAACATCCTGCTTTGAGATGGTTCGGTAGGAACTTCTTCCTAATAGTTTGCTTACCTTTTAAGCTTTGCTTACCCATGTAGAAAACCTACTACTCATGGCTGATCATTCATAAAACATGTTATTCACAAAAAGCTTTGTTTTATGGCTATAATTGGTCTTTGCGCCAAGAACGCAACGGTCATCTAGTAAGATAAGACCTTCGTATTTAGCCTTAATAACAACATGAGCGCTGCTACACTGACGACGGGTGCCAGCCAAAACACGCACGACATGTCATATCTTACATCCGTTGGCAAAGTCTAAACAACAACATGCGGTTGGATTAGCCATCGTGCGCATATCGTTCAGCAAAATATCGTCCGTGAAGGACTTCCGTAACAACATAAGTGAGTCGTCCGCAAAGAAACGATGAGACACTGCACCCTTGGGTATATCTTCACCCCGCCGATTCTCCCTCAGTCTATATTTACAAGGCTCATATATCTTGTCTTAAGTAGGAACTAGGAAGTATATACCGGCAATCCACTAATTTTGTAATTTTTGGAGCAACGTATCAATGGAACCTGGTTTGGTTTGTCCGCTTCCCACCATGAGGTCCAACTCAACTGGGACCATCCATCCATCCGGGAGAAAGGAATCTTGGACTTTTGTTATCTGGTGTGAAAATTTGCACCCACGTTGCGCACCCAAGCATCTTTGATGCCAAAAAAATTCATATCGTTTTGAATTTTTTTTGCTATTTTTTTTTGAATTTACTGTTCACCGACGTACATATTTACAGCTTTTTCTTTGCCACGAGTTGCTCGAATGTCGAAACACCACGAAATTTTGCACGTGCCTTGCGCACCAGAGTATGTTCGATGCTGTAAAATTTGAGATTTTTTTGATTTTGTTTGCTATTTTTTTCGATTTACTGTTCATCGATTTACTGTTCACTGCGTACTAAAACCGCCCGAGGGACGAAAAGTATCCGGTTTTGATTGTTCGAGGACTGAGTTTTGCTGGTTTCATAGTTGAGGGACGATTTCTATACTATCGGCAGAGTTCGAGGACGAAAAGTATACTTATCCCTAGATTATAATAGAGCAACATGGGAATAGGGGCCAAAAGGTCTGCAAAAAATACATTTTCTCCTGTTCAAGGGCCTATCCCAAGTCTAGTGCTTGGACTGTACCTGGACTGCTTGAGCACCGATGGACTGAGAAATTAATATGTGTAGAAATCTGGATCGCTTGGAGAGCTACACCATTGTTAAAGAAGATAGAGAGGTTCGCTACGCCTTTTGCACAATTGACCTGTTGTTTAGATCGACAAAGATCATTAGCTGTACCATGACCACGCAAGCCCTCTTGACGGACAAAAGCCAGCAGATCTTTGATGCACCCCAAGCAAAGCAACAGCAGCCAGGAGACCAAATCCACACTTCTGGGGAAATATAATTGGTTTCGTAGGGGTGGCAAAAAGGCCCATCTTGGACTTGGAGGACGAACCCTACCAAAAAAAGCTGTCTCCATTCAGTAACACTACTACTACTTGATATGTCGTTCTGAAAATGTGGAATCTATGCTCTTGTGTGGCCTGCATCCACAAAACAGGAACTGCTTTAATCAATTAACAGTGCACTAAGCCACCAATACTTAGTCCCTGTAAAGTGTTCCTTATCTTGCGTAATAGTGGTAGACTGACATACCAAAATTGAGTCTCACACTGCACAACAGCGAATGCCTGCCGTACCGAATTACCATGCGGGATGTGTGGTGTCTCAGATCCAGGACCAAAAGTAGCAATGGGAACTTTAGAATTATACGGGCATTGGAGTATATACCAGAAAAATAATTTGCAAAAGCTACCGGAAATAACATACACATAAACAGTAAAATTACTACACCACAGAATTAGAACAAGAAGTTGCCAATTTGTCAAGTTTCCATTAAAAAGCATGCAATCAAGACATCAGCTACAACAAAATTCAGCACATAGGTAACCAACTGGTCTATGAAAGTAGTTCCATTTTTTTATATATATATTTTTCAAAGAATGAGATCATATTATTTTCAAAGATATGGTTACACTGGCCCAGGAATATTGGACAATTCCTAATTGCATGCTACAGCAACTGAAGATAGATATGAGATATAAGCATGAGTTCTCCAGGTATTTTAACAGTTTCAGTTTGGCAATAATATGTAATTAGATTCAAGAACATATCTATCGATATCACCCCTTAGATGATACCGTGATCCCAACAAATAGTTATAGAAATATCCCAGAATTTATTTTGTGGAGTGGAGGTCTCCTGCAAAGGTCTAATCGAAACTGGGATGTATATCAAGAGAAACAAAAAAAGGAAAAATTTCAGTTAAAAAGTGTCTTCTCCTTTTTCCTTTTATTTCGAATTTATTTTTCAGTTGATTATCGTTTTTCTTTTCTTTTGAACATGTAGATGAGATCCAAAATTTAAATTCTAGGACATGCTAGTTTTATTTGGTATCAATGTCACAAACTATTTTACAAGATTATTCATGTGCATCTGCACCACCATTTCTATGTTAGTAACTTAGTATCACGGTGTCACTTAAGAGGTGGTATCACTAGTTATGTTAATGTTCATGTCACCTAAAGGGTGGTATCATTCGATATGATGTTCTGAATTCGGTTCACTCAGAAGTGTTGAGAATGACTGTCTACTAATCATGCACCCATGAACATGATAGAACTTTGCAAGTTGCAGTACGCTGTGCAAGTTGCAGTAGACAGGAAATTGTGCAACAGAAGTATGGACCAAAGTAGCTCAACAGAATATTGCTATACTATCAAGTGGCAGAACTATGTTAGTCAAAGCAAAGAAACCAACCTGCTTGGGATGGTTCAGAAAATCCTGTTTGGAAATAAATGTCAATTATACTGCCGACAAGAAAACGAAAACATTGACAAATAAATCAAATGAAGTACTTATTGCACACTTCAGACCATTTACATTAAAGGCACCAACAAGTCTATGGTTTGGCACCTACTCATTATGCTTTTTATTAGACGACCGCCATTAAGAAAATGTCACTAATTTATGCTGTCCAGTCGAGCCCTCAATAAAAGGCTGCACAACAAATTGCAAGCACAGAACAAAATCAAATAGGTCAACTGTATCTACTGCTAAAGCTTAAATGAGAAGCGAGGGTCCCAGGAGCAACACAAATTATGGGGAAAGGAATGTCAGTGTCAAGATATTCATATAAGAACAGTGCACAACTAGTCTCTTAGCCAGTGAAATATACAAAAAAATACAAGAGAATCGAAGGTCTGGATGGGTGATGTCAGCAAAAGAAGCAAAGCAAAATAAAAAGGGACGTGTAGAGGAAAGGAATTGACGAATGAAATGATTAAACGCGAAGGCACATTAAGTACAGTGGAGTCTAAGGATGAGAAACAACATCAGAAAACTGATTAACTACCCAGGAAATCTCATCTGTCAATGTCAGATTCTATGTTATGCAATCCTCTGAAGGTAGAAAATAAGAGTGTAGCAGTTGAGGAGACCACCAAATGTCATCGTAGAAACATTTTGCAACACACATCGTGCTTCTTTACCCATCCTAACCGCGAGGCCATGATCATTCACCAATCTAGACATTGCTTTTGAGAATTCAGTTGACGAGGGTTGGCAGAAAAACCTGTGAGTTCCTTGTAACTGTCTTGTTTATATCTCATATCTATCTTCAGTTGCTGTAGATATTTCTATAACTATTTGTTGGGATATTTCTATAACTATTGAAACTGACGAGGGTCTTGCAGGAAGGCCTTGCAGGAAGCTTCAGTGTCAGGCACGTTTAAGGGCTATGTGTATGCTTACTGATTGCAACTGTCAAATCTGCACTTCATACGATCAAACTTAATCTGTTGGACCCTCCATGAAAAGAAAATCATATTTCTGCACATCTGCTCTATATGAAGATTGATATCTGCTTACATCGAACAAAATGACAAGCTGAGGCACTCATCGAACAATGTGGCGTGGCTAGAATCACTCCATCCATCATCCTATGCATCCAATGTAGATACATTTCAGAAGTCAAAGCAGACATCTAAAGTGAATATCAATGAATATCTGAGCATGGTAATATTCATCCAAGAAGATATCTAACTGCATCCTGGTTTAGGCAATTCAACTTGTTTCTATAAAACACTCCGTGATCTGCCTCCAGGCAGATAAAAATTAAGTAGTCCTCGGGAAGTACCAAATTCAAGAGTTCGAGTAGAAATTAGTCCAATGCAGATGTGAGCACGCTAGAACTCCTCCAGGATACTGTCTGAAATAACTCCAAAAGTAAACCCATGGTTAGTGACTTCAAGAACCTTTCAAATTTAAAATCTTAGAGCTAGGGAAGACTAAGCACAAACAAGAGGACGAATTCCTAAATTACGAAAGGGATTAACCTGTTTGGAGCACAGGAATTTCACAGGAAATAGCTCAATTTCGATATGAATGAAAAGAAATGCATAACACGGGATTGCCTCATTCTTTCTTCCTTCTGCAGACTACTCATTAAAATGAGTCATGAAATAGCTCATGGCAGTTCATCACTACTTCATTCTGTCCCAAAAGTTTAACAGGTGCAGCCGTTGGATTTGAGAAGAATACCACAAGCAGAGGGAGTTGCCGTATACTACATCACATCTATTCAGTCATGCTGAATCATCACGCGGAAGCAATAGCTCAAGGTTAAATACGCCCTAACTCATACTGAGCCACGCAGTGGATCTCCCGTCGAGCAAGCAGTACTCCGAGAGAGAAACACCCGGTTTCGTCCGCGCGACCGCTAACTGCAGATTTCCCGGCCGGCAGATAGAAAAATCGAACCGACCGAACCGGCACAACAACGAGGCGTGGAGCGGGACTGGTTACCGATTCAGAGATCGAGGTGCAGGTGGATGATGGCGATCTCGAGCTGCTTCTTCGTTTTTTCCCCTCTTCATCATCGTCGGTTCCCTCACTTGAAAGGAGGTTGCACCGTCGATCGCGAGCTGCTTCTGCCAATGCAATGCTTCAGCTCCGCCTCCGACGAGTGGCGTGCCGCGACCGCCATCTCCGGCCGCCGGGTGACCGGGTCATGTTATACTAACGGGATGTGATCTATTTGGCTAGTCTACTCTAGTTCCCGCCCGTTTTGGGGCGCGGATTGGGCGTATCAGGCAGAGGTTCTTAAAAGAAATAAACCAGCGTTTCTTTCAGCATAGCATAGGTGCTTATTTGCAGAGGACAGACGTTTTAATTAAACGTCTGTCCTACCAGGTGACACATGTGGTAAGCAATCCAAACAATTCAAAAAAAAATAGATGTCTCTCCTGTAGAAATAGGCGCCGGTGTTTCACAAAAACTCATTTTATTTTTCTAATTATCTCCCTAAGCATCTAGCATTGTACAAAGCCTTAAGGACTGAATCTCTGTATCTTTTTTATTTTGAGAAAAACATTTTTTGATACAATTTTTTTGAGAAAAACTGGATTTGTGTACTGTATTTGAAGGCCGCGCTGGACAGGCAAATACCAAAAGGGCTCTCTCTCAATAGAACAAATATCCGGAGAGCTCCTTTTTTAGGGGAATCTGGAGTGCTCCTGTTCGGCGCCAGGAGCTCCTATTTGGTGCACAGCGTGTTGGGTGACGCGCAACCCCAGCCCCCCACCCCCAGCGTGCGCTTCTGGGCCAACCCATGTGTTGTGCGGGACGTCCTTTTTACTTTCTGTTTCTTATTCTTGATAATTAAAATATTTCAGAATTTCAAAAAAGATCCAAATATCAAAACAAATTACGAATTTTGAAAAAAATATCGTGTATTGAACAAATGACCATGAATTTAAAATAATGTTCATGAATTCAAAAAATGTTCACGATTTTGAAAAAATATTCGGGAAACCATAAAATGTTTGCGTATTTTAAAAAATATTTGAGATACAAAAAATGTTTGTGTAAAATGTTTACATATTAAGAAATGTTCATGAATTCAAAAAATATACAAGATTCCAAAAAATGTTCATGATTTTAATAAATGTTCATGAATTTCTAAAAATGTTCTTGAGTTTGAAAAGTATTCACAACTTTCAAAAAATGTTCGCGAGTTTGTAGAAAATGTCCATGAATTTCAAAAATTGTCCCCGAGTTTGGAAAAATATTCACGAGTTCATAAAATATCTACGAATTCAAAATTGTTCGTGAATTCAAAAAATGTTCACAAACTTGGAAAATTATGTTCTGAGTTCGAAAATTGTTCACGAATTGCAAAAAATGTTCATGAATTTTGAAAATGTTCGAGGGTTTTAAAAATGTTCACCAATTTGAAAAAATCTTCACTAAATTAGAATAAAAATAAAAAGGAAAATAAAAGAATGGAAATAAAATAGATAAAAGAAAGAAAAAATAAAGAAGAAAGAAAAAACCTGGCCAAACAAAAGAAAAAATGGTTCAAGGAAGATTCTAGAACCTCCCAAAACCGGTGGGAAAAATCCCGGCCCATACTGAGGATCTGGCGCATGGGGCGGGCATACGCTCTGTCGCTATCCAGAGACCCATGCACCAAATAGGAATCGCCTTCTGCGCCATAAGCGTCGAGTTGTCTCTATAGTTCACACCGGGCCATGGCCCATTAAGCTTCGCTACCTGACTCGCTTGGTCAGTAGGCTTCTCAAACCCCTCTCAGGACCGATATCATGGGCATGGACACAATAGCCGGGGAAGGGCTGCAAGGAACCGAAGCTCAGGCGATGGCTGGCTGGTTGATGAGGACATTGGATATGGCCCAGAGCCCATTGTTTAATGTCTAGACTTGTCATCCATATCCAAAGTTATAGCTGTTGGGATACACTCTCCTAAATTCAACCTCTATAAAGTGTCAAAGGCATAACGCTTACCCCTGCTCCAATATCACAAAGAGCATTCTGCATATCAATATTACCTATAGATAAGATATTGTCGGTATACCTGGATCTCCACGCTTTGTTGGTATCTTATCTTCAAAGGGGTACTTTGTTATCATCACCATGTGTTTTTATAAATTCATGCTTCTCTTATTGTTAATAATATCACACAAGTATGCTTGACTAGTTTTGTAACCCTAGGACCCAAGTGTGTTATATAATCCGGGGCCAGGCTCATCGATAGAACAGATACAATCTCTACTTTACACGTACTTTATACACACCGCAACGCAAAATAGACACAAGCAAGACATAAAGTATTATCTCCTCCATGAGAGCCTGAATCTGGGTAAACATTGCCTCCTGTTACCATCGTTCCAAGTCGCCTAGTTAGGATACCCTACCGAGGGATCTGCCGGATCTAGCTCTGACTCCAAGGCTTTGACCTTTTACTTTTTTATAATTCTACTTTGTACCTGAAATGGGTTGCGAAGTGGGCGGAGCTCAATAGGCCCATCCTGTGGCACAGGCTACAGGGTCCAAAAAATATCTTAGTACTTATTACCAGCTATAAAGCCCAAGGCATCAGGGTACGGGTAGGCCAGTAGCAGTGCCACGGGGCCCATAGATTCAGCCCCCAAAAGGCTCTCACGCTCAGCTTCACGCTGATTGATTCGTGGGCACCCCTATTTATCGCGTTACACGAGCAAACAGGGACGCCTCGCGTCGGGGCGAGCCCAGATGGGCCGGCCCAGACGCGTGGGAGGCAAAAAGGCCTTTTTTCTTTTCTTTTTCTAATTCTCAATTTTTGCTTTATATTTGTAATTTTATTTATATTTGAAAATATTCTACACATATATATACAATAAATACTATTCAAAATCACATTTAAGAAAATGTTGAACAATTATTTGAAAAATATTGAATAAGTATTCAAAAATGTTGAACACGTATTTAAAAAATGTTGAACAAGTATTTGAAAATTTTGAATAAGTAATAAAAATGTTGAAAAGGTATTTGAAAAATGTTGAATAAGTATTAAAAAATGTTGAACACGTATTTGAGAAATGTTGAACAAGTATTTGAAATTTTGAATAAGTATTAAGAAAATTGAACAAGTATTTGAAAAATGTTAAATAAGTTTTTACAATTCTTGAACAAGTATTTTCAAAATGTTGAATAGGTACTAAAAAATGTTGAATGAGTATTTAAAATGTTGAATGAGTATTAAAAATGTTGACCAAGTATAAAAAAATGTTGAATAACTATTAAAATGTTGAAGAACTATTTGAAAGATGTTGAAAAAACATTCAGACAATGTTGAGCGTATATACGAAAAATGGTGATCACTTGTTACGAACTTTTTTTGATATGTACGGAAATGTAGAGTGAAAACAAAAACAAACATTAGAAAACACACAAGAAAAACAAAAAAAATAAGAAGAAAAAAGAAAACCAAACAAAAATGGAGAGAAAAAAGAAAACAAAAAAAGAATGAAACAAATCTGATTAGAAAGAAGAAAGAATGCAAAAACGGAGAAGAGAAAAACAAATGAAACAAATGAAAAAGAAAAAGAAAAAATGGAGAAGACCGACTCTGTCGCTTCTAGTAGACCTCAATCCTATTAATGGCCAGTAACATGGCGCAGGCGGAGTGGTTAGCTGTGCGGCTAAGAAGCTTGAAGACCAGGGTTTGATCCCAGTTGCGGTCTCCTCGTCACGTAGGTTCGCTGCAACCCACATCGCATACGTTCGCTGACCACGTGACGAACTAACGCACCCGAGCAATCGATCCGTGAAATCACAGATCGTTCTAGTTTTTTTATAGTTGCTCTTTTAGTCATGAAGTTTAGGAGCTTGAATATCGAGGCTCACAATTTAGCGAAGTATACTTTGTCAGTCAAGGTCGGGCATCATGTTTGGTTAGGCAATCCGGATGACGTTACTTTCATCTTTACTAGTAGAATGCCCGTGCATTGCTACGGGCTACAATGCGTATAAATAAATCAAACAAATGGTTAAGATCTAGCGCATATGTGGGGGAGAAATGTGGTTTTGCGGACTATCCGCCATGTTATATCAAACACGCGGTCCCAACACAAAAGCCCACCCCATGATGCACCGTTCCCTTTTTCTGATGGACTGTTACTTTCCCGCTCGGTTTTTCACCGTAACGGGACATTTCTCGCTGGAGCCCTCTTCTTTAAAACTGGATGATCCCCACCTCACTTTCGTCATGGTGCCCTCCTTCACACCGTACTTCCCCACAGACTGCCAACGAGGAGTCCCCCGCCAACCTCCCCCCTCTCCGCTCTGATCCACCAACGCCATCAAGCGGGAGGAGGCGTGCGCCGGCCTTGACCCCACCCCCAGCCAAGAAAACAGATCCGATGTCTCCTCGTCCATTACCACGTTGTAACATACAACTGAACTAGCCCGCTCATGCAATTTGCTGGCCCATGACTGAGCAGACCAACCCCAACCCCCATCCCGCTCACTCCCCTTGCCCCCTCCCCCCTCCTCTGGATCACTCTCTCAAGAAGGCTCCAATGCTTGCAATAGTTGCCTCGTGAGCTGGTCATCATTGTTGATGGTTGTACTGACGATAAGGAACCCGCCAACAAGAAGTTGATGCTCTTGATCTCATCCTGTGGTCACCGTCGTCGCTGCTTGGGTTTTGTTCATCAACGCAACAACTGCACCAACCCCTTACCGTACGGAAAAAAGGACCATTAGTGCACTTCATTATTTGTTCAAAGCTTGCAATATTACCGTGTTTATTTTTCTCAGATGCTAAAGTCATTAGGAGGTCACCAAATAGAAGGGAAACCTTGTTAGGATAGTAAGAGCAAAACATTATCATTTATGTTGAAGTGAGGATCACATAAGTAGCATAAAAAGGAATTGTCCATATTAACTCTATATGCTAGTTTTGTGACTCTTATTTAGATTAATTTCATATATCTTCTACTTATCTTCTAGGAAATTATTTTCTCAGACGAGAAATCAAAAGTAAGCATGAATATTGATCCTTAATTTTAGGCCAACTCATTTTTTTAAGAACTTCCATAATAAAGAGCCGGTAATTAGGAATGGCAAAACTGCTGAAAATAGAAAGCATGCTTCAATTTCTTTGTTGCTGTAAGGAGTGGCTTCAGGATACATTTGTAACACTATAATACCTGACCTAGAAAAAAGTTCTTCCCTATTACCATTGAACGAATGCGGTGTGCAAACAATTAAATAAAAGCAATGCAAATAAGGCCTTAAAAAGCGCCTTCAAGTTTCATGATTGCTGAGAGGATAGGACAATCATAAATAGTCGAAGGAGCACCAATAAATAAAAATGTAGGTGCCAGAATAGAAACAGGTATACATTTTTTCATATCCATTATAAACTCATAGTAGAGGAAGAGAAGTGTAGAAACATCCTCGTATGCTTTTGCCAGTTGGACCTTTCTTGCCCACCCAGAAAACAAAATAACACTTGGTTCAAAAATGAAGAGAAATAATCAGTAGCATACTCTTATGATGCAATAATATATAATTATTTTAGTTCTTAAGAAATAATTGGACTAAAAGGAGAAAACAGAGGAATATCAAGGTATGAGATTTGGAAAGGATGGCTAGAAACTAATTGGAGGCACACTATTATTAACACATACTCCCTCCGTCCCAAAATAAGTGTCTCAACTTTGTACTAACTTTAGTATAAAATTGTACTAAGGTTAAGACACTTATTTTGGGACGGAGGGAGTATGAAACAACACTCTTCAAGTTGCACCAGGAGCTTCCTTTGATGTCCTAAGCTAATTCAGTCTCCACTATATGCACTGTTATTATCTTATACCTCCAGATATTTATACTACATGGAAGATATTTATTAGAGATAAACGATCAATAAAGCAGGACTGAAGTTTAAAATTTCCATCCCTAAAAGTAATAATTGTATCAAAGATATTTATTGATCCTAACTATCAATAAAGCATGACTTTAAATTTTCCTTTTCCCCAAGTAAGAACATAAAAATTTCCTGGAGAAGGGCATATACAATGTTTACTAAACTGGATGTTTTCCACCTTTTTTTATGGATCCTTCGTCCAGTCCTTTTGCTATCTCCTACACATTCTTTAAAGAGTAGTACACTGCGGCAAAATAATGCAATACGTAGAGTTCAACCTATCAATGTTCGCACATACGTACTTGCTTAGTCTTCTGCTCCTCTGTCGGCATTTGTCAGTCTTCGTCCAATTCATGCCTGCATGAACAACCAACTTCAGTTAAGAGCATTGTACAGTAGGCATATTAGTAGATCAGAAGTGATAAGGAATAAACACTGAAACATAGTTCTTTATATTGATTAGCTATTAAAGCAGGAACAGAATTTTCACACCAAGTCCCTACAGAAAATGCACATCAGAAGATAAGAGAACTTTCAAACATAAATCTGACTGAATCCATTTATATGATTTATATATACCAACAATGTATGGTTGTTGTATTAGAATAGGTCCTTTGAAGGATGTATTGATCCTTATATATTGTCCAAATATATTTCTATATTGGAACCCAATGGAAATTGCACACGTTTAGCTTGTAGTGCAGATTTACAGAAATTATCTGCGAGCGATATTCTCCAAGATGGCAACATCAATTATAGAAGTATAGAATCATGTAACTTCTCTTAGCTGTATAGATAGATTCACGTAACTGAAAGTCTGAAACATTGGTACAACAGCTATGATGTCATTACTCCTATTGTCTTCCAAAATTAACGTGTTTTCTATGCAATCATGGTACCGAGGCACCGATGAGTAGTCTGCATGTAACTCTAATAATAAATTGTACATTTTGATTTCCAACTAATCCGATGTGCTAGTGCATAGGTTGGCTCAACCCACCTCAATGCCAGGTTGAGTAGCATTCTGATTTCCAACTAATCCGATGGGCTCCTCCGATGACACCTCCTCTCTGCTTCCCATCTTCCAGCAGCTCGAGGGTGGTGATGAAGGATTCTAGATAAAAATTTAAGGGCCCTTACTCTGTATCCATTTGAATCTATTTTCAGATGACAAACACCGAATATGATAAAAGATCAGTAATCAACGACCCTGGCTGGGGAATAGCATCAGTCCTTCCTTGTACTATGCCATGGCTTGAAGAAAAATAAATCTAAGAATAGAATGTACAGATTGGCAGAAACTAAACATCGACTGCTCTATCATTATCTTGATGCTATTTATGTTCACAACATTATTAGAGAGAAAGAAAGCTCAACATTTCTTCGGAACTAATAGCTAATTTGTTTTTATAGTCCAGGACTGAAATGGCGGTTCACAATCTACCAAGTCCTATTTTCATGTAACATAACATAGTTATGTTCCCTCTTCCGTAAGTTGGAAGTACACCAATTGTACGCAGTAGAACATAGACGTGATGATTTCATACTGAGCTAGGTGGCTGGCATAAAAACACAAAGGACAGAGTGATCGCTGGGTTGGAGACATGAACTACAAATATTTCCCAACGTTAGCATGTCAACCGCAAGATGATATTTATCTATAAAACAAGCAGAGGCAAACAACTAATTTCCTTCATCGCAATAATACGCCAATTTCATCACAGAAGACAATCATTAACTGACATGTCCATGTGTGTATATTAAAGTTTACAACACAGTACCTATTGTGAAGCAGAACCTTGATTTTATTTTCTTGTATGTGCAAAGTTGAACCGCTAGTGGCCTCACCTCTGAGCCCATGCCTCACCTTCGAGAGCCTGCGATCAAACGAGAGATGGGAGTAAGCACAGTATCCTGCAATCAAATGAGAGAGGGATTGACAGAGGGGATTTGAAAGTGAACAAAAGGAAAAGCAAAATCTTGAAGCCACCTCTTTCCCAGAACTGAGAAAGGAGAACCATAGATGGTTCTTCTATGATCCATTTCTTTGCCCCTTTGATTTCCCAAACCCACACGAATTACTTTTGAGACCGCGCACCAGTAGTGTGAAGGTTTACCACACAAACAGAACTACTACCATAACGCATGCATTATGAAGAAAAGCCAATCATTTCAACAGGGATGCTTAGTTATTACATGTTAGAGCATAGACAGATACAGATTAACTGCGTTCCAGAGATGAACTGGACCAAACAGAGAGAAGTCTGCATAATTATGAGATGAAGCATTACCAAAGAGATGGCTCTCCAGGCTGTCGAAGGGCATGCACTCGTACACCAGTAGCCACTCGCCCACTACGCGCAGAAGCCAACCAGGCTGATGAAGTTGGGGTGGCTGAGCACTGTAAGCATCCGTACCTCCACCAGGAACTCCTTCCTCCCCTGCACGCTCTCCCGGGCCAGCTGCTTCACCGCCACCATCTGCACATCGGAAGCGCCCTGTGAGGAATTAAGATCCATCCTGAAATTTTAATGGAATGGATAAACTGAGAATAATATTCTAGGATGTCTGAACTTTTATATCTGACCTCTCAACTTAAACTGTGTTCTTGAGTAGCTTTCACTCATACTTATATCAATCAATGAAGCCTACACCAGAAGGTAAAAAAAAGTGGGTAGGCCTATTGGTAGAGTCAAGGAAAGGTTTGAAGAAAACAAGCCTGTGTCATGCTTTGCATAATATCAGACAACCGACTACTTAAACTACAAAATTGGCTACAAATCAACATTGTCGATTTATCTTACCAATATAACATGTCCTGACAGTACTCAAACTATATCTCTAATGTTTGCATCGAACCATCTGCACACCTTTTTTTCCTCTTACACACCTCCCCTCAAAAGATTAACAGAAATTCAATTGCGGAAAAGTGTGTAATAAGCAAAGGAAGATTACTATCAAAATGATAGACGTACACATTATACCAACAGTGTCCCATCAAGGCGAAGATCCCCTTTCGCTTAAATTTCTACCATTTTTTGTGAATAGTGTTAACCCATATGTGAAAACAGAAGTTAAGGAAAGGCATAGAACATGATTGCACGGGATGACAATTTTTGATATTGAATAAGATTCCTATGCATCTTGCATTAGCAACATCAGGGAGGGACGAAGCTACCTCATTCTCTCGCCGTGATCCAATACTGTTCATACATGTAGCTTTCTTCTGCTTTGACAATGACCAAAACTACTGCACCGAATAGACTGTAAAAGCAAGTACGTTCGTATAAAGAAGAGGACAAAGCCTCTGCGGCATCTGCTCGACATGGCAGCGGGCGCAAGGGAGGTCGGGGACGGGCTGGCACGGCGGATGGGTGGCGTAGGGCGGCGGTGGTTGGGGGACGGCTGGCGGCGGAGCTTGCCGGGCGCACGCGTGAGAGCGGCCATGGCCGAGCCCGTCGGGGCTCAGGCGGGCGCGAGATGTGCACGGCAGGGGCGCAGGCGGCAGTGGTGGTGGAGAGGTAGGGAGGAGGAGCGAGCACGGCGGGGCCGGCGGCGGCAAGTGCTTCCCCGCATCTTGAGTTGGCGCCCACGAGGGCAAGTGCTTCCCCGCATCTTGAGTTGGCAGTATCAGCGTGGCTGTCATCATCCATGGTGGAATTCTACGCCGTTGTCGCTACCTCGCAAAACAGATCGACATAAATGGAGAATGAGGAAATCAAAGATTTGTGCTCGTGCCCCTCTGCTCCATCTCGCGGTTGGTGTGCACTGCTCCTTCCGGTGCGGACGGCGGAGACCTCGGGGTGGAGGGGGATGGGCGACGATGACGAGAGGAATGAGGAAGGTAGTGAGAGATATGTGTGGGGAAACATGGGAGATGAAAGTGGTTGCGGCCTCCTGGGAAGGAATACGGCGGCGGCGATCTAGAGGGAGGCGGATGGGGGGTAGGGAGAATGGGTGCAGCGGCGGCGGCGGCGGCCACGGGAGAGGGGAGAGATGACGGGGAGAGAGATAATTGCACGTATAGTCCTGGAAGTTGGCGGCGAGGTCCAACATGGTCCTGGATGTTGAAAAGTAATTCAATACGGTCCCGATACAAGAAATTACGTTGCTAATACGGTCTTGGATTTTGGACCGACAATCCTAGCTCTACATGTCGTATCGCGTATTCTCTGGCATGACACGTCAGTACGCGGCCACGCCTGCCTAGGACCCACATGTCAGTGGCGTGAGAAATAACAAAAAGACAAACGCGTCGTGAGGTATCGAACTCGCGACCGCCGGCTGAACTTCGCGAGCTGTAGCCACCACAGTAATTGTGTTTTACTGGTTTCCACAGGGCTGCACGGCCTAGTATATAAATCACGTTATCTTTTCCGCTGTAGCATCGCACATACTTGTTTTTTTTTTTTGCAAAAACAGTAAGACTTGCTACTAATAAGGTGCACATGGTCTTTTTGAGACGGACGAGCCTGTTTTTTTTTTCCTAAGCTATGGCCCAGATGAAAGGCGGCAGCACACGCGTACGTTACAACAAACGAAACAGAAGGATCCTATTCTTGCGATTTGTTCTACGCATGCTAGGATAGCCGCGAAATAAATCATTTTTTGAAAAGGGGAACATTTTTTGAATTAATGAACAAAAATTAAGGTTCACAACAAGAATTTATAACCGAGGACAATTTGAAAATCCGAAAAAAAAATTGTAAATATTTTTTGGATAGCTCAACATGTTGTGAATAATGGCTTTAGAGCACGGGGCACATTGCACCTGTTATTTTTAACTAAAAAATGGATTTTTACTGCCTGAAAAATTCCAAAACTTTTATGTATATGCATGTATAGAATATAGTAGTGTAATATAACTGTGCAAAATTTCATCAATATACGTGCTTGCATGTGAGAGATACAAAAAAGACAAATATATGAAAAAAATACTTGTTGAACCAAAATTTATCGAAAACACTAACATTATTTTAAACTACGAATCATTTTATGAATTGCTGAACAAAATTTGACATTCAGAACAAGAATTTATAACCGAGAACAATCTTAAAATCCAAAAAAATAAAATAAATTGCAAATATTTTTTCAATGGCTCAACATGTTGCAAATAATGGCTTTGGAGCATGGGCACATTGCGCCTGTTATTTCTAATTAAGAAAAATGGATTTTAATGCCTGAAAATTTGTAATTTTTTATGTATATGCATGTATAGTTGTGTAATATAACTATGTAAAATTTCATCAATATATGTGCTTGCATGTGAGAGATACAGAAAAGATAAATACATGAAAAAAGACTTGTTGAACAAAAATTCATCAAAAACACTAATGTTATTTTAAATTCCGGATCATTTTTTGAAAAGGGGGGCATTTTTTAAATTGCTGAACAAAATTTGAGATTCAGAACAAGAATTTATAACTGAGAACCATTTGAAAATCCAAAAAATAAAAAAATGAAATATTTATTGAATGCGTGAACAAAAATTTGGAAATGGAGACATTTTTTAAAAGTTCTAATATTTTCGTATACTGTGACCAAATTTTGAAACTTCAACTATTTTCGAAAAATGTGATTTGTTAAAAAAATTCTGAACTAGTTGCGAAAGTGCTAAGAAATGTTGAATACTTTAAATATTATTCTAATTTGTAGATTAAAATAAACAAAAAAGGAAGTAAATAAAAATGAAGCAGAAAAAAGGGAAAAGAAAAGATAATATGTTTCGAAACCATGTGCATCTACAAGTCTGTGCGTGCTACAGCGGAAAAGACAACGCGATTTATTTACTAGGCAGTGCATCCCTATATTGAACAGACAAACATACTTAGTGTGGTGGCTAGCGCAGGCGAACTTCAGCCCGGGGTCGCCAGTTCGAGAACCTTGCCAAGCCAGCCCATTTCATTTTTGTTATTTCTGGCGCCACTGACATGTGGGTCCCTGGCAGGCGTGGCCCCGTACTGACGTGTCATACGAGAGAATACGCGATATGTATGCGACAAGTAGAGCCAGGACTGTCGGTCCAAAATTCAGGACCGTATTGGCAACGTATTTCCTTGTATCGGGACCGTATTGGATCACTTCTCAACTTCCAGGACTATGTTGGACCTTGCCGCCAACTTTCAGGACTATACGTACAATTATCTCACGGGGAGACAAGAGAGGAGTTTTTTTTATTTTATTTTGCGTAGGATGGCACGAGCTGGATGCGAACGGAAGAGGCGAAGGAAGAAAACGACAACCAAACTGACCCACGACCGCAGTAAACGTTGTGGCGAGTTAAATAAAAGCTTCATGGGATTATAAAAAAACGAGCAGTCGATCCGTCTTCTAGATCCCCTTGATCCATCTCCTCGTGTGTTATTTCCCGTCCCGACTCCCGATCCCAAAAGACCCGAACAGGCGAGAACAGCCAACATGCGCAGCGGCCGCCGGCGGCGATCGATCTACTAGCCCTGATTGATATTTGATCTACAGCCATCATGTCCGCATCGATTGATATTTGATCTGCCCATCCATTCCTAGGCAGGGTGGCCGGGCGGTCGGCACACGTCTACGCGGCTACCCGCGGCAGCAGCGTCCGGCCAGGAAATGAGTCTCCTGTTATTTTTTCTTCCCTCTCTCTTAGCAAACTAGTAAGTTTGCACATGCAATGCACGTCTAAGAAAAAATATTTTTAATATATATATAAAATTTAAATGGATACACAATGTTTGTGGTATCACTTAGAATGTATTTTTAGGTAAATTGAACACCATGGTGGTCACATTGTCGCATAAAATAGTAATATATTGTTTCATCCATTCAGTCTCTATAGGGTGTAAACCATAAACATTAAATCTACTAATTAATCCTCCAAACCCTCATTGTTAAACATAGTGAGTCATTGGGCTTAAATCTACTAACTAATCTTTCAAGCCCTCATTGTTAAACATATCGAGTCACTGGACAAGCTAATTCTAGGTTGATACTTCTTAGAACAACATGATTACAGTATAGAACATGATTTTAGTATACAACATAAATTGGTCCAAAAAAAAGACCTGTTTGAATAAGAAAATAGAACTACAATTTACACACTTCGGTACCGCATATCAGGTTGTTCCCTCTTTCCTCATGATGGCATGTAGATTTTTTCCACGGACTCCCGGTGAACTCTCCACTTCCTGTGATTCAGATTGTAGTTGAGTCTACAAACATTTGCCTAGAAACTAAAATCAGTATGTACTTCATTTAATTCTAAAAGAACATGTTATTATAAGTTGTAATTTTGTGGTGGAATCTAGGGTGAGCGTACAAAATAAAATCATATGCATTTTGGACACAGACAATTTAACTATGCCGAACAATAAAGTGAGTACAAATCTATGGAATGGATCGCAATAATGAGATTACTCACACTTGTAACAAATCAAGTTATCTGCCCGTGCGTTGCAACGTATCATGCATATGCACCTCTTCACATCCCCAATCTAAGCTTATCACCGCTGACAATTGTGCATCCAGCTCACAATCCCCCCTTGCAGCCCCCCTCACCCCCTAAGAACTCCAAACACATAACTGTGTACTCTTTGTTATATTGCACAACATGCTCTTCTTGGCAATGTGTTCTTACAGTTTTTAATTGTGTAACTATAAACTTCTCTCCCCCTCCCTTCCTCAAAAGCTTACACACATAGGTGGGTTATACTCCCTCCATCCCGTATTAGTTGGCGCTAAAACAGATGTATCTAGACGTATGTCAGTGCTAGACATATTTGTTTGAACGCCAACTAATATGGGACATACGTGGTATTTCACAATGTGCAAGTCTTAGAAAGGCGTGCCTACTCGATGAACTTCTCCCTCTCCCTCCCTCCCACACTGCATATATATGAGCAGAGAATGGATACAACAAAAGGAGTTACCTCTACCAGCAAGTGGGCAGCTATTAGGAGGAAGCAAAAAAACCAAACCTTGAACTCAAGAAATTCTACTCATTTTGCCCACGACAAGAAATTCATAAAAAGAGTTACCTCTACCAGGCAGTGGGCAGCTATTAGGAGAAACACTCGAGTTTGAAGGGATGCTAAACTACTCCCACAGGTAGTAAATATACTTTATAAAGAAACAAAAAACCTACAGTGCTTGCCCTGCAAATAAATCTTGCAAATAACCTAGAAACCAAAATTACCTCCAAGGTATAGATAAGTAGTGTGCGACACTTGAATAAAAGGGTCTAAGCTCATTCACATGTAGGAGCATATTTTCATGTAAAGTAACAGTAGTAGAACCAAACATGAATCAAGTTCATATACATCAGTGCATTCTAGCGGGTTATCAAAGATTAAAAGGTAGCTAGGGGTCTATATTTGGTACGTTGAAAGAGAGTAGTATGACAGAACATGTAAATAGCTAAGGGTAAGAAATGTTACATGAAAACTCAGGTTATTTACCCTGAATTGCCAGACATGTTGTGATTCAATGCTTTGTTGCATCCTGCATGTGAGGAGAGCAGAGTTAAAATATTAGAACCAGACAATCGAAAGTACACACGTACAACACGGGGGCCGGGTTATACGTTTTGTTGTTCGTCCGCACAGAAATGATCTGGCTCCATATCAACGGAGATGTATAGCTTCAACTGAGATAGACATGCATAGCTTTAACTGAGACTGAAATGAAAACTTAGTTCAGTTCAGATTATATTGCTACAACTTCAAACTGACACGAAAAATATAGTCTATACTATTGTTTATGTTTTGTAAAAGAAAAAAACTATATGAAGAATCTAGGCTGCCATACCAACTAACAAAAATACTAGAGTATCAATTCCACTTGCATAGCCTATTCTCCTATGCAACTTCATAGTAGCACACCACTCCCCTGAAATTTAAACACTCTAGTACCTTTTATTGGTCATAGCGGTTTCAACAAAAACACAAAACACAGAAACCTGATGTGCAAAAAGACAGCAAATGTGAGACATGGTGCCAATAGATAGTAGTAGCACAAACATGCAGGGTACTGTCATGCGAAAAGGTTCAAGAATATTAGAACCAACAGAAAAATAAGACTATAAGAGTAGTAATACAAAGAGAGCACCCAGGGGACTCACCTGTGCCCTATAGCAATGTCCGTTCCCTCACATCATAGATCCCACTGGCTAAAGTAATTGTTGTTGTTGTTAGGGCCACTTCTCACGGCTGCATTCCGCTCCTCGGGTCGCTCCCGCGGGCGGCCAGGTGGGCGAACCCCAGCCGCCGCCAGCGCAGCTCCACCGCTCCTCCTCCCCTCGCCACCGCCGGCAGAGGTCGCCGGGCAAAGCCCGTGCGGCCCGGCGGCGGCGGGGCACTCTCCTCCTTCCGTCTGAGCTCCGGCAGCGCGGGCTGTTTGTCTCGATGGGATCTCCGGTGTTGCTCCCGCGCTGGTGCGCGCTCTGGCTGGGGAGGCCGCGGCTGGGCGCGCGCAGGGGCGGCCGTGTCCCGGCGTTCGAGGGGCGCGGCGATTTGGAGCGCCGGCAAGGGAGCCGGCTAGGGGCGTCGCGGCAAGGGAAGGCGTGGCTTGAGGAGATGTCTGCAAGAGGAGGCAAGGGGAGCGCGGTCTCTGGCGGCCTGCGCGGATCGGGTGCTCCGACGAGGGGAGGCGCGTTGAGGGATGGCGCAGATCTGCGCGTGATGGCCCCAGGCGGGCGTCCTGGGCGTGCGGGAGGTCCAAGCAGCGCGGATCTGCTGCATGGGCACCGTGGCAAGGGCGCCGGGCGTGCGAGGTGCTCGGGCGGTGATGGTGGTGCTGCGGCGCGGTTGGTTGGCAGGGTGTGCAAGGGGCCCGTGGCCGCGAGGAAGTGCGGCTGCGTGCCGCGGGCGTTTCAGATCTGGTCCCCGGCGGGTGCTTGGTGGCGCGCATGGTGCACGTTGCTGCGCTTGATGCAGGGCTGCGGCCTGGATCCATGGTGGCTCCTGGCCTTGGCAGCGCTCCTCTACCCCTTGCCGGCATGGTGCTTGCGTTGCGTCCGGTGGTCCTTCATTCGGTCGACAGTTGATGGATTTGACGCCTCGCGCCGGAGTTTGGCCGCCGGTAGTCTCCGCGTGGTGCGGCTGGCTGCGGTGGTTCTTGGTGCTTCTTCGCCCACGGGTAGGTTCGTTGGTGGTGGTGGTGATGGGTGGGCTTGTCGGTGTCGGTGCGGATTGATGTGCGGTCGAGGGTGTGCTAGGAGCTTGGGTGAAAACCCTGTCTCGGCCTTGTGCCTTGACTAGCGATGGCGATGGCTGCGGCTGTCGTTGACCTTCTTGAAGGCATCGCTGCTTTGCTGCCGCACCCCTCTCGCATGGATCCAGTCGTCGGTCCAGCTCCGGGGAAACCCTTGATCCCGGGTGATCGGACGATGGCGGCGCCTTGGTGTCGTTTTCCCTCTAGGGGGCTTCGTCTTTGGAGCTGGACATCGGCATGCGGGACTAGTGGATGGCGTCGGTTCGTGTCGAGGCTTCTGTGGCAACAATTATGGAGGTGAGCGAGGTCGGAGACGTGGCGTTGGTTGAGGTAGTCGGCTCTTCTCCGACATGTCCGTGGGATTGCCTCGGCTGTTTGTCGCGATGAAGTCGAAGCTGCTGTGGCGGGGCCTAGTGGTATACGATGACGTGCGACGGGTGGTCCGTTCGGTGATCCTCCACGGCACCAACCTTGCCTAGTTCTCCTTCGTAGTTCTCCATCAGAGTTGGAGCTGCGCTGTCTTGCCGCAGGTGGCTGAGTTCTGGCATGGATCTTCATGTGGCTCCTCATGGCCTCTTCAGTATGGGTTGGGTCGATGATCGTCTACGGCGAAGTCGGAGTCGTTTGCTCGGTGTTTAAGGGTTGGCGATGAGGCCACTAGGGGAGAAGCGATGACGATTACGCCTGCGTGCTGTCTCGACGATGCCCTCGTTGGAGTGTGTGTGTGGGTTGGGGGGGGGGGTATCCAGTGTGTGCCGCTCAACGGTTTGTGATGGTTTTCGCCCGGTTTTTCAGTAATTAACTGGGCAACTCTCTTCTCCTTAATTAATGAATAAGGCAAATCTTTTGTCTCCGTTTCGAAGAAAAAAAGTAATTGTTGTTCCTGCCTCAAACATGGCTATCTGGCTGAGATTTAAATAATATAGGAGGGGATTGAGTTGACAAGATGCATGCAAATTGTAGGGATTCTTCTAATCAGACATGGAGGCGGGGCCGCTGGGGACACGTACGTGAGATTCCAGTGCAATGAAGGTGGAGAAGAGGAAGAGGAAGAGGAAGAGTATAGCCGAAGGTGTTGTATCCGTCTTGACGACGTCGACATGGCCGACCTGGCGAGCCTCCTGCCCTCGAGGAAAAATTCCGCGTGCCCTCGAAGGAGCCGTACTCACGTACGTTCATGGTGATTCCGGCGGTGGCCTGAGTTCGTCTGACCATCCAGGTTCCTCTGCATGCGCGCCGGCCGAGACCTACTCTTCTTTCGCCGGGTGGTGCGTTCGGAACCAATCCTGCACGATGGGAGACGGCGGCGGCGGCGCCGGGGCGGAGGAGAAGGCATCGCACGCATGGCCGAGCAACTTGAAGACGCCCTCAGCGGCGGCGGAGAGGTTCTTGCCCGATTGGATGAAGAGATCGCTTTTGACGGCGTCGGCCGTGGAATACCATGTCGAGAAGGCGTGCCAGTAGCCCAAGCGGTCCGGGCTCCCGGCAGCGTGGACGTCGGCGGCGAGCACGTTCGCTGCGCGAGCGAGCGACGTGAAGAGCCGCTGGGCCACACTATTAAGGCGTCGTATTTGCGGATTTTTTTTCTGGAAGGATCTTTGGGAGGAATATCCAAGATGGTTTTGCTTTATTTTCTTCGTTTTCTACCTTGATTAGCGGGAGCAGTAAATACCTGATGCATGCGACCCTGTTCTCCCGCGTGGTAAGCATGCGACCCTGTTCTCCCGCGTGGTAAGCTTCCACCGATTGCTCCCCCGCATGGTATTCCCTCCGTTTTTTAAAAAGTGTACATCCAATTTTATTGAAAAGTCAAACTTTTTATGTTTGACCGTATTTATACAATAATAGACTAATATTTATGTCATCAAATTAGTAGTATTAGATTCATAATAAAATATATTTTCGTCATATACCTATTTGATTTCACAAGCATTGATATATTTTTGCACAAACTCAGTCAAACTTTGAGATAGTTTGACTCTCCAACAAAATTGGAAATACACTCTTTGAAGGACGGAGGGAGTAGTTATTTTCTTTCTGTTTTTCAAACGCCTAATTTATTCTTCACGCGGTGTCTGTTTCCTAGTCTATAGGATACGAACGGGATGCGGGGTGGGAAGCGTTACAGCAGAGTTTTCGTCGGCCAGACAAATTGCTAAATGCAGTTTTGACAACGGTTAGCATATAATCTTAACGGTTAGATTAAATTAAGTGGCCCTGATCTTACGGCTGTAACTGATTCGTGTTGTTATGTGTACGTAAGGCTGGATACACTTAGCAATGAATATGTTTACCTGTTTAATAGTAGATAGAAGAAGAGCTGTAGAGACTAGCAACATGTTTTTCTTCTAGATTACAATCATCGCTCCCGCGATTCCAAATCTAATTTGATATGCGCTTTTATGCGTTGCTTTTTACGAAAAAAAATACAAGTTGCAATATTTGTATGTGTAAACTTATAGCTAGTAGATTAAATCCTATTTAAATATATTTACATGTATGTGTTTTGGCAAAATATGAGGAATTAGCTAGTGTTGAACCCGTGATTATGTATACTTCATATCTTCATTCGCTTCACTATTTATGATGTCTTATTTGTGATTTTGTTTTTTCAATGCAGATAATATGAACAAGTTTCTTCTCACAAGAAAGTCACCATTACAAGATGCTCCTAAAGATATAAATAGGGAGGAGATTCAGTATGATCCAGACAAGAGGGAATTGATAGAACTTCATCATCATAACCTGAAAGATCTAGTAAGAAGAAAGTGCTTGGTTAATGGACCTTGTCAGGCAAGTTCTTTGTTTTATCATTATATATTCAAAAAAACATTGCATTTTGTTTTTATACACCGACTTTTGTTATATCTGAAATATGTGTTACAAGTTGTGAAATACACCCTTATTCAATACAGCGTTGCTTATTTTATGCCATGGTTAAGTGGTGCATTATGGTAACATTAGTTTCGGCTCCGCTCATGTTGCAAACCTTGGTTTCATTTGATAATGGAACCGAGGAGGGGGGGGGGGGGGGGGGGGGCTGAAAGGATCGATACGGTCGACTAGAGGGGGGGGGGGTGAATAGGAACTACTAATTTTACACTTTCTGTCAATTTTAAGGTTAAGCGGATAAATAGGGTTCACTAGATATGCAACTAGGTGAACACAACCTATATGACAAGCAAGCTCCAAGCAAGTAAGCTAGGCAACAATCTAATTAGCAAGCCAACTAGCATACAACGCAAAGTAAAGAGCGGGAAAGGATTAACCACAAGTGAGACGAGGACGCGGATTTTATCCCAAAGTTCACTCTTCCTTGGGGAAGAGCTACTCTCCGTTTGGAGCGGTGCCGGAGCCAAGGCTTGTGGAACGCCACCGAAGGCTCACCGTAATCTCCTTTAAGTCACCCCCAACAGATGAGCCTCGAATCACTCGGGGTTGGTCTTGAAGGCGACCACCACACCTTTACAAACTTCTCCGGAGCACACCATAAGCAAGGAAGCTTCCGGAGGAACCTCTAACCGCCTAGGAGCCCAAGCTCGAAGAGTAACAAGTCAATGGTGGACTAATATTGTGGGGAACACAATTTGGTTTGGTCAAAGTGTAGATCGGGTCTTGCTCTCCCAATCCCCAAAGTTTCAACAAGTTTGGGTGGAGGGATTGAGAGTAATGAGCAAATGGAGGTGTAGCAATGGTGGAGCTCAACAAGACATTAGGGTTGAAGGTTGGAGGTGGAAGAAGGGGGCTTATATAGTGTTCATGGCCGGGTGGGGATTTCTGCCCGTTGGACCCCGTGCGCACGGGCCAAGTCAGCCCCGTGCGCACGGGGTGTCCAGTGGAATTCCAACCACCCCGTGTGCACAGGGGTCTAGGACCCCGTGTGCATGGGGTGTCCAGTGATTTTCAACCACCCCATGCGCACGGGGGTCCAGGACTCCGTGCGCATGGGGTGTCCAGTAAATTTCGGGGTACCCCGTGCGCACGGGGGTCAGAGACCCCGTGCACACGGGGTGTCCAGAAACTTACTGAAGAATCTCACAGGACACCGCGACAAAGCACAACACAACAAGGAATAATGATGGAGGTGTAGGAGGGCAGGTGTATGAATATAGGAGGCATTCCCACACGACATTTATTCCACGATGACCCCTCTTGATAGTGCGGTTTTTCCTACGACTCAAATCGAACCAAACGAAAACCTTCGAGCCGCCGGTAAACCACGCCTTGACCTTTTTGAATTGGGGGGGTCACACAACTCCAATGGAATCTTCATGGAACCAATATCCTGAGATAGACTTTAGCAACCGATATTAGTTCCACTAACCATATTATCATCACACCAAAATATACTTAAGTGCCACATGCACTTTCAATCTCCCCCTTTTTGGTGCATTGATGACAACATGATTAGGACATGGCAAAAAAGATATAATAACGAGAATAGCCATGAGACAATAGTTGATCACGAGAGCTCCCCCTATATGTGTGCAAGGATAAAATGATATGCTTGAGTATGCATCAAGCACACACATATGAGGCTCCCCCTAGATCAATATTGTCAAGGCATGAGATCAACAACATAAAACCTATAACGGTGCCTAGATCTCATGCAATGGTGTGGTGAGCAAGTAACGAGAGACAACATAATAATAACATGATTATATAGCACAAGATGGACAAACCATAAGCATAGAAATGAATCATAAGATAATTAGTCTCACATACTAATAGGAGGTAGCTCACAACCACACCACGAAAGCGAAAAAAGAGTATCTCAAGCCAATTAAACACCACCAAATAAAACGAGGCCTTGAGGTCTCAACCCAACTGAAACCAACTGCAAACGCTCCTAATAGAACACTTCTCCCCCTTTGTCATCAAGACAACAAAAAGGGAAAAGGCGATGCTAACGAGACCCTAGCCAAGAGGAGGCGCGCTCGAAGCATCATCATCTTCATCAAAGCGCCATCCTTCCATGGGAAAGGAACGAGCAGCGGCCACACTGTCATTGTCCTCAGACCCTGGGCCAACCTGCTCCCCTGCTGCAACACGCTCAGCCTTCTTCTGCCGCCTCTCAAGCTTGTCCCTGTTGATCTCCTTGATCTGACGGCGCTGGATAGACTGACACATCTTGAACATGTTGCTCACTGTCTTCAGAAGAGACCTCTTCTCCTCTCTGGTGAAACTGGCATCAGTAGGAACCTGCAACCCTTTGCCACGCGGAATCCGTGCAATGGAGGAACAGCCCTCAGTGTAGGTAGCACGATCCTCAGGCCTCGGATTGCGCCCCTTCTTGGAGGGCACATATGGTGGAGGAGCAGCCGGAAGCCAGTTGGCATCACGCTTCGGAATGGAAGTGCGGTACTTGGCTAGGTACCTGGCGGGGCAGACAGACTCAATCAAAGCCTGGATGAACGGAGCATAGATGCATGACTTGTTCTCTTGAACACACTGCCTGATCTCAAAGAACATGAAGTCCAGAACATCCACTTTCTTCCTGTCATGAAGGTAGACAAAGATGTCCAACATGGAGCTCCTCAGATTGTGAGAGTCCCCGGCCTTAGGATTATGAGTGTACCTAAGAATGTGACGCATAGTATCATAGGTAGGCTTCAAGTGCTTGATAGAACCGGTGGTGAAGGCCTTCTCTGGCTTGTATGCAAAAGCAATCTCGTCCTTATCTCTTCCAGTCTCACGAGCACGGCCATACTCAGGATGCTCCTCAGCAAAGAACTGATACGGAATGATGTCAGAGAACTTTGCCATGGGGGCCTCACACTCATATGTGCCAGACATCCAAGTCATAGTGTAAGCCTCATCACTGTGGAAGAATACGGTGGCAAAGAACTGCATCACAAGATCTTCATTGAACGGATGGTGAAAGCTGACGAATGGGATCAATCCAAGCCTCCCAAGAGCATCATACACACCGGGATAGATATGAGCATTGTCCCGAAGAGCCTCCACATTGATTTGCTTGTGGGGGACAAACTTGTTCTTCTTGGTCACGATCAGCTCAGAGAACACACGGTGCTGAAAATCATTCTTGAATCTTGGGTCAATTCCTGTACTGGTGTTTGGCACATAGGGGTAATCCTGCCTGCGAGCCCAGAGTTCTGGCTTGGTCCATTGAGAAAGAGGAAGATTCTTGACATTACGACCTCCTGGAAGAACATGTTCCTCTGGGCTCTCATCTCCTTCCTCCTCCTCCTCATCATCATCAGCAAATGCATCTGCCGGCTCTTCCTCATAGTGTGCATCATCCTGAGAATCATACTCATCCTCGGAATCATCAGAGGCTTCGATCACGGGCTTCTTCGACGCAGCACGACGAGCACGATTAGCAGTCATAGAACTCTGGCCAATCCCATCTGATGGCTGACGAACAACAACGACCAAATGATCTTCACCTGCCTTACTGCGCTTGCGACAAGCGGCCGCCACCTTGTCAGCGGAGTCTGAGAAACACAACCAACCAAACAACACACGCAAAACGAATGAGTGCAAGTGCTCGAAGATATGGCAAGGAGTGACATAAAACAAAAATGGGCAGGACTCTCTGTACACCCCGTGTGCACGGGGTCATACCACCGTGGACACGGGGCCCTGTGCGCATGGTACAGGCCCGTGCACACGGGGGTCTTCCAGCGGCAACCACTTCCAGATCGAAATCTAGGAGTGAGTGTGGCTAGTTAACCTATACTGATTGTCTACCCACGTTTTACTCTTCATCACAAGGAAATGAGGACCGATCTAGATAAATGTGGATCCCCTAGAAAGGAGAGAGCATTCTAGGAGGAACCAATGGAGGAGAAGGAGATCGGACGGGGCATACCCAAGGAGGACCCCATCCTCGAAGAGATCCACGGAGAGGGACGACTCCATGGCACACGGAGGTGCCGGAGAGGCTCGAGGCGACGGCGGCGACCTGGAGGTTTTCTGGGGCGTGGGGAGGCAACTGGGTGGGAAAGAACCCTAATCCCCCACGTCCCACCTCGTTTAGGCCAGGAACCGCACACCCCGTGCGCACGGTACAAGCCCGTGGGCACGGGGTTGCCCAGATGGTTTTGACAGACAACTTTATATTGAGTTCCGGCTGGGTGTAGACCCTTACCAAAACTCAATATGCGTTCCCATCTCACTCCTGAACTCGTCGCAAGAGAAACCCTACACTACTAGAAAGGTATATGAGTAGCACATGCACTAGATGAAAAACTCCAAAACACGAAACGACGAGAAAGCACACGAGGACAACAAAAACTCAAAAGAGAGACAAAAGACGAACCAACCTTGAAGAGAGGGCAGTGACTGTAGCCACCATGTTTGAGTTTATTTGGTATGGCACCGCGAAGATATGAACCTTGGGCCCAAGACCAATACTCATCTTTGAAGCACAAGTGTCATCTAAAAATGACGAATGTGAAAGATTTTGTTCAATTTATGCACTAGTAGGATAAGGTAGCTCATTAGTTGAACTAGTTCCCCCTACATAGGTACCTACACCTAAAGCAAGATACTAGTTGAGTATGTGTGTGTTTGCAAGAACCTCAATCTAAGTTACTTAGATCCACGATATTTAGCTCATGCCTTAACTCGCAGAATCTTGCTTCATCAAGTGGCTTGGTGAAAATATCGGCAAGTTGCTTCTCGGTGTTGACATGAATTATCTCAATATCTCCTCTTGCCACATGATCCCGAATAAAATGATGACGGATCTCAATATGCTTGGCCTTGCTATGTTGCACGGGATTGTCGGCGATCTTGATTGCACTTTCATTGTCACATAAAAGAGGCACTTTGTCACATTTGACACCATAATCCATCAAAGTTTGCCTCATCCATAATAATTGAGCACAACAACTTCCGGCGGCAATATACTTGGCTTCGGCGGTTGAAAGGGATACACAATTTTGCTTCTTTGAAGACCAACTTACCAAAGACCTTCCAAGAAATTGACAAGAGCCGGAAGTGGACTTGTGGTCTACCTTCTCTCCGGCCCAATCTGAGTCCGAATATCCCATTAACTTGAAAGTTGATCCTTTGGGATACCAAAGGCCCAAGTTTGGGGTATGAACCAAATATCGAAGGATTCTTTTCACTGCCGAAAAATGGCTCTCCTTGGGAGCGGATTGAAATCTTGCACACATACATACACTCAACATAATATCCGGCCTAGATGCACAAAGGTAAAGCAAAGAACCGATCATGGAGCGATATACCTTTAGATCCACAACTTTACCATTGGGATCAAGATCAAGTTGGCCTTTGGTGGGCATGGGCGTCTTCACGGGCTTGACATCTTGCATATCGAACTTCTTGAGCATGTCTTGAATATAAAGTGCTTGGTTGATGAAGGTTCCTCCTCTCAATTGCTTCACTTGAAATCCGAGGAAGAACTTCAACTCTCCCATCATGCTCATAGCAAATTCCTTGGTCATAAGATTCTCAAACTCAACGTTAATAACATGGTTAGTGGAACCAAAAATTATATCATCAACATATATTTGGCACACAAACAATTCTCCTTTTACCCTCTTTGTGAAGAGAGTGGAATCTATTAACCCGATCTGGAACCCCTTCTCGCTTAAGAATGCAGTAAGGTGATCATACCAAGCACGAGGTGCTTGTTTAAGTCCGTAGAGTGCCTTATGGAGTTCATAAACGTGAGAGGGGTGATCGGGATCTTCGAAACCGGGAGGTTGATTGACATACACCAACTCCTTAAGAGGACCATTAAGAAATGCACTCTTCACATCCATTTGATACAATTTAAAATCATGATGTGAAGCATATGCAAGCAAGATACGAATGGACTCAAGACGGGCAACGGGGGCAAAGGTTTCACCGAAGTCCAAACCTTCAACTTGGGTGAACCCTTATGCCACTAACCTTGCCTTGTTTCTAGTGACTTGTCCATGCTCATCTTGTTTGTTCTTAAAAATCCACTTTGTTCTAATGACATTATGATGTTCTTTGGGTCTCTTCACAAGAGTCCATACTTTGTTGCGGGTGAAATTGTTGAGTTCTTCATGCATGGCATCTACCCAATCCGGGTCGTCAAGGGCATCTTCAACCTTAAGGGGCTCAACACAAGAGGCAAACGAGTGATGTTCACAAAAGTTTGCCAAACGTCTACGAGTAGTTACCCCCTTGTTGATGCTCCCATAAATGTTGTCGGTGAGATGTTGAAGATGCTTTAGCTTGGCGGCCGCTTTTTGATTTTTAAATGCAAGTTCTTCTTCACTTGGTTTTGAACTTGTGGAAGAAGCTTGGCCTTGAGAATGCTTTAGCCTTGGAGACACCCTTCTCTTCAAAACCTCAAGCTCTCGATCACTAGAATGCGACGATGAGGAAGAGGCTTGAGGTTGGGTTTGATCTTGATCTCGATCTTGAACTTGAGCTTGATCATGGGCCTCAAGGATTGGTTCTTCACCATTTGGTTGAGCTTGCCCTTGATCTTGCTCGGGAACATGAGGGACTTGATCTTGTTCTTGGATAGGTTCATGATCTCCCATAGCATCTTGACCTTGTGGTGGCGGTGATGACTTCCCTTGTGGTGAGTCCACAAGAGGGGCTCTTACTCCTTCTTCTTCTACTTGGACTTGGGGTGTTTCTTGTGGACGAATGTGGCCTATCCCCATAGTCCTTATAGCTTGTGAAGGAGCCTCATCACCTACAACACTAGGAACAATTTGCTCCGCACGGGAACTGTTATCTTCATCAAACTCCACATTTACTGTTTCCTCAATGCATCCGGTGGATTTGTTGAGAACATGGTAAGCATGAGAGTTTGATGCATATCCAACAAATATGCCCTCATAAGTTTTAGGCGCAAACTTAGCTAAACGGGATTTCTTGTTTAGAATGAAACACTTACAACCGAATACTCAAAAGTATTTGACGTTAGGCTTTCTCCCGATTAGGAGTTCATAGGGAGTCTTGTTCTTGAGCTTACGAAGATAAAGCCGGTTTGTAGCATGGCACGCGGTGTTGATGGCTTCGGCCCAAAGCTTGTATGGAGACTTGTACTCGTCAAGCATGGTCCTTGCCATCTCAATGAGAGTCTGGTTCTTCCTCTCCGCAACACCATTTTGTTCGGGAGTGTATGGCACGGCATATTGATGCTTGATCCCCTCATCGCTCAAGAACTCATCCATCGTGTAATTTTTGAACTCGGTGCCATTGTCACTTCGAATTGCCTTGATCTCACAATTATGTTGACGTTGAGCTTCTTTGGCAAAGTTGATGAAGGTGTCTTGCGTTTCATCTTTAGTCTTGAGAAAGAACACCCATGTATATCTTGTATAGTCATCGACAATGACAAGGCAATACCTCCTCCCTCCCATACTATCATAAGATGGAGGCCCAAAGAGATCCAAATGAATGAGCTCGAGAGGCCTCAAAGTGGTAATGATAGTTGTCACCTTATGTACTTTTTCATGTAGTTTTCCGGCAATGCAAGCACTACAAGGACGATCTTTGGCAAAAGACACATTGGTTAGTCCAAGGATGTGCTCCCCCTTTAAGAGAGCTTGTAAATTTCTCATGCCAACGTGGGCTAACCGTCGGTGCCATAGCCACCCCACGTCGGCCTTGGCCATTAGACATGTTGCAAGATGAGTTTTCTCATTTGAGAAATCAACCACGTAAAGGTTGTCTTCAACATGCCCAACAAAGACCACATTGATATTGCTCCTCTTAAAGACGGTCACATGAAATTCACCGAAATGAGAATCATAACCGGCACGTGCCAATTGAATCGTAGAAAGTAAATTGTAGTGAAGGGATTGAACAAGCATGACATTCTTAAGTGATGCATCACTAGAGATTACCACCTTGCCCAAACCCAATACCTTGCCCTTGCTATTGTCACCAAAGGAGATGTTCGAAGTGGCCTTGAGCGAATCAACGAACTCCACAAGCATCTCCCTTTCTCCGGTCATATGATTGGTGCAACCACTATCGATCACCCATTGTGTTCCACCAGAGGTATAGTCCTACAAGAATCAAGCTTTGATTTTAGGTCCCCATTTTGCAATGGGTCCTAGAGAGTTAGCAACAAGGGTCTTAGGAACCCAAATAGTCCAAGCATAATCATCATAGTTAGTGCCAACAAACTTAGCAAAGGTATAACCATCATCTCCTCTCATGAGGACATAAGATGGGTTGTTCTTGCCGGCAAACTCTTTGGGAATGGCCTTGTCCCTAGTGACCTTGCCATCCCCAACATCCCCTTTTTCCTTCTCCTTCTCCTTGTGTCCTTCATGAACAAATGCTACCTTTTGTTGGGGAGGAGGAGTAGGACCGATCTTCTTCTTGTGGCTCTTCTTCTTGTTCTTCTTCTTCTTCGAAGAGGGGTCAAACCCAATTCCCTCCTTAGCAACACACTCCTTTTGGTTGCTCAAGAGGTCATTGAGGTTTTTCTCCCCTTGAATGCACGACACAAGTCCTTTCTCAATTTGGGCTTTCAACTTCTTATTCTCCTCTTGGAGAGAGGTGCATGAAGGAAATATGCCCTAGAGGCAATAATAAAGTTATTATTTATATTTCCTTATATCATGATAAATGTTTATTATTCATGCTAGAATTGTATTAACCGGAAACTTGATACATGTGTGAATACATAGACAAAACAAAGTGTCCCTAGTATGCCTCTACTTGACTAGCTCGTTGATCAAAGATGGTTAAGTTTTCTAACCATAGACATGTGTTGTCATTTGATAAACGGGATCACATCATTAGGAGAATGATGTGATGGATGAGACCCATCCGTTAGCATAGCATTATGATCGTTAAATTTATTGCTATTGCTTTCTTCATGACTTATACATATTCCTCTGACTATGAGATTATGCAACTCCCGAATACCGGAGGAACACTTTGTGTGCTATCAAACATCACAACATAATTGGGTGATTATAAAGATGCTCTACAGGTGTCTCCGAAGGTGTTTGTTGGGTTGGCATAGATCAAGATTAGGATTTGTCACTCCATGTATCGGAGAGGTATCTCTGGGCCCTCTCGGTAATGCACATCATATGAAGCCTTGCAAACAATGTGACTAATGAGTTAGTTACGGGATGATGCACTATGGAACGAGTAAAGAGACTTGCCGGTAACGAGACTGAACTAGGTATGATGATACCGACGATCGAATCTCGGGCAAGTAACATACCAATGACAAAGGGAATAACGTATGTTGTTATGCAGTTTGACCGATAAAGATCTTCGTAGAATATGTAGGAGCCAATATGAGCATCCAGGTTCCGCTATTGGTTATTGACCGGAGATGTGTCTCGGTCATGTCTACATAGTTCTCGAACCCGTAGGGTCCGCACGCTTAACGTTCGATGACGATTTGTATTATGAGTTATGTGATTTGATGACCGAAGATAGTTCGGAGTCCCGGATGAGATCACGGACATGACGAGGAGTCTCGAAATGGTTGAGAGGTAAAGATCGATATATTGGAAGGCTATATTCGGGCATCAAAAAGGTTCCGAGTGATTCGGGTATTTTTCGGAGTACCGGAGAGTTACGGGAATTCGCCGGGGGAAGTAGTGTGCCTTAATGGGCCATACGGGAAAGGAGAGATGGGCCTCAAGGGGTGGCCGCGCCCCCCCCATGGGCTGGTCCGAATTGGACTAGGAGGGGGCGGCGCCCCCCTCCTTCCTTCTCCCCTCTTCCTCCTTCCCTCCTTCTCCTACTAGGAATAGGAAAGAGGAGGGGAATCCTACTTGGACTGGGGAGTCCTAGTAGGATTCCCCACACCTGACGCGCCCCCCTTGGGCCGGCCACCTCTTCCCTCCCCTCCTTTATATACGTGGCCAGGGGGCACCCCAATAGCACACCAAAGTTTCTCTTAGCCGTGTGCGGTGCCCCCCTCCACAGTTACACACCTCGGTCATATCGTTGTAGTGCTTAGGCGAAGCCCTGCGCCGGTAACTTATCATCACCGTCGCCACGCCGTCGTGCTGATGGAACTCTCCCTCGGCCTCAACTGGATCAAGAGTACGAGGGACGTCATCGAGCTGAACGTGTGCTGAACACGGAGGTGCCGTACGTTCGGTACTTGGATCGGTTGGATCGCGAAGAAGTTCGACTACATCAACCGCGTTACTAAACGCTTCCGCTTTCGGTCTACGAGGGTACGTGGACACACTCTCCCCGCTCGTTGCTATGCATCACATAGATAGATCTTGCGTGATTGTAGGTAATTTTTTTGAAGTACTGCGTTCCCCAACAGTGGCATCCGAGCCAGGTCTATGCGTAGATGATATGCACGAGTAGAACACAAAGGAGTTGTGGGCATGGGTGTATACATATTGCTTGCCGTTACTAGTTGATTCTTGATTCGGCGGTATTGTGAGATGAAGCGGCCCAGACCGACATTACGCGTACGCTTACGCGAGACTGGTTTCACCGCTGCGTGCACTCGTTGCATAAAGGTGACTGCCGGGTGTCTGTCTCTCTCACTTTAGTTGAATCGGTTTCAATGAAGAGGGTTCTTTTAGAAGATCAAAAAGCAATCACTACACCACGTTGTGGTTTTGCGTAAGTAAGAATGGTTCTTCTAAACCCGTAGCAGCCACATAAAACTTGCAACAACAAAGTAGAGGATGTCTAACTTGTTTTTGCAGGGTATGCTTGTGATGTGATATGGTCAAGACATGATGAGATATAAGTTGTTGTATGAGATGATCATGTTTTGTAAAAGTTATCGGCAACTGGCAGGAGCCTTATGGTTGTCGCTTTATTGTATGAAATACAATCGCCATGTAATTGCTTTACTTTATCACTATGCGGTAGCGATAGTCGTAGAAGCAATAGTTGGCGAGACGACAATGATGCTACGATGGAGATCAAGGTGTCAAGCAGGTGACGATGGAGATTATGACGGTGCTTTGGAGATGGAGATCAAAAGCACAAGATGATGATGGCTATATCATGCCACATATTGAATTGCATGTGATGTTAATCCTTTTATGCATCTTATTTTGCTTAGGACGGCGGTAGCATTATAAGATGATCCCTTACTAAATTTCAAGGTATAAGTGTTCTCCCTGAGTATGCACCGTTGCGACAGTTCGTCGTGCCGAGACACCACGTGACGATCGGGTGTGATAAGCTCTATGTTCAAATACAACGGGTGCAAGCCAGATTTGCACACACGGAATACTTGGGTTAAACTTGACGAGCCTAGCATATACAGATATGGCCTCGGAACACTGGAGACCGAAAGGTCAATCGTGAATCATATAGTAGATATGATCAACATAGAGATGTTCACCATTGAAAACTACTCCATCTCACGTGATGATCGGACATGGTTTAGTTGATATGGATCACGTGATCATTTAGATGACTCGAGGGATGTCTACCTAAGTGGGAGTTCTTAAGTAATATGATTATTTGAACTTTAATTTATCATGAACTTAGTCCAGATAGTATTTGCAAATTATGTTGTAGATCAATAGCTCGCGTTGTAGCTCCCCTATGTTTTTGATATGTTCCTAGAGAAAACTAAGTTGAAAGATGATAGTAGCAATGAAGCGGACTGGGTCCGTGATCTGAGGATTATCCTCGTTGCTGCACAGAAGACTTATGTCCTTGATGCACCGCTAGGTGACAGACCTATTGCAGGAGCAGATGCAGACATTATGAATGTTTGACAAGCTCGGTATGATGACTACTTGATAGTTTAGTGCACCATGCTTTACGGCTTAGAACCAGGACTTCAAAAATGTTTTGAACGCCACGGATCATATGAGATGTTCCAAGAGTTGAAATTGGTATTTCAGACTCATGCCCATGTCGAGAGGTATGAGACCTCTGACAAGTACTTTGCCTACAAGATGGAGGAGAATAGTTCAACCAGTGATCATATGCTCAGAATGTCTGGGTACTACAATCGCTTGAATCAAGTGGGAGTTAATCTTCCAGATAAAATAGTGATTGACAGAGTTCTCTAGTCACTATCACCAAGTTACTAGAACTTCGTGATGAACTATAATATGCAAGGGATGAAAAAACGATTTCCAAGCTCTTCGCGATGCTGAAATCGGCAAAGGTAGAAATCAAGAAATAGCATCAAGTGTTGATGGTTGACAAGACCACTAGTTTCAAGAAAAAGGGCGAGGGAAAGAAAGGGAACTTCAAGAAGAATAGCAAGCAAGTTACTACTCCCGTGAAGAAGCCCAAAGATGTACCTAAGCCTGAAACTGAGTGCTTCTACTGCAAAGGAAATGGTCACTGGAAGCGGAATTGCCCCAAATACTTGGCGGATAAGAAGGATGGCAAAGTGAACAAAGATATATTTGATATACATGTTATTGATGTGTATTTTACTAGTGTTCATAGTAGCCCCTGGGTATTTGATACTGGTTCAGTTGCTAACATTAGTAACTCGAAACAGGAGTTGCAAAATGAACAGAGACTAGTTAATAACGAGGTGATGATGTGTGTTGGAAGTGATTCCAAGGTTGATAAGATCACCATCGCACACTCCCTTTACCTTCGGGATTAGTGTTGGACCTAAAATAAATGTTATTTGGTGTTTGCGTTGAGCATGAATATGATTGGATCATGTTTATTGCGATACGGTTATTCATTTAAGTCAGAGAATAATTGTTGTTCTGTTTACATGAATAAAACCTTCTATGGTCATACACCCAATGTAAATGGTTTATTGAATCTCGATCGTGGTGATACACATATTCATAATATTGATGCCAAAAGATGCAAAGTTGATAATGATAGTGCAACATATTTGTGGCACTGCCGTTTAGGTCATATTGGTGTAAAGCGCATGAAGAAACTCCATGCTGATGGACTTTTGGAATCACTTGATTATGAATCATTTGATGCTTGCGAACCATGCCTCATGGGCAAGATGACTAAGACTCCGTTCTCCGGAACAATGGAGCGAGCTACGGACTTATTGGAAATAATACATACCGATGTATGCGGTCCGATGAGTGTTGAGGCTCGCGGCGGGTATCGTTATTTTTTAACCTTCACGGATGATTTGAGCAGATATGGGTATATCTACTTAATGAAAAATAAGTCTGAAACATTTGAAAAGTTCAAAGAATTTCAGAGTGAAGTGGAAAATCATCGTAACAAGAAAATAAAGTTTCTACGATCTGATCACGGAGGCGAATATTTGAGTTACGAGTTTGGTCTTCATTTAAAACAATGCGGAATAGTTTCGCAACTCACGCCACCTGGAACACCACAGCGTAATGGTGTGTCCGAACGTCGTAACTGTACTTTATTGGATATGGTGCGATCTATGATGTCTCTTACCGATTTACCACTATCGTTTTGGGGTTATGCATTAGAGACAGCTGCATTCACATTAAATAGGGCACCATCTAAATCCGTTGAGACGACACCATATGAACTGTGGTTTGGCAAGAAACCTAAGCTGCCGTTTCTTAAAGTTTGGGGTTGCGATGCTTATGTAAAAAAGCTTCAGCCTGATAAGCTCGAACCCAAATCGGAGAAGTGCGTCTTCATAGGATACCCAAAAGAAACTGTTGGGTACACCTTCTATCACAGATCCGAAGGCAAGATATTTGTTGCTAAGAATGGATCCTTTCTAGAGAAGGAGTTTCTCTCAAAAGAAGTGAGTGGGAGGAAAGTAGAACTTGATGAGGTAGTGGTACCTTCTCTTGAATTGGAAAGTAGTTCATCACAGAAATCAGTTCCAGTGATTCCTACACCAATTAGTGAGGAAGCTAATGATGATGATCATGAAGCTTCAGATCAAGTTACTACAGAACCTCGTAGGTCAACCAGAATTCGTTTCGCACCAGAGTGGTACGGTAATCCTGTTCTGGAAGTCATGTTACTAGACCATGACGAACCTACAAACTATGAGGAAGCGATGATGAGCCCAGATTCCGCGAAATGGCTTGAGGCCATGAAATCTGAGATGGGATCCATGTATGAGAACAAAGTGTGGACTTTGATTGACTTGCCCGATGATCGGCAAGCCATTGAGAATAAATGGATCTTCAAGAGGAAGATGGACGCTGATAGTAGTGTTACTATCTACAAAGCTCGACTTGTCGCAAAAAGTTTTTCGACAAGTTCAAGGTGTTGACTACGATGAGATTTTCTCACTCATAGCGATGCTTAAGTCTGTCCGAATCATGTTAGCAATTGCCACATTTTATGAAATCTGGCAAATGGATGTCAAAACTGCAATCCTTGATGGATTTATTAAAGAAGAGTTGTATACGATACAACCAGAAGGTTTTATCAATCCTAAAGGTGCTAACAAAGTGTGCAAGCTCCAGCGATCCATCTATGGACTGGTGCAAGCATCTCGGAGTTGGAATATACGCTTTGATAAGTTGATCAAAGCATATGGTTTTATACAGACTTACGGTGAAGCCTGTATTTACAAGAAAGTGAGTGGGAGCTCTGTAGCATTTCTGATATTATATGTGGATGACATATTGTTGATTGGAAATGATATAGAATTTCTGGATAGCATAAAAGGATACTTGAATAAGAACTTTTCAATAAAAAGGACCTCGGTGAAGCTGCTTAAGTATTGAGCATCAAGATCTATAGGGATAGATCGAGACGCTTAATAGGACTTTCACAAAGCACATACCTTGACAAGATTTTGAAGAAGTTCAAAATGGATCAGTCAAAGAAGGAGTTCTTGCCTATGTTACAAGGTGTAAAATTGAGTAAGACTCAAAACACGACCACGACAGAAGATAGAAAGAGAATGAAAGTCATTCCCTATGCCTCAGTCATAGGTTCTATAAAGTATGCCATGCTATGTACCAGACCAGTTGTGTACCTTGCTATGAGTTTAGCAAGGAGGTATGATAGTGATCCAGGAGTGGATCACTGGATAGCGGTCAAAGTTATCCTTAGTTACCTAAGAGGACTAAGGAAATATTTCTCGGTTATGGAGGTGATAAAGAGTTCATCGTAAAGAGTTACGTCGATGCAAACTTTAACACCGATCTGGATGACTCTGAGTCTCAATCTGGATACATATTGAAAGTGGGAGCAATTAGCTAGAGTAGCTCCATGCAGAGCATTGTAGACATAGAAATTTGCAAAATACATACGGATCTGAATATGGCAGACCCGTTGACTAAACCTCTCTCACAAGCAAAACATGATCACACCTTAGTAAACCCTTTGGGTGTTGGTCACATGGCGATGTGAACTATTGGTGTTAATCCCATGGCGATGTGAACTAGATTATTGACTCTAGTAAACCCTTTTGGGTGTTGGTCACATGGCGATGTGAACTATTGGTGTTAATCACATGGCGATGTGAACTAGATTATTGACTCTAGTGCAAGTGGGAGACTGAAGGAAATATGCCCTAGAGGCAATAATAAAGTTATTATTTATATTTCCTTATATCATGATAAATGTTTATTATTCATGCTAGAATTGTATTAACCGGAAACTTGATACATGTGTGAATACATAGACAAAACAAAGTGTCCCTAGTATGCCTCTACTTGACTAGCTCGTTGATCAAAGATGGTTAAAAGTTTCCTAACCATAGACATGTGTTGTCATTTGATAAACGGGATCACATCATTAGGAGAATGATGTGATGGATGAGACCCATCCGTTAGCATAGCATTATGATCATTAAGTTTATTGTTGTTGCTTTCTTTATGACTTATACATATTCCTCTGACTATGAGATTATGCAACTCCCGAATACCGGAGGAACACTTTGTGTGCTATCAAACATCACAACGTAACTGGGTGATTATAAAGATGCTCTACAGGTGTCTCCGAAGGTGTTTGTTGGGTTGGCATAGATCAAGATTAAGATTTGTTACTCCATGTATCGGAGAGGTATCTCTGGGCCCTCTCGGTAATGCACATCATATGAAGCCTTGCAAGCATTGTGACTAATGAGTTAGTTACGGGATGATGCACTACCGAACGAGTAAAGAGACTTGCCGGTAACGAGATTGAACTAGGTATGATGATACCGACGATCGAATCTCGGGCAAGTAACATACCGATGACAAAGGGAATAACGTATGTTGTTATGCAGTTTGACCGATAAAGATCTTCGTAGAATATGTAGGAGCCAATATGAGCATCCAGGTTCCGCTATTGGTTATTGACCGGAGATGTGTCTCAGTCATGTCTACATAATTCTCGAACCCGTAGGGTCTGCACGCTTAACGTTCGATGACGATTTATATTATGAGTTATGTGATTTGATGACCAAAGATAGTTCGGAGTCCCGGATGAGATCACGGACATGACGAGGAGTCTCGAAATGGTCGAGAGGTAAAGATCGATATATTGGAAGGCTATATTCGGACATCGGAAAGGTTCCGAGTGATTCGGGTATTTTTCGGAGTACCGGAGAGTTACGGGAATTCGCCGGGGGAAGTAGTGGGCCTTAATGGGCTATACGGGAAAGGAGAGAAGGGCCTCAAGGGGTGGCCACGCGCCCCCCATGGGCTGGTCCGAATTGGACTAGGAGGGGGCGGCGCCCCCCTCCTTCCTTCTCCCCTCTTCCTCCTTCCCTCCTTCTCCTACTAGGAATAGGAAAGAGGAGGGGAATCCTACTTGGACTGGGGAGTCCTAGTAGGATTCCCCACACCTGGCGCGCCCCCCTTGGGCCGGCCACCTCTTCCCTCCCCTCCTTTATATACGTGGTCAGGGGGCACCCCAATAGCACACCAAAGTTTCTCTTAGCCGTGTGCGGTGCCCCCCTCCACAGTTACACACCTCGGTCATATCGTTGTAGTGCTTAGGCGAAGCCCTGCGCCGGTAACTTCATCATCACCGTCGCCACGCCATCGTGCTGACGGAACTCTCCCTCAGCCTCAACTGGATCAAGAGTATGAGGGACGTCATCGAGCTGAACGTGTGCTGAACACGGATGTGCCGTACGTTCGGTACTTGGATCGGTTGGATCGCGAAGAAGTTCGACTACATCAACCGCGTTACTAAACGCTTCCGCTTTCGGTCTACGAGGGTACGTGGACACACTCTCCCCGCTCGTTGCTATGCATCACATAGATAGATCTTGCGTGATCGTAGGTAATTTTTTTGAAATACTGCGTTCCCCAACAGTGCAATCATGAGCAAAGTTAGCCGTACAAGATTCATTATTTAACTCAATATGAGGGATGGAAGTAAGAGCCTTAATGGTTGTAGCTTTAAGCTAAGCATAAGACTCGGTAAGGGCAATGAGGTCACCTTTGACAACCTTGGAACAAGTCACAAGGATCTCATGTTCCTCAACAAGTCTCGTGTGATCAACTAGAAGCTTTTCAACCCTAACCTTAAGGGCATCTTTGTTCTCGAGAGCAAGTTGCAAAGCATCATTGGTTTTAACAAAGTCAATTTGATGAGAAGACACGGCTTCCTCAAATGATGCTCTCATGACACTCTCTTCATGTAGTTCGTGCTCGAGGAGTTCGACTCTCTCTTTTTCCTCTATGAGGAGGTTTTCAACGTTCTCAATAAAATCATCGCGTTCGGCGAGTGACTTAAGGAGATTGCCGAAACGAGCATGAGCTTCACCATGAAGAGTTTTCATGAAAGCCATCAAGGATTCCTCATCATTATCCACACCATCATCACACTCATCCTCCACTACCTCACATGAGATATTGGAAGTGTGGATGGCGGGTTTTAGAGATTTGGACTTGTTTTTACCTCTTTGGCCATGAGGCAACGATGAGTGAACGACTTGTCTTCATTGGGAGAGTCGAAGAGGCCAATGGTGGAGGAGGAGGTAGTGGCATGCACGGCAATGGCGGCCGTGCCCACTTGATCATCATCACCGTCATCTTCATCTCCAGATATGTACTCCTCATGAACAAGAGCCTTGTCCTCTTTCCTCTTGGTGAACTTGGTGAACCTCTTCTTCTTGAGCACAAGCTTCTCGGACTTGTCTTCACGTCTCTCATATGGGCAATCATGCACAAAATGTCTTGGGCTATCACAATTGTAGCATTTCCTTCGTCCAAACGATCTTCCTTGAAGATTCTTCCCTTTGTTTGCCATGGCCCCGGAATATTTCTTGACCAAAAGAGCCAAGTCTTCCGCAAAGTCATTTGCCGGGCAAGAGGTGTCAACATCTTCCGCACAAGTCTCTTCAAGCACATCTTCTTCCCTAGAGGATTGAGCAACAACTTTCTTGGCCTTTAATGCAAGATTTGAATTCTTGGTTGCTTGAGCAATGGCAAAGGTCTTCTTGGACTTGGTCTCTAAAAGTACATGAGTGGAGAAGGTGGATACTACTTGTGCCGTGGTTAACTTGTGGTAGTCCGGGCATTTATGTATCATCATCACCATGGTGTGTTCCGTGAGAACCATAGCATCAATGAATTTGTCCTTAATGAAATCATCATTTGCCCAAGTGCACCCAAAGGTTCTCAAATTGAGCACAAGAGACTTTAGCCTTCGGTACACCTCTTCCGCGGACTCACCCTCATTTCTCACAAATAGGTTGACTTCTTGCTTGAGCAAAGCCAACCGTGATCTTCGAATTGCTTCATCACCTTCGAGGGCCTCCTCAAGGCAATCCCAAATTTCCTTGGCGGTCTTGAGTAGAGCAATGGAGTCACTATAGTCATCGGTCACTGCAGTGCGCAACATGTTGTGGGCGGTAGCATTGAGTTGATCATCAACCGCTTCTCTTGGAGTGAGATTCATGGGATCCTTGGGGTTGAAACCGTTGACCACAATCCACCATAGTTGTGTAGAAGCACTGCGAATGTGAGACTCCATATCTAGCTTCCACTTAGCAAACGCGTTAGCTTTCAAAGGGGGCGGAGGCCCAACAGGATTAATGCGAGGGTGCTGCAAGGGTTGAGGTGAGTAAAAGGGTTCCACGGCATTGTACTTGGGAACTTGAGTGCGAGCCGGGGATGCAAGGGGTTCTCTCGAATCATCCGCATCGTGAACCGCATTTGGATCAAATGAGTTTGAGGCGGATGTCGAGGGCTTTAAGCGAGCATCAATTTCCTCCTTGACCGAGGAATGACCTTCTTTCAACATCGCGGTTTTGAGGTCCGCAAACATTGAAAGAATGTCGGCCGCGGTTAAGGGGGCACCCGGGTTAATGGGGGCGACGGGAGCAACGACTGGAGCAACAAGTGCGTCAGCCGCGGCGGGGGGTAGGTTTTGACCATCCTCCGCAAGTAGTGCGCCACCTCCCTCATTCCCTAGATCGTCCATATCCTCTAAGGTTGTAAAACCTTATAATAGAGCACGAGGCTCTGATACCAATTGAAAGGATTGATACGGTCGACTAGAGGGGGGGGTGAATAGGAGACTACTAATTTTACACTTTCTTGTCAATTTTAAGGTTAAGCGGATAAATAGGGTTCACTAGATATGCAACTAGGTGAACACAACCTATATGACAAGCAAGCTCCAAGCAAGTAAGCTAGGCAACAATCTAATTAGCAAGCCAACTAGCATACAACGCAAAGTAAAGAGCGGGAAAGGATGAACCACAAGTGAGACGAGGATGTGGATTTTATCCCGAAGTTCACTCTTCCTTGGGGAAGAGCTACTCTCCGTTTGGAGCGGTGCCGGAGCCAAGGCTTGCGGAATGCCACCGAAGGCTCACCGTAATCTCCTTCGAGTCACCCCCAACGGATGAGCCTCGAATCACTCGGGGTTGGTCTTGAAGGCGACCACCACACCTTTACAAACTTCTCCGGAGCACACCACAAGCAAGGAAGCTTCCGGAGGAACCTCTAACCGCCTAGGAGCCCAAGCTCGAAGAGTAACAAGTCAATGGTGGACTAATATTGTGGGGAACACAATTTGGTTTGGTCAAAGTGTAGATCGGGTCTTGCTCTCCCAATCCCCAAAGTTTCAACAAGTTTGGGTGGAGGGATTGAGAGTAATGAGCAAATGGAGGTGTAGCAATGGTGGAGCTCAACAAGACATTAGGGTTGAAGGTTGGAGGTGGAAGAAGGGGGCTTATATAGTGTTCATGGCCGTGTGGGGATTTCTACCCGTTGGACCCCGTGCGCACGGGCCAAGTCAGCCCCGTGCGCACGGGGTGTCCAGTGGAATTCCAACCACCCCGTGCGCACGGGGGTCTAGGACCCCGTGCGCACGGGGTGTCTAGTGATTTTCAACCACCCCATGCGCACGGGGGTCCAGGACTCCGTGCGCACCGGGTGCCCAGTAAATTTTGGGGTACCCCGTGCGCACGGGGGTCAGAGACCCCGTGCACATGTGGTGTCCAGAAACTTACTGAAGAATCTCACAGGACACCGTGACAAAGCACAACACAACAAGGAATAATGATGGAGGTGTAGGAGGGCAGGTGTATGAATATAGGAGGCATTCCCACACGACATTTATTCCACGATGACCCCTCTTGATAGTGCGGTTTTTCCTACGACTCAAATCGAACCAAACAAAAACCTTCGAGCCGCCGGTAAACCACGCCTTGACCTTTTTGAATTGGGGGGGGGGGGGGGGGGGGGTCACAAACTCACGGAATCTTCATGGAACCAATATCCTGAGATAGACTTTAGCAACCGATATTAGTTCCACTAACCATATTGTCATCACACCAAAATATACTTAAGTGCCACATGCACTTTCAGGGGCAAACGTGCATTCATGCCCCTCTTAAGTTTTCCCCCCGGTCCGCTCCTTCTGTTGACCTTGCAACTCTTCGTGTAGCGTCTGGCGAACACGAAGTACACAGTGAAGTCGCCAATCCACGGAGGTGGCCTTGTTGACTGCGCTGATGATGATGTCGTTGAAGTAGTTGTCGAGCGACATGGACATCATGCACATCACGCTCCCAAAGCTCTTGAACTCGTCGAGCATCTCCCCATTGAAGAACTCGAGCTGGCCCACATACAACACCACCTCTGACATGTCGATCCGCGCATACTGCGATACCTGCCATATGATGTGCAGCTCACGGCTGTTTGCGGTGGTTGCGCTAGCCTTCCTGAAGTGCTCGACCGTTCCAGCGATGGCCATTGCCATTGCGCCGAGGACCAGGCCAAGGCCCTTTCGCACAGACGCCGACAAATAGCCATAATTATTATGCTGAATTTTGGCCTTTACTTTCTGGTGCACTGGCCGTGTTTTGCATTTTTTTTCTTGTTATATGTTGCGAGCAAGTTGGGTTGTATATTGCCGAAGCTTTGGACTTTACTTTTCTGTAGTTCTACTTTATAACTAAATTGGGTTGTGAACCTTGGTTTCATTTGATTATGGAACAGAGGAGGGGTTGGGGGGCTCTGTGCCCTGATGATCTAATAGAATGAAGGGATTATGCCCATATTTTAGTTTATATGGATGCTTGGCTTGTTAGTTCATGAATATGGTCGTACGTTCTTGCTTGTCTTAAGCTTTTCCTTGGGTCAGCTGCTGGGTAATGAAACCAGGGTGGGGTCAGAGCCCCCCTAGATCTAAAAGTACAAAATGTTTATGCCCATATATTTTAGTTTACATGGATGCTTGACTTGTTAGTTCATGAATGTGGTCATACATTCTTTCCACCTCCCAAGTTTTTCCCCGGGTCTGCCCCTACCACTTAGTCTCGGAGAGTATGGCGAGCAGGAAGTAGAACTTGTCGAGGTGGCCCTCGTTCAGGTTAAAATCCGCGAAACCTTTAAAAACCCGGACTATATATTCGGGAGCCGTGGGACTCTCGGAAGCGGTGACACTCTTAAGTGTTTCGGCTACTGGACGTATTTAAAAAACATCGTTGTGTGACGTTGTCGAGTGTATGGCGACCTTCACTAGTAGGCCGTCGGACCCCGTTGCTAAGGATACCCCTAATTGGAATTGATTCTTGAACATCAACATATGTTTTTTATATTTCCAAAAAACAAAGATTTTAAATTTTTTGCACTTTCAGAATTACTTGAATGTTTTCAAAGTGAATGAATACTTCTTAAATTACATTATAAAAAATTAAAGCACGTGAATATTTTTCAAAATGTATTGAACCTTTTTTCAGTAACGTAGACATTTTTTGAATAGTGTGAACGTTATGCTTCAAGTACGTGAACACCTTTTAAAACAATGTGAGCATTTCTTGTGTACAACCTGGACTTTTGTTACAAGCTTGTGAACTTTCTTTTTTCTAAAACAACGTTAACATATTTTGGAAAAACAAGCCCCCTTTTTACAAAAAAATATGCATGGACCACGTGACACATGTGGTAAGCAATCCAAACAATTCAAAAAAAAAAGTGCATGGACAATTTCTGTTTCAAAACATTAACAACTTTTCGACAAATGTAAACTTTTCATTAAGCATTCGGGACCTTAGGAACAAATCCCAAAGGAAGGCAAAATGGGCCGGGGCCCATTTAACATTAGACTAATTTTCTTTCCTATTCATTTCATTTCTGTTTGTTTCCTTTTTTAGTTTGTTTCTGTTTTCTTTCCAAATCTCCAGTTTCTACTGGTTTCTTTTTTTAGTCCGCATTCTCCATTTTTATTATTTTATTTTCATTTTTCCTTTTAACACTATCTTATATAAAATATAGAATGCATCCTCAATTTTTTTTAAATCAAGTATTTTAAAAGTGTTCATAAATTGCAAAAAATATTCTCACAATTTGGAAAGAAAATCATGAATCTAAAAATATTTGTGAATCTAAATAGTCTTCATGAATTTAACAAAATTGTTGAATTTTGACAAATCTTCGTGTATTTTTCATATTTTCATTATTTTCCAAATCATTTTTAATGTTTGGGTTATTTAGAAAATGTTCTTAGTATTTAAAAAATATTAATGATTTATTTCAAAATATTCTTAAGTTTTAAATATGTTCATGAATTTTAAATGTTAAAATAAAAAAATAGAAAAGCATGAAAAAGAAGAGGAACTTTTAAAATAAACAAAATGCGAAAAGAAAGAAAACAGAAAAGGAAAAAGGAAAAGAATTGCAGAATTCAAAAGAAAAATGATACAAAACTAAAAGAAAAACCCAGCTAAAATCTACACGAAAGAAAAAAAAAAACCATTCCTAAAAAAGGAAAACCAAACGCACTTGTCGCGTGCGTAAGGATGCGAAGGTGGCGTAAATGGGTTGACCCTGGTCGCATGCTCATATGTGTTCGAGAGACAATTTGATACAGCTAGATGATACCTCGTGCGTTGCAGCAGGAATCGGTTTCTATATACTTTCGTGATATTCGATTATTTTGAACATGAATATTAGGATGAATATGAAAACTAGAAATAAAAATACATATGGTTTATTGTATTTAATTATTGAGGTGATCTTTCTTTCATACATGTTTGCATGTTAGGGTACGTCTTTTTCATGCATGTTTACAGGATAAGGTGGTGTGTGTGTGTGTGTGTGCATATTGAAACAAATAGGTTAACGAGACTAGCTATTTAGATATAGAAGATAAGTGTTGGAGTTCCTAAGGATCCACCGAACTCCTAGACAAAACTCAAAGGCCAAAGGCACTAAACTTCGTAGGGTTGAAGTCCTAAGGAACATGAATACCAGTTCTTATTACTAAAAGAAAGTTGTAGGGCTTCCCGTATCGCTTTCCTTTTAAAAAATCATACATGCTCAATCAACAATAAGCAGCGAACATCGGGAACTTTACATGTTTCGATCTACAACAACTTCATATGGATCACGTCGAAGATGGAGATGAAGACAGTGTTGTGGATGAAGATGGTGGTGGAGAGGATGCTCCCTGGTTTGCATTGATGTTGGTGATAGTTATGACTATTCATTCTCCCTAGTCGTCGGGGGGAGGTGACAGATCCAACAAAAACCAGCCACATTGGGGAGAAGGAAGGGCTCTTGCTCCACCGCCACATAAAATTCCGTCAAAAAATCTGGGTAAGCCTCCAACTGGTCCAATTCTACAATGAAACATTGTTTAAGATAACATATGGTCAAGATGATCAAATGAAGTCAAGAATTGGACTATTCATCCTCTAAATTCATGGTGTAAAACCGTCTTTTGTGATGTCTCTATTAGACCTTCGTCTTTCATTATGTTACAACTCATTTTGGGGGTTTGCATTTTGTACTTGTAGTTCTGCATGAAGTGGATATTCTCCTCTTAGCAACTCTAACCGATCCCCTATACCCAGTTAGTGGAGTAAAAATTATGGTTTACTCCTCTAACCGGCATCTAGTCGATCTCTTATAATCTTTAGATGAGTAATTTTTTTACTCCACGGCCTCGCCGAGGACTAAATATACTCGATCGAGCACGTATAGAGAATAAATCTCGTGGCTCCCGTCGCCCCCTTCGTGTCGCCCTGGCCAGCGGCCTGACTGTCGCCGCTGTAACCCACCTGCCCTGCTACTGCTTGCCGACGCGCCCGCGTGGAAGCGCGAGAGCGTGAGCTGGTCCCCGCCGACACCAACAGCCACACGGCCGCCCTCAGCCCCAGCCATGGCGGCCTGCTCCCCGCCTTCACCGCACCCGGCATCCTCCTCCCCGACAGCCACTTCGCGAGCTCCTGCCCTCTCGTCGTCACTTTCTTTCCGGGGGAATAAAGCTCTGTCGGATGGCGTGAGCTGGTCCCCGCCAATGCCTGAAGCAGCCTTGCCGGTCTCCGACGTGTTGCTGCATAGGGACCTGCTGCTACTGCTTGCCGGCGCAGGGTGTGGCCTGGTGGTCAGCCGGTATGGCGGCGAAGGCGGACGGGTCGAGGGAGGGGAGCTCGTCGATGGCGGCGTTGATGAGCCAATCAACGGCCTTGCTGGGCTGGTTGAACCCGAGGCGGTCGTGCTGGTCGTAGAGCCACTTTTGTCTTTTCTCATGTGCGGTCGGTGGCGCGTCGCCGGCGTGGTCACCATCGTCGCTGCTCGCCACTGAGACGCATAGCAAGTATTTCACGAAATGCTTAAGCCAATTGTAAGTTTTAGTCCGCTAAGTTAAAGGAATCGGTTAGAAAGACACTTTTTTTAGAAGCAAATGTACTCCTCTAAAAGATATCCGCAGTTTACTCTAAATTTTAAGAGATCGGCTAGAGTTGCTCTAATAAGTTTGTTGGCTGTTTGAATACAATGGCCATATGTGTGGCCAAACTTTTAACTAATAGATACTGAGCATGCTCTATCCAATACAATGCTTGGTTTCCGTCACGTGTTTCTTTTGCTATGCATTGTTCATCAAAATGGTGAGAATTTTTCTTTACTTATATGGATGCATGTTTTTTTCTTTTTTTCAGGGTCCATAATTTGAGACGGTATAGTGTACAAAGTAACCATTTCACTTCAGAAAGGGCAGAAATGACACTTCACCTGAATTCTCTCTCGGGTTCGAACCATAAGTGTTATTTTTGATTTCGTTGTGTTGTACTTGTAGCGAAGAAATCGATTTGAAGTTATATATATAGTGTGCATGGTTTGTTGCAAACCGGAACCAACAGGAACAAAGAAAGTTATGCATACAAATGAAGTGCACTGTCCATGCATGCATACAAATGAAGTGGTAGCAGACTAGTCAGTGGTACAGGGAACATAAGTGACACTGGCCAAAAATGCCAAGAAACGAACACATCGACACAAGCGTACATGCCATCGTAGTTGCACATCCTGCAGCATGCTTATTCTTTAGTCGTAGCAGCAGCCAGCCACCGCCGATCCCATGCATGTCCTATCATCAACGAGAGACCCGTCGCGCGCGCTGAACGTACGTACCAATGCTCGTGCATGAAGTCTCCGATCTCAAGAACCACCGCAGCCAGGCGGCCGTCGAGAGAGGCCGCCGAGTCACGCGTGGCATGCCTCCTCGTCGTCCACGCTCCCTTCCTCCTCGTCGTCGCTCCGCCCGTCCACCTTGCAGCTCTTCCTGTAGCGGCCGGCGAACACCAGGTACACCGCGAAGTCGGCGACGGAGAGTATGGCGAGCAGGAAGTAGAACTTGTTGAGGTGGCCCTCGTTCAGGTCCGCCGGGATCCAGCCCGGCCGCCCGTCCACGGCGGTGACCTTGGTCACCGCGCTGACTATGATGTCGCTGAAGTAGTTGCCGAGCGACATGGACATCATGCACAGCGCGCTGCCGAAGCTCTTGAACCCGTCGGGCATCTCGCCGTTGAAGAACTCGAGCTGGCCCACGTACATCATCACCTCCGACACGCCGATCAGCGCGTACTGCGGCACCTGCCATACGATGTGCAGCTCGCTGCTGTTCGCCGTGGTCGCGCTGGCCTTCCTGAAGTGCTCCACCGTGCCGGCGGTGGCCATGGCCATTGCGCCGAGGACCAGGCCGAGGCCCATCCTCTGCAGCTCGGTGGGTCCGGTCGAGCGTCCAGTGAACCGTGCCAGGAACGGGCAGATGGCCCGCCGGTACAGGAAGATGGTGGCCGCGACGGTGAGGATGTCGAAGGCCGACATGCTGGAGGCCGGGATGGAGAAGCCGCCCAAAGGTGTGGTCCGGCGCATCGCGGCTCCCTGCACGACGAAGAGCGACGCCATCTGGGTGAAGACGACGGAGTAGAGGATGGTGCAGACCCAGATAGGGAGGATCCGCAGGATGCTCTTCACTTGCTCCACCTGCGTCACCGTGCACAGCTTCCACTGGTCGCGCGTTTTGCTGCAGGTGGCGAGCTTGGAGTTGGTGTCCTCGGTGGTGAGCGCCGCGCGGTCCAAGAACCTGAAGCCTTTAGTGTGCGGAAGCTTCCTTGCGCCGGCGTCCGTCTTGTCGTCGCCCTCGTACAGGATCTCCACGTCGGGCGACACGCCGCCGGACCTCCAGCTCCTGCAGGCGGCGGAGGCGACCTGGCAGATGCTGGCCATGGGGTTGCCGCAGGGCTGCGCGTGGCGGTACTGGGGCGTCCCGCTGAGGAAGAGCAGCAAGGCGGTGGCGGCGGCGCCGGTGGAGGCCCAAAACCCGAGAACCCATTTGCCATGGTCCTGGAGGTAGCTGAGGAAGGTGTTGGAGAAGAGCGAGCCGAGGTTGAGCGCCAGGTAGAAGTAGCTGAAGAAGGAGACCTTGGAGTGCGCCTCGGCGGGGTCCTCCTCGTCGAACTGGTCGGCCCCGAAGGTGGCGATGTTGGGCTGGTAGCCGCCGTTGCCGAAGGCGATCATGTATAGCGCGATGTAGAAGATCCCCATCTCCGTGCCGGAGTGCGAGGCGCAGGGCGTGTGCTCCGTGCCGCACCCGACCGGCCTGATGAGGTATAGCCGCGAGGAGAGCGACAGCAGCCCGAGCCCCTGTAGAAAGGCGCACAGCTCATCATCAGCCCGGCCGCGCGCATGGTACCACGTACTACGTACGTACGTCCCTGATGTGCACCGCGACAGTGATCGCCCATCGATCGCGTGTACAAAACCTAGAGAAGTTGATCGAGGTACGTAGGAGTAGACTTACGAGGACGAAGATGGCCTGGAAGATGGCGCAGGTCTTGTAGCGGCCCCAGTAGGAGTCGCTGAGGAAGGCGCCGATGAGGGAGAACATGTAGACGGTGCCCGTCCACTTGCTCACGTTGTTGGCCGCGTCGCCGTTGCTCTGCTGCACCACCCTCGTCAGGAACAGCACCAGGTTCACGTTCACGCCGAAGAAGGCCATCGTCGCCAGGCCCTGGTTCACTGCAAATCAAAACACCTATCAGATCAAATCAAATCAAATCACCACCGCCAAGAGCACGTCCTGTTCTCATATACAAAAGCTAATTAATGGATGCTGGCTAACCACGCGACGACACGCACACAAACCGGCACAGTGCCAACGAAAGCGTAAAATGTACAACGAAAACGAAATCGCCTTTCCACGCTTCCCCCTGACGGCAACGTGGAGCGCCGACTGATCAACCGAAGCGCGTCACTTCAGTGCCAATAATAACTTACAGTTGTGGCAGCTAGCTAGGAGAGCGCCAACACTGTCGTCCAACCAACCACATAGCCAGCCAGCCAGCGCTACAGATGGATCGGCCGATGGCAATTGCTGGTTGCTAGATCGTATGGATGATACGTCTGCTGTCTCGTGATGCTGCTGCCCTGAATTAGCATTCGTAAATGCGCCCGGCGAGCCTCCCCCGTGGCAGGGAATCCCCAGTTCCGGGCGCTGCATGGCCGATGTCACCTCAGCATGCAGAATTCCGCAAAAGGGCCTGGTGTCTACCAGCTGCTTTGAGGCAAAACGTCACCTCAGATCGATGGACTTGCACTACCACAAGCAAGTAGGTATGTGCCACTGCACTACTCCTACGTATCATATATAGCGGCGTAAAGTTCGCTGGGAAAAAAGCCTGGTTATCAAATCTTTTTCTTTCTGCTAGTGCTTTTCTAGTGGAAGGAAGTTAGGAAGGAACGAGATGGTGATCAGCAGATAATATATGCAGCTGGTGGGGAGAAATCCTTGCTGTTTTTCGCCTAAAGAAAAGATGATGAAATTAATTACCGAGAATAAGGCCTCCGGCGAGCCATCCTCCCGACTTGCCCTTCACCGCCGGCCGCCCCTTGATGTCCACGGAGCCGTCGAGGGTGTACTCGCGGAGCTTCTCCTCGGCGGCCCTCCTCTCCGCCGCGGCCTCGCCGCCCATGGCGATCACCCTCATCTTCAGCTCTCCCTCGTTCGCAGACTGCAGCCATACATCGCATCGAGTGACATACTGTTAGTTTCGCCAGCAGAATCTTATATCCAACAATATAGCACAAAGCAAGACGAAACTGAACCCTGCTGGCTAGCTAGCTACAGCCACGTAGAGAAGATAACTAGGAACGAGGTAGAGGTAGAGCATACGGTAGATTCTAACCATTTCTCACTTCCTCGCTGGATCTCCTCAGCAGTCGGCCTCCGTCGAATAATGCAACGAGAGAAGCTGAGAGGCTGCTGCTGCTGCGAGGAGGAGGCCGAGCAAGAAGGCAAAGAGAGAGAGAGAGAGAGAGAGAGAGAGAGAGCAAGAGACGAGGCGAGGCGATGAGGTAGCTGCTTTGCTTCTCTGCGGGGAGGAGCCGCTGGTGCGCTTTATAGAGCCCGCCGCCGGGCTTTGGTAGGGTGTGCAGAATGGAAAAGCTAGCGAGGAAGGGCAGTGTGCGTGGCCTGCTCCGCTCACATGAGGTCACTGGTTCAGGTATCTTAGGTAGATGGACGTCACGGCCGACGGCGACGCTCTATTTCTTTGTTTTTTTACTCCTTAGCTCCTCCTTTTGTTTTTCTGACCTGACCCGTCTCCAGCCAGCCAGAGAGCCCAGAGGCCAGAGGCCAGAGCCCATCATCGCACGGAAGAAATCCAGCTCGCTCTTCCTGCGTCCTGTGCGCTTTGCTCACTCGTCTCTGTCGTCGGGCGATGCGGTTGAAATTGAGCGCTCTCTGTTTCGGTAACTCCTGCAGGTGGTGGCTTCAGTAGTTGGTGGTACCAGTAGCCCGCGCAGCAAAAGTGAGTGATTTCACTCCCGGTCCATTTCGTCCGCGAAACGGGGCAAGAAGTGCGCGTGCGAGGCGTGCCCCCAATCTTTCCCTTTCTCTGCAAATCTCCTCGCAATATGATTGGCATTCCACAATTAGTAGGTAGTAGTAGGTACCGTGTATGCTTAGGAATGCTTAGCCGTGATCAACCCAGCATTCCTGCATCTAATCACATCCACATCCGCTTGCTTTCAGTAAATGGACGCCAGGCCTGGGGGTGCCGGTTGCTTGCTCCTGAATCGTGTGCGCTGCCGGTGCGATTCCTCCACGGAACAGCAATGGACTTCGCTACCTGTACTAGTATATTCCAAAGAAATGGTTCGGAATAAGAATAAGATCATCCGGCTTCTTGGTGTTTTTTTACAAGAACAGTTCTTGGTGTTTTCCCACGTGTCTGCATATGGAGAGATCGGAACGGATTACCACAGTGAATATTCCTGCAATTATTATTAGTAGTAGCATGCGCCTTTCTTGGAGATGGTAACAACCATATGCCTCTGGAAGTAGAAGCAGAGAATAAGAACAGGCTGGCCGTTCCAAAAATGCAGACGCAGCTAGCGTTTAGAGCGCTCGAGATAGCGGCATGAAGTTTACTGCTACGTAAGAGCATCTCCGACAGCCGCGCAACACGCGGCGCGCTGTTCGCGAGTTTTTGCGCGGCGAGAAGCACTTGCTCCAGCGGCCGCTGCAAAGTTTAGAGCGCGCGAGCCGCTTCAACAGACGCGCTAAACTGCAGCGCGTGTGAGCAGCCGGCGCTTGCTTTATGTTGCGTTTTGAAGGCGATGATGATATTTGAAACATCAAAACAAAGACATGGCATAGTTTAAAATCAACCAAACAAGTTTATGACATAGAAGTTCGCCGCCGCGTCCGTCGCACGCCCTGCAAGCTTCTTCCTCGACAGCCTAGAGGAGCCGTCCGCCGCCTTGTTCTTCTTCGCGGATACCTTGCACTTCTTCGACCGCGCCACATTTGGGAGCTTCGAGAGGGGGGCACGTGGCTTCACAACGGGCGCCGCGCGCGACGCCACCGGCCGCCGAGGTCGTCTGTGGCGGCATGAAAAGGCCGCGCGCGATGCCGGTGCTTGGAGGAGCACCGGCGGAGGCGAAGCCAAAGCTCCCCGCGCTAGGGTTGGCGGCGGCGGCGGAGGGGTCGCGGGTGTAGGAAGGGGTGAGGGGGGTGCCGGCGCGTCCGTCCATCGGGCCAATTCGCTGGCGGTGGCGCGGGCGGGACGAAAGTGGCGCGGCGGAGAGAGTGCGGCGCGAGCGCTCGAGTGTGCGGTGCGCGGAAGAGGGCGCACCAAATAAACGGCCCGCGATGGCGTTTCGGACCGCGCGCTGAACTCTTTATGCCGCGCGCGCGGTTATTGCGTCTCCGCTGAATCTCGCTGAGCGATTGCGCGCGCTAAAAACCAAAAAATTTCGGTGCGGCGTTTATATTGCGCCGGCTGTTGGAGATGCTCTAAAACGGCTCAAGCCGTGTGTGGACGAGAGCGGGAGCGTTCCCTGCTCGGCCGTTCGGTGTCGGAGGTTGCATCGACAGCCGTGGACCGGCGGCTCTTTACCGTTCGTTATCCGCGGTGCATTGGATGCCGGCCGGCCGTGTTCGGCCTGCTGCCTCGCCGTCAGAGAACAGTGCTTCTCCCTACGATTCTAAACCAAGAAGAACAGTCAACCACAGTGCGGGAATTGGCGCCCAAAATTACCCACAGTGTTGGCGTGTGTTACAGCTCATCGCGGGCGGGCTCAGGCCGCCATCGGAGAACAGGCGCGCGTCAGTTTGATCGATGTTCGGTGTCCTCCCCGCTCTGATCCGTAGGCGTCATGGGTGCATGTGTTGTCAAATATCTATGTCCCGTCTCTTCTCGTGGACTCGTGGTGGCCACTGCTCCGGCCATCTGCTTGATAGCAAAGCTGCGGCTAAAGAGACCGATACTAGTCTCGTCATTACTGCATTTCGAACTTGAGTACTTACTGTTCATGATATGATGTGCACTCCCTTCGTTCCTAAATATAAGTTTTTCTAGAGATTTCATTATAAAGACTACATTCGGATGTATATAGACGTTGTTTAGAGTATAGATTCACTTATTTTGCTTCGTATGTAGTCTAAAGTGAAATCTCTAGAAATACTTATATTTAAGAACAGAGGGAGTACACGACAGGGAACGTATAAAAACTGCAGTAAAAGGAACCGCCCGCAAAGCCTAGTCAACGCTAAGTTGACCGGTCGATCAGGTGGGTGGGAAGTCAAGAAGAATCATAACCTGCTTGTGAGGCTTCGATTGGCAGGAAAGATTGCCAGGCTGCTCAACTATGATGGAAGAAAAAAAAAAGAAAAAAAATTGTTAAAAAAAGCTTGAAAAGAGAGGTGAAAAGACAGCATGAATTGTTGCAGATCAACCTTAAGACAATGGATGAAGTGAGAGGATATCAATCTGATGATATAGTCCAAAAGGGAGGGAGGAAACTCTTGATGGCGATGAGCCTGAAGGGGAAGAAGATGGTACTGGAAAAAAATTTGACTGAAATGGGGCTGCTTGAGCAAGAGATAGGTCTCAGATACTTGGAGCAAGTTGATTATATTGCTAGTCAGGAAACATAATCTTTTGAAACTAAGGTCAAGAGAGCCGAGAAAGGGAAAATTGGACTTGAAGGAAGAAGAGGGACTTAGAAGATGTGAGAGACTCAAAAGGAAAAGAAGATTGCAACATTACAGATCTGGCTAAGGAGAGAGCTGCAAAGAAGGACAACTATGGTGAGCATAATTCTCCTGATTTATTTGTTGGTGCCTCATAGCTATTTACAGAAAGTGGCTGGTGGTGTTGGAGTTAGCTTAGGTAAAAATATTGATGTGATTGAATACAATATCAAACTTATCAAAGCTGTGGAGCAACCTAGGGTTGACCTGTGGCTTGCTAATAACAATAAAAAAAAAGAATTAATAGATTATGCTGAGAGGGATGAAAAAACTGATGATTGGAATATGTTGAGAGGGATATTCTCCTCAAAAAAGAGAAAAATAAAGGTAGAAGCACCAGAGAATCTGGTAGCAAAACTGCTGGTGTGATGAAAACCATTGAACAATCGGCGAAAAGAAAAAGAAAAAATGAGAGGTACTTTCTGGAATGTGAGAGGTTTTGGTGGTGATATTAAGAGAAGATTGTTGGAAATATGCCCTAGAGGCAATAATATTTTATTATTATATTTTCATATTCATAGTTAAGAGTTTATATTTCATGCTATAACTGCTATGATCCTGGAATATGCGATTCAGTTGAAAACTCATATGCACGTGTGGAATGATAAACGGTAAAAATATAAGTTCCCGGTCTCGCCTCTAAGACTGGCTCAAGTGTTGTTGGTGATCACGTTTTTCGGATCTTATGATATCGTTAAGTGTAACGATAGTCCTAAAACAACATTGAGGGTATGATGCTAGAAGAACGATCATATTGAATCGACCCAATACTTGTTTGTCATACTTTGTGATTATATCGTCCAAAATCATCTATTATAACATAGAGCGTTAGCATGTGTCTTAGTTCCTCAGACCATGAGAGTATCTCGGTCACTTCCTACCGGACGGTGGGCTTTGGGGCTGCTCAAACGTCATCTGTAACAAGGTGGTCATAACGACAACTTTCAGGCTCACCGGAAAAGTTTGACAAGTGACTGGATAGCTTGAGAGTGGGGTTTGCTCCTCCGACGATGGAGATATTCTTAGGGACCTCTCGGTGTGAAGGCATCCATCATCGTCTGGCCAGACACAGGTGACTACATCATGGGGATGCCGAAACATGTCAACGAGAAAGAAGAACAAAACCGGTAACGGGAGCAACGGTATAGTGAGCATGGTGATGACTCAGGAGGATACCGATGTACTATGGGTTTTGTAAAGTATCACGAAGCAAAGGGAACATCACATGATAACCAAAGGTTCACTCGAATATCATTCGTGTAATCATAGGGACCGATATGGATGTCCATGGTTCCGCTATCGGTCATTGAACAAAGGGGTTTCGTTCATGCCTATGATTAACCAAACCTACGGGGTCACAAGCTTAAGGTAATCATGATCTGTTGAGTGTTAGTAGGACGGGAGTGATGAGAATATATTTGTGGAATTGTTTCATTAATATCCGGAATAGTTCCGAGAGGTTCCGGAAGCATTTCGGGGTCACCGTACGGGTTTCGGTGAATATCGGGTAGTATCGGGTATTACCGATTAATTATATATAGGTGGAAAATGTTCTCGGGGATGTTAAATTATATATATATAATGCTCTGAAAATATTTAGAACATTTTATATTTAATTAGAATGTCAACGGGTCTTAAAAGGCCAAGAGGTGGAAGGTAAACTTGGGCCACAAGGGCCCAAGTGGAGTTGGCGCCCCTTTCCTTGGGGGGGGGGGGGGGGGGAATCCTACTAGGGGAGGGAGTGGGACTCCTTCCCTAGGCAGGTGCACCAAGGGGGCACTTTCCCCCGTTGGTGGCTCTCTCCCTCCCTTCTAACCTATATATACTAGAGAATTTCCACCCTATGGATATACAAGTTTTGGAGCCTCTTCTAGTTGATCTAGTTCTAGTTCTTGTTGGTCCTAGTTGACTAATTAGAGCTCGGCCTAGCCACCTCCAATCCTCATAATTAGAAGCCCTGTGTGGTTCTAATATCCTCCCTCTAATTCTTCGGTGACGATTAGCTCTGGACGGTGAAGCGCTGCCGGATCGTGAAGACCGTATGCTTGCAACCAACTAGAGAGGCCGTGCTTTCGGTCTTCCGTTCGAGGGATCATTCAAGGGCGGTTTGCGGGATCATCATCGACGTTCGAGGGACTCCAAGTATGATCTACACCGACTCGTCTACTTCTGCTGCACTCCCGGAGTCGGTAGCGATCATTGATTCAAACCCGTTATGCATCTTCATATTGTTCCTAGGTGATCATAGGGCGATTTTTTTTACTATGTTTCCAACAGTGGCATCATGGGCGGTTCTATGAGTAGTTGCAGGTTGCAATCTAGATCACATGTGGATGTGAGGGTGATGTTCTTGCTATGCTTCCCTCGAGTGTTGCTTCGGTTCAGTTCATTGATGGCATGGTGTCGCTTTTGACAAGGTTCTGACAATCGCTCGGCTCTGGCGGTCGACAATCTGCTAACAGTTCCTTGGGATTCACCATAGTCAAGAATAGTGAACCGTCACATACACAAGAGGGTGACGAAGATGGATGATCTTCTATGGGGTCACGTGTATTAGACGAAGTTTAGTGTGGGGGGATGAGATTTTTAATTAAGTCTCTTGTTTCACACACCCCAAAAGTTAATCTAGCAACAAGAATTATCACTTTATGGTGTGGACGTAGGTAGCTAGGTTTATCCGGAAACCCTAGAAGCCACGTAATTAAAATTTACAAAAACCGATTAGAGGACGTCTAACTTGGTTTTGCAGGGTTTGCATATGATGTGGTATAGCCTTCGTCATGATAATGAGTTCATGTATGAGATGGTTATATGTTGTAATGGTAAGTGGCCTGCGCGTCACGGCATGATGGCTAGAGTCACGAGATTGCCACCTTAACGTAAATATCATAGAGATAGGTTACAGGTCATGGTGGCAAGACGTACACGGAGGACCCAGACGAGGAGAAGGTGTACCAGGCGCGGGACGAGGAGCTATAATTTCGTGCCACGGCAGAATTTTAGATTTTGGTGCCACGACAACGTTTTCTGAAACGGGCGCCACGACAACGTTTCCTGAGATTGCCGCAACGGCAACTTTTTGAAACAGGTGCCATGACAATGAAATATTGGCCGTCATGTTGCTTCAACTGAAGATTGAAAGACGATCACGGATAACTCCCGACGCCCAGGGCTATACCAAATCATGCTATTATGAATTGCCTAAGATGTTTATCCCTTTGTTGTTTGCACCCTTTGATTGTGTAGTAGTCAATTATTAGGGTGATCTCTCATAGTAAATATCAAGTTAAAAAGGTGCTATTCCTAGTGTTGCAACCGTCTATAACACGTAGCGTTCCGGAGTGCGTCATGTCCACATGAGTACAAGCGGGACGTGAAGTGTAAGACGGGGATGGTCAGACCATGGATGCAGATAACACTCGATTGTCTTGAAGTTCTAGCAGAATTGTTCTGGGCTCGGAGCACGAAGCATCGAAGGATGAACAAGAGTCATATGGAGATATGATCGGCAAGAGCTTGCCCACCGGTCAAAATTCTCGTCATCAGTGATGTCCACATCAATGGCTGAGAACTAGGCTTGGATCTTGAATCACTCACTGTCAATTATGAGAGATATTGATTTGAGTGGGATAATAATTATGTATTAATTAAGTTTAATAACTAGTGCAAATTAATTATGAACATTGTCTATGTGTAGTTTGCATTATAGTTGTAGAATTATGGCTCACGGTTCCACCTTTGTTGTTCAAATTGATTGACTGTTATTTATTTGGTTGAAACTTTATGTTTGAGAGGATCGTCCTCTAAAAGTGCCAAGAAGGATTTTTGTCCTACTGCATGTTTACAATACTCTCTTGCTGATGCTATGGATGATGAGACTAACGTCCTTCGATCCAAAAGCTAGAATTACATTACGGTCTGCTTGCTTCCGAGAAACCCGAATATCAAAATGTTTGGGATAGTTATGTGATATTCTTGGAACTGAAAATTGTTTCAGAAACAAACAAAGGCTAAAATATATGCGATATCTAAAGAAGTGTTTTGTTTGCAAATTCTAGTGAAGTGTTCAACATGTTTAAGACTGAAATGCGTAAGATTCGGAAGATAGGCAGTCATGTGTTGATGGTGAAAACTTGTAGAGAAAGAACAAAACCAAATGATGTAATGAGGCTTACACGCCTAGGGAAGTTAGGGGCTCACACCACTCTTAAAGTTGTTGTTTCTTTTGAGAGTATGAGAAATATTGAAGTAAAACTATAAGAAGTAAAAGGCAGAAAGAAAAGAAGACTGGAATGTCCAGCTCAGGTATGAATGTCATACAAGTTATGAGATGTAGAGGTGGTTGGTCAAGTAAAGTGTAGTTCTTGGGAAATATGATCAATTTGTTGATCACTAATTCTTCGGTATTGTGGTTAAAAGGTTAATCACAAGGATATTGACTCGTTTGCATATTATTGCAAATCATTGCAAGAAACTTCGAACGGCCTAAATGATCAACAAATAATGAGGTTAAAATATTTTGATGGATTGTAAAAGGTTACAGTATTTCTATCAATGTATTTCCTCTGTATTTATTATCATAATTCATTTTCGAGTTTTTGTACACTCTAGCCCATTGCATATAAGTTGCAAGGAGGTTGTTCATGACAGAACAATAGTTGTTCGATGTTATGAACAAAAGGGCATACTCTTATTGTGAATAAGATGTATGTTTTGAATATTCATAATGAATTGAACATCCATAACACTGACGCTAAATGTCGCAAGACTAAAAGAATACCACATCTGTGTGGCATTGCATTTAGTCACATTGGAGAAACCAGCATGAAGAAATTTCATAGTGATGAATTTTGAAGTCATCTGACACTTGAAAGTTTCGTCCAATTAGTGAAGTAAACTAAAATACCCTTCACAGACCATAGAGAATGAGCAACAAAATAATTGGCAATATGCATATCGATGTGTGTAGTCCAATAAGTGTTGTTGCAAGCAGTGGATTTGTCTGTCTTCAAGGATGACTCAAGTAGATATTTATATTTACTTATTGAGACATAAAACTGGATCTTTTGAATTATTCCAGAAGGTTTTCACAATGAAGTAGAATTTATTATTGTAACAAGAAAATTATTTTTCTTCAATTAGATTGCAGAAAGGAATATTTGAGTTACAAGTTTAGCGAATGTCTGAGGAGCTATAAAAAATATATTTTATAGCTTGCAACTCATAGAACACTACTAAGAGTAGAGTGTTTTAAGTAGATGCAATCAAGCTATGTATGACATGGTGAGATCAAAGATGACATTAATTATTTCGCCAATATACTTTCAAAGTGATGCTTTAGAGACTGTGGTTTTTACACCAAAAAGGAGCACCATCAAATTTATTGAAATAAGTGCTACTTTGTAGGTTTTCCCAAATAGTTGGGTATTCATCTATCACTACGCCGAGGCAAAGTGTTTTGCCACAGAGTGCGGAAGTTTTAAAGAACATGTTTTCTACAAAAGAGTGAGTGGGAGGACAGTGCAAGTCGACAAGATTGCAGAATCTTCGTAATCAGCTCAAAGAAAAGAAACACTGGAAGTAATTCTAGAATTTCTTACTGCGACTGATACGAAAGCCTTTACATGAGATATAGAGACTATGGTCGAACTTGCAGCTGAACTATATAGGTTGGGAAAATTTGTGCAGACCTTTGTGGTATGCAGACGAAATATTGTTGGGCAAACAATGAACCTATAATTCACAGAGAAGCGTTGATGGGCCATGACTCCGGAAATTGACTATATGCCAACATAATCCGAGATAGTATCCATTCACATAATTCAAGCTTAGAACTTGATCAACCCTTCGAAAGACTTAGAGTCTAAAGAACAGTAATGGATCTATAAACTGACAAAGATAAAAATATTTTATAATGCTTGACTTGTTACAAATAGTTTATGACAAGATCAAAGAATTGACTATGACGAGATTGTCTCATCATAGCAATACCTAAAGTCAGTTCGGGTTAAACTAGAAATTATTAAATATTTCAATTATGAGATAAAACAGATGGATGTCAAAATGATTCCCATGAGATGGACATAGAACCATGGTTGTATATTTGATACGATCCAAGGTAATTTTTTCGATCCAGAGGATGCTAGTAAGTATGCAAACTTAAAGAGATCCTATAACGATCTGAAGCAAGCATAGTGGAGTTGGAATCTTCGTACTGATGAAATGGTCAAATAAATTGATTTCATCGAGTAAAGCAAAGATGCTTGTATTTACAAGAAAGTAAGTGGGAGCATGATAATATTTCTAAACACTATATGTACATGACATATTGTTGATTGGAAGTTATGTAAATTTCTTGACACGGATTAAGACTTTATTGAAACTAGTTTTTCAGTAAAATACTTAGGCAATGAATAGTCTTGGTATTAGACATAATGATCTATGGAGATAATAGTGTCTAATCGGACTTAGCCAAAATACATATTGACAGAATACTAAAGTAGTTTAGTATGAAAAATGTCATGAAGAGTTTCTTGTCAATGTCACATGGAAGGAGTGGGTATCCTGAAATACTGATGAGCGAAATATGATTTCAACCACACTTGTATTCCATGGTATGTAAACAACCAGATATTTCCAGTACTCCAAGTTAGTTGTAAGTAAAAGTTACTAGTATGGTGAAATTGTTGATCATAGGACAACAATGAAAATGTCGTTAAGGATTAACGACATGTTTCTCACACACGGAGAAAATGAAGAGATTGTTGTAAGGAGTTACATCAATGAAGGCTCGTTGTAAGTAGTACATCGATAAGATCTTCATCTGTGCTCCAAGTGATTTTTTGACTTCAAATTAAAGTGATTTATCGTGGCATGGTAAGTTGGAATTGGTCCAAGAAAGTTACTGTGGTGAATTCTACAACAGAAGGCTAAGTATATTATTGCTTTAGAAGCAAAAATGAAGGGTGATGAATTGGAAGTTCATTTATGAGCTTGGTATGGTTTCTAGATGATTGTATCATTGGAACACTATTCTTTTTTTTTTGAGAAAAGGAAGCTTGTATTCATATTCTCATACGCAGCACATAACAGCAGCACATACAAGCACTCCGTACACAAACGAAGACGGAAACAGGCCACAAGCCCTGCAACCTTAGCACAGCGATCCTTATAGAAAGCTCAACATCAAACTCCAGGCTCGCCGTAACCACCTGCCGGCCGGCCGCTCGCCGTCTGCTCGAGCCGCCAAGAAAGAAGCCATCTTCCCGCATCGCCATCAATGGCTTTTGAGGCCGCATATAGGTCCTGCCCCATCGGACGAGAACCGAGGTCGGGTTCCGGCATATCGGCCGGGGATAATCCCCACGGGAAAGAAAGCTCCATACCTTCACCATGGCTTCAGCACGCCAAAGCCGCAAAGGTAGATGAACCACCATCCGCCATAACCCCAAAACAGGGCCTGTAGCCCAAACTCCGTCGCCGCTCCGGTCGCCATCACCACATCCGACGAAGCTCCCGAACGCGAGATGCACCACCACGGCCTCCGGTCTCCCAGATCCGCAACGCACAAAAGCCCCAGGCTTCTCACCAACGCCACAGCCGGCGCCAAACGGATGGGAAGAAGCTGGACTAACCCTTATTCCACTCGCCGCCATCTTCATCGCCCAGATGACGGCGCCGAGGAGACTCACCCCTAGACCCAGCCTTATATACACCTCCGCGTAGGGATCCTAGTTCCCCTCAGCCTTCCGGCGCCCAAGCGGCCGCCGGAGGCGAAGGGGAACGGAGGATCCGCCGCCGAAGGGCACCCCCCTCGCGTCGCCTTCTTTTTTGCCCTTTAGCACTGTAGACGAGAGACCGTTGCGTCAGTGGCTACTAGCAGTAGTGGAACACTATTCTTAATAGTGGTTTCTATAACACAGTCTAAGGAATCAAAGGTTCTACCAGTGATTCAATATATATACAAAGCCGATTTCACACAAATTATGAATTCTCGTGAAATCATGATAGATGCATAGAAATGCAAATGATACATGCGGATCTGAACTTGTCAGATTCGATAGGACGAAGTCTATACCACAAGCAAAGCATGAACTGACACCGGATTGTAAGTAAAAGTTAATAATGCTAACAAGATTATTGACTCTAGTGCAAGTGGGAGACTGTTGGAAATATTCCCTAGAGGCAATAATATTGTATTATTATATTTCCATATTCATAGTTAAGAGTTTATATTCCATGCTATAACTGCTATGATCCTGGAATATGCGATTCAGTGGAAAACTCATATGCACGTGTGGAATGATAAACGGTAAAAAAAAATAGGTTCCTGGTCTCGCCTCTAAGACTGGCTCAAGTGTTGTTGGTGATCATGTTTTCCTGATCTTAGGATATCGTTAAGTGTAACGATAGTCCTAAAACAACATTGAGGGTATGACGTTAGAAGAACGATCATATTGAATCGACCCAATACTTGTCGGTTATACTTTGTGATTATATCATCTAAAATCATCAGTTATAACACGGTGCATTAGCATGTGTCTTAGTCCCTCAGACCATGAGAGCATCTCGGTCACTTCCTACCGAACGGTGGGCTTTGGGGTTTCTCAAACGTCATCTATAACAAGGTGATCATAACGACAACTTTCAGGCTCACCGTAAAAGTTTGACAAGTGACCAGATAGCTTGAGTGTGGGATTTGCTCCTTGATGGGGAGATATTCTTAGGGCCCTCCCGGTGTGACGACATCCATCATCGTCTGGCCAGACACAGGTGACCATGTCATGGGGATGCCGGAATATGTCAACGAGAAGGAAGAACAAAACTGATAACGGGAGCAACACTATAGTGAGCATGGTGATTACTCAAGAGGATACCGATGTACACCGGGTTTTGTAAAGTATCGCAAAGCAAAGGGAACATCACATGATAACCAAAGGTTCACTCGAATATCATTCGTGTAATCATAGGGACCGATATGGATGTCCATGGTTCCGCTATCGGTCATTGAACGAAGGGGTTTCGTTCATGCATATGATTAACCAAACCTACGGGGTCACAAGTTTAAGGTAATCATGATCTGCTGAGTGTTAGTATGACGGGAGTGATGAGAATATATTTGTGGAATTGTTTCATTAATATCCGGAATAGTTCCGTGAGGTTCCGAAAGCGTTTCGGGGTCACCGTACGGGTTTCGGTGAATATCGGGTAGTATCGGTATTACCGATTAATTATGTGACGCCCCTGGCCCAATCGTGCACTAATCATACACGCAAATGCACACGATCAAGCCTAAGGACTCACGGGAAGATATCACAACACAACTCTAAAACATAAATAAAGTCATACAAGCTTTATATTACAAGCCAGGGGCCTCGAGGGCTCGAATACATAAGCTTGCGTACAAGCGTCAGCGGAAGCATCAGATATCTGGGTACAGATATTAAAAGAGAAACAAAAAGGCCTTTAGAAAGGCGGGGCAAAATAAAACACTACGATCGAAAGGCGTAGGCCTCCTGCCTGGGACCCTCCGATCCTACTCCTGGTCGTCAGACAACTCGTAGCAGTAACCATCCTCTGGGTAGTAGTAGTAGTCGATCGACGGGGCATCTGGCTCAGGGGCTCCGTCATCTGGTCACGACAAACTGATATGGAGAGAAAAGGAAAACAAAGCAACCGTGAGTACTCGGAAGTACTCAGCAAGCAAGGATCTACACTACATATGCAACATTTTCAACGAGAGGCTGTATATGTGGACTGGGCCGCAGAAATGCCAGAATAGAGAGAAGGCCTAGTCCTATCGAAGACTAGCATCTTCAGCGGTCTTGCAGCAGTAGAAGAGAGTAGAACAGTACAATATAATGTAGCAGTATCATTAAGTCTCATCCTCACCCAGAGATCTTTTCTCGACTCCCTGCGAGAAAGCAATCCCAGAGCCATACAGTCATCAACCTCGTCCTGAGATCCCTTCTCGACTCCCTGCGAGAAGCAATCCCAGAGCCATACAGTCATCAACCTCGTCCTGAGATCCCTTCTCGACTCCCTGCGAGAAGCAATCCCAGAGCCATAGTATCCAGGTATCCAGTTCTAAATTGTATCAATCAGGATACAACTCCGAGTGTCCGTTACTGTAGGACAGGCTGTCGATAGAAGTTTTCTTCCCTGCAGGGGTGCACCAACTTACCCAACACGCTCGATTAACTCCGGCCGGACACACTTTCCTGGGTCATGCCCGGCCTCGGCCAAACGACACATCGCAACCCTACCTACAGCTCAGCAGAGAGGTCCCCGCCGGTCTACATCCTAAGCGCAAGGGGGTCTTGGCCATCGCCCCTCACCCTCCGGGTCGTTGCGCACATGGCTTAGATCCAAGCACCACCGAAATGGCGCCAATCACTCCATGCCGCACTGCTGAACTGGACGTCTGACAGAGCTTTCGGCTGATGCATACGATGCAGAACGCCCATACTATGCCCACGTGATGGTTAGTGCTATCAGGCCAGAGGCCTGCTCGGATCAAATATCCAAATCGTTAGGACTAGGGGCTTGCGGTAACGAGCAGAGGCTCACGAAAGATGTGACCCCGTCGCCCCGTCTCGAGGACTTGCTGCAAGGGTTAAGAATGCCCGGCCGCGCCTCGTATTCATCACTCGGGCACCATACAGGCACCCGTCTTCACAACACTCGCCTCTCAGGCGCACGCGGGTACCCCTCAGGGTCGACCCGCCTATCCAAGTAACAGTGTAAAGTCCAAGTATCCGTGTGTCCATAACATCAGGGGAATCCGAGGTATCACCCTCATTGAATTCCCACTCGATGTATCCGTCAAGGTGAACTCAGAGGAATCACCCTCGATGGGTTCACACTTGATGTGTTGCATGATAGCGTCGTTACCGGAAGTGGTGAAGGAGGAATCACCCTCGATGACCAGACCGAATAGCTACTCTACAGAGTTAACATCAGAAGTGCTACACGAGGTATCACCCTCGGCACTCGGTGGTAACGCTGTAGTGTCGTTACAACTAAGGGGGTGAGGTGCGGTGCCGGGGCCTGGTCTTCAATCCCGTTGATCGGGTCTTCGGATTATCCAGCGGGGCAGTCAGGATAAGTGGGGTCACTGATAGGTCTCTACCCAGCCTATACTAAGCAGTTTAGGATATGCAGGTAATTATCAACGGCAGTTTACAGTAAACAGGCTATGCATCAGAATAGGTAAAGCAGTAGCAGCAGCAATTCTAATGCAAGCATGAGAAATTAGAATGGGCGATATCGGGATGATCAAAGGGGGGGCTTGCCTGGTTGCTCGGCGGCAAGGGCAAGGTTGTCAAAGGTGTCTTCGGGCTCCGGAGCTGCGTCGGCCTCGGGGACGACGTCGGTGTCGGGGGCTACCGAGAGAGAAGAGGGGGAGGAAACAGTATAAATACACAGCAAACATGAGCATGACAATTACAATACACGGTGCTAGGGGTAGTCTAACGCAGTACTACATGTATCAGACGGAGCGGGAGAATATCTGACGATATTTCCCGGGTCTTTGGAATCATCAGACAGACGATCCGGAGGGGGACGGTTCCATGTTCGGATAGATAGGACGTGTGACGGACGAACGGACCGAGTATCCGAATTCGTCTCGTCGTTCTGAGCAACTTTCATGTACAAAGTTTTTCGATCTGAGCTACGGATTATTTAATATGATTTTCTAAAGTTTTTATTAATTTCTTGGAATTATTTAAATCAGAAATTGTATTATTGCATCAGCATGATGTCATGCTGACATCAGCAGTCAACTTTGACCGTTGACTGGTCAAACTGACCAGTGGGTCCCACATGTCATTCTCACATCAGGCTAATTAGGGATTAACTAAACTAATTACTGTTTAATTAATCTAACTAATTAATTAGACTAATTAATCAGAGTTAATTAACTTAATTAATTAATTTAATTATTCATTTATTTTTTATTCTTTTTTTTACACAAGGGTGTGGGCCCATAGGCCAGCGGCCCATGGCCATAACGGGCGTGGGCTAAAGGGCGCTCGGGTGCTGGCGCCCGCACCCGAGGCCACCAGAGGCGAGGGAGGGCGCGGTCGGGGCCTCGACGGCCGGCGAGGTCGGGGGGGGGGGGGGCGGCCAGCGCCGGCGAGCGACGGGGCCGGGCCGGCCACGCGTCAGGAGAAGGGGCCCCGGGCGCGGCCATGGCCAGGCAGGCGCGGTGGGGTGGACGAGCGGGCACGGCCTAAGCGCCGCGGGGAGGCGGGGCGGCCGGAGTCTCGCGGGTGCGGCGAGCAACGGCGAGGAGCGGGCGGCGAGCGAGGAACGCAGCGGCAGGCGGAGGCACGGCGACAAGCAGCAAGCAGAGCCGCGCGGCTGCTAGCGGCAGAGCAAAGCAGCGGCAGCAGAAACAGAGCAGCAGCGGCGAGGCGAGCAAGAAGTAGCGGCAATAGCTAGCAGCAGATGCAGGGGCCGGTGCGCGCGGGAGGACGCGTGCGCGCGGCGAGCGAGCGGGGCCGGAGCGGGCGCGGCCGGTGATGAGCACGCGCGCGGCGGGGCCTGCCAGGCGCGGCGAGCGTTCGAGCGGAGCGGCGCGAGGCAGGCGGGGCGCTGTGCGGGGTGCGGCGCGGTGCGGCGGACACGCGTGGTGAGGCGGGAGCGCTCGGGGCGAGGGGGGTAAGCAGGGGACGGAGCGGACGACGCGACGACCGGCGAGGGGCCGCGCGGGCGGGCGGCAGGTGGCTGCGGTGACCGGACGGGAAGGGAAAGGAAGGCGGAGCGGGTCGGGGTCCTCACCCCTCGTTGCAGGGGATCGGGCGGCGAGGCTCGGGGTAGTCCGCCGGAGTAGGGGCAACGGCGGTGACGGGCGGTGACGGGCGGCGTGGGGTAGCCGAGGTGCAGGGGAGGCGCTGGTCAACGCCGGCGCGAGGCGGCGACCTGCTGATGGTCGCCGGTGACGGCGGGCGGCGGGGCGCCAGTGCTGGCAAAGGGGCGACGGGGAGGGCGGCGCCGGCGTCGGGGCCAACTGCCCCGATCTAGATTTGATCGGGGGGGGGGGGGGGGGGGGGAGAGAGGAGCGAGGGGGAGGGGGAGGGGGGAGGGAGAGGGCGGGTTTAGGGCCGGGGTGATGCAGCCTCGAGAGACTGCAGCTGCATCCGTACGTAATTTTGGGTTGGGGTAGGGGTGTATTTTTTAAGCGGGGTGGCCGGCCGGGCGGCCTGGTGGGCCGATTGGCCTGCTGGGTCGAGGACCAGTCGGCGGGGGGGGGGGGGGGGGGGGGGGGGGTGGGGGGGGGGGGGGGGGTGGAGGGGAGGGGGCTGGGGGGGACGGGGGCTTTAGGGCTGTTTTACAGTAGGGTAAAACCCACTCCAAAAACAGAGCGTGTAAATCCAACTAGTACCACAAAAAGTTTTACCCGAACAAAAGACAGACCGACTCTTAACACAAATACCTCTACCTCTCCCAGCACTCACGACTCACCACAACAACACACCCAAATACACCCTTTTCCCCTAAAATACATGACACAATCACCAACTAAACCCTCACCCACCCCGTCCACACACCAAAAACACCCGCCCACACCCCCCCTACACCCCTTACTACCCCAACTCCCACCTCCTATCCCTCCCATACCCACACACCACATTCCCCCCAAACCCACCACACCTTCCCCCACCCCCCCACAACAAAAAACCCCACCATATCTCAACTAAACAGCACAGCCACACCATCTTCACCCAACTCTCAACTACCTTTTTCGCTTTAGTAATTTATAAAATTCAAAAGGCATTTATTTAATTATTTTACCTGCTGTTTCAATTATTTTAGAGCCTCTAATTACTTTATAAAAGTGTGATTTCTCCACCAATATTTATTATGAATTATTTGTCACATTTAGAACATTTTAGTTTAAATATTTGAAAACTTTTAGTGTTTTACTTAAATTCAAGTTTGGATTTGAATCGGTTTCGAACTAACGCGAGATTAACAACAGTAAATGTGGTGATGCGGCATCATTAACGTGGGATTACTGTCGCCTAGCTACCGGGGTGTTACAAATTATATACTAGCAAATGTGCCCGTGCGTTGCAATGGAAAAAGTTATGCACACCCTTAATGTAATAAACATGGCTCAAGTAAACATCCTCCCCATCCTCCCCGCAAGTCCACGTTCTCTATTTCAACATGCCCTCCCACATGTGTTGCTACTTATCCTAATTTCAGTATCATCAGTGGCCACCGTGTTCATCTGATCAAAATGTGTTTAGATTTTAAGATTTTTGTAGTTATTTTTTGAAACTATTTATTGAGTCATACTCATGTTTTGAAACAAAGACATTTGTTGCCTGAGTTGTTACGCATGCTTATCATGTCTTCCATAAGAGAACTACACTTTAACTACTCTATTCCAAAAAAAAGGTGAAAACATAAAAAAAGAGCCCAAAATTTTCCGTCAAGAATAAATAAACACCAATCTATTTCCCCCTTTTCTTCTTATTACACCACCCCCATCAATGTTCTATTTGATTGAACCAACTGTACACTTTTCTCTCTTGCAGGTCTCCTCGTAAAACTATTGAAAATAAATATATTATTGAATAGACCCCCACATGTCCGTATTCTCTTGTTCAACATGGCGCCCTTTAATTAGAGCCAAACCAGTATATTCTCTTTTATTGGCATGTGCCGACAATTTCTTTCAATTATAATTAACCAGCATATTCTCTTTTATTGGCACGTGGAAGCTACCACCATCAATAATTTATGGTGTCCCTTATTCTGAATAAGCCGACCTAGCTCGATATGCCGGATGCGGAGCAGGCCCGGTATGGGAGTGATCGAACTCACGACCTCAAAGACCCGACCACATGTTGCTAGCCACTCAAACAAACGCGTCCTGCTAACCAATGGTCAGCGTGAATATTTAAGAATATAATACAACATCATATTCGAAACATTTCTATTTATTTTTCTAAACTTTTAAAAAATGATAACTATGAACTGCCAAATATACTTGGCAACGTGAACAACTTTCCAAATTACCAACAGCTTTTCAAAACTCCATACATTTTTTTAAAAAACACAAACAAAAATTTTAACGGAACATTTTTTGAAATTCATAAACATTTCTTAAAAGCATGAACTTTTATAAAAATACAAACATTTTTTTGAATTTGTGAACAATTTTTGGAAATGTGAACATGTTTTGAACATTTAGGAGAAATTTAGAAAATGGTTTTTTTAATGCAAAAATTAATTTCAATTTTTGAACATATCACTAAAACAAGAATATTTTTCAAATTTGTAACATTTTCTAAATCTTGAACAAATTTGGAAAAACCAAAATTTTTAAAAAATATGGGAATATTTTTAAAATTTTGAAAAAAATTGGAATGACAAAAAATTTAAAATTGCAAACATTTTCGAAATAGGAACACCATTTTGGAATTTGTAACATGAACTACCGAATATACTTGGCAACATGAACAATTTTCCAAATTACGATTTTTTTTTGAAAATTCCATACATTTTTGGGAAAAAGAAGAACACAAAATTTGACCGGAACATTTCTTGAATTTCACATACAATTCTTAAAAACATGAGCCTTCTATAAAAATACGAACATTTTTTAAGTTGTGAACAATTTTTGAAAATGAGAACATGTTTTGAACATTCAGAAGAAGTTTAGAAAATGTGTTTCTTTAATGCAAACACTATCTTTAATTTTTGAACATATCGCTAAAACAAGAATATTTTTTGAATTTGGAACATTTTTCAAATGCATTTTTTTAAAATCTTTAATAATTTTGAAAAATACAAGCATTTTTAAAAAATGGGAATAATTTTTAAAATTTTGAACAAATTTTGGAACAACAAAAAAAATTCCAAACATTTTTGTAATTCGTAACTTTAACTTTTACGAAATTTTGAATAAAAATTGAAATTCCGAACATTTTTTGAAAATTTTGAATTTCAGAAAAAAGTAAAAAAAAAGTCTTGGAATGGGAAAAATAAAAAGAAAAAGAAAAATTGAAACAGAACACAGGAAAAAATGGGCGGCCTAGTCTTGGGCGCCGTGTGCGTAGCTCGAACTATTTGCCATTGTGTGCGGGAAATATGATTTTTATTGCTGCGTGGGCAGAAAAAATGCGCTGACTTTCTAGGCCATAGCGCGCACGGCCCACGTACGAAATTCTGCACAAATCGTTTTTCCTTTGCTAACAGACGGACGTACAAAAGTTTAGTACCACCTAGGATAGATAAAAAATCTTTTGGTGGTGAACGGATGAAAAAATCGGAGAAACGCACCTTGCTTTATTAGTAGGTATAGATAGGTGGAAAATGTTCCCGGGGATGTTAAATTATATATATAATGCTTTGAAAATATTTAGAATATTTTATATTTAATTAGAATGTCAAAGGGTCTTAAAAGGCCAAGAGGTGGAAGGCAACTTGGGCCACAAGGGCCCAAGTGGAGTTGGCGCCCCCTTTCATTGTGGGGGCGGGGGGGGGGGGGGGGGGATCCTACCAGGGGAGGGAGTGGGACTCCTCCCCTAGTCCGGCTGCCCTCTCCCTCCCCTCTAACCTATATATACTACAGGATTTCCATCCTATGGATATATAAGTTTTGGAGCCTCTTCTAGTTGATCTAGTTCTAGTTATTGTTGGAACTAGTTGACTAATTAGAGCTAGCCCTAGCCACCTCTAATCCTCATAATTAGAAGCCCTGTGTGGTTCTAATCTCCTCCCTCTAATTCTTCGGCGATGATTAGCTCTCGACGGCGAAGCGCTGCCGGATCGTGAAGACCGTACGCTTGCAACCAAGTAGAGAGGCCGTGCTTTCGGTCTTCCATTTGAGGGATCGTTCGAGGGTGGTTTGCGGAATCGTCATCAACATTTGAGGGACTCCAGGTACGATCTACACCAACTCGTTTACTTCCGTTGCACGCCCGAGTCGGTAACGATCGTTGATCCAAACCCGTTATGCATCTTCATATTGTTCCTGGGTGATCGTAGGGCAAATTATTTTTGTTTTCTACTATGTTTCCAAGAAAGATTTCTTAGAGAAATGATTATGGACATGAGGGTAGATTTCCTTGGTTTACAGGAAACTATGAGAGAACAGTTTTCTAGGACTGGTTTGCAAATTTTATGTGCTAGTAGAAACTTTCATTGGCATTTTACTCCTGCTAGGGGTAAATCAGGGGGTCTGCTACTCGGGGTCAATTACACTACTCTTGATGTAATTTCACAAGATGAAGGTGATTATCATATCAAAATGATTATCCAAGACTTGAAAACTAGGCTAATTTGGGACCTAGTTATTGTCTATGGGGAAGCACAGCCGGATAGAAAAACTGCTTTCCTTGCAGAACTATCTAGAATCTTCAAAAATAGTGTTAATCCTATCCTAATTGGGGGTGATTTTAACATAATTAGGAAAATGGCTGAAAAAAAGACAAACCAGGATCCCCTGGTCACTGGAGCTTTCTTTTTGATGCTATTTTGGAACAGGCTGGAGATAGGGAGCTGGAAATGCATGGGAGACAGTTCACTTGGGGGAACAATCTTACTGTGCCCACTTTCGAGAAGTTAGACAGAATCCTGTGTAGTGTGGAATGGGAGGATACCTACCCTTTAAACAAAGGTATCTGCCTTGGTTAGAGAGAAGTCTGACCATACTCCTCTCTTCCTAGATTCTAGAGATATTCAGAATTCTGAACCTATCTTCAGATTTGAAAACTCTTGGTTTTTAAGAGAAGAAATTGATAAGATAGTTAGTGATGTTTGGAATGGCCCAAACATTACTGGTAGTAGTATTGATAGGTGGCAAACTAAATTTAGGTTGCTTAGACCTAAATTGAAAGGATGGAATAGAAATATGAATGCCTGGTATAGGGAATTCAAAAAAGATATGCTCCCTAAGCTTGATATTATTGATAAACAATGTGAGACTTTTGGGCTCACAACTGCAGATAGAAAGGAACAATTAGAACTTACAACCAAGAAGAGGGAAAAATTGAAGGAGATAAGAACTTGATGGATCACATCACTCTTTTCTACAAAAATCTTTTTGGTCCTCCTGATGATTCTTCTGTTTCTTTAGATGTTGATAATGCTAAGAAAATCTCTAAAGAACACAGTGACAAACTGATTGATAAATTTTCTCTGGAGGAGATTAAATATGTGGTTTTTAATATGGCACATAATAAGTCTGATGACCCACAAGTATAGGGGATAAATAGTAGTCCTTTTGATAAGTAAGAGTGTCGAACCCAACGAGGAGCAGAAGGAAATGACAAGTGGTTCTCAGCAATGTATTTTCCGCAAGCACTGAAATAGTCGGTAACAGATAGTTTGATAGCAAGATAATTTGTAACGAGCAAGTAATGGTAAAGGTAAATAAAGTGCAGCAAGGTAGCCCAATCCTTTTGTGGCAAAGGATAGGCCAAAATGGTCTCTTATGATAAGCAAAGCGTTCTTGAGGGTACTTGGGAATTTCATCATGTTGGTTTGATTTGTATTCGCTACTTTGATAATTTGATATGTGGGTGGACCGGTGCTTAGGTGCTGTTCTTACTTGAACAAACCTCCTACTTATGATTAACCCCCTCACAAGATCCGCAACTACGAGAAAAGTATTAAGATAAAATCTAACCATAGCATTAAACTTTTGGATCCAAATCAGTCCCTTACGAAATAGCGCATAAACTAGGGTTTAAGCTTCTGTCACTCTAGCAACCCATCATCTAATAACTACTCCACAATGCATTCCCTTAGGCCCAAATATGGTGAAGTGCCATGTAGTCGACGTTCACATGACACCACTAAGGGAATCACAACATACATATCATCAAAATATCGAACACATATCAAGTTCACATGATTACTTGCAACATGACTTCTCCCGTGACCTCAAGAACAAAAGTAACTACTCACAAATAATAATCATGCTCAAGATTAGAGGGGTATTAAATAGCATAATGGATCTGAACATATAATCTTCCACCAAATAAACCATATACTAATCAACTACAAAATATAATCAACACTACTAGTCACCCACAAGTACCAATATGAGGTTCCGGTACAAAGATTGAACACAAGAGATGAACTAGGGTTTGAGAGGAGATGGTGCTGTTGAAGATGTTGATGGAGATGGCCCTCCCAAAGATGGGAGAGTTGTTGGTGATGACGATGGCGATGATTTCCCCCTCCGGGAGGGAAGTTCCCCCGGCGGAATCGCTCCGCCGAAGGGCAAAAGTGCTCCTGCCCAAGTTCCGCCTCGAGACGGCGTCGCTTCGTCCCAAAAGTCCTCCCCTCATTTTTTCTAGGTCAAAATGACTTATAGACTAGAAGAGGGGCTCCGGAGGTGGGCCAAGGAGGGCACAACCCACCAGGGCGCACCTGGGCTCCCTGGCGCGCCCAGGTGGGTTGTGCCCACCTGGTGGGCCCCCTCTGGTAGTTATTTGCTCCAATATTCTTCATATATTCCAAAACAATTCTCTGTAAATTTTCAGCTCATTTGGAGATGTGCAGAATAGGTAACTCTGACGTAGCTTTTTCAGGTCCAGAATTCCAGCTGTCGGTATTCTCCCTCTTTGTGTAAACCTTGCATATTATGAGAGAAAAGGCGTTAGAAATACTCCAAAAATCATTACTATGCATAGACATTATAAATAATAGTAGGAAAACATGATGCAAAATGGACGTATCAACTCCCCCAAGCTTAGACCTCGCTTTTCCTCAGGCGAAAACCGAAATCAAAAAACATGCCCATATGCATAGAGAGAGACGTGTCGATAAAAACAAAATACGGACATAGAAGCATCATGCATATTATTACAACAGCAAAGAACTTTAACATAAAACTTTATCAAATAACTTTTATCATATAACTCTTCATGAACAAGTAACAATTCATCACAACATTGAAGTATAAAGCATAAACCTTATTGAAAACCAACAAACTATGTTCTCAGTCAACTTTGCAACTACAATTCATCATATTTTCAGGAAGGGTCACGTATCGGAGCCTTTAGGCAAGTCCACATACTCAACCATCATTTAGTCTTCTATGATTGCTAATACTCACAGCATACCCATGAACAAAAAGTTTCAACTGGACACATAGAAAGATAGGGGCTTATAGTTTCGCCTCTCAACGTATTCACCTCAAGGGTGATGTCAACAATAATAACTCATGCCTACTCATATCCAACTGGATATATGTGCCTAGATCTTTCCTCACCACATGATGCTTGCAAAAAGAGAAAATAAAAAGGAACAAGGAAGAAAACTTTGACTCTTCATAAAAGTAAATGCATAAAAGTAAATGATAAGCCCTTCGCAGAGGGAAGCAGAGGTTGTCATGCGCTTATTTGTTTGTATACCAAATCCCTTAATGCAAAAGAACGTCATGTTATATTGCCCCTTAAGATAGCAACCTTTATTATGTAGTCCGTCGCTTTTATTCTTTGCCATCACAAGTTCGTACAACGCTCAATTTTCTCTTACACTAAATGATCCAACACATTTAGAAGCAAATTTTATTGCCTTATTGCACCGATGACAATTTACTTGAAGGATCTTACTCAATCCATAGGTAGGTATGGTGGACTATCAAAATAAGATTTGGGTTAAGGGTTTTGGATGCACAAGTAGTATCTCTACTTAGTGCGGAATTTTTGGCTAGAAAAGATATTGAGCAAGCACCACATGTTAAAGGATCTATGACAATATAACTTCTATGTGAATATGAACAAACATAAATCATTACGTTGTCTTCCTTCTCCAACGTCAACTATTTTGACACAAAATATTTAATGGGGGCTCACAATCATAAAAGATGTCCAAGATAATGTATTTGCATGTGAATCTTCTCTTCCCTTATTAATTCTTTCATGAGTTGCATCATTGACTAATGCTATGTTTGTCAATCTTCAACAAATTTTACCACTTATACTTTTCCTTATGTGATGTCATTACTTACCATAAGATTAGCATGTGATCTTTTTCATTTATTTTCCTTTCTTTTATTGAAACATAAAAGTAAAGATACAAAACTCAAACTACTCTTTATTATTTATCTCACACACGATTACATCGATAGATAGATCACTAAGCAAACACTCGAAAAGAAAGGATCGAATATATCATAGGAAAACGAAAGAATGAACTAAAATAGATAAAAACAAAGATAGTGGTGGTGATACAATACCGGGACACCTCCCCAAGCTTGGCACAAGCCAAGGGGAGTGTCCATACCATGAACTCAAGTCTCCTTTGGTGATGAAGAAGGTGGTGGTGGTGATGAGGTAGTAGCGTCACACTTCAGGCTCAGGACGTACTCCAATCTACGGATGATGCTCCGGAGGGCGATGACATGCTCTTGCAACAGAATATTTTCACGAGTGAGATATTTATTTTGCACATGAACCGTTTCGATGATTCTAAAAGCCTCAATTTCAGTAGGGGTAAGATGATCATAGTAAGGCTGATGGAGGTCCTCTTCTTCTGCTGCTGGAACGGCTTGCCCCTCTTCCGGAACTTGATCTCCCTCGACTTCCTTGACCTTGTCACCCTTGATGGTCTTCTCTGGTTCCTCTCTCTTTAGTTCCATCTTCATCAACCAAGCATCCTCTTCTACTTTGGTGGAGGAGGGAGAAGACATGATGCTTGACTTAACAGATCTGACAGAAAACAGCAAGAAAGAAGAACAGAGGATTTCTCCGCGATACGTTGGTCAATACGTTCGGGGGGTATATAAAGATTTTTTATCTTGGGAAACAAGCAAACGGGAGGAAAATGGAGTCGGGAAGGTTCCCGAGGTGGGCACAACCCACCTGGGCGCGCCAGGGGGTGCTTGTGCCCTCCTCGGGTGCCTTCCTGGTTGTTTCTTATTTTCCTAATTTTTAATATATTCCAAAACTGACAGAAAATATTTTTGCGGATTTTTTGGAGTCTGTTTACTTACCGTATCACGTACCTCCTCTTTTTTAATTATTCTGGAGTGTTCCGGAAGGTCTCTTTTATGTGTTCCTCATGTGTCATAGTTTGAATAATATTGCTTTCAACATTAATAGGCGTACCTGAAATATAATGTTTAATTCTTTGCCCATTGACCACCTTCGGGTTAGTATCTTCGGCATTATTTATTTTGATAGCTCCAGAGCGGTAAACCTCTTCGATGATATAAGGTTCTTCCCATTTAGAGAGAAGTTTTCCTGCAAAGAATCTGAAACAAGAGTTGTACAAAAGAACATATTCTCCAACTTTGAATTCCCGCTTTTGAATTCTCTTGTCATGCCATCTTTTAACTTTTTCTTTAAATAACTTGGCATTTTCATAGGCTTGGTTTCTCCATTCATCCAGTGAGCTAATATCAAATAACCTCTTTTCACCGGCAAGTTTGAAATCATAGTTGAGTTCTTTAATTGCCCAATATGCTTTATGTTCTAAGTCAAGAGGCAAATGACAAGCTTTTCCATAAACCATTTTATAGGGAGACATACCCATAGGATTTTTATATGCTGTTCGGTAGGCCCAAAGTGCGTCATCCAATTTCTTAGACCAATTCTTTCAGGACCTATTAACAGTTTTCTGTAATATTAATTTTATTTCTCTATTGCTAAGTTCAACTTGACCACTAGATTGAGGATGATAGGGTGATGCAATTCTATGATTAACATTATAGTTAGCAAGCATTTTACGGAAAGCACCATGAATAAAGTGTGAACCGCCATCAGTCATTAGATATCTAGGGACTCCAAACCTTGGGAAAATAACTTCTTTAAGCTTTTTAATTGAAGTTTTATGATCAACACTACTAGTTGGAATAACTTCTACCCACTTAGTAACGTAATCAACAGCAACCAAAATATGTGTATACCCATTAGAGGAAGGAAAAGGTCCCATATAATCAAAACCCCAAACATCAAATGGTTCAACCGCAAGTGAATAATTCATAGGCATTTCTTGATGCTTAGCGATATTACCAATTCGTTGACATTCATAACAAGATAAAACAAACTTACGGGCATCCTTGAAGAGAGTAGGCCAATAAAAACAAGATTGCAATACCTTGTGAGCAGTTCTATCTCCCGCATGATGCCCTCCATAAGTTTCGGAGTGACATTTCCGTAGGATTTGTTCCTGTTCATGCTCAGGTACACAACGTCTAATAATACCATCTACTCCTTCTTTATAAAGAGGTGGGTCATCCAAAAAGTAATGTCTTAAATCATAGAAGAACTTTTTCTTTTGTTGATAAGTGAAACTAGGTGGTATGTATTTAGCAACAATATAATTAGCACAGTCAGCATACCAAGGAGTGTTATGAGAAACATTTATTGCAGCTAATTGTTCATCAGGAAAGCTATCATCAATAGGTAATGGGTCATCAAGGATATTCTCTAACCTAGATAAGTTATTAGCTACGGGGTTCTCAGCTCCTTTTCTATCAGTGATATGTAAATCAAATTCTTGTAGCAAGAGAACCCACCTAATGAGTCTAGGTTTAGCGTCTTTCTTTTCCATAAGACATTTAATAGCAACATGATCGGTGTGAACAGTAACTTTAGAATCAACAATGTAAGATCTGAATTTGTCACAAGCAAACACAACTGTAAAAATTCTTTTTTAGTAGTAGCATAATTTATTTGGGCACTGTCTAGAGTTTTGCTAGCATAATGAATAACATTTAGTTCATTATCAACTCTTTGTCCTAGAACAGCACCAACAACATAATCACTAGCATCACACATAATTTCAAAAGGCAAGTTCCAATCAGGTGGTTGAACAATAGGTGCAGAAGTTAAGGCTTTCTTAAGTGTTTCAAAGGCTTCTACACAATCATCATAAAAAACAAATGGAACATCCTTTTGTAAAAGATTTGTAAGAGGCCTAGAAATTTTAGAGAAGTCTTTAATAAACCTCCTATAGAAACCAGCATGACCGAGAAAACTACGAATACCTTTAATATCTTTAGGGCATGGCATTTTCTCAATTGCATCAACTTTAGCTTTATCCACCTCGATACCTAGTTCAGAAATTTTATGCCCCAAAACAATACCTTCATTAACCATAAAGTGGCACTTCTCCCAATTCTAGATAAGATTAGTTTGCTCACATCTCTGCAAAACTCAATCAAGGTTGCTTAAGCAATCATCAAAAGAAGATCCATATACAGAAAAATCATCCATCAAAACCTCAACAATCTTTTCACAAAAATCAGAGAATATAGCAGTCATACATCTTTGAAAGGTAGCAGGTGCATTGCATAAACCAAAAGGCATACGTCTATAAGCATAAGTTCCAAAAGGGCAAGTAAATGTGGTTTTCTCTTGATCAGGTTGTGAAACAGGTATTTGAGAAAAACCAGAATATCCATCAAGGAAGCAAAAGTGTGTGTGCTTTGATAATCTTTCTAACATTTGATCAATAAAAGGCAAGGGGTAGTGATCTTTTCTAGTTGCTTTATTTAATTTTATAAAATCAATAACCATTCTATAGCCAGTAGCAATTCTTTGTGGAATGAGTTCATTTTTATCATTAGGAACAACAGTAATACCTCCTTTCTTAGGGACACAATGAACGGGACTCACCCATCTACTGTCAGCTATGAGATAGATTATACCTGCTTCCAGAAGCTTTAATATTTCAGTTCTTACCACTTCTTTCATCTTAGGATTCAAACGTCGTTGATGATCAACAACGGGCTTAGCATCAGGTTCCATATTAATCTTGTGCTGACAGAGAGTGGGACTAATGCCCTTAAGATCATCCAGAGTATATCCAATAGCAGCACGGTGCTTCTTCAGAATTTTCAATAATCTTTCTTCTTCATGTTCTGAAAGGTTAGCTCTAATAATAACGGGATATATCTTTTTCTCATCAAGATAAGCATATTTCAAAGTGTCAGGCAATTGTTTCAACTCAAACACAGGATCACCTTTAGGTGGAGGAGGACCTCCTAGAGTTTCAATAGGCAAATTATGTTTGAGCAGAGGTCATTGTTCAAAGAAAATTTTATCTATCTCATTTCTTTCATTCATATGCATATCATTTTCATGGTCTAGCAAATATTGTTCCAATGGATCAGTAGGAGGCACGGCAATAGAAGCAAGACCAATTATTTCATCCTTACTAGGTAATTCTCTCTTATGAGGTTGTCTATTAAACTTGGAAAAATTAAACTCATGAGACTCATCACCAACGCTAACACCGACAGTTTGTTTTTCACAATCTATTTTAGCATTGACAGTGTTCAAGAAAGGTCTACCATAAATAATGGGATAGAAGCCATCTTGTGGGGAACCAAGAACTAGAAAATCAGTGGGGTATTTTATTTTCCCGCACAAGACTTCAACATCTCTAACAATCCCAAGTGGTGTGATGGTGTCTCTATTAGCAACTTTAATAGTGACATCTATGTCTTCTATTTCAGCGGGTGCTATGTCATTCATAATTTCTTGGTATAAGGTAAAAGGAATAGCAGTCACGGTAGCACCTAAATCACATAAACCATGATAACAATGATCTCCTATTTTAACTGAGACAATAGGCATGCCAACAACAGGTCTATGTTTATCTTTTTATCGGGTTTGGCAATTCTAGCAGCTTCATCACAGAAGTAAATAACATGCCCATCAATATTTTCTACCAGGAGATCTTTAACCATAGCAACACTAGGTTCTACTTTAATTTGTTCAGCAGATTTAGGTGCTCTAATATTACTTTTGCGAACCACAGTTGAAACCTTAGCATGTTCCTTTATCCTAACAGGGAAAGGTGGTTTTTCAATATAAGCAGTAGGAACAACTGAGTCAACATTATAAATAATAGTTTCATCCTTAGCTATGTCGGGTTCTTTAATTTCTTCTTTGATAGGTGGGTGATATTTAAACCACTTCTCCTTAGGGAGATCAACATGAGTAGCAAATGATTCACAAAAGGAGGCTACTATCTCAGAGTCAAGTCCATATTTAGTGCTAAACTTGTGAAAAGCATCGGTATTCATAAAAGATTTAACACAATCAAATTCAAGCTTAATACCTGACTCTTTACCTTCGTCGAGTTCCCAATCTTCAGAGTTGCGTTTAATTCTTTCTAAAAGATCCCACCTGAATTCAATAGTCTTCTTCATAAAAGAACCAGTACAAGAAGTATCGAGCATGGATCGATCATCATGAGAAAGCCGAGCATAAAAATTCTGAATAATAATTTCTCTTGAGAGCTCATGATTGGGGCATGAATATAACATTGACTTAAGCCTCCCCCAAGCTAGAGCGATACTTTCTCCTTCACGATGCCAAAAATTATATATATAATTCCGATCACGATGAACTAGATGCATAGGATAATTTTTTTGGTGAAATTCCAATTTCAAACGATTCCAATTCCAAGATCCAATATCATCGCATAGCCTATACCATGCCAATGATTTTCCCTTCAAAGATAAAGGGAAAACCTTCTTCTTAGCTTCATCTTTGGGCAAACCTGCAAGCTTAAATAATCCACAAATTTCATCCACATATATCAAGTGCATATCAGGATGTTCAGTTCCATCTCCTGCATAAGGATTAGCTAGCAGTTGTTCTATCATACCCGAAGGAATTTCATAACTAATATTTTCAGTAGGTGCAGTAGGCTGAGGGGTAGCTAATTGTGGTTCCGGTCGAGGTGAAGTTACCCCGAACAAACCCCTCAAAGGATGATTCTCCATAGTAACAAGTGACAATAAATTTTAGCACTTAGTAATAATTTTCCCTTACCAATTTCCACTTACCAAGAGCGCTTCACTCCCTGACAACGGCGCCAGAAAAGAGCCTTGATGACCCACAAGTATAGGGGATCAATAATAGTCCTTTCGATAAGTAAGAGTGTCAAACCCAACGAGGAGCAAAAGGAAATGACAAGTGGTTCTCAGCAAGGTATTTTCTGCAAGCACTGAAATAGTCGGTAACAGATAGTTTGATAGCAAGATAATTTGTAACGAGCAAGTAATGGTAACGGTAAATAAAGTGCAGCAAGGTAGCCCAATCCTTTTGTGGCAAAGGACAGGCCAAAATGGTCTCTTATGATAAGCAAAGCATTCTTGAGGGTACACGGGAATTTCGTCATATCACTTTCATCATGTTGGTTTGATTCGTGTTCGCTACTTTGATAATTTGATGTGTGGGTGGACCGGTGCTTAGGTGCTGTTCTTACTTGAACAAACCTCCTACTTATGATTAACCCCCTCGCAAGCATCCGCAACTACGAGAAAAGTATTAAGATAAAATCTAACCATAGCATTAAACTTTTGGATCCAAATCAGTCCCTTATGAAATAGCGCATAAACTAGGGTTTAAGCTTCTGTCACTCTAGCAACCCATCATCTAATAGCTACTCCACAATGCATTCCCCCAAATATGGTGAAGTGCCATGTAGTCGACGTTCACATGACACCACTAAGGGAATCACAACATACATATCATCAAAATATCGAACACATATCAAGTTCACATGATTACTTGCAACATGACTTCTCCCGTGACCTCAAGAACAAAAGTAACTACTCACAAATAGTAATCATGCTCAAGATCAGAGGGGTATTAAATAGCATAATGGATCTGAACATATAATCTTCCACCAAATAAACCATATACTAATCAACTACAAAATGTAATCAACACTACTAGTCACCCACAAGTACCAATCTGAGGTTCCGGTACAAAGATTGAACACAAGAGATGAACTAGGGTTTGAGAGGAGATGGTGCTGTTGAAGATGTTGATGGAGATGGCCCTCCCAAATATGGGGGAGTTGTTGGTGATGACGATGGCGATGATTTCCCCCTCCGGGAGGGAAGTTCCCTCGGCGGAATCGCTCTGCCGGAGGGCAAAAGTGCTCCTGCCCAAGTTCCGCCTCGAGACGGCGGCGCTTCGTCCCAAAAGTCCTCCCCTAATTTTTTCTAGGTGAAAATGACTTATATACTAGAAGAGGGGCACCGGAGGTGGGCCGAGGAGGGCACAACCCACCAGGGTGCACCTGGGCTCCCTGGCATGCCCAGGTGGGTTGTGCCCACCTGGTGGGCCCCCTCTGGTAGTTATTTGCTCCAATATTCTTCATATATTCCAAAACTATTCTTCGTAAATTTTTAGCTCATTTGGAGATGTGCAGAATAGGTAACTCTGACGTAGCTTTTTCAGGTCTAGAATTCCAGCTGCCGGTATTCTCCCTCTTTGTGTAAACCTTGCATATTATGAGATAAAAGGCATTACAAAATACTCCAAAAAGCATTATTATGCATAAAAACATTATAAATAACAATAGGAAAACATGATGCAAAATGGACGTATCAAAGTCCCCTGGGCCTGATGGCTTCACTGCTTAATTTTATCAACATTTCTAGGATTTAATCAAATATGATTTGAAGGTTTTACTGGATGAGTTTTTAGAAGGAGAAATGGATGTTAGAAGATTAAACTATGTCATTATTACTCTCGGGCCTAAGATAAAAAATGCTAACCAAATACAAAAATTTAGACCCATTCATCTGTTGAATGTGAGCTTTAAAATTATCACCAAAGTTTTTATGAATAGACTTAATTGGGTAGCAGCTGAAGTAATTTACCTAATACAAATTGCTTTTATTAAGGGCAGATACATTATTGAGGGGATATTGATACTTCATGAAGCTTTAAACACTATACACAAAAAGAAACAAAGTGGTCTACTTCTCAAAGTGGATTTTGAGAAAGCTTATGACAAAATTAAATGGTCCCTTGTCTTTCAGATGTTTAAAATGAAAGGCTTTCCAGATAAATGGATAGATTGGGTCATGAAAACTATTAGAGGTGGTAAAGTTTGTGTCAAGGTTAATGATAATCTAGGGACTTATTTTTTTCACTCACAAAGGATTGAGATAGGGAGACTCTCTATCCCCTTTGAACTTTGATTTGGCAGCTGATGCCGTGGCTATAATGCTAAGAGAAATGGTCTGATAAAAGGGGTTTTAACTCATAATGTCACTAATGGGGTGAATATGCTACAATATGCAGATGATACAATTTTCTTGATACAAGATGATTATGAGAGTGCTCACAATTTAAAATATGTACTCTGCCTTTTTGAACAAATGTCTTATTTGGAAATCAATTTTCACAGAAGTGAACTTTTCTTATTTGGAAATGTCATTGATAAGGGAAATGGATATTCTAGAATTTTTTCATGCCCTGTTGATAGTTTACCTATGAAATATTTGGGCCTTCCCGTAGATGAAAAAAGGATAAGGAATAAACATTGGAAGCCCCCTGAGGAAGAGATGGAAGGAAAATGTGAAAATTAGTAGGGGAGGCTGTTGACCAGTGCTGGGAGGATTACTTTGATACAGTCCTCACTGACAGGGATCCTATACCTTATGATGTCCTTTTATGGTCAACTAGTAGGTGTGTGTAAACAGATGGATTTTTTTAGAGCCAGATTATTATGGCAGGAAAATAATGACTAGGAAAAAATACCATCTTCTTAAATGATCAGAGGTGTGTAGACCTAAAGACATGGGGGCCAGGTATTCAAAACCTAAACCTGATGAATAAAGCACTGCTTTGTAAATGGTGGTGGAAGTTGTTAACTTCAGATGGCCTCTGGCAAGAGATCATTTACAGTAAATATCAGAAGAAACATAGTTGAAATGTAGTCAGAACCAAACAGGGTGATTCACAGTTCTGGTGTGAGATCTTAAAACATAAGAAACATTTCCTCTCCTTACGTAGATTTATTACAGGGAATGGAAAGAATGCAAGATTCTGGGAAGATTGGTGGATAGGTCCCACAACTTTGAAAATTAGCTTCCCTAGATTATATAATATCTGTTTTGATAAAAACAAAACTGTCAAAGAAGTTCTAGAAAATGAGATTGATAAAATACAATTTAGAAGAACTCTAACTAGAGACTCTCTTGAATTATGGGAGCACATTAACGAGGCTTGTGCTTCTTTGGTCTTGACTGAATAGAAATATGAAGTAAAATGGACTTTAACTAAAAATGGTGTTTACTCTGTTAAATCTTTCTATAGACATTTGATTGAAAATGGAATTAAATACCCACACTTCTTTATGTGGAAAGTTAAAATGCCACCTAGAGTGAAAGTGTTCATGTGGTTAGCTCTTAGAAATATCATTCTTACGAAAGACAATTTGCAATGCAGAGGGTGGATAAGTGATAAAAATGCCCCTTGTGTGGGCAAAATGAAACTGTCAATCACCTTTTCTTCGCCTGTTCAGTAGCTCATCTACTTTGGAATGTTTTAAAATGTGCTTTCAACTTGTCAGATATCCCTGACAACATAGATTCAGTTGTTGGGTCTTGGGTTAAAAAATTGGTTGAAAAGAGAGAGGTCTAGTGATGGTGGGTGTTGATACGTATCCGTTGTATCTATAATTTTTGATTATTTCATGCCAATATTCTACAACTTTCATATACTTTTGGCAAAATTTTATATTATTTTGGGGACTAACATATTGATCCAGTGCCAGTTCCTGTTTGTTGCATGTTTTTTTGTAGAATATCCATATCAAATGAAGTCCAAATGCGATAAAATTTTACGGAGAATTATTTTGGAATATATTTGATATTTGGGTAGCGGAATCAACATGAGACGATGCCCGAGGGGACCACAAGCTCAAGGGGCGCGCCCCCTACCCAGGGCGTGCCTGGCAAGCTTGTGGCCAGACCATAGGTCGATTGGAGGTGTCCTTCGGCCGCAAGGAAGCTTATATCCGGATAAAAATCATGTTAAAATTTCAGCCCAATCGGAGTTACGGATCTCCGGAAATTTAAGAAACGGTGAAGGGCCAGAAAACAGGGTCGCGAAACAGAAGAGAAACAGAGAGAGAGATCCAATATCGGAGGGGCTGTCGCCCCTCCGCTGCCATGGAGGCCATGGACCATAGGGGAAATCCTCCTCCCATCTAGGGGGGAGGTCAAGGAAGAAGAAGAAGGAGGGGGGCTCTCTCCCCCTCTCTCCCGGTGGCGCCGAAACGCTGCCGGGGCAATCATCGTGACGACGATATACACCAACAACTTTGCCGCCGTCATCACCAACTCTCTCCCCCTCTATGCAATGGTGTAACACCTCTTCTCCCCACTATAATCTCTACTTAAACATGGTGCTCAACACTATATATTATTATCCAATGATACGTGGTTATCCTATGATGTTTGAGTAGATCCGTTTTGTCCTCTGGGTTGATTGATGATCGTGATTGGTTTGAGTTGTATGTTTTATTTTGGTGATGTCCTATGGTTCCCTCCGTGTCACGCAAGCATGAGGGATTCCCGCTGTAGGGTGTTGCAATATGTTCATGATTCGCTTATAGTGGGTTGCGTGACTGACTGAAACACAAACCCGAGTAAGTGGGTTGTTGCGTATGGGAGTAAAGAGGACTTGATACTTAATGCTATGGTTGGGTTTTACCTTAATGATCTTCAGTAGTTGTGGATGCTTGCTAGAGTTCCAATCATAAGTGCATATGATCCAAGTAGAGAAAGTATGTTAGCTCATGCCTCTCCCTCATATAAAATTGCAATAATGATTACCGGTCTAGTTATCGATTGCCTAAGGACAAATAACTTTCTTGTGACAAAAAGCTCTCTACTAAAACTAAATTGTTTCTTTATCTAAACAACCCCTAGCTTTTATTTACATGTTCTTTATTATCTTGCAAACCTATCCCTTTACACCTAGAAAGTACTTCTAGTTTCATACTTGTTCTAGGTAAAGCGAACGTTAAGTGAGCGTAGAGTTGTATCGGTGGTCGATAGAACTTGAAGGGAATATAAATTCTACCTTTAGCTCCTTGTTGGGTTTGACACTTTTACTTATCGAGAAAGGCTACAATTGATCCCCTATACTTGTGGGTTATCAAGACCTTTTTCTGGTGCCGTTGCCAGGGCGCAATAGCGTGGGGGTGAATATTCTTGTGTGTGCTTGTTTGCTTTATCACTGAGTAGATTTTATTTTGTGCTCTTATTTTCTATCTTTAGTTATGGGTAGGAAACGTAAAATACCAATAAAATTAGTTGTACCTGCTAAACCAATGGTTGAAGAACCACCCAAAATCTATCATACTGCTGAAGCTTTCTACTTGGTTCATCTTCGATCCCTATAGGCTCGTGTTGAAAACCCAACTAGCTTAGTTGAGGGAAAATCATTAGATGAGCATGCTTATTTTGTGCGACACCACTTGTCTCAAAAAGGGAAACTTTTATGGCATCATATTAATATTAGCAATGCTATGCTTGGAATTTATGCGAAATACATGATTTTACTTGTTGTTCTAAAGACCCTAAAAAACACCTTTCTTTCCAATGTGAGTTGAAGGATAATGGAATCTTATCTTCTTATGTCAAAGGTGTTTATAATTACTATGATGTTGAACAAATTGAAGAATTTTTTGCTTTTAAGGGTGCTTATGAAATTGCTTATTTGATTGAAAAGTATGATGCTACTCTTTACAAATCTGAAAATTTTGCCATACTTAAATATTGCTATGATAATTATGCTTCTAATGCTTATGTCAAACCATATATTGAGGATTCCTCCGCTGTCCAAGAGGAGACTAATATTTTACAGGAATCTGTGGAAGAAGAAATTGATGACATTGTGAGCTCAGTAGATGAAAAGGATGACAAGGAGACCGAAGAACAAAAGTAGGAAGAGCGGATTAACTACTCGTGCCCACCTTCTAATGAGAGTAACTCTTCAACTCATACATTGTCTAATTTCCCTTCGTGCTTACCGAAGGATGAATGCTATGATCCCTTGGATTCGTTTGAAATATCCTTTTTGATGAAATTGATGCTTGTGGCCATGATGCCAATATGAATGATGCTTATGGAGATGAACTTGCTATAGTTCCTTATGTTAAACATGAAATTGTTGCTATTGCAGCCACGCATGATAGTCCTATTATCTTTTTGAATTCTCCCAACTACACTATATCAAAGAAGTTTGCGCTTATTAAGGATTATATTGATGGGTTCCGTTTTACTACTACACATGATGATTTTGATGAATATAATATGCATGTGCTTGCTGCTCCTACTTGCAATTATTATGAGAGAGGAACCACATCTCTACCTCTCTATGTTTCCAACACACTAAAATTGCAAGAAACTGCTTATGCGATGTATCGACCTTTACTTTGTGTGCATGAATTGTTCTTTTATGACATGCCGATGCATAGGAAGAGAGTTAGACTTCGTTGTTGCATGATATATGTTGCTTTGTGCTCAATACTAAAATACAAATCTTTGTTAATTAAAATTGGCTTTGATATACCTTGGGATCCGGGTGGATCAATTACTTGAGCACTTGAGTCATTTTCTTCTATTGAGTGCTTTTAAAAAGTTTCAAAACAAAATATATATAGAGGGGAACCTAAAACTTTTCAAAAAGAAAAATGAAAGTAAGAAAGACGAGCACCGTTGAAGTGGGGGAGCTCCTTGAACTTTGTTCATGCCCATGAAAACTTTGTGAATCTTGAATTACAGAAACTTTTCAACAAAAATAATTATCCTCTTGTATAAATCCATTGTATTATAAAAATAATGTGCCAAGATTTGCCTTTAGGATGATTAGATTGCTTGTTTGGTATGTGTGGTGCAAAAACTGAATTTAATTTTTTTACTAGAAGGTGAAAAAATTCTGAAATTTTTACACGATACTGATATGCAATTTTATTTATTTTTCCTAATTTTTTAGAATTTTTTGAGTTACAGAAGTATATGTACCATCTTCATCTTTACAGATTGTCCTGTTTTCATAGATTGCTGTTATAGTTTCATTATTTGCGTATGTTTGAAATCTTGTTGAGCCTCCTTTGACTTGGGGCCATAGAATTGTGATAGCATACAGAGGGTAATGTTTGATGATAATTATACAATAATGTTACAGTAGTACATGATGGGATTTGATGTTATATGTACTAACCCCACTAATAAAAAGTTCGGTTAAGTTTTGTGTGGATGAAGTGTTCGAAGATCGAGGAGGTATCGATATGAGGAGAATAAGGAGAGGCAAGAGTTCAAGCTTGGGGATGCCCAAAGCACCCCAAGTAAATATTCAAGGAGACTCAAGCGTCTAAGCTTGGGGATGCCCCGGAAGGCATCCATCTTTCTTCAACAATTATTAGTATGTTTTGGTTTTTGTTTTGTTCACACGATATGCGTAAATTCTTGGAGCGTCTTTTGTGTTTATTTTTCCCTTTTATTTTATGCACCATGCTGGTATGAGATAGTCCTTGGTTGATTTATAGAATGCTCTTCGCACTTCACTTATATCTTTTGACTATGGCTTTTTAGAATGCTTCATGTACTTCACTTATATCATTTGAAGTTTGGATTGCCTGTTTCTCTACACATAGAAAACCGCCATTTGTAGAATGCTCTTTTGCTTCACTTATATTTGTTAGAGCATGGCAAATCTTTGGTAGAAAGAATTAAACTCTCTTGCTTCACTTATATCTATTTAGAGAGTCAACATGAATTGGTCATTCACATGGTTAGTGATGACCCACAAGTATAGGGGATTGATGGCTCGTGTCCGCGTCAGTATTTCCCCGAAGAGGAAGGGATGATGCAGCATAGCTACGGTAGGTATTTCTGTCAGTATGAAACCAAGGTTATCGAACCAGTAGGAGAACCAAGCAACACTATGTAAACGGTACATGCACACAAAGAAGAAATACCTGCAACCCGACGCGTAAGAGGGGTTGTCAATCCCTCTCGAGTAAAAGATAGATTGGTTTGTATGATTTTGGATAAATAGATCTCGCAATAAAACAAAATAAAAGAAATAAAGAAAAGTGCAGCAAGGTATTTTTGGGTTTTTAGAATAATAGATCTGAAAACAAAAGCAAATAAAAATAGATCTCAAAGCAAATATGATAAAGAATTGACCCGGGGGCCGTAGATTTCACTAGTGGCTTCTCTCGAGAAAAATAGCATACGGCGGGTAAACAAATTACTGTTGGGCAATTGATAAAACTTCAAATAATTATGATGATATCCAGGTAATGATCATTATATAGGCATCACGTCCAAGATTAGTAGACCGAGTCCTGCCTGCATCTACTACTATTACTCCACACATCGACCGCTATCCAGCATGCATCTAGTGTATTAAGTTCATGGAGAAATGGAGTAATGCAATAAGAACAATGACATGATGTAGACAAGATCTATTCATGTAGGAATATACCCCATCTTGTTATCCTTAATAGCAACAATACATACGTGTCTTGCTGCCCCTTCTGTCACTGGGAAAGAACACCGCACGATCGAACCCATCACAAAGCACCTCTTCCCACGCAAGAAAAATCGATCTAGTTGGCCTAACTAAACCAAAGATTCGAAGAAGAAATACGAGGCTATAAGTAATCATGCATATAAGAGATCAAAGAAACTCAAATAACTTTCATGGATAAATAGATTTGATCATAAACTCAAAGTTCATCGGATCCCAACAAACACACCGCAAAAAGAGTTACATCAAAGAGATCTTCAAGAGACCATTGTATTGAGAATCAAAAAAGAGAGAGGAAGCCATCTAGCTACTAACTATGGACCCGTAGGTCTACAATGAACTACTCACGCATCATCGAAGAGACACCAATGAGGATGATGAACCCCTCCGTGATGGTGTCTAGATTGGATCTGGTGGTTCTCGAACTTGCGGTGACTGGAAATGTGTTTCATCGACTCCCATAGGGTTTTTGGATTTTTGGGGTATTTATAGAGCAAAGAGGCGGTGCGGGACGCGACCGATATGGGCACAACCCACCAGGGCGCACCTGGGCCCCCAAGCGCGCCCAGGTGGGTTGTGCTCCCCTCGGAGCCCCGCTCTGGTACTTCTTTGGCCCAACAGGTGTCTTCTGGTCCAGAAAAATTCTCCAAATAGTTTCGCTGCATTTGGACTCCGTTTGGTACTGATATTCTGTGAAGTAAAAAAAAAGCAAAAAACAGCAACTGGCACTGGGCACTATGTCAATAGGTTAGTCCCAAAAAATGATATAAAGTTGCTATAAAATGATTGTAAAACATCCAAGAATGATAATATAACATCATGGAACAAGCAAAAATTATAGATACGTTGGAGACGTATCAGCATCCCCAAGCTTAATTCCTACTCGTCCTCGAGTAGGTAAATGATAAAAACAGAATTTTTGATGTGGAATGCCGCCTAACATGTTCATCACATATTCTTTTCTTTTGTAGCATGAACATTTGGACATTTATATGATTCAAAGCAATAGTCTAGTTTTGACATGAAGATTTAAATACTCAAGCATATCAACAAGCAACCATGTCTTTCAAAATATCAACACTAAAGCAAGTTATCCCTAGCCCATCATGCTCAATCATTGATCCATTCATGAAACACACTCGCATATTAGCTACATCCAATGCTCAAGTACGATCATAGTGCCCCTTAGTTGGTGCTTTATAAGAGAAGATGGAGACTCAAAAAAATAAAAATTTGCATAAAGTAAATAGAAAGGCCCTTCGCAGAGGGAAGTAGGGATTTGTAGAGGTGCCAGAGCTCAAAGCGAAAAAATAGAGATAAAACATTTTGGGTGGCATGCTTTTCCTGTCAACAAAAACGATCGAGTGGTTCCCAATACTTTCCATGCTAGATATATCATAGGTGGTTCCCAAACAGAAAATAAAGTTTATTCCTTTTTCCACCATACTTTCACATTCCACGGCTAGCCGTATCCACGGGTGCCATCCATACCAACACTTTCCAAGGAATTTATTATTTGACAACATAAAGTAAATTCAATTTTCATTTCGGGACTGGGCATCCATAATACCTTTGCCGTACTCTCGTGCAATGACAAGTGAATAAACACTCTTCTTGAGAATAACACATCTAGCATGGAAAAATATCAGCCACCCCCTTCCGTTTCATGAGTGGTACGAGCTCACCAAAAAGGAAATTATTTTGAAAATTAGAGATGGCACATACAAATTTGCTTAGAATGGCACGGGAATACCACATATAGGTTGGTATTGTGGACTCATATGGCAAAACTTGGTTTAAGGATTTTGGATGCACAAGTACTATTCCTACTTAGTACAAGTGAAGGCTAGCAAAAAGATTGAGAAGCATCCAACCAAGAAACAAAAAATCACATAAGCGAGCATTAAGCATAACTAACACCGAATAATGCACCACAAGTAGGATGTAATTTCATTGCATAACTATTGACTTTTGTGCTTGCATAGGGAATCACAAACCTTAACACAAATATTCTTACTAAAACAAAATTACTCACCAACATGACTCACATATCACTATCATCATATCTCAAAACTATTACAAAGAATCAAGTTTATTTTGTCCAATGATCTTCATGAAAGTTTTTATTATATCCCTCTTGAATATCTATCACTTTGGGACTAGTTTCATATATTGCAATTACTTTTGGCAAGCTCAAACAAATTTAAGTGAAGAACATGAGCATAAAAATTTTCATCTCTCAAAATAATATAAGTGAAGCATGAGAGAATTTCTTCAAAATTACTAACTCTCAAATAAATCTAAGTGAAGCATGAGAGTATTTCTTCAAAAAATATTAAAGCACACCGTGCTCAAAAAGATATAAGTGAAGCATTAGAGCAATTCCATAGCTCAAATTTTTTTAAGTGAAGCATAAAGAGCAATTCTAACGAATCATAGTATAATTTTGGCTCTCTCAAATAGGTGTGTCCAGCGAGGATACTTGTGAAAAACTAAAAAGGAAAACAAGCAAAGGCTCATACAATACAACACGCTCCAAGAAAAACTCATGATATGTGACGAATAAAAATATAGCTCCAAGTAAAATACCGATGGTCGTTAGAAGAAATAGGGGATGCCACTTGGGGCGTCCCCAAGCTTAGTTGCTTGTTTCTCCTTGAATATTGCCTTGGGGTGCCATGGGGAATCCCCAATATTAGGCTCTTCTTACTCCTTATTCCTTCATCCATCATGATCTCACCCAAAACTTGAAAACTTCAATCACACAAAACTTAACAAAACCTTCGTGAGATCCGTTAGTATAAGAAAACCAATCTTTACTTTAAGTACTGTAGAAAACCCATTCTAATTTTGTTATTGCATTATATCTACTGTATTCTAGCTTTACCATGGTTTATACCCCACGATACAATCCATAGAATCATCAAAATAAGCACACAATGCAAAGAAAACAGAATCTGTCAAAAACAGAACAGTCTGTAAAGACTCGAATTTTACTCATACTTATGTAACTCCAATTTTTTTAAAACATTAGGAAAACAGAGGAAATTTGTATAAAAATCTTCTGTAAAAAATTCAGAATTTTTCTTCCCTTCTGTGAATTTATCAAATTATTTTACTGGACACAAAAGTTTATGTTTTTCAACAGGATCAAATCAACTATCACCCAACATGATCCCAAAGGCTTTGCTTGGCCCAAACACTAATTAAAACATAAAAAACACAATAATAACAGAGGCATAATTGTACAAACACTCAAGAATAGAAAGAAAAAGGCAAAAATAAATTTTATTCATTGGGTTGCCTCCCAACAAGCGCTATCGTTTTACGCCCCTAGCTAGGCATAAAGCATAGATTCAAGTATTGTCATTTTTAGCTCTAGATCCATAGGATGCCCTCATGATTGATTCATATGGTGGCTTAATTATTGTTCTAGGGAAGTGTTCCATACCCTTTCTTAGTGGAAACTGAAATTTAATATTGCCTTCTTTGATATCAATCACGGCACCAATAGTACGTAAAAACGGTCTACCAAGTATAATTGGACAAGACGGATTGCAATCAATATCAAGAACAATAAAAATCTATGGGCACATAATTCCTATTTTCAAGAATAAGAGCATCATTAATTCTTCCCAAAGGCTTTTTAATAGTAGAATCCGCCAAGTGCAAATTTAAAGAACACTCTTCAATATTGGTAAGACCAAGCACATCACATAAAGATTTCGGAATTGTGGCAACACTAGCACCCAAGTCACATAAAGCAAAACATTCATAATTTTTTATCTTGACTTTAATGGTGGGTTCCCATTCATCATGTAATTTTCTAGGAATTGAGATATCTAATTCCAACTTTTCTTCAAAAGCTTTCATCATAGCATCAACAATATGTTTAGTAAAACCTTTATTTTCTTCATAAGCATGGGGTGAATTTATCATGGATTGCAACAAAGAAATACAATCAATCAAAGAGCAACTATCATAATTAAAGTCTTTGTAATCCAAAAGAGTGGGCACATCACTAGTTAAAGTTTTGACCTCTCCAAACCCACTTTTATCAAATTTTTCATCAAGATTTTCACCCTCCGAATTATCGGGACGCCTTCTAGCTAAAGTTGACTCTTCTTTAGTCCCTTTATCATCAATTTTAACTTTACTAAACAAGGAATCAATAGAAGAAACACCAATCACTTTAAGATCTTCATCATTTTTATGAAAGCAATCACTAGAAAACGCTCTTTCTAAATATTCTCTTTTAGCTCTAAGCATAGCGGTTCTTTTCTTACTTTCATCCATAGAAACATATAAAGCTTTAATTGATTCCTCGACCTTAGGCACAAAAATTTTCAACTTGAGATTTTCTACATCATGAGAAATTCTATCAATGCTTCTAGACATATCATCAATCTTATTCAACTTTTCGTCTATCGTAGTATTGAAAACCTTTCGAGCATTGATAAATTCTTTAATATTACTCTCAAGATCAGAGGGGTTCCTATTATTATTGTAAGAAGAATTGCTATAGGAATTACCATAATTATTAGAGGAATTTCCAGCAAAAGGCCTAGGATTAAAATTACCTCTATAAGCATTGTTAAAATTGTTTCGCGAGACAAAATTCACATCTACGGGATCACTATTTTGCTCAATCAAAGTAGACAAAGGCACATCATTAAGATCAATAGGAGCACTTTTACTAGCAACCAATTTCATAAGAGCATCAACTTTTTCACTCAACGAGTTAATTTCTTCAACCGATATAACTTTTTTACCAGTAGGTGCTCTTTCGGTATGCCATTGTGAATAATTTGTCATAATATTATCAAACAATTTAGTAGCTTAACCCAAAGTAATTTCTATAAAAGTACCACCCGCGGTGGAATCTAAAAGATTTCTAGAAACAAAATTCAATCCCGCATAAAAATTTTGTATGATCATCCATAGATTTAAACCATGAGTAGTACAATTTCTTAGCATCAATTTCATTCTTTCCCAAGATTGTGCAACATGTTCATGCTCAAGTTGCTTAAAATTCATGATTTGAGTTCTAAGGGAAATAATTTTCGCGGCCGGAAAATACTTAGTAATAAAAGCATCTTTGCACTTATCCCAAGAATCGATACTATTGCGAGGCAAAGAAGAAAACCAAATTTTTGCACAATCTCGCAAAGAAAACGGAAATAATTTCAACTTCACAATATCATTGTCCACATCTTTTTTCTTTTGCATATCACACAATTCTACGAATGTGTTTAGATGGGACGCGGCATCCTCATTAGGAGTACCGGAAAATTGATCTTTCATAACAAGATTCAACAAAGCGGCATTAATATCACAAGGTTCCGCAGTAGTGGCGGGAGGAGCAATCAGAGTGCTAATAAAATCATTATTATTGGTATTGGAAAAATCACACAACTTGGTGTTTTCTTCAGTCATCGTGACTACGCAAACAAGATTGGACACAGAAACAGATCTGACGAGAAAAACGGCGAACGGAAAAAGAGGACGAATATAACGGCAAATTTTTGTGAAGTGGGGTAGATGAAAACGAGAGGCAAATGGAAAATATGTAAATTGCAAGGAGATGAGATTTGTGATTAGGAACCTAATAGATATTGATGATGTCTCCCCGGCAATGGCGCCTGAAATCCTTTCTTGATGGCTTGTGTCCGCGTCTGTATTTCCCCGAAGAGGAAGGGATGATGCAGCACAGCTACGGTAGGTATTTCCCTCAGTATGAAACCAAGGTTATCGAAACAGTAGGAGAACCAAGCAACACTATGTAAACGGTACCTTCACACAAAGAACAAATACTTGCAACCTGACGCGTAAGAGGGGTTGTCAATCCCTCTCAGGTAAAAGATAGTTTGGTTTGTATGATTTTGGATAAATAGATCTCGTGATAAAAAAAATAAAATAAATAAAGAAAAAGTGCAGTAAGGTATTTTTGGGGTTTTAGAATAATAGATCTGAAAACAAAAGCAAATAAAAATAGATCTCAAAGCAAATATGATAAAGAATAGACCCCGGGGCCATAGATTTCACTAGTGGCTTCTCTCGAGAAAAGTAGCATACGACGGGTAAACAAATTACTGTTGGGTAATTGATAAAACTTCAAATAATTATGACGATATCCAGGCAATGATCATTATATAGGCATCATGTCCAAGACTAGTAGACTGACTCCTGCCTGCATCTACTACTATTACTCCACACATCGACCGCTATCCAGCATGCATCTAGTGTATTAAGTTCATGGAGAAACGGAGTAATGCAATAAGAATGATGACATGATGTAGACAAGATCTATTCATGTAGGTATGGACCCCATCTTGTTATCCTTAATAGCAACGATACATATGTCACTGGGAAAGAACACCGCACGATCGAACCCATCACAAAGCACCTCTTCCCATGGCAAGAAAAATCGATCTAGTTGGCCTAACTAAACCAAAGATTCGAAGAGGAAATACGAGGCTATAAGTAATTGTGCATATAAGAGATCAAATAAATTCAAATAACTTTCATGGATAAATAGATCTGATCATAAACTCAAAGTTCATCGGATCCCAACAAACACACCGCAAAAAGAGTTACATCAAATAGATCTCCAAGAGACCATTGTATTGATAATCAAAAGAGAGAGAGGAAGCCATCTAGCTACTAACTACGGACCCGTAGGTCTACAATGAACTACTCATGCATCATCGGAGAGGCACCAATGAGGATGATGAACCCCTCCGTGATGGTGTCTAGATTTGATCTGGTGGTTCTGGAACTTGCGGCGGCGGGAATTGTGTTTCGTCGACTCCCCTAGGGTTTTTGGATTTTTGGGGTATTTATAGAACAAAGAGGCGGTGCGGGAGGCAGTCGAGGTGGGCACAACCCACCAGGGCATGCCTGGGCCCCCAGGCGCGCCCATGTCGGTTGTACTCCCCTCGGAGCCCCCCTCTGGTACTTCTTTGGCCCAACAGGTGTCTTCTGGTCCAAAAAAATTCTCCAAAAAGTTTCGCTGCGTTTGGACTCCGTTTGGTACTGATATTCCGCGAAGTAAAAAAAAAGCAAAAAACAGCAACTAGCACTGGGCACTATGTCAATAGGTTAGTCCCAAAAAATGATATAAAGTTGCTATAAAATGATTGCAAAACATCCAAGAATGATAATATAACAGCATGGAACAAGCAAAAATTGTAGATACGTTGGAGACGTATCAGGGATCAATCATAGTCCTTTCGATAAGTAAGAGTGTCGAACCCAATGAGGAGCAGAAGGAAATGACAAGTGGTTTTCAGCAAGGTAATTTCTGCAAGCACTGAAATTGTCGGTAACGAGTAGTTTGATAGCAAGATAATTTGTAACGAGCAAGTAACGGTAACAGTAAATAAAGTGCAGCAGGGTAGCCCAATCCTTTTGTGGCAAAGGCCAGGCCAAAACGGTCTCTTATAATAAGCGAAGTGTTCTTGAGGGCACACGGTAATTTCATCTAGTCACTTTCATCATGTTGGTTTGATTTGCGTTCGCTACTTTGATAATTTGATATGTGGGTGGACCGGTGCTTGGGTGCTATTCTTACTTGAACAAACCTCCCACTTATGATTAACCCCCTCGCAAGCATCCACAACTACGAGAAAAATATTAAGATAAAATCTAACCATAGCATTAAACATTTGGATCCAAATCGGTCCCTTACGAAGTAGTGCATAAACTAGGTTTTAGGCTTCTGTTACTCTAGCAACCCATCATCTAATAACTACTCCACAATGCATTCCCTTAGGCCCAAAGATGGTGAAGTGCCATGTAGTCGACGTTCACATGACACCACTAAGGGAATCACAACATACATATCATCAAAATATCGAACACATATCAAGTTCACATGATTACTTGCAACATGACTTCTCCCATGACCTCAAGAACTAAAGTAACTACTCACAAATGATATTCATGCTCAAGATCAGAGGGGTATTAAATAGCATAATGGATCTGAACATATAATCTTCCACCAAATGAACCATATAGTAATCACTACAAGATGTAATCAATACTACTACTCACCCACAGGTACCAACCTGAGGTTCTGGTACAAAGATTGAACACAAGAGATGAACTAGGATTTGAGAGGAGATGGTGCTGTTGAAGATGTTGATGGAGATTGGCCTCCCAAAGATGAGAGGGTTGTTGGTGATGATGATGGCTTCGATTTCCCCCTCCGAGAGGGAAGTTCCCCCGGCAGAATCGCTGCGCTGGAGGGCAAAAGTGATCCTGCCCAAGTTCCGCCTCGAGACGACGTTGATAACCCACAAGTATAGGTGATCGCAACAGTTTTTGAGGGTAGAGTATTCAACCCAAATTTATATATTCGACACAAGGGGAGCCGAAGAATACTTGTAAGTATTAGCAGCTGAGTTGTCAATTCAACCACACCTGGAGATTAATTATCTGTAGCAATATGATCAGTAGCACAGTAATATGATAGTTTTGATAGCAGTGATGATAGTAGCAGTAACGTTAACAGTGATAGCAATGATTTTGTAGCAAGTATAACAGTAGCAACAACAGTGGTAACTTAGCAAGAACAATATGTGGAAAATTCATAGGCATTGGATCGGTGAATTCGTTGGATGATATTCATCATATAACAGTCATAACCTAGGGCGATACGGCACTAGCTACAGTTCATAAATATAATGTAGACATGTATTCCGTAAATAGTCATACGTGCTTATGGAAAGAACTTGTATGACATCTTTTGTCCTACCCTCCCGTGGCAGCGGGGTCCATAAGGAAACTAAGGGATATTAAGGCCTCCTTTTAATAGAGAACCGGAACAAAGCATTAACACATAGTGAATACATGAACTCCTCAAACTATGGTCATCACCGGAACATATCCCAATTACTGTCACACTGGGGTTTACTTATCATAACACGTAATAGGTGAATATGACTTGCAAGATCGGATCTAGAACATAGATATAATGGTGATAACATAAACGGTTCAGATCTGAAATCATGGCACCCGGGCCCAAAGTGACAAGCATTAAATATGGCAAAGTCATAACAACATCAATCTCAGAACATGATGGATACTAGGGATCAAGCCCTAACAAAAATAACTCGATTACATGATGAATCTCATCCAACTCCTCACCGACCAGCGAGCCTACGAAGGAATTACTCACTCCCGGTGGGGAGCATCTTGGAATTGGCGATGGAGAAGGGTTGGTGATGACGAAGATCAAAGATCCCCCTCTGCGGAGCCCCAAAAACGGGCTCCAGATCTGGCCTCCCAATGAAGAACAGGAGGCAGCAGCGGCTTCATATCGTGAAACGCGATAATTCTTTCTCCCTGATTTTTTACCTCCAAAAATAGGATTTTATAGTGACGGAGTCAGGGTCTGCGGGGCCACCAGGTGGGCACAACCCACCTCGGCGCGCCTTGAGGGGGGGCCCTGGTGGGTTGTGCTCACCCAGGGCCCCCCCTCAGGTGGTTCTTGGCTCTAGTATTTTTCTTTTATTCCACAATAATTCTCCAAAAAGTTTAGTTCCATTCCGAGAACTTTTATTTCTGCACAAAAACAACACCATGGTAGTTCTGCTGAAAACAACGTCAGTCCGGGTTAGTTTCATTCAAATCATGCAAATTAGAGTCCAAAACAAGAGCAAAAGCATTAGGAAAAGTAGATACGATGGAGACGTATCAACTCCCCCAATCTTAAACCTTTGCTTGTCCTCAAGCAATTCAGTTGATAAACTGAAAGTGAAAAAGAAAAACTTTTACGAACTCTTTTGCTCTTGTTTACATAAATAAGTTTAAGTAGCACCCATGTTTTCAGCAAAGATTATAACTAACCATGTCAACAATAACTCTTAGAAATTATATTAACTCATATCAATGGCATAAGCAACTAGCGAGCAATAATAAAATATCTCAAATGACAACACTTTGTCAAAACAATCGTGATATAATATGACAACAGTGGTATCTCGCTAGCCCTTTTTGAGACCGCAAAACATAAATGCAGAGCACCTCCAAAGTTCAAGCAGCGACTAAACATTGTAATTCATGGTAGAAAAGATCGAGTCATGATGCAGCCAACATTAGCTACACACAATGCATGAGGATGACAATAGTGCTTTCAAATCTGGCGCTTATTTGAGAAGGTGATGACACAACATAAAATTAAATAGATAGTCCCTTCGCAGAGGGAAGCAGTGATTTGTAGCGGTGCCAAAGCTCAGATTTTTAAAACAGAGATAAATGAAAATTTGAGAATTGTACCCTTCCTGTTTACGTCACGACCAAAAGTTATCAATATCTTCCATGCTAAACACATTAGTGGCGGTTCCCAAGCGATAAAAGTAAAGGTTTACTCCCCCTCCACCAACAAACACACTCCACGGCTAGCCGAATCCACGGGTACCGTCTATACCAACATCATTCCTCGGGGTGTTTTGTTTAATTATTTGTAATTTTTTATTTCGGGACTGGGAATCCCTATTACCGCCCCTTCGTGCAAGGACGAGTGAATAAACACTCATCATGAGAATAACCCGCTTAGCATGGAAGATACTGACTACCCCCTATCGCTCTATGAACAATCCAAGCACACAAAAATAGATGTTTATTTGAAATTTTTAGAGGTGGTACATGCAAATTTACATAGAATGGCAGGGCAATACCACATATAGGTAGATATGGTGGACTCATCTGGGATAACTTGGGTTTTAGGATTTTGATGCACAAGTAGTATTCCCGCTTAGTACAGGCGAAGGCTAGCAAATAGGTTGAGAAGCGGCCAGCTAGAGAGCAAAAACGGTCATGAACATGCATTATGCATAAGTAACATTGGATACTAGCATGAGTAGGATATGAACACCATGAACATAAATATCATAGAGGCTATGTTGGTTTTGATTCAACTACATGCATGAACATGTGCCAAGTCAAGCCACTTGAAACATTCAGAGGAGGATACCATATCATCATGCCACATCACAATCATTTTAATGCATGTTGAAATCCAAGATAAATCATTATCCACTCCTAGCTACTTAAGCATGGCATGAGAAACTATAATCTCTAATTATCATTGCAAACATGTTTGGTCATAATATGCTGAATCATGGATACTAGGTTAAACATATTTACAAAAACAAAACAAGTTGAGTTCATACCCGTTTCTCTCTGCCACAACCAGTTCATCAAATATCGTCATTATTGTCTTTCACTTGCACGACCGAATGATATGAAAATAATAATAGTGCAAGAGTGTCGTGGACTAAGATGGAATCTGCAAACATTTTATTCAAAAATGAGAAGACAAGGTAATATGGGCTCTTTGTTAGATCAATATCAATGCATATGAGAGCCACTCGACATTTTCATCATGGTCTTCTCCTTGGTATGACTCAATAAAAGGAAAAGAATTTCAGAGAAACACACTGAAATATTTTTGGAGTTTTTAGTTTTTCTTGAAGAAAGCAAATTAAAGAGAAAAAACAAAAATGAGAAAAAACTATTTACACGGGAGAGCTCCCAACAAGCAAAAGAAGAACAAGGAAATCTTTTTGGGTATTCTTTTTAATACTACAACTAGCTAAACTAGAAAGAAAAACCGAAAAGAAGCAAGAAACATTTTTTGGATATTTTTCAAAGTTTTTCAAACACACAAGAAGAAAGCGAGAAAATAAATCTAGCATGCATAATACAATGAAAAAGTGTGAACACCGACAACCGGAATGAAATGTGTGAACATGAATGTAATGTCGGTGGAAATACGTACTCCCCCAAGCTTAGGCTGTTGGCCTAGCTTGGTAATCACCATCCGCGGCCTGCATAATAGTCAGAGTGGTAGCTCATGGAGGCTCTTGGTGCAGCCTCCTCGGCTTGCCGAACAGCCACGACCTCCGCGTTGTGCGCACGTGCCTCGTTCTAAAAAACATAATACCTTCCTTTGCTGTGAAAATCAAAGAGAGCAGGCATAGGCAAAAAGGTATGCACACTGGATTCTTTATTGAACCACAAGTTATAAGTATAATCATTGATTTCACCCTTAAGGAACTTATGACGCTTCATGGCCTCAAAGTCTAAGTACTGAGTAGGCAGGATAGGGTCATTAGGCCAAGGTGATACACCCAGCTCCTTTGCTAATCGTGAAGCATAAATCCCACCATAAAAATATCAACTACCAGCGTTGTGTTACAATCTGCGTGCAACAATCACTCCAAGGGTATAACATTTAATACCGGTGAGAGCAGTGTGTATGAGGCTCAAGTCAGGAGCACAAAGTGTACTACAGTCTTGCTTGCCCACGATGCATTTGCCATTAAACAGTGCGAAGTATTGAATTGATGGGAAAGGAATACTTTTTATTCTACCTTGTGTCACTCCTCTGTCCTCGCCGTAAAAAAGATTAATCAAGAATGACTCATACTCAGATCTTGGTGGCTCATCCAGCGAACCCCAAAATGAAATTTTACACACACAACTAAACGCGTCTAGAGGCATGGTAATTGGACAGTCATAAAGTTTAAACGAAACTCTAGACTCACGAGGATGGAATTTAAATTCTTTAGTAAACGATTTTGTGAGGCTGAGATGCTGGATGCAATTATCTTCAATGTAGGGTCCGAGCTCGGCATTGTGAACATATTGCTCAAATTCTTCTTTAATACCTGCACTCATCATGAAATCGTCGCACGGCCATAAGCATGATTTGGTAGTGGCATCCCGTATTGAACTTGCACTTGGTTCAACATAAGACCGATGAGTTGAGCCACTGCTAGACGATGCCTCCGAGGACCTCCTCCTCAAAGAAATCCTTCCAAAGAAGTTCATTTTATTCACGTACAATTTTCTGAAATTTTTGGGTCACAAAATTTTGTCAACAAAACTTCATAAGATTGAGGTATAGAGGCCATATTAAGCATTCAAACTACTTAGAACTCTAAGAATTCAACATGCAAGCTCATCTACAGTAGCACCAAGAGTAGCTAATTATTCAAAATATAAACCACTAAAGCAAAAACTAATTGGAGGAATGGAGGAATCACATACCAAGTAGCAATCCCCCAAAACAGTTTCAGAAACAGAGCTTCGAGCAAAGAGATCGAAATCCACGGGTTTGAGAGTAAGAACACGAGAGAGAGAGAGAGAGAGAGAGAGAGAGAGCAATGGTGATTTTTTTCTAGAGGTAGGTGATGACATGGGCTAAAGAGATAAGTGAGGGGGCCCTCATGGGGACCACAACCCACCAGTGCGCGCTTGGGGCTGCTGGCGCGCCCAGGTGGGTTGTGCCCACCTAGTGCACCCCCTCTGATGTTATTTGTACTGAAAAAATCAGAAAAAAATCGTATTAAATTTTCAGGGCATTATGAGAACTTTTATTTTTGGGTCATTTTTTATTGCACGGGAAATTCAAAAAATAGACAAAGCATGGCATTTTATTTTATTTAACTAAGAAAAACAAAAAATAAAAGTTGGGAGTAGAAGGTTGTGCCTACTAAATTCATCAACTTCACACCTCTAAAAAATGATCCATTAATAAGGTTGATCAAGCTTATTAACAACCACCTTCGATTAGCATGAAACCGAAGAACTTTCGTAAAACACTAAGTTACCTCAACGGGGATATGCATGTCCCCAACAATAAGCATTTCATATTTCTTTTTGGCAGTAGGTAGGGGTAGTTGAAAACTTCCAATAGTGAGTGTCGGAGATTTTTCAATAACATTAATACCATTCACTTGGAATTGTTTCTTCGAAAAGTGCACCGTATGTTCATTACCATGGATATGAAAAGTGACCTTGCTTTTATTGCAATCAATAATAGCCCCTGCAGTATTCAAAAAGGGTCTACCAAGGATAATTGACATGTTGTCGTCCTCGGGCATCTCAATTATAACAAAGTCAGTTAAGAAAGTCACATTTGCAACAACAACGGGCACATCCTCACAAATACCGATAGGTATGGCAGTTGATTTATCAACCATTTGCAAAGATATTTCAGTAGGTGTGAGTTTATTCAAATCAAGTCTTTTATATAAGGAGAAAGGCATAACACTAACACCAGCTCCTAGATCACACAAAGCAGTTTTAACATAATTTCTTTTGATGGAGCAAGGTATAGTTGGTATTCCCGGATCTCCAAGTTTTTTAGGTACTCCATCCTTAAAAGAATAATTAGCAAGCATGGTTGAGATTTCAGCTTCAGGTATTTTTCTCTTATTAGTGATTATGTCTTTCATATATTTTGCATAAGGGGCCATCTTTAAAATATCAGTCAAGCGAGTGCGCAAAAAGACTGGCCTAAGCATCTCAGCAAAACGTTCAAATTCTTCATCATCCTTTTTCTTAGTTGATTTAGGTGGAAAGGGCATAGGTTTTTGAACCCATGGTTGTCTTTCTCTTCCATGTTTTCTAGCACCAAAGTCTCTTTTATCATATCTTTTATTTTTAGGTTGTGGGTTATCAAGATCAACAGCTGGTTCTATTTCAACATCATTATCTGGTGGTTTATCATTGTCTGGTTGAGTGTCTTCATGAACATCATCATTATCTTTTTCATTATCATAGATGAGTGTTCATTACCAGATTGAGTTTCAGCATCATAAATAGAAACATCATTATTATTATCAGGAGGTTTTTCTTTCTCAGGTTCACTAGAGGTGTGCAAAGTCCCATCATTCTTCTTTTTCTTATTCTTCTTAGATGGACTAGGTGCATCAGTGTTAATTCTTTGAGAGTCTTGTTCAATTCTTTTAGGGTGTCCCTCAGGATAAAGTGGTTCCTGAGTCATTCTACCTCCTCTAGTCACTACTCTTATAGCATGATCATTCATATTATCATTCATTTCATCAAGCAATTCTCTTTGAGATTTAGCAACTTGTTCTAGTTGAGTATGAACCATAGAGGAATGTTTTCCTACACCTCTAACATCATTGGAGATTCTAAATAACAAGTCACTCAAACGAGAAATCATATTGGAGTTGTATTTCAATTGTTACATAACATTTTCATTGAAGTGATCTTGTTTTCTAATGTAGTTGTCAAACTCATAAATGCATTAACTAGGATGTTTATTGTAAGGGATGTCACTTTCATTAAATTTCATTAAAGAGTTTACCTCTACCACCTTTGGTGGTGGTGTGTCTAGTCCATGTATTTCTTCAATAGGAGGTAAATTTTTAACATCCTCTACTTTAATACCTTTTTCCTTCATACTTTTCTTTGCCTCTTGCATATCTTCAGGACTGAGATATAAGATACCCCTCTTCTTCAGAGTGGGTTTAGGCAGTGGTTCAGGAAGAGTCCAATCATCATAATTTTTTAATATATTATTCAATAATTCCTCAGCTTCTCCAATAGTACGTTCCCTGAAAACACAACCAGCACAACTATCTAGGAAGTCCCTAGAAGAATTGGTTAGTCCATTATAGAAGATATCAATTATTTCATTTTTCTTAAGAGGATGATCAGGCAAAGCATTAAGCAATTGGAGAAGCCTCCCCCAAGCTTGTGGGAGACTCTCTTCTTCAATTTGAACAAAGCTAAATATTTCCTGTAAGGTAGCTTGTTTCTTATGAGCAGGAAAATATTTTTCAGAGAAGTAATAAATCATATCCTGGGGACTACACACACAACCAGGAGCAAGAGTATTGTACCATGTCTTAGAATCACCCTTTAATGAGAAGGGAAATAATTTGAGAAAATAGTAGTAGTGAATCTTCTCATCATGAGCAAATACGGTGGCTATATCATATAATTTAGTAAGATGTGCCACAAATGTTTTAGTTTCATAGCCATGGAAAGGATCAGATTCAACCAAAGTAATTAACTCTGGGTCGACAGAGAATTCATAATCCTTATCATCAACAAAGATTGGTGAAGTAGCAAACTTACGATCATATTTCATTCTAGCATTCAAAGATTTTTCTTTCAGTTTGCATAATAATTTCTTAAGATCATCTCTATCAATGCAAGCAAGGAAATCTCTAGCTGTCTCCTCATCCATAACATAACCTTCAGGTATCTTAGATAATTCATATCTAGGAGAGCTTGTCCTAATAGGTGTTTCAAGATTTTCAGTTTCAAGTTCTTCATCAGTTTCAACATTCTCAATATCTTTAGCTCTAGCAATTTGTTCATCAAGAAAATCACCTAGTGGCATATTATCATCAAGCAAGGTACTAGCATCATCATGAGTAGCATTCATAGCAAAAGTAGCATCATCAATAACTTGCGACATATCAGGATTAATAGCATGTGGTGGTGTTGCAAGTCTACTCAAAATTGAAGGTGAGTCAAGTGCAGAGCTGGATGGCAGTTCCTTACCTCCCCTCGTCTTAGAGGGAAACATCTTAGTCTTGGTATCCTTCAGATTCTTCATAGTGATAAATAGATAATAATCCCAAGTGACTCAACAAATATAGCTATGCTCCCCGACAACGGCGCCAGAAAAAGGTCTTGATAACCCACAAGTATAGGGGATCGCAACAATTTTCGAGGGTAGAGTATTCAACCCAAATTTATAGATTCGACACAAGGGGAGCCAAAGAATACTTGTAAGTATTAGCAGCTGAGTTGTCAATTCAACCACACCTGGAGATTAATTATCTGCAGCAAGATGATCAGTAGCACAATAATATGATAGTTTTGATAGCAGTGATGATAGTAGTAGTAACGGTAATAGTGATAGCAATGATTTTGTAGCAAGTATAAAAGTAGCGACAGCAGTAGTAACTTAGCAAGAACAATATGTGGAAATTCATAGGCATTAGATCGATGAATTCGTTGGATGATATTCATCATATAACAGTCATAACCTAGGGCGATACAGCACTAGCTCCAGTTCATAAATATAATGTAGGCATGTATTCGTAAATAGTCATACGTGCTTATGGAAAGAACTTGTATGCCATCTTTTGTCCTACCCTCCCGTGGTAGCGGGGTCCATAAGGAAACTAAGGGATATTAAGGCCTCCTTTTAATAGAGAACCAGAACAAAGCATTAACACGTAGTGAATACATGAACTCCTCAAACTACGGTCATCACCAGAAAGTATCCCAATTACTGTCGCACTGGGGTTTACAGATCATAACACGTAATAGGTGAATATGACTTGCAAGATCGGATCTAGAACATAGATATAATGGTGATAACATAAATGGTTCAGATCTGAAATCATGGCACCCGGGCCCAAAGTGACAAGCATTAAGCATGGCAAAGTCATAACAACATCAATCTCAGAGCATAATGGATACTAGGGAAAAATCCCTAACAAAACTAACTCGATTACATGATGAATCTCATCCAACTCCTCACCGACCAGTGAGCCGACGAAGGAATTACTCACTCCCAGTGGGGATCATGGAATTGGCGATGGAGAAGGGTTTGTGATGACAAAGATTGAAGATCCCCCTCTCCGGAGCCCCAAAACGGGCTCCAGATTTGGCCTCCCGATGAAGAATAGGAGGCAGCGGCGGCTCCGTATCGTGAAAAGCGATAATTCTTTCTCCCTGATTTTTTTCTACAAAGTAGGATTTTATAGCATCGGAGTCATGGTCTGTGGGGCCACCAGGTGGGCACAACCCACCTGGGCGCGCCTGGAGGGGGGGCGCCCTGGTTGGTTGTGCTCACCCAGGGGCCCCCCTCCGGAGGTTCTTGGCTCTAGTATTTTTCTTTAATTCCACAAAAGTTCTCCAAAAAGTTTTGTTCCATTCCAAGAACTTTTATTTCTGCACAAAAACAACACCATGGTAGTTCTGCTGAAAACAGCTTTAGTCCGGGTTAGTTTCATTCAAATCATGCAAATTAGAGTCCAAAACAAGAGCAAAAGCGTTAGGAAAAGTAGATACGACGGAGACGTATCAGGCGGCGCTCTGTCCCGAAGTCCTCCCCTTATTTTTTTCTAGGTCAAAATGACTTATATACCAGAAGACGGGCACCCGAGGAGGGCTGGGCTGACCACAACCCACCAGGGCGCGCCTGGGGGGCCTGGCGTGCCCTGGTGTCTTGTGGTCACCAGGTGCCCCCCCTCCACTAGTTATTTGCTCCAGTATTTTTTATATATTCCAAAATAATTCTACGTAAATTTTCAGCTCATTTGGAGATGTGCAAAATAGTTATCTCTGACGTAGCTTTTTCAGGTCCAGAATTCCAGCTCCGGTATTCTCCCTCTTTGTGTAAACCTTGCATATTAGGAGAGAAAATGCATTAGAATTACTCCATAAAGCATTATTATGCACAAAAACATTATAAATAACAGTACGGAATCATGATGCAAAATGGACGTATCAACTCCCCCATGCTTAGACCTCGCTTGTCCTCAAGCGAAAAACCAATATCGAAAAACATGTCCACATGCTTAGAGAGAGAGGTATCGATAAAAACAAAATACGGACATAATAGCATCATGCTTATTATCATAACAGCAACAAACTTTATCATAAAAGTTTTATCATATAACTTCTCATGAACAAGTAACAATTCATCACAACATCAAAGTAAAAAGCATAAACTCTATTGAAAACCAACAAACTATGTTCTCAGTCAACTTTGCAACTACAATTCATCATATTTTCAGGAAGGGTCACGTATCGGAGCCTTTAGGCAAGTCCACATACTCAACCATCATTTAATCTTCTATGATTGCTAACACTCACAGCGTACCCATGAACAAAAAGTTTCAACCGGACACATAGAAAGATAGGGGCTTATAGTTTCGCCTCCCAATGTATTCACCTCAAGGGTGATGTCAACAATAATAACTCATGCCTACTCATATCCAACTAGATATATGTGCCTAGATCTTTCCTCACCACATGATGCTTGCAAAAAGAGAAAATAAAAAGGAATAGGGAAGAAAACTTTGACTCTTGCATAAAAGTAAGTACATAAAAGTAAAAGATAGGCCCTTCGCAGATGGAAGCAGAGGTTGTCATGCGCTTTTTGTTTTGTATGCCAAATCCGTTAATGCAAAAGAACATCACGTTATATTGGCCCTTATGATAGCAACCTTTATTATGCAGTCTATCGCTTTTATTACTTTTCCATCACAAGTTCGTACAACGCTCAATTTTCTCTTACACTAAATGATCAAACACATTTAGAAGCAATTTTTATTGCCTTATTGCACCGATGACAACTTAGTTGACGGATCTTACTCAATCCATAGGTAGGTATGGTGGACTCTCAAAACATGAGTTTGGGTTTAGGGTTTTTGGATGCACAAGTAGTATCTCTACTTAGTGCGGAATTTTGGCTAGCAAAGATATGGAGCAATCACCACATGTTGAAGGATCTATGACAATATAACTTCTATGTGAATATGAACAAACATAAATCATTTTGTTGTCTTCCTTGTCCAACGTTAACAATTTTGATATATAATATTTAATGGGGGCTCACAATCATAAAAGATGTCCAAGATAGTGTATTTGCATGTGAATCTTCTCTTCCCTTATTAATTCTTTCATGAGTTGCATCATTGACCAATGCTATGTTTGTCAATCTCCAATAAATTTTACCACTTATACTTTTCCTTATGTGATGTCATTACTTACCATAAGATTAGCATATGATCTTTTTCATTTATTTCCTTTTATTTGATTGCAACAAGAAAGTAAAGAAGCAAAAACTGAAACTAAACTTTATTATATAACTCTCACTCGATTACATAGATAGATAGATCACGAAAACTAATACTCGAAGATACATCATGCTAAACTTTTATTCAAATAATTCATGATATAACTAAAGACCAAACTAAAATAGGTAAAGGCAATAAAAGTGATGGTGATACGATACCGGGGCATCTCCCCCAAGCTTGGCACCAGCCAAGGGGAGTGCCCATACCCGTGTACTCAAGTCTCCTTTGGTGGGGAAGATGATGATGGTGGTGGTGATGATGTCGTAGCGAGCTTATCCTCCGTCTTCCATGGCAGCGGCTCACCATCATAAGTGGAAGCACGAGTCTCACGAGTCCTGCAACTGGCAGCTAAACTCATACCTTTAAATCTTGCCTGATATTCAAAGACTTGATTTTGGAGATCATAGATTTGGCTTTGCAGAAAATTGATTTGCTCATTGAGGGTGAAGACGATGTCCTTCATAGACCGGCCATCCACCTTGTGATCACGGGTGAAATCCGTAATCATGAGGTGATTGGCACTGAGTCCACGCTCCACCATCCCTTTGCACTTGAAGACCTCCTGCTCCATAGCTTCGAGCCTGGCCTCCACGGTTCCCGTCTTCTTGGGCCCTTGAACATCCCGGATGGGGAGCACCCTCTCGCGCATCTTAATGGTTTGAGGGTGCTTCATCACCTTCGACAAGTAGGGGTTGATTACCCTCTCGAAGAACTTGTCCTTGGAGGAGCTCTGTGCGGCCATGGTGATCTAGATCTGTCAGAAAACAGCAAGAAACAAGAATAGAAGATTTCTCCGCGATACGGTGGTCAATACATTCAGGGGGTATATAAAGATTTTTTATCTTGGGAAACAAGCAAACGGAAGGAAAACAGAGTCGGGAAGGTTCCCCAGGGGGGGCACAACCCACCTGGGCGCGCCAGGACGGGCAGGCGCGCCGTGGTGTATCGTGCCCACCTCGGTTGCCTTCCTAGTTGTTTCTTATTTTCCTAATTTTTCTAATATTCCAAAACTTACAGAAAATATTTTTGCGGATTTTTTGGATTGCGGTTACTTATCGTATCACGTACCTCCTCTTTTTGAGGATTCTGGAGTATTCTGGAAGGTTTCTTTTATGTGTTCCTCCAGTGTCATGGTTTGGATAATATTACTTTCAACATTAATAGGTGTACCTGAGATATAGTGTTTAATTCTGTGTCCATTGACCACCTTCGGGTTAGTACCTTCAGCATTATTAATCTTGATAACTCCAGAGCGATAAACCTCTTCGATAATATATGGTCCTTCCCATTTGGAAAGAAGTTTTCCTGCAAAGAATCTAAAAGGAGAGTTGTACGAAAGAACATATTCTCCAACTTTGAATTCCCGCTTTTGGATTCTTTTGTCATGCCCTCTTTTAACTTTTTCTTTGAATAGTTTGGCATTTTCATAAGCTTGGGTTCTCCATTCATCTAGTGAGCTAATATTAAATAACCTCTTTTCACCGGCAAGTTTGAAATCATAGTTGAGTTCTTTAATTGCCCAATATGCTTTATGCTCTAACTCAACAGGCAAATGACAAGCTTTTTGTCGGATTCAGGGCTCCGCAGACCCAAGAAAGGTTCGACTCTGGGGCGTGTGCGAAGAACTCAACCTCTTCATGTTGGGAAACGTAGCATGCAATTTCAAAAAAATTCCTACGCTCACGCAAGATCTATCTAGGAGATGCATAGCAACGAGAGGGGGAGAGTGTGTCTACGTACCCTCGTAGACCGAAAGCGGAAGCGTTTGACAACGCGGTTGATGTAGTCGAACTTCTTCTCATTTCGACCGATCAAGCACCGAACGTACGGCACCTCCGAGTTCTGCACACGTTCAGCTCGATGACGTCCCTCGAACTCTTGATCCAGCAAAGTGTCGAGGAAGTAGATGAGTTATGTCAGCACAACGGCGTGGTGACGGTGATGGTGAAGTGATCCGCGCAGGGCTTCGCCTAAGCACCACGAGAATATGACCGAGGGTGTAATCTGTGGAGGGGGGCGCCGCACATGGCTAACAGTTGTTGGTGTGTTATGCTAGGCGCCCCCTCTCCTCATATATATATAGGTGGGAGCAAGAGGGGAGAGGCCAAGGGGTGCCCCAAGTGGGGCCGAATCCCACTTGGGCTCCTGCCCTGGTTCGGCCTCCCCCTTCCTTGTATAGGCGCGAGGGGAAGGAAGGGGGAGGTGACGCCCCCCCTTTCCTTTCTCCCTTGAGGAGGGGAAGGAAGGAGGGACTTGCCCTCCCCCCTTTCCTTTCCCTAGGGCTAGACAGCCTGGTGGAGGGGCGCACCAGCCCCTTGTGGGCTGGTTTGTCCCTCCCTTGGCCCATTAAGCCCATATCTTTGCCGGGGGGTGGCCGGAACCCCTTCCAGTGACCCTATATGTACCTGGTACCCTCCGGAACACTTCCGGTGTCCGAATACCATCGTCCTATATATCAATGTTTACCTCTAGACCATTTCGAGACTCCTCGTCATGTCCGTGATCTCATCCGGGACTCCGAATAACATTCAGTCACCAAATCACATAACTCATATAATACTAAATCGTCATCGAACGTTAAGCGTGCGGACCCTACGGGTTCGAGAACTATGTAGACATGACCGAGACACTTGTCCGGTCAATAACCAATAGCGGAACCTAGATGCTCATATTGGCTCCCACATATTCTACGAATATCTTTATCGGTCAAACCGTTATGACAACATACGTTATTCCCTTTGTCCATCGGTATGTTACTTGCCCGAGATTCGATCGTCCGTATCTTCATACCTAGTTCAATCTCATTACTGGCAAGTCTCTTTACTCATTTCGTAATACATCATCCTGTGACTAACTCATTAGTCACTTTGCTTGCAAGGCTTCTTATGATGTGCATTACCGAGAGGGCCCAGAGATAGCTCTCCTATACTCGGAGTGATAAATCCTAATCTCGATCTATGCCAACCCAACAGACACCTTCGGAGATACCTGTAGAGAATCTTTATAATCACCCAATTATGTTGTGATGTTTGATAGCACACAAGGCATTCCTCCGATATCCGGGAGTTGCATAATCTCATAGTCGAAGGAATATGTATTTGACATGAAGAAAGCAGTAGCAATAAAACTGAACGATCATTATGCTAAGCTAATGGATGGGTCTTGTCCATCACATCATTCTCCTAATGATGTGATCCCGTTATCAAATGACAACTCATGTCCATGGTTAGGAAACCTTAACCATCTTTGATCAACGAGCTAGTCAAGTAGAGGCTCACTAGGGACACAATGTTTGTCTATGTATTCATACATGTATTTAGGTTTTCAATCAATACAATTCTAGCATGAATAATAAACATTTATCTTGAATAAGGAAATATAAAATAACAACTTTATTATTGCCTCTAGGGCATATTTCCTTCACTCCAGCCAACCAACCCGTCGCCCTACAGCCTAGCTCGATGAACAAGGAAGAAGATGAACACGGCAGTTTACCCAGGTTCGGGCCACCTTGCGGTGTAAGACCCTACTCCTGCTTTGTGGTGGATTGGCCTCACGAGGGGCTGAGGATGAACTAGTACAGATGATGAACAAGCACGCGGGGCTCGCTCTGGTGAGAATGAGTCGACCAGGGATCAGATCCCCTCTATGGTGGTGGCTAACCTATATTTATAGTGGCCTCGGTCCTCTTCCCCGAAAACGAAGGCGGGAAGGGATTCCACAACGGCCAATTTGAAAGGGGACAAGTAGTACATCTTATCCTGATGAAAGGTGGTCTTTGCCTGCAAAGCTTCTGGTCGTGACGCCGCGGTGGGCTCAGCGATGACATCAGTCCTGCCGTCCTGGCGGTCTTGGTCTCCTTGCACGGGAATGGAAATCTTTGGCTGATTCCTTGAGACCCCGCCCCTGCGCTTGCCTTCTTAGCACCAAAGAGGAAACCTGCTCCTCTACGCCCGCTGGCGCCCGCCTGGCCTTGGTCGTCATGGCTTGCGTCACCGCAACCTCATGAGGTTGGGCACTTGCATAGGAAACTCCGCTCCTTTGTAGCAGCCCAGGGGTGGCCGCTCCCTCAGGAGGTCTTGGCGCCGTCCGCCTCACGAGGGTCTTGTCTTGTTGGTGTCGAAACTGGGCCGTACCAGGCCATCGATGGAGCCACGCCGTGGGCCGTAGGCAGGCAAGTTTGGGTACCCTGGTTCCCAGAACGCTGACAGTAGCCCCCGGGCTCAAGGCGCGCTCGGACTTGGCTTCGAGGCGAAGCCAAAGGGCAAGGGCGAAGCGCCGCGGGCCCTGATCACCTGCGGGCCAGGCTGATGCATGGCGCTTGATGGGACGTGGGCGTCTCCACTTCCCCACACTGCCTCGGCAACCGCATGACTTGACAATTGCCTGACGCACGCAAATCAGCCATCATTGCTCGGAGCGTGGGAGGCCGGCAGTTGGCCTCCGGTGCCTATAAATGGGAGAGGGGCGGAGCCCCCAGCTCGTCTTCATCTTCTCGCCGCCTGCCCTTCTTATTCTTAGTTCCCCCGCTATCTTGCCGAAGCTTCCATAGCGCCAGTGAGGATGTTCTCGGCCGCGGAGAAGGGAAAGGCCCCTCAGGAGAAACCTGAGCTGCTCCCGCCGAAGAAGAGGCGCGATAACCCCTGCGATGCCACCACGGCACCCACGACGGCGCGGCCCTGGCACGAACGCGCTCCACTGGGCTTCCCGGTTCACGCACATGCTTGCGCGCGCAGCCCCGGTGTCGCTGGTGATGCTGCTGAGGCCGTGGTTCTGAGGGGTTTTTCCTTTTGCTTCGCTCCTGCGCAAAAACCATGACGGGCCCCGTGGGGGTATGTAAGAAACTGGGATGCTCGCATTTTAACGTTATTGTTCCTGATTCAATGTTGTGTTTGCGTTTCTCGCCTTGGCATGGTTCCCCCTTTCACTCTCGCGGTAGCATGGTGCTCTACGCCGGCAGGACCCAGTCCCCAGGCAGGCTTCGGCCGTCGCTGGTATGCCAGGTCGCGATGCCGTGGTCAAGGCTAGGAGGCGAGCGGCCCGAGGTCCGGTAAGAGCCCCTGAGTCGCGATGCTCAGGGCCCCCCCTTTAACATGCAAGCGGCTTGCACGAGGATAGAGTGGCTGGTTGAAAGGAGGGGTTGCGCCCCTTGACACGGGGCATGGCATCCTTCCGAAGTGTGAGGTGCTGGCAGGGCCGCTGGTGGCCCTGCCTCCGGGGCTCTTGTGAGTTAGCCAAAAACATAACAGACAGCTGCGCTTGCTATCCTGCCGATGATGTTTCTGCGAGAAGGCGAAGGCACTAAGGACCAGGTGAGGTGGCGTGGGCGGGGCCAGCCGCGAGCCAGAGCTCGGTCTCTTAGGTTTATCAGCGCTGCAGGGATGGACCCAAGCACAGGCGCCGTGCCAGCAGCCCCCGTTGTGGGATGAGCAAGAGGCGGGTTAGCAACGTGCGGAGGCCATGAAGGGCAACTCCAGAAATAACGAGATAGCAGGCATAACATTAACAAACATAACAGCCTGAGCATGCATAACCGGTCTAGGGCACATGAAGCAAAATGATGCGGCTGCAGGGACGGGCCCTGACAGCTTGAGGATAATGCAGCCCGGGGGGCGCCCTCAATTGAACAAACCAAAACGTCACCTGGCACCATTGTCGCAGGAGTGTTGGAGTAGCTGAAGACGCGTGCTGCGATGGTCGCTCCTCACGAGCTGGCTAGCTCCTGAGGCTCGGGAGGCTCTGGAGGAACGGGAAGCTCGCGAGGGCCCGACACCTCCTCGGTTAGGACTGCCTGGCGCCAGGCCTCGTGAGCCGCCAGGACGCCCTGCATGTAGCGCTGGTGCGAGGCAGCCATGTTCAGCAGGCCGAACGGCATGCAGACATAGCTGCGGGGGCAGCCACCACTCCGCCCAATACGGGACAGCTAGAAGAGTTCCCGAGAGGCAACCCTGTTGAGACCTGGGATGTTGACGCAGACGCGTAGCTCGCTACCCATGTCAGGGGCGGCAGCTGCACTGGATGATGCGGGGCGACGCTCACCATGCATGGCTTGTGCCTCCTGGAGCTCCTCGATCACCTTGGTGATGAACTCCTGAGCACCTAGCGCCTCGCGCCTTGCTCACGGAGGCGTGCGTTGAAGCAGGCCTCCACGTGGTGCCCGAACGCCTCCCTCGTGACGCTGGTCAGGTCAGAGGCCCTCTAGAGGATAGCCCCCGAGCCTGTCCTGAGAGGGGCACCGGGTGCGCCTTCCTATGCGAGAGGGAAAGGCGCCCCAGCAGTGGGCGCGGGGCCTGAGGCACGGTCGTCGGGCGCGCCAGCCTCCTGACGGCCCTTGGGGTGGTGCTGCTTCTTCTTCTTGGGGATGGCCTCAGGAGGTCGAACGACACCCTCGTCGTCTGAATTCTCGACTGCCGCAGCCTGGTAGGCGCGCTCAAGGGAGCACACCGCAGCCTTTTCATCGCAGGCGACCGTGATGATGCCGCCACTTCCTGGCATCTTGAGGACATTGTAGCCGTGGTGCGTCGCCGCCATGAACTTGGCGAGGGCCGGATACCCAAGGATGGTGTTGTACGGGAGGCGAATATGGGCGACATCGAAGTCGATGAGCTCGGTGTGGTAGTTGTCGCGCTGGCCAAAAGTGACAGGGAGGCGGATCTGCCCTATGGGGACGGTGGAGCCATCGGTCACCCCTGAGAAAGGCTTGGTGGGAAGGAGCTGGTCGTACGGCTGTTGGAGCGTCTCGAACGTCTCGACGGAGAGAACATTGAGCCCCGCGCCACCATCGATGAGTGTCTTGGTGAAGAGGACGTTGCTGATGATTGGCGAGCAGAGCATCAGGAGCGTGCCAGCGATAGCTGAACATTTGAGCTGGTCCGTGGAGTCAAAGGTGATGGCATACTTGGACCATCTGAGGGGGCGCGACGCCTCAAGCTTGGGGAGGGCTGCGTTCACCTCACGAGCGAACTGCTTGAAGATGCGATGAGAAGTGGGAGCCTGAGCACCTCCCAGGATGCAGGCAATGGCACGAGGCTCTTGGAAGCCTCCAGCCCCATCGTCTTGGCGGTTGTCGTCGTTCCTTCTTGGCGGTGGCGGCAGCGGAGGGAGGCCAGCATTGCCCTGAGGAGGTCCTCGCGAGGCTGGTCACGCCAGGGGCCATCGCGAGGCTGGCCCTGCCAGGGGCCATCGCGAGGCTGATCGCGCCAGTCCTGGCGGGGGTCGCGATTGTCCCAGCAGCCTCCGCCGCGGCCATAGCCACGGTTTTCGCGCTCGGGACGGCGGCCAATGCACCTGTCACGGATTGCCCTGAGCTCCTGATAGTCGTTGGTGTTGTGGCTGTGGACATTGTGGAAGACACAGTATGGGCGGCTATCTCTAGAGGATTTGGGGTGGTCGTGGCTGCGCTTCATCTCAGGCTCAGCCGCGAGCACAGCCGGGCCCTTGCGCTTCACTTCCTTAGCCTTGGCCTTCTTGTCTTCAGGATCGGCCTCCGGAAGCTCCAAGAGGGAGAGGCGGCCTTCCTCCGCCCTCGCGCACCTGGCCGCCAAGTTGAACATCTCCAGAGCCGAACACAAGTCCTCGTGTATGGCGAGCTCTTCTTTCATCTTGATGTCCCGGACGCCATCAGGGAACACTGAGATGATGGCCTCGTCCGACACCTTGGGGATCTTCAGGCGAACCGTGTTGAAGCGCTGTATGTACTTGTGCAAGGTCTCACCTGGTTGCTGCTTGATGCGCCGCAGGTCGCCTGCCGCAGGAGCGCAGTCGTGAGTGCCCTGGAAGTTGGCGATGAAACACTCGCGGAGCTCGTTCCAGGAGGAGATCGACCCCACCGGAAGGTTCAGGAGCCAAGAGCGTGCGCCGTCCTTGAGGGCCATGGGAGACCAGTTCGCCATGATCTTGTCGTTGCCGTTTGCCGCCTCGATGTTCAGCTCGTAGAGCTGGAGGAACTCAGTGGGGTCGGGGGTGCCGTCGTAGCGCGGAGGCAGATCCGGCTTGAACTTGCCAGGCCAGACGACGCGGCGCAGCTCCGGGGTGAAAGCACGACACCCTGCCGCACTCACAGGGGCTGCCTCTGGGGAGGAGCCTGATCTCGACGCCCACGCGCCGTTGCCTCTGGCAATACGCGGTCTTGGCGTGGCGGTGCTGGAAGCGCGCGCGCTTCTCCTTGGGGCCGCTGCACCACCTGGCAGCTTTCTTCATCGCGCGCTGGCGCCCTGCGCGGCGGGTCGCGCTGGGGTGCTTCATGCCTGGGCTCGGGACCCACGCCATGTAGAGGAGGAGGAGGAGGCGCGGCGTGAGCCACGTCGCTCGCCAGGGACGGCGGAAGGTGAAGCGAATAAGACGACGCAGGGGCCTCGCCAACGGCGTTGACGAGTTCGGCGATGTGGGTGAGCCAGTCATCGTAGAGGTCATTGGCCGGACGATAGCGCAAAAGCTCGCGCGCCATGAGCAGCGTAGACTATGCGTCCGCCGGCCCACGACGGCCATGAGAAGATGACGCCGTGGCTGGGGTGGGTGATGGAGTCGCGTGCGGCCGTCGCGCTTCACGGACGATGGCAGCGATGAGTCCTGCTGTTCGCGGGCAGCAGGGTCGGTGGCGGCGCTAGCCACCGGGGAGGCAGAGCGGTGAGGGGCGCCATTGCCCGCGGTTGCCGTTTGGGCGACATGAGCGGCCCGGCGCTCGGCCCGAACACGGCGAGCGTCGGCCATTGGAACGGCGGAACGGCGGTGGAGCGAGTGGTGGGAGAGAAGCTTCGACACGCCCCTACCTGGTGCGCCAAATGTCGGATTCAAGGCTCCGGAGACCTAAGAAAGGTTCGAACTCTGGGGCGTGTGCGAAGAACTCAACCTCTCTAGCCAACAACCCGTCGCCCTACAGCCTAGCTCAATGAACAAGGAAGAAGATGAACACGGCAGTTTACCCAGGTTCGGGCCACCTTGCGGTGTAAGACCCTACTCCTGCTTTGTGGTGGATTGGCCTCACAAGGGGCTGAGGATGAACTAGTACAAAGGATGAACAAGCACGCGGGGCTCGCTCTGGTGAGAATGAGTCGACCAAGGATCAGATCCGCTCTATGGTGGTGGCTAACCTATATTTATAGTGGCCTCGGTCCTCTTCCCCGAAAACGAAGGCGGGAAGGGATTCCACAACGGCCAATTTGAAAGGGGACAAGTAGTACATCTTATCCTGACGAAAGGTGGTCTTCGCCTGCAAAGCTTCTGGTCGTGACGCCGCGGTGGGCTCGGCGATGACATCCGTCCTGCCATCCTGGCAGTCTTGGTCTCATTGCACGGGAATGGAAATCTTTGGCTGATTCCTTGGGACCTCGCGCCTGCGCTTGCCTCCTTAGCACCAAAGAGGAAACCTGCTCCTCTGCGCCCGCTGGCGCCCTCCTGGCCTTGGTCGTCATGGATTGCGTCACCGCAACCTCATGAGGTTGGGCACTTGCATAGGAAACATCGCTCCTTAGGAGCAGCCCAGGGGTGGCCGCTCCCTCAGGAGGTCTTGGCGCCGTCCGCCTCGCGAGGGTCTTGTCTTGTTGATGTCAAAACTAGGTCGTACTAGGCCGTCGATGGAGCCACGCCGTGGGCCGCAGGCATGCAAGTCTGGGTACCCTGGTTCCCAGAATGCCGACACTTTTACATAAACCATTTTATATGGAGACATACCCATAGGATTTTTATATAATGTTCTGTAGGCCCAAAGTGCATCATCTAATTTCTTAGACCAATTCTTTCAGGACCTATTGACAGTTTTTTGTAATATTAACTTTATTGCTCTATTGCTAAGTTCAACTTGACCACTAGATTGAGGATGATAGGGTGATGCAATTCTATGGTTAACATCATATTTAGCAAGCATTTTACGGAAAGCACCATGAATAAAGTGTGAACCACCATCAGTCATTAAATATCTAGGGACTCCAAACCTTTGGGAAAATAACTTCTTTAAGCATTTTAATGGAAGTGTTATGATCAACACTACTAGCTGGAATAGCTTCTACCCACTTAGTAACATAATCAACAACAACCAAAATATGTGAATACCCATTAGAGGAAGGAAAAGTTCCTATATAATCAAAACCCCAAACATCAAACGGTTCAACAACAAGTGAATAAATCATAGGCATTTCCTGACGCTTACCGATATTACCAATTCTTTGACATTCATCACAAGACAAGAGAAACTTACGGGCATCCTTGAAAAGAGTAGGCCAATAAAAACCAGATTGCAATACCTTATGAGCAGTTCTATCTCCCGCATGATGTCCTCCATAGGCTTCAGAGTGACATTTCTGTAGGATTTGTTCCTGTTCATGCTCAGGTACACAACTTCTAATAATACCATCTACTCCTTCTTTATAAAGATGTGGGTCATCCCAAAAGTAATGTCTTAAATCATAGAAGATTTTTTCTTTTGTTGGTATGTGAAATTAGGTCGTATATATTTAGCAACAATATAATTAGCATAGTTAGCATACCAAGGAGTATTCTAAGAAACATTTATTGCAGCTAGTTGTTCATCAGGAAAACTATCATCAATAGGTAGTGGGTCATCAAGAATATTTTCCAACCTAGACAAGTTATCTGCTACGGGGTTCTCGGCTCCTTTCCTATCAGTGATATGTAAATCAAATTCTTGTAGCAAGAGAACCCACCTAATGAGTCTAGGTTTAGCATCTTTCTTTTCCAAAAGATATTTTATAGCAGCATGATCAGTGTGAATAATTACTTTGGAATCAACAATGTAAGATCTAAATTTATCACAAGCAAACACAACTGCTAAAAATTCCTTTTCAGTAGTAGCATAATTTCTTTGGGCACTGTCTAGAGTTTTGCTAGCATACTGGATAACATTTAAATTCTTATCAACTCTTTGTCCTAGAACAGCACCAATAACATAATCACTAGCATCACACATAATTTCAAAAGGCAAGTTCCAATCAGGTGGTTGAACAATAGGTGCAGAAGTTAAGGCTTTCTTAAGTGTTTCAAAGGCTTCTACACAATCATCATCAAAAACAAATGGAACATCCTTTTGTAAAAGATTAGTAAGAGGCATAGAAATTTTTAGTGAAGTCTTTAATAAACCTCCTATAGAAACCAGAATGACCAAGGAAACTACGAATACCTTTAATATCTATAGGACATGGCATTTTCTCAATTGCATCAACTTTAGTTTATCCACCTCAATACCTCGTTCAGAAATTTTATGCCCCAAGACAATGCCTTCATTAACTATAAAGTGGCACTTCTCCTAATTCAAGACAAGGTTAGTTTGCTCACATCTCTGCAAAACTCGATCAAGGTTGCTTAAGCAATCATCAAAAGAATTTCCGTAAACAGAAAAATCATCCATGAAAACCTCAACAATCTTTTCACAAAAATCAGAGAATATAGCAGTCATGCATCTTTGAAAGGTAGCAGGTGCGTTGCATAAACCAAAAGGCACATCTATAAGCATAGGTTCCAAAAGGACAAGTAAAGGTGGTTTTCTCTTGATCAGGTTGTGAAACAGGTATTTGAGAAAAACCAGAATATCCATCAAGAAAGCAAAAGTGTGTGTACTTAGATAATATTTCCAACATTTGGTCAATAAAAGGCAAAGGGTAATGATCTTTTCTAGTTGCTTTATTTAATTTTCTAAAATCAATTACCATTCTATAGCTAGTAACAATTCTTTCTGGAATGAGTTCATTTTTATCATTAGGAACAACTGTAATACCTCCCTTCTTAGGGACACAATGAACAGGACTTACCCATCTACTATCAGCTATGGGATAGATTATACCTGCTTCCAGAAGTTTTAGAATTTCAGTTCTCACCACTTCTTTCATCTTTCGATTCAATCGTCGTTGGTGATCAACGACGGGTTTAGCATTAGGTTCCATATTAATTTTGTGCTGACAGAGAGTGGGACTAATGCCCTTAAGATCATCAAGAGTATATCCAATAGCAGCACGGTGCTTCTTCTGAATTTTTAATAATCTTTCTTCTTCATTTTCTGAAAGGTTAGCACTAATAATAACAGGATATATCTTCTTCTCATCAAGATAAGCATATTTCAAAGTGTATGGCAGTTGCTTTAATTCAAACACAGGATCACCTTTAGGTGGAGGAGGGCCTCCAAGAGTTTCAATAGGAAAATTGTGTTTTAGGAGAGGTTGTTGTTCAAAGAATATTTTATCTATTTTATTTATTTCACGCAAGTGCATATCATTTTCATGGTCTAGCAAATATTGTTCTAGTGGATCAGCAGGAGGCATGGCAATAGATGCAAGACCAATTATTTCATCCTTACTAGGTAATTCTTTATTACGGGGTTGTCTACTAAACTTAGAAAAATTAAATTCATGAGACTCATCACCAAAGCTAACACTGACAGTTTGTTTATGGCAATCTATGGTAGCATTGACAATATTCAAGAAAGGTATACCAAAGATAATGGGACAAAAGTCATCTTCTGGGGAACCAAGAACTAGAAAATCAGTAGGGTATTTTATTTTCCCACACAAGACATCAACATCTCTAACAATCCCGAGTGGTGTGATGGTGTCTCTATTAGCAAGTTTAATAGTAACATCAATGTCTTCTATTTCAGCGGGTGCTATATCATTCATAATTTCTTGGTATAAGGTAAAAGGAATATTACTCACACTAGCACCTAAGTCACATAAACCATGATAACAGTAATCTCCTATTTTAACTGAGACAACATGCATGCCAACAACATGTCTATGTTTATCTTTTTCATCGGGTTTGGCAATTCTAGCAGCTTCATCACAGAAGTAAATAACATGCCCATCAATATTTTCTACCAAGAGATCTTTAACCATAGCAACACTAGGTTATACTTTAATTTGCTCAGGGGGTTTAGGTGCTTTACTATTACTTTTGAGAACCATAGCTGATACCTTAGCATGTTCCTTTATCCTAAAAGGGAAAGGTGGTTTTTCAATATAAGCAGTACGCACAACTGGATCAACATTGTAAATGATAGTTTCATCTTTAGCTATTACCGGTTCTTTGATTTCTTCTTTAATAGGGGGATGATATTTAAACCACTTATCCTTAGGGAGATCGACATGAGTAGCAAATGATTCACAGAAAGAGGCTACTATCTCAGAGTCAAGTCCATATTTAGTGCTAAACTTGTGAAAAGCATCGGTATTCATAAAAGATTTAACACAATCAAACTCAAGCTTAATACCTGACTCTTTACCGTCGTCGAGTTCCCAATCTTCAGAGTTGCATTTAATCCTTTCCAAAAGATCCCACTTGAATTCAATAGTCTTCATCATAAAAGAACCAGTACAAGAAGTATCGAGCATGGATTGATCATTATGAGAAAGCCGGGCAAAAAAATTCTGAATGATAATTTTTCTAGAAAGCTCATGAATGGGGCATACATATAACATTGACTTAAGCCTCCCCCAAGCTAGAGTGAAACTTTCTCCTTCACGAGGCCAAAAATTATATATATAATTCCGATCACGATGAACTAGATGCATAGGATAATTTTTTTTGGTGAAATTCCAACTTCAGTCGATTCCTGTTCCGGGATCCAATATCATCGCATAGCCTATAGCATGTCAATGCTTTTACCTTCAAAGATAAAGGGAAAACCTTCTTATTAGCTTCATCTCCGGGTAAACCTTCAAGCTTAAATAATCCACAAATTTCATCCACATATATCAAATGCATATCAGGATGTTCAGTTTCGTCTCCTGCATAAAGATTAGCTAGCAGTTGTTCTATCATACCCGAAGGAATTTCATAACCAATATTTTCAGTAGGTGCAGTAGGTTGAGGGGCAACTAATTGTGCTTCCGGTCGAGGTGAAGATATCCCGAACAAACCCCTCAAAGGATGGTTTTCCATAGTAACAAGTGACAATAAATTTCAACACATAATATAATTTTTTCCTTACCGATTTCCACTTACCAAGAGCGATTGACTCCCCGGCAACGGCACCAGAAAAGAGTCTTGATGACCCATAAGTATAGGGGATCAATCATAGTCCTTTCGATAAGAAAGAGTGCCGAACCCAACGAGGAGCAGAAGGAAATGACAAGTGGTTTTCAGCAAGCACTGAAATTGTCGGTAACGAGTAGTTTGATAGCAAGATAATTTGTAACAAGCAAGTAATGGTAACGGTAAATAAAGTGCAGCAAGGTAGCCCAATCCTTTTGTGGCAAAGGACAGGCCAAAACGGTCTCTTATAATAAGCAAAGTGTTCTTGAGGGCACACGGGAATTTCATCTAGTCACTTTCATCATGTTGGTTTGATTTGCGTTCGCTACTTTGATAATTTGATATGTGGGTGGACCGGTGCTTGGGTGCTTTTCTTACTTGAACAAACCTCCCACTTATGATTAACCCCCTCGCAAGCATCCGCAACTACGAGAAAAATATTAAGATAAAATCTAACCATAGCATTAAACATTTGGATCCAAATCAGTCCCTTACGAAGTAGCGCATAAACTAGGGTATAAGCTTATGTCACTCTAGCGACCCATCATCTAATAACTACTCCACAATGCATTCCCTTAGGACCAAAGATGGTGAAGTGCCATGTAGTCGACGTTCACATGACACCACTAAGGGAATCACAACATACATATCATCAAAATATCGAACACATATCAAGTTCACATGATTACTTGCAACATGACTTCTCCCGTGACCTCAAGAACTAAAGTAACTACTCCCAAATGATATTCATGCTCAAGATCAGAGGGGTATTAAATAGCATAATGGATCTGAAAATATAATCTTCCACCAAATAAAACATATAGTAATCAACTACAAGATGTAATCAACACTACTAGTCACCCACAGGTACCAATCTGAGGTTCCGGTACAAAGATTGAACACAAGAGATTAACTAGGATTTGAGAGGAGATGGTGTTGTTGAAGATGTTGATGGAGGTTGTCCTCCCAAAGATGAGAGGGTTGTTGGTGATGACGATGGCTTCGATTTCCTCCTCCGAGAGGGAAGTTCCCCCGGCGGAATCGATCCACCGGAGGGCAAAAGTGCTCCTGCCCAAGTTCCGCCTCGAGACGGCGGCGCTCAATCTCGAAAGTCCTCCCCTTATTTTTTCTAGGTCAAAATGACTTATATACCAGAAGACGGGCACCGGAGGTGGGCTGGGCTGGCCACAACCCACCAGGGCGCGCCTGGGGGGCCTGGCGCGCCCTGGTGTCTTGTGGTCACCAGGTTGCCCCCCTCCGGTAGTTATTTCCTCCAGTATTTTTTATGTATTCCAAAATAATTCTCCGTAAATTTTAATCTCATTTGGAGATGTGCAGAATAGGTATCTCTGACGTAGCTTTTTCAGGTCCAGAATTCTAGCTGCCGGTATTCTCCCTCTTTGTGTAAACCTTGCATATTATGAGAGAAAAGACATTAGAATTACTCCATAAATCATTATTATGCATAAAAACATTATAAATAATAGTAGGAAATCATGATGCAAAATGGACGCATCAGTTAGCCATAAAATCCTACATAAAACTTGTAGATCACTGAATATGATATGTTTGATTCCTTGCAATAGTTTTACGATATGGAGATGATAATATGTGGGAGGTACTAGTGAATGATTGTGGTTTAGTAAGAATATTGGTGTTATGGTTTGTGATTCCCGAAGCATGCATGTATAGTCTCTCGTTATGCTAAGAAGTTGGAGCATGATTTATTATTGATTGTCTTATGAGTGGCGGTTGGGGACGTGCGATGGTCTTTTCCTTCCAATCTACCCCCCTATGGGCATGCGTAGTAGTACTTTGCTTCGAGGGCTAATAAACTTTCACAATAAGTATGTGAGTTCTTTATGACTAATGGGAGTCCATGGATTATACGCACTCTTACCTTTCCGCAATTTGCTAGCCTCTTCGGTACCGTGCATTGCGCTTTCTCACCTCGAGAGTCGGTGCAAACTTCGCCGGTGCATCCAAACCCCGTGATATGATACGCTCTATCACACATAAGCCTCCCTATATCTTCCTCAAAACAACCACCATACCTACCTATCATGGCATTTCCATAGCCATTCCGAGATATATTTCCATGCAACTTCCACCATCATCAAATACATGACTTGAGTATTCATTGTCATATTGCTTTGCATGATCGTAAGATAGCTAGCATGATATTTTCATGGCTTGTCCATTTTTTGATATCTTTGCTACGCTAGATCATTGCACATCTTGGTATACCGCCAGTGGCATTCATATATTGTCATATTTTGTTCTAGTATCGAGTTGTAATATCGAGTTGTAAGTAAATAAAAGTGTGATGATCATCATTATTAGAGCATTGCCCCATTGAGGAAAGGATGATGGAGACTATGATTCCACCACAAGTCAGGATGAGACTCCAGACGAAAAAAAGGAAAGAAAAAAGAGGCCAAGAAGAGCCCAACAAATAAAGAAAAAAGAGAAAAAGAAAAAAGCAAAAAAAAAGAGAGAAAAAGAGATAGGGGGCAATGTTACTATCCTTTTCCACACTTGTGCTTCAAAGTAACACCATGTTTTTCATATAGAGAGTCTCCTATGTTGTCACTTTCATATACTAGTGGGAATTTTTCATTATAGAACTTGGTTTGTATATTCCGATGACGGGCTTCCTCAAATGCCCGAGGTCTTCATGAGGAAGTAACTTGGATGCACACCCACTTAGTTTTCAGTTTGAGCTTTCATACACTTATAGCTCTTAGTGCATCCGTTGCATGGCAATCCCTACTCCTCGCATTGACATCGATTGATGGGCATCTCCATAGCCCATTGATTAGCCTCGTCGATGTGAGACATTCTCCTTTTTTGTCTTCTCCATATATATATCTCTACCACCGTATTCTATTCCACCCATAGTGCTATATCCATGGCATGTGCTCATGTATTGCATGGGGGTTGAAAAAGCTGAAGCGCGTTAAAAGTATGAACCAATTGCTCGGCTTGCCATCGGGGTTGTGCATGATAAATAGTTTGTGTTAAGAAGATGGAGCATGACAAGGCTATATGATTTTGTAGGGATAACGTTCTTTAGCATTGATATTTTGAAAGACATGATTGTTTGTTGGGATGCCTGAGTATTGATGTCTTTATGTCAAATTATAAACTATTGCTTTGAATCACTCGTGTCTTAATATTCATGACATGATTAGATTACATGATCAAGATTATGCTAGGTAGCATTCCACATAAAAAACTATATTTTTTATCATTTACCTACTCGAGGACGAGTAGGAATTAAGCTTGGGGATGGTGATGCGTCTCCGTCGTATCTATAATTTTTGATTGTTTCGTGCCAATATTCTACAACTTTCATATACTTTTGGCAACATTTTATATTATTTTTGGGACTCACATATTGATCCAATGCCCAGTGCCAGTTCCTGTTTGTTGCATGTTTTTTGTTTCGTAGAATATCCATATCAAACAAAGTCCAAACGCGATAAAATTTTATGGAGAATTATTTTGGAATATATGTGATTTTTGGGAATCGGAATCAACGCGAGGCGATGCCCGAGGGGCCCATAAGCTCAAGGGGCACACCTGGCAAGCTTGTGGCCACCCTGTAGGTCGGTTGGAGGTGTCCCTCAGCCGCAAGGAAGCTTAAAATTTCATCCCAATCGGAGTTACGGATCTCCGGCAATTTAAGAAACGGTGAAGGGCCAGAAAACAGGGCCGCGAAACAGAAAAGAAACAGAGAGAGCGATCCAATCTCGGAGGGGCTCTCACCCCTCTACCTCCATGGAGGCCATGGAACAGAGGGGAAACCCTCCTCCCATCTAAGGGGGAGGTCAAGGAAGAAGAAGAAGCAGGGGGGGCTCTCTCCCCCTCTTTCCCGGTGGCGCCGGAACAACGCCGGGGCAATCATCATGACGGCGATCTACACCAACAACTTCGCCACCGTCACCACCAACTCTCTCCCACTCTATGCAGCGGTGTAACACCTCTTCTCCCCACTGTAATCTCTACTTAAACATGGTTCTCAACACTATATATTATTATCCAATGATATGTGGTTATCCTATGATGTTTGAGTAGATCCGTTTTGTCCTATGGGTTGATTGATGATCGTGATTGGTTTGAGTTGTATGTTTTATTTTGGTGTTGTCCTATGGTACCCTCTGTGTCGCACAAGCGTGAGGGATTCCCACTGTAGGGTGTTGCCATATGCTCATGATTCGCTTATAGTGGGTTGCGTGAGTGACTGAAACACAAACCCGAGTAAGTGGGTTGTTGCGTATGGGAGTAAAGAGGACTTGATACTTAATGCTATGGTTGGGTTTTACCTTAATGATCTTTAGTAGTTGCAGATGCTTGCTAGAGTTCCAATCATAAGTGCATATGATCCAAGTAGAGAAAGTATGTTAGCTCATGCATCTCCCTCATATAAAATTGCAATAATGATTACTAGTCTAGTTATCGATTGCCTAGGGACAAATAACTTTCTTGTGACAACAAGGTCTCTACTAAAACTAACTTAATTGTTTCTTTATCTAAACAACCCCTAGCTTTTAGTTACATGTTCTTTATTATCTTGCAAACCTATCCCTTTACCCCTACAAAGTACTTCTAGTTTCATACTTGTTCTAGGTAAAGCGAACGTTAAGTGCACGTAGAGTTGTATCGGTGGTCGATAGAACTTGAAGGGAATATAAATTCTACCTTCAGCTCCTCGTTGGGTTCGACACTCTTACTTATCGAGAAAGACTACAATTGATCCCCTATACTTGTGGGTTATCAGGTGTCTCTGCCATATGCTGGACTTTCTGGAAATTACGCAATGGTGTAATCTTTGATAATAACAAGGTGGATGATCCTTGTACCCTAGTTAACCTTTTTCTAAAATGGCTTCATGATTGGAAAATTTTGTAGAGATACCCCAAAATAAGTGAGCTGATGGCGGCAGGAGTGAGACAGGTTGGAAGAGTTGTAGAGGAGGTGTTCATCGCAGCACATGGTTGGCCTCTAGGTGCGAGAAGGATTAAAGTGGGATAAAACTGCTGGCGTTCTACAATCCAGACGTTGCCTTCAGTTTGGAGGGCACACCTGCGAAGTGCTTCTTATTGCTGTCTCTCTTATGCTAGCTTTGCTCTAATGTATTATAAAAGTTTGTCCCTTATGTTGATACTATGTTTGCTGGTGCTGGACCTATGTATGAGCCCAGGCCTTAGGTCTGTGCTTTGCTAGGGGAGAGGGTGTGAGTGAGGGAGGGATGGCTCCTTCTCTTGATCTACTTTGGTAAGCTTAGATGCATAGTTAATTGCTGCTTTCCTTTTCTCTTGTAAGACTTGGTGATCTCTAGTAATGGAAATTGGAGATGCGAGCTCTCTTTTATAAGAAAAACTGGGTGGGAAGAGGTGGTACTTCATGGGATGACGGCCACCTGTCGACCCGCATGGAGCATTGCTACATGTACATAATTTTCATTATGAAATTTACGTACTGACCAACGTGGGAGGTCAGAATTGGAGTTGGGGGAGGAAGGGGCCCACCCCGGCGAAATTCACGGGGTGATTAGATTAGTTGGAAGGTTACATAAAAAATGCATAGGTGCCCATAAGTGCAGGATTTTTGGCCTTGCATGAGTATTCCTGAGTTTGCCATTTTTAGTTGAGAGTTTACCATTCTTCTATAATGATATACGTATTTCTCATGAATATGGATGTAAACGACGCTTCGTTCAAGCCTGTTTACTTTAAGCCCACTTATCGGTCTAACAGTTTAAGAAACTTTATTTTCTGGGAAAATAAACTATCGAGCTAACTGAATAGGCCTTGTGGCATCATTTATGATGCTATTTACATTCCTACTCATGAACCAGAAGTGTGTCTTGTTTCAGCTTCTTAATTACTAGGTGATCCTTCATGGGAATGACGACGAAAGAATTGGCGTCACCTGACGACCACTTGGGTTTTCCCACTTAGCTATTTCTGAGTTTACCATTCTTCAATTACGCTCTACATGTAGGGCCGTCTCATGGAGTTCAATAAGGTTGGTAGCATGTACAAAGGTTTTCCTCCTAGGAGAACCTAGGGTTCCCTAGTTCCTCGGGCGGCGCTCCCGCCAGAGTTCCAATTTACCAATCGAATACCACAAATCTCACGTAAGAGTTCCTCTATGGAGTTCCTTACATGATCCCCAGAGTGATCCCTAGAAAACATGTACCCATCTTGTGTTCCTGCATGGTAGAAACAACATTTAAAGCACCGTCGGCGAGCGGTGCATCAGGTTGTGGTGGCGGCGGCGAAGAACGTTGTTTGGATGCAAATTTGGAGGATCGATTTGGGGGTCTGAATCTCCATGGATAGGAAGAGGGAGAGCTGTATCTCTCTCGAGAGATCAATTGAATGATTGAGGAAGTGCGCTGGCTTAGGATTTTCAGGGTTCATACACACAAACCCTGCAGTCATCTTGCTCTCTTCAAGGCTATGCGTAACGCTTGATCCTTGGCGGTTCATGTGCTTAGGCTATTGGAACTGAGTTGTGGGCAGAGTGTTGGAAATATGCCCTAGAGGCAATAATAAATTGGTTATTATCATATTTCCTTGTTCATGATAAATGTTTATTATTCATGCTAGAATTGTATTGACCGGAAACTTAAATACATGTGTGAATACATAGACAACACAGTGTCCCTAGTGAGCCTCTACTAGACTAGCTCGTTGCTCAAAGATGGTTAAGCTTTGCTAACCATAGACATGAATTGTCATTTGATAACGGGATCACATCATTAGGAGAATGATGTGATGGACAAGACCCAACCATAAGCTTAGCATCAGATCGTTTAGTTTATTTGCTATAGCTTTCTTCATGTCAAGTATCTATTCCTTAAACCATGAGATAGTGTAACTCCCTAACACCGGAGGAATACTTAGTGTGTATCCAAACGTCACTTCATAACTGGGTGATCATAAAGGTGGTCTACAAGTATCTCCGAAGGTATCTATTGGGTTGGCATGGATCAAGACAGGGATTTGTCACCCCGTATGACGGAGAGATATCTCTGGGCCCTCTCGGTAATACAACATCTTAAAGAGCTTGCAAGCAATGTGACTAATGAGTTTGTCACGGGATCTTGTATTACGGAACGAGTAAAGAGACTTGCCGGTAACGAGATTGAACTAGGTATGGAGATACCAATGATCGAATCTCGGGCAAGTAACATATGGACGGACAAAGGGAATTGCATATGGGATTAACCGAATCCATGACATCGTGGTTCAACTGATAAAATATCTTTGTGGAGCATGTAGAAATCAATATGGGCATCCAGGTCCCGCTATTGGTTATTGACTGGAGGGCTGTCTCGGTCATGACTACATGATTCCCGAACCCGCAGGGTCGCAGGCTTAACGTTCGTTGACGCTAGAGTAGTATTGGGATATTTGATGATTGGTAACTGAATGCTGTTTGGAGTCCCGGATGATATCTCGGACGTCACGAGGAGTCTCGGAATGGTCGAGAGATAAATATTTATATATGGGAAGTCATATTTTGGGTTCCGGAAAAGATGCAGTTTTTTCGGTATTGTACCGTGAAGCTTCTAGAAGGTTTGGGAGGATTCCGGAGGGGTCCAAAAGTCCACAAGTGGGTCCACCATGACCCAAGGGATGGCATGGGCTGAGGGGAGGCGCCCTGGCCTTATTGGGCTAGGTGCACCAAGTCCTCAAAAGCCCATGTGGCTAGGGAAGGGAAAAAAGGGGAGTCCTAGTAGGAATAGGATTGGACTTGGAGTCCAAGTCCTCTCCCCCTTGGCTGCGCCCTAGGGCTTGGAGGGGCTGTTCCCCATGCCCCTCCACCTATATATAGAGGGGAGGAGGTTCCCCAAGAGGACACACCAAGCCCTTGGCGCCCCTCTCTCTCCCGTTACTCCGTAGTTCCTCCGTCCTCGTTCTAGTAGCGCTTGGCGAAGCCCTGCTGAACTAGCTCCACCACCACCATCACCACCATGCCGTCATGCTGGTTGTGATCCCATCTACTTCTCCATGGATCAAGGAGGAGAAGACGTCATCGAGCCGCACGTGTGCTAAACTCGGAGGTCCCGTCGGTTCGGCACTAGATCGGTTGGATCGTGATCAGATCGCGAAGAGAACAACTACATCAACCGCATTATATATGCTTCCTCTTTCGGTCTATGAGGGTATGTAGACGCACTCTCCCCTCTCGTTTCTATGCTTCTCCTAGATAGATCTTGGGTGTTTGTAGGAATTTTTTTGATTTTCATGCTTCGTCCCCATCAGTGGTATCAGAGCTAGGTCTATGCGTAGATGTATATGCACGAGGTGAACACAAAGAGTTGTGGGCGTTGATGCTCAAATTGCTTACCTCTCCTGTCTTATTTGGATTCGGCGGTATTGTGGGATGAAGCGACTCGGACCAACCTTACATGTCCTCACACATGAGACCGGTTCCACCGACTAACATGCAACTTGTTTTGCATAAGGTGGCTAGCGGGTGTCTGTCTCTTCTACTTTAGTTGAATCTAATTTGATGAAGGCGGTCCTTATAGAAGGTTAAAAGGCAACTTGATTATCACCGTTGTGGATTTGCGTAGGTAAGAACGGTTCTTGCTAGTTGCCCATAGCAGCCACGTAAAATTTGCAACAACAAAGTAGAGGACGTCTAACTTGTTTTTGCAGGGCATGTTGTGATGTGGTATGGCCAAAACGTGATGTGATATATGTTGATGTATGAGATGATCATGTTTTGTAATAGGTTCATGACTTGCATGTCGATGATTACGGCAACCGGCAGGAACCATAGGGTTGTCTTTAATTTATTAATCGCCATGTAATTGCTTTACGTTATCGCTATGCGTTAGCAATAGTTGTAGAAGCAATAGTTGGCGGAGACGACAACGTGACGACACGATGATGGAGATCATGGTGTCATGCCGGTGACGATGGAGATCATGCTAGTGCTTTGGAGATGGAGATCAAAGGCACGAGATGATAATGGCCATATCATGTCGCATATTGATTGCATGTGATGTTTATCCTTTTTATGCATCTTATTTTGCTTAGAACGATGGTAGCATTATAAGATGATCCCGTCACTTAATTTCAAGAAATTGTGTTCTCCCTGAATATGCACCGTTCCAAAATTTCGTCTTTTCGAAGCACCTCGTGATGATCGGGTGTGATAGACTCTATGTTCGCATACAACGGGTGTAAGCCAGTTTTACACATCCATAATACTTGGGTTAAACATGACAAGCCTAGCATGTACAGACATGGCCTCAGAACACAGGAGACTGAAAGGTCGAACATGAGTCATATAGTAGATATGATCAACATGAAGATGTTCACCATTGATGACTACCCCATATCACTTGATGGTTGGACATGGGTTAGTTGATTTGGATCATGTGTCACTTAGAAAACTTGAGGGATGCTGATTTAAGTGGGAGTTCATTAATCTAAATTATCATGAACTTACTCTTAATTGTCTTTGCAAAATTTGTGTTGTAGATAAATGGCCCGCGTTGTAGTTCCCCTGAATTTTAATGCGTTCCTAGAGAAAGCTAAGTTGAAAGATGATGGAAGCAACTATGCGGACTGGGTCCGTAACTTCAGGATTATCCTCATTGCTGGATAGAAGGCTTATGTCCTTGATGCACCGCTAGGTGACGAACCCCTCCAGCGTTGTCTGTGGATGTTGTGAACATCTGGCAGGCACGTTCTGATGACTACTCGATAGTTCAGTGCGCCATGCTTTACGGCTTAGAACCGGGGCTCCAAAGACGTTTTGAGATGTTCCAGGAGCTGAAATTGGTATTTCAAGATCATGCCCGGGTTGAGAGGTATGACATCTCCGACAAGTTCTTTAGCTGTAAAATGGAGGAGAACAGTTCTGTTAGTGAGCATATACTTAGAATGTCAGGGTTGCACAACCGCTTGACTCAGTTGGGAGTTAATCTTCCAGATGACTCGGTTATTGACAGAATTCTCCAATCACCGCCACCAAGCTATAAGGGCTTTGTGATGAACTATAATATGCAAGGGATGGAGAAAACACATCCCGAGCTCTTCGCAATGCTTAAGGCCGCGGAGGTAGAAATCAAGAAGGAGCATCAAGTGTTAATGGTTAAAAAGACCACTAGTTTCAAGAAAGGCAAGGGAAAGAAAGGGAACTTCAAGAAGAACGGTAAAGCAGTTGCCGCTCCCGTGAAGAAACCTGATACGTCTCCAACGTATCTATAATTTTTGCTTGTTCCATGTTGTTATATTATCATTCATGGATGTTTTACAATCATTTTATAGCAACTTTATATCATTTTTTGGGACTAACCTATTGACATAGTGCCCAGCGCCAGTTGTTGTTTTTTGCTTGTTTTTTACTTCGCAGAATATCAGTACCAAATGGAGTCCAAATGCAGCAAAACTTTTTGGAGAATTTTTATGGATAAGAAGGAACAACTTGGGCCAAAGAAGTACCAGTGCCCCGAGGGAGGCACAACCCACCTAGGCGTGTCTGGGTGCCCAAGCACGCCCTGGTGGGTTGTGCCCACCTCGGTGGCCTCCCGCATCGCCTCTTCGCCCTATAAATACCCCAATATTCCAAAAACCCTAGGGGAGTCGACGAAACACAATTCCAGCCGCTGCAAGTTCCAGAACCACGAGATCCAATCTAGGCACCATCACGGAGGGGTTCATCATCCTCATTGGTGCCTCTCCGATGATGCGTGAGTAGTTCATTGTAGACCTACGGGTCCGTAGGCAGTAGCTAGATGGCTTCTTCTGTCTTTTTGATTCTCAATACAATGGTCTCTTGGAGATCTATTTGATGTAACTCTTTTTGCGGTGTGTTTTTTGGGATCGGATGAACTTTGAGTTTATGATCAAATCTATATCCATGAAAGTTAATTGAGTTCTTTGATCTCTTTTATGCATGATTACTTATAGCCTCGTATTTCTTCTTCGAATCTTTGGTTTAGTTAGGCCAACTAGATCGATTTTTCTTGCCATGGGAAGAGGTGCTTTGTGATGGGTTCGATCATGCGGTGTTCTTTCCCAGTGACAGAAGGGGAAGCAAGACACACATGTATCGTTGCAATTAAGGATAACAAGATTTGGGCTATTCCTACATGAATAGATCTCATCTACATCATGTCATCGTTCTTATTGCATTACTATGTTTCTCCATGAACTTAATACACTAGATGCATGCTGGATAGTGGTCGATGTGTGGAGTAATAGTGGTAGATGCAGGCAGGAGTCGGTCTACTAATCTTGGACGTGATGCCTATATAATGATCATTGCCTGGATGTCGTCATAATTATTTGATGTTCTATCAATTGCCCAATAGTAATTTGTTTACCCACCGTATGCTATTTTCTTGAGAGAAGCCACTAGTGGAATCTACGGGCCCCGGGTCTATTCTTCATCATATTTGCTTTCCGATCTATTATTTGCCACTTTTATTTTCAGATCTATTATTCCAAAAACCCAAAAATACCTTGTTGCATCTTTTATTTCATGTTTTATCGAGATCTATTTATCCAATCTATCACAATTTTATCCCGTCAACTTGACAATTTCTGGCCCCGTTACCCGAAGAAGGGATTGACAACCCCTTATACGCGTCGGGTTGCAAGTATTTGTTCTTTGTGTGCAGGTACCGTTTACATAGTGTTGCTTGGTTCTCCTACTGGATTGATACCTTGGTTTCATAACTGAGGGAAATACCTACTGTAGCTATGTTGCATCATCCCTTCCTCTTTGGGGAAATACCGACGTAGTTCAAGCGACATCAAAACCCAAGGCTGGACCCAAACCTGAGACTAAGTGCTTCTACTGCAAGGGGAATGGTCACTGGAAGTGGAACTTCCCCAAGTACTTGGCATGTAAGAAGGCTGGCAATGTCAACAAAGGTATATTTGATATACATGTTATTGATGTGTACCTTACTAGTGCTCGTAGTAGCGCCTGGGTATTTGATACTGGTTCGGTTGCTCATATTTGTAACTCGAAACAGGAGCTGCGGAATAAACGAAGACTGGCTAAGGACGAGGTGACGATGCGCGTCAGAAATGGTTCCAAGGTTGATGTGATCGCCGTCGGCACACTACCTCTACATCTACCTTCGGGATTAGTTTTAAACCTAAATAGTTGTTATTTGGTGCCTGTGTTGAGCATGAACATTATATCTGGATCTTGTTTATTGCGAGACGGTTATTCATTTAAGTCAGAGAATAATGGTTGTTCTATTTATATGAGTAATATCTTTTATGGTCATGTACCCCTTGTGAATGGTTTATTCTTGTTGAATCTCGATCGTAGTGATACACATATTCGTAATATTGATGCCAAAAGATGCAAAGTTAATAATGATGGTACCAAATATTTGTGGCACTGCCGCTTAGGTCATATTGGTGTAAAGCGCATGAAGAAACTCCATGCTGATGGACTTTTGGAATCTCTTGATTTGAATCATTTGAGACATGTGAACCATGCCTCATGGGCAAGATGACTAAAATTCCGTTCTCCGGAACAATGGAGCGAGCTAGTGACTTATTATAAATAATACATCCTGATGTATGCGGTCCGATGAGTGTTGAAGCACGCGGTGGATATCGTTATTTTCTTACCTTCACAGATGATTTGAGTAGATATGGGTATATTTCTTAATGAAACACAAGTCTGAAACATTTGAAAAGTTCAAGGAATTTCAGAGTGAAGTGGAAAATCATCATTACAAGAAAATAAAGTTTCTACGATCTGATCATGGAGGTGAATATTTGAGTTACGAGTTTGGTATGCATTTAAGACAATGTGGAATTGTTTCACAGCTCATGCCACCTGGAACACCACAGCGTAATGGTGTGTCCGAACGTCCTAATCGTACTCTATTGGATATGGTGCGTTCTATGATGTCTCTTACCGATTTTCCACTTTCATTTTGGGGTTATGCATTAGAGACAGCCGCATTCACTTTAAATAGGGCACCGTCTAAATCCATTGAGACGACACCGTATGAGTTGTGGTTTGGCAAGAAACCTAAGTTGTCATTTCTTAAAGTTTGGGGATGCAACGCTTATGTCAAGAGGCTTCAGCCTGATAAGCTTGAACCCAAAGCGGAGAAGTGCATCTTCATAGGATACCATAAAGAGACCATTGGCTATACCTTCTACCACAGATCCGAGGGCAAGATCTTTGTTGCCAAGAACATGTCCTTTCTAGAGAAGGAGTTTCTCTCTAAAGAAGTGAGTGGGAGGAAAGTAGAACTTGATGAGGTAATCGTACCTTCTCTCTAATTGGAAAGTAGCACATCACAGAAAGCAGTTCCCGTGGTGCCTACACCAACTGAAGAGGAAGCTAATGATGATGATCATGAAACTTCGGATCAAGTTACTATTGAACTTCGTAGGTCGACCAGGGTACGTTCCGCACCAAAGTGGTACGGTAAGCCAGTCCTGGAAGTTATGTTGTTAGACAACGGTGAACCTATGAACTATGAAGAAGCTATGATGAGCCCGAGTTCCAACAAATGGCTTGAGGCCATGAAATCCGAGATAGGATCCATGTATGAGAACAAAGTATGGACTTTGGTGGACTTGCCCGATGATCGGCAAGGCATTGAGAATAAATGGATCTTTAAGAAGAAGACAGACGCTGATGGTAATGTCACCGTCTATAAAGCTCGACTTGTCGCAAAAGGTTTCGGACAAGTTCAAGGGGTTGACTACGATGAGACTTTCTCACCCATAGCGATGCTTAAGTCTGTTAGAATTATGTTAGCTATTGCCACATTTTATGATTATGAGATCTAGCAAATGGACGTCAAAACGGCATTCCTTAACGGGTTTCTTAAGGAAGAGTTGTATATGATGCAACTAGAAGGTTTTGTCGATCCTAAGGATGCTAACAAAGTATGCAAGCTCTAGCGATCCATCTATGGACTGGTGCAAGCATCTCGGAGTTGGAATATTCACTTTGATGAAGTGATCAAAGCTTTTGGTTTTATACAAACTTACGGAGAAGCTTGTATTGACAAGAAAGTGAGTGGGAGCTCTGTAGCATTTCCGATATTATATGTGGATGACATATTGTTGATTGGAAATGATATAGAATTTCTAGAAAGCATAAAAGGATATTTGAATAAGAGTTTTTCAATGAAAGACCTCGATAAAGCTGCTTACATATTGGGCATCAAAATATATAGAGATAGATCAAGACGCCTAATAGGACTTTCACAAATTACATACCTTGACCAAGTTTGGAAGAAGTTCAAAATGGATCAGTCAAAGAAAGGGTTCTTGCCTGTATTGCAAGGTGTGAAGTTGAGTAAGACTCAAAGCCCGACCACGGCAGAAGAAAGAGAAAGGATGAAAGTCATTCCCTATGCCTCGGCCATATGTCGGTGCAACAGACCCTGGGTCCATTGCACGGACTGTGCACAGGCCAGAGACAAGATTGCAAGACCAAGATCAAACCAAACAAGGAGGATCAATTCCTTTGAAGGATCCAAGTGCAAGTCAAGAAGGCCAAGGCGAGCTAGAGGAACGAGGCATCGCTAAGGGAAGAGCCTACCTTGCCGGGCAAGTGAGCCTGGCAAGGTTGGGTTTGGCCCCGGAAGCAAGCTCCCAGATCATCGTGGCAGCCCTGCCGGGGCTGGCGGAGGCAAGCCATTCCACCGCTCCACCTCACAAGCGATGCAAGTCATTAATCGAAGTGGTGTCAAGCTCCAAGATGACTAAGTGGCTGCTTTCTGCCACATGGCAGCCACTTCCTACAGCAAACAGCACCATATGACACCCGTCCTGAGACGTGTCAAGCAAGCAGGCGCAAAGCTGGCAAAACAGCCGGGCAGGGCCTGCCGGGCAAGCTGTGATGTGACATTGAGCGGCGCATTTAATGCGCTCTATCAGCCTGCAGAGTTAGATATGATAGCTCTGTTAGCTATCTAATCAGTATGCAAAGACTGATTTGCCACTGTGGTGACCCCTTAATCTATAAAAGGAGGCCCATGGCGACCGTAGAAAGGGTTGGATCCTCGCATATCCATATGCGCGTAGCCACTCTCGCCCGCAGAGCACCCTTGCTGGGCGAGTGTGCCGGGCGAGTAGGGTTTTACGCCTCACGGCGGCCCGAACCTGGGTAAAGACTGCCCGTGTGATCTCTGTCGTGCTGCGCGATGCTTCTCCGCTCTTTGTGCAACGTGTCCATCCCCCTGCCGAACCAAAAGGGGCTGATGGCCCCATAGGTGGCCGTGGTTTCCCACGACATCTCTGGCGCGCCAGGTAGGGGGATCACTTGCGCGAAACCGAGAGCGTACGCTGCGCGTCATCTTCATCGACATTTTCATCATTGACGGCGTCATCGACTATGGAGCCCAAGAGGAAGCCCGGAGCTGCAAATCACTCGTCCACCTTGAAGGCTCCGCCGCCCGCGACCGCCGACATCGTAGAGAATGCGAGGGCTCGCGAGGGTGTGGATGCTGCGGGGGGACGTGGTTGGCGCAGGCGGCGCCGTCGCCACCTCCCCCACGGCCGAAGCAGGAACGGGAGGTACCGGGGAAGGACAGCATCAGCAACATCCCGATGGCCATGCTCCACGAGGTACGGATGGAGGGGTCGTTCTGCATGAACCCTTTCTCCTTGCCAACGGGCACAGCCACAATGATGATGCTCGCTCTGGGGTGAGTCGCAACCCTTCGGCCGCCCCCGCTGCGTGCACGACTGCAGGGCCCGCGCTACCCCCGGGGAGGGCTGACCCAGCTACTGTGCCCAATGGAGCCGCTGGCCCTCGGGCGCCTCCGCCGCGTCACCATGTCGTCCAAACGGCCGGTTCATAGCAGCAAGGGCGCGGCGCAGTCGCCACCGGCAACGTCAGGAGCCGAGCGACACTACGATCTACATCATCATCACCTATGCCATGCACCGCCTCCGAGGCCATGGCGCGAGCCCAACTACTGTTCAGATTTCCGCCGGTGGCAGCCCAGATGGATGAGTGGTGAGCTACCATCCAAAGTTTGATTGGTTTTGCTGAGGCGGAAGGATCACAGCGGGCCGGACCGCCATGGCCTCCCCAGGCAATGACAAGGGCTCATGCGGCTGGTCGTGTGGGAGGGGCCACCCCCACAGTGCAATCCCCGCCATGGCAAGCTGCCCAGGAGCCGCAAGTCCAGGCGCCCGATGACGTCTCGATGGCCTCGTCAGATCCTCGAGTGCGTCAAGGCCGACAGCGTGCCCCGGAGGGCAGGCGAAGGGAAGGCGTGCTTCATCGACGAGCGGCACCGTGACAACCCTCGCCAGACCAATGGGTGCAATGGCCCCGACGTCGACGAGCCCGCGCTCGGGGATAGCGGGTACCTGCCTTTCGAGGTTGGGTGCCCTGCCTTCACCCGTGAGCTGCGGCAAGTCCGTTGGCCGTCCACTCGCATGTTCAAGCCAGAAATACACGAGAAGTATGATGGAAGACTAAACCCGGCAGAGTTCTTGAGCATCGACACCATCGTTGTTCAAGCTGCCGGAGGAAGAGACAAGAAGGTGTTCGCCAACTACTTCCCTTTGGCCCTCAAGTCAAATGTGAGGTCTTGGCTGATGCACCTGCCGGAGAACTCCATTTCAACCTGGGCTGACCTGTGCCACGAGTTCATTGGTGCCTTCATGGGTGGCCATCAGGAACCAGGGCGGCCCAGCGACTTGCAGCTTCTCCGGCAGAAAGAAGGAGAATCTTTGGGGAAGTACTTGCAGAGATTCAGTCGAGTCCACAGAAATATCCCGGATATCCACCCACCTGCCATGATAGCTGCCTTCCAATCCAACGTGCGCAACCACAGGATACGTTCCAAGATGAATGTTCGGTTGCCCAAGACTTTGAAGGAGCTCTACACTTTGGTGGACAAGTGTGCTCAGGTGGAGGAGGGGAGGAACCTTCCTGGGGAAGAAGATTGCGTCGACATCGACTCAGAAGATGACGATGAAACCATCAGCAAGAAGAAGAAGAACAAGAAGCACAACAAGAAGCGCAAGGATAAGACAATGATGGCTGTTGAGGGGTCAGGCATGCCTAGTAGCGGCAAGAAGGCCAAGGCTGAAGCCCCCGGCAAGGAGGCTACCGCATGCGCTGACTGCCGGGAGGCGGCGGCTGCCGAAAAAGCTGGGAAAGGTGATGGGCCGTACTGTAAGATTCATCGGACCAAGGGCCATGATCTCCAGGAGTGTTATCAAGTTGAGCAGCTCGTCAAGAGACAGAAGGCTGAGTACGAGAAGTGTGATAAGGAAAAAGGTCAGAATGGCACTGGCGGGAAGGGCCGGGGTGGTGAAGCAAATCGCCCCGGCAAGGCTCCTCGGAACCAAGGAAAACCTGCCAAGGGCCGAGAGAAGGAGGATTGCAGTAATGAGAGTGATGGAGGGAATGAAGAGGAAACCCGCGAGCAGGAATTCCAGAAGGCCACTAACGCCCTGTGCATTGACGGGGGTGCATCTTTGCACTCCTCTCACAGCCAACTTAAACAGTGGGCGCGTGAAGTCAATGCCATGGAGCCAGTGGCAGATTCTCGGAAGCCGCTCAAGTGGTCATGCACGCCCATCATCTTTGATGAAGATGACCACCCCGACCGCATCACTACGGTAGGGTGCTTGCCGTTGTTGGTCTCACCAACAATTCGCAACCTCAAGGTCACAAAGATGCTGGTTAACGGTGGGGCCGGGTTGAATCTGATTTCCCCAAAGGTTACCAGCAAACTCCAGATAGCAGAGGAAGAACTTAAGGCCACATGCACGTTTCAAGGAATCAATCCCGGCAGGAGCCGTCTTAAGGGAAAGGTTACGTTGCCAGTGACATTTGGAGGGGAGTTGAACTACAGGACTGAGAAAGTTGTGTTTGATGTGGTTGACCTCCCTCTGCCGTACAACGGGATCCTTCGGCGCCCGGCCCTGGCCAAATTCATGGCAGCATCCCACTATGCTTACAACACCTTGAAGATGCCAGGGCCGATGGGCGTCATTTCTGTTCCATCGGACAAGAAAGATGCAATTATTTGCGTGAAAAGGATGTACCGGGACGCGGTCGCGGCAGAGGTCGTGAAAGCCAAAGTTCCCGCCAAGGAAAAGCATAGTAGAGGCACTGGCAAGGAATCCGAGAAGCGTACCTCTATGGAATGTGCCGTGCCCGTTGATGACACACCAGAGAGTTCCAATAGCAAGAGATCCAAGGCTACTCCACCCCAAGTGAAAAAGGTCACGGCAGGGCTGGCTGACGCTGATGGTACTTTCACTATTAGCGCCACCCTTAATGACAAGTAGGAAAGCATGCTCGTTGCCTTCCTGCGGGCGAATATCGATGTGTTTGCCTGGCAACCATCTGATATCCCCGGTGTTCCCAGGGAGGTAATCGAGCACCACCTTGCTGTCTTCCCACATGCCTGACCCGTTAAGCAGAAGGTTCGGAAGCAGGCCTTGGAACGACAGCAGTTCATTGCCGAGGAAATCAAGAAACTTGAAGCAGCTGGTTTGGTCAGAGGAGTACTGCATCCAACATGGTTAGCAAACCCAGTGGTTGTGCGCAAGGCTAATGGAAAATGGAGGCTTTGCATAGATTTTACGGATCTGAACAAGGCATGCCCGAAGGACCCATTTCCCTTGCCGCGCATCGACCAGATCATGGATTCTACTTCAGGATGTAAGTTGCTCTCTTTCTTGGATACATATTATGGATACCATCAGATTTTATGTCCAAGGAAGATGAAGAAAATACTTCATTCGTCACCCCATGCGGCACGTACTGCTTTGTGCGCATGCCTTTTGGGTTGAAGAGTGCCGGGTCCACTTTTGCAAGAGCAATCTAGATAGGTTTTGAACCACAGTTGCACAGGAACATTGAAGCCTATATGGATGATATTGTGGTCAAGACCAAGGACAGATCAACCCTCATTCAGGATTTAGAAGAGACATTTGCTAATCTACACAAGATCAACTTGAAGCTGAATCTGGAGAAGTGCGTGTTTGACGTCCCCTCCGGCAAGCTACTTGCTTTCTTTGTGTCCCACCATGGGATAGAGGCCAACCCCGATAAGATCAAGGCTATTGAGCAGATACAGGCACCCAAGACAGTTAAGGATGTGAGGTGTTTGACAGGATGCGTTGCCGCGCTTAGCAGGTTCATCTCCAAGTCTGCCGAGCGCGCCTTGCTGTTCTTCAAGATTTTGAAGAAGGCAGGACCCATGAAGTGGACCCCGGAAGCAGATGCTGCAATGCAGGATTTGAAGGCCTACTTATCTTCTGTGCCTACCTTGGTCGCACCCAAACCACAAGAGCCGTTACTGATATATCTGGCAGCAACTAATCAGGTGGTTAGTGCGGCCCTAGTAGCACATCGAGAAGTGGAAGAAGCAGCCATCTCAGCAAGTGTCCCGCTAGGGGAAGAGGAAGAGAGCGGCCCGGCAAGGCTAGATACGGATCAGGACAAGGAAGAGCACGGCAGCGGAAGCAACCCCAAGGACACGGCAAGGAAGAAGGTGGTGCAGCGCCCATTATACTTCGTCAGCTCCCTATTGCAGGGGGCTAGATCCAGGTATTCTGGCGTGCAAAAGTTGATCTTTGGCCTTGTCATGGCCTCAAGGAAACTGCGCCACTACTTCCAAGCCCATGAGATCACGGTTGTCACCTTCTTCCCGTTGCAAAGGATACTTCAAAACCCAGAGGCCACTAGCAGGATAGTGGAGTGGGCATTGGAGTTATCCATCTTTGGCCTGAAGTTTGAAAGCACATCAACAATCCAGAGCAGGGCGTTGGCAGAGTTTATTGCAGAATGGACGCCAACCCCTGATGAAGAAGTACAGGAAACAGTTATCCCCGGCAAGGAAGCGCCCCAAGAATGGATCATGTATTTTGATGGTGCCTTCTCCCTACGAGGTGCAGGGGCTGGCGTGCTTCTCGTGGCTCCCACTGGAGAGCACCTAAGGTACATCATCCAGATGCACTTTCCCCGGGAGGAGGCAACCAACAATACAACAGAATATGAAGGGCTCCTTGCCGGGCTCAGAATTGCCATAGAATTGGGAATCAAGAAGCTGATCATTCGAGGAGATTCACAGCTGGTGGTGAGACAAGTCAACAAGGATTACCAAAGCCCATTGATGGAGGCATACGTCGAGGAAGTGAGAAGATTGGAGGAGCGCTTTGATGGGTTGCAAACAGAACACGTACCCCGTGCGGAAAACAGCATTGCTGATCACCTGTCAAAGTGCACTGCGCAGAAGCTTCCTGTGGAACCAGGGACTTTTGTTCTCCATCTCACTAAGCCCTCCGTATCCCCGACCACAATGGCCCGAAAGAGGAGGAAATTGGACTCCGGTAAGCCTCTTCTGGTAGAACCTTTCGGGGCTCCTAGCAGGGACCCTGCCGGAAACAACTCCCCTTCGCTTGCCAGGCTGCACCCTCCTGCTGGGCCATTGGTCCCCGCAGTCAAGGGATGCGCCCCCACGAATGAGGAGGTGCCGCTAGTCCTCATTGCCGAGCCTCAGGCTCCAACTTGGGCAAGGCACATAGTCCATTTCCTCCAAACCGGAGAACTTCCCGAAGAGCAAGAAGAAGCTGAAAGAGTAGCCCGGAGGGCCAGTATGTATTAGTTTGTCGATGACACACTATACAGAAGAAGGCCCAACGGTGTGAAATTGAAGTGCATTTTCCGGGAAGGAGGAAAGGAACTGCTGGCAGAGATACACAAAGGCATGTGCGGCTCCCATATTGGATCAAGGGCTTTAGTTGGGAAAGCATTCCGGCAAGGATTCTATTGGCCCATAGCCCTCCAAGATGTGGTTGAGCTCGTCACCAAGTGTGAAGCCTGTCAAATCCATTCCAAAAATGTCCATCTGCCTGCCCAAGCACTCCAGACAATCCCTTAGTCATGGCCGTTTTTGGTCTGGGGGCTCGATATCCTCGGCCCCTTCCCCCGAGCTGTCGGGGGCTTTGAATTCTTATTCATTGCAATCAACAAGTTTACAAAGTGGCCGGAAGTAGATGCCGTGAGAAAGGTGACTGCTCAGTCAGCTATCAAGTTCTTGAAAGGATTGGTGTGCCGCTTCAGGGTTCCTGCCTAGATCATCACCGATAACGGCACCCAGTTCACGAGCCGCGCCTTCATGCAATATGTTCATGCCCTCGGAAGCAAGAGCTCATTTGCATCTGTCGCACATCCCAGAAGCAATGGACAAGCTAAGAGGGTGAACGTTGAAGTGCTGCGAGGACTCAAGACAAGAACGTTTGATAAGATGCGGAAGCATGGCAGGCAATGGATCAATGAGTTGCCAGTGGTTATTTGGTCCCTCAGAACGACACCAAACTGAGCTACCGGGCAGACTCCCTTCTCCCTAGTCTATGGGGCAGAATCAGTTATCCCCACGGAACTCATTTACGGGTCACCTCGAGTGCTTGCCTACGATGAAGTAGCGCAGGAACAACATATGCGTGACGACGCCGTGCTTCTCAAGGAGAACCGTCTCCGGGCTGCTATGCGTGCTGCACGCTATCAGCAAGCCCATCACCGCTATCATAGCCGCAGGGTTCATGCCTAGTGTTTTGAGGAAGGCTACCTTGTCCTTAGGCGCGTTCAGTCCGCCAAGGGTACAAACAAGCTATCGCCAAAGTGGGAAGGCCCTTACCGGGTAGTACAAGTCACCAGACCAGGCGCAGTCCGTCTGGAGACCGGAGATGACATTCAATTGCAAAACTCAAGGAATATTGAGCATCTCCTCAAGTTCTACATCTAAGGCGCGGCTGTCGGGCCCTGCCCAGCAGCCACCCTTTTGTACAGGCCTTGCCTCAGCTGCATGTAACCCCTTGTACAAAGCCAGGCGAAGACCCTGAGCAACAGAGAAATAAATGAAGCGCTGGGGGCCCCCGACAAGTTGCATGCATGCATAAGCATTTCATAAGCATTGCATGATTCATGTAGATTGGTTGATGATCATGTAGATAGATTGCATCTGGCATCATCTTCATTTGCATAAACTGTAGACTCCAGCCGTGGACTTAGTCCTAGGAAGAGGATGTGAAGACAAGCCAACACTGCGATCTCCGGCAAGCCAAAACAGATAAGTTCCATCTCTTACCCATACATGTTCCGTGAGTAGAACTTGTGCATACGAAAACCTCGCCGCCTCAGAAACAAAGGTGCTCCCATCTACTGGCGCGAACGCTACTTCGGTCAGGATGGTCGTAGTAGCCTTTGGCTGAAAGGGGTTGGCGGGGGGCTGGTTTCTCCCAATAGGTTCTGCGCCCGGCAGGCTCAGCCTCACAGCAGCAGTCCTATGGGGTGCCGGCAAGGTATCTTACCGGGACCTACTTGTTTACATGAAAGTATAGAGGTGTTTCACCTCTGCATGGATATCATACATGCACAAGTGCCCGGCAAGCTTATCTTTTTCATTAATATGCTGGTCAACAAGTACAAGTCTCACGGAACATAAACATGGGTACAAGAGATTACATTATTTGAACTAAAATTGGGCAAGTGCCTATAGATTTAAGACCGAAAAAAGATAAGTGCCCCGTAATGCCTTTTCTTGTCCCTCTCCTCCTAGGCACGGCGGTAGAAGGCGAAGAGGGCAAGAGGAGTGCCAGGGAAAAAGCCCGGCCCGACCTTGTCGGGCTCCAGGAGAGGATGCCCGGCAGGGGCAAGAGGGCGTGGACGAAGACGTCGATGGAGAGCATGGCGGAGGCGACCCGTCGACCACCACCACCAAGGCCAACAGGGCACGGCAGGGGCTAACGGAGCTACAGCCCGAGAGGAAGCCTGCCGGGCTCCAGCTGGAGGACTGCTGGAAGGGCCAGGGGGGCACCACCACCACCTCTGCATCCAACTTCCCGGCAAACCTCCTCGCCGGGAAGAAAACACAGGTGCAGATGATGGTGGTGCCGCCTGATGAAGATGGTGCGGGCGACATTCATCCGGAGTCGGAGTCGTCGCCCTCCCGGCCGCTGCCATCGTCATCACCGTCTGTCTCCTCCTTGTCGCTTTCACTCGAGGAGGAGCTTTCGTCGTCGGTCGAGCTCTTCGCGCAACACCCTAAGCGAGCTCCCGAGCGCCCAAAGACCTTGATGGAAAGCAGGCCGCTCTCCATTAATTTAAACTGGAGAACGTGCCACTCTGACAAGCTATGGGCTTGAGCAAAGGTCTTCCAGCCGCGGCGGAGGTACATGACATGAGGAGCAGGGAAGTCAACATCCACCCGCATGCTGCCATTCCCACAGCCCCTCATATGCAACCTCAGCGCATGTGGCTGTTCGAGCTCCATCACCCTGGCAAATGGAGTAGGGAGACGGTGGTGGCCGCGTGGAGGCTTGTACAGCCCGATGACGAACTCCAAGGGTTGATCTCCGACATGGCCTTCCATCGGAGGAAGAGCGTATGGTGCGGGCACAACTGAGGCGCCACCCCGGCCTCCTTGGCCGCGCACACCATGACGACCTCAGCCACGCCCCCTTCCGCCTCCTCTCACAGCGAGTTCCGCCCCCACATTATCGAGAGGAGGGGGAGACGCTGTCGAGCAGAAGTTCTCGTCGCCACCACCGGGGTACTACTGCGCCCTCGCCCCCTCACCATGGCAAGCAAGAGAAGCTTTGAAGAAAGGAAGAAGGAAGGTGTGTGAGCAGACACACTACTCCTGCCCCCTTTTATAGAAGAACGAGGCAGGGGGCTAGCCTCTCACTCAGCAGGCGACCGCCTTGCTCCTCCAATGTGGTTCCCCTTTGCGCCTCCAACAGCTCGAGGAATCAGGGCCGCCCCTCTACACCACTTGGCGATGCCTGGCTTTCTGCCATGGCGCCCGTTCCCGCGCCCTCCACGTCCACCACCTACCTTGCGCAATGCATGTGGCACACATGGCGGAGGCGCTCTGGGGCAGGAGGCAAGTGGGATGGCAGTTTCCTACCCCGTGATCATGGGGCGTGGGCCACCCACAGATCGTGGTTCAATTTTTCCCTTAAGCATTGCACGACGCGCGGAAAAACCGGAAACTGACCCAAGCTCAAGTTAATGAAGAAGCAAAGAAGATCTCAAAGGGTGGAGCCGCCCTTACGTTTCTGCCTGTGCACTAGTTAGGGCCTACCTCGGCGACGCCCAGCGGCGCGTCCGTGCCAGGCCCGGGGGCTCCTGTCGGTGCAACAGACCCTGGGTCCATTGCACGGACTGTGCACAGGCCAGAGACAAGATTGCAAGACCAAGATCAAACCAAACAAGGAGGATCAATTCCTTTGAAGGATCCAAGTGCAAGTCAAGAAGGCCAAGGCGAGCCAGAGGAATGAGGCATCGCTAAGGGAAGAGCCTACCTTGCCGGGCAGGCGAGCCTGGCAAGGTTGGGTTTGGCCCCAGAAGCAAGCTCCCAGATCATCCCGGCAGGCCTGCCAGGCTGGCGGAGGCAAGCCACTCCACCGCTCCACCTCACAAGCGACACAAGTCTTTAATCGAAGCGGTGTCAAGCTCCAAGATGACTAAGTGGCTGCTTTCTGCCACATGGCAGCCACTACCTACAGCAAACACCACCATATGACACCCGTCCTGAGACGTGTCAAGCAAGCAGGTGCGAAGCTGGCAAAACAGCCCGGCAGGGCCTGCCGGGCAAGCTGTGATGTGACATTGAGCAGCGCATTTAATGCGCTCTGTCAGCCTGCAGAGTTAGATATGATAGCACAGTTAGCTATCTAATCAGTACACAAAGACTGATTTGCCACTGTGGTGACCCCTTAATCTATAAAAGGAGGCCCATGGCAACCGTAGAAAGGGTTGGATCCTCGCATATCCATACGCGCGTAGCCACTCTGGCCCCCAGAGCACCCTTGCCGGGCGAGTGTGCTACGTCTCACCACCATTATCCACCATCAATCCACCAAAGCAGGAGTAGGGTTTTACTCCTCACGGCGGCCTGAACCTGGGTAAAGACTGCCCGTGTGATCTCTGCCGTGCTGCGTGACGCTTCTCCGCTCTTTGTGCAACGTGTCCATCCCCCCGCCGAACCAAAAGGGGCTGATGGCCCCATAGGTGGCCGTGGTTTCCCACAACACCATAGGCTCTATAATGTATGCCATGCTGTGTACCAGACCTGATGTGTGCCTTGCCATAAGTATGGCAGGGAGGTACCAAAGTGATCCAGGAGTAGATCACTAGACATCAGTCAAGAATATCCTGAAGTACCTGAAAAGGACTAAGGACATGTTTCTCATTTATGGAGGTGACGAAGAGCTCGTCGTAAAGGGTTATGTCGATGCTAGTTTCAACACAGATCCGGATGACTCTAAGTCTCAAACCGGATACGTATTTATATTAAGCGGTTAGTTGGTGCAGTTCCAAGCAAAGCATCATGGCAGGATCTACATGTGAAGCCGAGTATATAGCTGCTTCGGAAGCAGCGCAGGGAGTTCATATCCGATCTGGGTGTAATACCCAATGCATCGGCTCTAATGACTATCTTTTTTGACAACACTGGAGCTATTGCCATTGCCAAGGAGCCCAGGTTTCACAAGAGAACCAAGCACATCAAGCGCCGCTACAACTCCATTCATAATTATGTTAAGGATGGAGACATAGAACTTTGCAAAGTACATACGGATCTAAATGTGGTAGAACCTTGACTAAACCTCTTCCACGGGCATGATCAGCACCAAGACTCCATGGGTGTTAGATTCATAAATATGTAAACTAGATTATTGACTCTAGTGCAAGTGGGAGACTATTGGAAATATGCCCTAGAGGCAATAATAAATTGGTTATTATCATATTTCCTTGTTCATGATAAATGTTTATTATTCATGCTAGAATTGTATTGATCGGAAACTTAAATACATGTATGAATACATAGACAACACAATGTCCCTAGTGAGCCTCTACTAGACTAGCTCGTTCATCAAAGATGGTTAAGGTTTGCTAACCATAGACATGAGTTGTCATTTGATAACGGGATCACATCATTAGGAGAATGATGTGATGGTCAAGACCCAACTGTAAGCTTAGCATTAGATCATTTAGTTTATTTGCTATAACTTTCTTCATGTCAATTATCTGTTCCTTAAACCATGAGATCGTGTAACTCCCTGGCACCGGAGGAATACTTAGTGTGTATCCAAACATCACTTCATAACTGGGTGATCATAAAGGTGCTCTACAAGTATCTCCAAAGGTATCTATTGGGTTGGCCTGGATCAAGACTGGGATTTGTTACTCCGTAAGACGGAGAGATATCTCTGGGTCCTCTCGGTAATACAACATCTTAAAGAGCTTGCAAGCAATGTGACTAATGAGTTTGTCACGGGATCTTGTATTACATAACGAGTAAAGAGACTTGCCGGTAACGAGATTGAACTAGGTATGGAGATACCGACGACCGAATCTCGTGCAAGTAACATATCGCCAGACAAAGGGAATTGCATACGGGATTAACTGAATCCTTGACATCATGGTTCAACCGATAAAAGATCTTCGTGGAATATGTAGGAATCAATATGGGCATCTAGGTCCCGTTATTGGTTATTGACCGGAGAGGTGTCTCGGTCATGACTACATGATTCCTGAACCCGTAGTGTCGCACGCTTAACGTTTGTTGACGCTAGAGTAGTATTGGGATATTTGATGATTGGTAACCGAATGATGTTCGGAGTCCCGGATGAGATCCCGGACGTCACGAGGAGTCTCAGAATGGTCGAGAGGTAAAGATTTATATATGGAAGTCATATTTTGGGTTCCGAAAAAAGGTGCAGTTTTTTTGGTATTGTACCGTGAAGCTTCTAGAAGGTTTCGGAGGATTCCAGAGGGTTTTGGAAGTCCACAAGTGGGTCCACCATGACCCAAGGGCTGGCATGGGCTTAGGGGAGGCGCCCTAGCCTTATTGGGCTAGGCGCACCAAGTCTCAAAAGCCCATGTGGCTTGGGAAGGGAAAAAAGGGGAGTCCTAGTAGGAATAGGATTGGACTTGGAGTCCAAGTCCTCTCCCCCTTGGTTGCGCCCTAAGGCTTGGAGGGGCTGTTCCCCATGCCCCTCCACCTATATATAGAGGGGAGCAGGCGCCCCTCTCTCTCCCATTGCTCCATAGTTCCTCCGTCCTCGTTCTAGTAGCGCTTGGCAAAGCCCTGCTGAACTAGCTCCACCACCACCATCACCACCAGGCCGTCATGCTGGTTGTGATCCCATCTACTTCTCCAACTTATCTTGCTGGATCAAGGAGGAGGAGAAATCATCGAGCCGCACGTGTGCTAAACTAGGAGGTGCCATCCGTTCGGCACTAGATCAGTTGGATTGTGATCGGATCGCGAAGAGTACAACTACATCAACTGCGTTATATACGCTTACGCTTTCGGCCTATGAGGGTACGTAGACACACTCTCCCCTGTTGTTGCTATGCTTCTCCTAGATAGATCTTGGGTGTTCGTAGGAATTTTTTGATTTTCATGCTTGATCCCCATCGCAGATGCCCTTGGGTGTTCCGAGGAGCTGCATTTGTATTGGAAGACTATGATGGTTCACAAATGTCCAGGAGTATAAGCTTGATCGGATCCCGGTCTAGGCGATAATTATGGATATTCCTAATGGTCTTATGAAGAATAAGAAGAAGGAGCTAGCTGAAAAGATTGCAAAGAAGGTGGGCTTCCACCGATCAAGGTGATAGTGAACGAGGGGAGGATAAATCCCGCGAAGTATCTCAGAGCCCATGTATTTGTGATGCTATATACTCCTCTAGTTAGGTTTATTCCCATAACTTTGAAGGAGAACAAGAAATATCTAGCCGAGTATGAATAGCTACCTGATTTTTGTGGTCTTATTGGGCATTGGTAGCTGAATGTGGGGATGGCATACATAAGCCCGATGACTGTGAATGGGGTGAGTGGTTAGTGGTGAACTTTAAGTACTCTGATAATCATGGAGCTACGGGAAGGGGAATACCCTGAGGTGGAGGATATGCACGCAAGGGTGTGGATTTAGTGGAGGACGAGTAAGAGCGGGTGATCCAAACACCTAGGAATCGGAAGATGTGGACCTTGGCAGTGGAGGGTGTTTGAATGCGGGAGCGATTGTGCCTGGTGATCACAAGAGATTAGTTGGACAACATGGTGCGATCCTCTCTAGCTTGGGAGTTCCTATGACCCCCCCGGCTTTGTGACTCACAAAGTGAACTTTCTAGAGAATATTAGTAGTGAGACAGTTCACAAGAGTCTACTCGGCAAACCACGAAAAAATCATGACTAGAAGAGGCAGAAGTCATATTCAGGTGCAGTTGGTGAACCAAACATTCCATCGATGACCTCCTTCGAGAGGGGTCACCGTCAGCAATGAAAACATTAGTCTGGGAATACCAAGGGTTGGGAAATGCCCCGACATTTCATGCTCTGTTGGACGTCCAATGAAGAGCTAATTCCAATGTGGTGTTTTTGTCAGAGACCTACTTAAACTGCTATCCGACAGAATGTTTAAAGCATCGGCTTAAGATGGATGGTATGGTTGTAAATCCTAGTGACGCTAAAGGAGGAGTTTGTTCTTTATTGGAAAAAGGAAGTAGAAGTTTTCCTGTTGTGTTCTGATCCAAATTACATTGATGTGCACATGGATGATACTATTGGTTGTTGGAGGCTGAAAAGTATGTATGGAGGATTCAAGTGGGAGGAGAAATATAAACTTAGAATCAGTTTAGGTAATTGAAAGCCCAACATGATCTTCCTTGGGTCAGTACAGGTGATCTAAATAAAATTTGTTTACGCACAAGAAAGAAGCTTGAAATCCTAGACAATTGCAATATATGCAAGCTTTTCAAGACACATTGATTGAGTGTGATATAGTGGATATGATATATGGTGGAGAGAAGTTTACATGGCATCATGGAAGGATTAAGGAGAGGTTAGATAGGGTAGTATGCAACCCTGGGTGGTCACAAATATTTTCGAATGCAGTGGTACAGAACTAGGAATATAATCACAATGATCATAGGTCATTATTGTTTGATATGAAATTTCTTATACAGGATAATCATAGGATGAAAGGTCGTCATGCGTTTGAAGCTAGATGTGTTGGGAAACTAGTAGGAAAAAAATCGCCCTACGATCACCCAGGAACAATATGAAGATGCATTAACGGTTTGGATTTGATCGTTACCGACTCCGAGTTACAGCGGAAGAAGACGAGTCAGTGTAGATCATACTTGGATTCCGTTGAACAGTAGATGAATGACCCCGAGAACCGCTCGTGAATAGTCCCTCGAATGAAAGACTGAAAGCATGGCCTATCTACGAGTTGCAACATACGGTCTTCACGATCCGGCAGCGCTTCATCGTCCAGAGCTAATCATCGCTGGAGAATTAGAGGGAGGATATTAGAACCACACTAGACTTATAATTATGAGGATTAGAGGATCTAGTTCAAGCTCTAATTTATCAACTAGGACCAACTAGAAGTAGAACTAGAGAACTAGAGGAGGCTCCAAAACTTGTGTGTTCAAAAGTGCCAAAAGCCTCTAGTATATATAGGTTGGAGGAGGAGGAGGGGCGCCACAAGGGAAGGAAATGTCCCCCTCCCTTGGCCGGCCAAGAGGAGTGGGACTCCCCCTCCAATTCGGCCCCTCTCCCCTTTCCATGGGGGAGAAGGGGCGCCACCCCTATTGGCCCCTTATGGCCCAATACTCCTTCCACTACTTGGCCTTTTAAGGCCCATTGATATTAAATTAAATATAAAATCCTTCTAACAATTACTAAAACCTTTTATTATTTATTTAACATCACCAGAAACATTTTCCACCAATATACTATTTATCTGCAATACCCGGTATTGCTCGATAAACTCTGAAACCCTTCCGGTGACCCCGAAACGCTTCCGATTCCTCTCGAAACTATTTCGAATATTAATGAAACATTTCATAAATATTTTCTCATTACTCTTGTACTACTAACACTCAACAGATCATGATTACCTTAAGCTTGTGACCCTATAGGTTCAGTAAAACATATACATGAACAAAACCCCTTTCGTTCAATGGCCGATAGCAGAAGCATGGACGTCATCGATTCCTATGAGTACATGAAAGACATTCGAGTGAACCTTTGGTTATCGTGTGCTATTCCCTTTGCTTCGTGATACTTTACAAAACCCGAGGTGAGATATATCGGTATCCTCTTGAGTCATACACATGCTCACTATACCGGTCTCCCTATAACCGGTTTTGTTCTTGTTTCTCATTGACATGTGCCGGCATCCCCGTGATATAGTCACCTTTGTCTATCCAGATGATGACAGATGCCATCATACCGAGATGGCCCTAAGAATATCTCTCCATCGTCGGAGGAGCAAATCCCACTGTCGGGCTATCTAGTCCCTTGTCAAACTTCCGATGAACCTGTAAGTTGTCGTTATGATCACAGTGTTACAGATGACCTTTGAGCAACCCCAAAGCACATCGTACGGTAAGAAGTAACTATGATACTCTCATGGTCAAAGGAACTAAAACACACGTTAACACTTCGTGTTATAATAATTTATTTTAGACGATATTATCTCAAAGTATAACAAACAAGTTTGGGTCGATTCAATATGATCGTTCTTCCAACGTCATACTCTCAATGTTGTTTTAGGACTGTCGTTACACTTAACGATAACCTAAGCTCCGAAAAACATGATCATCGACAACACTTGAGCTAGTCTTAGAGGCAAGACTAGGAATCTTATTTTACCGTTTATCATTCCACATGTGCATATGAGTTTTCTACTGAATCACATATTCTAGGATCATAGCAGTTATAGCATAGAATATAAACTCTTAATTATGAATATAGAAAAATAATAATACAATATTATTTTCTCTAGGGCATATTTCCAACAAGATGGATGCACAAAAACTAGTTCACGGAAAGAGTTCGGCAAGCATGGAATGATGGTCATATAAACATAGTAGGTAGTGGAGCAATGACCAAACTTGAATGCATGCATGCTTCGTTCCATGATTTGGGCCACAGTGTTTTGAAAAAATTGAAGAAACATTTGCGCAAGGCCCATCGGGAGCTAGATCAGATCCTTAGTGGCCCGGTCAATGATGAATCGGTCGCAAGAAAGAAGGAAATATCATAACTAGTTGAGTTTCTGCTAGAATTGGAAGAAGTAAGTCTTATGCAAATTTCAAGGGTGAATTGGCTTAAGTTTGGGGACCGAACCATAGGATTATTTTTCACATTTTTGCTTCTGCCAGAAGGAAACGAAACATGATTGCTCAGTTGAAAAATGATCCGGGCCAATCGCTGGAAGGTAGAAATGTGATTAATCCTCTCATTTAGTCTTATTTTACTAATATGTTTTTACGTCTGATGTCCATGAGACACAACACAATTTCCTAGAGAAAGTGAAAGAAAAGATCACGGTATAAATGAATGAGATGTATGTTACCCAACCCATATTCACGAGAGGATGTTAAAAAAGCGGGGCCGGGGACGGATGGTGTGCATGCCAACTTTTGTAAGAGATACTGGCATATCTTCGGCGAAAATTACCACAAAGTGAATAATCGCTCGAATACTTGTTAGCAATGCCGTAATAGGTAGTGCATGTGTGTCGATCTGTTTGTGCCAAAGCCAAATGTGAGAGATACTAGTGTCAATCATTTTTTGACTTGCGGGCTGTTAACATTGTTGATGTGTCGGTGTACTAAGTATTGGGACTTTAGTACCCCATACTTGTGCACGGGCAGTCGTAGCCAAGCCCGTGGCAAGACTTGCCGGTGGAGTAATTGGAGATTAGTGCAAGATTGTCAAGGGGACACTCAGACCAAGAATCAAAGGATCAGGAGTTAATAAGATCTGAAGACCGAAGACCAGGCCCCCGGCAAGATCTTGCCGGGGTGGCTCACGAAACCCGGCAAGATTTGCACCCCGGCAAGATCTATCACTGTTCCGTCGCTTCAGCACAGCAACCAGCCTGGCATCCTGGGCCCATTCCTGATACGTGGCAGGGGACCAGTGGAGGAGAGCTTAAGCGGTGCTGATGGGATGGCCCCTTTTTCCATCCCCAAGAAAATGAGGACACCTAAACGGACACCTCATGGTGCATTAAATGCGTTCATCCTAATCCGTCAGGGGTTAGGTATGATGACCCTGTAGCTACTTTACACCTCAATATATGTACATTTTGCCACTGTGGTGACCCCTTTGAGCGTATAAAAGGAGGCCCAAGGCAACTGCTACAGGGGGGAGGATCTTCTGGCCCATTCTGCATGTGTAGCTGCTCTTTGAACGCACTGTTCATCGCAAGCGCTCCTGGAGCGTGGGCTCAAGAACACTCATAATAAAACAAGGCAGGAGTAGGGTTTTACACTGATCAGCGGCCCGAACCTGGGTAAAATCATCCCGCGTCGATCGTTGGATCTGCTCTTTGTGCATACCTCTCTCCCTGCCGAATCGTAAAGGGGTCCTTTAGGATACCATAGGTGTCGTACGCCGACATCTTTGGCGCGCCAGGTAGGGGGATCGAGGTTGTGCGAACTTGATCCAGTGATCGGCGCATTAGTTTCATCATCATCTTCATCATCATGCCAGCCAAGAAGAAGAGCGCTGCAACGGCGCAGCCATCCATGTCCATTTTTGCCTGTGCCCTCACGTACGGGTGATGGCGTGGATGCAGAAGGAAGAGGTTTAGAGCCTCTACGACGTTTCGGTGATCCAAGCCAGGCGAGTGGCGTCGTTCGCAGCGGCAGCGGCAACCCACACGCCGCTGGATCCAGGGATGGAGCTGTGTTGCCTACGGGCGGCACAACGAACCCCAGAGATCGGAGGACGCCTTCTGGGGCTCCCGCGCCGGCGCAAGCGTCACGGCCTTCCCAGGTCATGTACGATGAGCAGCGTTATGGCGCTGGTGGTTCAGGGCCTCCCCATGAAAAGACTTCTGCGCATCGATCCCAAGGTGCGCAGGCCCAGCATGCACGCCAAACTGCCGGCGGAAGTGGTGCACGGTCGCGTGATCGTGACGGTGCTCCTTCTAACATTGTTAGGAGTCAGAGCACCTCACGTACCTCGCACCTGTCGCCGCCGCCTACGCCAGCAGAAGCTTTGGCACGTGCACAGCTGCTCCTCGATTTCCCTCCTGCTTCAGAGAAGATGGAGGAGTGGCGAGCTACTATTCAGAGCCTCATTGGCTTCGCCAACAAAGATGGGCCACAGGAGGCAGGGCCCTCACAGCGGCGGTCCATCGATCCGGCGCGAGCCGATGTGGAGAAAACCGGAGGTGGTGCAACCACGGTGCACTCCCCTCCACGACACCAGCAGCGGTCGACAACCTAGCGGATTGATCGCCGTGATGATGATTCCACGGCATCGTCCGATCCACGGATGCGCCGCGACCAGCGTCAAGTTCTCCAGGAACGAAGCAAAGAGGACGCTCGAACCACCATCGAGCGGCGACGGGAAGCGCGCTATCAATCTGATAAGTGCGCAGGACCCGCTGTCGACGAGCCTGCGCCAGGGGACGCAGGCGACTTGCCTTACGAGGTAGGTACTCCAGCGTTTACCCGTGAGCTGCGGCAAGTCCAATGGCCCAATTCCTGAACCTTCAAGCCAGAGGTCCCGGAGAAATATGACGGCAAGACTCATCCCTCGGAGTTCCTGAGCATCTACACCATTGCGGTGCAGGCTGCCGGGGGCCGAGATGACAAGATACTTGCCAACTACTTCCCGTTGGTGCTCAAACCCAACGCCAGGTCGTGGTTGATGCATCTGCCGGAGAATTCTATTTCTTCTTGGTCAGATCTGTGCCATCAGTTTGTTGGTGCCTTTGTTGGAGGCCACCAAGCTCCTGGCTAAGAGAGTGATTTGCATATCATCCCTCAGAAGGAGGGCGAATCCCTGCGCAAGTTTATCCAGAGATTTAGCCGGGTGCAGCATAATATTCTTGACGTTCACCCTGCCGCTGTCGTTAGCACGTTTCATTAGAACGTGCGTAACCACAAAATGCGGGAAGAGCTGGCGATGAACAAAGTGAGGAGTATTGCCGAGCTTTACGCTTTGGCCGACAAGTGCGCCCGAGCTGAAGAGGGGAGGAAACTCCCTGGCGAGGCTGTTGGCGCGGGGGGCGAATCAGAAGATGAAGACGCTGCAACCCCGTCAAGGAAGGGCCGGTGGCGAAACAAGAAGCGCAGAGGCAAGGCCGTGCTTGCTGCCGACGAATCCGGCAACCCCGGCGCCGCCAAGAAGGCCAAGGTTGATGACCCCGGCAAGGAACTTGCCGGGTGCTCCTCCTGCTAGGCCTTGGCGGCTGCCGACAAGTCGGAAAGCTCCGGCAAGCAGTATTGCAAGATCCATTGCACCAAGGGCCACGATCTCCAAAACTGCCGACAAGTTTAGCAGCTTGTCGAGAAGCAGAGAGCTGAGTATGAAAGGCGAGATAAGGAGAAGTCCCATGACGGTGCTGAGGGGTCCGGCAAGAAGAGCGGTGGCCGAGGGGGTCGCCGCGGCAAGGCCAAACAACAGAGGGAGAGGCCCGCTCGAGGCCGTGACAAAGAAGAAGGTGATGATGATGAAGAAGATGATGAGTCCAGTGAGCAAGAATTTCAGAAAGCTACAGAGGCCATGTGTATCGACGGGGGCGCCTCGTTGCATTCTTCCCACCGTCGACTTAAACAGTGGGTGCGAGATGTTAATGCAACGGAGCCATCACCAGATGCATGTAAGCCCCTGAAGTGGTCCAACATGCCTATCATTTTCGACGCCGAGGATCACCCTGATCGCACAACCGCGGTCGGGTGCTTGCCATTGTTGGTCTCTCTGACAATCCGCAACCTCAAGGTGACGAAAATGCTAGTTGACGGTGGGGCCGGGCTGAATCTAATTTCGCCAGATGTGCTCAAGAGGCTCCAAATCCTTGATGAAGATCTCGAGGAAACGGGCACGTTTCAAGGGGTCAATCCAGGAAGAACCCAGCCAAAGGGCAAGATTACGCTACCGGTGACATTTGGTAGCGAGCTCAAATATAGGACAGAGAAGGTGGTGTTTGATGTCGCCAAGATTCCTGTGTCATACAATGGGATCCTTGGCCGCCCAGCGCTGGCTAAGTTTATGGCGGCATCACACTACGCGTATAATGTATTGAAGATGCCCGGGCCGTTGAGTGTCATCACTATCCACTCCGACAAAAAGGATGCGGTCATCTGTGCCGACCAACTCTACCGGGAAGCAGTTGCAGCACCTGCCGTCAAGGCATCTGCTCCTGCCGCTGGAACTCCCGGGGGGAAGAAGAAGACCGGCAAGAATCTTGGCGCGAACTCTGGCAAGCGCACCTCCCCGGAGTGCTGCGCTTCCGTTGAGGATCCACCAGAGAGTTCCACCGGCAAGAACAAGAAATCCAAGGCTGCTCCACCAGAGACCAAGAAGGTGCCCGTAAGGGAGGACGGAACGGGAGGAACTTTCACCATAAGTTCCACCCTAGATGACAAATATGAAAGCGCGCTCATTGCCTTCCTGCGGGCGAATGCCGACGTGTTTGCATGGCAATCGTCTGACATCCCCGGTGTTCCCAGGGAGGTAATTGAGCACCACCTTGCTGTCTATCCTCATGTGCGACCCATCAAGCAGAGGGTCAGGAAGCAAGCCTTGGAGCGGCAAGAATTCATTGCCGAAGAAATCAGGAAGCTGGAAGCGGCAGGATTGGTTAGAGGAGTGCTTCACCCAACCTGGTTGGCCAATCCGGTTGTAGTGCACAAGGTGAATGGGAAATGGAGGCTGTGTATTGATTATACAGATATCAATAAACCTGTCCAAAAGATCCTTTTCCCTTGCCATGCATTGATCAGATTGTGGACTCCACTGCTGGTTGTGATCTATTGTCCTTCCTTGATGCCTACTCGGGGTATCATCAGATCTTCATGGCAAAAAGATGAAGAAAAGACCGCATTTATCACCCCATGTGGTACGTATTGTTTTATACGAATGCCTTTCGGGTTGAAAAGTGCTGGTTCTACATTTGCCAGAGCGGTCCAAATTGGTTTTGGGCCTCAGCTCCATAGAAATATGGAGGCATATATGGATGACATAGTGGTCAAAACCAAGGACAAAGCAACGCTCATACAAGATCTAGAAGAGACATTTGCAAATCTGCGCAAGATCAATTTAAAGCTCAATCTTGAGAAGTGCGTGTTTGGTGTTCCTTTCGGCAAGCTTCTCGGATTCTTTGTATCTCAACGAGGGATCGAAGCGAACCCCGACAAGATCAAAGCTATTGAGCAGATTGAAGCGCCAAGACGCGTCAAGGATGTGCGTCGTCTTGCCGGTTGTGTTGCTGCCCTAAGCAGGTTTATTTCCAAATCTGCTGAGCGCGCCCTGCCCTTTTTCAAAATTTTGAAGAAGGCAGGTCCAATGAAATGGACTCCGGAAGCGGAGGCTGCGCTGCAAGATTTGAAGAAATACCTTTCTTCTCCGCCGACACTAGTTGCGCCTAAACCACGAGAGCCGTTGCTGCTATATCTGGCAGCGACAAATCAAGTGGTTAGTGCTGCATTAGTGGCGCAGAGAGAAGCTGATGAGGAAGCAACACCAGCGGCAGGACCGCCAGGCGACGCGGCAGGATCTTCCTCGGCAAGGGTTCATCCCGCTAAGACAGGATCTGCGCAATCAGAAGAACCAGTGCAAAAGAAAAAGATGGTGCAGCGCCCAGTCTATTTTGTTAGCTCCCTCTTGCAGGGAGCTAGGTCAAGATACTCTGGTGTGCAGAAGTTGCTCTTCGGCCTCCTTATGGCCTCGAGGAAGCTGCGCCATTATTTTCAAGCACATGAAATCACCGTCGTCACTCACTTTCCGTTGCAACGGATTTTGCGAAATCCAGAGGCAACCGGCAGGATTGTGGAGTGGGCGTTGGAGTTGTCAAGCTTAGGTCTCAAGTTTGAAAGTACTTCGACAGTTCAGAGCAGGGCTTTGGCAGAGTTCATTGCGGAATGGACCCCAACGCCAGACGAAGAAATTCAAGAAACAACTCTCCCCGGCAAGGAAATTGATCGGGAATGGGTTATGTACTTTGACGGGGCTTTCTCGTTGCAAGGTGTCGGTGCTGGCGTGCTGCTTGTCGCACCCACCGGAGAGCACCTCAAGTATGTAATCTAGATGCATTTTCCCCGGGAGAGTTCGACAAACAACACTGCGGAGTACGAGGGGCTGCTTGCCGGTCTCAGGATCGCGGCAGACCTTGGTATCAAGAAGCTCGTCATCAGAGGTGATTCGCAGCTTGTTGTCAGGAAAGTTAACAAGAATTATCATAGTCCACTGATGCAAGCTTACATGGATGAAGTGAGAAAAATGGAAGAGCGCTTTGATGGTCTGCAAATGAAGCACATTCCCTATGCCGAAAACAGTATTGCTGACGACTTGTCAAAGCGCGCCGCCCTCAAGTTGCCTGTGGAACTAGGAACTTTTGTGCTCCATTTGACTCAACCATCTGTGGCGCCATCAATGCAGCAAGAAAAGAGAAGAAAGTTGAATTCTGGACATTACTTTCCGACAGAGCTCCCTGGAGCCGCCGGCAAGGAACTTGCCGGGATCAACGACAAGCCTGCCGGGGGACGACAGGCTCCGGCGGAATCTCATGCTTTCGCTGTCGAGACAAATGTTCCCCCGGCGGAGGAAATGCCTTTAGTCCTAGCTGTCAAGCCCTAGGCTCCAGCATGGGCGCAGCACATTGTCCATTTCCTTTAGACAGGAGAACTCCCGGAGGAACAGGAAGAAGCGGAAAAAGTAGCCCGTCGGTCTGTTATGTATAAGTTCGTCGATGACGTCCTATACAGAAAGAGACCAAACGGTGTGAAATTGAAGTGTATTCCTCGGGAGGATGGACTAGAGCTGTTGGCAGAGATACATGGAGGCGTATGTGGCTCTCACATAGGATCAAGAGCACTTGTCGGGAAAGCATTCCGGCAAGGTTTCTTTTGGCCCGCCGCTCTCCAGGATGCAACTGCACTAGTAACCAAGTGTGAAGCATGCCAGTTTCATTCGAAGAAATTACATCAGCCAGCTCAAGCTCTTCAGACGATCCCTCTCTCCTGGCCATTTTCGGTCTGGGGGCTCGACATATTGGGCCCCTTCCCTCGTGCTACCGGGGGCTTTGAGTACTTGTACGTTGCAATCGACAAGTTCACAAAGTGGCCGGAGGTGGAAGCGGTGAGGAAGGTGACAGCACAATCAGCCGTCAAGTTCTTTAAAGGGATAGTTTGCCGTTTTGGTGTGCCCAATAGGATCATCACCGACAACGGCACGCAATTCACAAGTCGCACCTTCATGCAGTACGTCCAAGACCTTGGCGGCAAAATTTGTTTTGCCTCTGTTGCTCACCCGAGAAGCAACGGCCAAGCAGAGAGGGCTAATGCTGAAGTGTTGCACGGTCTCAGGACCAGAACCTTTGACGGGCTGAAAAAGTGCGGAAGACACTGGATTGATGAGTTGCCGGTGGTTCTTTGGTCAATCAGAACGACACCAAATCGAGCCACCGGCCAGACACCCTTCGCTCTGGTCTACGGAGCGGAAGAAGTTCTCCCCATGGAACTCATATATGGATCACCTCGAGTGCTCGCTTATGATGAGCTTGAGCAAGAGCAACTGCGGCAGGATGATGCTGTGCTCCTTGAGGAGAATCGTCTTCAGGCTGCTGTGCGAGCTGCACGCTACCAGCAAGCTTTGCGCCGCTACCATAGCCGCAAAGTTCATGCCCGAAGCCTTGAGGAAGGCGACCTTGTTCTTCGATGGATTCAGTCCGCCAAGAATTCAAACAAGTTGACGCCAAAGTGGGAAGGCCCTTATCGGGTACTACGAGTCACCAGGCCCGGCGCTGTTCGCCTAGAGACCGAAGATGGCGTTCCAGTGAGCAACTCCTGGAATATCGAACATCTTCGCAAGTTCTACCCACAAGGCGTGGTTGTCGGGGGCCCCGGGCAACCACCTTTTTGTACAAGTCTTGCCGGCAAGGCATGTGATCCTTTGTACAACGCCAGGCGCAGACCCTGAGCCTAGATGAATAAGTTTAAGTGTTGTGCATTTCCTTATTGATTTCCATGTTCATATATATATATGCATGTTTGTCTAAGATGTTGTATGACACTTGCTCCCGGTAAGTTTTAACGAACCGCCAAGGTTCCATATCTTTATTTTCTCTTCTTTCTTTTTCTCAAAAGACAGAAGGATTCCTCGCGTGCACGTTTGCCGCGGGGGAAGGAAGATATGAGTACCAGTTGGTGGCGTTCAGAATCGACACTTTACCGGAGGAAGAACAGCGATAGAAAGCTAAGTTCTAAAACTTAGAGCAAGTTTCCTTTATTGCGAAGTTATTTTCCTTAGACGATTTCGACTTTTGTATGGAAAACCTGCACGCGAAGGAACCCTTGTCATAATCGGTTGCGCCCTTATTTTGTTTCGAGTCTGCTCAATGATTTAAGTGGCTGCACTGAGAACGCCAAGAAGTCTTGCCGGCCGCTGCACCTCCAGCAGGCTGCTGAAGTCCCGCACCCAGTGCTCGCGGCAGGTTGCGCGCCGGCAAGTTTTTCAGTAAGCGTAGGGTGAACTCCATACAAAAAGGAATCAAACAAGGGAAATAGCATGCATGTACCCAAACATAAACGGCAGGAAGAGGTGGAGCAGCTAATCTCTGCGCTGGCCTTCGACCCTTTTGATTGAATCCACCTTTTCAAGGATAGACGCGACAAGCTCCTCGAGTGCCTCGAGATTTGCGTCCTTTGGCAGGCGGCCAAGCACGTTGGTGAGGTCGATACCAGGATTATTATGCACCACCTTGATGAGTACCTTGCGGAGGACGGTCCAGCAAAGCTGGCGAGATTCGTTGGCCAGTTGGGTCGCCCGGTTAGACTGAAGCAGCTTCAGAGCATCAATGATGCTTTCGAAGAACATGGTCAACCTGGCGCTCGAGGATATTCTTTCTTCGGAGGAATACTTGAAGTTTGACAGGCCCACGGTTGACAGTTGTGCCGTGAGCTGCTCCGCAGCGTCGACGAGGCGTTCAGTCCAGATTTCCACCCCCTTTTCGTAGTCAACTTGGGCGGCGACGGCGCTCTTGAGCAGGTTCTTCTCGTGTTGGAGATCCTTTCTCCGGGCCTTCTCGCGGGCCCTGCTGTCCTCAAGTGACTTCTCCAGCATGGTCAATTTCAGCCTCAGATCGGCAATAGCATCATTTGCTGAAGAGAGCTGCTTGGTCTTGTCGGACATGGCAACTTGCATCTCCACCAGGGTGTGGAGGTTTTTTTCCGTGTCACCTTTGAGCGTCGAGAGCTCCTTGCCGTGCTCTTCAAGATCCACTTCCAGTTTCTTGACTTTGTCGCTCAACTCACTCTTGGCGGTCTCTGCAGCCTTGGTAGCATCAACGGCCTCCTTGAGCTTGCCGGCGTGATCTACAGTTAGAGCTTCGAGCGCCTCCTTGTGCTTCTGCTCCAGCTCCTGGGTCCGCCGCGCAACAAGCTTCTCGATTTTCTCATCTTTGCTGCGAAGCTTGGCGGCGAGCGCCTGCTCACGTGCGGCAAGGTCTTCCTCGTGAGCATCAAGCGCAATGCGACGCTCCGTCAGGAGGGCATCTTCAGCAACAATTCTTTGCGTAGCTTCCTCTTGCGCCTTCTCCATGTCAGATTGCTTCAAGAAGAGCTCCGTCCAGCCTTGGCTCATTTGTTCCCGATTGGCAGTTAGCTCTTGATAGGACTCGGCGTACCAGATTTGCGTTTGCTCAACGCGCTTTTGGAAATCTGTTTGAGCCGCTTCAACAACTGCAGCTCTGGAATCTACTTTCTCTTTTTGGGCACGGTGGAGTGCTTGGAGCTTGCGGAAGTTATCGCCCATGGCCTGAAGGAGTTGATCTTCCTCAGATTTGCTGCTGCTGACACTTGGTTCGTTGACGATCTCGAGACCAGCAGCAGTGATGATTTCTTCATCAAATGTCTCCCCTTCGGTCGGTGCCCCAATGCTTGCCGTCCCCGGCAAGTTGACAAACAGATTCTCACCAACTTTGAAAAATTTGCTTGATGAGGGGACTTCGGATGTTGACGGCTGATCCTCAGCAACCGCCTCACCAGTAGCTGGGGGCTCCGTGGCCGGCGTAGCGCCTGGCGCTCCTGCGGCAGGAATGCCATCAGTACGGTCACCAGCCTCCTTGCCGTCCTCTTCAGCAGATTCCTTGGCGGGTTCCTCCTGTGCAGTCTTGGCAGCCTCATCGGCAAAGGCACCGCCGGCCTCGACGGTGGCATCCATGGCGGCCTCGCTGGCAGCGATTTTGTCGGCTTCGGCGGCAACATCCCTGGCAGTCTCCTCGATGACAGCGTCGATGTCCATGTGTTCCATCTCAGGGAATTCTAAAGGACAAAGGAGAGAAACAGAATGAGATCGAGATTGAAGTTCAAGAAGACAAAAGAAAGAGAGATAAAGGAAAGAATAGCAAGCGCTCTGAGGCAATTGGTTACCTGCATCGAGCTGTTGAGAGGTGGCCTCGCCACTCCCGGCAACCTCGGTTGCCGGGGGTAGGATGCCAGTACCCATGGTTGTCGGCTCCTCCTCAACCAAGACAAACTCGTCGGTGTGATCTCTTGCCAGGGATGCGCTTGTGGGTGGCGTGGTTGACGGAGGTGGCATGACGGGGGTATCTCCTAATAACTCCCCTTGTTGCTGTCCTTCTCCTGCAAGCCCAAAGATATCAGCGACAAGGGTAAAACCTCAGCGCCCGTCAGCAGAAAACGAATGGAGAACTCACGCTGGGGGCTGCGCTGGGGGCTGCATTGAGGGCTAAGCTCCGGGCTGACGACGACAATTTCTGGCGCGCTCGTAGAGCCAGCCGGGGGCTCATCGCCCATGGAAGTTCTCAACCTCTTCGCCGCCCTTTCTGCCAAGGTTTCTGCATCGCTGCAGAGAAAAGGCAAAACAAGCAAGTCAATAAGATTGATCCAGAATTTGGAAGATAAAGGCTATGACAGGATACTTACTCTGCCTCTTCTCGCTCCGGACTGAAGCCGGAGATGTCGAAATCGACCTCCGGTGTCGTGTCCATGTGAGGGGGCGGAGGAGGGGTCCTGGGTCGCTTGGCTATAGCAGGCGCAGGAGGTTGGCGTAATTCCGCCACGTCAGCCTCCGGTGTGGCTGTGTGAGACGCCCCTTCCGCCTCAGTGGTTGCCGCTGGTACGGGTCTCGCACGCCACGCAGGTTGCTGTCGAACTCCTTGCCGCGGCGCAGTCTTGCCGGCTGCCTTCTTGCCGGGAGCTTTGCTGCTCGAAGAAGGTTGGCTTGCCGGGATGCCAGATGCAGCCTTTCGAAGAACACGCTTTGTCTTCTTCAGGGCTGGGAGCTCTTCTTGCGGTTCTTCTTCAGCCACGTCTTCGTCAGACGAGCTCTCAGCGGCTGTGCTGCTCTGTTCCCCGGCAGCCTTGTCCTTCCCGGCAGGATTTTCTTCCACCACTACCTCTGCATCACGGGTTTCCCATTCTGTGAAGCCAGCGCTACCAGCCTCCGCGGCAAGATTCGCCTCCTCCGCCCTAGTGGCGATGTATGCCACTTCTTCGTCGGTGGTGGCTCGGATGAGGTCTGTTTCTTCCCGGACGGCTTTCTCCGTCAAGTTATCAAAGAACTTTTGTGCCTCTTCCTCGGATGGCTCGACCCAAGTCGCGTCGAGACCGTGGGCGTTGAACAGTGGCATGGTGGCGATAATCGACCCCAGAGCAGAGTTGTTGCACAGAGGGACAATTCTTGCCGGCAACCGATGCTTGTTTTCGCGCAGGAATAGCTTTTGACGGAGAGCGCCAAGCTGCATAGCAGTCAAATTGTTGTTCAATCCGGGGCGCAGTCTCATGATGTCTGCCGCGTTCCGGTATTCCCAAGCTGATCTCCCTTTATTCTGCAAGGGGGCGATGCGGCGGCAGAGGAAATCGAAGCCGATCATCTCCATTGTGAGCCCGGCAGCTTTCAGGCGAAGGATCCTGGTGGTGGCAATCATGAGCTTTTCGTCTTCAGCAGCGAAATCGCTCCAGTCACTGCCGCAGACCGCTTTCTGCTGTCGAGGCAAACAGAACGGATGGGGATCTGCTTCCTTGATCCAGCACCACTCAGACCGCCATTCATCCCACTTCTCCCGACAAACTCCCTCCGGGTATATTTCCTTATTCCAAGCCCGTGGAATCCAGGCGATAGAACCAGAGAGGGCCTCCCCTTTTTGGATACGGGGAAAAAGTAATGGCGGAAGAGGGCAGTATTGGGAACCACTCTGGCAAAATTTTCACAAAGATGAGCAAAGATGGACATACACAGTACAGCATTCGGCGTGAAATCAAGAAGATGGAAGCCGTATGTGTACATAATGTCGTTGAAGAAGTCAGAGAATGGAGGACAGAGCCCGCAGCAGAAATAAGCGACGAAGAAGGGATATCTGTCTGATCCGCTTTTGGAACAAGAACCTCGAATCACGCGAGTGGCGGGGTGAGCCTGCGTCTCCTCGCCCAAATACACTGGTACCGGCTCTTCAGAATTTTCGCATCAAGCGATGGGGCGAAGACGATGTACTTCTTCCGCATCTTCACCAGCTCACTCTCTGGGACATCGGCTTTCGTCTCCTTGCCCATGCCTTTGCTAGTCTTGGGTGGCATGGCGACTGCAGGGGCGGAAGCCGGGGATGGAGCAGGCGTGAAGGCGACGAGCGGATGAGGGAAGGCTTTGCTCTGAGCTCGAGAGAAGGAAGGCAATGGCGGATTTCAGATTGAGAAGAAGAAAGAGGGGGTAAATAGGCAGCGCCTCTGCAGTTTCCTTTTTATGGGGAAGGTGCGAGGCCGCCTCTTTTACTGCCCAATGAGAATATGCTTCTACAAGCGCGCTGTGGCCGCGGCCGTTCAGCGCACGTGCCCCACATCGTGCATTCAATGCGCGTAGTGGGAGGATGTAGTAAGCGAAATCATCACAAGCAGTTAATCCCCTGCCACGCGTGCCCGTGCACTGTTTGGGCCTAGCCCAACAACGCCTCGCATTCATGTATGGCCTAGGCCCGGGGGCTCCTGTCGGTGTACTAAGTATTGGGACTTTAGTACCCCATACTTGTGCACGGGCAGTCGTAGCCAAGCCCGCGACAAGGCTTGCCGGTGGAGTAATTGGAGATTAGTGCAAGATTGTCAAGGGGACACTGAGACCGAGAATCAAAGGATCAGGAGTTAATAAGATCTGAAGACCGAAGACCAGGCCCCCGGCAAGATCTTGCCGGGGTGGCTCACAAAACCCGGCAAGATTTGGGCCCGGCAAGATTTGCACCCCGGCAAGATCTATCACTGTTCCGTCACTTCAGCACAGCAACCAGCCTGGCATCCTGGGCCCATTCCTGTTACGTGGCAGGGGACCAGTGGAGGAGAGCTTAAGCGGTGCTGATGGGATGGCCCCTTTTTCCATCCCCAAGAAAGTGAGGACACCTAAACGGACACCTCACGGTGCATTAAATGCGTTCGTCCTAATCCGTCAGGGGTTAGGTATGATGACCCTGTAGCTACTTTACACCTCAATATATGTACATTTTGCCACTGTGGTGACCCCTTTGAGCGTATAAAAGGAGGCCCAAGGCAACTGCTATAGGGGGGAGGATCTTCTGGCCCATTCTGCATGCGTAGCTGCTCTTTGAACGCACTGTTCATCGCAAGCGCTCCTGGAGCTTGGGCTCAAGAACACTCATAATAAAACAAGGCAGGAGTAGGGTTTTGCGCTGATCAGCGGCCCGAACCTGCGTAAAATCATCCCGCGTCGATCGTTGGATCTGCTCTTTGTGCATACCTCTCTCCCTGCCGAATCGTAAAGGGGCCCTTTAGGATCCCATAGGTGTCGTACGCTGACATGATGGGAAATTTGTCATAACAATTTACAAAGGTGCGAACGAAGGGAGTAATAGACTCCCAAGAGAAATAGATAATGCAAGGAAGTCTTAGAAAAAAGTGTGCAAGGTGTGAATGCATGTCTGCACCAAGATTTTTTTATACAACAACTCTGCACCAAGTTAGCCTTGTGGATATCCAAAGTCCAGTCTCTGCACTTAGCTGAGAAGATGGTTGGGCTGATCTCGAGCGCACAAAGTGCTTTCCTCCACTCTAGGTGCATTGATGTCTACTATGCAACTTTATTCTTGTGGACTCGTGTTGGGCCTCCAAGCGCAGAGTTTTGTAGGACAGTAGCAAATTTCCCTCAAGTGGATGACCTAAGGTTTATCAATCCGTGGGAGGCGTAGGATGAAGATGGTCTCTCTCAAACAACCCTGCAACCAAATAATAAAAAGTCTCTTATGTCCCCAACACACCAAATACAATGGTAAATTGTATAGGTGCACTAGTTCGGCGAAGAGATGGTGATACAAGTGTAGTAATGATAGTAGATATAGATTTTTGTGATAGTAACAATAAAAAACAGCAAGGTAGCAAGTAACAAAAGTGAGTACAAACGGTATTGCAGTGCTTCAAAATGAGGCCTAGGGTCCGTACTTTCACTAGTGCAATCTCTCAACACTGTTAATATAATTGGATCATATAACCATCCCTCAACGTGCGATGAAGAATCACTCCAAAGTCCTTATCTAGCGAAGAACATAAGAAGAAATTGTTTGTACGATACGAAACCACCTCACAGTTATCCTTTCCGATCGATCTATCCAAGAGTTTGTACTAACACTACTAGGGAAAACCTTATACACAGAATCTTATCAGTAGCGCTGTCTAAAAGGAGGCCCTACTACTAATTAGAAGTAGCGCATTCTCACAAAGGGTGCTGCTGCTATCCACATAGCAGTAGCGCAGCAAGGTGAAAACGCGCTACTACTATAATTGCCACACCGTTGCCGACGGGCTAGGTATAGTAGTAGTGCCCTTCTGCAAACGCGTTGTTGCTAACAAAGTGGTAGTAGCACATTTTTAGTTTAAGGCGCTACTGCTAAGTTTGAACTTGACCACATGGCGGGCCCAACATAGCAGCAGCACGGATTAATAGCCGGCGCTACTACTACGACCAGTAGTAGTAGCGCTTGTCCCTAACCCGCGCTGCTACTAACCCAAGCTTATCGACTTCCTCCGCGTGGCCGACCCTCACTCTCCCTCTCCACTCTCTCACTCTCCCTCTCCACTCTCTCCCCACGCCACGACGCCGTCGCCCGCCGCCACCGGAAGAGATCGCCCGCGCTCCTGCTCCTCCTCCACCGAGGTATCTCCTCCCTCCCTCCTCCTCCCCCTCCACCTCTCTCCCTCCCTCTCCTTCCACCTCCCTCTCCCTCCCTCCCTCCTGCCTCCTCCCTCTCCCTGCCTCGTTCGTCCTCCTCCTCTCCCTCTCCCTAATCCTTCTCCCGTCTCCTTCCCTTCCATCTTTCTTCCTCCTTCCTCCCTCCCCCTTCCTCCTCCCCCCGCCGTCCCCCCCCTCCCACTTTCACACCTCCTCCTTCCTTCTCGTCCTCCTCCTCCCTCCACCTAGCTCCCTCCCTCCACCTCCCTCCCTCCCTCGCTCATCCCTCCCTGTTCCTCCCTTGAATTTTTAGTAAAAAAAATAGTAGCAGAAATTAGTTAACTTAATACTTTATACTTTCTAGTTTACTTAATTAGTTAAAAAATTACTTGGTAGAAACATGTATTGGACACTTAGTTGGTAGAGATTATAACTAGTAATAGAATAGAAAATAAATTATAGTAATAGAAATTTTTACTAAAAAAATTAAGTAATAGAAATCTTTATGTGTAGAAAATTTTCAATATAGAAATGTATTGGAATGCTATATGAGAAATTTTTAGGTATCACATTTAGTAATAGAAGTTTGTTGTAAGAAAATTTAGGTATAGCAATTATAGTGATAGAAATTTTTAGTAAGTGTTGAATAGAGTAGAACTAGGGTATTTAGTTATGTCAATCTCGTATTGCCAAATTTAGAGAGAGAGAGAGAGAGAGAGAGAGAGAGAGAGAGAGGGAGACCTAGTTTCTATATTGAACCATTGTGAATGAGCGCTAAGTTTGAATGCTCATCTGTTTATGCTCATGTGTGGCGCAGGGTATATCAACGACGAGCCTGTCGACGACGCCCAGAAGATCACCGACGACACCCGCATCCTCGACAGCCATCGTCTATAGTGAGTAAACATGTATATCTAGTGTTGTGTACTAGCTAGTGTTGCTCAAATACGATGTAGATATAAACATGTATATCTAGTGTTGCTCAAATAGGATATGTGCTTTCCCAAGTGACCTATGTTTGCAGGGAACACCTCCGAGTGGCCTATGTTTTGCCGGAGTGTTTATTAATTTCCGTTCCGGCAAATTTTAGGTGCTCGATATGTCCTTTTTAGCAAAGGTCATGCTAGATTTTTCTGTGAATTTTAGCTTGGCTTGTGCTAGAATGTAGGAAATATCGAGTGCCTTGAATTTGCCGAAAAGAGCATTAAACGACATTTTGGGTTGACTTTAAGTCTGTTGGGGCTCCATACATGACAGTCAAAAAACAGTGAGGGAGTGTCCACCATATATGAGAGAAGAAGAATGCCGATTGTTGTCGTGGGGGTCGTTCTTCCTCTTCTTTCTCGTAATAGACCTTTTGGTAATGTACGGGAAGGAAGAGAAGAACAACCATCACCGACGGTCACAAATGTCAGAGATGAAGAATCCCGAATGTTGTCGTGGGGGTCGCTTCTCCTTCGTTCCCGCGTGCTAGACAATTTGGTGTAATGCACTCGGGAATGAAGGGAGGAGCTACCATCACTGACGGTCGAATATATCAAAGAGGGAGTGCCCACCATATACACCACGTGAGATGAGGGTTTTCAAGGAAGACTCGACAGATCGAAAGTCAACCCGTGATGAATATTAATGATCGAATTTAGTTTTTGTAGTACATATATTGAAATTCAGAAGTTTAATCTTTGAATTATGAACATAGGAAATGTCTGACGGCGAAAGGATCCCTGAGTACGACTACTACGGCGACGACTGGGGTCTGTGCGACAGGCTGCCTCACCTGGAAGACGGTCGGCGCTTCACTGTTAAGCTCGACGAGACCTTTGATGTTTGTACGGTACGCAACAACGACAAGTCTTTTTTCGTAATTAAGCATGCCTTCTGCGCTTCATCAATGTGTAATTCCGTTTTTTTACAATTCGACTAGTGCATCCCCTGCCATGCAAGAGGTTATGTCTTGGAGAAGCTTAATTTCGAAGATCACAAGAATATGGAGACAAAGAGAGTTAACCTCATGACCCATCATGGTTATGCTTTTCGCGTAAAGCTATACAATGCGATGACCTACTCCCATTTCGGTTGCTCAAATTGGGAAGCACTATGTAAAGCGTATGGTTTTCAGGAGGGTATGCATGTCACCTTCGATCTTGGTGATCCTGAAGATGACATTGACGAAGATAATATCGATGAAGATAGTATCGACGAAGATATTATCGACATTTGGGTCGATGTTGATACGCCTCCACTTCTACCTCTGTGAGTTTCTCAAACATATTTATTAAGTAATGTATATTGTTTGTTTCAAAATAGTTGATAGCTTATTTCCATTCTTCAAAAAATGTACGGAAGATAGTAGACAGAACCAACTACACTGAGGGCTCTGAATTAACTTATGAGGAGAAAGATTATCTTATCTCATTTATTATTGATGTTGAGAATTACAATATCAATTACGAAACTCCTGCACATTATGGTCAATATGTGCCACTAGTGCACGTGTTGAACTATGGTAACATCCATGGAGATGGCATGGTAAGATTTTTTACTATTACGACATCAATGCATCTTTTGCATACATTCTTCTAAGGCTAAACTACATTGCTAACTACTATGTTATTATTATGTTTTTCAACAGAAAATCCCGAAGGATTGTGTGCCACATCTGATGTTTCCGAAAGGTCACCTTGATGTTATTAGCTTACGTCCAAGTCCGCCTAGGCTTCAACGCTGTTCATACAAGATTTCTCAAACCGATGAAGACATGACAATCAAAGAATGGAAAAAATGTATGAAGAATCATAGGGAGCTACTTGGAAGCAACATTGTGCGAAGCGCACGAATTGGAGACAGGATAATCTCCATTCTTCATAATGGAGAGTCAGGGGTGTCGGTGCAACAGACATTTGTAGTTCTTGACCAGACCCATGCACATGCGTGCTAACAGTCATATATCCTGCACCAATGGGTAACGCAAAACCAAGCCAGAGAAACTGCTCTTCGTGAGATCAAGGAGCATATCAAGAAGACCAAGCTAAGCATACAAGTCAAGATTCCAAGAGGAGTGTCCCTTGCTGGCCACGCGAGGCCGGAAAGGTCTACACCGCAAGCAAGGGCAAAGTTAAATGCCCGCTAGCAGCGCCCCCGGGGCAACCAGGGACCGAAGCGCACGCCCCTCCAAGATGGCCCGGCAAACCCTGCCCCGGGCAGGCGCAGGCCAGCTACCACCGCTCCACCGCATCGCGACGCTAGTCACGTGTCGATGCGGTGTCGAGCCCTCCAAGTGATTAAGTGGCTCTCACTAAGCATGTGGCAGCTCAATGATAAGCAGATCACACCCATTTGACACTCGTCCAGAGGCGTGTCAAGATGATAACTTGAGGATGATTAAGCGGCACGACAGGCTTGCCAGGTTTCACCCTCAGCACGACACCTAGCGGTGCATTTAATGCACTTTGTCCTAACTGCCAGAGTTAGGTATGATAGCACTGTTATCTATCTAATCACAAGATAATGAATGTTTTGCCACTGTGGTTACCCCTTTGAGCTATAAAAGGAGGTCCAAGGCAAACTAGAGGGGGGGTCGGACCCCCTCACACTTGTACGTGCATAGCAGCTCTCCCCGAGGCCTCCTTTCCGGGCTTGAGCGTCGCGTGCTGTCGTGTTTCCTCCATCCAATCCACCAAAGCAGGAGTAGGGTTTTACGCTTCTCAGCGGCCCGAACCTGGGTAAAAATGATCAGAGCCCCATCGTCATGCTGTCTCATGGCTTCCTCTCTTTATGCAATGTGATCTCCCCCTTGCCGAACCACAAGGGGCTCATGGCCCCATAGGTGATCGTGCTCGCCTACGACATCTTTGGTGCGCCAGGTAGGGGGAATCGCTTGTGCGAACCAGAAGTTGTGAACAGCGCATCGATCTTCATCATCGGTTTCTTCATCATCAACCTCTCCATCCATGGCGCCCAAGAAGAAACCCGGCGCGACCGTGCATCCCTCCACTTCGAAGAGCCCCTCGCATGCAGCCGCGGACGCCATCGGCACCACAACAGCGTTGGGTGAGCTGTGTGCCGCTAGCGACACAACCGGCGCAGGCGGCGCCTCCGTTTTGTCCCCCGCGGTCGAAGCTGGAACAGCAAACGCCGGGGGTGGGCAACATCAGCAGCGCCCTGACGATCTTGACCCGGAAGTTGCGGGTGGAGGGGACACCCAATCTCCACCTCCCCGCCACATTGGCGGACGCGGTCGCAATAGCGACACCCGCTCAGGCGCAAGCCGCGACTCTCTAGTCCCGCCCACTACGGGCTCGGCCATGAAGCGCACCCCTTGCCCAAAGCGAGACGGGCAAGGCGGGGCACCGAAGGAGGCCGTCGACCCCCAAACACGCCCCACTCACCACCAGACCGCCTTGGTGAGCGATCCGTGATGGCAAGAACGCGGCGACACACCTGTTGGTTCTACCAGGAGTCGAGCGACGTCGCGGTCCGCTTCGTTGGACATGCCAAGCACGGCCGCAGAAGCAATGACGCGAGCCCAACTCCTGTTGAACTTCCCGCCAACGGCTGACAAGATGGATGAGTGGAGGGCCGCCATCCAGAGTTTGATTGGCTTTGCTGAGGCCGGTAAATCATAGCATGCGGAGCCGTCACGATGCCGGCGAACGACGACAGCACCCCGAGGCGATGGCCGTGCTGGGGGGTTGCGCCAACGGCGCAATCCCCTTCGTAGCAGCAGGCCCAGCTGCAACCTCGACAAGCTCAAAGAGTCGACGAGCCCGACGAGACGTTGATGGCTTCGTCTGACCCTCAAACCCGTCGTGATTAGCGGCAAGTTCTGGAAGAATGGCGGAAGGAAGATGCACGCGTCACCATAGAGCGACGCCGAGAGGCATGCTGCCAGTCCAATAGACGCAATGGCCCAGACGAGGAGGAGCCTGCGCCTAGTGTTGGCGGGTACTTGCCTTTCGAGGTTGGGTGCCCTGCCTTCACTCGTGAGCTGCGGTAGGTCTGCTGGCCATCTACTCGAGTCTTTAAGCCCGAGCTGCCAGAAAAATACGACGGAAAGTTAAACCCGGCAAAGTTTCTGAGCATATATACAATAGTTGTTCAAGCCGCCGGAGGCAGAGATGAGAAGGTGTTCGCCAACTATTTCTCTTTGGCACTTAAGCCGAATGTGAGATCATGGTTGATGCACTTGCCGGAAAACTCCATTTCATCATGGGCAGACTTATGCCATGAGTTCGTTGGTGCCTTCACAGGTGGCCACTAAGAGCCTGGACAGCCCAGTGATCTGCAGGTCCTTCCACAAAAGGAAGGGGAGGATTTGCGTAATTATATACAGAGGTTCAGTCGAGTGCATCATAACATTCCAGAGATACACCCTGCAGCCGTGTTTGCCGCGTTCCATTCGAATGTGCACAACAGAAGGATGAGGCTAAGATGAATGTCCGGCTACCCAAGACCGTCAACGAGCTGTACACCTTGGCGGATAAGTGCGCTCGAACTGAAGAAGGGAGGTGACTCCCCGGAGAGGAGGCTAGCGTCGAAATCGATTCAGATGTCGATGACGGTGCCGCCAACCCGAAGGGGAGGAACCAGAGGCGCAATAGGAAGCGCAAAGAGAATACGGTATTGGCCGTTGAAAGCTCAGGTGATCGTAGTGCCAGCAAGAAAACTAGGACCGAGGCCCCCAACAAGGGAGCTGCTACGTGCGCTGATTGCCGGGAAGCCGCGGCAGTGGAAAAGTCCGGGCAATCTGACGAGCCGTACTGCAAAATCCACCGCACCAAGGGCCATGACCTCCAAGAGTGTCATCAAGTTGAGCAGCTTGTTAAGAAGCAAAAGGCTGAATATGAGAAGCGTGACAGGGAGAAAGGCCAAGAGGTTGCTGGCAGGAAAGGCCATGGTAGTAGAGGAGGCCACCACGGCAAGACTCCGCAGCAGAAGGAAAAGCCCGCTAGAGGCCACGAAAAGAAAGAAGGAGATGCTGGGAGTGATGAAGAGGATAAAGAAGAAACCAGTGAACAAGAATTCCAGAAGGCAACTGAAGCCATGTGCATTGATGGGGGTACATCCTTGCACTCCTCCCACCGGCAGCTCAAGCAATGGGTGCGTGAAGTCAATGCCGTGGAGCCAACTGCGGATTCCCGAAGGCCACTTAAGTGGTCCCGCACGCCTATCATCTTTGACAAAGAGGATCACCCCGACCGCACCACCGCGGTAGGGTGTTTGCCGTTGTTGGTCTCCCCAACGATCCACAACCTCAAGGTAACAAAGATGCTAGTTGACGGCGGGGCTGGGCTGAATCTGATCTCCCCTAAAGTGGTAGGCAAGCTACAGATCCCTGATGAAGAACTCAAGGCCATGGGTACATTCCAAGGAATCAACCCCAGCAGGGGCCGGCCCAAAGGGAAGATCACATTGCTTGTGACATTTGGCGGGGAACTGAACTACCAGACCGAGAGGGTCGTGTTTGATGTTGTTGAGCTTCCTCTGCCATACAATGGGATTCTTGGTCGTCCAGCTTTGGCAAAGTTCATGGCAGCATCCCACTATGCCTACGACACCTTGAAGATGCCAGGGCCGATGGGCATCATTTCCATCCCGTCAGACAAGAAAGATGCGATCATATGTGTAGACAAGATGTATTGGGACGCGGTAGCAGCTAAGGTAGCTGACGCCCCAGCTCCCGCCAAGGAAACAAATAAGGGAAAGAAGGCTAGCAGAGATGCCGGCAAGGACTCCGGGAAGCGCGCCTCTTCTGAGTGCGCCGCTCCTATTGATGACCTGCCGGAGAGTTCCACTAGCAAGAGACCCAAGGTTTCATCACCTGCTGTGAAGAGGGTTCCGGCAAGGCAGGATGGCGCTGATGGTACATTCACCATCGGCTCCACCCTTGATGACAAATAGGAAAGCGCGCTCGTTACCTTCCTGTGAGCGATTGTCGATGTGTTTGCTTGCCAACCGTCTGACATCCCCGGTGTTCCCAGGGAGGTAATCAAGCACCACCTTGCTGTCTGTCCTCATGCTCGACCCGTCAAGCAGAAGGTCAGAAACCAAGCCTTAGAGGGGCAGTAGTTTATTGCCAAGGAAATCAAGAAACTTGAAGCATCTGGTTTGGTCAGAGGGGTACTACATCCAACTTGGTTGGAGAATCCAGTGGTGGTGCGCAAGGCAAACGGGAAATGGAGGCTCTGCATTGATTTCACGTACTTGAACAAAGCATGCCCAAAAGACCCTTTCCCCCTGTCGCGCATTGATCAAATTGTTGATTCCACTTCCGGATGTGATTTGCTATCTTTCTTGATGCGTACTCCGGGTACCATCAAATATTTATGGCCAAAGAAGATGAAGAGAAGACCGCATTCATAACTCCATGTGGCACGTACTGCTTTGTACGAATGCCTTTTGGGTTAAAGAGCGCTGAAAGAACATGCGGTGCCCCCATGTTTGGTTTTGGTAATTGATGACAATCTCTATGGACTAATGGTTGCCTTGAGTTATATTTGAAGGATTTGTCCATAGGCTTTTCTTGGAGTCCATTTGTTGGTTTCAAGGAGAGTTTGTGATGACCAAGATGCTATTCAAGGAATTACCTAAAGATTGGTCATGTGAGAGGTTGATCAAGACTAAGTCAAAGAGTGAATCAAGTTGATCAACACACAAAGCGTAGAAGATGTACCGAGGGGGACCAAGCGATCCCATGGTATGGTAAGCATTGTCAATTACGCTTTGTGTACTAACCCATGGTCTTCGTGAGAGTTCTTTGTGGGGTTAGGTTGTGGTGTGCAAGTTCAAGTGGATCATCACGAAGAGATCACATGCTTGAAGCTTGCCATCCATTGTGGTGACAATGGACTTGTGAAAATGTGCCAAAGAGTGGCTCATGCATAGTGGAGTACGGGGGAGCAATCAACTAGTCTTCATCGAGCGAACGCAATCAAGAAAGGTGGTCCAACTTGAGGAAGTCAAGATCGTCATCATCTAGCTCAAGTGGACTTTGTGCAAGGCAAAGGTTTGCCCTTGATAGGTTTTCTCTTTTACTGGTCTCATGGTGGTAGTTGGGAGACCGGGTTATAGGATCGTTTGCCGTACTATCAAGGGGGGCTCTCGATGAGTAGCTTGATCGTATCGTCGTAGAGAGCTCTAACCATTGCATCCTTGCATCATCTTTATTGGTTCTTGTTTGGTTCTTCTCCTTGTGAGATTTGGAGCTTTTGGTCATTTTCATGACAAGCTCGTGTTCATCGAAAACAGAGTTCACTTGCTTCTTCTATGATGTTTTCGATGTTGGAGGTTATGCCGGTTCTTCTCTGTTGGAGGTTTCACTCCTCTATTTGGATAGCTCTCGTCGTCCTCTATCCAACAAGCTTGAGTTTGCTCAATTCAGAGCTCATTTGCAGAAGTTATGGCAGTTCTGGTTTTATTGTTTCCTTCCGTTTATCCATGTCTTTACAAAATGAAGGCCTCCAAGTGCTATAGCCTCTGTGGCCTGCGGTAGTACTGCTCAAGGGAGCGGTAGTACCGCAGGGGCCAGCGGTAGTACCGCTCCTGGTGAGCGGTAGTACCGCTGCCTCTGGCCCAGAACACTGGCATGCGCGGAAGTAGGCGCGGAAGTAATTTTTTACATCCGTGCCCTACGCGGTAGTACCGCTCCCTGGATGCGGTAGTACCGTGTTGGATTTTTGCACAGATCAAAACTCAGCGGAAGTAGCCACGGATGTAATTTTATTCGTCCGTGCCTTCCCAGCCTATTCGAACCCTGCCTTGCGGTAGTACCGCTCCGGCGGTTCTACCGCTCGTTGCGTCAACGCAACAGGGCTTCATCTGGCCTCTGCCATGGGTGCGGTAGTACCGCACAGGCTGGCGGTAGTACCGCAATGCCTTGCGGTAGTACTGCATGTCTGGTGTGGTAGTACCGCATGTCGCGGGCTGAGTAAGTGGGTAACGGTTGGTTTTTCCCCCTCCTTTAAAAGGGGGTCTTCTTCCCCCTTGATTTTATCCTTTGAGCAAGTTCTTGAGCACTTCTCTCTCCTCCATTGTTGACTCTCTTGAGCTTGCTTAACTCTCAATCCCTCCAATGATTCTTGCTAGTTCTTGAGGGAAAAGAGAGAGGAGATCTAGATCCACGTTTTCACCAATCACTTTCTCCTCTAAGTGAGGGGAACCCCTTGGATCTAGATCTTGGAGTTCTTCGTGTTCTTCTTTCGTTCTTCCTCTCATTTTCCTCCCTAGCATTAGTTGCTTTGGTGGGATTTGGGAGAGAAGGACTTGGGCACTCCGTGTGCCCTTGCCATTGCATTTGGTGCATCGGTTTGAGTTCTCCACGGTGATACGTGGAAGTGAAGTTGAGTAGCTTATTACTCTTGGGTGCTTGGTACCCTTGAGCTTGTTCCTCTTGGGTGCTTGGGCGCCCTAGACGGTTGGTGGTGTTCGGAGCTCAATCATTGTGGTGTAAAGCTCCGGGCAAGCATCGGGGTCTCCAATTAGGTTGTGGAGATCGCCCCGAGCAATTTGACGGGTACCGGTGACCGCCCCCAAGGGTTGCCAAAGTGTACGGGTTCGGTGACCGCCCCCAAGGGTTGCCATTTGTACGGGTTCGGTGACTGCCCTCAAGGGTCCCTTAGTGGAATCACGGCATCTTGCATTGGGCGAGGGCGTGAGGAGATTACGGTGGCCCTAGTGGCTTCTTGGGGAGCATTGTGCCTCCACACCGCTCCAAACGGAGATTAGCATCCGCAAGGGTGTGAACTTCGGGATACATCGTCGTCTCCGCGTGCCTCGGTTATCTCTTACCCGAGCCCTTTACTTATGCACTTTACTTTGTGATAGCCATATTGTTTCTTGTCATATATCTTGCTATCACTTAGTTGTTTATCTTGCTTAGCATAAGTTGTTGGTGCACATAGGTGAGCCTAGTTGTTGTAGGTTTTGTGCTTGTCAAATTAACCGCTAGGTTTATTCCGCATTTGTTCAAGCCTAACCCGTAATTATTTTAAAGCGCCTATTCACCCCCCCCCCCTCTAGGCGACATCCTCTATCTTTCAAGCGCCGGATCCACTTTTGCAAGGGCAGTGCAAGTTGGTTTCGAGCCCCAGACGCACCGGAATGTAGAAGCTTATATGGATGATATAGTGGTCAAGACTAAGGACAGATCAACACTCATTCAAGACTAAGAAGAGACCTTCGCAAACCTACGCAAGATCTATCGGAAGCTAAACCCTGAGAAATGTGTGTTTGGTGTCCCTTCCGGCAAGCTCCTTGGTTTCTTTGTGTCCCAGCGGAGGATAGAGGCCAACCCCGACAAGATCAGAGCAATCGAGCAAATACAAGCACCCAAGACTGTTAAAGATGTGAGGCATTTGACTGGATGCGTTGCCGCACTGAGTAGGTTCATCTCCAAGTCTGTCGAGCGTGCATTGCTTTTCTTCAAAATCTTGAAGAAGGCTGGCCCGATGAAGTGGACTCCGGAAGTAGAAGCAGCGCTGCAAGACCTGAAAGCCTACCTTTCCTCTGCTCCCACCTTAGTCGCGCCTAAACCATAAGAGCCGTTGTTGCTATATTTAGCTGCGATGAATCAAGTGGTTAGTGCAGTGCTGGTGGCACAGCGAGAAGTGGATAAGGAAGCAGCTGTAGCAACTGCACCCTCCAGAGATGGAACTAAACCAGTCGCGGCAAGCCTAGACGCAAACCAGGAGGAGGCGGAGCAAGCCAGCGAAGGTGATCCTAAAACCGCGGCAAGGAAGAAAGTGGTGCAACGGCCAGTCTACTTTGTCAGTTCCCTGTTACAGGGGGCTATGTCAAGGTACTCTGGAGTGCAAAAGCTGATCTTCGGCCTCATCATGGCCTCGAGGAAACTGCGCCACTACTTCCAAGCCCACGAGATCACAGTTGTCACCCATTTTCCGTTGCAGCGCATACTGAGGAACCCTGAAGCCACAGGCAGAATAGTAGAGTGGGCACTAGAGCTATCGAGCTTTGGTGGCCTGAAGTATGAAAGCACCTCAACTATTCAAAGTAGGGCATTGGTAGAGTTCATTGCAGAGTGGATGTCCACTCCGGATGAAGAAGTGCCAGAAACAAATCTCCCCGGCAAAGAGGCACCTCAAGAGTTGATCATGTATTTTGATGGTGCTTTCTCACTGCAGGGCGCCGGAGTGGGCGTGCTTATCGTTGCACCCACCGGAGAGCATCTCAAATACGTAATCCAAATGCACTTCCCCCGAGAGAAGGCTACCAACAACACTGCTGAGTATGAGGGGCTCCTTGCCAGACTCAGAATTGCGGTGGAGTTGGGGATCAAGAAACTAATTATCCGTGGAGATTCTCAACTAGTGGTGAGGCAAGTCAACAAAGATTATCAGGGTCCGTTGATGGAGGCATATGTGGAGGAAGTGAGGAAGTTGGAAGAGCACTTTGATGGATTACAAGAAGAGCACGTACCACGAGCAGAAAATGGCATCGCCGATCACTTGTCAAAGTGCGCCGCACAAAAGCTCCCTGTCGAACCAGGAACTTTTGTCCTCCATCTAACTCAACCATCAGTATCCCCTTCAACAATGGCCAGAAAAAGAAGAAAGTTGAACCCGAACAAGCATTTCCCAGCAGAACTCCCTGAAGCTACGGGTGGAGAGGCTGGCGGGGGTAGCCTCGCTTCGGTTGGTGAGCTGCACCCTCCTGCAGAACCACAAGTTCTTGAAGTGGAAGGGAGTGCTCCCACGAATGAGGAGGTGCCTTTAGTCCTTGTTGTCGAGCCACAAGCTCCAACTTGGGTGCAGCACATAGCCCATTTTCTTCAGACAGGAGAACTTCCCGAAGAGCGTGAAGAAGCTAAAAAAGTAGCCCGACAGTCCAGTATGTACCAGTTTGTTGATGACACTCTGTACAGAAAGAGGCCAAACAGAGTAAAATTCAAGTGCATTTGCCGGGAGGATGGGCTGAAGCTGTTGGCAGAGATACATGGGGGTATGTGTGGCTCTCACATTGGATCAAGAGCCCTAGTTGGAAAAGCCTTCCGGCAGGGTTTCTACTGGCCCACAGCCCTCCAGGATGCAACTGAGCTAGTCACCAAGTGTGAAGCCTGCCAGTTCCATTCCAAAAACATCCATCAACCAGCTCAAAGCTCTCCAGACGATCCGTTTATCCTGGCCATTCTGGGTCTGGGGGCTGTAACACCCCAAAATTTTGGTTTGATTTTTATTAAATTCTTTATTTGATTTAAAGGAGGTTATTTGAATTTTTCTAAAAAAAAGGGACTCTCCTTCTCAAATCTTTTATGACAAATATTTTATGAGTTCTTCCCAATCTTGATTTTGGTCTTGAGGGTTTTCAACATGTGTTGGTTCAACACAAATACTCTAGGATTGTTTTACTAATTCTTTTATTAAAAAGAATTCCTATAATTTTTGGATTTCTACTTCCCTATTCAAAAATACTCTCTTGCCATGACCTATGTAGAAAACTTTCTTACAAAACCCTCCTCCCTTCTTTGAGTCAAGCCAAGCATCCAATTCCAGCAAGTTTCAACCTCCTTTAGATTTTATTTCTATTTATTTTAACCTCAAAACAATTTTTTTGTCATTTATTTGGACCTTGGTGTTTTACAAAGGAACTGCCAGATTCCTTTGAGTATTGGTTCCAAATAAATTCCTCTGGCTAGTCCTTAGTACCCACAACCTAGATCCATCAAGATCTGCTGGTCCACAGTTCAAATTTTTCAAAATTTGCTTGCTGCAAGTTTGGACCAGATTTGCCCTTTTTGGTGAAATTCATTCTTTTCCCTTTCCAAAAATTCTGAGAAAATTTAGGCAGTCTCAGGATGCAGCAAGAGACCACCCCTCCAAGTTTCAGCTCAAGAAAAAAAATTCCACGTGCATCAAACATTTCACCGAGCAGCTTGCGTGCACTGTTCTATCGATTTCAGAAAAGTTCAGAGGGTTCAGTGTCGTTTTTCGTCAGAGCTCGTCGTCGATCTCGCCAGTGCACGCGTTGGTGCCTTGCTCCCTGTTCCCCCTTCTTATCCAGTGCGCCGCATGGTTGCTTGGCCGGTTGCGAGCGTCGATGGCGACTTGTCGCGTCAACTTCGGCGCCTTCCGCAGTGGCAGAACCTCCTGTGGCGGCTGGCAGAAGCCAGCGTTGCAGAACGCCGTCCTCCGCACCGCCCGAGCCACTGGTGGCCTATGCGTGTTCACCTCCTGCTCTAAGCACGCTGCAGAACCGTCGCTGTGGCCTGAGAAGCGCAGAGCGCGCTCTCTACCACCGACGAGCCCGTGAGCTCCGTCCCGCCGAGACCACGGGAGCAGGCCAAATCCAACCAGGTTTAACTTTTGAATGGTGCCAGTGGACCAATCCGAAGACACCCAGTCGCCTAATCCTTCTGTCCAACCCCTGCCTCGCCGTAATCGCTCGCCGGAGTTATCCCGTTCTCGGCAACCACCTCAGGCCAGCTATAAATAGATGCCCCCGAGCTCGTTTTCGAACCAGCACCTCTCCTCCTCTCCTCAGAGCCTCGCCATGCTCATCAGAGGGCCTCGGGAGAGCCTTCTTCCCCGACTCCGGCCGCCCCGATCCGCTTCGGGCTGCAGCAAATTCTTCTCTGGTGAGTGCGCCCCCACTTCCCAAACTTTGCCAGTAACTTTCTAGTCGACCACCCCATCCAACCCAAGACTCAATTGGGAGTCAGAAACCCTATCCGGTGAGATCCATCATCGCCCGACGCCGCTGGCCGCCGGAGAGGAAGTGGCCGTCGCCGTGGTGCTTCCCGTCGATCCCTTCCACCTCTCATCGACGCGGGCCAACCTCCTGAGCACGCCGGTACCATTTCCCTCTGGCTCGCCGTGAATCGTCGCCGGCGTCCACCGCAAGCTCGCTGGCGCCGGCGAGCCTAATTTAAACCTGACATGAGGGACCCCCTCGTCAGCCTCTCCTCTTCTTCTTCGAATAGTTTTCTGTTGGCGCCTTCGGGTCAGGTGCGTTTTCTTCTCTGGAAGGCGTATTCCAACCGAAGTGTTTTTTGTTTTTTTTCAATCTACCCCCTGGAAAGTTTCTGTTTCATCGCAGATTAGTCCCTGGACTAAAACCTTAATAACTTTTAAACAAAAGATGATTTTGAGTTGATTCTTTTTCTGTCATCTTTAATTTTCTGTCTAGTTTTTTATCATATTTATTTGAAAAATATTTGGAACAATTTTTATGCACGCACGGTATTTACGTTAGTATCCGATTTTTTTATAACGTAGATACCGAAGGAAGTGACGGTGCCGCCAACTTCGCCGAGCTAGACTCCGACTACTCCAAACCAGTCAAGCATGTTTGAACCTTTGATATGATGAGTGTTTTTCATGTTTGCTTGAGTGGTTTTCTCATGGCATGTTTATATAAGCATTTGTTGAATGTTATATTTCATGCAAAGCAAGCTGCAAGTGAGCTTCGAAACTTGATGTGTTCAGAAGATGGTGAAATAACCGAATCATGTGGTGGCATGATAGGTTGCAAGCTGGTATTGTTGAAGCATGCCAGTTCTATATCAACTGTTTAACTCCAGTATTAACGTGGATCAAGTCTTGTTTCCGTTCGTCCCCTTTTCGTGCTACCACATGTTTTCTGCAAAGAATGCGGTTTAGTAAGTTGCAAACCTCTTTCCAGGTACACACCAAATAGAGGGGCCGGAATGAGGGTTCCATGGCCCTGGATTAAAGCCCGTCATCCGGTCAGGGGGCATGGGTGTTTCCGGTGGGGACCGAGAGGGGGGCACCCCTTAGAGCGCGCGATATAAATTTGATCCCATGCTATTCGAGGTGTTGGCCTCCACGTCTTAGAGTTTTTCTTGAACGTTGCCTAGGGTGATTCCTGGCAGCGGGATGTGGAATGGGTGTGTACTGGTTAGATGTGTTTTCTTCTAAAATACCGTAAACGGAACTAGTCCTTTGTGACTACTGAAATCCGTTGGCTGTGGGTAAAGAGTACAAACTCTGCAGAGTCAAAACCATTCGAGTAACCATGTCCATGGTCAAGGACGTTGATTAATAGATCAGTATCAGTCTCAGTGTCAGTCTCAGTGTCAGTCTCAGTGACAGTCTCCGGAGAACAAGCATGTTAACTGACAGTGGTAAGCCCGGCTGAATGTTATTCCTGTGGATGGACTAACCGGTTTATTATTATGTACCGAATATTCCTTGGGATGATGCTACCTTCATGGACTACTTGAATTCGAATGACGAAATATAAGCCCTTTATGTGATGTCGCTCAGACGTCCGACTGTGGCATTCTTGTTATTTACTTTTGATATAAGCCCTTTATGAGATGTCGCTCAGACGTCCGACTGTGGCATTCTTGTTATTTACTTTTGATATAAGCCCTTTATGAGATGTCGCTCAGACGTCCGACTGTGGCATTCTTGTTATTTACTTTTGATATAAGCCCTCTATGAGATGTCGCTCAGACGTCCGACTGTGGCATTCTTGTTATTTACTTTTGATATAAGCCCTTTATGAGATGTCGCTCAGACGTCCGACTGTGGCATTCTTGTTATTTACTTCCATCATAAGCCCTTTCCGAGATGTCGCTCAGACGTCCGACTGTGGCACGTACTGTCATTTACTTTTCAGTATAAGCCCTTTATGTGGTGTCGTCCTGACGCCCGACTGCGGCATGTTAATTTATTTTTACCTTTCGAGGCGTCGCTTCAGACACCCGATCGGTCTTCAGCTATTTTATTGGGATTTCGGGAGGACTACCGCCTGACTTCCTTTTTATTTATCTTGCAGTGCAAATTTATTACCTAAGTGTGTATTACTAATCTGCTCATGTGCATCATGTTTGCATTTGTTATATCTTATGTCCAAACTGTCTTGCGAGTACATTCAAAGTACTCACCTGGCTTGTTGATTTGGCCAGATGTTGACGAAGGCGATCTTATGGATGAAGAGTACGATAGCGAGTCCGACTCCTAGAGGAGTCCCAGTCAGTCCCTTGCGATCCTGGAGTTGGTCACCTGTATTATATACGCTTCCGCTACCTCAATAAAATCATCGAGCCTCACTCTGACGCTTAATGAGTTGTAAGATTTTGGAGTCATGTCACCCACTTCACTGTGACATATCCACCACCACTTTTATTACGAGTTAGTAGTTATGCCACCATACCCTTTGTGTCATATCCGCCTTTATGGGTAATATTGGCGTGCTTGTAATAAAATTGTTGAGCAGCCTCAGCTCAACCATGTATAATATTTAGTACTTCTGGATTTCTGTATCAAGGATTTGTCTACCAGTAAGGGGGATTTTTCTATACTGGTCTGACGAAAGGGGCGATTTTTCAATAAATGTTTTATTGGAAAACCGGTCCTGACAACCTTGGTACCAGAGCCAGGCTGACTGTAGGAAGCCACTAGGTGCGATCGCTAATCGGTTATTAGCGTAATAGGTGATATTTTACCATTTTGCCAATTGTAGCAATTTTCTGTTAGTCATCATAAATTTATGATTTGACTATCTGGAATTTTTGTCTACTTTTGTAAATGGCTGGCAGCGACTGTGAGTCACAGGTGTTCGCCAATGTACCTGAGGGGTTTATCAAGCTTCTCGTCTCCATCGCCAAGGTCGTGATCGGGCCATCGGCTCGTCCGGAGTTCACACTCTACCAGCACAAGCTCAGCGACAGCGTGTCTATGCACCAGGCCACGGTGCAATTCAAGGGAGGATGCTCTGAGTCACGCCGCTTCCGATTTGTTGGGAGGGCCATGCCTACGGAGAGGCATGCCATGCAGATGGCTGCCCGTGAGGCAATAGCTCGTCTCCGGGATGCTATTCCTTCAATGAAGGCTCGTCGCTACCGCTACCTCCCATGCCACGTGCCATACACTTGTCACTATGCATTCGCTTGCACTAGGGGAGAGAGAGATGAGGCTATTGAGATGCTTGTTGAGTATCTCAAAGCTCTTGAGGCAGCTTTTGATAACCTCATGGATGACTTTTTGGCTGCTCGTATGGACTTAGTTCAGGGCTGTACCGCCAACAGGAGGGAACTCCTCCATACAGCGCCACCACTGTCATACATCTCGTCCTCAGCATCCTATGCACCTGCCATCTTAGCCACCGCTCGCCGCCTGCCTACCACGGAGGAGTTCGACCAAGTCATTGCTCCTACCCCAGTCAGTGCTGCACCACCTGCCTCACCAACTCCACAACCCAGTACTCCGCGCCTGGAGCCTATTAGTGAGGAGGAGGTTGAGTCTCCAGCATCACTGGGACTTACCCTCGGCAGGCCGAGGGAAGTTTTTGCCATCTCCGACTGAGTGCGCCGAGCAGCCATGTGATGTACCAGCTTGTATGATATGTTTATATGTATATAGGCTTGGTGAGAAGTAGTTGTGTGCGCATCATGTAGGAACTCGAAGAAGTGCACTAGCCTAAATAACATGTCAGGAATGTGTACGCACATTCTGAGTGATGTATTGTATAATTACGGCTTGCTTGTAAGATATGTACTGAGCGGTCCTTCTCCATGCGCAATCAAGTGTTTTCTTGAAAAATCTTGGAGTTTTTAAATTTCTGCCTTTGCAAAATTATTTATTTTTACTCAGTTTTTCTCATGAGTTCTGCAAAAATACCCCATAGTGGAAATGCCTCGTCCCTGGACTCATTCCATGCCAAGTCCGCCAGAAGAAAATTATGGTACCCAGACAAGTAACAATTTCACACAGGGGCAGTCAAGTCAGCAAGGCAGTGAAGCAGCATTTTCTCAAGTATGCCGCCTTTATGAGCAAAGCCAGCAGCAGCATCAAGAGATGATGAACCATATTATCAATATGGGAAATCACCGCGAACCATACCAGCAGCATACCAAATTGTCTGAACTTCAAAAGACACGTCCCCCAACTTTCTCTCACACTGATAAACCTCTTGAGGCCGATGATTGGCTTCGAGACATTGAGAGGAAATTAATTATTGCACAATGTTCGGACCGTGAGAAGGTACTTTATGCACCTCACTACCTCACTGGAGCAGCTGCATCATGGTGGGAAAATTTCCTACACATGCACCCCAATGAAAACAACATCACCTGGGAGGAATTTAAGGAAAATTTTCGGGGGGCACACATTCCCAGAAGTGTGATGAAGATCAAGAAAAGGGAGTTTGATGACCTCAAGCAGAGGAGCATGACAGTGACTGAGTACAATAGTCAGTTTACTCAATTATCTCGTTATGCCAACGAAGAACATATGACTGAAAATAAAAAGATGGAAAAATTTCTGGACGGTCTGGCACCAGCACTTAAATGCCAGCTGGTCATGCACACCTTTCCAGATTTTAAAACGCTTGTGGACAAAGCTATTACATTGGAAAATGAGCGCCGTAGCTTGGAGGATTTTCGCAAGCGCAAAAGGGACAAGACTACTCATTCTCGCAACAACCGGAACAAGAATGATTTTCAGAAAAATGGGGCAAACAAATCCGCAACCAAAGTTCCACGCCCAAACAAAAATTTTCATGCAAGGGACAAGGATTTTACGTATCACCCAGGCGTTACTTGCTTCGCTTGTGGAGAGGAAGGACACTATGCCAAGCAGTGCCCAAAGCCAAGAAACTCGGCCCTCAAGCCAAACAACAGTGGAAATAATTCAGCCCCCAAGCGTAACAACTTCAACCCCAATAACAATCACAAGAAGGGTCACGTGAACCATGTGACCAAGGAGGAAGCCCAGAATGCTCCGGATATCGTACTCGGTACGTTCCCTGTCAACACAATACGTGCCACAGTTTTGTTTGATTCTGGAGCTTCTCACTCATTCATTTCCAAGAAATTTGCTTTGCAACATGATTTTCTGATTCTTCCCTTGGAAAATTCCATGACCATCAAGTCCCCCGGGATTAAGCAAATCACTCAGAGTTACTGCCAAGGTGTGGTTATTGAGATTGAGGGACTAAAGTTTCGAGCAAACCTCATTGTATTGGAAAATAAGGGACTGGATGTTATCCTAGGAATGGACTGGTTAACCACCAACAAGGGATTTATCGACTGCTTCAATCGGACTGTGATTCTCACTCATCATCACGGGAAGATGATAAAAATTGCAGCTCAAGAAAGACCAATATCACTGCGACCAAGATTGAACAAGGTGGATATTTCAGAATTAAGTAAAGTTCTAGTGGTGTGTGAGTTTCCTGATGTATTTCCCGAAGAGCTACCACGCATGCCACCTGACCGGGAAATAGAGTTCATCATTGAACTAGCACCTGGAACCACTCCCATTTACAAGAAACCCTATAGAATGGCACCCTCCGAGTTGGTAGAATTGAAGAAGCAAATAAAAGAATTACTGGACAAAGGATTTATCCGGGCCAGCTCCTCACCTTGGGGTTCACCAGTATTATTTGCCAAGAAAAAGGATGGGACACTGAGATTATGTATAGACTATCGAGCACTCAACATGGTCACCATTAAAAACAAATATCCGATGCCACGGATAAATGATTTATTCGACCAGCTCGCACAAGCCAAGGTTTTCTCAAAAATTGATTTAAGGTCGGGATATCATCAATTAAAAGTACGGACAGAAGATATCCCTAAGACAGCATTCACCTCCAGATATGGGTTATATGAATTTACAGTAATGCCGTTTGGACTGACAAACGCCCCGCATATTTTGTCCACCTCATGAACAAAGTATTTATGAAACTTATGGACAAATTTGTTGTGGTGTTCATTGATGATATTTTAGTATATTCTAAGACACCAGAAGAACATGCTGAACATCTCAGAATTGTACTGGGAGAGTTAAGGAAACATCAATTGTACGCCAAATTCAGCAAATGTGAATTTTGGTTAAAACAGGTTGGTTTTCTAGGCCACGTATTAACCCAAGAAGGTGTCGCCGTGGACCCAGAAAAAGTCAAGGCCGTACTTGACTGGAAACCACCAGCCAACGTTACAGATGTACGAAGTTTTTTGGGAATGGCTGGATATTATAGAAGATTTATTGAGGGATTCTCCACCATAGCAAAACCTATGACACAGCTACTCAAGAAGGATAAGAAATTTGCGTGGACTGAAGCTTGCGAGAAAAGTTTCCAAGAACTCAAAAAGAGATTAACAACAGCACCAGTATTGGTCGTACCAGACATACACAAAATTTTTGAAGTATATTGCGACGCGTCCCGGAAGGGCCTCGGATGCGTATTAATGCAAGAAGGCAAAGTAGTCACATATGCTTCCAGGCAACTACGAAGGCATGAAGAAAATTATCCTACTCATGACTTGGAATTAGCAGCAGTTATTCATGCACTCAAAGAATGGAGGCACTTTTTGCTTGGGAATCGTTGTGAAATATATACGGACCATAAAAGCCTCAAATATATTTTCACACAACCAGAACTCAATTTACGACAACGACGCTGGTTGGAATTAGTGAAAGATTATGATGTTGGCATTCACTACCATCCAGGAAAGGCGAATGTAGTGGCAGATGCTCTCAGCCGAAACCCAAGCTTGGGCAACGACGGTCTACAAAACTTGAGACCTGAGTTTCAGAGGGAGTTTGCCAAACTCAACATGGTGTTGGTCACTGAAGGCACTATGTCAAATTTGGAAATACAGCCCACCCTAATGGAACAGATTAAGAAAGCTCAGCATGGACACCCCAGCATCGAAGGCATAAAAAGAAAAGTGAGTCTGGGCAAGGCCTCAGAATTCGTCATAGACGATGAGGGAATATTATGGTACGGAGACAGGCTTTGCGTACCAAATGTAGAGGACCTCAAACAGCAAATTTTGGCTGAAGGCCACACCGCTCCATATTCAATCCATCCTGGAGGAACCAAAATGTACAAGGACATTCAGGAAAAAATTTGGTGGCACGGTATGAAGAGGGATATAGCCACATTCATTGCATGTTGTGATTCATGTCAGCGCATTAAGGCCGAGCACCAAAAACCAGCAGGACTATTACAGCCAAACAGGATACCTGAATGGAAATGGGACGAAATTGGAATGGATTTTATTGTCGGGCTACCTCGGTCACGACACGGATATGATGCCATATGGGTCATCACAGATAGGTTAACCAAGGTGGCACATTTTATTCCAGTAAAGACAACCCACACCACTCAAAAGCTTGCCAAACTTTATCTCTCCCGTATTGTTTGTCTGCATGGAGTTCCAAAGACTATAATATCTGACAGAGGCACTCAATTCGTCTCCAGATTTTGGGATCATTTACAACAAGCTCTGGGAACTCAACTAGTATTCAGCACAGCATACCAACCCCAGACTGGAGGACAGACTGAACATGTGAACCAAATTCTAGAAGACATGCTAAGAGCATTTGTTCTCACCTATGGAACTAGTTGGGAAGAAAGCTTGCCGTATGCCGAGTTCGCGTACAACAACAGTTACCAAGCCAGTCTACAAATGGCACCTTTTGAAGCCTTATATGGGCGAAGATGCCGTACCCCATTAAATTGGTCAGAAACAGGAGACAGTCGTATCTTCGGCCCAGACATGCTCATGGAAGCTGAGGAGAAAGTTAAACTAATCAAGGATCGACTCAAGACAGCTTAGAGCTGACAAAAAAGTTATTACGATAAAAAACATCGTGATGTCAGTTTTGAACCCGGTGAATATGTGTATCTACGAGTATCCCCTATGAGGGGCCTGCAGCGATTCAAAGTTAAAGGAAAGCTGGCACCACAATTTATTGGACCCTTCTGTGTGATTGCACGAAGAGGCACAGTGGCCTACCAGCTAGACCTACCTGAAGAACTGTCTGACGTCCATGACGTGTTCCACATCTCACAGCTGAGGAAGTGTGTAAGCAACACGGAGAAGCATGTATCTCATGAGAACATTGACGTGCAACCAGACCTCACCTACAGGGAACGTCCAATAAAAATATTGGAGGAGTCTGAAAGAAGGACCCGTCAGAAGACAATTAAGTTTTTCAAGGTTCAGTGGAGCAATCACACCGAGGATGAAGCAACTTGGGAAAGAGAGGATTTTCTTCGGGCAGAGTACCCACACCTATTTGAGGATCAACTGAAATCTCGGGGACGAGATTTTTCCTAAGGGGGTAGGTGTTGTAACAACCCAAAATTTTGGTTTGATTTTTATTAAATTCTTTATTTGATTTAAAGGAGGTTATTTGAATTTTTCTAAAAAAAAGGGACTCTCCTTCTCAAATCTTTTATGACAAATATTTTATGAGTTCTTCCCAATCTTGATTTTGGTCTTGAGGGTTTTCAACATGTGTTGGTTCAACACAAATACTCTGGGATTGTTTTACTAATTCTTTTATTAAAAAGAATTCCTATAATTTTTGGATTTCTACTTCCCTATTCAAAAATACTCTCTTGCCATGACCTATGTAGAAAACTTTCTTCCAAAACCCTCCTCCCTTCTTTGAGTCAAGCCAAGCATCCAATTCCAGCAAGTTTCAACCTCCTTTAGATTTTATTTCTATTTATTTTAACCTCAAAACAATTTTTTTGTCATTTATTTGGACCTTGGTGTTTTACAAAGGAACTGCCAGATTCCTTTGAGTATTGGTTCCAAATAAATTCCTCTGGCTAGTCCTTAGTACCCTCAACCTAGATCCATCAAGATCTGCTGGTCCACAGTTCAAATTTTTCAAAATTTGCTTGCTGCAAGTTTGGACCAGATTTGCCCTTTTTGGTGAAATTCATTCTTTTCCCTTTCCAAAAATTCTGAGAAAATTTAGGCAGTCTCAGGATGCAGCAAGAGACCACACCTCCAAGTTTCAGCTCAAGAAAAATTTTCCACGTGCGTCAAACATTTCACCGAGCAGCTTGCGTGCACTGTTCTATCGATTTCAGAAAAGTTCAGAGGGTTCAGTGTCGTTTTCGTCAGAGCTCGTCGTCGATCTCGCCAGTGCATGCGTTGGCGCCTTGCTCCCTGTTCCCCCTTCTTATCCAGTGCGCCGCACGGTTGCTTGGCCGGTTGCGAGCGTCGGTGGTGACTTGTCGCGTCAACTCCGGCGCCTTCCGCAGTGGCAGAACCTCCTGTGGCGGCTGGCAGAAGCCAGCGTTGCAGAACGCCGTCCTCCGCACCGCCCGAGACACTGGTGGCCTACGCGTGTTCACCTCCTGCTCTGAGCACGCTGCAGAACCGTCGCCGTGGCCTGAGAAGCGCAGAGCGCGCTCTCTGCCACCGACGAGCCCGTGAGCTCCGTCCCGCCGAGACCACGGGAGCAGGCCAAATCCAACCAGGTTTAACTTTTGAATGGTGCCAGTGGACCAATCCGAAGACACCCAGTCGCCTAATCCTTCCATCCAACCCCTGCCTCGCCGTAATCGCTCGCCAGAGTTATCCTGTTCTCGGCAACCACCTCGGGCCAGCTATAAATAGATGCCCCCGAGCTCGTTTTCGACCCAGCACCTCTCCTCCTCTCCTCAGAGCCTCGCCACGCTCATCAGAGGGCCTCGGGAGAGCCTTCTTCCCCGACTCTGGCCGCCCCGATCCGCTTCGGGCTCCGGCAAATTCTTCTCTGGTGAGTGTGCCCCCGCTTCCCAAACTTTGCCAGTAACTTTCTAGTCGACCACCCCATCCAACCCAAGACTCAATTGGCAGTCAGAAACCCTATTCGGTGAGATCCATCATTGCTCGACGCCGGCGTCCGCCGGAGAGGAAGTGGCCGTCGCCGTGGTGCTTCCCGTCGATCCCTTCCACCTCTCATCGACGCGGGCCAACCTCCTGAGCACGCCGGTACCATTTCCCTCTGGCTCGCCGTGAATCGTCGCCGGCGTCCACCGCAAGCTCGCTGGCGCCGGCGAGCCAGATTTAAACCTGACATGAGGGACCCCCTCGTCAGCCTCTCCTCTTCTTCTTCGAATCGTTTTCTGTTGGCGCCTTCGGGTCGGGTGCGTTTTCTTCTCTGGAAGGCGTATTCCAACCGAAGTGTTTTCTGTTTTTTTTCAATCTACCCCCTGGAAAGTTTCTGTTTCATCGCAGATTAGTCCTTGGACTAAAACCTTAATAACTTTTAAACAAAAGATGATTTTGAGTTGATTCTTTTTCTGTCATCTTTAATTTTCTGTCTAGTTTTTTATCATATTTATTTGAAAAATATTTGGACCAATTTTTATGCACGCACGGTATTTACGTTAGTATCCGATTTTTTTTATAACGTAGATACCGAAGGAAGTGACGGTGCCGCCAACTTCGCTGAGCTAGACTCCGACTACTCCGAACCAGGCAAGCATGTTTGAACCTTTGATATGATGAGTGTTTTTCATGTTTGCTTGAGTGGTTTTCTCATGGCATGTTTATATAAGCATTTGTTGAATATTATATTTCATGCAAAGCAAGCTGCAAGTGAGCTTCGAAACTTGATGTGTTCATAAGATGGTGAAATAACTGGATCATGTGGTGGCATGATAGGTTGCAAGCTGGTATTGTTGAAGCATGCCAGTTCTATATCAACTGTTTAACTCCAGTATTAACGTGGATCAAGTCTTGTTTCCGTTCATCCCCTTTTCGTGCTACCACATGTTTTCTGCAAAGAATGCGGTTTAGTAAGTTGCAAACCTCTTTCCAGGTACACACCAAATAGAGGGCCGGAATGAGGGTTCCATGGCCCTGGATTAAAGCCCGTCATCCGGTCAGGGGGCATGGGTGTTTCCGGGTGGGACCGAGAGGGGGGCACCCCTTAGAGCGCGCGATATAAATTTGATCCCATGCTATTCGAGGTGTTGGCCTCCCCATCTTAGAGTTTTTCTTGAACGTTGCCTAGGGGGATTCCTAGCAGCGGGATGTGGAATGGGTGTGTACTGGTTAGATGTGTTTTCTTCTAAAATACAGTAAACGGAACTAGTCCTTTGTGACTACTGAAATCCGTTGGCTGTGGGTAAAGAGTACAAACTCTGCAGAGTCAAAACCATTCGAGTAACCATGTCCATGGTCAAGGACGTTGATTAACAGAACAGTGTCAGTCTCAGTGTCAGTCTCAGTGACAGTCTCCGGAGAAAAAGCATGTTAACTGACAGTGGTAAACCCGGCTGAATGTTATTCCTGTGGATGGACTAACCGGTTTATTATTATGTACCAAATATTCCTTGGGATGATGCTACCTTCATGGACTACTTGAATTCGAATGACGAAATATAAGCCCTTTATGTGATGTCGCTCAGACGTCCGACTGTGGCATTCTTGTTATTTACTTTTGATATAAGCCCTTTATGAGATGTCGCTCAGACGTTCGACTGTGGCATTCTTGTTATTTACTTTTGATATAAGCCCTTTATGAGATGTCGCTCAGATGTCCGACTGTGGCATTCTTGTTATTTACTTTTGATATAAGCCCTCTATGAGATGTCGCTCAGACGTCCGACTGTGGCATTCTTGTTATTTACTTTTGATATAAGCCCTTTATGAGATGTCGCTGAGATGTCCGACTGTGGCATTCTTGTTATTTACTTCCATCATAAGCCCTTTCCGAGATGTCGCTCAGACGTCCGACTATGGCACGTACTGTCATTTACTTTTTAGTATAAGCCCTTTATGTTGTGTCGTCCTGACGCCCGACTGCGGCATGTTAATTTATTTTTACCTTTCGAGGCGTCGCTTCAGACACCCGATCGGTCTTCAGCTATTTTATTGGGATTTTGGGAGGACTACCGCCTGACTTCCTTTTTATTTATCTTGCAGTGCAAATTTATTACCTGAGTGTGTATTACTAATCTGCTCATGTGCATCATGTTTGCATTTGTTATATCTTATGTCCAAACTATCTTGCGAGTACATTCAAAGTACTCACCTGGCTTGTTGATTTGGCCAGATGTTGACGAAGGCGATCTTATGGATGAAGAGTACGATAGCGAGTCCGACTCCTAGAGGAGTCCCAGTCAGTCCCTTGCGATCCTGGAGTTGGTCACCTGTATTATATACGCTTCCGCTACCTCAATAAAATCATCGAGCCTCACTCCGACGCTTGATGAGTTGTAAGATTTTGGAGTCATGTCACCCACTTCACTGTGACATATCCACCACCACTTTTATTACGAGTTAGTAGTTATGCCACCATACCCTTTGTGTCATATCCGCCTTTATGGGTAATATTGGCGTGCTTGTAATAAAATTGTTGAGCAGCCTCAGCTCAACCATGTATAATATTTAGTACTTCTGGATTTCTGTATCAAGGATTTGTCTACCAGTAAGGGGGATTTTTCTACACTGGTCTGACGAAAGGGGCGATTTTTCAATAAATGTTTTATTGGAAAACCGGTCCTGACAGGGGCTCGACATCTTGGGACCCTTCCCCCGTGCTATCGGGGGCTTTGAATTCTTGTATGTTGCAATCGACAAGTTTACAAAGTGGCCTGAGGTGGAGCCAGTGAGGAAGGTGGCCGCACAATCAGCTGTAAAGTTCTTGAAAGGATTGGTGTGCCGTTTTGGAGTACCCAGTAGAGTGATCACCGATAACGGGACCCAGTTCACGAGCCGCGCCTTCATGCAGTACATCCAAAGCCTTGGGAGCAAGGTCTCTTTTGCCTCTGTTGCTCATCCCCGGAGCAATGGGCAAGCAGAGAGGATGAATGCTGAAGTGCTGCTTGGGCTCAAGACGAGAACTTTTGACAAGTTGCAGAAATGCGGCAAGCGATGGATTGATGAGCTGCCGGTGGTTCTTTGGTCCCTCTGGACGACACCAAATTGAGCCACCGACCAAACTCCCTTCTCCCTAGTGTATGGGGCAGAAGCAGTGCTCCCCACGGAACTCATATACGGGTCACCTCGAGTACTTGCCTACGATGAAGTAGAGCAAAAGCAGCTCCGGCATGACGATGTCGTGCTCCTTGAGGAAGATCGTCTCTGGGCCGCTGTGCATGCTACACGCTACCAGCAAGCCCTGCGCCACTATCATAGCCGCATGATTCACGCCCGGAGCCTTGAGGAAGGCGACCTTGTCCTTAGGTGTGTTCAGTCCGCCAAGGGTTCCAACAAGTTGACGACGAAGTGGGAAGGCCCTTACTGGGTAGTACAAGTCACCAGACATGGCGTAGTCCGTCTGGAAACCGAAGATGGCATTAAAATGCAGAACTCATGGAATATTGAGCATCTTCGCAAGTTCTACCCGTAAGGCGCGGTTGCCGGGCTCAGTTCCCAGCAATCACCTTTTGTACAAGCATTGCCGATGTGCATGTAACCCTTTGTACAAGCCAGGTGCAGACCCTATGCAAAGATAATAAAACAAAGCATTGGCGCCTAAAACTTGCATGCATGTTTATTTAAGTTTGACTTTGCTATAGTCCTTAAATCATATAGATGAGATCGTATGCTACTGTTTTCCCCTGTACTAACAGCAGGGCTCCTATCGCGGATAAGCTCCCTGAAGCGGGGAAGTGAGGATAAGCTGGCGTATCGATCCCCGACAGCGTAAAGCAGATAAGTTCCCCTAACCATCCATCACATACCCCTGTGTGAAAAACTTGTGCGTAGAAAAACCTTGTCGCCCTCGAACATTTGTGCTCCCATCCCTTGATTCGAAGATTACTTCAGTCAGGCTGGTCGCAGTGGCATTTGGAAAAAGGGTTGACAAGGGGCCGGTTCTCCTCTCCTAACCCGCCAGGCTGAGCCCTACGGCAGCAATGGAAGGGACCGGCCAGATGTCTTGCCGAAAACCTTGTTTACTTGGAAGTATAGAGGAATCATTCCTCAGCATGAACATGATACATGCACAAGTGCCCGACAAGCATATCTTTTTTTTCATTAATACGCGGATAAACAAGTACAAATCATACAGGGTACAAATATGGATGAAAGGGTACATAATTTAAGCTAAAGTTTGGCAAGTGCCTACATCTTTTAGACTAAAAAGGGATAAGTGCCCCGTAATGCCTTTCTTGTCCCTCTCCTCCTAGGAGCTACAGAGGGAGGTGAAGAGGGCAAAAGGGGTGCCTAGGCAGAAGCCCAGCCTGACCCCGTTAGGGCCCGCAGGATGCAGCGTGACAAGATCAGGAGGGCGGGGGCGAAGCGAGAAGGACGGAAGGAGCGGCTAGGCGATGCCCTGGTCACCACCGCCAGGACTAGAGGAACATGGCAGGATGGACGCCGGCAGGGAAGACAAAGCCAGAGTCCACCAGGAAGCCTGCCGGGGTCCAGCTAGAGGAGGCGGAGGCATCCACACCCAACACCCTGGAAAATCGCTCTGCTGGGGAGAAGACCAGGTGCAGATGATGGTGCCGACGGCGCCTAGCTGATGGTGACGGTGTGTCCGACGCTCAGCTGGACTCCGAGCCACCGTCCTCCCGCTCGGTGCCATCGTCTCCACCGTCAGTGTCCTCTTCGTCGCTGTCGCTCAAAGAGGAGCTTTCGTCGTCGGTCGAGCCCTCCGCGCAGTACCCTAAGCAAGCACCCAAACACCCGAGGACCTTGATGGAGAGCAGATCTGCATCCATTAGTTTAAAATGGAGTATGTGCCCCTCTGCCAAGCTATGGGCACGTGCGAAAGTTTTCCAGCCGTGACGGAGAAGCATCACATGAGGTGCGGGGAAGTCAACGTTTGCCCACATGTTGCCATTACAGTAACCCCTCATGTGCAACTTCAACCCGTGCGGCTGTTCCACCTCCATTACCCTTGCAAAAAGGGTAGGAAGCTGAAGGCGGCTGCGCGGGGGCTCGCGCAGCCTGATGATGAACTCCAACGACGTGTCCCCGACATGGCCCTCCATCGGAGCCAGGGGCTGGAGGAGGAGCGACCAGCGTGCCACCGCGTCCTCCCCGGCCTCGAGGGCCTCACCGACCGCGTCCGCATCCTGCAGCAACACCTTGTGCGCTGGATTCTGCCCCCGCATCCCCGGCCGGGGCAGGGATGCGTTGCCGAGAAGAGGTCCTCATCGCCACCGCAAGAGCGTGACCGCGTCCTCGCCCTCTCACCATGGTGGAAGAGGGCACAAGAAGAAGAAGGAGGTGCGTGGGCGAGTCCTTTTGCCCGCCTCTGCGCTCCCTTTTATAGCGGAGCGTGGCAGGGGGCTGGCTCCCACCTACCCCGTGGCAACCACCACGATCGACCAATCCGGTCCATCAGCGTCACTGGCAACGTCCAGAATATCAGACCGCCCTCCTGCGCCTATCCGCGGCGCCGAGCTTTCTGCCATGGCACTCATTCCCGCGCCCTGCGCCTCCGCCACCAACCCTGCGCAATGCATGCGGCGTACGTGGCAGAAACGACAGTAGTCATGGGGTGAGTATAATGGCAGTTACCTCCCCGTAAAAGTGGGCGGCTCATGAACCATTACGTGGGTAGCCCCATGTCGTTCAGAATGACTCATGTGGAAACCGGAAACTGATCCAGTCACAGGTTAATGAAGAAGCAAGGAAGATATCAAGAAAGACGTGGATCCCATTGTGGTACGGCCAAAGTGTTCGCCTGTGCATTTGTTAGGGCCTACCCCAATGATGCCCGGCAGCACATATGCACCAGGCCCGGGGGCTCCTGTCGGTGCAACAGACATTTGCAGTTGTTGACCAGACCCATGCACAGGCGTGCTGACAGTCATATATCCAGCACCAATGGGTAACGCAATACCAAGCCAGAGAAGCCGCTCTTCGTGAGATCAAGGAGCGTACCAAGAAGACCAAGCTAAGCATACAAGTCAAGATTCCAAGAGGAGTGTCCCTTGCTGGCCAGGCAACGCCGGCAAGGTCGACACCGCAAGCAAGGGCAAAGGTAAATCCCCGCCAGCAGCGCCTCCGGGGCAACCAGGGACCGAAGCGCACGCCCCTCCAAGATGGCCCGGCAAACCCTGCCCCTGGCAGGCGCACGCCAGCTACCACTGCTCCACCGCATCGCGACGCCAGTCACATGTCGAGCCCTCCAGGTGATTAAGTGGCTCTCACTAAGCACATGGCATCTCAATGATAAGCAGATCACACCCATTTGACACCCGTCCAGAGGTGTGTCAAGATGATAAGCTGAGGATGATTAAGCGGTACGGCAGGCTTGCCAGGTTTCACCCTCAGCACAACACCTAGCAATGCATTTAATGCACTTTGTCCTAACTGCCAGAGTTAGGTATAATAGCACTGTTAGCTATCTAATCACAAGATAATGACTGTTTTGCCACTGTGGTTACCCCTTTGAGCTATAAAAGGAGGTCCAAGGCAAACTAGAGGGGGGTCGGACCCCCTCACACTTGTACGCGCATAGAAGTTCTCCCCGAGGCCTCCTTGCCGAGTTTGAGCGTCGCGTGCTATCGTGTTTCCTCCATCCAATCCACCAAAGCAGGAGTAGGGTTTTACGCTTCTCAGCGGCCCGAACCTGGGTAAAAACGATCTGAGCCCCATCGCCGTGCTGCCTCATGGCTTCCGCTCTTTGTGCAACATGATCTCCCCCTTGCCGAACCACAAGGGGCTCATGGCCCCATAGGTGATCGTGCTCGCCCACGACAAGGGGCTATCTTGTTTTATGCTATTTTACCTTAGAGAGGGTAGTAGGTCCTAGCTAATACTCATGATCATTTTCTAAGAACAATTAACTAGGGTTGGTTAGATGACTATGATGATGATGAGTATGACTTGTTATTATGATAACGAGTAGAAGTTGTTAGATGACTATGATGATGAGTATGACTTGTTATTATGATAACGAGTAGAAGTTGTTAGATGACTAGGATGATGATGAGTATGACATGTTATTATGATAACGATGATGAGTTATTATTATTAATGATGATGATGCTTAGTTGTTATATCATTATGAGCATGATTAGTTATTATATATATATATATGTCAATGGGTGAAATAAACATGGATTAGATTCAAGTGGAGGCAACACATGGTGCAGATCGAAAGTACTACTAATCCAAACTTGATAATACTAATCCAAACTAAAGTGATCAAGTTTGGATTATTAGTACTTTGGATCTGCACCATGTTGCCTCCACTTGAATCTAATCCATGTCTCTTTCACCCACTGAAATAATAACTCATCATGATCATAAAATCAAATGATGAGACTACTATATAAAACCAGTACAAATACAGCGGCAATATGCAGTAGAAAAAAACAGCAAACTTTACCAGTAGCGCGGGTAGCCCACCAGGCGCTACTGCTAGGGAGGTGTAGTATTAGCGCAGAGTGGAACAAACACGCTGCTGCTAGGAACGTGTATTAGTAGCGCTGGGCATCCACAGCACGCTACTGCTATGCAGGATAGTAGTAGAGCGCCCCACCCGCGCTACTGCTGAACATTAGCCGTCGCGCCGTATCAGTAGCGCCCCCCCCCCCCCCCGCGCCACTACTACGACTCCAACCCGCGCTACTGCTAGGCTTTTCCCTAGTAGTGTAAAATAACACCAAGTTATCCTTTCCGATCGATCTATCTAAGAGTTCGTAGTAAAATAACACCATATGATACACATCAACCAACTCTAATGTCACCTAGATACTCCAATGTCACCACGAGTATCCGTGAGTTGATTATACGATATGCATCAAACAATTTCAGATTCATAATACTCAATCCAACACAAAGAACCTCAAAGAGTGCCCCAAGATTTCTACCGGAGAAACAAGGACGAAAACGTGCATCAACCCCTATGCATAGATTACCCCAATGTCACCTAGGGAATCCGCGAGTTGAGTGCCAAAACATATATCAAGTGAATCAATATGATACCCCATTGTCACCACGTGTATTCATAGCAAGACATACATCAAGTGCTCTCAAATCCATAAAAGTATTCAATCCGATAAAAACGAAATCTCAAAGGGAAAAATCAATTCATCACAATAAGATAGAGAGGGGGAAACACCATATGATCCAAGTATATTAACAAAGCTTGCGATACATCAAGATCGTGCCAACTCAAGAACATGAGAGAGAGAGAGAGAGAGAGATTAAACACATAGCTACTGGTACAAACCCTCAGCCCCGAGGGTGGACTACTCCCTCCTCATCATGGTGGCCGCCGGGATGATGAAGATGGCCACAGGCGATTATTTCCTCCTCCGGTGGGGTGCCGGAACGGGGTCTAGATTGGTTTTTCATGGCTATAGAGGCTTGCGGCGGCGGACCTTCTGATCTAGGGTTATTTCTGGGGGGTTTATGTATTTATAGGATTTTTTGGCGTTGGTTTCACGCGAAGATGGGCCTTGAGGTGACCACAACCCACCTGCACACAGGCAAGGGCCCAGGCGCTCCCTGGTGGGTTTTGCTCACCTCATTCACCTTCTGGTCCTCCCATGAAGCTTCTAGTGCCTCTTTTGTTCCAAAAAATATCAGCAAAAAGTTTCGTTGAATTTGGAGGACTTTTATTTCTGCACAAAAAACAACACCACGGTAGTTCTGCTGAAAACAGTGTCAGTCCGGGTTAGTTCCATTCAAATCATACCAAAACCATATAGAATTGTTGTGAACATGGCATGAATACTTCATAAATTATAGATACGTTGGAGACGTATCATACATCCACGACAGCTACCTCCACATTCACCACACGGTTCAGGCCATGCACTGCAAGAAGAAGCCTCTTCTGCTGTTCAAGATGGACATCCCCCGTGCGTCTGATTTTGTGCCATGCGAATACCTGATCGAGCTGCTTCAAGCCATGGGCTTCAGTCAACGTTGACGAAATTGGATCTACACATTACTATGATCGGCCTCTTTCGTGATCAGTCTCAACGGCATTGATGGCCCATCGAAGAGGCCTCCGACAGGGCGACCCCCTGTCGCCTTACCTCTTCATAATGGCGATTGATCCTCTGTAGCGAATCCTCGGTCTGGCGGCCGAGTGCGGCTAGGTCACCCCGCTACCTGGGAGGGGGACAAATCTGCGTGTAAGCTTATATGCCGATGATGCGATCGTCTTCTCCAACCCTATCAAGGCTGAAATCTCAGCAATGCTACAAATCCTGACTAAGTTCAGCCTTGCATCTGGCCTATTCACAAACCCCGCCAAATCCTCTGTCACACAGATCCGCTGCATCGAGCTGAAACTAGATGACATTCTCCAAGACTTTGGGGGGCAACGAGCAGGGTTCCCGATCACGTACCTGGTTTGCCAGTCACCCTCACCAGGATCCGGAAAGTTCACTTACAGTTCATGTTCGACAGCATTAAGGCAAAGCTAGCGGGTTGGAAGGGGAAGTTAATGAATCAGACGGGTGGGAGGGTTCTGGTGAGATCTGTTCTAGCGGCGATACCAGTGTTTGCCATGACTGCCATTCAAGTGCCAAAGGGCTTTCTCGCCGACATTGACAAGATCTGCATATGCTTCATATGGTGCCAAGACGAGCAGCTCACCGGGGGTAAATGCAAAGTGAAGTGGAGCATGGTCTGCAAGCCAATTGACAAGGGGAGGGGGTCTAGGAATTCTCGACTCGGCCAAATTCGCAAGAGCTTTACGACTACACTGGCTATGGCAAGCCTGGAAGTCGCCGAATCACCCATGGGTGGGACAGAGCTCCCATGCGACAAGCGGGACCGAGACTTCTTTGCGGCAGCGACATCTGTCACCATTGGTAATGACAAAACTGCAAAGTCTACTTGGCTATGCATGTCGCCACTCCGATTAATCGCCCCAATCTGTTTTAATAGATCAAGGTGGAAGGGCAGAATGGTCAAGGATGAATTGGCAAATGATGCTTGGATTAGGGACATCGGTCACCGTGATCTTCCCCACCAAGTGATTGAGGAATTCTTGGCCATCTGGAACATGATCAGCGCCTCAAATATAACCCTGCTGCCTACTGGAAGTGATGAGATGATATGGAAAGTCTCTGCTTCTCGAAATTACAGCACATCGTCAGCCTGCCGTCTGCAGTTCCTACGGCAAACCGATTCCTCTCTCCCGGACATGATCTGGAAGGTGTGGGCACCGCCGCGCTGCAAATCCTTTGCCTGGTTGATGTTCCAAAACAAAATTTGGTGCGCTGATCGCCTTTAACGGCGTGGCTGGGATAACTACTACTTCTGCCCCCTCTGCATCTGCAACCTGAAAACATCCTTTCACCTTCTTTGGGAGTGCCCCATGGCTCGCCAAGGATGCCAGGCTCTGGCACTTGGGGGTTGGGGGGAGGGCGTGAGACAACCGCAGTATGGCAGCTGGAAGCAAAATCATCATCCTTCACTACTAGGAAAAAGCCTAGTAGCAGCGCGGGGTAAAAGACTAGTAGTAGCGTGGGTGCCCGCGCTACTACTAGGGCACTACAGCTAACTGGTAGTAGTAGCGCGGGTGCCACCCCGCGCTACTACTACGTCTGCCCATGCTACTACTAGTTATCTGTAGCGCGGGTCTGGATCCCGCACTACTACTCTTGATTTTAACATTAAAAAAAGACCCGAACCAATAATACATAGGTTCACGATGGGGCGAGACAGGGCCGGCGGCGTGGCTGGGGCGAGGTAGGGCCGGCGGGGCACGTAGGGGGGCGAGGCAGGGCCGGCGGGGCGCGCAGTGTGTCAAGGCAGGGAGGTCCAACGGGATCACAAGCACGAGGTCCAGCGGGGTCACGGGCACCAAATCCGGCGGTGGCTACTCGACCTCGACCGGATCCACGGGTCGCGCGCGCGCGGCGGCAGGAGCTCGGGCGACGGCAGCGTGAAGGACCTCCATGGCCTGCTCCTGTAGATGGAGGACGGAGAGGGAGAACTTCACGTGAGAGGGAGAGAAATGTGGAAAGGGAGAAAGAAAGAGATCACGGGAGCACAGGATCGTTTTGGTCGTCGGCGGGGGCGGCGTCTGGTGGTTGGCCGGTGTTAGGGGGCATGACAGTGAGGTGAGTCCGGCGTGTCTTGGGAGAGGGACAGGAGAGAGCAGGGATTCGGGGGAGGAGATGGGGATTTCATTACTATTAAACAATACTGTAATTAGTAGCAGCACGGGGTTTATACCCCGCGCTACTACTATGGCCTGTCCCGGAGGGCATGGTAGAGACCACTTAGTAGTAGCGTGGGATTTATATCCCTCGCTAATACTATCAACTTAGAATACCCCGTGCTACTACTATGATCTGTCCCGGGGGCACGGTAGAGACCACTTAGTAGTAATAGCGCGGCCCATATACCTCTCACTACTGCTAAGCATCTATCTATAAGGTATTTCCTAGTAGTGCTTGATGTTAACAAGAGAAAGGGCATCAAATTCATGTTGTTGCTGATTGTTTGGGAGCTCTGGACAGAGAGAAAAAACAGAATATTCAAGAACAGATCCCTGGCTGTCCCATGATCAGATCCATCAGATCATCTATGGAAGCCTGGAGAACCGTTGGCGCCAAAGGCTTGTAGCAGCCCTTCGGGGATCCGCCGTTAGAGATAGTTCATATCCTGGGGGGTTTCTCTGCCTTTTTTCTAGTTTACTCTATTTTTCCCTTCTTAGTGGCTATGTCCACGCATGTATACATACTGCTCCCTACCTATAATGAAAATGCTTGCTGGATCTTTCAAAAAAAAAGTTAGCCTTGTGCGATCCCCGTTTTGCCCCTCATGAAAAGTTATAGTGATTAGGCATTTAGCCACTAGCAGTATTGTCGGCGTGCGACACCTATGGGACCCTCAAGGAATCCCTTTACGATTCGGCAGGGGGAGAGGTATGCGCAAAGAGCAGAACCAACGATCGACGCGGGGCGATTTTACCCAGGTTCGGGCCGCTAATCAGCCCTAAAATCCTACTCCTGCTTTGTTTTATTATGAATGTTCTTGAGCCCAGGCTTCAGGAGCGCTTGCAATGAACAATATGTTCAAAGAGCAGCTACGCATGCAGAATGGGCCAGCAGATCCTCTCCCCTGTAGCAGTTGCATTGGGCCTCCTTTTAGATGCTCAAAGGGGTCACCACAGTGGCAAACAGTGGATATGCGAGGTGTAAAGTAGCTACAGGGTATACATGAGGTGGAAAGTTGCTACAACATTTACATGCTTATCACTGACGGCTCAGGACAAGCGCATTAAATGCTCTGTCTAGGTGTCCCTTAGCTTCTTGGGGATGGAAAAAGGGGCCGTCCCATCAGCACCGCTTATACCCACCCGCCGTTGGTGCCTTGACACGCATCCAGGAGGACAAAACCCATCTGACAGGTTTGGTTGCTGCACTAGAGCGGTGGCAGCTTGGCGGGGTCATCTTGCCGGGGCCAAGCTTGCCGGGATCATCTTGCCGGGGCTCATCAGCAAGAATCTTGCCGGGACTCACCAGCAAGAATCTTGCCGGGTCTTCGGCCTTTGGTCTTCTGCCTTCCAATTATTGACTCGAATGCTTTTTGGATAGTCTTGTGCTTGTTCCCAGTTGTCTTCTCCCAGGAAGGCTCGCTCCCCTGCCATGCCCTTCCCGCCTGGAGGCTGCAACTCGCTGGTGCGTGTCCAGGGGTAATGAACACCCCCTGTTCACTACACCGACAGGAGCCCCTGGGCCTGGGCCGGACAAACGCGCACAGTGCTTGTCTGGGCTAGGCCCAAAAACATGCACCGGTACACGCACGGCGAGAAGTAACCATTACTCTTGACTTTTTAACTGCATGCTGATGATGACGCAAGGGAGCTTGTGGTTTGCCGGGCCTTGGGCTTGCCGGCAGCTTGGGCAGACAGAGCAGGATGGCAACAGGAGTCGTGTGCCCGAAAGGAAGTGCCACACTGTGCGACGAGGAGCCAGCCCCCGAGCTTTCCCCATATAGGGTACTGCGGGTGCGGTGCTCGATCCATATGGTCACCCCTGCTGCCGCAGCCGTCTACCGCGAATGTCTCACTGCCGTCTTGCCGGCCTGTTGCTGCAATGGTGCATGTAAAGGAATAATTAATCTTAGTCAGGCAAATCTTTATGTATGCGACACATGTTCCTTTGTACTAGATGAAAGTCTGCTCCCCTCCTGATTAAGCCCGTCCTTGCACACGTTTATATCCTACGTTGCCAGAAACCTTGCCGGTGCGCACACTTGCCGTGAGCGCTAGGTGCGGAGCTTTAGCAGCCTGCTGGAAGTGCCGCTACCGGCAAGGCGCCTCGTCGGGCCAGAACGCGACTGCCAGGTTTGCCGAGCGGACTCGAGGCGAAACTAGGGCGCGGGCTAACCACGGCGAGTTCCTCCGCGTGCAGATTGATGTACAAGGACGGAAAGATCAATCAAGATAACCCACGCTTGCCGGATGTCTTTTCGGTGCACACACTCCAGACGGCAGCGCTTTAAGGAACGGGTCCTTAGCAGGTTGCCGGGAACGCCGCCTCCCAGAAAGATTCACCTTCCCGAAGCCTACGCAGTCGCCCAAATTGTCGAGCGGACTCGAGACAACTCGGGGCGCGATTGGCTCCGGGAAGGCTCCTTCGCGTGTTGGTACAAGGAGGAAATGAGGACAGTACAAGAAATGCAACCGCCACAAGTTTGGTAACTTAGCTTTTGCTGCCGTTCATCTCGCATAGCGAGGCCGCACTCGTGGTGATGACCAGCAGCCTTCTAGAAGGTTACTCTCTAGGGCGCTGCCAGCCCCCGAGCCCGCCTTTCATGCGTATTCCTGCAACACTGATTGGACATGTAATGCCACGACAGTGTTTTAGCACAACAAGTTAATTAGCTTCTGGTTAATGATTAATTCGTTGCAATCTTGACTCCTGCTGAATATTCCCTTGCTTGTCGGAACACTTCCCGGTGCGCACGGTCCAGTCAGCAGCGCTTTAAGGAACGGATCCTTTGCAGCTTGCCGGGAACGCCGCCTCCCGAAAAGGTTTGCCTTCCCGGCTTTAGCGCAGCTGCTCACATCGCCGAGCGGACTCGAGGCGACTAGGAGCGCAACTAGCCCCGGGAAGGTTCCTCAGCATACGGGTTTGTGCAGAAATCTGAAGATAAAACTTATCTAGCCTTTTCCTCGGATGATTGCCTTCTTGTACAATGAATCCCTATGCTTGCTAGAATACTCTCCGAATGCGCACGTTCTGGTCGATGGCGCTTTTAGGATCAAGTCCTGTCTAGCAGCCTATCGAGAACGCCGCCTCTTCGGGAGCTTAACACTCTGGAAACAACTACAGCTGCACTTGTGTTGTTGGGCGGACCCAGAACAACCAGGAGCGCAGAGTATTTCAAGGGCGCTCCCTCGCGCACAGGTTGTACAAAAAGAAGCATCAAGGAAAGACTATACAGCAATTAAAGTTTTAGGACTTAGCTTTCTGTAAGCAGAGCGAAGTCGCCATGGACGACGAAGCTGATGCGCTGACCGCTAGATCAGGTTCGCGCAACCCTCTTCCCCCTACCTGGCGCGCCAAAGATGTCGGCGTGCGACACCTATGGGACCCTCAAGGAATCCCTTTACGATTCGGCAGGGGGAGAGGTATGCTCAAAGAGCAGAACCAACGATCGACGCGGGTCATTTTACCCAGGTTCGGGCTGCTAATCAGCATAAAACCCTACTCCTGCTTTGTTTTATTATGAATGTTCTTGAGCCCAGGCTTCAGGAGCGCTTGCAATGAACAATATGTTCAAAGAGCAGCTACGCATGCAGAATGGGCCAGCAGATCCTCTCCCCTGTAGCAGTTGCCTTGGGCCTCCTTTTATATGCTCAAAGGGGTCACCACAGTGGCAAACAGTGGATATGCGAGGTGTAAAATAGCTACAGGGTATACATGAGGTGGAAAGTTGCTGCAGCATTTACATGCTTATCACTGACGGCTCAGGACAAGCGCATTAAATACTCTGTCTAGGTGTCCCTTAGCTTCTTGGGGATGGAAAAAGGGGCCGTCCCATCAGCACCGCTTATACCCACCCGCCGTTGGTGCCTTGACACGCATCCAGGAGGACAAAACCCATCTGACAGGTTTGGTCGCTGCACTGGAGCGGTGGCAGCTTGGCGGGGTCATCTTGCCGGGGCCAAGCTTGCCGGGATCATCTTGCCGGGGCTTCGGCCTTTGGTCTTCTGTCTTCCTATTATTGACTCGAATGCTTTTTGGATAGTCTTGTGCTTGTTCCCAGTTGTCTTCTCCCAGGAAGGCTCGCTCCCCTGCCATGCCCTTCCCGCCTGAAGGCTGCAACTCGTCGGTGCATGTCCAGGGGTAATGAACACCCCCTGTTCACTACACCGACAAGTATCGAATGACATATGCTATTGCCAGGCGCCTCCGTCGAATGGCACGTTTGGATCCTACCATCCGTCGCAGAACATTGGCAGTGACAAAAGCTCGTACTGGGCGACCATTTGGATCCCTAAAGGGCGCTTATAGATTGACGGGGTATATATACCACATGGAGCAAAGACCCACAAAGCGAGCACCCTGACTACCCAATACCTAAGCTAGCTTTAGGGCATTTTAAAACTAAATACGTAGCTGTTCTGAGAAGGATCAACATCACCCAACGCAAAACCGTAGTCGACCAGCAAATCACAAGACCGCGCATGGCGACGGTCAAAGATCAACCGAGCCTTGGGGGGGGGGGGGCGTTTTGCCTTTTGCGACATGGATGCTGATGGGGTTAGGTAAGAGACAACTAAAACTGGTAGAGCAACTGAGTAGAGCAGCAGCACGAAGTACCGCGCGGCCCACGTCGGGCACCAAGAATCCCGCGCGATCTCGCTGCCGGGACGATTTTTGGTGGTTTTCTCCCGCTTTTCTCCGCCGGGTGGATCGTATAAGTGGGGCGGAATATCAGCGCGCGCGCGCGTACGTAGGTCACACAGGTGGGTCTCCTTCTCTCTCTCCCCGGCGCGCCCCGTCCTCCCTCCCTGTTTGGCTTATCGCTGGCACGCGTGGCCGCCGTCCGGCGCGCTGTCACGGTCCACTCGCTCGTGCGGCCCCGTCGAGCGTGACCGTTTCGTTCCGACGAGGACATCGCCCGCCGTCGACCATCCAATCCCCACGACCGGTCATGCGTCCACCCCTACGACTCCACCCATGGCAGCGCGTAGTGGCGAGCCAGCAGTGCACAGATCGAGCCGTGCTCCCGCGCGCGATCGACCGCGGCCCGACACGAAGACGTTGGGCGAACTATTTCAGGTTCTGGTCATCTCATGACTATGAAACCGTGCCCCGCGCGAACAGCTACACACCAGAAACACGCACGCACACGGCTAGCCATGGCTAGTGTCTCGACGCTTTGGAGTACTGGGTAGTAGACTGGTAGCCAGTGGGCACCAGCGAGTAGCTAGCTAGGTGCTAAATCTGTGTCGATCGGTGTGCTGCCCGAGCAACTTGCTCGCCGAACGGACGATGTGCATGGGATGGGATGGGAGCAGGTGTGCGTCTCGTCAGGCCCGTAGTAAATCGCGGTGTGCAGTGGATCATCGCCTCCTCTTTCTTTCGGAGAAACGACCGGCTGCATTTCGACCAAGCTTTTGTCCTTCTGGTCCTGCTCTGGAAGACGCTTGCATAGTTGGAGGAATTCTGACCTACCGTTCCTCGCACGAGCCGCTTTAGTAATTTAGTGTGTGACAGACGAAGACAGTGTGTTCCTCGTCATTCGTCCGAGCTTTTTGCGAGGGTTCCGTTGAATGAATGAATGTACCCAAACGCTCTTGTCGGCAGGCCGGGCCGGATATGATGATGGGGGAATATATGCCACACGACAACGGATGTCAGATGCGTGCGTGTGTACGGGCATCAGTAGTTAGTTACCCGCTTTATCAGCAGGATGACATATATGTCTAATATTACTACTGTGCTACTACATGCATGAGCTACGTATAACATATGGAAGACTGAACGAGCGACTCGGATTCGTTTCTGCTCGGTGAGCTCAGAAGACTCGTATGTACTCCCTCCGTCACACAATATAAGACGTATTGCAAGCTGTTTAACGTCTTATATCTTTAGACACAGGGAATATGTGCGATGGATCGGTCAGGACAAATTTTTTTTTTGAACCGAACATAATCCCTTTTCATTACTTTCATAATAGAAATACAACAGTTCTAAAAAGGTTCACAAGGAAACCAGAAAGGGAAAAGCAGGCTCAAGGCATCGTTGGGAAACACACTGCAAGCACTCGTCATCGAGCAGCTCACTATGAGGCGAAAACCCATTGACACCTACAAACCAACCATCCTAACAGGCATCGAAAGAGACAAGGACTTCTTTGTTTTATATGGGAAGTGGACGACGAGAACTGCTTTTATTACAGTGGTGGAGTTACGACGACGTGATTTCCTTCACTAGGAATCTTTTGTAGCATCATGGAGTCGTTCCTTCAGGCACATATATATATACCGTTATCTCTAGATAGGTACCACGAATGATTCTTCTAGCTGATCATGGCTACTAACTTGAAAGAATATTCTTAACTGGTGACAGATGGAGAAATGCAAACATGGCCGACATATACTCAGGACCGCCAAGAACAACGCAAAAAATATAGATAAGGCTAGTTCAGGCAAAAGTGTCCTACATATTGGATTTTATTTGTTAATGTGCTACATGATACATGCACGCTACAAAAGTAAATGGCGGCAATGCTGCAGGAGAAGTGATTGTCTAAATACGGTGGAAACCTATAACAGACGATGACAAAACATTAAGGATGCGGGCAGACATTACTCGACGAAAAGATAAAAGAAGAAAACAAGAGCAACGACCACGCCTGCCGTTTGGAAGGCCACAATGACAACACCGGCATTCCTTCTTCAGAAGGAATGCCGGTCATCCGGTCGTAGATGCCCACACACCGAACTATCACTCGCCGTTAACAAAGAGGCGAAGGTCCAAAACTCTGAAACGACGCCTCAAAGATCATTGCATGAACCAATAAAGCCGGTTCATAGGTTTTCACCAAGAGAAGTCGCTAGATATGGAGACTATACCAGAACCGCAATATGACGCCTCCAAGATGGTTAGTGACGGGTGTGAATGATTGGGCTGGAAAATAAGGGCTGATCCATTTGTCCCTTTCCTCCCTTACCACCGCCTCCTAACCTAAAATCCTCCATCACCCTTCTCCCGTCCCCTCGTCGCTGCTATAGACTGGGGTCGTGAAAAGCCTGAACTCCGATGAAGGCGACAGTGGGGAGGTGGCCGTCTCGTTAGATTTTAGCGCCGCGACGTGGTCTATGGGCGATGGTAACGGGAAGTGTGCATGGCTATGTAGCGATGGCAGTGTCATCCCGAGCTTGGTTGGTGGCCACTGGTGGCATGGTCCAGGCCATTATAGGAGATCGATTGTGCATTGTTGGACACAACCCCGTCTATAGGTTCGCAAGCGGTAGAGGTGGGCCGTCTTTGGAGGCCATCTGCATCCCCGCGAGGAGGTTCTCCGCTCGGGCATGCCGATCGCCGGGAACAACCAGCTTTTGGCGTGACAACGGCTGGACAACGATCGCCGACAGGATGGAGGTCTTGTACCTTCATATGTGGCGGCAACAACTATCCTCCTTGGTATGTTAGTTGTCCGATTCTTCCTCCACAAGCGAGGATGGCTGAGCAAGAGATGACACATCATGCTGTCATCTGATGTAGATCCGCCACCAACTGTGGCTCGTGAGGACAGTGGGGGGTTGCATGAACGTACGAAATTGGGACATGGTGGTGTCAGTGATCTTATTGACACTACTCCTGCATCAATTGACGTCATTTGTGTGAGAGCAACCTTCGTTCAGATCCTTTGGTGATGACCGATTCTTGTCAGGGTTCGACTGCGTGCTTGTGCGGGCATGGGCATCACTTGCGTGTCTCTTGCGTCAAGACCATGAATGTGGCTAGTTGTTAGGATTGCTTCAATTTTAGTTATACCTAGCCATGGTGGTGTCCTTGCATTGTTACTTGTTTAAGGCACTGCTCAGAGTTGCTCGGACTTGATCTTTAGGGTGAAAACCGAGAATATGACCTTGAGTGGTTGAATCTGGCAACAATGACATTTGAGCATCGTTCCATTCTTGGAAGTGTTGCTGCTAGAGAGGCTTTCTTATTGCCCTTGTGTTGTCAACAGATGGTTGGTGCCTATAATGTTGATGTTGTTCGTCGATCTTTGTTTTGATTGTCTCCTTTTTTTTCTTCCCCCTAGGCATAGTTTTGATCTTGTATGGCTTTGCTTTTTGCAGGCATGATTCTTTATGTGTATGCATTGGTGTTAAACTGTGTGCATCCTAGTCATGAAGAGGCCGGACATATGCATTGGTGTTGACTGTATGCATTTGTATAATCTAGCTAGTGTTCATTATCAACGACTACTCATATAAGGGTTTTCACCCAAGGGTACTGGCACCTCTCCTCTTCATCATTTCTTGTCACGAAATTCCAAATACTTGAGTCTGCAAGATTCCTGTAGTTCTCAATTATCAGAATTACACATGCACATTTTTGTCCGATACCTATGTTTTCTGTTCCAACATTTTCTAGAATCCAGCAAATCAAAGAGGCCCTAAGATATTTGGCAAAGCAAGTTCTGTGTAACCGCATGGTGCTTTCCAGTGCAGAAAGGTCATCCTAAAGTAGTACTGCATAAAATTAGGCCATTCAAATCATCGCAAATCCTCTTATCCTTTTCTTTCGCGCACAAATCCACTTTCTTACAGGTAATGCCATGCATGATTTGGCACAAAGGAGAAGTATTACAGAACACACCCTCATTTGCTTGATAGCACGCAGCGTTTTTCAGGTAAACCCAAGTTCTATCTGTTTCAGTGCGCGCAGACGAATGAATTAAAATGGTCGACAGTGATTAGAGATGGTATTAACAATTGCAAGTTCGTTCTTTTCGGTCGTGCTCTCGTCCGGTTCCTCCACTTTTGATGAATTGCACTCACGCGCGGCCCTTATTATAGCATGAAGACATGCATGACACGCCGCCACATTCGTCTCCGGGAAACCAAGGGCAGGCTAGTTAAGTGCAGTCTAGATTTGTCTGACGGTGCTTTTGAAATGATCTTGTCCAACCCTCTTGCTTTATCTTCGTCTGATGACGAATGAAATGCACAGCACTTATACGTCTTCTCGATCGGCCCCATTGTGTCACTTCGGCTCGCCGAGAGATCAGCTGCTGCCGATTCGCCACCGGAGCTACGCATGCGCGCGCGCGAGGCATACCGGTTTCTTGATGTGAACGTACACTTAACCGGATGATACTACCTAATTTCTCGTCACAGGGCACTTTTACGTGTCTGGTTAGATGACAGGATGACATGACTTACCTCTCAGCTTAGGTTAGCTAGGTCAGGTCAGGTGAGGTGCTCTCACCTGAGACCAGCGTGACCGTGACGTTCCTATCATTTGCATTCACAGCGTTTGGGCCCGTCGCTCTCCGACCACGCACCACTAGCTACCACCACGCACTAGCACCACCCTGGCCTGGCTGCGTCCCCGCGCTTTCTCGATCCCCCACCATGGGCTCGCGAGCGGGCGACGACGACGACGACGACCGGAGCTGCGTGTCATCTGAGTGCGCGAGTTGTCACTTCAGGAGACGCAGCCGGCGGCCGGCCAGACGGCGGACGATCGGGAGAGGAGTGGCTAGTTTCGTCTACGGCGGCACTGTAGTGGGACGAGAGTACGATGAGCTGAGCCGTCGTGGTTTCGGCATAGCTCGCTGAAAAGCGGCAGACATGCATCCCTCTCAACTCCGATGGATTTCTACAGCCAGCTAACTGATGGCCCTCCTATGGTCGGCCTTGATCTTTGCGTTAGGGCTTCAGTGGCTGCCATGCGTTTCAGGTGGAGAGATCAGGTAGGCCTTCTCCGGATAAGTGGCGAGCGATCCATGTAGGTGTGCCATGGTAGGTCTGCTTGATCCTTTTCTTTTCTTTCCGGCGATTGACTGATGGGTGATAGCTTCCTCCTGTGCTCGGAATATGACGTGATTGTTGGTCGTGACTGAACATCTCAAGGATTCTGACGGTTAAAATAACACGTCAATGCATGCTCCAAAGTGCACTACAACTTGAGGGAACAGCGTATATATCTCCCGATTTTCCCCCGCCACATATTCCGGCGAAGTGAAATTCTCCCCCAATTTAAGGGGAGCGTCCGGATGAGGCCGCCTGACGAAGCGCGGTCACCTGACGAGGCCGGCGCCGATGCGGCCGGTGGCTCATCGCGGAAACCAATCGCGGCTGATCCCCCCGCTCTTCTGCAGTCGTCGGCGCGCTCTCTCCCAACTACTCGTGCGGCGGCGCCATCGGGTGGAAAGGCTGTACGAGCGGCAGCGGCGGGAGCGGATCTCGGCATCAAGGCGGATGGTGAGATCACGGGGGAGCAGCCGAGGCTGCGACAGTGGCAGGTCCAATTCTCTGACGAGAGGGATCCCGGCACTTGGATCATGGGGCGTCTTCGTTTTACTCCATCGTCGCGATGGACGGCTCTGTTGGATATGGAGTTGGCTGGCGATTATCTCCCAGACGACGATCAGATCGAGGTAGGGTTTCGGTTCTCCTTGGATAACTATGATGTAGTTGTTGGTCCTTGTGTGCAGGTTGATCAGATCCCGGCGGCGGATATTGTTGATTTGACGAACACAACGAACACAACAAGAATGGATCGACCGGGAGGACGTTTCTAGGCTCTCATCGAGAGCGATGTCGAAGAAGAGGTCGAGATCGAGCATGCCAAGACGAATTCTATTACGGTTTCGAACCCGGGACCAGAGAGATCGCCGGAGTTTAAACATGCAATTGACCGTCGTCGGTCCAAAGCTCCGAGCTCGAAGAAAATTGTCAAACCTTGGATAGGACCGATCCCTAAGGTATCTCGCGCACCCGTTACACTGTCAGATTTTATTCCGGAGTCATGGACTTTAGTAACTAGAAAGAAGAATGGCAAGAAAGGGCAGTCATCGAGGCCGGCACCGCAGCGATCGCCGGTGGCGACGGCGGCTAGCACGATTCGAGCGGCCAGGAGGGCACGCTTGAATTCGTTGCTGGGCCTCGATGCTAGATCGGAACAGACGCTGGTCGTGGGCTCTCTGGACTCGGGGCATGTGGCCCAGTCGGAAGCCCAAGCCACGTCGTCTGTTTCTACGTGCATGCATGAACCGGAGAGGCCTGAGTCGTCTGTTGTCATTCCGGCTAGGGTTTCTCGATCGCCTGGCTTCCCGTCGCTCGGTACGGGGCGTGCTACCAGGATCTCCGGCGCCGACGCGATGGCTGGGCGCGGAGGACCGCCTCCCGCCAGGCAGGGGCTGCCGGCCGCCGCTGGGGCCGGCCGCGGTGCTCCACCCCTCGCGAGGCAACCGCCGCCAGCCGCTGATGGGCATGCGCCGCCGCCCGTCGCTGGGGCCGGTCGGGGAGCTCCAGGTGCTGGCCGGCCGAACGCACGGCAACCGGATGAGCCGACGCAGCTGCCGGCGGCCAAAGCGCATGCGCTGGGGCGGGGTCGCGGTGCGAATCAAGGATGGGACGGCCATGGTTACGGCGGCTACGGCAGAGATGGTCCTCGGTTCAATAGGTATGGGCAGTGGGGCGACGATGGCTATGATGTGTATGGCGAGGGTCAGCACCGTGGGTCATCCTCGGGTGGTGGTCGAGGAAACAACTGGCACAATCGCGGCGGGCAAGGATTTCAGGGACCGCCCGGGAATTTTGTTGAAGGTGTTGCCGGCCCTAATGACCGTTACCGGGGAGGATATCGTCGCGGGAGAGGGGGTGGGAGGCGCCCACCTCCACCACGCCCACCTCCACCACCACCTCCGCCGGCGGATACGACACACGTGCCCCCGGGGGCGGTGATGGATCCCGCAGCTTCTACGGCGGCAGCTCCTACTCTTCCCGCGGTGGCTGTAGACACTGTCAGGGCCCTGGCAGCAGTCTCTATTCCGGCGGCCACTGGAGCTGCTAAGATAAATGATGGTGGACCGGGCAAAAGCTCAGACAAACCGGAAGGCGAAAAACTTTCGAAGTGGGCAATTAAGAAGAAGAAACTCCCTTGCTATAGATGTGGTGAACCGGGGCACTTTGTCGCAGAGTGTACTAATGAACTTTGTGACTACTGCCAGAGATCGCAGCATGTGTCCGGTGATTGCCCACTCCTATCCGGTCCCAAGCCAGGGGTTAACATTTTCGGAGTGTGCTGCAAAGAGTTGATGTTTTTTGAGTCACCTGAGGTGGAACCTCTGACGCACGTGGTGGAGAGTTCTTTCCCAGCAGTGGTTAAGGTCACCAATGGGAGCATGACAGAGGCTCAGATTGTGAGACAGCTGCGAGAGTTGGTACCGGGTAATTATCAGTGGCATCTTGACAAGTTGGAGAACCAGACTTACAAGGTGGATTTTCCCACAAAAGAGGATCAATTGCATATTCTTAAGTGGGGTTTGTGCAGAGTTCCGTGCACCAACATTATCATGGCTTTCGATGAGTGGAAGTAGCCGCAACCAGAGGGTACACCTTTAGAGAAGGTATGGGTACGGTTCTATGGTGCACCACCCAAAACGATTAAACACTTTCTGGTAGCCTGGAGCTTGGGTTCTTTGATTGGCAAGACAGAGCAGGTGGACATGCCTTTCACTCGTGCGCAGGGTGCTGCGAGGTTACTTGTCAGTGTGGTCAGCATTGAGTTTGTGCCGGATGTTGTCAGGTGGACACATGCCGGAGTCACATACGTCCTAGAGATCGAGATTGAGGACACACCGATTCCTCAGGAGGGGGATGAGCTTCAGGATATGGACACTACTGAGGGGGACGGAGCCCCCGGGAATCAGGATAAGGGGCCCGAGAGTGCGCCAAGAGACACGGCTAAGGGGCCGAATTCGTAGCCAGATAAGATGGGTTCGGCTGCCAAGGAGGCGCCACCGTCCACGACTCCGATGACCACACTTCGGTTTGGTACTTTTGGAGCGAGGTCTGCGCCTAGTCGGTTATGGAGCACCAGAGTAGAGGCAGACGATCCGGTGGAACGTGAGTTACCACCGGTGATGCTCCCTTGTGAGTCGCCGACGGGTCCATCTCCTAAGCGGACGGACGCTGGACTATCGATCGCGCAGAGAGAGGGGATGACCACCCCAGAGCCAGCCACCCAGGAGGCACGGCACACGCGTGCTAATGGTGGCCTGGTCACGGCGGATATGCGTGCACCTTTGAGTTCTTCGACCTTTGTTTCGGACAGCGCAGACATCTTGACTGCGAGTGGGGGGTGTCATGGGCAGGAGACCCGTAGCGTCCACCCTCACGCGCCGTCCTTGAGCTTCTCTGGGGAGGGGGCCGGACAGGAGGTCCACGGAGCCCTCTCTCCCCCAATGCCTCCGACTGAGTTGGGGGAGGGTCGCGGGCAGGAGGCCCGCGGTCTCTCCTCTTCGCGGGATCCAGCCGTGCAGCACGGGCAGGGGTCGTGCTGCCCTGATGCTGGGGGGAGGAGTGGGACCATAGAGCAGGTGGCTCCACGGTCTCCTTCCTCCATTACTACCGTTGGCGATATCCGCTCGACCGCACCTTACCCTTCTTCACCAGTGCTAAGGGGAGGGTGTGGGAGTCGGGTGCATACGCCTAGGGAGAGGACGGCGGAGGAGCTTATCGCTTTCGGCGGGATCGCGGATCCGGTGATGGCTGGCAGGCGTGTCAGCAGCCGGATCCAGGGACAGCCGGATGCTGACGACCTGCAGATAGCGCGCGCCAAGAGGGCAGCTATGCTTCGAGATGTCGAGGCAACTACAGGTGTGTCTTTCGATAAGTGTTGTTCAATTCTACATTTTACCGAGCATGAAATAGTTGATAAGGCAAATGACTTCGGTATTTCTTTGGGTTCAAATGAGAGGGAGGTTGCGAAATCCGTGAATGATCTTTTAGACTTAGAAGCCGAACGGGCTTCAGAAATAATTCGGAATCTTGCATCTGTCAAACCTATGAATGACGATGACATGAAAAATTTAGGAATGGATGCTCTTGCAAACATCTGCAATAATCTCTTGCCTAGTGTGGAGGCCGAAGATGAGGAGGAGTCGGAAACTACGGACACTGTAGAGCCTCTAATGATAGAGGACACTGTCTCATGTACTGCCGATCCAATGTTTTCGAAGGGTGATGGGGAGAAGCCTAAGCGACCCTGGAAACAGAAAATTTATCCTACTTCGGCGGTCCGTAGAAGCGCTAGGGTTAAGCTTAAGAAAAAATTCCACGATGACTTATGAAAGGAGTCTTTTGGAATAGCAGAGGTCTAGCTGACTTGGGTAAACGAAGGTTCTTGGCTGAGACAACGATAGAGCAACATTTAGATTTTATTGCGATAATGGAAAAACGGCGAGATAACTTTACCTCACAGTTCCTTTCAACACTTTCCGGAGGAATTGATTTTGATTGGCATGTCTTACCTCCTAGAGGAAGATCTGGTGGGATTTTACTAGGGGTTCGATGTGAAACACTTGAGGTGCTTAACGTGGTTCGGGGAGACTTTGCGATCAAGTTCCGGGTGAGATCAAAATTGGACGGTTTCCGATGGTCTCTCGTGGCTGTGTATGGGGCAGCACAACCGGAACTCAAACCTGATTTTTTAGCCGACTTGGTGCGAATCTGTGGAGATGAAACCCTGCCGATCCTAGTCGGAGGGGATTTTAATATCATTCGTAGGAGAGACGAGAAGAACAATGATAATTTTGATGGACGGTGGTCTATGATGTTTAACATAATTATCGAGAGTCTTAATTTGAGAGAAATTGAGCTCATCGGTAGACAATTTACATGGGCCAATACGTTGCCCACTCCGACTTATGAGAAGTTGGATAGGGTACTTGCTAGTGTGGATTGGGAACAAAAATACCCATTGGTGTCGGTTCATGCGATGCAGAGAGCGATCTCAGATCACACACCAGTTCTTGTAGACTCGGGAGAGGCTACTCACGTTGCGAACAAGAATGCCTTCTCTTTCGAACTAGGTTGGTTCGAGAAAGACAACTTCTTGGAGATCATTGCACGCGAATGGGCAAAACCTGTTAGTGGAAGAACTAGTATTGAGAAATGGCAAAATAAAATCAGACACCTGAGACAGTTTTTGCGAGGTTGGGCCAGAAACGAGAGTGGGATTTACAAACAAGAAAAAGAGAGACTCACTCAGCTGATCAAAACGCTAGATCTAAAAGCTGAAACTAACCTTCTTACGGTTAATGAGCAAAGCGTCAAGTCCGAATCTGAGCAAGGCTTACGAGCTCTTCTTAGAGAAGAGGAGCTCAAGTGGGCATTGCGTGCTAAAGTGCTTAAGGTTGTCCAAGGGGACGACAATACACAATTTTTCCATATGATTGCGAATGGCAAACATAGGAAGAAGAAAATAATTCAGCTTGAGCAGGACGAGGGGACAATTTTGGGGCATGAAAATCTGAAAGCTTATATCTCTAATTACTATAAACAACTCTTTGGGCATCCGGAGGCAAGCACGGTGGCCCTAGATGAATCTGTTATTGGGGATATACCTCAGCTTCAGGCAGAGGAGAATGATATTCTATCTGCATCGTTTACTGAGAAGGAGGTTCTCGATGCAATCTCATAAATGAAACCGAATAAAGCTCCGGGACTAGATGGGTTTCCAGCTGAATTCTATAAGAAATGTTGGCATATTATTAAGAATGATCTTATGCCTATGTTTCATGATTTCTTTGACGGTCATTTGGAGCTGTTTCATCTTAACTTTGGCATGATTACGCTGTTGCCAAAGAAAGAAGAGGCAGTCCGGATCGAACAATTCAGGCCCATATGCCTTCTCAACGTGAGTTTCAAAATTTTCACAAAGGTAGGTACCAATAGATTTACACAGATTGCTCACTCAGTGGTACAACCCAGCCAGACAGCGTTCATGCCAGGGCGACATATACTGGAAGGGGTAGTCGTTCTGCATGAAACGCTACATGAAATTCATTCGAAGAAGCTAGACGGGGTTATCTTCAAAGTGGATTTTGAGAAGGCATATGATAAAGTTAAGTGGCCTTTCCTTCAGCAGGCAATGCGTATGAAAGGTTTTAGTGAGGCCTGGCGGAACCAAGTGGGTTCTCAAGTCCAGAAGGGTAGTGTCGGAATCAAGGTTAATGATGATATTGGTCATTACTTTCAGACACACAAGGGTTTGAGACAAGGGGATTCCATGTCTCCTCTCTTGTTCAATATAGTGGCCGATATGTTGGCCATACTTATTGGCAGGGCCAAGCAGCATGGTCAAGTGGAGGGGTTAGTCCCTCATCTGGTTGATGGAGGAGTATCTATCCTACAGTACGCTGACGACACTATCTTATTCATGGATCATGACATTGCTAAGGCGCGTAATATGAAACTTATATTGTGTCTCTTCGAACAATTGTCTGGTTTAAAGATAAACTTTCATAAGAGTGAGTTGTTCTGCTTTGGGAAGGCCAAAGACGAGCAAGATACTTATAGACAATTGTTCGGGTGTGAATTAGGTTCTTTACCATTTAGTTATTTGGGTATACCAATTCACCACCGCAAATTATCCAATAAAGAATGGAAGTGTATCGAAGATCGAATTGAAAAAAAGCTTAGCTGCTGGAAGGGCAAGCTTATGTCTTATGAAGGTCGGCTAGTGCTGATTAACTCGGTACTGACTAGTACGCCGATGTTCCTACTATCGTTCTTCGAAATTCCGAAAGGGGTACGGAAGCGACTTGATTTCTTTAGATCTCGTTTCTTCTGGCAGTCAGATGAGGCCAAGAGGAAATATCGTCTCGCGCGATGGGATATCCTTTGCTGACCAAAAGACCAGGGGGGGTCTCGGTATTGAGAATCTAGAAATCAAGAATAAATGCCTTATGAGCAAATGGCTCTACAGGTTAGAGATGGAGCCTGAGGGCATGTGGGCACAGATTCTGCGTAATAAGTATTTAATGACGAAAACGCTTGTCCAGGTTACTATGAGACCAACTGACTCGCCGTTCTGGAAAGGGCTTATGAGAACGAAAGACCTGTTCTTTCGTAGGGTTAAATTCTTGATTGGCAATGGGATGTCAACAAGATTTTGGGAGGATACGTGGTTAGGAGAGACGCCCTTGGCCGTACAATATCCCACCCTTTATAACATTGTGCAACGTAAGGAGGATTACGTAGGCACAGTTTTCCAAACGATTCCCCTGAACATTCAGTTCAGACGCGCGTTAGTTGGTGAGCGATGGGCTGCGTGGATGCACTTGGTCCGGAGATTGATAGATGTTCAACTCTCTGACCAGCCGGATTCGATGCAATGAAAATTAACTAAAAATGGGGTATTTACGGTGAAATCTTTTTATATGGATTTGATTAATTCTAGCCCAATCTCGAGATCGTTGCATATTTGGAAGATTAAGGTTCCCTTGCGTATTAAAATTTTCATGTGGTTTGTCCACAAGCAAGTAATACTCACCAAGGATAACTTAATAAAGAGGCGATGGGTAGGTACTTCACGTTGTTGTTTTTGTGATCATGATGAAACAATACAACTTTTATTCCTTGAATGTCCACTTGCCAAGTTGCTTTGGAGAACGATTCATATAGCCTTCAACATTAATCCTCCAGTGGACATTGAGTCGTTATTTGGAACGTGGTTAACTGGGGTTGAACATAGTACTGCGGCTCGTATTCGGATTGGAATATGTGCGCTTCTGTGGGCTATATGGAACTGTATGAATGATTTGATTTTTAACAGACAACACACTTTAACTTTCTTGCAGGTCATCTTCAGAGCTACCGCATGGATCCGTACGTGGTCCTTACTCACTTCTTTGGAATCCAGGGAGCCTTTGGTTACTGGGTGCAACCAGTGAGAGATGGTAGCACGGGCTATATTCAACCGGTTCGGATGGCGGTCGCATAATAGGATAGGAGTTTAGGAAGCTTATCCTTCTTTCTGCCGTTCCGGTTGTCATTGCCAGCATGTACTTTTCTTTTTCTTTAGTTCCGCTCCGCTTGCGAGCTGTAATACTTTGATGACTTTGTGCTACTTCGTGGATCGTTTAATAAGATGGCTGCATGCATCGTCATGATGCAGAGGCCGGGGGCACGCCTCCATTTCAAAGAAAAAGACATATTCCAGGTTTCACTGTGCTGGCCACCCTGTAAAACCAATGAGGATAAGTCAAAAAAGTTGACCTCCTGGCACCAGGTTGGTTCCTTGGCCTGAAATCTCGTGAGAAATGGAGCCCAGTATACCAGCGATGTGAAGGTTAGGTCTGTTCCCTGCTTTTCTTTATCGTAGATAGCCTTTTACCTATTTATCACATCATGACAGTAACAGCACATTTACACAGTTTAGTTTGTACGTACTATACTACTAATATTTATCCAATATAATGATTAACATCATGATTGAGCTTGACAAAACATGCCACGAATATAAAACATGTTTTAGCATTGAGCTTTGTGGGGTAGAGAAACAGTACAGTTCATGATTTCCAGTATCCTGTAGGAGCATAAGCTCTACTACCCTTTTGGAGAGCGTGTGACCTGGAATGCTGTTTTTTGTCCTGCACAAAACGTGATCCTTCAAGCCTGTAATACTACTTTTTCAGTGTCAACTGTGCTGATTGTCCCTGGGCCATCAGATGCGGTTTATGTCTTTTCATGTCACACGCTGGTGGATCCATGTAAGACACGCAAGCACTAGAATCGCTGTCGGAAAAAAGAAGCATGAAGGTGGTAAAATACAGTGGAGCACACTAACTGCTGGGATAATATCATCCAGTGAGATGTGTACCGTGTTGCCCTGTAGACACAGTGAAACAGTCAGGGCAAATTTTAGCATGCTCTCTCTTACCTCCCATTTTCGCATGAGAGATAAGAATTCATAATAGATCTGAGCAATTGATTTGATTAAGTAATGATCAGATTAACTCTTACCTTCTAACCTCCCATGTGAAAAGAGGAGGGTAAAAAGGAGCATGTTAAAACTACTCGTCAGTCAAATGTACTCTCTTCGTTTCATAAATCTTGTCTAACTAAAACTACGATAAAAATTATGAAACGGAGGTAGTAGTACTTAAAAAAAGTTGCTAAAATATTAAAAATCAACCTAAATGATAAATGTCGCACGTATAGCACGAAGCACTCCGACCCTGGCGTTTTTAAACTAAAGTTGCCATCCAAAAGAAAAACAAATCCAAAAAAAATAAATTGAAACTTGCCATCCGAAAAGAAAGTTGTCATGCTTGACAATTAAAAGTTGTCATCCTCGCATGAGTAAAGTTGCCATAAAAAAATTTAGAGTTGCCATGTGTTGGTGCCACACGTGTAGCACTTATCAAGGTCCAAAATCAATGTCCATCTAAGAAAACTATGATGGTTTTTTGTGACTAATATTTTCTAGTTATATGTTCTGCCTAATAAAAAAAATGAGAACCAACTAATTTTATTTTCGTTGTTCAAGCCAGCCAATTTTTTGTTAGGATAACATACTCTCTCCGTTCAAGATTATGTTGCGTTTTAGATAAACTATATAAGCATAGCAAGGAGGGCTTCAGGAGTGCTTATCGGAACTAGTCTTGGACAATTTTACCCCTCCAGAATAACTGCATGTATCCAGACTGGGCCCTGGTTTTAAAGGAAAACCCTATTTGACGCTTGCTGCATCAAACTGTCAATGATTCACACAGACACGAACGACAAGAATGAATACGGGCCGGCCCATTTAAAACAGTTAGTTGCCTCTACAGATCCCGGTTTTGGGAACCTTCTAGAAGGATCCAGGCTGGTTGTTAACAGTTTGGGAACCTTCTAAGAGGTTCATGAATCATTTTTTTCTGTTTCTTTTTTTTTGTTTATTGTTTCTTTCCTCTCTTTTTTTGTGTCATTAAATCCGAAGTTTCAAAAAATGTTCAATATATTAAACAATTGTTGAATTTACAGAAATTTTTGAAATTTAAAAAAAATCGAAAATTATTTGTGTTTAAAAATGATCAGAATTTTGAAATTTGTTCATGTTCTAGAAAAAATGTTCAGAGTTTCAAATTTTTTTAATATTTTTAAAGATTGTGCGCAAATTAAAAATGTTGGAAATTTCAAAATTTGTTCAAGTTTTCAAAGTTTGGAGTTTTGAAAATTGTTTGTGTTTTCAAAATTTGTTCAAATTTTCAAAAACTATCCAGAATGTCAACTTTTGTTCTCATTTTAAAAAACAAAATTTCAAAATGTGTTCTAGTTTTTAAAAGATTGTTCATGTTTCCAAAAAAATGTTTGCGTTTCAAAAAATATTTAGTTTGAAAAAAAAAGCATTGAAAATTCAAATAACATTCAAATCCGTCATTGTTCATAGTTCTGAATATTCTGCGTTGCTTATCAATCACCAAGGTTCGTTGGATCTTGTGGCTAGGAACATGCGTTTCTTAACCGGCCCAGTTGTCCGTTCGTTGCGTGCTTCGCGCGTCTATATGATACAAAATAGGAGGTCCCGGTTTTAAATGGGCATGCGTGCATTAATGTCACACGGAGAATTAGGGCAGTTGGCCTGGCCCAAATAAGATTCCTTTTTTTTTGTTCTATTCTTAATTTTTTGCCTAAAAAAAATCTTCTTTCCCATATTCACTTTACTCTTTTATTTTGACCTTTTCATATTTTCTGCAATTTTGACATGCATTTATATTTCCTTTTTATTGTATTATTTGGAATAGAAAAAAGTCCATTTTACTCCCCCGAACAAAATGGGTGATTCACATGACCCCTGAAGTCTAAAATGGTTCACTTAATCCCTTAATAAAATCAATCCCGTTCAATACCCATCTAAAGTGGATTTGGTCGGGTGGTTTTGCTAGTTGAACTCGGTCAAGGCTGTTTTGTTGACCATGGGTCTCCTCCTTCCCTGTGCAGCCTCGGGTCTCTCCTGCCGGCTACCCAAGCGGCATGGCCACCGGCGGTGACAGGTGCAGGGAGCTGGGTGCCGCCGGCAGCGACCTGTATACCAGACTGGGGCTGAACAAGGAGTGCTCCGACGCCGACCTAAAGGTCGCGTACTGGAAGCTCGCCATGGTGAGCAGGAATCACACGTTTCGCCTTTTTTTTGCCTGAAATCTTCGTCAGCATCCGGAGGCAGCGGCAGCGTAAGACGCGGACAGCACCCATGGGAGCGCACATCGACCGCGCGTTTCATGGCTGCCGTGTGCGGCGCTGCGTTTGCCTGTGGCGGACCGAGCCAGTAGGAATTGGGCATTCTCAAGCGGTCAATTCGGGCCGAGATGTGTACGTGCTTCAGTCCATGCATGGAGGAGTTAGGACCATGCTTTGCTCCAGGGAGCTCGTTAGTGACGCCGGGTTACACGCTGGGAGTCCGTGGTGGGCGCGCTGAGAACGTGGTGGGCGTCGTCTCGCCCGACACTCTCGTTTCTCTCGACGTGCTCCCGCTGCCTGGAGCACACGCCTGGTCTACGAGCGGACAGCATGCGGCGGTAGCGGCGACGGCGAGGACATGAACAAAGGTATTGTGAGTCAAGGAATTGATGTATGTATGCCCGCTGTAGAAAAATCTGTTCAAATCGCAGTGCGAGTAGGCGACGACGCTCTGGGGCTGCGACAACACAAGGAGCGTCGCTGCTAATTCTCGGATTGGCCACCATGCTCCGGATCCACGAGTCTCTGTCGCCTGACCTCCTCTCAATCGTAGTTGCCACGACTGACCAAAGCACCACCACACCCCGTCCTCGTTCCACACTGCCTGCTCCGGATCCCGGCGAGCCGCCGCACTTCCCCGCCACACCCCGGCCCTCGCTGCAGTGCGCTAGCGGCCGTGCGAATTGGATCCAATTCTCTCCCCCAGCCGCGCCTCCTAACCCTGATCCGAGCGAGCGCCTCCCCGGCACGCGCGCCTCCGGCCTCATACCGCGGATCCTGCGCGGAGCCGCTGCGGCCACCGTGCGCTCCTGCCTCCTCTTGTGGTGCCCTTCTCCAGCGAACCAAGGCGGTCCCCCTCACTCCACCTCGGCTCTGCCTCCAGCGCGGACAGAGGAGGCCGTCGGGCACCGATCCATCCATGGCGGACTTGAGGGCCAATAACGCATCGGCAGTGACGGGTCACCCGAGGGGTCCCACTGGTTAAATACCACTTTGACCCCATCCATGTCAGCAAACCATCTAAGGAAACCCAACTAAGATGATTTTTGAACTGTATTGAATAGATTGGGGGGGGGGGGGGGGGGGGGTGGTGTTAAGAGAGCAGAAAAAATCATCAAGGGGTTATGTGAACCACCTATTTTGTTCAGGGTAGTTAAATGAACTTTTTTTTTTGGAATATAGCAATTTATATGCTACTCCCTCTGTTTCTAAGTATAAGACCTTTCAAAGATTTGAATACACACTACATACGGATGAAAAATGGCGAGCATAACAGAGCGTGGGAATGACATGCAACAAGGAGTGCAGTGGGCTGACTAACTGTGCAATAGGAGCTCATGTTGCAATGACTAAATTTTCCTTGTTAAGAGATGCAGTATGCGATCGCCTGCAGTGTGGCTCCTCCTGGGCTATGCCTAGAACCGGTTGGTTTTTTGGCCAGTTTTTTAGGGTTTGCAGTTTGGTTTTTCTCCCTTTTTTCGCTATTTCTAGTTTTTCTTCTTCTTTCATTTCTTTTTACATTTTTTATTTTCTACTTCTTTTCATTTCCTTTTTTAGGTTTTCTTCATCTTCTTTTTTTTCTTTTTTGGTTCTATTTTTGTGTTTCCCTTTTCTTTTCTTTTCTCCTAATTCATTTTTCCATCGTGCATATCTAAATTTCTTTTGTGTATTTAAATGGTTTGCCATGAATAAGAAACTTTGATAGTGTATTGGAAAGTGTTCATCATGTATTAAATTTTATGATGTACAAAAATATTCATTATTATTGAAAAAGTGTTCATAATCAATAAAATCTTCGTCATGCATTAATAAATGTACATGATTATTAAAGCATGTTTATGGTGTCTTAAAATGTTTATTGGGTTATTTAAAATGCTCAAACTGTATTAGAGAATTTTTCATCATGTAAAAAATGGTCATCATGTATTAGAGAATGTCCATCGCATTTAAAAATGTTAGCCATGAATTAATTATTGAGCTTGCATTTATATAATGTTTATCATATTTAAAAACTACGCATATATTTTATAAATGCATAAAAAATTCAAATTAGATGAAGATTTGAAAGGTTTAAGGAACATATTATAGTTATATGGAACATACAAAGAAGTAACACTGTGCAAAAATTCACGGACATTTTTTTGCATGTACTTTAAAATGGATATATAAAATAGTGATTAATTTACTTAATCCTTTTTTTCATTTCTATTTTTATCACGTATTGTACAGCAAAGTGCACAATCGTGTGAATTTTTTATTTTTCTTTTATGTTTCTTTCCAACTTTTTCTTTCAAATAATGTTCTCAAATTTTAGAAAATGCTCAAGGTTTTTCCAAAAAAAGAATTAAGAAGTTCTAAACTATGTCTATATTTTTTTGATAAAAATAAAAAATGTAAAGAATCCATTTAAAAATTAGAATTCATAATTTTTTTCACGTATTTGTTTAAAATGTTCTCAAATAATTGAAAAATGTACACATTGAAAAATATTGTTCATTTTCTTTAAAAAAATTCTTGTTTAAAAATAGGTAAGTATTCTTTTTAAAAGCTAAAGTAAAACCTAATTGAAAACTTGCAAAACGGGAGAAAACACTAGAAAACCAATGAAACAGGAAAAAAAATCACTTGTACGCTCGCTATAGCTCGAAGTGGGTCGGTATAGTCAGAGCGGATGTGCAACAGCTCGACAATGTGTACAATAAGCGACGCATAGGAGGTGTGCTAATGCTACATCTTACTTACCGTGAGAGAGGAAGGGAGCTTCGCCTTAGTGGGTCGGCTCCGTAGATTGGATTTGGGTAGTTTCAATGGACCATCGTCATCAACAGATATGTGCCAAACAAGGCCAATGCATCAATAATTTGTATATCACTACATGGCCTAAATTCCCTAGAAAACGCACTACCTTAGGAAAAAACCCTATTCGGCTCTTAAGGAACCAGAAGTAGGTGTTTCGTACACCGGCACACCCACAAATCCATCGCTAGGTAGTTAATGGGCCGGCCTATAATCCTTGAAAATGTTCTCAGTTTTGGGAAGCTTGTACCAGCTTCTGTCAGGTTTTCTATTCATTTTTGCTTTTTATTTTCCATTTTTTATTTTTCTCTTCCCCTTTCCTTTTTCTTGTTATTTTTCATGAATTTCAGAATCAACAATTTTTTTCATATCCAGAATCGTTTTTCAAATTTGTGAACTCAAATCCATGAACACTATTTGAAAGTCATTTTTTCCAAATACATGAATTACATTCAAATTCATTAACTTTTTCCAAATCCATCAACCTTTTGAATTTCACGAATATTTTTCAAAAAAAATTATTCATTAACTTTATCAAATTTTTATATTTTTTGAATCCATAAACATTTTTTAAATTCTGAAACAATTTCCAAAATTTAATTTTTTTAGGTTTCAGAACTATTTGCAAATTCATGTTTTATATAATCGATGAACATTTTTTGAAATTTGTGAATTTTCTTTCTGAAAAATACGAATTTTGTGATGTATAGAAAATTGAAAGACCTTTGTTTTTTCTTCTAAACTAGCAAGTGTTGGTGTTTCCTGTAGAGTGAGCGAGTCTGGCGAGTAGGTCAGCGAGGAGAGGCGAGCGCTAATTTAGGCATTGGCCCACCAAGTTTTTCGTTCGAGTAATGAACCTCTCACCTTCTTTTTTTTAGTATTAGTCATAGGAGTTACTTTGTATTTCCTTAGAGCTTGTATTCAAATAAGTGTATCCATAATTGTTACGAGTGTGAATAAAAATTCAAATGTTCATAAAAAAAGAAGTTGTCATCTTTTCTAGTCCGACTAACACGCGCTACATGGGGTAACAACCCAACAAGCTCCACTAACACAGCCTATGAAGCGAGGCTAACTTAGCGGCCCAACCAAATGTTGTCACCAAAAAACGAAGGAAAAGGAACTAAAAAAAGGAAAACGCTTGCAGCCGACCAGCCGAGCGCATCGTTGGAACTAGTCACAATCAAAGCGCGTGCATTTAGCCGCGCCATCTGTGACGCCCCCGACTCGACCGTGCACCAATCATACACGCAAGGGCGCACGATTAAGATCAAAGACTCACGGGAAGATATCATACCACAACTCTAGAAACAAATTCAAACATAAAGCTTTATATTACAAGCTAGGGCCACGAAGGCTCGAATACATACGTCAGAGGAAGCAACAACATCTGAGTACAGACATAAGATAAACAAGTTTGTCTTAAGAAGGCTAGCAAAACAACGACATCTAGATCGAAAAGGCGCAGGCCTCCTGCCTGGAAGCCTCCTATCTACTCCTGGTCGTCGGTCTCCATGTAGTAGTAGGCTCGTCGGTGTAGTAGTAGTCATCTGCGGGATCAGTTGGCTCCTGGGCTCCGTCATCTGATCGCAGCAATCGGGTAGAGGAGAAAAGGGTGGCAAAGCAACCGTGAGTACTCATCCAAAGTACTCACAAAACTTACATCAGATCTATACTAAGTATGCATCATTATCAAAGGGAAGGGGTTGTATCTGAGGACTATACTGCAGAAATGCCATAATAGAAGGGAAGGCCATCCTATCGAAGACTAGCATCTTGCAGCAACAGAAGAGAGTGGAGTAACATAACATATAGTAACAAGTACATATTTTAGTAACGCCCAAAGATCCTTCCTCGACTCCCTGCGAGAAAGCGATCCCGGAGGCATCATATCCATTTAGTGTCACAAGTATCCAGTTCTAGTTGTAATAGATCGGGATACAACTCCGAGCGTCCGTTACCATGGACACGGCTATTCGAATAGATTACTTCCCTGCAGGGGTGCACCAACTTACGCAACATGCTCGATTAACTTCGGCCGGACACACTTTTCCGGGTCTTTCCCGGCCTCGGCTGATCAACACGCCGTAGTCCTACCTAGGATCTCCAGAGAGGTCACACGCCGCTCTAAATCCTAAGTGCGAAGGGGTCATGGGAATATCGTCCTAAGCACTCCTGCACGTTGCGAGGACGGCCGGGACCAAACCCACCTCTATGTATATACATCCAGGCATAACCAGCTCACTCGGGCGCGTGCCGCTCAACTGCTGACGTCTGTGAGCTTTCGGAAGAATCGTATGACGTCGAGTGTCCATACTTATTCCCGCATGGTGGTTAGTGCGAAAAGGCCAGAGGCCTACTTAGATCACATATCCATACCCGTTAGTGTCTTGGGAGCGTGCGGAGTTGATCAGTGATCCTCTCGCCCCGTCTCGAGGACTTACGGCAAGGGTCAAGCCCATCCCTCTCTAGGGCGGTCTGCCTGACTGGTCGTGGCTCGTAATTATCTTGCATGTACCCTTCAGGTCAACCCGACTCACAAGAGACTGTCGGGAACTTAGGTCCACCTCTACCGGGGTGGTACCGCCTGTCCCTTCAGTCCCACAACACCAGTAAAAGGGGCAACAGGTAAAGGTAACAATGTGTCCGTGTCATCAAGGGGGGAATCCGAGGAATGACCCTCGATGGATTCCCACTCAATGTAACCATCAAGGCGAACTTGGAGGAATCACCCGCTATAGGTTCACACTTGAGGGCTTGCACGACAAAGGCATCATCGGAGGTGGTGAAAGAGGAATCACCCTCGGTAACCCACAACCGACTAGCTACATTACATAGGTATCATCGAGAGTGAGGTAGGACGTATCACCCTCGGCACTCAATAGTAGCTCTGCAGAGTCGTACAACAAAAGGGGGGTGTGCGATGATGTGTCGGTCTCTGCACATCGATCACATTGATCGAGTCACCTGTAACAAAGCTGGGCAACAAGGACAAGTGTGAGGGGTCACTGATGGATCATTAACCAACCTATACTAAGCATATAGGATAACAGGTAAAGTAACAACAACAGGTTACAAAAGCTGTTGGGAAACGTTGCATGGAAAACAAAAAATTTCTACGCACATGCAAGATGTATCCATGGAGATGCATAGCTACGAGAGGGGGAGAGCATCTACATACCCTTGTAGATCGCTAAGTGGAAGTGTTTATCAACGCGGTTGATGTAGTCGTACACCTTCATGATCTGTTCCGATCAAGCACCGAACATACGGCACCTCCGCGTTCAGCACATGTTCAACTCGACGACGTCCTCGCCTTCTTGATCCAGCAAGAGGGGCGAAGTAGTTGATGAGTTCTGGCAGCACGACGGCATGGTGACGGTGGTGGTGAAACTATTTCCGCAGGACTTCGCCAAGCACAACAGATTTAGAGCGGAGGATGAACTAGAGGGAGAGGGGGCGCCGACTGATAACCCACTAGTATAGGGGATCAATCGTAGTCCTTTCGATAAGTAAGAGTGTCGAACCCAACGAGGAACAGAAGGAAATGACAAGTAGTTTTCAGCAAGGTATTCTCTGCTAGCACTGAAATTGTCGGTAACCAATAGTTTGATAGCAAGGTAATTTGTAACAAGCAAGCAACGGTAACAGTAACAAAAGTGCAGCAAGGTAGCCCAATCCTTTTGAGGGAAAGGACAGGCCAAAACGGTCTCTTATGATAAGCAAAGCGTTCTTGAGAGTACACGAGAATGTCATCTAGTACGTTTCAACCTATAGTAGGCGCACAAGTCAGCCTCAAATCTGTGGAAAACAACATACAACCCATCTACCATTATTTCTAATAATTTACAGCCCATTTGCTAATTCTTCAGGATTTTTTTGGAGCCCATATTCTTTTTGTTAGCATTACAGCCCATATTGTGGCCATGGTTAAAAATTTCTATGAAATTTTGCATATTTCGGTGCAGTTCGAACTGTTTTTAATCCCGAAATTTCGAGTCACGTTCAAACTAATTTAAAAATAATAAATTTATATCAATTTAAAATCCAACATAATTTTCCCCGCAAAAAAACAATTAAATTTGAAATGTCGAAATCTTTAAAAAAGATATTTAAAACTAATTGCCGGTTTGCTGTGTTTATAAATTTACATCCCATTTCTTACTACTTCATTTTCTGGGCAAGCGAATACATCGCTCTCGTCTTAAAAGATTTGTAGCCCAGCAGGGCTGAGAAAGCACGTAGGCCTCCGTTGGGTATTTCTTTAAAAAAAGTAGAACTAGGCTAGCCATTTTCAGCAAGAAAAAAACACGACTGGGCTCATCATGTGGTAAACATAAAATAAAACCCTGGCTAGACGGGCCATAGCCCCCGCACAGCCCCGTTGTTACCCTGACCCGTCTCTAAAACAAGTATAAATAACAACTGCTTGTTCCTCAAAAAAAAAAGTAAATAACAACTGCGCGACCTGCTGGGTCCCTGGTGTCAGCCGCTCATTGTGTAATTCTCTTGTTTATTGACTATGTTGATAATGGCATGGGCCCCAGATGTCCAACCATTAGGAGGAACCATTTTTTTGGGCTTGTAATAATGAGGCACTTGCTTTCGTACTGCCATGAACCCTGGTGGGTCCCTACTATCATCCTCTCCACGTACAGTCATCTCGTTGTTCCTCTCGGTTCTTGACGACGTTGACAATGCTAGACGGCGGCGCACCATGCACGGTGAGCGAACCGAGGCAGAGGACGACGGCGAGGCCTCGGACGAAATGAACAGGAGCCGTGGAAGATGCGCCAGTCTATTCGCAGGCGGAGGGGAGTACGAGGGTTGACTGATTCGGGTGCGGGTGCGTGTTGGTCGCCGGAGAATAACAGGACGTGGGGGGGAATAGAGGGAGGGACTGGCCAACGTTTGAGGGTACGGTAGGGCGGCGGAGGCACAACCATCCGTGGGAGGCTGAAGCAGGCGGAACCAATGGGGTGGTTTGGTTTGGGCGGCTGGAGGAAGAAGACAAGAGATAGAAGATACACGATAGATGTTGGATGTCAATCCAATGACTGGTAGGCAGAATCGTTTGTTGAGTAGTAATTAAGTCGACACCACCTTGGATAGGCTTTTTCCACGTGGGTCCCAAATGTCAGAATCCAAATCTATCACGGTCATGCAGCCTTTCTTATGAAAATTTATAGCCCATTTGGTGTGCTAGTTCAAAATAAGTTTGTGGGTGCTGGTGGGGGCTAATCACTTGGGTTCTGTAATGTTGAGTGAGCTCAAGCAGCCGGCGAGAGTGATGTTATTTCCCTTGGTTGGGATTTGTTACAATATTTCACTCTTAATTAAACAAATGGCAAGCCATTTGCCTTGTTTCAAAGAAAATATGACAGTCACAGCCGAGTTGAAAAGGGTAACAACATCTAACTCCAGCTTACAAACTGTAAAAAGAGCACGAGGGTTAATTGTTCATCAGGTTTAGACAAAACCCAGATTGAAAAGGGCAACAACATCTAACTCCAGCACTGTTTTCGGCAGTCACAGTCAAATGGATCGGTCAGGTCCATAGAATGAATATCCTGGGTCGTAAAATTTACTGGATTATGACCACAAGATGTTGTAAATAGAAGCCCGGCACGTTCAGAAGCCCTTTTGTCCACCTAAAACTCCTTTTTTTGCTCTTCGACATACCCATCCGTCAAAACCATGCTGCTGATAAACTTAAGCCTGATGGACAATAGTAACCTCGCATTCAGCAGGAAGAATGTGACAAATCTAGTGTTTGCATGGTTGGCTACATATCGTTCTAGCGTTATTGTCTTCAATCGAATGTCATGAGAAGTGAGAAAATCCCGGTGCTTACGAATCCACCGATTGGTTAAAACTTTCTTACCCCGTCCTGTTGCCTAAATAGACATGAAGATTGAAAACAGTTAAGGTCTAAAAAAAGAGTGTCGAAAGAGCAACAACTGAACAGTTAATTCTAGTACACTATATGCGGGCTTCCAATGTGCGTGAAATTATCACCTTTATATACAACTTCTCCAAACATGGAAAGCATTGCAGCAAGCCAATAATCTTGTTCAGATCAAAACTATTCATTTGGATATATAAGGTCTTGACAGAATCCAGCACCATTGATAGGCTATCCATGGAGAAACTCTTCATTGAGCATAGAACATAATATTAGTACAAAATGTGTACTCCAAGATGATATAGAACTTATGCGCAGAAACTTAAAATGCAACTTATGATTACAAGTGTAGATGATAATATACAGTACCTGAAGAACTATGGAGCCAAACACCATCTCGAAATGAGCACAGAGATCATGTATTACACCCAGGGTCTCCAGTTTAGGCGCAGAGACGACAGTTATTTGCGACGGTGAATAACTAGAATCAAGGATCAACCTTTGAAGTGAAGGGGCATCTTCGATGATGAGCAGCCTTCCGTCAAAAGAAATTCCAATTCTTACAAGGTTAGGCGACTTTATTTGGAGACAACCGATTCTAACTGTCTAAACAAGCACCAAGCACTCCAGGGCAGGGCAACTGGAGTGGATGATGATGTGCAATGAGGCCTCCAATATACGAACCCACACAAGTGAAGGTTTTTTGAGAAATGGGAGTCGAAGGTTTAGTACCAGATTGTCTGGTAGGTAGCACAGCGCAAAGGTGGCGGTGTGGAGAGAGGAGGAAAACCGTGAGATGGACATCGGTGCTGAGGGCATAAGTACATGGTGTTCGATATCTGGTAGGTGATTTCCTGGGGAATAGTAGAACTCAAGCAGCTGTAGTTCTGTGAATTCAGGGGATTTTAGCCAGGCGTCCACCGTGCAGGGCATGCTATGCTTGCTCAGGTAGCATGACGGGACGCAGAGGCTTTGAACGGAGCCCTGGTGGGAGGAGATGATGGCTCTGGGGAGTTCAAATTCATTAAAGAGAGATAGCTGACGACAGTCGAGATTAAGGGGTGCGGCGTGCCATAGAGGGCGCCACCGAGTTGAGAGGACTTGGGTGCTGCAGCAATCCTTGGTGGGGAGAAGTGAGATGATCTCCCCAAGGATGGCGTCCGGGAGATCGCTGATGCGGTCCACCCGAGATTCTATGGGTTCCTGGGATCCGGTGGGGGCAGGCTCGCCGCTTCTCCCCGCGCTGCCGGGTGCAGGATCTACAACAGGCGTCGCCGCTGGCAGGAGCCTCATCTTCTTGGTGCTGGGGTCAGCCGACTCCATTTTCCTCGAGGGCGTCGCGTCGAGCTCACGGATTTGAGCAGAGTAACGAATAACGAGCCTAGTTGTAGTGCGAGTGAAGAAGAAGGTGAGCTGGGGGTTTTCTGTAGTAGTGAGGAAGAAGGGGAGCTGGGGTTTTCTGTAGGAGTGAGGTGAGGAATTTGGGGGTACGAGTGGAGCGAGCTGACGTAAGGTGGGTTGGAGTGAGGAGGAAGAGGAGCACCCATGTTTTTTTGGGGGGCGGTGTGCTGGGTAGCGCCTCTCATTAAGTAAATATATGGGCTTTTGAATTGATTTTATTATTTACTAGGGTGGATGGGCTGTTTTGTCTTGGGCCCAGAGAAACAATTACTACTAGTACAGTGGAGACACTCTACAGCTACCCAGAAAAACAATTACTACTAGTACAGTGGATACACTACCGCTTCTGGCTCCTCCGAGGTCATCGAAACGTCTCCCTCTACTAAATGTCGTTTTACTTTGGTTCACCGACATGCGGGCCATGCAGCGCATGGGCCCAAATGCCATCCACCAAATTAGAAGGAGGTATGCAGGCGGAGAGTCACCCGGTCGTAGCACGGCAGTAACGAGCCATCATTTCACAAAACCCCACCTCCCGGCAGTCTAAGTTTGACGGACGAAGCAACCATCATTTCACTCTTCGCTGAATCCCCTTCTCCCTCACCATCTTCAAGAAAGCCAACACTCGCATCTGCCATTGTTCTTCTCTCCCAACGAAGGGAAGGTAAGCGGATCCGTGATGTTGGTATATTTCTTTCAAAAAAAAAGAACTTTTGCAAAGCAGTAACCGATCCTCACTCTCTTTTTTGTTTCATTGTCATTGCGATTGTGTTTTCCTTTTAGTTGTCTCCTAGTATTCGTCAGTTTCATGATGGACCAAGGAGAACCAGGCAAAGATCTGCCGATGTTGGAGCAGACGCGGGAGGCTGATCCCCACGAGACAGAGAGCTCCAAGAAGATGGAGGCAGCCACCGATCCGACCCCAGATACGCTCATGGCCACTACTGAGATGGTCAACGCCCCGTTTGACGTTACAACCCCCATGGCCCTGCAGGAGCAGTTTCCCCCTTCGAGGATGTGTCCCCCCCCCCGTTGAGTTTCCCAAGGTGATTTTCTTCTTTAGCGATCTTGATTGTGGTTTTTCATCTAAGTATGTGGTGATAAATAATGCAAAATTTTATTAGCTTCGATGCCATGCTACCTTCCCTGTCATGCATACTTTTGACTCTACATAGTGGTTTAAATAACTTGTGTTTCTTATATTCGAAAGTAATTCAGAATTTGTTTCTGTTTCAATTAGAGCCCTGATGCAGACAAGGATTGTGTGGTTGTAAATGTCACTCGCTATGAGGCGGATGACCTGAATATACGCACTGGGAAAACAAAGTTGTTAGGCTGTTGGATCCTGGAAGCCATTTGCACTTATACCAAAGTCGAGATGTATTCCAGCCTCACTGTTGTCAGGCGTGTTTTCCAGGGTGTACTGAAGCACAAGAAGTTCAAAGCTACTCCTTCGTTTGTGAGGCATACTGTTCTTGTCAAGCTTACGCAGGAAGAAGACATGGCATGCCTCCACAAACAAGTTTATGAGTGGCAAGGCCACAAGGTTATCTTCAGGAAGGTTCACAGGATTGAGCTGCTGCTGGACGTCCTCGATGATGTTCATGGCAAGGTCCATCTGGTGTCCATCCCAAATTAGATCGAGGCATGAAATAGTTGCCCCAGCTAGTGTTTAAAAGTAGTTTGGATTGTGTCTAATTATCCAAACCTTGCCTATTATCGAGCCCTCTGGGGCTAGTACTCTATTTGAATCCGTCTATGGGAACTACTGCTACTTTTGTGTGCCCGTGAATCATGTGAGAACCATCATAATTGTTGCTGAAACAGATGCGTCCTCACTAGTTTTTTCATGTAATATGGCATGGTAAGACATAAGTTGTCACGGTTTATCATACGAGCAGTGTGTGTTTGATGAAATAGAGTACTTGTTCGACAACTATGCGCTGACATATACATAGGGTATGTAAGGCTGGTTAAGTACTTGTAAACACTGTTGGTGCTACCCCACTTATAAGCAGTTGTGCAAAACACGGCACATTGTCTCAGCTCGCTTCAACACTAGAAAAGTCGGCTATCGACCAGCTAACAATCAATAATCTATTGTCTGACATATAAGCAACTACGTATCTTGTTATAGTGATTCATGCAGTTAACTGAGGCCACAATGTAAATTCCAAACGTTCACACGCTAGTCCAGCGTTCATGTGGAACATTCACATTAAACCCGACTTCATAAAATACTTGAAAAGCATAAGTTAAGCAATTTTATACATCTCAATGATTCATAGAACATAACATACATTTACTAGTCTCTACTCTTATAAAAAATAGAGTTGGTGATGATGGTGTGCCTGCCATCCTGCAATATAGGCCGTCCGATTTATATCTGACGGATAGGAAGGAAAATATGGCAATTTTGCAAAAAGATACCCACACCCCTCTCCACATTTGCAAATAAGGCCTTCCCTCGTTCATCCTTTTCTCTCACAAGATAAACTACTCATACAAATGCATCTTGATGTTCCATGCAACGCACGGGCATCTTGCTAGTTCACAGCAAAAGACAAAGTTGTGAGAAGGTTTACAAATCAGGAAAAATCAAGCAAGGCTTCTCTGAGCAAAGGGCCTCCCTAGGCAGGCTATAATTTCCTGGAGTTCACTCTGGTTTTTCTTGTTGCCACCATCCAGGGTTAGGTTCTCTCATCCCAGAATAACCAATTATAATTGTGTTCTCAGTTGGAATGCTGAACTAAACCTTGTAGTGTACTGACCATCTGAACTTTTTGTGCAGTTCCACTAAATTTAAGCACCGCTATTTGCAGAAATAAGCAGACCACAATGCCTCTTGTCCGCCCACTTGTCCCAAAAACCTCCGTGCAGCCATGCCAGCTAGTCCTCTATCCATGAATGAACTCGGAGAAAGTGCATTCCCGACTAGGATGCAGTTGTTTTCGCTCGTCCCTGCACTGCAATCAGGAAGTAAAACGTACGAATCAACTTCTTTTAGATTGCGTTGGTCATTCTACCTAGTTACTACCAATGTAGGAATACCTGGAATACGGGTGGTTAGACGACGGCAGCTAGGAATAGCCATCTCATTTTGTGCAGTTCTACTAAAACTGAGGTGTGTACTTTTGATTGCGCAGATAGAAACGATATGGAGACAGACATCCCTGTTTGCGCAAATATGAAATACGGTTATTTAAACAGTGATAGTTATTTGCAGTGGCATATGATTAACAGGAGCATCTATTGTGTTATAATTGGCACTACATTGATAGTATGAAAGTGCCCTTAAGTAAGAAGTAGCATCACATCACATCAACACTGCCACTAGATTAACATGCAGAACAATAGCATTAGTATTACTGTCATGAGAGTAGCACATGGTCAGTAAATGTGCAATCAAATTTGTGTAGTTCCACTGGGATGAAGCAATGTTAGCGGTGTGAGATTTAAGTGTAACTGCAAAAACACAATTCATGGGAAATAAAGCAAGACGGAAGCACTTCATAAAATGGTGGTGGCATTGCTTCAATTTATCAATGGCACTAGACCATTACTTAATAGTGACATTAGGTGGCATTGCTTCAATTTATCGACGGCACTAGATCATTACTTAATAGTGACCTTAGGTGGCATTGCTTAATGCTTCATGTGATTTTACATTAACGGTAGAGATATGGGCGTAGGGACAACAGGGGCATAAAGTGGTGAGGCAGATGTGGTTGCCGAGAGCGGCAAACACTCAGGCATCATGTCTGCATTTGTCCCATTTTTTATCTCCTCGGTGACATTTTCCTATGTGAGCACAGAAAATCTAGACTTTCTCGTTCTCATTTGCGTTGTCCCCCAACACCCCTCACTTTCTTTCCTTTTTCAACCAAGAGACAGGTCCACTTCCCCCCACCCTTCGCCATCCACCATGCTTTCTTTGCCTTTTCAACCAAGAGACCGATTGGGTAGCCAATATCTACTACTTTCCCCTGTTTCCTCTTAGAACCAAGTCCTAGATTCATGCTACAGCTTTCCCACTTTCTTTCCTGTTTGAACAAACTCTTAGATTTGATTGTATGAACTAGCTTTACCTCTAATAATAGTACAAGTCTAGGTGGCTTTGGAACAGCCAACGGAAGTAGAAAAAGATCCACAAGCAGCCACGTGGGGAGCTGGGGCAGTAGAGCAAGGCAGGTTTCGAAGGAATATATACCTGAGGGTCGTCGGGATGTGGCAAAGACGGCGTCGGGAGGCCGCATCTTGGCCACAATACCGCAGGGACGAAGAAGGGGTCAGAGGCCCTCCCGAGCTGGCCCTATCTCGAAAGAGAACGGCACGGCCGCCGATCGGGATGCGCGGGCGGCTGTTGGCCTCCTCCCTCGCCGCCGACGACCGCGTGAACGATGCACCTACACCCTTGCCCCGGCCGAGGTGGTCCGGCTAGATTTGTGACCAGCCGTGAGCAGAGAGAGAGTGTGGCCACCTATGTCTTGCTTAGATCTGGAGAGCATGAGAGAGTGAAAGAGAAGAACCCTAGTAAAGCAAGCGCCGAGGCTCCTGCTTATATATATAGTGGAGTGATTTTGTTGTAGCAGCCGTTATTAAATTGAATACGCGCGAACCACTATTTTCATTTAAAGTTCAAGTAAAAATAAAAATCGATCAAAAACGTGCCACCGCTTTCAGGTCGCACTATCAAATCACCGCGTCCAGGACGCACTATGTACTGTATCATTCACGTGCGGTCCCCGACCCTCCATCAAGTTGAAAACTAGACTAATCAAAATGTCAATTGGGATGCCTCTTTGTAAACAAATGCGCTCGTAGCTTCAAAAAAAATGCGCTCCTACGTGTACCCGCGGGTGGGTGTGAGAGAACTAGTGCGTGCGTGCACCGCTTCTCTTCGTGAGAGTAGAATATACTATGCCCAAAGAACGTTCGCCACAAGAGTAATAGTATAAGTGTGTGACGTGTGAGTTAAAATAAAAGGTGCGTGACGTCTTTTATTTTTTTAGAAGTTCTGAGGGTAGGGTGTGAAGAGCACATATGTGTGTGACGTCTACCTACAGATAGACGGTGGGTGCGAGAGGACTCGGGAGAGTCCTGACTCGTGAGGGTGCGTGTGTGCATGAGAGAGAGGGGGCACGTATCAATGCAATGCATGTGTCCGTAAATCATATCTGACAAACGTTTGCCACAAGCCGTTTCCTGACGAACGCCGTAAGAACCGTTAGATCGGCATCCGACAGTATCAGTTCTGCCATGGCATTTAACAGAACAACCACTCCTCCGACACACAAATCTTCCACATGAGTGTTAGCAACTGCCGTATGCTCCTCCCTCCATTCCAAAATGTAGTGCATATAGCTTTATTGAAAATTCGAACCTCGGAAACTTTTACCGAGTTTTCGTATACCAAAATGCACATATAGAATACCCAGTATATATCATTTCATTCATCTTTGAGAGGTAACTATAAAGATGGGGGAGGAGTGTACAAAGAAAGACCGTCATATCACCTGCAGCAATTTCAACCATCCTTTGGTGTGGAGGAATATCATAGGAACTCTATATGATATGATTTTTATAGGATTTTTTTCTTTTAGAGCCAATTGGTTCATAGGAATAGATTCATATACTCCACATTTCAAAGGAAAATAAACATGATATCACTTTTATAGCTTTATAGCCACTTGGTTCATATGAATGGATTCCTATACTCCCACAATTTCAAAGGAAAATAAACATTAGCGTATATTCAATAGAAAAGTTCCTATGATGTGAACCAAATGACATCTCTTTTCTAATCCCTCCTCATAGGAATTGAGATACATGTCATCTCTAGATTCAATAGAAAAGTTCCTATGATGTGAACCAAATGACATCTCTTTTCTGATCCCTCCTCATAGGAATTGACATACATGTCATCTCTAGATTCAATAGAAAAGTTCCTATGATGTGAACCAAATGACATCTCTTTTCCAATCCCTACTCATAGGAATTGAGATACATGTCATCTCTTTCCCTACAACTTCCATATATACATCTTCTATTCCTAAATAGCTAGTACAACCCACTAGTAGCTTTTTTCCTGAACATGCAACTATGGCACATGAACACGTCATGCATGCAAGTCATAAATCACATTGTTTTTGTACTCTATGCATGCAAGCACCACATCATCAATTCGTGCATGTTACTCATAAGTTATTTCTTGCATTAGATTTTGTATTGACAATGTATGTGTTGGTCACGTGCACACATATGTAGTTCACATTCACATTTTTGTTAGAAATGTCATTCTTTTAACTGCAATTCATTTTTTCTATTTGTATTACATTTTCATTTTAAGCATACATTCACTTCCCATTAGTTATAGATGTTTTTGGAGGAAATTTTATGCATTATTTTGAGTAGCAAATTTCACGTGACCGCGGGTATATCAAAACGCGGGGCCCATGCGTCATTGCCTTTCGGTCGAACCTACGTCCACAATTTTTTGTACGTATATCTCCACTGCTCCCCGAACCCAAAATGCTGCCTCGTTCCCGTAAAACCAAGCGGCCCACCCGTATTAAGGCGTCGACTCGAACTCAATCCCTCTCCCGTTTACTACGGCGTGGCCCCGCACGCCGTAGTACTCCTACAAACCCTACCCGCCGCACGCATCATCAGTTTTCTTCAAGAGGACGAGGGAGAAGCGGATTTGTAGTGGAGGCTCCTACCCTAGGGCTCCCTAGGTAGCTGCCGCACGCATCATTGGTTTTCTTTTTTTCTTTCAGCTCTTGCGCCCTAGAGTGAAATGATGGTTGCTTCGTCCGTCCAGCTTAATGCGGGAAAGGTGGGGCTTTGTGATTTGACCCCTCATCGCTCATTTACTACTACTGCGGTGCTACGACCGGGGTGCCTCCAAGTCCAACCACTGCTCCGAACTGTAATTTGGTGCATCGCATGTGGAACAAGACGATGGATGAGCCACATGTCGGCCAAAGGGGTCCTATTAAGTGTGTCGCCATTTCGTGTGCGGACTGACCCTGCTGAGTTGCTATGGCAACACGACAGGAGCAGCCTACCACTTGGTTTTGCTCCTTGGTGAATCCCGACTATATTGATCTAAAAACATACTAGTAGTATCCAGATTACTCCTTCCGTCTCGGTTTATAGGGCGTGCACCTTACGAAAACTAAATCATCCCAAAACACTTAGGCACGGTGCATTAACTCCCACCTCGTTTCTTGTTTCTTGACATATCAACCGATAAGAGATGTTGGGCTTGCATGTTTTCAATGACTGAAGACTATCAAACACGACATGCAGTGGTTAGTTCATTGCATGCAATGCTATTAATTAGCAAATAAACATTAAGTTCTCTCGTTTCCCCCTTCTTCTTGGTCACGGTGCACAACCTAAGATGACTTATTCACCTAGACGGAGGGATTAGTAAAAATGAGGTGATTTTACTGAGCGGTGGGCGGGGGAGCATGGCCTGTCATGCGGTCCCACGTGTCATGATGTACCAAGGCGATGCGCGTCCCTCTTGAGGCAGAACAATGGCAGAAGCAATACGTGGTTTTCTTGAAGGAGATGATGGCGAAGCGGATTCAGTGAAGTGTGAAATAATGGTTGCTTCGTTCGTCTGGGGGAAAGGTGCGGCATTGTGATTTGATGTCTCATTGCTCATTACTACTACTGGGGCGCTACGACTGGGGTGCGTCCCCCCTGCTGTTCTCCACTGTTATTTGGTGCATGACACGTCGACCCGGTTGCTATATGTCCCACATGTCGGCGAGAGGAAGTACAGAATTCATGAAAGCGAGCGTCTCCACTCTTTTAGTACGACAGAGGAGTACAAGACACGGCTTGGTTTTTGCTGCTTCGCGTGATCCATCGATACAAACCCGGACTAAAAAAGGAGAGGGCGGGTCTTTTCCCGCGTGGCAGGCAGGGGAGTTTGGCATAGTCTGTTCGAGGCAACGAGGCAGGAAGGGAAACAAGCAAATAAAGGTTGAGCGACTTAGTTTTGGGAAAATCTGATTTTACGGAGTACGTACCCACTATGGTGGTAGTACTACTTACTACTCCCTCCTTTCCGGTTTATAGGGCTCATCTAAAAAAATTCGTTTTTCCATTTTATAAGTCTCAATTCTACTAGTACTTACCATCACATGTTTGGATTTCGAGGTGCATTAAATCACCTGATGCAAGCAGTATCAAGAGAAAACTCACCAATGCATGTGGAAGTTCATGGAAATTTAGTGGTCATGCATGCATTCGTTGTAATTAAAGCATCGGTAAACATAACTTTTTGAGAAAAACGAGCGTACTAATTAAGTACTTGTGCAAACTACAAAATTAATTCCACCACTCACCGTCTACCTTGGTTGGAGAGATTTTGAAATTGAGCCATAAACCGGAAAGGAGGGAGTAGTAACATAGCCTAGGGTAGCTTGGTGCACCACGAACTCCAAGGAAATTGCTGTAGTACTACTCCTATGTACTACCACTGTATTACTCCTAATACTAAAAGACATATATTTCAAACAGTATGATAATCTCTCTAACCAAGGTAGGGGAGTATATGTCTAATGGAGGGAGTAGTAAAATTTTCTCCTCGTCCTGTGAGCCACCGCGCGTGTGGGCAAGGGAGCGGGCGTAGGCGTAGTAAGCAAGCTTCTCCTCGTCATGCGACTCTGCGAGCCACCGCACCCGTGGGTGGGGGAGAGGGTGTAGCAAGCTTCTCCTCATTCTGCGAGTTGATGGGACACATCAAAAGTAGTACTACAGAGCATCTCCAGGGTATAGAGCCTTGCCTCTGAGGTAGGCCCCACATGGTTTGCCTCTTATCAAATGAAAAAACCACAATGTATAGAGACTCTAACCAGCCTCTAAGGTGGGCCCTAGCAGAAATTTAAAAAGTATTGATTAGCACCACATTTGTCCAATCAGTACTATTTCTCTTGTACTCCTACTTTCTTATGCTTCCTAAGGCTGACAAGTGGGACCAGATGGATTGTTACATTGTTAGAGGCAGCCTCTAAGGTTAGACGCGATGCTAGCCAATTTTTTGTTAGAGGCAGTTCATGCAATGTATAGAGGCCTGCCTCTAAGAGGGGAGAGAGGGCTTAGAGGAAACAAAAAGCATACATTGTGGATGCCCTAAGTGCCTACTTTCCGGTCTATATGACTCTATTTGAAATCCACAATGTATCCATAATAGATGCTGAGTGGTGGAATAAATGTGTTACTTCCATAGTTCGCAAAAGTACTGAGCATGTGAGATGGTGAATGGAGGGAGTACGATACCATTAGTACTACAGTTCTTTTGGAAGGGTTGTAGTAGTCCCTCCCATTCACATGTTCACATTTCAAGCTTCAATAAAAACGTTGCATGCAAGGATTAAGAGAAACCTCAGCAAAGCATGTACTCCCTCAATCCATATAGGGTCTAAAATGCGTTTTGGAGGCTAACTTTGACCACATGTTAGAGCAATAATATGACATCCAACTTACACAAATCTTACCATCAAATTTGTACGTGGTCATTATACTGCTAACACATGCATGCGTTGCAATTAGTACGTACTCCCTCCGTTCCTAAATATTTGTCTTTCTAGAGATTTCAACAAGTGACTACATACGAAACAAAGTGAGTGAATCTACACTCTAAAATATGTCTACATACATCCGTATGTTTGTAGTCCATTTGAAATGTCTAGAAAGACAAATATTTGGGAACGGAGGGAGTACATGATACAGTAGTAAACACTCACTATCTAGTAGTACTAGTACTCTACACTACTACTACTATGAGGCCATCCAACTGTGTCCTGGTAGAAGACTGCAGACACCAATTATTTGTTCATATTTAAATTTGTTTTCACACAACAAAATATCCATGAAAACAACACATCGCAAAATTTCACGGCGAACGAGGGATTTGAATGTGCTCGGAGGGGTGGGGCTGGAAGGGGCTGTTTGGATCTTGCCCGGGTTAGCCAAAATATTGGCGACCCTTTTGTCCACCCGTGCCTTTGCCACCGATGAACGAGGAAGAGCTCATGTACTCATGCATCCTCTAGCGCGCGTTGGAGACGAGCTCGCACGAGCTGTGCTTTTTTTGTCCCACCACGCCGCCCGAGCCGGCCGCAGACCGATCAGCGACCCACAAATTACGCCATCCAACCGTAGCCGCACACATTCTGACAGCAACTCAACCAACCGGACGAAATTCATGCAAACACGGCGATATTTCATATAAACAATGACGAAATTCATATAAAATACCGGATTTTCATATAAACATGACGGATTTCATTACATTCAAATCAACTAAGCGGTGCTACTCCTGAACAGCACAGGTATAATAATACCTAGCCGAAATGGTCACCCGCGGATCCATTTGTCTTCCTCATGTCCGGAAGCACGATCAACGGACTGCCAGGAGCCCCGAAGGTATATGCTTCAGCGCAAAGGACGGCTCGCTTCCCCACAGCTCAACTGACATCATTGGCTGATGCCCAAGATGGAGTCTGAAGGGGGCTTCTTCGCTTCTGTGGGGCCCATGCGGGGTCGACGAAGGTCCTCGCAACAGAAGGATCCGGCAAGACACTTGTTGTGTACGCCGGCGTCGCCTCGGCGATGGCCTTCATGGGACCCAAGCGGCGGCGGCCTCCCGTGTTCTACTTCTTCTCGATGATGGCGGCGGACGCGGAGGCGCTGGCCATCGGCTCGTCGCTCTCCACGCACCCGGCTTCTGTCTCTGCTTGCATGGCACGGCCGCAGGCATGGGAGTCTCGGCCACAGAAACAGGAGACACGGTCGCAGACACGGGAGGCGCGGTACGAGGTGGCGACGTGGACGGCAGTGACGACGCCGGTGCTCCCCGCCGTGCTGGCGTGGAGCAGCTCGCCGCTCCTCGCCAAGCTGGCCTGGAGCGGTGAGTTGCTGAATCACGCGTCGGCTTGGGGCGGCAACTGGCTCCGTCGGGCGAGGGGAGGGAGGTGGATCACTGAGCTGCAAAGCTCGTATCTGGCGGGCTCGGCGGGCCACCCAGCTGGCTTGGATGCCGGATAACTACTCTTCGTAAGCCATTGTAAGAGTGGAGAAAATGGTGAAGGAGGAGATAGGGGAGCGGCGGAGGTGTGCGATTCTTGGCCGGCGTCTGGCCTTGTTTAAATAGGAGATTAAATAGACGGCGGACGGGAGGAGCTCGGCCGACGTTGCATTTAATGCCGGCCCGGTCATGAATGGACGTGTGTCCGGAGTGGGTTTCTCGGCTTCCACACGGGTTTCATGGAGGCGTTTGAATGCGGCAAGGAGGCGTGTTCAGCCGGGCGTGCAGCGAGCGGCGCCCTCGACTTTGATGTATGACATTGCGCCATTCTTCCACTGATGTGTGGGCTCGTTGGGTACCTAGCCTGCATGTCAGTGACCCAACCAGGCAGCGCACGATAGAGGAGCTTTTGGTGGGCTAGGGCGGTGAGAAGCGGGCATTTCATAAACCGATGATTGTTCATTGAGTGTGACATCATCTAATTCATGTAGGTTGATAAGCCTACTATATAATGTAAGAGAATTTTAAAATTTTCATATATATGTTGATAGCCCGTTCGATACGTTGTGATTCATAAAGATCGCTACAAACATCAATATTCTGCTTATCACAGATAAGATTGATTAATACCCGTAAGAATCCATGTCCTTAACAAAGGGTGCATGCACATATAGGTTGAGCGTGTGTCTTGCGTCGTGTGCTGTGTGCATGCAGGCATGCGAGTGTTGCGTGCGTGCATGTGTACGTGTCAGTGTTGCACGCCTGCATGCGTGCGTGTGTTCGTGCGAGTGTTGCGTGCGTGCATGTGTACGTGTGTGTATTGCATGCATGCATGCGGGCGTTGCGGGCGTGTTTGTGCGCATGTGTGATGTGTTTGTATTCACCACAGTGGCTCATGCGTGTGTGCAATTAAAACGGCCGGCTCAGCATATCATCACAAGGCAATCCTTGTCCGATGTGGTTAGGGCGCGCGGGCTGCCAACCAGAGGTCTCACGACTTCGAGTCCCCACCGACCGTTAATTTATTACCATTTCTGTCTTTCATATACGCGCTGACGGGTGGGCCCTATGGTAATGTGCGCTGGTGAATGTGGACCATTTGACTGGTCAATTGATCGTGTCATCACAAATTACGGAGCTATATGGTGAGCCAGTGACCGTATGATCACCATAAAATATATTTTATTAACACAGTACAGACTCAAGCTACCATTTCTTTCTTTCATATACGCGTTGACAGGTGGCCCCCACGGTTACGTGCGCTGATGGTGCAAAACTAGTTGCGCCACGTGGAACGTTTGACTGGTCAATTGATCATGTCATCAACAAATTACGGAGTTGTACGGGTGAGCCAGTGACCGTATAATCACGACATGTATTTTTTTAACACAGTATAGACGCAAGCGCTCATATATACGCGCAAACACTCACAGCTATAAGCGCACACACGCACACCCTACCCCTATGAGCACCTTCGAGAGAGTGAGCCAGCATATGATCTTGAGATTTTATGAAGTCACCATAGGTGCCTCATAGTCGAGGGGAACGTCTCCTCCCACTGAACACACATCATCGGAAAATACTGAGATTAATCCAGGATAAATGCGAGCACCAGGACTTTAACCCTGGTGGGCTGGGGAAACCACTGTCCTCCTAACCATCCAACCACAGGTTGGTTAGCACCACAAAATGTATGTGGTGACCGTGATGAGTTATTCTGAAGTCCAGTGATCATATCGTGCTTTCACTTCAAATACAATGACCGTAAGTGTCGTCAACAAAATACGGAGCACGCATCAAATACAATGTCCGTCAGTGTCATCAACAAAATATAGAGACGTATCGTGAGCTAGATACCGTATGATCACCACGAGAATGTATACGGTGACCGTAATGAGCATATTCTGAAGTCCAGTGACCGTATAGTGCTTTCACTTGAAATACAGTGACCGTCACGCATGAATGTGTCAGGGGCATACTTTTAGAGGGCCGAGAGATAGTTTGTGTGCGTACGTGAACTTGGTGTAGAGAGAGGGGGTGTCCGGTGGAGACAAGGAGAGATATGCCCTTCGTTTCTCTTTCCCGTGACTAATATTTTAGGAGAAAAATATAAACATTCACAATGCAAAACAAATATTATTGGATGCACCATGCAGTTAACTTTCATGTATAACTTTGTACTATTGTATATGCTTATTTTCTTAGTGGCCGATTGTGTGTGGAGTGTGGTGGGCACATCATTTCTAGTTGTGGTGGGTTAACGTGAGGACTCATGGGTCGAGTCCATCCTGCGCCACATAGGTTGGACCGAGACACGTTATACGAAGACCCATGTGGAGGACTCGACGTACAAGACGAAGCTACCAGAGTCGTGGAGGACTCTATCCCCACTGATGATAAGCCGACTATATATGATTTGTAACCCTAGGCCCCGAGTATGTTATATAAGCCCGGGGGCTAGATCGTCAATAGTATACACACACGCACAATGCCTGGTATTCACGTGTACTTTGTACACAACCCTATCACAAATATACAGTACCAGGAGTAGGCTTTTTCCTCAACTGCAAGGGCCCGGACTTGGGTAAAACTTTGCATCGTATTACCATCCAGCCTAACAGTTAGGGATATCCTACCGAATGATCTGATGGAATCATATCTGCCAACTACTAAGAGAGAGGTGTGGGGGGGCAATGTGTGCGAGAGAGGCCTAAAGATAATGTGCGTGCCGGAGACACGTAGGCACATATATGTGCCTATAGAGGGCTAGTAGAGACCGTGCGTGTGTATATATGCATGCGAGAGAAATAGTGTTTTCCAACTGAGATCAGTGAAAAGAGTGGTACATAGTAGTAAGAAAGAGAGAGGGAGATATATAGAGAGTGTGTGCATGAGACACCCCGGGAGAGATTGTGAGCATGTGTGAGAGAGAAATGCCGATGTATATAATGTGTGCACACTTATGCGTCAGATAGAGAGATATATAGCACGTGTGTGAGAACGGGCCGAATCATTGTGCATCTACGTGTAAAAGGCGGTTCTACGCATTAAATTAAAATATAAATGGCATTATTATTTTTGGATGAGATCATGAATTTTGCAATTTGCGTATGAACGAACATCGGTCTATCAGACACCCATACTCTATTGAATTCTAGCATGTGCATGGGTTTATTTCATATTATCGATCCATAGAGTGAGAGTGGTTTGAAATCCAGACAATGCATTGCTTTTGCAATTCATATATAAATATTAATTAGTGCACTCCATGTTGTTAGTGTCAAGCACTTTATACATTTGCCACTTACATGGATACATTCCAAATTGCTAGCTACGAAATAGAATAAATGTTGAATTCAACATAAAAGGGGTTTCGAAGATTCGAATTCATAGGAAGTGCATTCATCAATTTGAATCCGAGATAATGGCATTTGTAAATCAGATCTAAAAGGGGGCATCAATCTTTGTTGTGCGTTTGAACATGCTATATATTCATACGCATGTCTAACTATTTTTTTTCAACCAAGGAGATTATATCTGGAACCATGCATGAATTGAGGTAAGTTGCATATTTTTTAATATATACTCGTGTACAATGTATATTCAAATGTACCCCCTCCATTCCAAAATAATCGTAGTTTTAGGATTTTCAAGAGTCAAGATTTGTGAAGTTTGACAAATCCTGAAAGTTCAATTGAAGAGAACTAAAAACGTTAATGTTTCTGCTCCCAAATATTGAACGAAGCGCCAAATAAGCCTCTGGTCACTCGAAACCGCGCGAGACTAATGTTTGGTGGTAGGAAATTACTGTCCTGACTCTGACCCGTGTAGCCTATCGGCCCGATGTCCAAAGGTCTAAACTGGGGTAGGTTTGTAACTTCACCAAGACGCCAGTCTCAACCGCCTCCGAGAAGCATTCATACGCCGTGGGCGCCTAAACACCCATGCGCTCGGCCGAAATCTATCCCGCCCACCATTTGGGACACCTGAGATTACTGTCCTACCCCTGATCTGCAATATGTCCGAAATTTTAGATGGGGGCAAAGTTTGTAACTTTCCCCAAATTTCAAACAAGCGCTTCCCAAACTAAAACATTGTTTCCCCTTAGTTCCCCCTCCCTCTGTTTCCCCATTCCTACTCCGTGGGTGCCAAAACGCCCTCTCCACCAGCCGCGAAACCCCAGCCTCCTCCATCCTCCACCCTACTGCGCCCAATCCACCGCCGCCCTCCTCCATCACGCCGGAGCCGGTACCCCGACGTCATCGTACAAAGCAACCGCAACCGCAACACCCTCAAGGACTTAGCAGCTGAAGCCGAGGCAGAGCTGCCTCCACGACACCGACGCCGACGTGTGCCGTACCAGAACCACTTCGACCACGCCGTCCTACGCCTCACCGCTACCGCTCCACTGTCAAAACCGTACACCATCGTTCGCCGCCTCGGATCTGGTTCCCCACCGCCGACAGACGGCCACCGCACCACACTCAACAACTTGGCCATGGGTTCGTCCAAGGCTCCACCGTCCTCCACAACTTCTCGTTTCCAGCGAACCACAAGAAGATCGTTGGAAAAACAGAAGGAGGACACAGCACTGCCAGCAGAAAGAGGTAATCCTCTTCCCTTATTTTTGCAAATCTTACGTCTCTGCTCACACCGTATTCATCCCACGAAAGAAACTAGTTGAGTGCTTCTTACTGCACCTTCTTTGTGATACTAAATGCACAAGGTTTCCTCCCATTTACTATTTCACCTTAGCTAGAGGTCAGTCGCCCTCCTGGATTTCAATTCAAGGTCAGTTGATTCGCAATTAAAAGAAGCAGCACCCGCTTAGGCGCGTGGAGAACCTAGTCCGCCTGTTCGCCGGGGAAGCGGCACATCGGTGTCTATCATAGCGGTGTGGGGCGCAGGAGCTGCTTCGCCCGATCTAGAGGTCGGCAGGGCTTGAAGGGATGGCCGGGGGCGGTGCCAAGCACGACAGCGTGGTGAGGTTGAGGGGACGGCGAAGGCAGGGGACTGGGCCGATGGTCGCTGGCGTTTCGAGGAAGATCATCAACATTGACTGGCTGGAGGTAGATGAAGGCGATCAGCCCGTTCTTTGTACATCGGACGGTGCAGAAAAAATGGACTGACCTATTTGTTTTCAGTCGACTGTTATTTTCATAGGACCACACCTTGTGGTGTGCTGGAGGAGCATCTGCATTTCCCAGCCATCCCTGTGCTCATATTTCAAAATCCTAGAATCTAGTAATTTCGTGTGCCATGCATGTTGTAGAGCTATCATATGTCTCCCGTCATTTATTTCTCACCCACTTGCTATCTGCTACTTTTACACTGTACTACTTGTGCACACACTTCACCCATGCTCACACTATTGTTTTTTTATGCATGGGTATTTCAGACTCTGACGCAGTGTTGATGAATACACAAAAGAAAAGACAGAAGTCACTCCAGTGTAATTCAAAGATAAGCACTAAGCGTTTCAGCGCTCTAAAGGGTGTAGTGTCAGCAGATAGAGACAGTAAACGTAGCTCTCAATTGCCACACACAACCATCCCAGGTGCTTGCTTTAACTTCGCGCTGTCAAATGTGGTTGCATGTTGCATATGGTGTCTAGCTTGTATTGCTTCCAATTTGGTTAAATTGCATCTGCTTACTTTACACATTATACCTTTGATAATGACATGCCTTCCTGTTTTTGATACATACTACATATGTCTATTAATCATGTTCTTACATCAAACTAATGCTCTTTTGTATCCCTCATCAATCACTTATGATGAGACAGTCACCCCAGTGGGTTACTGTGAGACGCGCTACTCGTTTAAAGAGTGCAGTGTCATCCTCCCTGTCGGGGATATCGTGTGTCATATGCCAGGGGGTGGATTATCATGGATGGGGACAAAAGTACGTCACCGGGCTCTAGAAGCGGGAGCGAGCGAGACCGCGTACGCCTACGAATCTTACCCAGGTTCGGGGCTCTCCTAGGAGATAACACCCCTAGTCCTGCTCTGTGGGGTCTCTGCATGATCACTATCTCAACAAGTAGCTACAAGCTTGTTCCTTGAGCTGTTCTGCTAGAGGAGGAAGTAGGGCAAGGCTAGCTCTACCCCACTCTCTATGTGTGTGTGTGTTGAAGAAGGCTCTCTTCTCTGTATCAAGGTCCCAATCCCTTGCATGGGGTGACCTGGGGGGTTTATATAGGCCTACCCCCCAGGGATACAATGGTAATCCGGCCGGGCATAGGACCCGGCCGTCAGTGTCTCTGGTCGCTGGCCTCTCCGCCGCCTGCAGGGGCCCGCCGCCTGGTGGGTCCCCTCGGCTGTCTTGTACTCGGCCGACAAGCCGGGCCCGCCGCTTGTGGGTCCTGTCGGCTGCGTAGCACTGTAGCCATGCCACTGATGATGCATGCTTGGTCGGGGAGAGCATGGCTACAGTCCTGCTGCCTGGCGGGTGTTTAACTGTAGCCACTCCCCGTCACTTCTGATTAATGGCGCACAAACTTCAAGGAAAGGAGAGGGCCGCCTGCTAGGAGCCGGCCTCCCCCTGAGCCGACTGGTCAGGGCTTGCCGCCGTTTGGCCTCTTCATGGACAGGTAGGGCCCACCGCCTGCGGGCCGTACCGACAGCCCGTTGTGGGAGTATGGCTTCCTCTGCCATGGGTGATGTCATGAGCAGCATGGCAACAATGCCGCGGCGGTCGTGGGATGTCCACTTGGTGCGCTGCATTGTGGCCACGCTCTCCCCTGGATTCAGGGGTGACAGGCTTGTACTGTAGCCACGCCCAGTCTCGTCGTGTTTATGTGGGTGCTAACTTTGAGGGCGCGAGGGGCCGCCTGCTAGGATCCGGCTTCCCAGGAAGCCGCCTGCTAGGAGTCGGCCCACTTCATGGCCGTCTTCTGGATTCCGCCGCCTCCTGGCAACCGGCTGCTTGGACCAGCCGGCCCCAAGAAGGCGGTCCGTTGTCTTTGGTGTCGAGGGGCGCAGCCTGCCCTGATGTCTTGAAATACCCAGGGGAGCTGATGAGGCTACCCGTGGTCATTTACTCTGACAGTAGTCCCCGAAGCTGGTGGGGCGCTGCGGCTATAAGGGCGAGAAGCCCCAGCAGCTTCCTTCTCCGGGTTGTCTGGCGCTCTGCTTCGTCCATCTTCCGAAGTGCCGATTCGTAGGAGTCGGCCGTGACCAGGCAGGCCGCCTGGCGATTTCGAAACGCCGCGGTGGGGGCCAGGTGGCATGCTAGCCAGACGTCAGGCTCGCCGCCCGTGCCCGCCAGCCACGCGGCGTCAGCAGGCTACGTCAGCCTGCCAGCCCACGCGCGTGACGGGACGGCGCCGCAGGCCGGGGCCCGCCACTACAGTGCCTCGGCTCGCGCGCGGATCCGCTGTGTCCGAGGTAGACGGTTGGGCTTCTGTGGTAATCAATACACGCCTTTACTGGCGCCGTAATAGTGGGGTCGTGGGGGAGTGGGCGCAGTTAATACCACGATCCCCCACGCTCTCGCCCCCTCGGCTCCGCCGCCTGGGGCTATAAGTAGGGGGAGGAGGGGGGTGGCAGACGCACGCGCGCCTTCCTCTCCCCTCGCCATTCTTCTTCCTCTCCACCGCCGCAGCACCTCTTCCTCTTGTCGAAACACTGCCGCAGCCCATTGTCGATGAGCTTCTTCTCGCCGCGGCTTCCTTGCTCGGCCGCGGCTTCACCCGCTCGTCACCGTGCCGCGCCTACGTCGAGCTCCTTTACCCATGGCGCGCTCACGGGCCGGCGACTGGGACGGTTCCAACGTCCATGAGGATCACCTCTCCTTCCTTCGTCAAACACGGCGGCTGCCCCGGGAGACGAATGTGTGGGTACGTGTCCCCCCCGAGGCAGAAATCTCGCCGGTGCCGGAGGGCGATGAACGCGTCGTCTTACGGTCCCATTTTCTTCACGGCTTCGGCCATCCGGCGAGTGGCTTCCTCAGCTCCTTCCTTGACTTCTACCGAGTCCAGCCGCACCACCTCACGCCAAACACGGTGGTGCTGCTGGCCGCCTTCGTCACCATGTGCGAAGGATACCTCGGCACTCTCACCACCCTTGAGCTCTGGGGGAGTGCTTTTATCTCAAACTCGGCACCGCCACCAAGGGCCAGGCGGCTCAATGCGGAGCCTGCGTGGCGGTGCGGCGTCCGGGAACCGGGAACCGCTTCCCGCCCATCTCCCTGATGCAGTCGGCCAAGCTGTGGCAGAAATCCTATTTCTACGTCAAGAACATCCACCCGACGAGCGACTACATCAACTTGCTAGCTTACGTAGCCGGCCCGCCAGCCGAGTCACGCGCCAACTGGCAGTACAAGCCGAGCTCCCTATCGGCCGCCTCCTCCGCCGCCCTCGCCCGACTTCAGGCGATGACAGAGTCGGAGGGCCTGAAGGGCTAGGATCTGCTGGCCGCCTTCGTGACGCGCCGAGTGCTTCCCCTCCAAGCCCGGCCACACATCATCAGCTTCATGAGCGGGCATCGGGACCCGTGCCGGATGTGCACATGGGAGCTGCCGGACATGGAGGTGGCCCGGCTGGTCAACTACTTCTCCAACTGCAAGCTACCGGAGACGGATTGGCGGTTCGGCAAGCGGCCGTACGACCGCGCACATCCGCCGCCTGCGGTGAGTCTTGCAATTCTTTTTCTCCTTTGCTGGTCCGAGTTCTTATTTTGCCGTTTGACCAGTCGGCCGTGGTGCAGGTCCTCCCGGCCCAGTCGGCCGCCGGCGCTCTAGATCCAGGGCAGCGGTATATGCCGGACCGAACGAGGAGCGACGTGGAGGACCCTGACTTGGGGACGGCCGCCATGGAGGAGGACGACGCCACAGGTGGCGGCGGTGGAGCAGGCGGCTTCGGAGGAGGAGGCGGCCTCGAGGCCTGGCCGGATGACGACGAGGAGGAGAACGAGCCATGCCGTACGCACGGCTCTGACAAGGCGGGCGCGAGTTCTTCAGCCGCGCCGACTGCACCAGGCGGCGCACCAAAGCGCCGAGCCGGCTCGTTGCTGTTCGGTAGCCGGCCGAAGAAGTCCAAGAACACAGCCGCCGCGACCAAGCGGCAGGAGGCCGCTGCGAAGGCGGCCTAGTTCCAGAAAACCCCGAGGCAGCCCCCGATGGTGTCCGCGTAAGTGCTTGGTTTCTCTTGCGTTTTCTTTTCTTCTTTCTTGCAAACTCTTTCTGAGTTTCCCCTTGTCTTGCTCGAACAGGGCCCCGCTCTCTCTTGAGCGGTCCACCGTTGCTTCAGTGATCGGGGCGGCGGAAGGCTCCGCCAACACCCGCCGCGTGGACCCGCTCACCGACCTCCAGGAGGCGACGGAGAGGAACGCGCGGGAGGCGTGCGAGGAGCGGGAGGAGGTGGAGCGGCAGAAGGCGGAGGCGGCCAAGGCGGCGCAGGCGGACGCGGACGCTGCGACAAAGGTCCAGGTGGACGCCGCGACCAAGGTCCAGGCGGACGCCGCAGCCAAGGCCCAGGCGGACGCGGCCGCCAAGGTGCAAGCGGAAGAGGCCGCACGCGGCCGGACTCCGCAGCTTGTCATCCCACTGCACGCAGTGTCACCAGCGCCAGAGAACCCAGCGCCGACTGGAGGAGCCGGCAATGATCAGTCGGTCGTGGAGAGGAGAGGAGGCGACGCCAGTGTCCTGAGGGTGGAGGTGCCCCCGCAAGCGCCGACTGCCAAGGCCCGAGGCAGTCGGTCTGACGTGCCATCGGCGCCGCCGGTCAGAGGCGAGATGGCGGTGGGGACGACCCCTGTGGTCCATCCTCCGGGGCGCCGGCGTGCGGCGAAGGCGGCCTCGGCGCCACGAGCGCAGGAGATCGGGGCCGCAAGCTCGTCGGCCCCGGATGCAGAGGCCACCAGTGCCACCCCAGCAGAATGGACGCATGGGGGCGGGACGAGCGTGCTGAACAAGGCCGCGCAGGACGTTCAGGCCCAACTCCAGGCCCAAGGCACCGCCCTCCAGCAGTATACGAAGACATTCTTGGCGACGCGAACTGCCGTCCGGGTACACTTCTTTGCTTTGTTTTTTGACTCTTGCAATCTTTCGTGGGGGCGCGCCAGCGCACCCACTGTGTGTAGCCCCCGAGTTTCGGGCCGGCTGCTGAGCAGGCGGCTTGGAACTTTAAGGTAAGTTCCGAGTGCTAACTTGTTTTCTCTTCTTTTGTCTTCGTTGTAGGACTACCACAACATCCGCGCAGCCGCCTTCAACTCCCAGGTCCAGGAGCTGGCTAAGCGGACCGCCGACCTGACCGAGAGCCGGAGTAAGCATTCCGTCTTCTTCCTCGCGGGGGCGCGTCAGCGCACCCGCTGGGTGTAGCCCTCGAGATTCGGGCCGACTGCTGAGCAGTCGGGCCGGATCTTCCGGCAACCACTTTTCTTTTTGGTCAACTTTGTTGATTGTCTTCTCTTTCTCAATTTTGCAGGAGCCAACGCCACACTGCAGCAGCACCTAGGTGAAGTCCAGACCGAGCTGCGCACCAAGGAGGAGGAGCGCAGCAAGGTGGCCCAGGAGCGCGACCGTCTAGCCAAGAAGTTGGCGGACCAGGCGGACCAGCACAAGGCAGAGCTCCAGAAACTCAAGGAGGCGGAAGGCGCCCTCCAGGCCGAGTTTGAGACCGAGCGCTCGAAGTGGCTCGAGAAGGAGGCGATCCTCACCGCTGGCTACGGCGAGATTGAGGATATGATCGATGGTAAACTTCTTTCTTTGGAATAGCTGCCGACTGCATCGAGAGTCGGCTTCCGACTTCTGATCTTTGTTTTTTCTTTGCGTAGACTTCTTTCCTGGACATGCCGTCACCGTCAGCCAGGCCATTGAGGCGCGGCGTGACCAGCGTAGGAGGGAAGGAGTGGAGGTCCCGCCCGACGCGCCTCGAAACATGAACGGGCAGCTCCTGGCCGTCAGGACGCGCCTGCAGCCGATTCACCGTCTGCTCCGCCGCCTTCAGCATGCCGGGTCCCAGCTGGTTTCCGCCCTCTGGCTAGGCGTCGAAGCTCCGCGCACCCCCAGTCGGACCGCCGACTGGTTAGAGGTGGCGATCGGCCGCTTCGAGGCTTGGAAGGGCTCCTCCGCTTGGGCAGGCGCCCGAAGGGCCTTGGAGTTCGTCAAGGCGTGGTATCCTTGGCTGAACCTAGCCCAGTTGGCCACGTTCCGGTAGGAGGCCAGGGAAGAGTTGGTGGCGGTGGGGCCTGCGCTCACTCGACGTGCGGCGGCGATCACCGAGTACATCGAGACCGGTGTCTTCCTCCCCGAGCTGGACGAGGAGGGTGCCGAGGTGCCGCCGGACTGGTTCGAGCTGAACCCGGATGACGGCGAGGACTCGGCGGAAGAAATCGCCTCCAGTGACGAAGGCGAGGACGAGGAAGATGAGGATGGTGAAGACGACGCACCGGAGGGCGGAGCGGACAGCCAGCCTCAGCTCGATCGGGCCTCGAGCAACGAGCCATGTGCGAGTGTACCAACTGCTGCTGATGGCGACCAAGCTGACACTCGCCAGACGGCCACACCACCAGCCGGTGCCGCCGACTCCACCAACCTGCCGGACCCGCCTGCTGCTCCTCTGGCCTAGGCTGCCAAATTTATCTTATCTTTTCCTGCTTTTGTGGTCTCTAGAACGAACTTGTTAAATTTGTGCAGTTCCACCCACTGGGGGTGTATTCAAACTTTGTTGAATGCTGGCCAAGGGCCACTTGCTATGTAATTTAATTTTCACACAAGTCGTGCTTTGCCAAGCTCTGACTTGTCTTGTTTTTTGTTCTTTTGGCTTTTTCCTTTGCCGCCTTCCCTTGGCTGCCACCTTGCCCGCCAGGCAGCCGCTCTTCGGTCTGTTGGCTGGGTAAGGTACTTGGCTATTTTGGGAAGGCAAGTACTTCGGCCGCTTAGAACGTAGCAAGTTAAGCGAGAAGCCGGCCGACCGGCTGCTCAGCAACCGGACGGCTAGGCGAGGAGCCGGCTTGGCCTATGTGAGTGCTTTCGTCCTTAGCCATTTTTCATGTGGGCACCATTTCCTGCCTTTGACTCTTGTCGGCCAAACAGTCGCTCTGTGAGCTGTGGCTTATAGCAAGAGAGGGCTTAGCTGCCGGCACACTACTTGTCCGACCGCAGGTAGCGCTGACATAGTACAAGGCGGCAAGCCCCCGGGCCGACTGGTCGGACCTGGTGCCGGGCGGAGGAATGAAATAACTCATTCACAGGCATGAAACTTATCATATAGATAAGAAAGGTAGCCCTCGAGTGCTCCTCGAGGGACCTGGTGTCTTTGCGCTAACTACAAAAGGTAGCGTGGTACATACTGCATTAACTGAAAAATCTTAGGAGGAGATTTGCATTCCAGGGGTGCTCTGTTTCCTTGCCAGAATCATCCCTCTTGCGCGCCCTGGGCTTCTGCGCGTCGATCAGGTAATAGGAGTCGTTGCCCAAGGCTTTGCTGATGATGAAGGGGCCTTCCCAAGGGGCCGAGAGCTTGTGCTGGCCGGCTGTTCGCTGGATCAGTCGGAGCACAAGGTCTCCCTCTTGGAAGGATCCTGGCTTGACCTTCCGACTGTGGTAGCGGTGCAGGCTCTGCTGGTAGATGGCGGACCGGCTGAGTGCTAATAGCCGGCCCTCTTCTAGCAGATCGACGCCGTCTTCACGTGCTTCCTTCGCTTCCGCCTCCGTGTACATGGTGATGCGAGGTGAGTCGAACTCGATGTCAGTTGGGATGATGGCCTCGGCCCCGTACACGAGGAAGAAGGGAGTGAAGCCGGTTGATTTGTTCGGGGTGGTGCGGAGGCTCCAGAGGACGGCCGGCAGCTCATCGATCTAGCAGCCGGCCGAGCGCTCCAGTGGCTCGACCAGTCGGGGCTTGATGCCGGATAAGATGAGGCCGTTTGCTCGCTCGACTTGGCCATTTGATTGCGGATGGGCAACGGACGCTAAGTCCAGTCGGATGCCCTGCGTCGCGCAGAAACGGGCCAAGGCGCCTTTGGCAAAGTTAGTGCCATTGTCGGTGATGATGTTGTGTGGTACACCGTACCGGACGGTGATATCTGTGATGAAGGTCACAGCAATCAGACCATTCAGTTTCTTAATTGGCTTTGCTTCAATCCACTTGGTGAATTTGTCTATGGCGACGAGCAGATGGGTCATGCCACCGCGTGCTGTCTTGAATGGGCCCACCATGTCCAGCCCCCAGACGGCAAAAGGCCAGGTAAGGGGGATGGTCTTGAGTGCAGAAGCCGGCAGATGTTTCTTGGAGCTGAATCTCTGGCACCCCTTGCATTTCTTGACCAGATCCTTGGCATCCTCCAAAGCAGTCGGCCAGAAGAAACCATGGCGAAAAGCTTTGGCGACAAGGGATCTGGAGGCCGCATGGTGGCCGCACTCGCCTTGGTGTATGTCTCTGAGGATTGCCGTGCCTTTCTCTGGTTCGACGCAGCGTTGGAAGACATTGGTCACGCTGCGCCTGACAAGCTCTCTGTTTACTATCGTGTACGCTCCTGCCCGGCGTTACACCTGCCGGGCCGAGATCTCATCAGCTGGCAGCTCTCCGCTCACCAGAAAGTTGAGGATGGGCTGCGCCCATGATGGTGCTTCGACTTCATCCACTGTCATTACGGCCACTGAAACTAGGGCGGTTGGGTTGGGAGGTGGCGGGGTTAAGTCAGCCGCGTCTTGCTGCATTGTTGAAGTCCCCGGGCCGACTGCTGCAGTCACCGGGCCGGGTTGTGGAGTCCCCGGGCCGGGTGCGACTGCTGCAGTCCCCGAGCCGCTTGGTGAAGTCCCCGGGACGGCTGCTGCAGCCCCCGGGCCCGGTTGCGAAGTCCCCCGGCCGGGCGCGACTGCTGCAGTCCCTGTGCCGCCTGCCGAAGTCCCCGGGCCGGCTGCCGCTGCCCCCGAGTCGGATCCGACTGCTTCAGGGGCAGCCGGCACGAAGATGGATTCTGATTCCGGGGAAGGCTTAATAGACGGCTTGCGGAGGCACTGAAGGGACACGCCAGCTGGTATGGCCTGCCAGGTGGAGCCAATATGGGCCAGGGCATCCGCTTGCTCGTTGTCGGCCCGTGGCATGTGAAGGAACTCGCACCCGTCAAAATATCCGCTAATCTGCTGGACGAGGGAGCGGTAGCTCGCCTTGTTTGCATCCTTGGCGTCCTAGTCGCCAGACGACTGTTGGACCACCAAGTCCGAGTCGCTGTAGCACAGAATCCGGCGGATGCCAATCTCCTTGGCTAGCCGGAGTCCGTATACTAGTGCCTCGTACTCGGCCACGTTGTTGGAGGCGGCAAAATGGATTTGCAATGTGTATCTGAGCTTGTCGCCTTTGGGAGAGGTGAGGACGATGCCGGCTCCTAAACCGGTGCGCATCTTCGAGCCATCGAAGTGCATCCGCCAATGAGTGGAGTCTGGGGCTGGCGGCAGGTACTGGGTCTCGGCCCAGTCGACGAGGAAGTCGGCCAGTGCTTGGGTCTTGATGGCGGTGCGAGGCTGGTAGAAGATGGTGTACGGGGCCAGCTCGATGGCCCACTTGGCCACCCGGCCCGACGGGTCTCTGCTGCCTATGATCTCCGCAAGCGGGGCGGTGCAGACAACCGTGATGGGGTGCTCTTGAAAGTATGGCTTGAGCTTCTTGGCGGCAAGTGCACGCCGTAGCACATCTTTTGGTAGTGGGGGTAGTTCTGCTTGGAGGCTGACAGCACCTCACTCAAGTAGTACACGGGCCTCTGGACCGGCTGTGCCTTGTTGTCTTCTTGGCGCTCTACCACCATGACTGTGCTGACCACCCGGCTGGTGGCGGCGATGTAAAGAAGCATGGGCTCCTTGGCAGCCGGAGCAGCCAAAATGGGCGGCGTGGTCAACATCTTCTTGAGCTAGAGGAAAGCCTCGTCCACCTTGTTGTTCCACTCGAAATGAGTGGTTTTCTTCATCAACTGGTATAGGGGAAGAGCCTTCTCGCCTAGCCGACTGATGAAGTGGCTGATGGATGCCAAGCAGCCGGTGAACTTCTGAATGTCTCGCAGTCGGGTGGGCCTCTCCATCCTCTCGACGGCCTTGATCTTGATAGGGTTGCACTCTATGCCACGCTCTGAGACAAGGAAACCGAGGAGCTGGCCGGCTGGTACTCCAAAGACACACTTCTCTGGGTTGAGCTTGATTTGAAAACGGCGCAGATTATCAAAGGTTTCCTTGAGATCTTCCAGGAGGGTACCACGCTTCTCCGTCTTCACCACAATATCGTCTACATAGACATGGGTATTTCTGCCGAGTTGCTTGAGGAGGCACTTCTGCATGCAACGCTGGAACGTGGCACCGACATTTCTCAAGCCGAATGTCATGGTCAAGTAGCAGAAGGCTCCGAATGGTGTGATGAAGGCGGTTTTCAGGCGGTCGGCCGGGCTCAGCTTGATCTGGTGGTACCCTGAGAAGGCATCCAAAAAACTCAGCAGCTCGCATCCGACTGTGGAGTCTATCACTTGGTCAATCCGAGGCAAGGCAAACGGATCTTTGGGGCAGGCTTTGTTGAGGCTGGTATAGTCAATACACATGCGCCATTTGTTGTTCTTCTTCAGTACAAGGACTGGGTTGGCAAGCCACTCTGGAAAGAACACTTCCATAATGAAGCCGGCTGCTAGAAGCCGGGCTATCTCTTCACCAACAATTCTTCTCTTCTCCTCCGACAGGCGGCGGAGGGGTTGCTTGACTGGTTTTGCATCTGCTCGGACATGTAGCTTGTGCTCGACGAAATCCGTGGGAACACCCGGCATGTCCTTTGGAGACCATGCGAAGATGTCGCGATTCTCACGGAGGAAATCAACGAGCTCGCTTTCCTATTTGCTGTCAAGTTGAGCTCCTATGACAGCGAACTTCTCCGGGTGCTCTGGGTCCAAGGGTATCTTCTTGGTTTCTTTGGCCGGCTGGAAAGAGCCCTGAGCTTCTGACTCCTTGGGATCTGGCGACAGGTCCGGCTGCTTGCCGGCCATGGCCACAACCCGATCGAGGAGCCGCTTCTCTGCAGCAATCACAAGGGACTCGGCCAGCCAACTGCTGGCTGCAGCACACTCGGCAGACTTCTGGTAGTTGCCGGCTACAGTGATAATGCCCTTGGTACCCGGCATCTTCATCTTGAGGTAGGCATAGTGGGGAACCGCCATGAACTTGGCCAGGGCAGGCCGGCCAAGCAACGCGTGGTAGGGGCTCTCAAGGTCAACCATCTCGAACCAGATTGGCTCTCGGCGGAAGTGATTCTTGTCTCCGAAGAGGACGTCTATCTTGATCTTGCCGATTGGTGAGCAGGAAAGGCCAGGCACGATGCCATGGAAGACAGTCCGGCTGGGCTGGAGCTGTTTCTCTTTGATGCACAACTTCTCCATGGTGTCGCAGTAGAGGATGTTGATGCTGCTGCCGCCGTCTATCAGAATCCGGGAGAAACGAGCAGCTCGCCTCTCTGTTGCAAAGGTGGCATCCAACACCAGGGCATAGGAACCCGAAGAAGGCATCACCTCCGGGTGGTCAGCTCGGCTCCAGCTGATCAGCTTCTCGGACCAGTGCATGAACTCTGGGCCTTCAGAGGCGACAGCATTCACCTCCCGTTGCTGCTGGCGCCAGCTGTGCCTGTCGTCAGCCACGCTGGTGAAGACGATGTAAGCTCCGTGCTCTTCGGGAAACTCATCTTGGATCGCGCCGACTGGCCGAACTGCCGGCTGCTGGGGAGGTGGAGGCGGCGCGCCAGCAGGCGGGGGAGGCAGTCCTTCGCCCTTGGCAATGCAGGCGAGCCAGTGGCACTTCCGGGTGGTGTGGTTGGATGGCTTCGCACCGCTGTGGAACTTGCAGGGAGCGTCAAGGGTCTGCTCAAACGAGAAGGCGGGCAACCAAGCAGGCTTGCCGCCCTTTTGGCGCTTGGGGCCGGGTTGCTCTTCTGGCTGCTGGTCTTCGACTGTCGCCACCTGCTGGCTGTTGGTAGCCGGCTCCTGGGCCTTGCGCTTGTTGTCGTTTGACTGTTGGCGCCGACTGGAATCACCAGCCGGCGTCTGAGGGGCCGGAGGGAGCATCTTTCCTGACGCGTCCACTCGGAGCTCCGACTTCATGGAGGAGTCGGCAGTGGCGTTCTTGTCCGCTATGATTAGCAGCTCGTTGAGGGTGGCCGGCTTGTCGCAGAGGAGTAGGTGCTTGAGTAGGGTGCCCTCTCGGCACCCGGCAGTGAAGTATTCTATGGCTTGCACCTCATGCACCCCTTTGCAGGAGTTGCGCGGTTCAGCCCACCGTGTCAAGTAGTCGTGGGTAGACTCAGTCGGGCCTTGGACGCACAAAGAGAGCTGGCGAGGTTTGGGCGGCCGCTTGTAGGTGCTGGTGAAGTTGCGGATGAAAACTTCGGTGAAGTCTAGCCAGCTGTTGACGCTGTAGGGCTTGAGACTGTTCAACCATGTCCGGGCCGTGCCCTGGAGCATGAGCGGAACGTACTTTACGGCAACGCGCTTGTTGCCGTTCGCTATGCTGACGGCCGTGGAGTAGTCCACCAACCAGTCTTCCGACTTCACAGAGTCGTTGTACTTGGGGGTGTCCCGAGGTAGCGAGAACCCTTTGGGGAAGGGCTCGTCACGAATGCGGGGGCCGAAACAAGGCGGGCCGATCGCATCTTCTTCTTCTAACGCCAGGGATCGAGCCAAGCGGTCGATCCGGTGGCGGGTGTCGTTCTCTCCGACTCCTTCACGAGGGCCCAGCCGGCCTCCGAGAGTCGGATGCTCAACAGGCGGCGGGGAGGTGCGCCTCTCCCTGCGCGGGGGAGGTGGACGACCGTCCCGCCGTTCCACTGCTCGTGGGCGGCCGTCTTGGTCGCGCTCGATGGAGATGCGGGTGCGGCTGCGGCTAACAACCGGTTCTTGGTCTCCTCGGTCGCGGGCGCCGCCCGTCGGCGTCCGGGAGGTCGCGCCATGCTCTCGGCGAGGGGGAAGGTTCCCGGCCTGTAAGCCGGGTTCCACCACGCGGCGGCCAGCTTCTTGCTACACGGCGGCCGCCGCGTCGATGAGCTGCTGGACGCGCTCCGTCATGCAGAGACGCTCGTCGCCCTCCAGGCGATCCAGCTCGTCCGCCGCCGCCTGGGCGGTGCGTAAGTTCTCCATTGGCGTAGCATAGACTGGGCAGTCGGCCCCTAACATGCTGGCGATGGCCGCGCCGCGCTGCCGGACCATGCCCGCGCAGCTGGGTTCGCCAGCAGCCGATGTGCCGCAGACGGCACAGTCGATCTCGCGGTGGTAGGCCTCAGTGAGGCGTCTCATGGCCGCCAACTTGTTGGCGCTGTCGAGGAGTGCGATACGGCACGCTTCCAACGTTTCGCCGTTCGCACCAGGCATTACGGGTGCGGACAGGTCCCGCATTGCCGCCTGCAACGGGTCCCGGCCGGCCTGGTCGGATGCTCCGTCGTGGCCGATGACCAGCACCCCAGTGACGGTGCTGGTGCTGGCACTGCTGTCTGCAGCAGGGAGCGGGTCATCGAAGATCACCACGTCACCAGTGAAGGCATCAGAAAGCGCGACGTCGGCGTCGATGACTATGTTGACGGACGGGTTGGTGGAGCCAACGGACTCCAGGTCGGTGACCAGCTCGTTTGCGATGTGAAGCTTGCCGAGGGAGTCGACGAGGCAGCTCTCGGGGCTGGGCGCGCCTGCGACGAGTGCGGGCTCATCGGCGAGGCGGGTCCCGCCGATGAGATCAGCGAAGCTGCTTGCGGCGCAAGCAACTTCCATGCCGCGCAGCGTGTTAGCACAAATGCCGTCAGGCGTGCCGGGCTGGCTGCGCTCGCCAGGAAGGAAGAGGGTTCCCGTCCAGAACATGTTTCCGGACGACGGTGCACCTAGCCCCATGGTGGGCACCAAGTGTCGGGGATATCGTGCGACATATGCCAGGGGGTGGCTTATCATGGATGGGGACAAAAGTACGTCGCCCAGCTCTAGAAGCGGGAGTGAGCGAGACTGCGTACGCCTGCGAATCTTACCCAGGTTCGGGGCTCTCCTAGGAGATAACACCCCTAGTCCTGCTTTGCGGGGTCTCCACATGATCACTATCTCAACAAGTAGCTACAAGCTTGTTCCTTGAGCTGTTCTGCAAGAGGAGGAAGGAGGGCAAGGCTAGCTCTACCCCACTCTCTATGTGTGTGTGTGTTGAAGAAGGCTCTCTTCTCTCTATCAAGGTCCCAACCCCTTGCATGGGGTGACCTCGGGGGTTTATATAGGCCTACCCCCCAGGGATACAATGGTAATCCGGCCGGGCGTAGGACCCGGCCGTCAGTGCCTCTGGTCGCCGGCCTCTCCGCCGACTGCAGGGGCCCGCCGCCTGGTGGGTCCCCTTGGCTGTCTTGTACTCGGCCGACAAGCCGGGCCCGCCGCTTGTGGGTCCTGTCGGCTGTGTAGCACTGTAGCCATGCCACTGATGATGCATGCCTGGTCGGGGAGAGCGTGGCTACAGTCCTGCCGCCTGGCGGGCGTTTAACTGTAGCCACTCCCCGTCACTTCTGGTTAATGGCGCACAAACTTCAAGGAAAGGAGAGGGCCGCCTGCTAGGAGCTGGCCTCCCCCTGAGCCGAATGGTCAGGGCTTGCCGCCTTCTGGCCTCTTCACGGACAGGTAGGGCCCGCCGCCTGTGGGCCGTACCAACAGCCCGTTGTGGGAGTATGGCTTCCTCTGCCATGGGTGATGTCATGAGTAGCATGTCAACTGTGCCGCGCCGGTCGTGGGATGTCCGCTTGGTGCGCTGCACTGTGGCCACGCTCTCCCCTGGATTCGGGGGTGGCAGGCTTGTACTGTAGCCACGCCCTGTCTCGTCGTGTTTATTTGGGTGCTAACTTTGAGGGTGCGAGGGGCCGCCTACTAGGATCTGGCTTCCCAGGAAGCCGCCTGCTAGGAGTCGGCCCACTTCATGGCCGTCTTCTGGATTCCGCCGCCTCCTGGCAACCGGCCGCTTGGACTAGCCGGCCCCAAGAAGGCGGTCCGTTGTCTTTGGTGTCGAGGGGCGCAGCCTGCCCCGATGTCTTGAAATACCCAGGGGAGCTGATGAGGCTACCCGTGGTCATTTACTCCGACACTCCCCACATGATTCTCAAGAAACAGCAAGGCTAAATGAAGATAGTCAACGTAGCTCTCTAGTTGATGACCGCAATTCCCCTACACCACCATCGCAGGTGCTTGCTCTTACTTGGCAATGTGATATGTGGTTGCATGTTGCATGTGGTGTCTACCTTATAATGCTTCTAATTAGGGTAAATTGCATCTGCTTAGTTAACACATTATACCTGTGAATATGACATGCCTTCCTGTTTTTGGTACATATTACGTCTTTCTATTAACCATGTTCTTACATCAAACTACTTTTCTTGTGTATCCCTCATCAATCACTTCTAACGAGACACCTTCAAATTGAATGTGTAATATTGGTTGCATCTTGCATATCATTTCAAACATGTATTGCCTCTAATTTGTTGAAATGCCACTTGTAATGAGACACTTCTAACTAGGTAGAGTGATTTTGGTTGGATCTTTCATATGGTGTCAAGCTTGCATTGCTTCCAATTTGTTGAAATGCCTTCTGCTTAGCGTTTTTCGTACATATTCAATCCTCCTACAATGTGGTTGTCTTACATAAAAGTTGTGTTCGTCAGTATCATGCATCAACGAATTTGGAAGAGCGAATTTCATTCCTTTTTCTTGTGTGTTTACTTGACAAGGCAAAATCTAAAAGGACGAACGCATGAAATGATGGTGGTCCTCTGGAGCAACCGAAACAGATGATCTTTGCAGATTCTCCTGCTACTCCTACTGCAGTGCAAGTTCCAAATCTCATCTCCCCTACTCCACAACCCCAGATGCTTGCTCTAACATGGCAGTGTGATATCTGGTTGCATGTTGCATATGGTGCCTAGCTTGTATTGCTCCTAATTTGTTAAATTGCATCTCCTTAGCTTACACATTATACATGTGAATATGACACGCCTTCCTATTTTTGGTACATACTACATCTGCCTATCACACCATGTTCTTACATCAAACTACTGTTCTTGTGTATCCTGCATCTATCACTTATGATGAGACAGTCACGCCCATGGGTTAGTATGAGACGCGCTACTCTTATAGAGAGTGCAGTTTCATCCTCCCCACATGATTCTCAAGAAACAACAAGTCTAAATGAAGATATTGAACGTAGCTCTGTACTTGAAGACCGCATTTCCCCTACACCACCATCGCAGGTGCTTGCTCTAACTTTGCAGTGTGATATGTGGTTGCATGTTGCATACGGTGTCTAGCTTGTAATGCTTCTAATTAGGGTAAATTGCATCTTCTTAGTTTACACACTATACCTGTGAATATGACATGCCTTCCTATTTTTGGTACATACTACATCTATCTGTTAACCGTGTTCTTACATGAAACTACCTCTCTTCTGTATCCTGCATCAATCACTTATGATGAGACACCTTTATTTGTTGCATATTGCATATTATTTCTAGCCTGTTGCCATGTATTGCTTCTAATTTGGTCAAATACATTTATGGGGCCACCCTTTTAATTTGGTAGAGTGATATTGGTTTCATCTTTCATATGGTTTCTAGCTTGCATTGCTTCTAACTAGTTCAAACACCTTGTGCTTAGTTTACACTTTACACATCATACATGTCAATATGTCTTGCCGTCCTGTTTTTCATACATATTCCATCCTCCTATCATGCGGCTGCCTTACATGAAAGTAGTGTTCGTCAGTATCATGCATCAATGAGTTCTGAAGAGCAAATTTTATTCCTTTTTCTTGTGGGTTTGACTTGACAAGGCAAAATCAAAAAAGAGGAAGGAAAAGAGTAAGGAAGGCGATGATGGTGGTCCTCTGCAGCAACGTAAATGGAGCATCTCTACGGATTCTCCTCGTACTGCTAGTGCATTACAAGTTCCAAGTCTCCGCTCCCCTACTCCACCATCCCAGGTGCTTGCTCTAACTTGGCAGTGTGATATCTGGTTGCATGTTGCATATGGTGTTTAGCTTGTATTACTTCTAATTAGTGTAAACTGCATCTGCTTAGCTTACACATGATACGTGTGAATATGATACACCTTCCTGTTTTTGGTACATACTATATCTGTCTATCACACCATGTTCTTACATGAAACTACTCTTCTTGTGTATCCTGCATCAGTCACTTATGATGGGACACCTTTAAGTTGGCAGTGTGATATTGGTTTGCGTCTTGAATATGATTTCTAGCATGTAGTGCTTCTAATTTGATGAACGCCACCTATGACGAGACAGTTTTAACTTGGCAGAGTGATATTGATTGCACCTTCCATATGGTGTCTAGCTTACAGTGCTTCTAATTTGTTGAAGTGCGTTCTACTTAGTTACCACATCATAGGTGTGAATATGTCAAGCCATCTAGTTTTTCGTATATAGTCCATCCTCGTATCATGACTTTGCCTTTCATCAGAGTAGTATTCATCAGTATCATGCATGAATGAGTTCTGAAGAGCGAATTTTATTCCTTTTTCTTGTCGGTTTGACCTCACAATGCAAAATCAATAAAGTGGAAGGAAATTGGTAAGGCATTGGATGATGGTGGTCCTTTCGAGCAACTGAAATGGAGGGTCTCTACAGATTCTACTCCGCCAACCTCCCAACAAGATTCGCAAGACAACGCAAGGCTAGACAGTCAACGTAGCTGTGTAGATGATGAGCACATCTCCCCTACTCCACCATCACAGGTGTTTGCTCTAACTTGGCACTATTATATGTGGTTGCATGTTGCGTATGATGTCTAGCTTGTATTGCTTCTAACTTTGTTGAATTGCATCTGCTTACTTTACACATCATGCCTGTGAATATGACACGTGTTCCTGTTTCTAGAACATACTATATCTGATCACACCATGTTCTTACATCAGACTATTGTTCTTGCATATCCCGCATCAGTCACTTATGATGAGGCACCTTTAAGTCGCCACTATGATATTGGCTGTGTCTTGCATATGATTTCTAGCATGTACTGCTTCTAATTTGTTGAAATGCAAGACAGTTTGAACTTGGTAGAGTGCTATTGGTTGCATCTTTCATATGGTGTCTAGCTTGCAGTGCTTCTAATTTGTTGAAATGCCTTCTGCTTAGTAACCACATCATAGGTGTGAATATGTCACGCCGTCCTGTTTTTCATACATATTCCATCCTCGTATCATGTGTTTGCCTTTCATCCGAGTAGTGTTCGTCAGTATCATGCATGAATGAGTTCTGAAGAGCGAATTTTATTCCTTTTTCTTATCGGTTTGACTTCACAATGCAAAATCAATACAACTGAAGGAAATTAGTAAGGCAGTGGATGATGGTGGTCCTTCGGAGCAACTCAAACAGAGGGTCTCTATAGATTCTACTCCGCCATCCTCCCAACAAGATTCGTAAGACAATACAAGGCTGGACAGTCAACGTAGCTGTGTAGATGATGAGCACATCTCCCCTACTCCACCATCACAGGTGCTTGCTCTAACTTGGAACTGTTATATGTGGTTGCGTGTTCCGTATGATGTCTTGTTTGTATTGCTTCTAATTTTGTTGAATTGCATCTGCGTAGCTTACAACTTATACCTGCAACAATCACTTACCCATAAGAAACATTTAACTTGGGAGTGTGATGTAGGTTGCATCTTGCATTGTCTTCTAGCTTGTACTGCTTCTAGTTTCTTGAAATGGCACTTACGACGAGACACTTTTTACCTGATTGCATCTTTCATATGGTGTCTAGCTTGCATTACTTCTATTTTCTTGAAAATCCTTCTACTTAGTTTACACATCGTAGCTGTGAATATGTCACGCCGTCCTGTTTTTCTTACATATTCCATCCTCATATGGTTGTCTTACATCAAAGTATTGCTTGTATGTATCATGCATCAATGAGTTCTGAAGAGCGATTTTATTCTTTTGTGTTGTGGGTACGGCTTGACATGGCAAAGTCAAAAAAGAGCAAGAAAAAGAATATAGTAGGGAATGGTGTTACTCGTCGGGTGCAACGGAAAAGGATCTGCCCTCGAGATTCTCCTGGTACTTATAGTGCAGTAGAAGGTCCAAGTCCACCGGCTAAATATACAAACACAGTATCACCTGCTCTACCAGCTGCAGCATCCGCTTCAACTGTACTAGCATCTCAACGAGTTACTCGTTCGTTTGCCCCGCAACTGGCCAGTTCCCAAGCTGCCTTCACACCTAACACTACTTCCGAAGCACTGCTGACACAACAGGACTTGGCAAGATCAGATGAACCTCATGAGCATCAACACCAAGACGGTACCTGACCGAGTCAAGTTGCAGTTGCATGCTACTTTATATGTACTCTCACAGTTTGATGTGCACTAACACCTTCCATATTCGTTGTTGAACTAGCACCACAGCGCAAGCGGCAACAGACATCAGGGATAATGCTTGACAGATTAACAAAATCTAAAGGAGGAAGAATGGAGATCCATTTTCAGGCAGGTTTAAAAAGGCCACGTGATGCTACAGAGTCAGCCAGGTTAGTATCAGAGGCAGCCGTTGTCGTTAGGTGTCATGCACGTATCCTCCCAACGTGGATCCAGTACAGGAATGAGAAAGACGATACCCAGTTTATCACCTTCCTTGACCATTTATCCGTAAGTAATGTTATTCATCGCAATTTGTAATATTGTCTTTGTCAGTGCAACAAACCCTGGGTCTATTGCCCAGACCATGCACAGGCCCAAGATCAAGATTGCAACATCCAAGACAAGGCCAAGATGAAGAGATAGGCTCTTTGAGGAATCAAAGGGCGGATTGAGAAGACCAAGACAAGCCAAGGCGCAAGACACCGCTAAGGGAAAACCTTCCTTTGCCGGCCAGGAGAGCCTGGCGAGGACAAGGTTGCCCCGGAAGCAAGCCTCAAGACCGCCCCGGCAGGCTTGCCGGGTCCTACTAAGGCAAAATACCCCGCCAAGGCTTCACCGCCCCACCTCACAGCGACGCAAGCCATCGATCGGTGCGGTGTCAAGCCCCAAGATGACTAAGTTGCTGCCTTTTGCCACATGGCAGCCATTTCCTACAGGAATCACCTCCAAATGGCACCCGTCTAGCAATGTGTCATGTAGACAGGAGAGAAGGTGGCCAAACAGCCCGGCAAGGCGTGCCGGGCAGGCCATGATGTGACACTAAGCGGCGCATTTAATGCGTAGTGCTCTATCTGCAGAGTAGATATGATAGCACTGTTCGCTATCTAATCAGTACACAATGACTGATTTGCCACTGTGGTGACCCCTTGATCTATAAAAGGAGGCCCATGGCAACCATAGAAAGGATTCGGACCCTTGTACACTCATACGTGCGCGTAGCTCCTCTTGCCCCGAGGCAACCCTGCCGGGCAAGAGCGCTGCGCTTCCACCACCATCCACCATCAATCCACCGAAGTAGGAGTAGGGTTTTATGCCTCACGGCGGCCCGAACCTGGGTAAAACAGCCCATGTGATCTCTGTCGTGCTGTGCTGCGCTCCTCCGCTCCTCCGCTCTTTGTGCAACGTGCTCAGTCCCCCTACCGAACCAAAAGGGGCTTGTATCCCCATAGGTGGCCATGGTTTCCCACGACATCTTTGGCGCACCAGGTAGGGGGAAGTGCTTGCGCGAACCCGAGAAGTGTACGTAGCGCATCATCTTCACCGCCATCTTCTTCATCAACGGATCCATCGTCCATGGCGCCCAAGAAGAAGCCCGGCGCCGCAGCTCATCCATCCACCTCGAAGGCCCCGCCGCACACGACCACCGACGCTTCGGGGGCTACGGGGATGCCTGGGGGTGTGGACGCCGCGGGGGACGTGGTCGGCGCAGGCGGCATCGTTACCACGTCCCCTGCGGCCGAAGCAGGAGCAGGAGGCCCCGGAGAAGGATAGCACCAACTACATCCCAGCGACCACGCCCCACAAGGTACGGGAGAAGAGATCATTCCATCTGCACCTCCCCGTCCGACCGAGGGGCACAGCCGCAGCGGGGGTACTCGCTCTGGGGGGAATCACAACTCCCCGACCGCTCCCGCCGCGGGAGCAGCCGTAGAACATGCGCCACCCCCAGAAAGAGCCGACCCAGCCGCTACGCTAAACGGAGCCACTGGCCCTCAAGCGCCTCCACCTCGTCACCACGCCATCCAGGCGGCTGGCTCACGATGACGAGGGCATGGCACGACCGCTACCGGCACCGTCAGGAGCCGGGCGATGTTACGGTCTTCATCGACATCCATGCCAAGCACCGCTTTGGAGGCCATGGCGCGGGCTCAGCTGCTATTGAAATTTCTGCCGACAGCCGATCAGATGGGTGAGTGGAGAGCCGCCATTCAGAGTCTGATTGGCTTCGCCGAGGCGGGAGGATCGCAGCGAGCTAGCCCGCCATGGTCTCCCCAGGGAGCGACAACGGCCCACGCTGCTGGCCGTGCGGATGGGGCCACTCCTACGGTGCAATCCCCTCTGCGGCAGCCGGCGTGGGAGCCGCGCAACCAAGAACCCGACGACGTCTCGATGGCTTCATCCGACCCTCGAGCACGTCAAGGCCAACGGCGAGTCCTGGAGGACAGACAGAGGGAAGGCGCGCGTGTCACCACCGAGCGACACCGCGATGCCCACCGCCAGTCTGATAGGCGCGATGGCCCCGACGTCGACGAGCCCGCACTCGCTGAAGGCGGGTACCTGCCTTTCGAGGCTGGGTGCCCTGCCTTCACTCGCGAGCTGCGGCAAGTCCGTTGGCCGTCCACTCACACGTTCAAGCCAGAGATACCAGAGAAGTATGACGGGAGATTGAATCCGGCAGAGTTCTTGAGCATCTACACCATCGCTGTTCAAGCTGCCGGGGGAAGAGATGAGAAGGTATTCACCAACTACTTCCCTTTGGCACTCAAGCCAAATGTGAGGTCGTGGCTGATGCACCTGCCGGAGAACTCCATTTTGACCTGGGCTGACCTGTGCCATGAGTTCGTTGACGCCTTCACAGGTGGCCGTCAAGAACTAGGGCGGCCCAGCGACTTCCAGCTTCTCCCGCAGAAGGAAGGCGAGAGCCTACGGAAATACATGCAGAGATTCAGCCGAGTCCACAGGAATATTCCAGACATCCACCCGGCAGCTGTGATAGCTGCGTTCCAGTCCAATGTGCACAATCGTCGGATACGTTCCAAGATGAACGTTCGATTGCCCAAGACTGTGAAGGAACTTTACACTCTGATGGATAAGTGTGCTCGAATAGAGGAGGGGAGGAAGCTCCCCGGAGAAGAGGATGGCGTTGACATCGATTCAGAGGATGATGACGAGGCCACCAGTCAAAAGAAGAAGAACAAGAAGCGCAACAAAAGGCGCAAGGATAAAGCAGTGATGAACGTTGAGGGGTCGGGCACGCCTAGTACCAGATAGAAAGCCAAGTCTGAGATACCTGGCAAGGAAGTGGCCACGTGCACTGATTGCCGGGAAGCCGCGGCTGCCGAGAAGGGCCCGTATTGCAAGATCCATCGGACCAAGGGCCACGATCTCCCAGAGTGTCATCAGGTTGAGCAGCTTGTCAAGAAGAAGAGGGCTGAATATGAGAAGCGAGACAAAGAGAAAGGTCAGAATGGCACTGGCGGAAAGGGCCAGGGTGGCGGAGCAAGCCGCCCTGGCAAGGCTCCTCAGAATCAAGGGAAACCCGCCAGAGGCCGTGAGAAGGAGGATTGCAACGATGAGAGTGATGGAGGAGATGAAGAGGAAACTAGCGAGCAGGAATTCCAGAAAGCCACTGACTCCCTGTGCATTGACGGGGGTGCATCTTTGCACTCCTCCCACCGCCAACTTAAATAGTGGGCGCGTGAAGTCAATGCCGTGGAGCCAGCGGTAGACTCTCGAAGGCCGCTCAAGTGGTCCCGCACGCCCATCATCTTCGACTAAGAGGACCACCCTGACCGCACCACCGCGGTATGGTAATTGCCGTTGTTGGTGTCACCAACAATCCGCAACCTCAAAGTCACAAAGATGTTGGTTGACGGTGGGGCCGGGTTGAATCTGATTTCTTCAAAGGTAATCAGCAAACTCCAGATAGCAAAAGAAGAGCTCAAAGTTACCGTTATGTTTCAAGGAATCAACCCCGGCAAGAGTCGTCCTAAAGGGAAAATCACGTTGCCGGTGACATTTGGGGGAGAGTTGAATTACCGGACTGAGAAGATCGTGTTTGATGTGGTTGACCTCCCCCTGCCATACAATGGAATCCTTGGTCGCCCAGCTCTGGCCAAGTTCATGGCGGCATCCCACTATGCCTACAATACCTTGAAGATGCCAGGGCCGATGGGCGTCATTTCCATTCCATCAGACGAGAAGGACGCAATTATTTGCGTAGACAAGATGTACCGGGAGGCAGTCACGGCAGAGGCCACTGAAGCTGCAATCCCCGCCAAGGAAAGTAATGGAAAGAAGAAGGCTAACAGGGACGCCGACAAGGAATCCGGGAAGCATACCTCTCCGGGGTATGTTGCGCCTGTTGATGACTAGCCGGAGAGTTCCAATAGCAAGAGATCCAAGGCTTCTGCACCCGCTGTGAAAAAGGTCCCGGCAGGGCTGGCTGGCGCTGATGGTACTTTCACTATCAGCGCCAACCTCGATGACAAATAGGAAAGGGCGCTCATTGCCTTCCTGCGGGAGAATGTCGATGTGTTTGCCTGGCAACCATCTGACATCCCCGGTGTCCCCAGGGAGGTAATCGAGCACCACCTTGCTGTCTGCCCACATGCCCGGCCCATCAAGCAGAAGGTCTGAAAGCAAGCTTTGGAGCGGCAATAGTTTATTGCCAAGGAGATCAAGAAACTTGAGGCAGCTGGTCTGGTTAGAGGAGTGTTGCATCCAACATGGTTAGCAAATCCTGTGGTGGTACGCAAAGCTAATGGGAAGTGGAGGCTGTGCATAGATTTTACAGATCAGAACAAGGCATGCTCGAAGGACCCATTTCCCTTGCCGCGCATCGACCAGATTGTGGATTCCACCTCCAGGTGTGACCTGCTTTCCTTCCAGGATGCCTACTCTGGATATCATCAGATCTTTATGTCCAAGGAAGACGAAGAGAAGACCGCGTTCATCACCCCATGTAGCACATACTGCTTCATGCGGATGCCTTTTGGGTTGAAGAGCGCCGGGTCCACTTTCGCAAGAGCAGTCCAGATTGGTTTTGAGTCACAGTTGCACAGAAACGTTGAGGCTTACATGGATGATATTGTGGTCAAGACCAAGGACAGATCAACCCTCATTCAAGATTTAGAAGAGACGTTTGCTAATCTGTGCAAGGTTAACTTGAAGCTAAACCTGGAGAAGTGTGTGTTTGGTGTTCCTTCCGGCAAGCTACTTGGCTTCTTTGTGTCCCACCGGGGGATAGAGGCCAACCCCGACAAGATCAAGGCTATCAAGCAGATTCAGGCACCCAAGACAGTCAAGGACGTGAGGCGTTTGACTGGATGTGTTGCCACGCTTAGCAGGTTCATTTCCAAGTCTGCCAAGCGTGCCTTGTCGTTCTTCAAGATTTTGAAAAAGGCAAGGCCCATGGAGTGGACGCCAGAGGCAGATGCTGCACTACAAGATTTGAAGGCCTATCTTTCCTCTGTGCCCACTTTGGTTGCCCCAAAACCTCAAGAGCCGTTGCTGCTATACTTGGCGGCAACTAATCAAGTGGTTAGCGTAGCACTGGTGGCGCAGAGGGGAGTGGATGGAGCAACAGATGTAGCTGGTGTCCCTTCTGGGGAGAAAAGTGAACACACCCCCACAAGGTCAGATGCAGATCAAGATGGAGAAGAGCAAAGCAGCGGAAGCAGTTCTCTGGTCATGGCAAAGAAGAAAGTGGTGCAGCGCCCAGTATACTTCATCAGCTCCCTATTGCAGGGGGCTAGATCCAGGTACTCTGGCGTGCAAAAATTGATTTTTGTCCTTGTCATGGTCTCAAGGAAACTGCGCCACTACTTCCAAGCCCATAAGATCACAGTTGTCACCCGTTTCCCTTTGCAACAGATACTCCGGAACCCTGAGGCTACCGGTAGGATAGTGGAGTGGGCTTTGGAGTTATCCAGCTTTGGTTTGAAGTTTGAGAGCACATCAACCATTCAGAGCAGAGCATTGGCAGAGTTTATTGCAGAATGGACGCCAACTCCTGACGAAGAGGTATTGGAGACAGTTATCCCCGGCAAGGAAGTGCCCCAAGAATGGATCATGTATTTCGATGGTGCCTTCTCCCTACAAGGTGCAGGGTCTGGCATGCTTCTCGTTGCTCCCACCGGAGAGCATCTGAAGTACGCCGTCCAGATGTATTTTTCTCGGGAGGAGGCTACCAATAATACAGCAGAGTATGAAGGGCTCCTTGCCGGGCTCAGAGTTGCAACAGAACTGGGGATCAAGAAGCTGATCATCCGCGGAGACTCACAACTTGTGGTGAGACAAGTCAACAAGGATTACCAAAGTCCATTGATGGAAGCATACGTTGAGGAAGTGAGAAAGTTGGAGGAGCGCTTTGACGGATTACAAACAAAGCACGTACCCCGTGTGGAAAACAGCATCGCTGATCATCTGTCGAAGTGCGCTGCGCAAAAGCTCCCTGTAGAACCAGGAACTTTTGTTCTCCATCTGACTCAGCCCTCCGTATCCCCAGCAACAATGGCCAGAAAGAGGAGGAAACCGGACTCCGGCAAGCCTCTCCCAGTAGAACCTTTCGAGGATCCCGGCAGAAAGCTTGTCGGGCACAACTCCCCTTCGGTCGCTGAGCTGCATCCTCCCGCCCGGCAACCGGTCCCCGCGGTCAAGGATTGCACTCTCACGAATGAGGAGGTGCCGTTAGTCCTCGTTGCTGAGCCACAGGCTCCGCCTTGGGCACGGCACATAGTCCATTGCTCCAAACTAGAGAACTTCCCGAAGAGCAAGAAGAAGCTGAAAGAGTAGCCCGGAGGGCCAGTACGTATCAGTTCGGTGACGACACGCTATACAGCAGGAGGCCCAACGGTGTGAAATTGAAGTGCATTTGGCGGGAAGGAGGAAAGGAACTGCTGGCAGAGATACACAAGGGTATGTGCGGCTCCCACATTGGATCAAGGGCGTTGGTTGGGAAAGCTTTCCGGCAAGGATTCTACTAGCCCACGGCCCTCCAAGATGCGGTCGAGCTTGTCACCAAGTGTGAAGCCTGCCAGTTCCATTCCAAGAATATCCACCTGCCTGCCCAAGCTCTTCAGACAATCCCTTTGTCATGGCCATTTTTGGTCTGGGGGCTCGATATCCTCGGGCCTTTCCCCCGTGCTGCCGGGGGCTTTGAATTCTTGTTCGTTGCAATCAACAAGTTTACAAAGTGGCCTAAAGTAGAGCCCGTGAGAAAGGTGACTGCTCAGTCAGCTATCAAGTTCTTGAAAGGATTGGTGTGCCGCTTTGGAGTTCCTGCATGGATCATCACTGACAACAGCACCCAGTTCACGAGTCGCGCCTTCATGCAATATGTTCATGCCCTCGGAAGAAAAATCTCGTTCGCCTCTGTGGCCCATCCAAGGAGCAACGGGCAAACTGAGAGGGCAAACGCTGAAGTGTTGCGAGGACTCAAGACGAGAACATTCGATAGGCTCCAGAAGTGTGGCAAGCGGTGGATCGATTAGCTGCCGGTGGTTCTTTGGTCCCTCAGGACGACACCAAATCGAGCTACCGGGCAGACTCCCTTCTCCCTAGTCTATGGGGCGGAAGCAGTTATCCCCATGGAACTCATTTACGGGTCACCTCGAGTGCTTGCCTAAGATGAAGTAGCGCAAGATCAGCACCGGCGTGATGACACTGTGCTACTTGAGGAGAACCGTCTCCGAGCTATTACGCGTGCCACACGCTATCAGCAAGCCCCGCGTCGCTATCACAGCCGCAGGGTTCATGCCCGATGTTTTGAGGAAGGCGACCTTGTCCTTAGGCACGTTCAGTCTGCCAAGGGTGCAAACAAGTTGACGCCGAAGTGGGAAGGCCCTTACCGGGTAGTACGAGTCACCAGACCTGGCACAGTCCATTTGGAGACCGGAGATGGCATTTAGTTGCAAAACTCATGGAACATTGAGCATCTCCGCAAGTTCTACCCGTAAGGCGCGGCTGTCGGGCCCTGCCCGGCAGCCACCCTTTTGTACAGGCCTTGCCTCTGTTGCATGTAACCCCTTGTACAAAGCCAGGCGCAGACCCTGAGCAACAGAGAAATAAATGAAGCACTGGGGGCCCCCCGACAAATTGCATGCATGCATAAGCATATCATGAGCATTGCATGTTCATGTAGATAAGATCGCATGAGGCATCATTTTCATCTGCATCAACTGCAGGCACCTATCGTGGATTCAGTCCTGAAAAAGGAGAAGAGAAGACAAGCCTACACTGCGATCCACGGCAAGCCCAAACAGATAAGTTCTCTCTCTTATCCATACGCGTTCTGTAAGTAAAAACTTGTGCATAGGAAAACCTCGCCGCTTTCAAAACTTAGGTGCTCCCGTCCCTTGGCTCGATGTTGCTTTGGTCAGGGAGGTTGTAGTGGCCTTTGGCGAGAAAGTTGGCGGGGGGCTGGTCCCTCTTCATGATTAGTGCCCGGCAGGCCCAGCCCCGCGGCAGCAACTTGAGGGTACCGGCAGGATAAGCCTACCAGGGAAAAACTTGTTTACTTGAGCGTATAGAGGAATTCCCCCTCTGCATGGACATGTTATATGCACAAGTGCCCGGCAAGGTTTATCTTTTTCATTAATATGCTGATCAACAAGTACAGATCTTACATAACACAAACATGGATAAAAGGGATTACATAATTTGAACTAAAGTTTGGCAAGTGCCTACATATTTTAGATTGAAAAAAGATAAGTGCCCCGTAATGCCCTTTTCTTGCCCCTTCCCTTCTAGGCACTGCGGCAGGAGGTGAAGAGGGCAAAAGAAGGGGAGGGGGCGAGCGAAGGTGATGGTGAAGAGATCGGCGGAGACGACCCGCCAACCGCCACCACCAGGGCCAGCAGGATGCGGCAGGGCGAACGAAGCTGCAGCTCGCGAGGAAGCCTGCCGGGGTCAAGCTGGAAGGCTGCTGGAGGAACCAGGAGCACCACCCCCACCCCTGCATCCAACTCCCCGGCAAATCACCTTGCTGTGGGGAGATGCACGTGCAGATGATGGTGCCGCCGCCTGACGATGACGGTGCGGCTGGTGCTCAGCCGGAGTCAGAGTCGTCGCCCTCCCTGCCGACGCTGTCGTCATCGCCGTCAGCGTCCTCCTCATCGCTATCGCTCAAGGAGGAGCTTTCGTCGTCAGTCGAGCTCTTCGCGCACCACCCTAAACGAGCACCCGAGCTCCCGAAAACCTTGATGGAAAGGAAATCAGCCTCAATTAACTTAAAATGGAGGACGTGCCCTTCCAACAAGCTATGGGCGCGGGCAAAAGTCTTCTAGCCACGGCGGAAGTACATGACATGAGGGGCGGGGAAATCCACATCCACTCGTATGCTGCCATTCCCGCAGCCCCTCATGTGTAGTCTCAACACACGCGGCTGTTCGAGCTCCATCGCCCTTGCAAATGGGGTAGGGAGACGAAGGCGGACGCGTGGAGGCTTATACAGCCTAATGACGAACTCCAGAGGCTGGTCTCCCACGTGGCCTTCCATCGGGGGAGGGGCGGCCGGCGGGGGCGCAATCAGAGCGCCACCCCATCCTCCTCGGCCCCGTGCGCCACGACGGCCTCGACCTCGTCCTCTCCCGCCTTCCCTCATTGTGGGCTCCATTCCCGCATCTTCGGAGGAAGGTGGGAGACGCTGTCGAGCAAAAGTTCTCGTCGCCACTTAGGGAGGATCGGACCCCCGACCTCTCACCATGACAGACATGGGTAACTCCACGCATCATGGCCCATTATCTCCATCACCACAATTGGCGTTACGTGACAGGCGGAAGAACCGGAAACTGACCTAGGCTCAGATTAACGAAGAAGCAAAGAAGATCTCACAGGACAAGCAGCTATTTCCTCCTCGCCTGTGCACAAGTTAGGGCCTCACCCGACGACGCTCGGTAGCTTGTTCGGGCCAGGCCCGGGGGCTTCTGTCGGTGCAACAAACCCTGGGTCTGTTGCCCAGACCGTGCACAGGCCCAAGATCAAGATTGCAACATCCAAGACAAGGCCAGGATGAAGAGATAGGCTCTTTGAGGAATCAAAGGGCGGATTGAGAAGACCAAGACAAGCCAAGGTGCAAGACACCGCTAAGGGAAAACCTTCCTTTTCCGGGCAGGAGAGCCTGGCGAGGCCAAGGTTGCCCCAGAAGCAAGCCTCAAGACCGCCCCGGCAGGCTTGCCGGGTCCTACTAAGGCAAAATAACCTGCCAAGGCTTCACCACCCCACCTCACAGCGACGCAAGTCATTGATCGGTGCGGCGTCAAGCCCTAAGATGACTAAGTGGCTGCCTTTTGCCACATGCAGACATTTCCTATAGGAATCACCTCCAAATGACACCCGTCCAGCGACGTGTCATGCAGACAGGAGAGAAGGTGGCCAAACAGCCCGGCAAGGCGTGCCGGGTAGGCCATGATGTGACACTAAGCGGCGCATTTAATGCGTACTGCTCTATCTGCAGAGTAGATATGATAGCACCGTTTGCTATCTAATCATTACACAATGACTGATTTGCCACTGTGGTGACCCCTTGATCTATAAAAAGAGGCCCATGGCAACCATAGAAAGGATTCAGACCCTTGTACACTCGTACGCGCGCGTAGCTGTTCTCACCCCAAGGCAACCCTGCCGGGCAAGAGCGCTACGCTTCCACCACCATCCACCATCAATCCACTAAAGCAGGAGTAGTGTTTTACGCCTCATGGCGGCCCGAACCTGGGTAAAACAGCCCGTGTGATCTCTGTCGCGCTGCGTTGCGCTCCTCCGCTCTTTGTGCAACGTGCTCAGTCCCCCTGCCGAACCAAAAGGGGCTCGTGGCCCCATAGGTGGCCGTGGTTTCCCACGACAGTCTTGCTCTGTCCCATACTTTCTAGCTTCCTCCTAATAAGACTCACATTCTTTTTTCAATAGATGAGGTTCAAGTTGTATCTGAAAGATGATGCAACTAAACAAGCATGCACTAATGTTTTTCAGTCTGCTCTGCGACAGTATCGGTATCACCTTAGAAAAACTCACTTTGAAGGCAAGGCTAACAATGAAATCACCCAAACATCTCCAGTGGAATATATTACAGATGAAGACTGGACAGCCCTTGTTAAACACTGGTCTGATCCAAAGTATCAGGTAGGGTATATGTATTTGATCAGATCACATATTGAACTTGTATTTACGTATGTGCCTTACAAGTGTATCTTCTTCTAGGCTAACTGTTTGAAGAAGAAGACCAACCATTCTAAAGTGAAATTCCAATAGACAACAGGATCTCGTAGCTATATTGCACACTGCGAGGCTCTTGTAAATAGCTGCTAGTTCCTTCTTTTTTCTGTCCCATATTATCGTATCTATATTGACTTGTTCCAAATACAGAGGAAGGCCCGTGCGGGCCAAAAAGAACCTGAACTGAATGCAGTGCAAATCTTCAAGGATTGCCACACCAGCAAGATGAAGGGCATGAGCACACCAGTTCAAGCCGCTGTTGTAAGTCCTTACTCCTCCTGCCTTGGAACTGCTTGTTACTGTGACGTGTTCATTTAACTGCTTGGTTTGCAGCCAATGTCAGTTACTCTGTTCACTTTTATACACAGTTGTCTTAACGTATCATTTCACCTTACACGGTTTAAAAGAGATTAAGGATATTCTTTTGGTCTTGATCTGTAATCTAGTTGTGATGTTCACATGCCCACACAATGATACAATAGCCTGTTTGTTTTATATCTGTTTGCCCATGATATGAATGATGTCATACTATGTTCATCCTACTTTAAACCATGTCTCTTTATCCTTACATGTCAACGAATGTGAGGAAATAGACAATACAGTAGGCATGCTACATGGACATATGTTCCGAAAGTGATTTTATTATGTAGTTGGCACTACAATACATGCTAATGTATTACAGTAGTTCACCAAAATAAGTTATGTATAAACGTGCAACCTACTTTGTTTGTTTTTGTCTCATTAGTAACTTATCTGGTACACTAATCTACAAATTCAAACTTTCAACAAGCTATGGAACAAATGATTAAACAGCCACAACCACCTGAAGGTGACGAGGCTACCATAGGCACAATGTCACCTCTTGCTGCAGTGCGTTAGTATCTCTCCACTAACAGTGCAAAAAGTACCTTCCTGCGTAATTCTGGGTTGGTTGTCAAGGTAACCTCATCCAAATCGCCTACTAAACAAAATCTTCCGGCTAGATAGAGTGATATATCTGTGCTCCAGACACAAGTCCAATCCCTAATGGACGTCATTTCGGAAACAAGAATAGTGGTTGACAAATGTCGTCAAGATATGAATGGTTTTGAAACCAGACTATCAGATTTGCTTCGTTGTTCAAGAGCAATGGCAGAAAAAAGGGGAAGATCATGCTGCTCCATTAGATTCTACAGCCTGAAACATTAGCACTCAGGTTAAATGATTTGTGCTTCTATACATCTGATGGTGCTTTTATCTGCAAGGACTGTAAACTTTATGCCAACAGGCCTTTTCTTGTATGGCTGGAATTTATTTTGTTGTGATACGGCATTTATCGTACTGCCAAAGGCTATAGAAATTACGACGCTATTTTTGTAGAGTGTAGGTTTATCTTAGTAATGTATTCGGCCGAAAGCTTCGTAGGAGCCCAACGTACCAACATTCGTCAGGCCCATTCCAATTGGGCTGAAAACGATTATGGGTCATAATTTGCATGTAGCCCACTAAAAATATCTGGGCCTAAATCAGCATAAGCTTTCATATTTTTGGTAGGCATGTGCCCCTAGTGGGCCTTTAATAGGCCTAAACATAATTTGGGCCCTCGGTAACAATAGGCCGTTAACATGTGTAAATATCTCGAGCCCATAAATAAAATGGGCTTTTAATAGGCCGAAAGTGAGATTGGGCCCTGATTGTGCCAAATAACCCACTGGTCGTTAGCAGGCCAAAATGTATCTCAGCTCGTGGTGGCCCATTTACAATGCGGATCGTTCACAGGCTGAAATTCAGACGGGCCGTAAATGCGCCGACCTACTACACTGGCCTTTAATAGGCCGGAAGTTTGGTCGGGCTTGATTAGTATCAGTTTTATATGGGCCGTTAATAGGCCCGATGTGACGTTGGGCCACATATGGCCCATGGATTTCGTCCGATGTTAACAGGCCGAAAATCACAACAGGCTGGAAGTGGCCCAAATCTACAGTGGTCCTCTAACACGCCGAATGTCAGACATGGCCGAATATGACCCAAATCCTTCACGGTCGTTTATGGGCCGAAAGTTTCAATGGCCAATAAATGGGCCCAAATGAAGTAGGACCTTTAACAGGCCGGAAACACACCGGCCCAAATACTTAGCGCACTGTTAACGGGCCAGAAGTGACCATGGGCCGCGATGATGACAAGTTTAGAACGGGCCGTTGACGGGCCGATTTGACACTAGCCGTATGGGCCTTAACTACGAATGGGTCGTCTGCAAGCAGGCCGTTAATGGGCCAGCCCGCTAATTTTGACTGGGCCAGCCTTTTTAACCTAAATGGGCCGCTGTTGGGCCTTGCCACGTGTCGACGTATCATAGGCGCCTCATGTCCATTGGGCGGTTGACATCTGTCCTTTTCGGGTGCTGACACGTGGTTGCTATAGCCAATGATAATTTTACACATGGAAAATCCTCATTGGTCCCAGCTGTTAACGGGTTATTGGATCCAAACCGGAACCCGATAGCTTAACGGCGACCCGTTACGGTGGATGCCACGTGTTGGTTACCCTTGACGAAAGCACTTCTATGACGCGCGATTTATCATCATGGAAGTGGACACTTCCATGATGATAATTTTGGTAATGTCATGGAACACTTCTACGACAGCACAGGTATGACTATCTTGATTCTGTCATAAAATCGTCATGGATGTACATGCATGACAGAAAACATGACCTACTGTGACAAACACGTATCATCACAAAAGTGTATTTTTTTTGTAGTGAAGTGTTGTCAATGCTGAAGAATATTTGAAGATGCGGGATAAAAAGAGGAAGATGGAGAATGAGCTCAAATTTTTTAAATCAGACTTTGCTAAGATGGTGTTGGTGAAGGAGGAGGCACTTTCCCAGTTGGCCAGTGCAAAACAGGTTCTTACTGAACTGAAAGCAGAGGTGGATAAGACGAGCCTGGATGATCTCGATTAGGGAAATGAATATATTGTTCTAATATTGTTCATATGAATGTGAACTAGCTATATGTTGTACTGTGCTGTTTTCAGGTTGCTATCGTACTGTGATGTTAAAATATATTTATGTGCCTGATATGAAATTGGCAAACAACTGTTCGATATGAAATGTGAATTTGCGTAATACTGGAATTATTAATTATAAACTAATAAACCTACTAAATGGGTCATGGAACTTTGCAAACGGTTCTAGCAGTAAAAGCGCTTGTGATGGATAGCCCGATGCCATATAGTTTTCTTCATCAAATCGTGTATGATGTAGTTAAATAAAAGCAAATGGTTAACCGAGGTAGAGCGTGTGTGATAGTTACACCTATCACACATGAGGCTATACATAAAACTATGTGGGATGTATATACGAACGGAAACGTTTTCCCTGGATTGACTGTGTGGGATGTACATACGAACGGAAACATTTTCCCTGGATTGACCTGTGTGGGATGTACATAAGAACGGAAACGTATTCCTTGGATTGACTGTGTGGAATGTACATAACAAACGGAAACATTTGTTTGGGACTGACTGTGTGGGAAGTACTTATGACCGGAACTGACTGGGTCTGCATAATCGTATTTCATCGCTCGCCCGTCGCACACGACCTCATTTTGCCGAGCGTGTGTGCCAGGAGGGCCTATCCCCGACGGTTTCTGGGTCGTGTGGGAAGGACGCCCCTATCGCAGTCACTCACTTGGCAATGGTTCGAAACACCGTCGCGGAAAGTGGTTAAAAACCGTTTGTATAGCACCTCGCTGTACCAGTGTTTGGACACACACACCCCTCACAAACCGGAGCAACTCACTAGAAGGCTCGTGGTTCCGAGAGGGAACAATGCATGTTTGATGACGAACGGGTGATAGCTTCCTCTTACGGCCTTCATTAATTTTCTACAGTTGAAGTGCACTAATATAACTGTCATTTGAAAATTAAATTTGGAAAATTCCAGGGGTCATTTGACCTTTTAAAGACATTTAAGTGATTTTCTAGCCATTTAATGACCGGAATTCAAATTTGAACTACATCTACATGCAACGGCTAACCATAATGGTTTGAAAAATCATATTTGTGTACTTGTGTGCGAGTTAATTCCATGTGCAGTAATTTGGAAGGAATTTTCAAACATATTGGTGTCACGGCCTGGACACATGCATGGAGTGCCATGGCATTTAAACTCTAAAAAATTAAAGAAAGATCAGAAACACATGAAATCTTGCTTGACGTAATGTCATGCCACCAAGATGATGTGGTAAAAAAATTGGCTTGTTTGACGAAAGTTTGGACACACACCCCTCACAAACCGGAGCAACTCACTAGAAGGCTCGTGGTTCCGAGAGGGAACAATGCATGTTTGATGATGAACGGGAGATAGCTTCCTCTTATGGGCTTCAAAAAATTTCTATAGTTAACATGCACTAATACAACTGTCATGTGAAAATTTAGAAAATTCTAGCGGTCATTTAACCTTTTTAAGACATTTAAGTGATTTTCTAGACATTTAATGACCGTAATTCAACTTTGAACTACATCTACATGCAACGGCTAACCATAACGGTTTGAAAAAACATATTTTTGTGTACATGTGTGCGAGTTAATTCCATGTGCAGTAAATTGGAAGGAATTTTCAAGCATATTGGTGTCACGGCCTAGACACATGCATGGAGTGCCATGCCATTTAAATCCCAAAAAGTTTAAAAATGATCAGAAACACATGAAACCTTGCTTGATGTAATGTCATGCCACCAAGATGATGTGGTAAAAAAATTAGCCCCTTTGACGAAAGTTTGGACACACCCCCCTCACAAACCGGAGGAACTCACTAGAAGGCTCGTGGTTCCAAGAGGGAACAATGCATGTTTGATGACGAATCGACGATAGCTTCCTCTTATGGGCTTCAAAAAAATTCTACAGTTAACGTGCACTAATACAACTGTCATGTCAAAATTTGGAAAATTTCAGGGGTCATTTGACCTTTTAAAGACATTTAAGTGATTTTCTAGCCATTTAATGACCGTATTCCAAATTTGAACTACGTCTACATGCAGCGGCTAACCATAACGGTTTAAAAAAATGGGACAATTCCATTTCTGCCCCTAACTGGAACCCACTACTCAAATTGGCCCCTAATTTCAATGTGTGCTCAAATTTACCCCTCTGTCATTAGTTGCCCTTATAGAAATGCCGTTCTGCGCCGTTATCGTCCGGTCAAACAGATTTGACCATCTCGAAAAAATAGCAAAAAAAATTTAAAAAATCTTAAAATTTTGAGGGATCAAAGATACTCTAGTGCGCAAGGTGCGTGCAACTTTTCGTGCTATTTAGACATACCAGGAGCTCGTGGCAAAGGAAAACAATAAATCTATACATCTTTAAATAGTAAATTCAAAAAAAATAGCAAGAAAATTCAAAAACATATGAATTTTTTTGGAATCCAAGATGCTCGGGTGCGCAAGGTGTGTGCAAAATTTTGTCATCAAATGACATGCGAGGAGCTCTAGCAAAAAAACCGAAAATATTGTATTTTTTCAAAGTTTTTTTATGAGACAAATTTTGTTTTTTTCTCCCCGGGCTCCTACAATGTCCAAACACAACAAAATTTTGCACACACCTTGCGCACCTGAGCATATTGGATGCCAAAATAATTTATTTTTTTGAACTTTCTTCCTATTTTTTGAATTTACTGTTCACAAGCATACATATTTATTGTTTTTCCTTTGGCATGAGCTCCTAGAATGCCCAAACAGCATGAAAATTTGCACAAACCTTGCGAACCTGAGTACCTTCGATCCCAGAAAATTTCAAAAAAATTTAATTTTTTTTGCTATTTTTTGAGATGGTCAAAGTTGTTTGACCAGATGGTAACGGCGCAGAAGGGCATTTCTATAAGGGCAACTAACAATAGAGGGGCAAATTTGAGCACACATTGAAATTAGGGGCAAATTTGAGAAGTGGGTTCCAGTTAGGGGCAGAAATGGAATTGTCCCAAAAAAATATGTACTTGTGTGCGAGTTAATTCCATGTGCAGTAAATTGGAACGAATTTTCAAACATATTGGTGTCACGGCTTGGACACATGCATGGAGTGCCATGGCATTTAAATTACAAAAAAATTAAAAAATAATTAGACGATGTAAATATCTGGTGTTCAAAAAAGAAAATGTAAAGATCTGGCAAGACAACCGGGCCCCACATGATTGGCACTCTATTTTGCGCCTCGAGGTTTGGAGGGTGAGTGGCGCGGGTTATTAACCAGACACGGTTCTGTATTGGAAACCGTCAGCTATTAAGTTCACACACGGCTTTTGCTGCGGCAATCGTGTGTAATTCAAACTACTGTACTCATTAATTTCGGCGACCGGCGTGTGTACTGTTCCCGTCGATCTAGATTCCGGCCGCCAATAAATACTACCTTGCTCATGTCGTCCCGCCTGCATTCTCATCTACATCCTCCCCTAGCTCGCCCTCTCTCCCTCTCTCTCAAATCTCTGCCATGGCGCCGTCGATCTGCCCACGCGCCGACGAGGAGGCGCCGCCCCCCGAGGACGCTTAGTCGAAGAGCAGCGATGAGGAGGACCCGTACGCTCCACCGGACGAGGTTGCGTCGAACCCCCCAAGTGGTTTTGGGGCCAGCACAATCTTTGTCTGTGGAAGTTGCTGCCGCCGGCTGAGAAAGCCAGGCAAGTGGCGTTCAAGAAGGAGATGGCGGAGGAGGAAGCCAGGTACCAGGCGGCCTGTGAAGCCCGTGATGCCACCTGGAAAAAGGAGGCGGTGGAGCTTTGGGGGCGGGCGCGTCATCGTGTGGAGGAGGTGTACGAAGATGGGTAATCGCGAGGAAGGTCAAAGGCGCTAGGTGCCTCATCGCTGCGTGGAGGTGGTCCGATAAGCTCCAGCGTGCCACTGACGAGGAGCTCCGGTGGGCGCCCAATGAAATGGCAAGATGGTTCGCGCTCGTCCGCCAGCAAGAGGCAGATCGGTACGTCAAGCACTGTGAGGCGGAGGAGGCGGAGTACTGCCTCCACGCTGGGAAGACGCCGCGCACCAGGAAGCTGCTGGCGAGGGGCTGCCGGAATACTGCCCCTAGGAGGGATTATTAGTTTTAGTATTGTTTGTTTTCAATTTTATGCATTGTACCTAGTAGTTAAGTATCATCACGTATATGTGATGATATTATATATATTCTGTGATGAACTAATGAACAATTAATATATATTATGAATTCCATTTTCTATCTGTTTTCGTATACTAATTTGTATCTAGCTGTTTTCATCCACATATACAGAATGGAAAGCATATACACACACATTGAAACAGAACATATAAGAACGGAAAACAGAGTACACACATTGAAATAGAGCAATAAACAGAGCAATATTATGATTGCTGTGAATACATAGCGATCCACGTCGAAATGACTCAACAAAATAAAATGCATCCATGGGACCATGACCAGCAGCCCTTGCCTATGGTAGCTCTTGGCTCTGCCTGAACTCGTGCATGCGTTCGTCCAAGCAGTCGACACGCTCGCGGTACATCTGGAGCATGATCTCGAGCTCCAAGTTGGCTATTTCATCAGAGATCACCAGCTCGAGGATGCGACGTCCATGTTCCTCTACTGCGCCCAGGTGGACACCTGGGCTAAGAAGGCGGTCGAGCCTAGCGACCAGCATGTTGGCATCGACCAGGCCTCAGACAAGGCGAATGGCACGACCCATGCGAACGGCGCGGCGGGCGTCTAGTGCAAGTACGGTTTTCCCGGCCTCTGGTGCAAGTATGGCACAGATGGCCTCTGCCCACTCCTGGCAAGGAATGGGGGTACTGACGAGATGTGTACCCAGCTGTGACACCCTGTCGACAGCAGGCAAGCGTCGATGGATCCGCTCTTGCTGTGCGGCGCGCCGCGCCTCTTGCTCTGCGGCACTCCAACAGCCTCGCTATGCGGTGAGCCGCAGCCTATCGGCACGGACGCACCTAGCTTGCTCTGCGACGCGCCATCGATCATGTTGTGCGGCGAGCTGCAGCCTCTCGGCGCTGACATGCCTATCTTGATCCGCGGCGCTGAAGCGCCATGCACCAAGGGTCTGCTCAACCCTGGCGACGACGCGCATCACGGCGTCATCCATCGCATTGCCGAGGAGCACCTCGGCCTCGATGGGTCGTGGTGCCTTCTTGTTTTCCTTGTCGAGGAGGTTGATGGCAGAGGCGACGCTTTGGTGCGTTGGCATGCTTGGAAAAGGTTGATGTGCTACAGGCTACGCTTGTTGCCTCCGTGCGTCGCGCGCCGCCTAGGTTTATGCGCAATATCGTTGGGTGGTGGCGGGAAACCGGTGACGAAATGGCAAGAAATGGTGGCGTGTTCATAATACGCCATCAATTAATGGAAACTTAGCATAGAAGGAACATCAAGCTAGCATGACGCGTGCGGGCACATTGCTCGCCCAAGGCTATGATCCATATACTTGTGTGCCCAACACAACACACTATTCACAGTAAAGAATACTATTCCATTTATCCTAGTAGAGCAGTGGCGGCAAGCGTCACAAGAAGTAGATGATGATCAGATGATCGTTTATCCTAGTTAATTATGCATGTAATATATAGTTTACTTTGGTTTGTGGAAATGTCATGTGTGTAGTAGCCACCTATGTAATTGGATGTTTCTGTTGCGTTGCCTAATTGAAAACAGTTCATCCGAGTGAACTGTATGTCGTATATCGCACACACCTTGATCTGGCTGACCATTTCTTTTGTGTTGCCTAATCACAAACAGTTCATTCGAGTGAACTGTATGCCGTATATCGCACACACCTTCATCTGGCTGCCCGTTTCTATTGTTCCGCCTCATCACAAACAGTTTATCCGAGTGAACTGTATGCCGTCAATCGCACACGCCTTGATCTGGATGCCCATTTTTGTTGTTCTGTCTCATCACAAATAGTTCATTGACCTGAACCATTTGCCCCGCATCGCACAGCAACTAAAATCTGAACCGTGTTTGATTATCCTTCACCGCAAACGTTTTGCATCTTTTTTGATGGTTTTTTTACATCACCGTTTGTGATTAATGCATCTCACACAGTTTCATCGAAGGGTCTCTGATTGTAGTGTCGCGTTAGCAGCATCCTGTGGTAGTGGTTGTGAGCAAACGATTGTTGGTATACAATTGTGAGTGATTGATGAAATCATCACCGAGGGGTTCCATTGTTTAGTCCGTGTGCGATATAATTTTCTCTGTCTACAGATCATCAACATATATACTTATAAGAACATCATTGAATAACCAAATTAAGCATACAATTACATAAGTGACTACACACATAACATTTCCACACACCAAAGTAAGCAATTACATGCATACTAAACTAGGAGAAACAAGCATCTAATCATCTACATCTTGTTGTGAAGACGCTTGCCATTGGTCTGCTTCCGGCTGGATCCCTGACCATTTTGGGGAAGGAGGCACTTCCTCATGTCAACGGTCTGCCTATACATCTCGTAGCTCGTGTACGCCTCCTTGGCCGTGTACACGACGTGAGCTTTGTCGAGTTTCTCCATCCAGGCCAAGTGCCAGGCACACTTGTCCTTGTTGTCGGAATCCTTCATGTCTCTATAGTAGGGGTCGATGATGGCCTCGGCGAGGTGAACCGGTGAGTCCTTCTCATGCTCCTTGCTGCCCCAGATCTTGTATTGGCCCTGGATGTCGACAAGATTCTGGCAGGCGATGCCCGAATTCTTGAGCACCTTTACATCGTTGGTGATGTCCACCATAGCGAACATGTAGTGGGGGATGTTGACAAACATGGCGAAATGCTCGCAAGGCCTTGTGGCCAGGCGGTAGTGGTAGACGAGAACGTGATTGCGCATGCACATCTAGGCAACGGCGACCTTGGGACGAGACCCGGTATGAGCGTGGGTATACTCGAGGTCGAACCCGACCACCTTATACTTCTCCTCAGCAAGCAACAAACTCCATGATGTGGATGGAGTGCTCCACCCAGACCGGGTTGCTGGTGTACACCACCGAGAGCCCCGTGAACCTTCTGTGGGTGTCCACCACGGCATGCACGGTGAACTGCTGTTCGTCGTCGGCAGCCGCTCGGAGCGCCATTGGAGCCGCGTAGGATACCCTCTAAGAATTTGTCGTGGTGGGTGTGCTTCTCGCAATACTAGGGCGCGATTGAAAGGTTGAAGAGACACAAGGGTTAAATGGCCGCTGTAATAAATGGGGGCCGGCCGGCCTGTAATCGTCACGTCTTGTCACCGTGTTCATAGCGCAGGATTCCAGTGCACGCTTGAGCACCCCACATGCATTTCGTTTGACCACGCGTGGGCTCGAAGAGGCGCCAAATGTATCATTGGTGAGCATGTTCCCGTGCAACCACTCAGTTTATCGTGTGCAACCGCACAAGCTTCCCGCCTGCCTAGTTTGGCCACGCGTCGGCTAGAAGAGGGGCAAATCATTTGGTGTTTATTGGAAAAAAGCTTCGCAAAAACGTAGTGTGTGGAATGACTTCGATCATAAGTTTACCCGTGGGTGATGAGGTCAAAGTTACATAGAAGCGTGATGATGGACACTCGAGTGCAATAATTAATTCTGCCCTCTACAAGGCACACGGTTGAAGCAACCAACTGTGTGCAATAATGTCGAAGATCGCAGTCGAGTTAGCTTTACAGATCATTTGCTATGAGATCGACAAAGGAAACACATTCGAGAATGGTTAATAAAATCTAAGTCCATTGCATATTAAGGTCAAAATAGTACTACCAATATGCAAGTCTCATACGATGCCATGTCAATGATTGTACCACAAAAGCCCGAAATATTACAAGGTTCAAATTCCAGAGTTACATGTCTCAAATTCGAAGATTACAAGGTTCAAACTGATATTAGAAATGAAATTCAGCTCATTTAGTTGCAAACGCCCACGCTGATCAGCTGAACATGGATATAAGAGAGGTTCAAACTAATATTACCACTTATAAGGCTGTTTTCGAAACCACATCATTTCTGCAAAGTGATCAGGCACTGACAAGTCATGTATGGGGTTGACACAATGACTTCCAATTACTCTGTCAGCTGAAGTTCCAAAATGAAATTCAGCTTTTTTGGAGCCTTTTCCATTCCGCCACAGCCGCCGGTGCTGATCAACAAACCATTCATTTTTGCGAAATAAATGAAGGGCAAACCTCATTACCATCAGCACCCTTGCTCTGACAACAAATAACATGGTGAATATATTCTCCGGTAAGGTCCCTTAGTAGGAGTTCAAAGTAATTTCTGAGAGATGCAGATCTAGGCATTCGATGTGATTGTTATATTATATCACATTATCCACCACCGGGCCTAATCTTATCTGCAAAAGAAGAAAACATGTTAGTGCGTACATGCAGTTTTGAACACTACTACATGCCTATTTGGTTTGCATGATTTGTAAAATGCACTAACGTGCCATCTTCGATCCGACATGATTAACATGGGCATTTGATTACAATCTAGAAAAAAAATGTAGCCTTCTTCACAAGAGGTTGGAGTGGATGAAAAAATCCCTAAGAAAACTAGTACAAATGAATCCTAAGGAGAGATGCTTATGGATTGTAACCATATGAATCAAGCAACCAATATGGGGGGGGGGGGGGAACATGTATGTACTGAAATCCTCCAAAATTCCTTCAGAAATCATAGTACATTGTCATTGTAAACTTGGGAAAAGGTGTCAAAATTGAACTCCCTTATGGTTAACATTTAACAGGAAAGGAACATCACCTCGATATATAGCTTCTCCAGGCACGGAAAACATCTCAAGAAACTGACAACTTGGTCCAGGTTGGGGCCGATAGATTCTAGTGCCAACACCTTCATTGTGCGCAGATTCAGGGTCAAGCTTGTCGGAATCATTTTCTGGATGACAGACAAACATACATCTTCAAAATTAGAAATAATGTTAATTTCAAGAAGGAGAGGTAGAAGGCGACTATTGTATCTGAACGGGTGTGGATCCAATAACAAGTACGGAGTATTTGACAGACGAGTAGCCCACCACCTTCAATTTCGGCGCAGAAATGACATTGATTCTTGTTGGACCTTCTTGATCAACTACAAGTAATCTCTCAAGTGAAGGTGTGTCCTCAATGACCATACTTTGGTACACCTTTTGTGATGTCTTGTTGTAGCAACAGTGATACTTCTCCAACGTATCTATAAGTTTGATTGTTCCATGCTATTATATTATCATTCTTGGATGTTTTACAATCATTTTATAGCAACTTTATATCATTTTTTGGGACTAACCTATTGACATAGTGCCCAGTTCCAGTTGTTGTTTTTTGCTTGTTTTTTACTTCACAGAATATCAGTACCAAACGGACTTCAAACACAGCGAAACTTTTTGGAGATTTTTTTTGGACCAGAAGACAACTTGGGAGCCAATGAAGCACCTGGGGGAGGTCATGGGGCCCATGATACACTAGGGCGCTCCAGAGGCCCTGGCATGCCCTGATGTATCATGGGGCCCACGGAGGTCTCCTCCACTACCTCTCGGCTCTATAAATACCCAAATATTCCAGAAACCCTAGGGGAGTCGATGAAACACAATTCCAGTAGCCGCAAGTTCTAGAACCACGAGATCCAATCTAACATGATCACGGAGGGGTTCATCATCCTCACTGGTGCCTCTCCGATGATGTGTGAGTAGTTCACCATAGACCTACGGGTCCATAGGCAGTAGCTAGATGGCTTCTTCTCTCTTTTTGATTCTCAATACAATGGTCTCTTGGAGATCTATTTGATGTAATGACTTTTTGCGGTGTGTTTGTTGGGATCCGATGAAGTTCGAGTTTATGATCAGATCTATATCCATGAATATTATTTGAGTCTTCTTTGATCTCTATTATGCATGATTATTTATAGCCTCGTATTTCTTCTTCGAATCTTTGGTTTAGTTTGGCCAACTAGATTGATTTTTCTTGCAATGGGAAGAGGTGCTTTGTGATGGGTTCGATCTTACGGTGTTCTCACCCAGTGACAGAAGGGGTAGCGACGCACGTATGTATCATTCCTATTAAGGATAACAAGATGGGGTCTATTCCTACATGAATAGATCTTGTCTACATCATGTCATCGTTCTTATTGCATTACTCCGTTTCTCCATGAACTTAATACACTAGATGCATGCTGGATAGCGGTCGATGTGTGGAGTAATAGTAGTAGATGTAGAATCATTTATGTCTACTAATCTTGGATGTGATGCCTATATTCATGATCATTGACTTGGATATCGTCATAATTATTTATTCTTCTATCAATTGCCCAACAGTAATTTGTTCACCCACCGTATGCTAATTTCTCGAGAGAAGCCACTAGTGAAATCTACGGCCCCCGGGTCTATCTTTTATCATATTGCTTTCAAATCTATCTTTTATCATATTTGTTTTCAGATCTATTATTCCAAAAACCCAAAAATACCATGCTGCACTTTTTCTTTACTTATTTTATTTCACGTTTTATTTAGATCTATTTATCCAATCTCATACAAATTAATCTATCTTTTTACCGAGGAGGGATTGACAAACCCTCTTACGCGTCGGGTTGCAAGTATTTGTTATTTGTGTGCAGGTACCGTTTGCACAGTGTTGCTTGGTTCTCCTACTGGATTGATACCTTGGTTTCATAACTGAGGGAAATACTTACCGTAGCTGTGGTGCATCATCCCTTCCTCTTTGAGAAAATACCGACGCAGTCTCAAGCCACATCAAAGGAATTTTTGGCGCCTTTGCCGGGGAGACATCATCAACATCTATCAGGTTCCTAATCACATATCTCATCTCCTTGCAATTTACATTATTTGACATTTGCCTCTCATTTTCGTCTCCCCCACTTCACAAAAATATTTGCCTTTTTATTCGCCTTCTTTTCGTTTGCCTTTTTCTTGTTTGATCTTTTGTTTGCTTGTGTTGCCATGTGCCTTCTATATGCTTGCATCTTTGCTTGCTAAAAATCTATTGATATGGATCCCCATCCACTTTCTAATCTTTTTAAAAGATCCAATCATGATGAACCAATTGCTAGTGAGTTGAGTGCACTAGATTATCTTTATGAAGTTTTGCTTGAGATTCGTGAATCTAAAAATTGTGATGAAGAAATTTATGAAGTGATTCATGATAGCTCCTTGAATGAAAAGCATGATTGCAATGATTTTACTATAAATTTTATTAATGTCAATTGTGCTAATAATATGCAAAACCCCAAGCTTGGGGATGCTAATTTTGCTATGTCCATTACTTATTGCAAAGATCATGATTGGGGTGATTCTTCTTATGATCTTGAAAATTTATTTAAGCCTCGTGATGAATATGATATTGATAATAATGTTTGCAATAATATTGAAAGTGGGTTTGGAAGAGCATCAACTTTAGGTAAAAATAATCCCACATATTTGGAGAGTGTTCAATCTTACGAAATTTTTTATGAAAGTGGGTTTGGAGAGGTCATGACTTTAGTTGATGTTAATCCCACTATTTTGGAAGATTTTAAAACTTTTATGCATGTGGATCATGGAGAGAAAATTTTATATGATAGCTATATTTTTGAATTTGATTATGATCCTACATGTAATTATTATGAGAGAGGAAAATATGGTTGTATAAATCTTCATGTTACTAAATTACCTCTCTTAATGGTGAGATTGTTATTGTTTATTTCTTCTTACTTGCATATGCTAGATATTTTGTGTCTTGATACTTTGTTTTCTTATAAAATTCCTATGCATAGGAAGAGAGTTAGACTTAGATGTGTTTCAATTATTATCTTTTATGTGGGCATCAATAGAATCTTATGCCTAGCTAGGGGCGTGAAACGATAGCGCTTGTTGGGAGGCAACCCAACGAATAAAATAATTTTTCCTTTTTTCTTCTGTTTTTGTGTGTTCAATCAATTATGCTACTGTTATGATTGTGTTTTTATGTTTTAATTAGTGTTTGTGCCAAGTAAAGCCTTAGGGATAGCTTTGGGTGATAGTAGATTTGATCCTGTTGAAAAACAGAAACTTTTGCGTCCAGTAACAGAATTGTTTAAATTCACAGAAGTGAGAAAAAACACTGAAGTTTTTACACAAGATTTATATACAAATTTCATATGTTTTCCTAATTTTTTAGATTTTTGAGTTACATAATTATGAGTAAAATTCGCATCTTTACAGACTGTTCTGTTTTTGACAGATTCAGTTTTCTTTGCATTGTGTGCTTATTTTGATGAATCTATGGACTGTATCGGGGGGTATAAACCATGGTAAAGTTAGAATACAGTAGGTATAATTCAATAACAAAATATTAATGGGTTTTCAACAGTACTTAAAGCAAAGATTGGTTTTATTATACTAATGGATCTCACAAAGGTTGAAGGAATAAGGAGTGAAAAGAGCCTAAGCTTTGGGATGCCCATGGCACTCAGGTTAATATTCAAGGAGAACCAAGCAACTAAGCTTGGGGATGCCCCGGAAGGCATCCCCTCTTTATTCTAACAACCATCGTTAATTTTACATGGAGCTATATTTTTATTCGTCACATATCATGAGTTTTGCTTGGAGCGTCTTGTATTATATGAGTCTTTGCTTATTTTGCTTTTTAGTTTGTCACCATTATCCTTGCTGGACACACCTATTTGAGAGATCCAAAATTGTGCTAAGATTTGTTAGAATTGCTCTATGTGCCTCACTTAAATATTTTGAGCTATGGAATTGCTCTAGTGCTTCACTTATATCTTTTTTAGCACGGTTTGCTTTAATATTTTTAAAGAAATTCTTTCATGCTTCACTTAGATTTATTTGAGAGTTAGTAAATTTTTTGAAGAAATTCTCTCATGCTTCACTTATATTATTTTGAGAGAAGAAAATTTTTATGCTCATATTCTTCACTTAAATTTGTTTGAGCTTATCAAAAGCAATTGCAACATATGAAACTAGCCCCAAAGTGATAGATATTCAAGAGGGATATAATAAAAACTTTCGTGAAGATCATTGGACAAAATAAACTTGATTCTCTGCAATAGTTTTGAGATATGTTGATAGTAATATGTGAGTCATGTTGGTGAGTAATTATGCTTTAGTAAGAATATTGGTGTTAAGGTTTGTGATTCCCTATACAAACACGAAAGTCAATAGTTATGCAATGAAATTACATCCTACTTGTGGTACATTATTCGGTGTTAGTTATGCTTAATGCTCATTTTTGAGAATTTTCGTTTCTTGGTTGGTTGCTTCAATATATTTGCTAGCCTCCACTTGTACTAAGTAGAAGTACTACTTGTGCATCCAAAATCCTTAAAACCAGTTTTGCCATATGAGTCAATCATACCTACCTATATGTGGTATTTCCGTGCTGTTCTAAGTAAATTTGTATGTGCCAACTCTAATTTTCAAAATGAATTTCCTTTTTGTGTGCCCGTACCACTCATGAAGTGGCTGGGGGTGGACAATATTTTCCGTGCTAGATGTGTTATTCTCAAGATGAGTGTTTATTCACTTGTCATTGCAAGAGAGTATGGCTGTAATAGGGATGGCCAGTCCCGAAATGAAAAATAAATTTACTTTATGTTGTCAAATAATAAATTTCTTAGAAAGTGTTGGTATGGACGGTACCCATGGATATGGCTAGCCGTGGAGTGTGAAAGTATGGTGGAAAAAGGAATAAACTTTATTTTATGTTTGGGAACCGCCTATGATATATCTAGCATGGAAAGTGTTGGGAATTACTTGGTCATTTTTGTTGACGGGAAAAGTATGCCTCTGAAAATAATTTTTATCTCTCAATTTAAGCTTTGAGCTCTGGCACCTCTACAAATCTCTGCTTCCCTCTGCGAAGGGCCTATCTATTTACTTTTATGCAATCTTTATTTTTTATTTGAGTCTCCATCTTCTCTTATAAAGCACCAACTAGGGAGCACTATGATCGTACTTGTGCATTTTGTGTAGCTAATATTCGAGTGTGTTTCGTGAATGGATCAATGATTGAGCATGATGGACTAGGGATAACTTTCTTTAGTGTTGATATTTTGAAAGACATGGTTGCTTGTTGATATGCTTGTGTATTGAAGTCTTCATGTCAAAACTAGACTATTGCTTTGAACCATCTAAAAGTCCAAATGTCCATGCTACAAAAGAAAAGAATATGTGATGAACATGTTAGGCAGCATTCCACATCAAAAATTCTGTTTTTATCATTTACCTACTCGAGGACGAGCAGGAATTAAGCTTGGGGATGCTGATATGCCTCCAATGTATCTATAATTTTTTATTGTTCCATGATGTTATATTATCATTATTGGATCTTTTACAATCATTTTATAGCAACTTTATACTCCCTCCGTCCCAAAATTCATGTCTTAGATTTGTCTAAATATGGATGTATCAAGTCACGTTTTAGTATTAGATACATTCGTATCTAGACAAATCTAAGACAAGAATTTTGGGACGGAGGGAGTATCATTTTTTGGGACTAACCTATTGACATAGTGCCCAGTGCTAGTTGCTGTTTTTTGCTTGTTTTTTACTTTGCAGAATATCAGTACCAAATGGAGTCCAAACGAAGCAAAACTTTTTGGAGAGTTTTTTGGACCAGAAGACAACTTGGGAGCCAAGGAAGCACCTGGGGGAGGCCCATGGGGCCCACGATATACCAGGGCCCGCCAGAGGCCCCTGGCACACCCAGATGTATCGTGGGGCCCACAGAGGTCCCCTCCACCGCCTCTCAGCTCTATAAATACCCAAATATTCCAGAAACCCTAGGGGAGTCAACGAAACACAATTCCAGCCGCCACCAGTTCCAGAACCACGAGATCCAATCTAACACGATCACGGAGGGGCTCATCATCCTCATTGGTGCCTCTCCGATGATGTGTGAGTAGTTCACCTTAGATCTACGGGTCCGTAGGCAGTAGCTAGATGGCTTCTTCTCTCTTTTTGATTCTCAATACAATGGTCTCTTGGAGATCTATTTGATGTAACGACTTTTTGTGGTGTGTTTGTTGGGATCCGATGAAGTTCGAGTTTATGATCAGATCTATATCCATGAATATTATTTGAATCTTCTTTGATCTCTTTTATGCATGATTATTTATAGCCTCATATTTCTTCTCTGAAACTTTGATTTAGTTGGGCCAACTAGATTGATTTTTCTTGCAATGGGAAGAGGTGCTTTGTGATGGGTTCGATCTTACGGTGTCCTCACCCAGTGACAGAAGGGGTAGCGAGGCACGTATGTATCGTTGCTATTAAGGATAACAAGATGGGGTCTATTCCTACATGAATAGATCTTGTCTACATCATGTCATTGTTCTTATTGCATTACTCCGTTTCTCCATGAACTTAATACACTAGATGCATGCTGGATAGCGGTCGATGTGTGGAGTAATAGTAGTAGATGCAGAATTGTTTCGGTCTACTAATCTTGGACGTGATGCCTATATTCATGATCATTGCCTTGGATATCATCATAATTATGTGTTCTTCTATCAATTGCCCAACGGTAATTTGTTCACCCATCGTATGCTATTTTCTCGAGAGAATCCACTAGTGAAATCTACGGCCCCCGGGTCTATCTTTTATCATATTGCTTTCAGATCTATCTTTTACCATATTTGTTTTCAGATCTATTATTCCAAAAACCCAAAAATACCTTGTTGCACTTTTTCTTTACTTATTTTATTTCGCGTTTTGTTCAGATCTATTTATCCAATCTTATACAAATTAATCTATCTGTTTACCGAGGAGAGATTGACAACCCCTCTTACGTGTCGGGTTGCAAGTATTTGTTCTTTGTGTGTAGGTACCATTTACATAGTGTTGATTGGTTCTCCTACTGGATTGATACCTTGGTTTCATAACTGAGATAAATACTTACCGTAGCTGTGCTGCATCATCCCTTCCTCTTTGGGGAAATACTGACACAGTCTCAAGGCACGTCAACCAGCAACACACATAAATAGTCCAGAGAGTCATGAAGGTGATGTGGAAGCTACTGAACCCATTGATCGCCTAAAGACGAAGGTACTCGTGTGCAGTACAGCCACGAAGAAGGTGCTCCATGTCATCCTTTGGGATGCAGACGGCGACGAGCTCGAGGTGCTTCAGTCATGGTAGAAAAAGAACGGGCGCGTCATTAAGGGGAGTGGGAAATGGCAGTTCATGAACTTGGCGAGGCGCAGCATGGGCGCAAGGTGGAGGGCGGACGTTGGTAGCGAGCGCATATGCCCATCATTATAACTAACCTCCTCGAGCTGATCTAGGGCAGGGGATCGGAACCACTCATCAAGCTTGGCTCGGTCCTTGCCGTTGGAACGGAACTTGCCCATGCTAAGGCCTCTGATTGGGCCATGGTGACTGCCGAGGATCTGGGATAACACATCCAAGCTTTTGCGATAGCCATGGCAGAGCTCGTGGGCGTCGAAGAGGTCGAGAGGTGTGGAGTGCCATAGGGGGCGCCAACATCGGGAAAGGACGGTAGTCCGCGCCCCATATTTGATTGGGAGGAGGGAGATGATGACTATCAACATATCATTGGGGAGGCTGTGATGAAGTCTAGGCCTGCTGAAGTCGCTTGCGGTTCTTGCTCGACCCGCCTCCACTTGTTGGCAGCCTCGTTCTCCACCTCCGGAGTCTCCTCGTCAGCGGCGCTTTTTGATAGAAATGCGAGTACAGGGAATATTTAGTTAAAGCAGGGCAAAAGGAAAGTGTATTGGTAACTAGAAGTTTGTAGGTAGGAATAGAGTAAGAAAATGGAATAACAATTGGTTGCTTAAATACTACACAATTCCTTTGATATTGCTGGGTAAGTCAACATGTAGATACTTGAAAAGAACACTTACTTCGAACAAAGTCTGGACGGATGATATCGTCGGGGAAGTTAGCATATATCTCATGACCAGGCTTTTTTATGTACAATGCAATTTTAGTGCCAGCTTTCAGTACATAAAACTTAGAAATTTCTGTCTAAAGGCCCGTGCCAAAATAGGAGTGATCACGTTCATCAAGTCTTACAGAAGCAACGATTGTAAATCCATGGTTTGTGTTCAGTATGACATCCCTGCTGTCTTGAGTTATGTAAAGGGCAAGATTTGTGTACTACAGATGTTGTTGCATGGCAAGGGATGTGCTGCAGAAAATGGTAGGATCGTTAAAGAATATGGTAACAAGCAAATATGGGCGAAATTGAAAGAACAGTACATCAGTTGAAATCAAAGGACAAAAATCTATAATTAAATAGATAGTGTAACCATGATGTCATGGAAACATGAGAGTAATCGAAAGAACAATACATCATTAATTTGCCTAATATAGAAAGAAGAGGAAAAATATCCCCTTTGACGTATATGCTGCATGTGCACCTTTTATCCAAATGTAGCAATATATAGTATATGTTCAGGAAAGTAGGCCATGCCAACCGATGTAGGGTGAGATTGAACATACCGTGCACATCATGAAGTCATCTTGTAAGGTGAGATGGAACTCCACAGATGTCTGGCCGAGGCCGCAAAGTCCTGATGTGTCCGCGCACTATACACTCTATGAATGAAAGAAAACCCTCAAATAAGCTCGAATAAAAAAGGGTTCACGGCAATTTCGGCCGGGCAATTAAAGGAGGCAGATGAACTGGGATAAGAGATGAGAGAATATCTCAGTAAATTAGTTACATTGTTGTCCATGAGAAAAAAACCTCAATACCACGGATTCCCCAATCGGGCGGAGCGGGATCGACGGCGAGCAACGTCGAGAGAGTCGATGGCGATTGGCGGCGGCAAGCGGAACTCGCGAAATGCGGTGGGTTTGCCGGCAGCCTGGCGGCGGCGACAGGCGTCAAGCTAAGTCGTTGCCGCGGCAATAGGCAGTGCCATGCAGAGTCGCGGAGGAGCTTGTGCAGGTGTGAATGGGGACCGGAGGGGGTGGCGGGCGGGGTGAGGATTTTTGTGATGTGGTGATGGTGAGGGTTTTCTTTTTTCCTTTTTGAAGTGGGTGGTGAGGGTTTTCTTTTTTCCTTTTTGAATTGGGTGGTGAGGGTTTTCTATCCCACAAAGAGTTTCGGAGGCAACGGTTTGCTAGAGCCAACCGTGTGTGATTGACGTAACTGGGAAAATGAAAGTCATTGCACACGGTTCCAATTTGTGAAAATAAGCATGTTTCAGGGTGGTTCCACTTTTCCTTCGACGGCTGAATCTGAAATTTCTACCCATGCTAAACATTCACCCTAATATGCATAAAATTCCATCAACTGAACTGATTGCATCCATATCCCACATTTAGACATAAGTAAACATAGATTAAACATACTCAGGCATAGATAATAAGCGTACACAAGAATAGTTCAACCATATATAGTTCAACCGTCATTAAGCATACTCAAGCACATTTATAATTAAGACACTACATAGCCATACATAGTTCACCCCACATCTCATCTCATCTGCCGGCACGATCGTGAAGCTTCTCCAGGTACTCAGCGTACGCGGCGTGGGCCACCCTACGAGAATACTTCTGACCAAAGGAGCCAACGGCTCATCCTCTTGCATGCGCCAGAACACTTTCATACGTGTCATGAAGCTTTTGGTTGCAAAATGGGCATCGAAAGCCCCAGTTCCAGGTCCTAATACGCTTATTATGCATTCCCGCATAAAGCTCCCTGAGGATTTGTCTCTTGTACCTCCTCTGGTCATCTTCATCCTCGCTGTCAATATCGTCAGATAGCACCTATACATATATTAAAAAAATGTGGCGTCAAATTTGGAATACAAACTAATCTCTAGCGAACATTTGGCAATTGCCAAAATTTGGCATCAAATCAATTTTTACATGCCGTAAAGTAGGATTAGGAATTTATGGCTATTTTTTAGACATGTCCAAAGATTATGGTTCAATTTTTAAGCACAATCGTCTATGTACAGACCAATCTTGAAAAAAAATGGCACAAACATATATGTAGGTCATTCAAAATGAATTGTCAAGACCTGGCTAGGAATTATTAGCACGAACACTAACCCTAGTCAGATTATAAGCATAAATCATTTGCACAGATGAAACAAGGGACAAATGCATTTTTACCCCTAGTTGGAACCTACCCACGGGTTTGCCCTTACTTTTTGACTCTGCTCAGTTTTGCCCTTAGATTTTCCTCCCACGTCGCCCGAATGCCCTTTGATCGTTTGACCAATAATTTTAAAATTCATAACAAATTGACATGAACCCAGAAAAATGCAAATAAGATATCAAAATGTTCAGATAAATATTACCTTTATTAGTATGTCATTTGCATTCAGGACAAAAGTATCGTTTAAACTACGTAAGGTTATTAATGTTATTAACATTATTAAAAATAAAAATATATAAACAATAATTTTTCAGGAATAAAAATTACATGCAAATGTAGCTGAATTTTTCTGAGCATCCTGATATCTTATTTGCATTTTTCTGAGTTCATATCAACTTGTTATGAAGTTTCAAAATAATGGTCAAAGTCGTTTGAACATTCATATCAAGTTGATATGAACTCAGAAAAATGCAAAAAAGATATCAGGATGTTCAGAAAACATCACCTACATTTGCATGTAATTTTTATTCATGAAAAAAGTATTTTTATATCTTTTCATTTTTAACAATGTTAATAACATTAATAACCTCGGGTAATTTAAACGATATGTTTGTCCTTAATGCAAACGATATGCACATAAAGGTAATGTTTGTCTAAACATTTTGATATATTATTTGCATTTTTCTGAGTTCATATGAATTTGTTATGAATTTTCAAAGTATTGGCCAAACGGTCAAAGGGCATTCGGGTGACCTCGGGGGCACATCTAAGGGCAAAACTGAGTAGAGTCGAAAAGTAAGGGCAAACCCCATGGGTAGGTTCCAACTAGGGGCAAAAATGCAATTGTCCCATGAAACAACTAATCACTTATCATTTGTACCATTCAAATAATCAATACACTACACGGATCTAACAAAACTTACTCAGATTTCATGGATTGAGAGAACATAACCATAGGATTTCTATTCCAAAAAGGGGAGGCAGGAGTAACTAGAGAAACCCTAGGATGTATTTGACACATAAATGGGTATATATGACTAACCGATTGTCTGTCGTCGTCGAAGTCATCGCCGGAGTGGTCGTCAGAGTCGTTGCCCGAGTCATCGCCCGGAGTCATCACGGGAGTCGGTGTGGAGCTCCGGCTCCGGTTGTGGAAGCACGACACCATCGATGATGTCAAGGTGCAGCGATACCTCATCATCGGCGACGGCAACCTCTGTCTCCATCTTCACGCCATGCTCTGGTGCTTCAGCAGCCCCGGCGTCGCCACTCCCTCCGATGGGGCGCTTCGGCGACATCCTCATACACTGACGGCTTTGAGGACTGAGAGCGGCGTCGAGGATGCAGGCGGAGAGAGACGATTGTGTGTGTGGAGAGGATGGGTAGTGCGGCCGCTCGGGCTCACCATTAATATGGAGTAGTGGGAGAGAGGCGGGCGGCGGTCAAACCGCTAGCTCGCCTCCCGGTGAGCCTGCACAGCGGACTGCTGTCATGCCTACCATCATTTCACACAGCTACTCGCACACCTCCCGATGACACTGCACAGCAAGCACGCCTCCTGTCAATTCACACACCTGCACACTCGCCTCACTAGAGAGGCTAGCAAAGGTGGAAGGGTGAGAGTGCGTATAATCCATGGACTCAACATTAGTCATAAAGAACTCACATACTTATTGCAAAAATCTATTAGTCATCAAAACAAAGTACTACACGCATGCTCCTAGGGGGATAGATTGGTAGGAAAAGACCATCGCTCGTCCCCGACCGCCACTCATAAGGAAGACAATCAAAAAATATCTCATGCTCCAACTTCGTTACATAACGGTTCACCATACGTGCATGCTACGGGACTCACAAACCTTAACACAATTATTTCTCCAATTCACAATTACTCACTAGCATGACTCTAATATCACCATCTTTATATCTCAAAACAATCATAAGGAATCAAACTTCTCATAGTATTCAATGCACTTTATATGAAAGTTTTTATTATATCCCTCTTGGATGTCTATCATATTAGGAATAAATTCATAACCAAAGAAAATTACCATGCTGTTTAGAGACTCTCAAAATAATATAAGTGAAGAATGAGAGTTCAATAATTTCTATAAAATAAAACCACCGCCGTGCTCTAAAAAGATATAAGTGAAGCACTAGAGCAAAATTGCCTAGCTCAAAAGATATAAGTGAAGCACATAGAGTATTCTAATAAATCACGATTCATGCGTGTCCCTCTAAAAAGGTGTGTACAGAAAGGATGATTGTGGTAAACTAAAAAGCAAAGACTCAAATCATACAAGACGCTCCAAGCAAAACACATATCATGTGGTGAATAAAAATATAGCCTCAAGTAAAGTTACCGATAGACGAAGACGAAAGAGGGGATGCCTTCCGGGGCATCCCCAAGCTTAGGCTCTTGGTTGTCCTTGAATATTACCTTGGGGTGCCTTGGGCATCCCCAATCTTAGGCTCTTGCCACTCCTTATTCCATAGTCCATCAAATCCTTACCCAAAACATGAAAACTTCACAACACAAAACTCAACAGAAAATCTCATAAGCTCCATTAGTATAAGAAAATAAATCACCACTTTTGGTACTGTTGTGAACTCATTATTTATTTATATTGGTGTAATATCTACTGTATTCCAACTTCTCCATGGTTCATACCCCCCGATACTACCCATAGATTCATCAAAATAAGCAAACAACACAAAGAAAACAGAATCTGTCAAAAACAGAACAGTCTGCGAAGATCCGAATTGTTCTAATAATTATGTAACTCCAAATATTCTGAAAAATTAGTACAACAGAGGAAATTTGTATATAAATCTCGTGAAAAAATTCAGGGTGTTTCAACTCTCCAGTGAATCTAAACAATTCTATGACTGGACGCAAAAGTTTCTGTTTTTCAGCAAGATCAAATCAAATATCACCGTAAGCCATCCCAAAGGTCTTACATGGCACAAACACTAATTAAAACACCAAAACACAATTACTACAGAGGTAATAATGTGTATTTTATTCAAAAACAGAAGCAAAAAAAATCACAAAAATAAAATTGGGTTGCCTCCCAACAAGCGCTATTGTTTAACGCCCTTAGCTAGGCATTGGTAATTTTAATGATGCTCACATGAAAGACAAGAATTGAAGCACAAAGAGAGCATCATAAAGTACATGAAAAACACATCTAAGTATAACATACTTCCTATGCATAGGCATCTTATAGGCAAACAAATTATCAAGGCAAGCAAATCCTAGCATATGCAAGGAAGAAGAAAGAAACAATAGCAATCTCAACATAACGAGAGGAAATTTAGTAACATGAAAATTTCTACAACAATATTTTCCACTCTCATAATAATTAAATATGGAATCATAATCAAATTCAACAATATAGCTATCACATAAAATATTCTCAACATGATCTAGATTCATGCAAAGTTGACACTCTTCCAAATTAGTGGGATTAACATTAACTAAATTCATGACCTCTCCAAACCCACTTTTATCAAAAATTTCATAAGACTTATCAATCTCCAAAGTAGAGGGATCATTATTTCCTAAAGTTGACACTCTTCCAAACCCACTTTCAATATTATTGCAAACACTATTATCAATCTCATATTCATCATGGGGCTTAAATAAATTTTCAAGATCATAAGAAGAATCACCCCAATCATGATCATTGCAACAAGTAGTGGACATAGCAAAACTAGCATCCTTGTCGGAGGGATTGACCACGGGTAGCCTCGTCCACACCCCTTAGCATTTCAAAACATCGGGGCTAGCAAAGCCCCTCGCACCTTCCGGACTCTCAGCCGGCTCCTTGGGCCGGCTAGGCCCAAGCAGCCGGCTCCCAGAAGACGGCGCGCTCTTAGAAGGCGGCTTCAGGGGAGGCCGGCTCCTAGCAGACCACCCATCCTTCCCTCGGAGTCTGCACTCAACCACTATGACAAGATGGGCATGGCTACAGGGCCACCCACTCCCCCAAATCCCGGGGGAGCCATGGCTACAGTGCAAGCTGACCATGCTGTCACCCACCTGCCAGGCGTGGGACTGTAGCCATGCGACCCACGACATGGCCCTCGTCAGCCAGGGTCATGCTACAGCAAAAGGCAACCAGTACAGCCTACAGGCGGCGGGCCCTACCTATTCGTGAGCTCCCAGAAGACGGCGCTCCCCAAGAAGGCGGCTTTGGGGGCGGGCCGGCCTCCAGCAGCCGGCCCTCCCCTCCCCTCAGAGTCAGCGCTCAATTACTTCGACGAGACGGAGCATGGCTACAGTGTGCGCTGACCAAGCGGCGGGACTGTAGCCATACGGCTCCTGACGCGGCCTCCGTCATCAAGTACAACGCTACAGCAAAAGGCAATCAGCGTGGCCCGCAGGCGGCGGGCCCAACCTGTCGGCTGGATTCTCGGCAGCCGGCGGGGCCCTCCGAAGGCGGGCCCCAGCAGCCGGCGGAGAACCCGACGACCCTAGACAGTGACGTCCGGGTCCTACACCCGGCCGTGTTACCATTGTACCCCTGGGGGGACAGGCCTACATAAGCCCCCCAGGATCACTCATGCAAAGGGTTCAGCACACACGCCACTCACACACACCATAGCTAGGGAGAGCAAGGTAGCAGCTCTGCCCTTCTTCCCCCTCTAGCAATGCAGCTCAAGGAGCAACCTTGTAGCCACCATTTGATCATAGTCATCATGCGAAGACCCCGCAGAGCAGGACTAGGGGTGTTATCTCCCTGGGGAGCCCCGAACCTGGGTACGTCTCGTTTGCGATCGAGCTCGCACCCATTCCCGCTTCCAAGGCCCGACGACGTCCTTTCGGCCCCATCCACGATAAGCCACCCCCTGGCATCTGTCGCGAGAATACCCCGACAGTTGGCGCCCACCGTGGGGCCTAACGCAGCGTCGGCCGGAGACACATTCTGGACGGGAACCCTCTTTCTCTCCGGCGAGCACGTCGCGGCTGGCCTGATCAGCCAGCCCGGCGCGCCCGCTTGCGCTTGCACCAGCGCACCGCCCGACGCGGGGGCAGCCTAGCCCGTGAGCTGCCTTGTCGACCTCTTCGGCAAGGCTAGCTTCTTCGACGAGCCCGCCTCTGACGCCGAGGCCCTCCGCTCCGTCGACCCCCTCTCCGAGCTTTTCGAGAAGCTCACCATCTCCGACGCGGCCTCCAACAATAGGTTCCCCGCCGACATGGTGGTCGTTGATGGTCTGCTCCCTCCTGTCGCCAGCGACACCGACGTCGGCATCGTTGCGGAGGTGCTGGTCACTGGCCACAGCGGGGACTCCGATGGGGCCGCCCAGGACCCGTTGCGAGCAGCCATGCAGGGCCTGGCCACTCCCGTTGCTGCCAACACCGATGGGGCGACACTAGAGGCGTTCCGTGTCACGCTCCTTGACAGCGCCAACAAGATGGCGGCCATGAAGCGCCGCGCGGAGGCCAACCAGCGTGAGATCGACCACATCGCAGGCGCCGTTCGGCAACACGGCGCGGCCATAGCCAGCATGCTGGGGGTCGGACGCCCGATCTACGCCACCCCCGCACAGAACCTGCGCGCCGCCCAGGCGGCGGCAGAAGAATTGGAGCACCTGGAGGGCGACGAGCGGCGTAGCCAGATGGTGCGCCTCCAGGAGCTCCTCGACACTGCGAATACGCAGCAAGACTCCTGCAACCGCGTGGTGGAAGCCGGCAAGCAAGCCGAAAACCATCCCCCCCAACCCCCCGCCGCGAGCATGGAGCGACTTCCCAGTCCCCAAGCGGCGGCGACCGCGGCTAGCGGAACCCGGAGCCGGCTGCTAGCCACAGTTGGCGCACCCGCCTGACGGTTGTCAACAGCCAGCAAGTTCCTCCAAGAGTGGAGGACCGGCGCCAGCAGGATGAGCGTCCGCCTCCCCCTCGCAGGGAGAGGCTGGCCTCTCCGGCGCCGGTAGACCACCTGATTCTCGGGTGCCGGCTAGGCCCCCGTCAAGAAGTCGGCGAGAATGATGCCCGCCACCGGATCGAGCGGCTAGCTCGGTCCCTGGCAGTCGAGGAGGAGGACACTGTCGGCCCGGCCTGCTTCAGCCCCCGCATCCGCGACGAGCCCTTCCCCAAAGGGTTCTCGCTCCCCCGAGACACTCCCAAGTACACCGGCTCCGTGAAGCCGGAAGACTGGCTGACCGACTATGCTACGGCAGTCAGCATAGCAAACGGCAACAAGCGCGTTGCCGTGAAGTATGTTCCGCTCATGCTCCAGGGCACGGCCCGGACATGGATGAATAGCCTCAAACCCTACAGCGTCAACAGCTGGTAGGACTTCGCCGACGTCTTCGTCCGCAACTTCACCAGCACCTACAAGCGGCCCCCCAAGCCACGCCAGCTCTCCATGTGCGTTCAGGGCCCGACCGAGTCCACCCGCGACTACCTGACACGTTGGGCCGAGCTGTGCAACTCCTGCGAAGGGGTGCACGAGGTGCAGGCCATCGAGTACTTCACTCCCGGGTGCAGAGAGGGCACCCTGCTCAAGCACAAGCTTGTGTACGATGAGCCGGCTACATTGGACGAGCTCCTGGTCGTGGCGGACAAGTACGCCACCGCCGACTCCTCCATGAAGTCGGAGATCCGGGTTGACGCATCCGGGAAGGTGCTCCCGCCGGCTCCCCAAACGCCAGCTGGTGACTCCAACTGGCATCAACAGCCGAATGACAACAAGCGCAAGGCCCAGCAGGCGGCTACCAGCAACCGACAAGTGGCCACTGTCGAGGATCAGCAGCCGGCCGGGCAACCCGGCCACAAGCGCCAGAAAGGCGGCAAGGGTGCCTGGCTGCCTGCCTTCTCCTTCGAGCAAACCCTCGATGCCCCGTGCAAGTTCCACAGCGGCGCGAAGCCATCTAACCACACCACTCGGCAGTGCAACTGGCTCGCCAGAATCGCCAAGGGTGAGGGCCTGCCGCCTCCTCCTGCCGGTGCGGCGGCTCCGCCTCCTCAGCAGCCGGCGGCCCGCCCAGTCGGCATGCTCCAAGACGAGTTCCCCGACGCCAATGCCACCTATGTCGTCTTCACCAGTGAAGCCGACGACAAGCACAGCCGGCGCCAGCACCACCGTGAGGTGAATGCTGTCGCCTCAGAGGTCCCCCAATTTATGCATTGGTCCGAGAGGCCCATCACCTGGAGCCGTGATGACCATCCGGTCGTGATGCCTTCGCCGGGTGCTTATGCAATGGTGCTGGACTCCACCTTCTCAATGGACAGGCGGGCCTGCCGTTTCTCCCGGATCCTGATAGACGGCGGTAGCAGCATCAACATCCTCTACCACGACACCATGGAGAAGCTGGGCATCAAAGAGAAGCAACACCTGCCCAGTTGAACCATGTTCCATGGCATTGTCCCTGGGCTTTGCTGCTCTCCAATCGGCAAAATCAAGAATGATGTCCTGTTCGGTGACAAGACCCACTTCCGCCGCGAGCCAATCTGGTTCGAGGTGGTTGACTTGGACAGCCCCTACCACGCACTCTTGGGCTGGCCTGCACTGGCCAAATTCATGGCGGTGTCGCATTACGCCTATCTGAAGATGAAGATGCCGGGTCCCAAGGGCATCATCACCATTCCCGGCGACTACCAGAAGTCGCTCACGTGCGCCGCTACCAGCTCCCAGCTGGCCGAGTCCCTCGTCATTGCCAAAGAGAAGTGTCTCCTTGATCGGGCTGTGACTATGGCCAGCGAGTAGCCGGTCATACCATCTGACCCCAAGGACGCGGAGGCCGGGGCCTCCTTCTAGCCGGCCAAGGAAACCAAGAAGATCGTCTTGGACCCGGCGCACCCGGAGAAGTTCGCTGTCATAGGGTCCGCCCTTGACAGCAAATAGGAAAGCGAGCTCATCGACTTCCTCCATGAGAATCGGGATATCTTCACATGGTCCCCCAAGGACATGCCGGGTGTTCCGAAGGATTTCGCCAAGCACAAGCTGCATGTGAGATCGGATGCAAAACCGGTCAAGCAACCCCTCTGCCGCCAATCAGAAGAGAAGAAAAGGATCATTGGTGAAGAAATCGCCTGGCTTCTGGCAGCCAGCTTCATCATGGAAGTCTTCTACCCGGACTGGCTTGCCAACCCAGTTCTTGTTTTGAAGAAAAACAACAAGTGGCGCATGTGTATCAACAAAGCAGGCGGCCCGGGGACTTCTGCAGGCGGCCCGGGGGCTGCAGCACCCGCACCCGGCCCGGGGACCCCAGAACCCGGCCCAGGGACTGCAGCAGTCGGCCCGGGTACTTCAGCGACGCAGCAACCGGACCAATGAATGTGCTCGACCGGCTGCTGGATCGAGGAGCTGCCGGCCTTCCTTTGGAGTCTTCGGACTACGCCGAATCGAGCAACCGGCTTCACACCCTTCTTCCTCATGTACGAGGCCGATGTTGTCATCCCAACGAACATCAGGTTCGACTCGCCTCGCGTCACCATGTACACGGAGGTGGAAGCCAAGGAGGCGCGAGAGGACGGCATCGATCTACTGGAAGAGGCTCGGCTGCTAGCACTCAGCCGGTCCGCCATCTACCAGCATTGCCTGCACCGCTACCACAACAAGAAGATCAAGCCGCGTGCTTTCCGCGAAGGCGATCTTGTGCTCCGGCTGATCCAGCGAACAGTCGGCCAGCACAAGCTCTCGGCTCCTTGGGAGGGGCCTTTCATCATCAGCAAGGCCCTGGGCAATGACTCCTACTACCTCATCGACGCACAAAAGCCCAGGGCACGCAAGAGGGACAATGCTGGCCAAGAGACGGAGCGTCCGTGCAATGCGAACCTTCTCCGCCCATTTTACAGTTGATGCAGTATAGGTACCACGCTATCTTTTGTACTAGCAAAGACAACAGGTCCCCCGAGGCACACTCGGGGGCTACCTTTTTATCTATATGATAAGCTTCGCCTATGAATGTGTTCTTTCATTCTTCCGCCCTGTCCGGGTCCGGTCAGCCGGCTCGGGGGCTCGCCGCCTTGACCTAAGTTGGCACCACCCGAAGTCGGCTAAGTAGTGTGCCGATGCCAAGGCCCTCTCTTCGCCTCAGCTACAGCTCGCAGCGTGACTATCCAGCTGGCAAGAGCTAAAGGCCGAAAATGCTGTCCACACGAAAAACGACTAAGGAAGAACGCCAATACAGGCCAAGCCGGCTCCTCGCCTCACCCGTCCGGCTACGCAGCAGCCGGCCGGCCGGCTTCTTGCTCGACTAGCTACACTCTAGGCGGCTGAAGTAACTTGCCTATTCTAAACGGCCAAGTCCCTGACCTGGCCACAGACCACAGCGCGGCTGTCCGGCTGGCAGGGCGGCGGCCAGAGGAACGCGGCAAAAGAAAAAGGCAACAAGAGCAAAGGCAAAACCGAGCCAGAGCTCGGCAGAGAGACAAGCATGTGAAAATAAGTTATTTACATTGCAAAAGGCCCAAGGCCAGCATTCATCAGAGTTTAATACACCCCCAGTGGGTGGAACTGCGCACGATTAACTTGTTCTTAAGTACAAGACAAAGAATTTAAGAAGATAAAAGGGCCGCCTAGGCTGAAGGTGCGGCGGGCTGCTCGGACAGGTCGGCGGTGGCTGAGGCACCGGCTGGCGGGTCTCGGCCTGTTCGTCGTCGGCGGCGGCTGACGTAGTCTCCCGCGGCTCGATGGCCGAGGCCGGGTCGGGCTGAGTCCGGCTGGTCGCTCCGCCGTCTGGTGCGACGTCATCGCCTTCCTCGTCCCCGCTCTCCTCCGTGCCTTCGTCGCTGGAGGCTATCCCCTCCACCGGGTCCTCCCCCTCGTCCAGGTTCAGCCCAAACCAAGAGGGCGGCACCTCAGTGCCGTCTTCCGCCCGCTCCGGGACGAAGACGCTGACGTCAGCATAGTCGGCAAGGGCTGCCGCGCGTTCGGCGATCGCCTCACGCTCCACCTCAAGCTCTGGCGCCGCCTCCTGGCGAAAAGTGGCCAGCTGAACCAAACTCACGCCTGGGTACCACACCTTAACGAATTCCAGCATCGCCCTGGCGCCTGCCCGTGCCGCGGCACCCTTCCAAGCGTCGAGCCGCTTGGCCGCCACCTCCAACCAGTCGGCGGTCCGACTGGGAGTCCGGGGCTCCTGCACACCCGGCCAGAGCCCCTCCAAGACCTGGGACCCGGCGCACTGAAAGCGGCGGAGCAGCCGGCGGACCAGCACAAGGCGTAGTTGGACGGCCCGAAACTGTTCGCCCAAGGTCCGAGGCCGGTCCGGCGCAATCTCCTCGCCCACTTGCCTCCGCTGCTCGCGCCATGCCTCGATCGCCTGGCTGATGATGCCGGCGTGATCTGGGAAGTACTCTATGTAAAATGAAAACAAAGGAATAAGAGGCCGGCTTCCAGCAACAGTCGGCACCCCCAAGCATGAAAGAAAAGTTACCTTCGAGCATGGCCTAGGTCACCTCATAGCCTTTCGACAGGCAATTCTCCCTCTTGGCCCAGCCCGAGCACTGAGACTCGAACTCGGCCTTGAGAAGCTCCTCCCCGTCTTTTAGCTGTCGGACCTGGTCCGCATGCCGGGTCGCCTGGTCAGCCAGCTCCTTCTCGAGCCGGTTGCGCTCCGCGGCCGCCTGGCTGCGCTCCAGCTCCTTGGCCTGAAGCTGGCTCTCGAGCTTGTGCACGCGGCTCCACAGATTGGCGGCGGCCTCTGCAAAGACAAAGAAGAACCGTCAGCGTCAATGAAGACAAGAAGTCATCGGGAAGATCCAGCCCGGCTGCTCAGCAGTCGGCCCGAATCTCGGGGGCTACACCCAGTGGGTGAGCTTGCGCGCCCCCACTGATGGCTGGCCTACGTACCTCGGCTCTTCGTTAACTCAGCGGTCCGGTTGGCAAGCTGATGGTTCTGTGAATTGAAGGCGGCCGCACGCAGGTTGTGGTAATCCTGCGGCAAGAGCAACACTTCAGCATTCAGAAACACGCCTTAAAAGTTCCAACCCGCCTGCTCAGCAGCCGGCTTGGAACTCGGGGGTTACACCCAGTGGGTGCGCTGGCGCGCCCCCACTGAAGATTGCAAAGATAAAAAGCAAGACTAAGAACATACCCGGACAGATGTCTGCATCGCCACCATCTCGCTCCTTGCCTTCAGGAGGGTGGCGCCGTGGGCGGAGAACTTGTCTAGGACGTCCTGCACCGCGAGGTTCAGGGCGGCCGGGCTGGCTCCTGGTGTCCAACCAGGCGGAGCAGAGCTCGAGGCTTCGGTGTCGGCTCCCGGTGAGCTCACGGCCCCGGCCTCTGCCAGCCTTGGCGCGGAAGCCGCCCGTGACGGGCGCAGTCGCGCGGAGGCGCGTGTCGTCCTGGCCCGGCTCGTCACCAGCTCGGTGCTGGCTGGCGGCACCTCCGGCCCTTTGGGATGGCCTCCACCTCGCTCGCCAGCATCCGGCGCGCACTGGGCCACCTCCATCTCCGGGACGACGGGGTCGGTCCCCTCCCCCTCCGGGGCCGCCTGGTCAGCTCCGGCTGCTCCAGTCGGCGCCCAATGCTCCACCACCGGTGGCTCCGACTGCTGCAAGTCGATGGCCTCCGGAACCACGCTGCGGGCCGGGTCCTCCGTGGCCTTGGCGTTGGCCTCTGCCTGCGCCTTGGCTGCAGCGTTGGCCTCCGCCTGCGCCGTGGTGGCCGCCTCGGCCTCCAGTCACGCCGTGGCCTCCCGCTCCTCCCGCGCTTCTCGCGCGTTCCTCTCCGTCGCCTCCCGAAGGGCGGCGGCCGGGTCCATGCTTTGCTCCGATCAGCGAGGCGGACGAAGCCCGTGACACGGAAAGGGGAGCCCTACGTGGCAAAGCAAGCAAAGATAAGAAACTCGCAAGAGAGGAAAAGCTAAGACAAAACAATCAAGACAGGAGTAGTAAGAGCACTCACGCGGACACCAGTGGGCGTTCCTTCGGTGCCGAGCTTAAGGTAGAAGAAACTGCCCCCCAACTCGAGTGTGGGAAGTATGCCGAGGTAGCCTTTGCAGAAAGTGACGAAGGCAGAGAGGAGGACCAACGTGTTGGGCGTGAGATGGTGAGGTTGAAGGCGGTATAAGTCGAGGAACTCGCGGAGGAAGGCGCTCGCCGGCAAGCCGAAGCCACGGAGGAAGTGGCTGCGGAAGATGACGTACTCACCGGCCCGCGGCGCTGGCGAGATCTCCCGCGCGTCTGGAAGGCGCGTCCCCACGCACGCCTCGTTGGGCATCCGCCGCGTCGCATGGAGGAACTCGACGTGCCCATCATGGACATTCGAGCCGTCCCACTCGCCTCACGCCATGGTTCGTGGCGACTTGGCGGCGGCGCGGCGAGGTCGGGTGGCGGTGATTCTGTAGTGGCGCGGTGAGGCTAGGCGACGATGAGCTGCGGTGGCGCTTCGGTGGTGGGCGGCGCAGCAGCACAGCGGCAGCAAGGAGCGAGAAGAAGAAGAAGAAGAAGAGCGGAGGCGGGCGCGTGCGTTCGGCCACACCCCCTCCCTCCAACTTATACGGCAACGGCGGCGGAGCCGAAGCGGCAGGTCGTGGGGAACGTGGGGATTAGCTGCACCCACGCCCCGCACGACCCCGTAAATCCCGCGCCTTAAAGACGCGTGATCATTATTGTAACACCCCTATGTAATAGCCACCATGATCAGCTGTTAATAATGCCAAGTCATATCATATGCAGTGATTAAACATAGTGGTTAACCAAAGTAAATCAACTCCATTTTTAAAAATCAACTTAAATTCATAAGTGAAATATAAGGTTGATCAAACACTGCTGGAAAAATGTTCATTTAATGGTAAATAATCCAGAAACCTTTCTAAAATCAACATCAAAATGTTTGGAGTTGGATAAATGACTCAAACAAGTTGGAACAGACCCAAAAACAGGATATTTGATATATTTAAAATCATATTAAATTCAAACAAACTTCAAATCAGTCCAAACCACTTTTTGGTGAGAGATAATATTGCATTGCAATATTTGGGACAACTCTCACATTTTACAAAAATGTAAAAGTGCCCTAACTATTTCAAGACAGAATTGATATAAGAAAAAGAAAGCAGAAAAGGAAAAGGGGAGAGATGGGCCACTGTGCACAGGCCTACGTGCATAGTGCCTGGTCCCAGCCCACCAGCCCAACTAGCTCTCTCTCCTCCCCGTGTCGACGCCGCCGTGGACGAGGACGAGCTCGCCGGTCGCTGGCCGACACCGCAGCGCTACAGGGGCCGCCGAGGGGATAACGGCGACGCCCTCGGCCCCGTCCACTCCTATCCACTCCCTCGTCCCCTCGCTCGCTCGCTCTCCTCCTCTCTTCCCCCGCCAGATCCAGTGAGACCGAGCGCCATCGCCGCCGCGTTCCAGTCGTTGCCGCGACCACCGCCGTCGCGCTGACGCACCGTGATGCCATAGAGCCCCGCCGTCGTCTTCCCCATCCTCTGTTGACTGCAGCTGGGGCTTGGATCCACCGCATCGCCCGCAACCACGTCGTCTTCTTCCTCTGCCCCGACGTGTTTGCCGTCGTCCCCGACCACCGCTGCAGCTACTAAGCTTCCGCGGGTCTTACGTGACCACTCGGTGAGCCTCTTCCCCCTCTCCGTTCCCCTCCGCGCGCTGCGTGCCCCGTCCTAGCTAGCTGTCACCGCCGCCACATTCTGCCATGCGCCATTACCGGCATTGAGCTCGGAGTGAAGCTGCCCGAGCTCCTCCGCTTGTCCCACGAGCTCCTGGCGCCCGTAGCAACCCGCCTAGCCGCGAAAATCGCTCGGAAACGGCCCAGAGCCGCGACTCCGACCACACCCGAATGCCACCGCCGCCTCCACTCGTCGCCGGCGGCGATTCCGACCTCCCCGGGGCCAACCCATCCCACCGTTCGACGCGGCGTCGTCTGCGCTTTCGAGTGCGACCGGCCCCGTCTCATTTGGTGGTCTGTAGCCGAGTTCCGGCGAGTCCTGTGCGTCGCCGCCGTGATTTCTGGTCGCCGGCGTCGTTCCGGCGCCGGCGCCGACGTGGCCGCCACGTGGGTCGCCCTGGGTCACTGACCCGTGGGCCCCAGGGGCCCGACCGGCCAGCTGACCGGTTAGCCCTGCTGACTGGACCGGCCCAGTCGCTGACACGTGGGCCCCACCTCCCTGTTAATCTAATTAAAACGTTTTAGAAATAAAAATAAACTAATTACCCTAATGAGTCTATGACATGTGGGACCAGAAGCCTAATTAGCTAATTAGATTAGTTTAACTCACTGTTTAGGTAAACAGAGGCTGACATGTGGGTCCCACTGGACCCACATGTCATATTTGACTTAGTCAGCCGACTGTTGACTTGCTGACGTCAGCAGCGCGTCATGCTGACGTCATAATTCATTTTTGGATTAATAAAATAATTCCAGGAATTCAAATAAACTTTAAAAAAATTAATAACTTTTAAACCGTAGCTCGGATCGAAAAAGTTAAAACATGAAAGTTGCTCAGAACGACGAGCCGAGTCTGATCGTGCCGTCTGTTTCTCCATCGGAACCTCCTACGTAGAAGAACTCGTAACTCCGGACCCGAATCCGATAGATGAATAGTGCACACACGTCGGATATTAAATCCCAGAATAATTCTAAAAATAACCAAAATGACTTAGATGCATATTTAGGCAACCCTGCACTGCATCATAGCATCACACGCACCGTGTTGCATTTGTTTGCATTATGTTTACCTGTTTCTTCCCCCTCTTCTCTCTCGGTAGCCCCCGACGTTGACGTAGCTCCCGAGGCAGACGCCGCACAGGAGTACGACTACGTCCCCGACGATACTACTGAAGACCTTTCCCTTGCCCCCGAGCAAACAGGCAAGCACCCCCATTTTGAGCATGCCTATATCGCATATTCTCTTCTCTCTTATGCTTGCATTAGAACTGCTACTGCTACTGTTTTCCTATATCTGCTGCATAGCCTGATTATTGTACCCTGCTTTGTTACCTTACCGGTTATCCTAGACTGCTTAGTATAAGGTGGGTAGAGACACGACAGAGACCCCCCTTGATCCCGACTGCCCTGCTGGATATCAGAAGACCCGATCATCGGGATTGAAGACTAGACCATGGCACCGCACATCACTTCCCCTTAGTTGCCGACACTGCTGGGTTACCATCGAGTGCCGAGGGTGATACCTCGTCAGCACTTCTGATGTTAACCTTGTAGGTTAGTTACTCGGTCGTGGTAAGCGAGGGTGATTCCTTCTACACCACCCCCGATAACGACGTCGTCGCGCAACTCCTCAAGGTGGACCTCGAGGGTGATTCCTCCTTCGTTCACCTTGATGATAACATCGAGCGGGAATTCCATCGAGGGTGATTCCTCAGGGTTCCCTTCGGTGTCAGACACACAGTTACCTTGGATATTATGACTTGCACTAAACTATGATACTAAAGACGGGTCGGCCCTGAGGGGTACCCGCGCGAGCTTAACGCGAAGTGATGTGGAGTCGGGTTGACCTGGATGGTGCCCGCGAGATAACTACGAGGCATGGCCGGGCATTCTTAGCCCTTGCCGCAAGTCCTCGAGACGGGGCGACGGGGTCACATCGATCGTGAGTCTCTGCTCGTTTCCGCGCGCTCCTAATCCACTATGGTTTGGATATTTGATCCGAGGGGCCTCTGGCCCGATAGCACTAACCATCACGTGGGCATAGTATGGGCGTTCTGCGTCGTACACATCAGCCGAAGCTTGTTGGACGTCAGTAAGGAGCGGCGCACGCCGAGTTGGACTGGTAACGCAACCGCGCTTGTATAAGGGGTTGCTAGGTCTGCTCTCGGTGGCCCCGTAACGTGCAGGAGTTCCCGGGGCGATGGCCCAAGACCCCTGGGGGCATAGGTTTAGTCCGGCGTGCTGACCTCTCTTATAAGCCTAGGTCGGGTTGCGGCGTGTTGCTTAGCCGAGGCCGGGCATGACCCAGAAAAGTGTGTCCGGCCAGAGTTAAGTGAGCGTGGTGGGTAAGTTGGTGCACCCCTGCAGGGAAGAAACTTCTATCGATAGCCTGTCCTACGGCAACGGACACTCGGAGTTGTATCCCGATCGGTACAACTAGAACATGTGATGAGAATTGGATAGTACGGCTCTGGGATTGCTTTCTCGCAGGGAGTCGAGAAAGGATCTCAGGTCGAGGTTGATGATATTACTACTACTACTTTACATTATGTTCATCTGCTCTCTCCTGATGCTGCAAGACTGTCGAAGATTGTTGAAGATGCTAGTATTCGATAGGACTAGGCTTCTCCCTCTATTCTGGCAATTCTGCAGCCCAGTCCACATATACAGCCCCCTTTTGAAAATGTTGCATACGTAGTGTAGATCCTTGCTTGCTGGGTACTTCGGATGAGTACTCACGTTTGCTTTATTTTCTTTTTTCCCCCATGTTCCATTTGATGCCACCAGACGACGGAGCCCCTGAGCCAGAAGCCCCAGCCGACGACCAGTACTACTACCCGCCTGGCGAGTACTACTACTACGAGGAGCCGTTCGACGACCAGGAGTAGGATCGGAGGGTCCAGGGCAGGAGGCCTACGCCTTTCGATCGTAGTATTTTATTTTACCCCGCCTCTGTGAAGGCCTAATTCTCTCTATGTAATATATCTGTACCCAGATATCTAATGCTTCCGCTGACGCTTGTATGCCATCGAGCTATGTATTCGAGCCCTCGAGGCCCTGGCTTGTAATATTAAGCTTGTATGATTTTATTTATGTTTTAGAGTTGTGTTGTGATATCTTCAAGTGAGTCCTTAGGCTTGATCGTGCGCATTTGCGTGTATGATTAGTGCACGATTAAGCCGGGGTCGTCACAATTATGCCCCGGAAGGGCAACAGCCCACCTCGGCCGTAGCGGATCTGCGCGTGTGCCGAGGCCCTGTAGTGGTGGGCCCGGGCCTGCGGCGATGTCCCGTCGTGCGCATGGGCTGGCAGGTCGGCCTAGCCTGCTAGCGCCGCATGGCAAGCAAGCAACGGGCAGCAAGCACGCCACCCGATGGCGTCAGCTCGGCGCCCGCCACGACGGTTCAAATTCACCAGACGGGCGGCTTTGCCTCGGCTGGCTCCGGTCGGACGGCTTCTCCCAGCAGGAAAAAGCAAGGGCACAGGATCTCTCGGAGGAGGAAATTGCTGAGGCACTCCGAATTTGAGCCGTGGAGCCTCACCAGCTTCGGGGGCTACTGTCGGAGGGATTGACCACGGGTAGCCTCGTCCACACCCCTTAGCATTTCAAGACATCGGGGCTAGCAAAGCCCCTCGCACCTTCCGGACTCTCAGCCGGCTCCTTGGGTCGGCTAGGCCCAAGCAGCCGGCTCCCAGAAGACGGCGCGCTCTAAGAAGGCGGCTTCAGGGGAGGCCGGCTCCTAGCAGACGGCCCATCCTCCCCTCGGAGTTTGCACTCAACCACTACGACAAGATGGGCATGGCTACAGGGCCACCCACTCCCCCAAATCCCGGGGGAGCATGGCTACAGTGAAAGCTGACCAAGCTGTCACCCACCTGCTAGGCGTGGGACTGTAGCCATGCGACCCACGACATGGCCCTCGTCAGCCAGGGTCATACTACAGCAAAAGGCAATCAGTACGGCCTATAGGCGGTGGGCCCTACCTGTCCGTGAGCTCCCAGAAGACGACGCTCCCCAAGAAGGTGGCTTCGGGGGCGGGCCGGCCTCCAGCAGCCGGCCCTCCCCTCCCCTCAGAGTCCGCACTCAATTACTTCGACGAGATGGAGCATGGCTACAGTGTGCGCTGACCATGCGGCGGGACTGTAGCCATACAGCTCCTGACGCGGCCTCCGTCATCAAGTACAACGCTACAGCAAAAGGCAATCAGCGTAGCCCACAGGCGGCGGGCCCTACCTATCGGTTGGATTCTCGGCAGCCGGCGGGGCCCTCCGAAGGCAGGCCCCAGCAGCCGGCGGAGAACCCGGCGACCCTAGACACTGACATCGGGGTCCTACACCCAGCCGTGTTACAATTGTACCCCTGGGGGGCAGGCCTATATAAGCCCCCCAGGATTAACCATGCAAAGGGTTCAGCACACACGCCACTCACACACACCATAGCTAGGGAGAGCAAGGTAGCAGCTCTACCCTTCTTCCCCCTCTAACAACGCAGCTCAAGGAGCAACCTTGTAGCCACCATTTGATCATAGTCATCATGCGGAGACCCCGCAGAGCAGGACTAGGGGTGTTATCTCCCCGAAGAGCCCCGAACCTGGGTACGTCTCATGTGCGATCGAGCTCGCACCCATTCCCGCTTCCAGCGCTCGACGACGTCCTTTCGGCCCCATCCATGATAAGCCACCCCCTGGCATCTGTCGTGAGAATACCCCAACAATCCCCAAGCTTAGGGTTTTGCATATCATTAAAACAATTGACATTAATGGAATCTATAATAACATCATTGCAATCATGCTTTTCATTGAAGGAACTATCAAGTATGGGTGCAATAGCAATAATCTCCTGTTTAACATAAGGAACTATAGCAAATTCATCTCCATAAATATTGGCATCATGGCCATAAGAATAGCAAGCATCATGTTCATAAAGGGATATTTCAATCAAATCATCGGAATCATAATTATCTATAGATTCATGCATATCATTATTTTCTTCCAAAGCAACGGTCATTCTCTCAATAAATTCTTTGACATAGACATTATGAGCATAGTTTTCATAGCAATATTTAAGTATGTCAAAATTTTCAGATTTGTAGAGAGTAATAACATACTTTTCAATCAAAGAAGCAACTTCATAAGCATCCTTAAAAGCAACAAACCCTTCAATTTGTTCGATATCATAGTAACTGTAAACACCCTTTTCATAAGAAGATAAAATTTCATTATCATTACACTCACATAGGTAGGGAAGGTGTTTTTTAGGGTTCTTAGAGCAACAAGTAAAATCACAAAGTTCACAAAGATTCCAAGCATAACATAGCAAACAATTTATTTGATTCCATAAGAGTCTCCCTTTTTCAGACAAACGGTGACGCACAAAATGAGCTTGCTCATCTAAAGATTTTCCCTCAACTAAACTAGTTGGGGTTTCAGCACGAGCACATATGGATCGAAGATGATCCAATTAGAAAACTTTAAGTGGATCCATATCAATAGATTTTTAGCAAGCAAAGATGCAAGCAAATAGAAGGCACATGGTAACACAAGCAAAGAAGAGATCTAATGAGAAAAAGGCAAATGAAAAAGAGGGCGAATAAAAAGGCAAATCTTTTTGAAAATCATTTTAGAAGTGGGGGAGAGGAAAACGAGAGGCAAATGGCGAATAATATAATGCAAGAGATGAGAGTTTATGATGGGTACTTGGTATGTCTTGACTTGGCGCAGATCTCCCCGGCAACGGCGCCAGAAATTCTTCCTGCTACTTCTTGAGCTTGCGTTGGTTTTTCCCTTGAAGAGGAAAGAGTGATGCAGCAAAGTAGAGATAAGTATTTCCCTCAGTTAGAGAACCAAGGTATCAATACAGTAGGAGACAACGCACAAATTGTCAGATTTTGGGTTCCGCAAACCCTTGAGAGGTTCGAACTCTGGGGTGCGTGCGAAGAACTCATCCTCCCCAGTCTGCCTACTCGCTAATCTCACAGCCTAGCTCGACGAACTGTAAGGAAAAGGGACACAGCAGTTTACCTAGGTTCGGGCCACCTTGCGGTGTAAAACCCTACTCCTGCTTTGTGGTGGATTGGCCTCGAGGGGCTGAGGATGAACTAGTACAGTGGCGAACAGCCTCAGGAGGAGAGGTGTTCTTGAGCTCGAGTGAGCTGGTGAGTGTGTGGGTGATCTCAACGATCCGTCGATCCCATCTACGGTGGTGGCTAAGTACTATTTATAGTGGCCTCGGTCCTCTTCCCAAATGAAAGGCGAGAAGGGATCCCACAACGGCCAAATTCGAAGGGAGACAACTAGTACATGCTATCCTGACAAAAGTAGTCTTCGCCTGCAAAAGCCTCTGGTTGTGATGCCGTGGTGGGCTCGGTGATGACCTCCATCCTGTCGTCCTGGTGGTCTTGGTCTTGTTGCATGGGAATGGAAACCTTTGGCTGATTCCTCGGGACTCCGCGCCTGCGCTTGCCTCTTTAGCACCGAAGAGGAAACTGGTACTCTGCGCCCGCTGGCGCCTGCCTGGCCTTGGTCGTCATGGCTCATGTCATCCGGACCTCATGAGGTGAGGCTTGCATAGAGATCTCCGCTACTCGGGAGCCAGCCTGAGGAGGCCGCTCCTCGTGGAGGTCTTGGTGTCGTCCGCCTCGCGAGGCTTGGCCCCTCGCGAGGGTCTTGAGTTGTTGTCGCTGAAGCTGGGCCGTACCAGGCCGTTGATGGAGCCACGTCATGGGCCGCAAGCAGGCAAGTCTGGGTACTGCCGTTCCCAGAACACCGACAGTAGCCCCGGGCCCAAGGCGCGCTCGAACTTGGCTTCGAGGTGAAGCCAAGGGGCAAGTGCGGAGCGCCGCGGGCCCTAACCGCCTACGGCCTTGGTTGACGCGTGGCGATTGATGGGACGTGGGCGTCTCCGCTTCCCCATGCTGCCTCGGCAACCGTTCGACTTGACGAGACTCCGCTGCATGTAGAGAAGAACCATCATTGCGCGGGATCGTGGAGGCAGGCGGTTGGCCTCCCTCCGGCTATAAATGAGGGGAGGGGTAGAGCCCCCCTCACACATCTCCATCTTCTCGCTGCTCGCTCCTCCTTCTTCTTCACCTCCCCGTCTTGTCGTAGCATTCATGGCGCTGACGAGGAGGTTCTCTGCCGCCGAGAAGGGGAAGGCCCCCAAGGAGGGGCCAGGTTCGCCACCACCCAAGAGAGGGCAAGGCCGCCCCCGCAAGCATGCTGCGACCCCGGCGGTAGCTCCTCGGGGGCGCTGGCGTACTCCTTCGGGGGCCGGCATCGCTTTGGGTGGCCGCGGCGGTGCTTCCTCTCAAGGCAGGGGCCGCCAAGGGTGAGGCAGCCCCTGTGACATGGGGCGGCGCGCCGTGGTTGCCCGGCCTCCTCGGCCGCGCTTCCACTCGGTGGATGTGCTCCCGGAGTTTGTCGTGTTGTCGGAGAGGCCTGCCGGCACCTGGCTCCCTCTCCCGCGCTTCCTCATGAGTGAGCTGCCGGTCGCGGGGCTTGACGGCCTCTGGCTGCAGGCTGACGGCTGTTGCAGCAAGGCTTCCTGGGTTGGGGTCGAAGTCGCCGAGATGGGCAGCGTGTCCTTGACCCGCGGTTGGCAGGTGTTTGCCCGCGCGTGAGGCCTAAGTGGGAGGCGCACCCTTCATTTTAGGTACGACGGCCTCACGACCCTCTACGTGAGGGTGTTCGGGGAGGATGGCCGTCGTGCGGGGTGCTGCCCGGAAGACGGCAGCGGCGACGATGAGCTTGGCCTTGACGACGGCCGCGCTTCCTTCAGTAGCGGCGGCTCCTCCTTCAGCGAGAGCACCAGCAGTGGCAGCTATGACCAGCCACAACGCCACCGGGCTCGCGTCGGGGAAGGCAATGGGTCGTCTCGTCGCCGCACTCCGGTGAAGCGGGAGGAAGACTCGGGGTGAGACCGGGGGCCTCCGGAGCCTGGCCTCCGGAGCTGTTGTGGTCGTGCGGGCCACTTTTGTTTAACCTTTCCTTTATCCTGCACTTGAAAAAAGTAGAGGGCCCTGCTGGGGCATGTAATGAACCAAGGCACTCGTGCCATTATGCTATGTTTGTTATCTTGATATTGTGCCGGGATACTGATATTCCGATCGGGTGCGGTTAGAATGATTTAGCTTGATATGCTTGATGTAGTTTCCCACCTCATGAGGGTGCGCATCTCCAGCAACATCTGGTGAAGTTTGCTTCTTAATGACTCAGGAGCCGTCGGGCCTCAGGAGGCATTGTACAGCTGCAGAATTATTAGAAAACTTTACAGGGTGTCATGCCCTTCCTTGCGCGAGCCCCCGAGGCACGGACTTGAGAAGGTACGCATGCCCACGAGCTCGTTTGAGAGTGTCTCGCAAGGATTTAAGGACCGAAGCTCTGGGGCGACAGGGCTTCGGTGAGGTGTGGTCGCGGCGAGCGCCAAGCGCACACACCTACCTAGCCCCCGCGCGCGAGACGCACGAGGAGGAGCGACGGGCAACTGCCGCTCTTCCTGGGACAAGGCTGGAGAGGCGAACGAACAGAGGACAAGAAAGTTCCAGCTTTGGCAAATGAGAAACGCGAAAACTCCAAATTCCATTAAAAAGTTGGAAACCAACTACAGAAAGCAAGCAAAAGAACAGCCGCGTCCGGCACCTAGTCTAGTCTTCTCACCAGCGCGGAGCTAAGTGCTGACACTAGGACGTGGGAGGGAGCCCCCATGAGGCCCGCGGGTGACACTCAGGAGACTCCGGGGCGTGTACAGCCCCACACATTATTATGTGAGAGTGTCACGAGCGGAGACCTTCACAGGCACGGGGCCTTGCTTCATGGGTAGAACTTCCGGAGGTGCTGGATGTTCCAGGCGTTCTGGATGTGGATCCCATCCTGCGTCTCTAGGCGCGTGGCGCCAGGCCTGGAGACCAGGCGATCTTGAACGGGCCCTCCCAAATGGGTGAGAGCTTATGCAGCCCCTCCCTGGAGAGCACCCACCTCAAGACGAGATCACCCACCTCGAGCGTCCTGGAGCGGACGCTGTGGCAGTGGTACCGCCGCAGCGCCTGCTGGTACCTTGCCGCTCGGAGCGAGGCTTGACGGCGGCGTTCCTCCCCCAGCACGACATCCATCCTCCGCGTGGCGTCCTGGCGTGCCTCGTCAAACGCCAAGACCTGCGTGGAGCGATGGTTGACCTCGTGAGGGAGAACCGCTTCAGCCCCGTAGAGGAGGAAGAATGGAGTCTCGCCCGTCGGCTTGGTTGCAGTGGTGCGGATGGACCACAGCACGGACTGGAGCTCATCGAGCCAGCCCCTGCCGCAGGCCTCGAGCTTCTTCTTGAAGGTCCTCGTCTTGAGGCCTCTCAGGACTTCTGCGTTGGCGCGCTCAGCTTGGCCATTGCTCCTGGGGTGTGCCACCGAAGCGTAGCATATCTGCATTCCAATGTTAGCACAGTATGTTTTGAAAAGGTTGCTGGTGAACTATGAGCCATTATCGGTGATGATGCGGTTAGGAACCCCGAACTGGCTCACGAGGCCTTTGATGAACTTGACGGCCGACCCGGCCGGGATGGTGCGAACAGCTTCCACCTTCGCCCACTTGGTGAACTTGTCAATGGCGATGTAGAGGTAGCGGTAGCCCCCGGGCACCCGTGGGAATGGCCCCAAGATGTCCAGCCCCCAGACCGCGAATGGCCATGTGAGTGGGATGGTCTGGAGGCCCTGAGCGGGCTGGTGGATCTGCTTGGCGTGGAACTGGCAGGCTTCGCAGGACTTCACCAGCTCGGCAGCATCGTTGAGCGCCGTGGGCCAGTAGAACCCGCTGCGGAATGCCTTGCCCACGAGTGTGCGCGATGAAGAGTGATGCCCACAGTCCCCGCCATGTATGTCGGCCAGCAGCTCGCATCCCTGCTCCCTGGAGATGCACCGTAAAGAAACATCGTTTGGACGCCTCCGATAGAGCTCACCGTCCTGGATGCAGTATGTTGTGGCCTGGCGGGCCACACGCTCCGCGTCTTCCTCCTTCTCCGGCAGGGTGCCCCGAAGTAGGTACGCCTTGAACTCCTCGGTCCAACACCCCTCCTGAGGTTCCATCGCGAGGAGGAGGCATGCTCCTGAGGTCGGGCCACAAGCTGGGGCGCCCGACGAAGGAGCCTGGGGGAGATCCTCGTGAGGCGGTGCTGGTTCTGCGGTGGGTGGAGCTGCCGATGGCTTGAAGAGCCGCTCTTCGAAGACGCCAGGCTCCTGAGGCAGACGCCGGGACGCCCTCTTGGTGATGTCATCCGCCTCCTTGTTTGTGCCTCGCGGCACGTGCTGCAATTCCAGACCCACGAATCATTTCTCAATTTTGCGTACCTCCTCAAGGTATGCTTCCATGTTCTCGTCCTTCGGGGTGTACTCCTTGTTGGAGAAGTTGACCAGGAGTTGCGAGTCGCCCCTGATGGTGAGGCGCCTGACCCCCAGTGCTGCGGCGACCTTGAGTCCCACGATCAGGCCTTCGTACTCCGCAATGTTGTTGGAGACCTTCTTGCCGTGTTGGAAGGAGAGTTGCATGGCGTAGTAGAGCTTGTCTGTGGTGGGCGAAATAAGCACAGCTCCAGCCCCCGTGCCCTGGCGTGAGAACGCACCGTCGAAGTACATGGTCCAACCATCTGGCGCCTCGTCGCCGGGTATGAGGGAGCGGTCCTCGCACACTTCACGGTCAGGGACGTCAGTCCATTCCGCCACGAAGTCAGCAAGGGCCGCACCCTAGATGATCCTGGTGGTACTGGACTCCAACTGGAACGCTTGCAGCTCAATGTTCCATTCGGCGACCCTTCCTACAGCATTGGGGCACCAGAGCACCCTCTCCAGAGGGTAAGATAAGACAACCTTGATGGGGTGGCCTTGGAAGTAGTGGCGCAGCTTTCGGGAGGCGACGAGGAGCGCTAGCAGTAGCTTCTGTGGCATGGGGTAGCATGCCCGCGCGTCTCGTAGCACCGTGCTGACGAAGTATACCGGGTGCTCGATGAGGGAGGAAGCATTGGTGAGGTCGTGCAACTCCTGAGTCTGTGGGTCCTTAGGAGCCTTGTCATCCGCCATGGCAGTCGTGCCCTCAGGAGCATCGTCCTCAGGAGACCCACTGCCAGGGGGGTTGGCTGAGGTCTCAGGAGCGTTGTCGGCCGGTGGTGGAGTCGGAGCCTCAGGAGTGCCTTCTTGAGACCGTGGCGCCCCATCTGGTGACGGGGCGCCCCGTCGTGAGCCCTTGACCGGGCGCTCCTCCCTCACTGCCACCAGTGCTGCGCTGGCTGAGTGAGGCGTGGCAGCCAAGTAGAGCACCAGGGGCTCAAGGGGACGTGGCCCCACCATCACCGGCGGGCTGGTGAGGTACTTCTTGAGGTCTTGGAAGGCCGCATCAGCCTCCGGAGTCCACTTGAATGGTCCTTTCCTTTTCATCAGCTTGAAGAACGGGAGGGCCCGTTCTCCCAACTTGGAGATGAAACACCCGAGTGAGGTCACGCAACCTGCCAGCTTCTGCATCTCCTTGAGGGTCTGCGGCGGGCTCATCCTTTCTATGGCCTTGACCTTCTCTGGGTTGGCCTCGATTCCTCTGTGTGATACCAAGAAACCCAGCAGCATGCCGGATGGGACGCCGAACACACATTTCTCCGGGTTGAGTCGCAGATCCACCTTGCGCAGGCTGGCAAATGTTTCTTCCAGGTCTTCAATAAGGGTTCTTGCCTCCCGAGACTTCACCACTATGTCGTCGACGTAGGCCTCTGCGTTCCTCCCGAGCTGCCGGCCCAGAGCAATGTGCATCAGCCACTGGAAGGTTGCTCTGGCGTTACGCAGCCCAAACGGCATGCAGGTGTAGCAATACACCCCGCATGGGGTCAAGAAAGCCATCTTCTCAACATCTTGCACCACCATCTTGATTTGGTGATAGCCTGAGAAGGCGTCCAGGAAGCACAGCAGGTCGCACTCGGCGGTGGAGTCGATGATCTGATCGATACCCAGAAGCGGAAAGGGGTCTTGAGGGCAAGCCTTGTTGAGGTTAGTGAAGTCGACGCACATACGCTCCTTTCCGCCCTTCTTGGGGACGATGACCGGGTTCGCCAACCATTCTGGGTACTGCACCTCCCAAATGAAACCAGCCTCTTGCAGCTTGCGGGTCTCTTGGACGATGAACGACTGCTTCTCTGTGGACTGCCACCGCGCCTTCTGCTTCACCGGTCGCGCGTTAGGGCACACCCTCAGGTGATGCTCGATTATTCCCCTCGGGATCCCAACTAGATACTTGGGCTCCCATGCAAACACTTCCTTGTTCACGCGTAAGAAGTCGACCAACGCCTTTTCTTGATCTGGAGGTAGGCCGGCACCTATGGTGAAGGTGGCACCCGATGCCCCATCCGACCGGCACCAGCTTCGTCTTGGCCCGATCTTGAGAGAACAACTGCTTCTTCTTCGCTGGCGCAACCCCCGAAGCCTCTGGGGCCCCTTCCCCAGTCGACCGCGCGGCCGCCGCGGCCCTGAAGGCGAGCTTGAGGGCCAATAGCGCGTCCTTGGTGTCTCCTGCCACAGTGAGGATGCCGCTGCTTCCCGGCATCTTCATGAGGTTGTAGGCAGGGTGAGTCGCTGCCATGAACTTGGCCAGGGCCAGGTACCCGAGGATGGCGTTGTATGGGAGGCTGATGCGGGCGATGTCGAAGTCGATAAGCTCGGTGTGGTAGTTGTCGAAGGTGCCGAAGGTGACGGGGAGGCGGATCTGCCCGATGGGGTTGGTGGAGCCGTTGACGACTCCAGAGAAGGGCTTCGTGGGGCGGAGCCGGCCATGGGGCACATGAAGCAAGCCGAATGCTTCCACCGAGAGCACATTGAGGCCGGTTCCTCCGTCGATGAGGGTCTTGGTGACCGCCACGTTGCAAATGGTGGGGGTGCAGAGCATCGGGAGAGCGCCGGCGCCGGCGGTGACTACGGGGTGGTCCCCGGAGTCGAAGGTGAGGTCGGCCTTGGGCGCCGCCCAACCCGGCGGCACCGCCCGCTGCACGTGGGCGTCGCCCGCCTGGCGAAAGAACTGCTTGATGTGGCAATCCAAGGGCGGCGCCTGCGAGCCACCGAGGATGGCCGCGACGACGTGAGGTGGCGGTGCCGCGAATTGCGTGACGAAATGGCCGCGCAGCTCCTCCCAGGAGGACACCGAAGATTCCGGCAGGCCCAAGAGCCAAGCGCGCGGCTCGCCCGTGAGGGCCATGGGGAGCCAATTCGCCATGGCCTTGTCGTCGCCGCCGGCTGCCAGAACCGCCTCCTCATACGCCTGGAGAAACCCCACCGGGTCTGCCGCGCCGTCGTAGTGAGGCGGCATCTCCGGCCTGAACTTGGGCGGCCACTACACTCGCCGTAAGGCGGGGGTGAAGGCCCGGAGACCCACGGCGCCTCCGTGCGCGCCCGTCGATCCAGTCGGAGAAGAGGCGCCCGCCATGAGAGCTGAACGGCGAGGGCAGGGTGCGGCGGACGGAGAGGCGAAGCTTTGACGCACCCCTACCTGGTGCGCCAAATGTCGGATTTTGGGTTCCGCAAACCCTTGAGAGGTTCGAACTCTGGGGTGCGTGCGAAGAACTCGTCCTCCCCAGTCTGCCTACTCGCTAATCTCACAGCCTAGCTCGACGAACTGTAAGGAAAAGGGACACAGCAGTTTACCCAGGTTTGGGCCACCTTGCGGTGTAAAACCCTACTCCTGCTTTGTGGTGGATTGGCCTCGAGGGGCTGAGGATGAACTAGTACAGTGGCGAACAGCCTCAGGAGGAGAGGTGTTCTTGAGCTCGAGTGAGCTGGTGAGTGTGTGGGTGATCTCAATGATCCGTCGATCCCATCTACGGTGGTGGCTAAGTCCTATTTATATTGGCATCGGTCCTCTTCCCAAATGAAAGGCGGGAAGGGATCCCACAACAGCCAAATTCGAAGGGAGACAACTAGTACATGCTATCCTGACAAAAGTAGTCTTCGCCTGCAAAAGCCTCTGGTTGTGACACCGTGGTGGGCTCGGTGATGACCTCCATCCTACCGTCCTGGTGGTCTTGGTCTTTTTGCACGGGAATGGAAACCTTTGGCTGATTCCTCGGGACTCCATGCCTGCGCTTGCCTCTTTAGCACCGAAGAGGAAACTAGTACTCTGCGCCCGCTGGCGCCCGCCTGGCCTTGGTCGTCATGGCTCACGTCATCCGGACCTCATGAGGTGAGGCTTGCATAGAGATCTCCGCTCCTTGGGAGCCAGCCAGAGGAGGCCGCTCCTCGTGGAGGTCTTGGTGTCGTCCGCCTCGCGAGGCTTGGCCCCTCGTGAGGGTCTTGAGTTGTTGTCGCTGAAGCTGGATCGTACCAGGCCATTGATGGAGCCACGTCGTGGGCCGCAGGCAGGCAAGTCTGGGTACCCCGTTCCCAGAACGCCGACACAAATCACCTAGCACCTGCACAAACAATCAAACAACTTGAACCGAACACGATAAAGGGGTTGTCAATCCCTTCACGGTTACTTGCAAAAGTGAGATCTGATAGAGATATATGAAACTAAACAAATGATAAAGTAAATATTTTTTGGTTTTTTGGTTTATAGATCTGAAAATAAAAGATTGCAAAATAGTAGATCGGAAAGTAATATGATGGAAAATAGACCCGGGGGCCATAGGTTTCACTAGAGGCTTCTCTCAAGATAGCAAATAATACGGTGGGTGAACAAATTACTGTCGAGCAATTGATAGAAAAGCACAAAGTTATGACGATATCCAAGGCAATGATTATGAAATATAGGCATCACGTCCGTGTCAAGTAGACCGAAATGATTCTGCATCTACTACTATTACTCCACACATCGACCGACTCCTGCCTGCATCTAGAGTATTAAATTCATGAAGAACAGAGTAACGCATTAAGTAAGATGACATGATGTAGAGGAATAAACTCAAGCAATATGATGTAAACCCCATCTTTTTATCCTCGATGGCAACAATACAATACGTGCCTTGCTGCCCCTACTGTCACTGGGAAAGGACACCGCAAGATTGAACCCAAAGCTAAGCACTTCTCCCATTGCAAGAAAAACCAATCTAGTTGGCCAAACCAAACCGATAATTCGAAGAGAATTACAAAGATATCAAATCATGCATATAAAAATTCAGAGAAGATTCAAATAATATTCATAGATAAGTTGATCATAAATCCATAATTCATCGGATCTCGACAAACACACCGCAAAAGAATATTACATCGGATAGATCTCCAAGAAAAATGAGGAGAACATGGTATTGAAAATCAAAGAGAGAGAAGAAGCCATCTAGCTACTAGCTATGGACCCGTAGGTCTAAGGTAAACTACTCATGCTTCATCGGAAGGGCAATAGAGTTGATGTAGAAGCCCTCTGTGATCGAATCCCCCTCCGGCAGGGTGCCAAAAAAGGTCCCTAGATGGGATCTCACGGGTACAGAAGGGTGCGGCAGTGGAAAAGTCTTTTCGTGGATGCTTCTGGTGGTTTGGGAACATATGTGAATATATAGGCGAAAGAATTAGGTCAGGGGAGTCATGGGGGCCCACAAGGCAGGGGGCGCGCCCTCCACCCTTGTGGCCGCCTCGTGGCTCCTCCGACTTCATCTCCAAGTCTCCTGGGTGTCTTCTGGTCCAAGAAAAATCATCGCGAAGGTTTTATTCCATTTGGACTCCGTTTGGTATTCCTTTCCCACGAAGCTAAAAAACAAGGAAAAAACAGAAACTGGCACTGGGCTCTAGGTTAATAGGTTAGTCCCAAAAATAATATAAAATAGCATATTAATGCATATAAAACATCCAAAACAGATAATATAATAGCATGGAACAATCAAAAATTATAGATACGTTGGAGACGTATCAGTGAGATACCCTCTCCCGCCGACTGAAAGTGTGTGTGTGTGTGTGTGTGTGTGTGTGTGTGTGTGTGTGTGTGTGTGTGTGTTTGAAGGTGGGACTGCTAATTCCCACTTTGATAGGTGAACCTCCATGGGGTTGGGGATGTCCGGTTAATTTGTGAGGCATGTGCCGCATCAAAGTTATGAATTGGGTATTTAAATACCACACCACCTTTTTCATACATATAGTTGGGCTACCCGCAGGTAGTTCGTATGTGGTCTCACCCCATCTCGCGCCAGAAGCACACATTTCTGGGCCCGCACAAGGTCCACCTTTCACTGGAAATGAAAGGGGTGCGTGGTTTGACCATGATGGACTCCCATAGGTTTAGTGTTATGGTAGGGTGATATGTTAGACCTAGCGATTTGGGGGCATGCGTTCATAACTAGGATTCCCCTCCTACCGACACGAGGGGGGGGGACAAGCAATACCGTGCACTTTGTGAGACAGGTGCCACATCAAAGCTGTGCATTTGGTATTTTAACATCAAACCACCATTTTCATTCATAGTTTTGGTCCACATGCAAGTGTGTTCATGTTCTGACCCTTTACCGCGTTGTTTTCGCCAAATTTATAAACATTAGACAGGTCGAATGACGCAACAGGCACGGTTCACTCACACTACCCGTGTGACATGCCGGTGCCCCAGTCACTCATATCAGCACAGTACATTGGACTCCATGAGGCTTCCCTCACAATCTCAAAAATATCTACCCGCCTGCAGGGTTTTTCTGTTTGATAACACACAGTTATTATGTTTCGACCGTGTGTGATGTATGTTGTTCCCGCTCCCGCCTGCATCCCTCGAAAATATCTACCCGACTGGAGGGTTTTTCTGTTTGATAACACACGGTTGTTATCTCGAGACCGTGTGTGATGCATCATCCAAATTTTCAATAGCCCCGGCATTTTACTCCCACGTAGTAAAATTTTCAGTAGCCGCCTCATTTCCTCAAACACCCCCCCTCCACACACACACCCCAAAAACTCCTCGCGCGCACACACATACCCCCACCACAACTCCTCCCTCGCTCGAAACCCTAGCAAGGTCGCCGCCGCCGCAAGGCCTCCATTGTCAACATCTGCCGGTTTACCCGTGCAGCTTACCCACCAATCTCCATACCCTAGCCGCCCAGAGTTTCTTAGATGGCGCCTGCCAAACGCCCCCTTTCCCACAGATCGCCATCCCCATTCCCATCCCCCACTCTAGAGCGTCGCAGCCTAAGCCCGGCTACGCTTCCTGTGGAGCTCGAGGAGCGCCTGACCCAAAAGAGGTGTATTGCAGCCTCTTCACCCGACATCGCCGAGGAAGCTGATGACCATTACTGGCCGCGGGCTCTCAATTAGTGGGCTACAGTATGCAGGTATGTCACGGATGCCAGCTACGACATCGAGTTCGTCGACAGCGATGGCCTGACGCGGGCTATGTCACAGGTTAAGTGGCCCACCCCCAACCTCTCGGGTTCAACCGCCATTGATCTCATCCATGGTCCCGTCGCTAATGTCCTCTGGCTCGCTGTCATGAATTTTCCATCCTACATCGCCATCGAGCCCCTTTTGTTATTTCTGAAGGACACATTCTACGACATTGGCTTGGGATCCACAACTGCCAAGTCAGACCTCATCGACGACGACCACGAGGAGGGCACCCTCTCCGGCTCTTCCAAGGGGAAAGATCCCATCTGCGACATCAGGGAGGGCACCCTATAGCCGTGCTCTTCCAAGGGGAAGGAGCCCATCTGCGACAACATGGAGCGCACCCAGGGTCCGTGCTCTTCCCACGGGAACGAGCCCATCCGTGACAAGTGAGGAAACCCATGATTTGTTTTGTCGTGCCTCTTCATAGGGGGAACCCATGATTTGATTTATCGAGTCCCTTTTGTAGTGTAGTGAGAATATGTCTAGTTTTAATTGCTATATTTGGTTGTTTGCAGTATGCCTTGTTTATTTCAGTTGTTCACAATGTGATGCTCTATATGTGCAACTATTTACTGTGTAGTACATTTTCATCAATACCAGTTTTAAACATACCGATAGGAATGCATATATTTACTTGCTGTTAAGCCTGTTATAGCTAGCATATGCCTCTTTTAAAGTTTTTTGGTTGTTCGGTTGTTTGTAGTTAGCATATGTCTAGTTTCAAATGCTATCTTTGGTTGTTTGTAGTATGCCTTGTTTATTCCAGTTATTCACAACATGAAGTTCTATATGTGCAAGTATGAACTGTGCAGTCCAATTTCATCAATACCAGTTTGAACAATACCACTATGAATGACTACATTTGGTTGCTGTTAAGCATGTTGCAATTAACACACCTTTCCATTTTTATTTAACAATAACCAGTGTACTTAGACCGGCACAATACTAGTTTGAATGACTATATTTGCTTGTTGTTAAATGTTAGGCCTGTTGCAGTTAACACACCTTTCCACTTCTTGTTTTGCTTAACTAGCATGCTTAAACCTGCACACTGTGTGCTATCGTTTGGAGATTATTTTGTCTGCCATGGATATATTTGGTTGATGTTTAGCCTGTTGTGCTTAACATGCCTCTCGATGTACTTACACAAGACAATTTTGGGAACGACTGATATTTTCCATTGAGGTTAGTTTCATCCCATGTCTTATATATACTCACTGTTCAGGATATCGGTAGCTGGTACCATATAGGCCGAGGGCTGATAAGGGACTAATCGGTGAATCAGACTTTTAACTAAATATATCTGTCACCCATTTATTGGTAGGTTAACTAGGGCCATATCTAATATATCTGAGGCTACATAGCAACATGCACTGTACTGAATGTCTAAATATGCAATCCTAGGCTACATAACAAAAAGGAAGGGTGTTACCTTAGTGTTCTGATGATGTCTAGATATACGTAGAAGGGCAGTAGCAACAACAACAACAACACAGCAGCAGTTTATCAGCCGATAATTTGTAAAAATGCAATAAACTCCCTCCGGCGCATAATATAAGATGTTAATTCATCCAATGTGTGAGTATATTGGATGTTATAAGATATTATATAATGGGATGGAGGGAGTGTTGTACTACATCATTATGCAATTGTTGTTTAGTTTCTAATATTAACTTGGTGCTTTTAGGTACATATGTCATTGGTAAAGATCCGCGCTTCGACCCTTTCTACGTATGGGGCAATGAGATATTGATGAACCAGCATCAAGTGAGGAAGCTGGTTAAGATTGTTAGTAAAATGGGTCAAAAGATGGAAATTAAACTATTTGTTTACACTTTATCCAAGACAACATCAAACTGCAGGATGGTAAGTAAGAGCTCTGCAGCCTTCTTTTTACTGCCCATAATGAGTTGTGTTAGATGACAATGTCTGAATCTTTTTCTTTTGCAGTGGTTCCCAAAGTAGTTTACTCAACATTACCTCTCAAACTACATGATTGGTGGGCATGCAAAGGTTAAAGTATTTCTACCAGAACACGATGACTATCTAGATGTGTTCATGAAGACGGTGAAGGATGGGTGGTCGGCCATCACAAGGGGTTGGACTAGAGTCGTGCGTGCCTTCTGCATGGAGGAGGGCACAATATGGGCATTCCTTTTCACCTTGTTCAGCAACCAGAATGTATTTCGCCTCTTTCTTTACCGTCTTCAATAGTACTAGTATACAACTGTGGTTCATCATTTTTTATTTGGTGCTTATGTAATTCTTGAACATATGTACCTGTGAATCGAATAATGCATTGGTTGTTTGAACCTGATGGATATGAATAAAGCTATAGCACACTTCAAATTCAAATTCGGTACAATTTTAAATAGCAGCAATTAAATTAGGGTGAAATTACGCTCTGCAGGTCATTACGGTGCGCACAGTCGGTAAAACACAAACGTGTGTGATATACACCATAATCTGACACGGTTCACAGAGAGGAAACGTGTGCGAGCATGCACACAGTTGCCGTTTGCAAAGTGTGTGTGATGTCAGACAATATCACAAATGTGCAAGCAAACTAACTGTTTGTGATAGTTGCCTTATCGTACACGATTTACAATCATGAACTGTTCCTGATGTGGTACGCATCGTAAACGTTGCACCACGGAATAGCATGTGCGATAGTTATCATGCACGACACTGTTACGATGGTCCGACATTTTGTAATCCTAGCCGACACTCGTACGATGATTAGCTAATCTTCTTAATTAGTTATCGCATATGGTTCGGGAAAAGTGAATGTGTGCGATTGTCTGCTTATCATACATGTCCTATAATCGTGAACTATTTGTGATGGACCGCGTATCATAAACGTAGCACCACAAAATACCGACTGCGATGGTAATGCCAGCACACACAAGTAGCAAGGATGGAGCGTTTGGGATATTAGATATATCCCAAACAGTTGTGTGAAGAATCGCATTTGGGATAGGTGCGGGCATCGCATATGCTTTGTTCTGGAAAACATATGCATTCCTACTCCCTATCCCCGACGGTTTTTGGGTCGTGTGGGAAGGACCCCCCCTATCGCCCACACTCACTAGGCGACGGTTTAAAATGCCATCACGGAAAGGGGTTAAAAACCGTTTGTATAGCACCTCGCTGTACCAGTGATACCTACTCAAATCATCTGTGAAGGTTAGAAAATAATGATACCCACTGCATGCTTCAACACTCATCGGACCGCATACATCGGTATGTATTCTTTCCAATCAGTCATTAGCTCACTCCGTTGTTCCGGAGAACGGAGTTTTAGTCAGCTTACCCATGAGGCATGGTTCGCAAGTATCAAATGATTCATAATCAAGTGATTCAAAAAGTCCATCCGCATGGAGTTTCTTCATGTGCTTTACACCAATATGACCTAAACGGCAGTGTCACAAGTATGTTGCACTATCATTATCAACTTTGCATCTTTTGGCATCAATATGATGAATATGTGTATCACTACGATCGAGATTCGACAAGAATAGACCATTCACTAAGGGTGCATGACCATAAAAGATGTTACTCATATAAATAGAACAACCATTATTCTCTGACTTAAATGAATAACCGTCTAGCAATAAACAAGATCCAGATATAATGTTCATGCTCAACACTGGCACCAAATAACAATTATTGAGGTCTAAAACTAATCCCGAAGGTAGATGTAGAGGTAGTGTGCCGACGGCGATCACATCAACCTTGGAACCATTCCCAACACGCATCGTCACCTCGTCCTTAGCCAATCTTTGTTTATTCCGCAGCTCCTGTTTTGAGTTACAAATATGAGCAACCAAACCAGCATCAAATACCCAGGCGCTACTATGAGCATTAGTAAGGAACACAGCAATAACATGTATATCAAATATACCTTTGTTCACTTTGCCACCCTTCTTATCTGCCAAGTTCTTGGGGCAGTTCCGCTTAAAGTGACCATTTCCCTTGCAGTAGAAGCACTCAGTTTTCGGCTTGGGTCTAGCTTTGGGCTTCTTCACATGAGCGGCAACTTGCTTGCCGGTCTTCTTGAAGTTCCCTTTCTTTCCCTTGCCCTTTTTCTTGAAACTGGTGGTCTTGTTAACCATCAACACTTGATGCTCTTTCTTGATTTCTACCTCCGCTGATTTCAGCATCGCGAAGAGCTCGGGAATCGTTTTCATCATCCCTTGCATATTATAGTTCATCACAAAGCCTTTGTAGCTTGGTGGCAGTGACTGAAGAACCCTATCAATAACACTTTCAACTGGAAGATCAATTCCCAGCTGAGTCAAGTGGTTGTGGTACCCAGACATTCTGAGTATGTGTTCACTATCAGAAATGTTCTCCTCCATCTTACAGCTAAAGAACTTGTTGGAGACTTCATATCTCTCAATCCGGGCATTAGCTTGAAATATCAACTTCAGCTCTTGGAACATCTCATATGCTCCGTGGCGTTGAAAACGCTTTTGATGTCACAGTTCCAAGCCGTAAAGCATGGCACACTGAACTATCGAGTAGTCATCAGATCGAGCCTGCCATACGTTCATAACATCTGCATTAGCTCCTGCAGCAGGTCTGTCACCTAGAAGGACATAATTCTTCTGTGCAGCAATGAGGATAATCCTCAAGTTACGGACCCAATCCGTGTAGTTGCTACCATCATCTTTCAACTTAGCTTTCTCTAGGAATGCATTAAAAATCAAGGGAACGGTAGCACGGGCCATTGATCTACAACATAGATTTGCAAAGACTGTTAGGACTAAGTTCATGATAAATTTTAGTTCAAATAATCAAATTACTAATGAACTCCTACTTAAATCAACATCCCTCAAGTTGTCTAAGTGATACATGATCCAAATTAACTAACCCATATCCAATCATCATGTGAGATGGGGTAGTCTTCAATGGTGAACATCTCCATGTTGATCATATCTACTATATGACTCACGTTCGACCTTTCGGTCTCCAGTGTTCCGAGACCATGTCTGTACATGCTAGGCTCGTCAAGTTTAACCCAAGTATTCTGCATGTGCAAAACTGGCTTACACCCATTGTATGTGAACGTAGAGTCTATCACACCCGATCATCACGAGGTGCTTCGAAACGACGAACTTTAGCAACGGTGCATACTCGGGGAGAACACTTTTATCTTGAAATTAAGTGAAGGGATCATCTTATAATGCTACCGTCGTTCTAAGAAAAATAAGATGCATAAAGGATAAACATCACATGCAATCAAAATATGTGACATGATATGGCCATCATCATCTTGGGCTTTTGATCTCCATCTTCAAACCAACGGCATGATCTCCATCGTTGCGTCGGGGTCGTCTCACCAACTATTGCTTCTACAACTATTGCTAATGCATAGCGATAAAGTAAAGCAATTACATAGCGCTTAGTGATTGACACGCAGGTCATACAATAACTAAACACAACCCTAAGGCTCCTGCCAGTTGTCGTACTCATCGACATGCAAGTCGTGAACTTATTACAAAACATGATCATCTCATACATCAACATATATCATATCTCGTCTTGGCCATATCACATCATAACATACCCTGCAAAAACAAGTTAGACGTCCTCTACTTTGTTGTTGCAAGTTTTTACGTGGCTGCTACGGGCAACTAGCAAGAACCATTCTTACCTACGCAAAACCACAACGATGATTATCAAGCTGCTATTTAACCTTCTGCAAGGACCTCCGTAGTCAAATTAGATTCAACTAAAGTGGGAGAAACAAACACCCGCCAGCCACCTTTATGCAAAACAAGTTGCATATTAGTCGGTGGAACCGGCCTCATGTACGTGGACATGTAAGGTTGGTCCGAGCCGCTTCATCCCACAATACCGCCGAATCAAAATAAGACATAGGTAGTAAGCACACTACTGCAGGATGCTGCTAACGCGACACTACGATCAGAGACCCTTCGACGAAACTATGTGCGATGCTATAATCGCAAATGGTGGTGTTAAAAAACCATCAAAAAAGGTGCAAAACATTTGCGATGACGGATGCATCAAACACGGTTCAGATTTTGATTGCGTGTGCGATGCAGGGCATATGGTTCAGTTCAATGAACTGTTTGCGATAAGGAAGAAGAACGGAAACGGGCAGCCAGATGAAGGTGTGTGCGATATATAGCATATAGTTCACTCGGATTAACTGTTTGTGATGAGGCGGAACAACAGAAACGGGCAGCTACATAAAGGTGTGTGCGATTGAGGGCATACGCTTCAGAAGGATTAACTATTTGCGATTAGGCAACAGAACAGAAACGGTCAGCCAGATCAAAGTGTCTGCGATTGATCGCATACACTTCACACGGATGAACTGTTTGCAATTAGCCACAACAAACAGAAACAGTTAGACAGATCAACGTGTGTGCGCTAGACGGGCACACATTCTAATTAAAAGAAGCGTGCGCGATGGTAATAACGAGCGCGCACGGTTCTTGGAACAAGACGTGTTCTTGGCTTTTTTTAATTATGTTCCTAAATATGTAAGACAATTATTATCCACTGTCATCGTCCTTATATTCATCATGCTTGCTATAAGTCGCAGTCGATGCTATATAGGTCTGTCGGATCTTACATCAAGATCCGTGCAAACCTTTTTTTTCAGATTTTCATTTTTCTCTCTTAAATCTCAGTCCAGTGAGACATAGCCACGCCGTGAAACAGGGGCTCAGGCGCCATTAATGGAGACGTTGGGACGGAGGTGCACGGCGGATAGAGGTCAAAGGGCTCTCCTCCCGATGAGCACGCGCAGGGGTCTGATCACACGCCTCCCGTACTCAAATAGCTACCCCACACGGCACCTCCTAGCCAATAAAAAAAGGGGACACGTGGCGGCACGTAATTGGTAAGTAGAACGCCCACGGTTTCAATAATAGTTGTGTTTTCGATTTGTAACGTGACAACACTTGTTCCAAAATGACTTTGTTGATTGTTAATGTGTGTGCCTTCGCAAATCGGACAGAAAAATTACCACAGCATGTTGGTGCCATGTCATGACACCATGCCAAGTTTCATGATTTTCAGGCGTGTTTTGGATTTACAGGAATTAAAAAACCAAGTTTCTCAATCTTTCCGGCCGGGCCACGACGCCCAGATGTTTGAATTTCATTCCCATTTCTTGCATGGGACCTAAGCATGCACCCAAGGACACATATTTGATTTTTCAACCAATTTATATGCACTGGAGCATGTGCATGTATTTCAAATTTGAATTATGCACATAAAATGCCTAGAAAACCCAGTTAATGTATAAAAATGTCCAAACGAACCCCGAAAAATTCCAAAACTTAACACAACACTCCTGTTGTTCTATGTTGACACTAGAAATTTTTTGAAAGCAATAAGAGGCAACGGATATCGTTTCGTCCCCAAAGGTGGCACGTTCCCTACCGAAACCATCAGGCTTGTTGTGAGAAGCTCTGGTTTGTGAGAAGCTTATACCCAAACCTGCCCCAAATGGGACAAAAATTTTACGACGGCATGTTGATGCCGCTCCATGATAGCATGCCAAGTTTCATGAATTTCAGACGAGTTTTGGATTTACTAGAATTTAAAAACCAGGTATCTCAACATTTTGTCGGCAATCAACAGTGCCCTGGTGTTTGAAATTCATTCCCATTTCTTGCATGGGACCTAAGTATGCACCCAAGGACACAGATTTGATTTTTCAACCAATTTATATGCACTGGAGCATGTGCATGTAGTTCAAATTTGAATTATGCACATAAAATGCCTAGAAAACCCAGTTAATGTATAAAAATGTCCAAACGAACCCCGAAAAATTCCAAAACTTAACACAACACTCATGTTATTCTATGTTGACACTAGAAAATTTTTGAAAGCAATAAGAGGCAACGGATATCGTTTCGTCCCCAAAGGTGGCAGGTTCCCTACCGAAACCATCAAGCATGTTGTGAGAAGCTCTGGTTTGTGAGAAGCTTATACCCAAACCTGCCCCAAATGGGATAAAAATTTTACCACGGCATGTTGATGCCGCTCCATGATAGCATGCCAAGTTTCATGAATTTTGGATGACTTTTGGATTTACTAGAATTACAAAAGCAAGTACGTCGACATTTGCCAAAGAGCCACAGTGCCGTGGTGTTCGAAATTCATCCCCATTTCTTGCATGGGACCTAAGCATGCAACCAAGGACACGGATTTGAATTTTCATCCAATTTAGATGCATTAGAGCATGTGCATGTAGTTCAAATTTGAATTATGCACATAAATGTATTGAAAACTCAATTAATGTATAAAAATGTTGAAACGAACCCCGAAAAATTCCAAAAATTAACACAACACTCCTGTTGTTCTATGTTGACACTAGGAAAAAAATTGAAATCAAGAAGAGGCAACGGATATCGTTTCGTCCAGAAAGGTGAAACGTTCCCTACCGAAACCATGACACTTGTTGTGAGAAGCTCTGGTTTGTGAGAAGCTTATACCCAAACCTGCCCCAAATGGGACAAAATTTTTACCACGGCATGTTGATGCCGCTCCATGATAGCGTGCCAAGTTTAATGAATTTTGGACGACTTTTGGATTTACTAGAATTACAAAAGCAAGTACGTCGACGTTTGCTGGAGAGCCACGGTGCCGTGGTGTTCAAAATTCATCCCCATTTCTTGCATGGGACATAAGCATAAACCCATGGACACATATATGATTTTACAACCCATGTTGGTGCACCAGAGCATGTGCATGTAATTTAATTTTGAATTGTGCATCTGAAATGGCTAGAAAACCAATTTAATGTATAAAATGTCCAAACGAACCCTGAATAATTCCAATTCTTTTACGACACACATATAGTTGCATGTTCACTGCAGATAAAAGTTCTAGCAATTCAAACACCGCCCATTGCCGCTGTGACCCCATTACGTAATTCAAATCAAGACGAAAAATTAAGTAGATCCCACACAGTTTATTAACACCAACCGTGTGAGATGCAGTACAAAATATCCTGGAGCACCGTTGGTGTATAGTACGCCTATGGCTAACGCGAGAAGGTGCGTCAGCTACAGTCCACAGCCGGCGTGTCAAGCACACTAGCTCGCTCCCCAAATATCATTTCACTGTTCAATCGTCGCTGGTGAAAGATGGGGACGTGGACCCGCGTCGTGAGGGGAACTTCGGCGGCCCACTCCGGCGAGAGCGCGGCCGCAGCCGCCATGCGCGTGCTAAGAAGGTGCATGAGCGTGGCCGCTATCTGCGAACGGGCTGCCAAGGCAGCCCAAACGGCCGTTGTTGCTTCTCAGGTGGTGGCGGCAGCAACATCTGCCTTGGGGACAGCAACTGGCGAGAGCGGCACAATAGCTGTCCGTTCTGCAGCGGCGGCCTTAGCCCTGATGGAGGCCCCCCACGACCATGTCAAGGCCGCCCACGCCCAGCTCATGGCGGTCACCGCACAAATCGAACAAAGCTTCTCCGACAACGGTCAGCAGCCCACTGCCGAAGAGTTGGCAATCGCCGAGAGCGTTCGAGCAGCCATCCGTTCCTCCGCCACATACCTTGCAACGACGAAGCCCGTCCAAGCCCAGATCGTGGCCGCCCACGCCCAGCTCGTGGCGGCCTTTTCCAAAGAGATGGCGGACGCGGATGGCAAGATGCTTGCCGAGTATGGTGCGATGGCTGCCATGGAGCCCCTTCCCCAGGAGACCGTCGGGCGCGAGCTGGACATAGAGGAGGCGGCGGAGATCGACGAGCACCAGCCGTAGTAGTACTCTTTGTTTTGTTTAATTAAGAGCGCCGGTCTTTAATTTGTTAGAGTAATGTTTAGGCCAGCTAGCTCTGTTTAATTGTTGAACTTGCTTGATTAAGAAGTGTGGGTGTGTTGTGTACCCAAATTATGCAATGACGTGGATGACCACTGTAACCAGGGAAATTGGAACCAAAAATTTTGACGTTCAAACTCATCACACACGGGTTAAGCTCTCTGAATCGTTTGTGATGTTCACATATCGTACACAGTTCTGAATAAGGGACCGTGTCTGATGACACTTTGCGCACCAGTTTTTTCGCTGAACCAATTCAAAATTTTCAGCTTCCGCGGAAATATCTACCTCCCCGCCCCCTCCCCCTTACCAAAAGCCACATTTCCCCTGTTTCCGCCTTCCTTTCCAAGTTGAAACCTTCACTCCTTGCTTGCAGCGCTGCCTCCTCGCCGGCGACCCTCCTTCACGCTGCTCGGCCTCGTCTATGCAGGCAGGTAATCCACACCCGATCCCCATCCTCCTCCTCCTTCCACATCCCACATGCCCCGACCGCCGGCGCGACACCTTCCACCCAAATCACCGGCCCCTCCACCAAATAAGCGCCGCCCTAAGCCATGGTGCACGCAGTATAGCCAGGAGCTCAAGGAGCATTTGGCAGCGGAGAAGCAAATCACGGTCGCACGCGCGGATGAGGTCGCGATGGCTGCCATTCGTGCCGACCCCCAGATCTTGGAGGAGCACCTTGGCATTTGCTAGCTACACCGGTTAAGCATGCTCGGTTTACCCGTTGCGTGTGCTGCTCCTGCCTTTCCTTAACAAATTCTAGTGAATTGTGCTATCTAATTTTACCATGCAATCTGTTGCTCTAGTGTATATGTTCTATATGTCGTGCAGTGTGGTGCTCACTTATTAACTATTTGGTTAATTAGTTGTCATCTTCAGTTAACTGTTTGGTTCAATTCTGCAAATGTGATGTTCAATTCTTCAGGCTGCAATTTTGTATTGTCTTCCATGTGAGAAATAAATCGAATTTATCTTTACAAAATACATGAGAAACGAATACAATTGCTATATTTCCAAGTTGTCAAGCATGCTTGGTTTGGTTATACATTGTGCAATATGGTGCCCAGTTAATGTTTGGTTCATTTGTGTTGTGGTGTTTAGTTAACAGTTTGGTTCAATTCTGCAATGCGATGTTCAATAGTTGTGGGTGCATTCTGTTATTGTATACCATGTGAGAAGTAAATCGAATTTGGCTGTACTAAATACATGAGAAACAAATACAATTGCTATATTTCCAAGTTGTTAAGCATGCTTGGTTTGGTTAACTGTCTGATCTTCTATTAGGAGTATGTTATATTGTGCGATGTGGTGCTCAGTTAATGTTTGGTTCATTTGTTGTGGTGTTTAGTTAACTGTTTGGTTCAATTCTGCAATGCGATGTTCAATTGTTGTGGGTGCATTCTATTATTGTATACCATGTGAGGAATAAATTGAATTTGGCTGTAGTAAATACATGAGAAACAAATACAATTGCTATATTTCCAAGTTATTAAGCATGCTTGGTTTGGTTAACTGTCTGATCTTCTATTAGGAGTATGTTATATTGTGCAATGTGGTGCTCAGTTAATGTTTGGTTCATTTGTTGTGGTGTTTAGTTAACTGCTTGGTTCAATTCTGCAATGCGATGTCCAATTGTCGTGGGTAGAATTTTGTATTGTTGTGCATGTGAGGAATAAATCGAATTTGGCTGCACTTAATACATGAGAAATGTGACGACCTCGGCTTAATCGTGCACTAATCATACACGCAAATGCACACGATCAAGCCTAAGGACTCACTTGAAGATATCACAACACAACTCTAAAACATAAATAAATTCATACAAGCTAAATATTACAAGCCAGGGCCTCGAGGGCTCGAATACATAGCTCGATGGCATACAAGTGTCAGCGGAAGCGTCAGATATCTGGGTACAGATATATTACAGAATACAGAGATAAGCCTTAATAGAGGCGGGGTAAAAATGAAAACTACGATCGAAAAGGCGTGGGCCTCCTGCCCTGGACCCTCCGATCCTACTCCTGGTCGTCAGACGGCTCCTCGTAGTAGTAGTACTCTCCGGGCTGGTAGTAGTAGTGGTCGTCGACGGGGACATCTGGCTCCGGGGCTCCGTCGTCTGGATGCAACAAAGGGATAAAGGGGGAAAAAGGAAGATAAAGCAAACGTGAGTACTCATCCGAAGTACTCAGCAAGCAAGGATCTACACTACATATGCAACATTTTCAAATGGGGGTTGTATATGTGGACTGGGCTGCAGAAATGCCAGAATAGAGGGGGAAAGCCTAGTCCTATCGAAGACTAGCATCTTCAGCCTCTTCAACGGTCTCGCAGCATTAGAAGAGAGCAGACCAACATAATGTAAAGTATAGCAGTAATGTCATCAACCTCGGCCGGGGATTCTTCCTCGACTCCCTGCGAGAAAGCAATCCCAGAGCCGTACTAACAATTCTCATCACATGTTCTAGTTGTACTGATCGGGATACAACTCCGAGTGTTCGTTACCGTAGGACAGGCTATCGATAGAAGTTTCTTCCCTGCAGGGGTGCACCAACTTACCCACCACGCTCACTTAACTCCGGCCGGACACACTTTTCTGGGTCATGCCCGGCCTCGGCTAAGCAACACGCCGCAACCCGACCAAATACTTATCAGAGAGGTCAGCACGCCGGACTAACCTATGCCCCCAGGGGTCTTGGGCTATCGCCCCGGACGCTCCTGTACGTTGCGTAAACCGCCGTTGAGCAGACCTAGCAACCCCTTAATACAAGCGCGGTTGCGTTCCCAGTCCAACCCAGCGTGTGCCGCTCAGTTGCTGACGTCTATTAAGCTTCGGCTGAAGTATACGACGCAGAACGCCCATACTATGCCCACGTGATGGCTAGTGCTATCAGGCCAGAGGCCCCTCGGATCAAATATCCAAACCGTTTAGTGGTTTAGGAGCGCACGGTAACGAGCAGAGACTCACGATCGATGTGACCCCGTCGCCCCGTCTCGAGGACTTGCGGCAAGGGCTAAGAATGCCCGGCCACGCCTCGTAGTTATCTCGCGGGCACCTCTCAGGTCAACCCGACTCCACATCACTTCGCATTCATGCTCGCGCGGGTACCCCTCAGGGCCGACCCGTCTTTAGTATCATGTTTCAAAGTCAAGTCATAATATCCAAAGTAACTGTGTGTCTGACACCGAAGGGAACCCTGAGGAATCACCCTCGATGGAATTTCCGCTCGATGTTATCATCAAGGTGAACGAAGGAGGAATCACCCTCGAGGTCCACCCTTCAGATATTGCGCGACGGCGTCGGTATCGGGGGTGGAGTAGGAGGAATCACCCTCGCTTACCACGACCGGTTAACTAACCTACAAGGTTATCATCATAAGTGCTGACGAGGTATCACCCTCGGCACTCGATAGTAACCCAGTAGTGTCGAGCATCTTAGGGGAAGTGACGTGCGGTGCCAGGTTCTAATCTTCGATCCCGTTGCTCGGGTCTTCTGAGAGTCCAGCGGGGCAGTCGGGACAAGTGGGTCTCTGATCAGGCTCTACCCATCCTATCTAAACAGCTTAGGATAACAGGCAGGTATCAACAGTAGGCTACAATTAAACAGGCTATGCAACAGATATAGGATGGTAACAACAGCAGTAACATCTAATGCAAGCATAAGAGGGAAGAGAATAGGTGATATCGGAATGCTCAAAATGGGGGTGCTTGCCTGTCCGCTCGATGGCAAGGGCAGGGTCGTCGGGGACGTAGTCGTACTCCGGAGCGGCGTCTGCCTCAGGAGCTACGGCAACGTCGGGGTCTACCGAAAGAGAAGAGGGGGAGGAAACAAGTAAATATAATGCAAACAGATGCAACACAGTGCGTGCGATGCTATGATGCAGTGCAGGGTTGCCTAAATATGCCTCTAAGTCATTTTAGTTATTTTTAGAATTATTCTGGGATTTAATAATCGGGGTGTGTGCACTATTCATCTGCCGGATTTGGGCCCGGAGTTACGAGTTCTTCTACTTAGGGGGTTCCGGCAAAGAAACAGACGGCACGATCAGACTCGTCTCGTCGTTCTGAGCAACTTTCATGTTTAAACTTTTTCGATCCGAGCTACGGTTTAAAAGTTATTAATTTTTAAAGATTTATTGATTTTTTGGAATTATTTTATTTACAGAAAATGAATTATGACGTCAGCATGACTTCACAGTGATGTCAGCAGTCAACAGCGTCGCTGACCAGTCAAACATGACATGTGGGTCCAGTGGGACCCACATGTCAGTCTCTGTTTAGACTAACAGTGGATTAATCTAAATAACAGGGTTAATTAAGGGTGTGGGCCCGGGTGTCAGTGAGATATTAGACTAACTAATCTATTTTATTTATAAAAATGTTTAATTAGCCTAATCAGCCGAGTGGGGCCCACATGTCAGTGAGAGGGGGTGAACAGTGCCGCGTTGACCCTGGTCAACGAGGTCAAAGCAGGGTCCCTGGGCCCACCAGTCAGTGGCCCAGGTGGGCCCCACCGAGCCACGTCAGCGTGGCGGCCGGAGACGCGCCGGCGACCTCTCCAGTGGCGGAAGTTCGCCGGAGTTGCCCGGAAAACCGCTACGCTGCGCCAAATCGCCCGCAACCACTTGCGTTCGATCGCCTCTCGCCCGCGCATCTAACTACGGTGGTAGTTCGACCGAAAACGGCCTCTAACGACGGCGGCGAGCGGTGGAGCGGTCGCCGGAGCTCGGGTATCGACGGAGTTGGAGCTAAGGGGCATGGGAAGGCATGGGCTCAAGCTTGCTGGGCTCCTGGGAGCACCAGGGGTGCGATGCGCGGCTCAGACGAGTGTGTTATAGGCCACAGCGACGGCGTTGAGCTCGTCGGCGGCGTCGAGCTTCGGTCACAGCAGCAGCTGCGGCTAGAGGCGCGACGAGGCGAGGAAGGAGAGGGGAGAGGACGGAGTGGAGCTCACCGAGCGACTACGAAAAGCCCTTGGTGGCTTAGGAGCAGCAGACGGCGCTGGAGACGGAAGGGGATCGCCGCCGACTGAGGAAGAAGACGACGTCGATGCGCTCGGTGCAGGCGATCCGGGCTTCTCCAAGTGGCACCAGGCGATGCGGCAGTCGACGATGGGGACGAAGGACACGGCGGAGCGTCGATCGGGGCTCGGTGGCCGCGAGCACGAACGGGGACGGCGGCGATAGCGTTCGTTCACGGTGGATCTGAGGGGGAAGGAGGACGGAGCGAGCGAGGAGAGGACGGGGAAGTGATCGAGGGAGCCAGGGGGAGTGGTGGAGCTCGACCTTATCCCCTCCTCGCCTCCCTGTAGCGTCGGTGGCGGCGACGTGTCGGCGCCGCGCCGGCGCGCGCACGCTCGACCAGCGGGAGGACGACAGCGCGAGGGAGAGAGGTGAGGTAGGCCTGGTGGGCCGGGGTTCGGGGCACTGTGCACTAAGGCCAAGTGCACAGTGCCTCGTTTTTATTTTTCTGTTTCTGTTTCTTTTATTCTTTTCTGTTTTGTATTAGTTAGGGCTCTTATGCATTTTTGTAAGGTATGAGAGTTGTCCCCAATATTACAATGCAATATTCCCTTCCACCAAAAATTGGTTTGGGCAGATTTGGAAACCTTTTGTAGTTGAAATGATTTTAAATGGGTTTAATATTGCTGTTTTGGTGCTGTTCCATCTTGTTTGAGTCACTTAATTAATCCAAGGATTACTGATGATATTTTTATGTGTGCTCCTGGAATATTTGCTAATTAGTGAACATTTTTCCAAAGATGTTTGATCAACTTCATATTTCACTTTTGAATTTGAGTTGATTTTCAGATTGGAGTTGATTTGCTTTGGTTAACCACTATGTTTAGGCACTGCAAATGATATGACTTGGCATTATTAGTAGCTGATCACAGTGGCAATTACATAGGGGTGTTACAAATTCTCCTCCTCTAAAAGAAATTCTCGTCCCGAGAATTTAGGAGGTAGAAGGAAAGAGTCCGGGATATTCTTCCCGAAGATGATCCTCGCGTTCCCAAGTGGCTTCATCTTCAGTATGATTCGACCACTGCACTTTCAGGAACTTGGTCGTCTTCTGACGAGTTCGACGTTCAGCTTCATCAAGGATGCGGATCGGATGCTCCTTATAAGATAAGTCGTCTTGTAACTGAAGCATCTCGTGATCCACTGCGCGGTGCGGAGATTCCTTGAAGCATTTGCGAAGTTGCGACACATGGAAGACATCATGAATATGAGAGAATTGTGGCGGCAACTCCAATTTATAAGCCACCTGTCCACATCTAGCCATGATGCGGAAAGGACCGATATAGCGAGGAGCTAGCTTGCCCTTGATTCCGAAACGACGGGTGCCTTTCATAGGAGTGACACGAAGATAAGCATGATCACCTGGTTGATAAGTCAGACCCCATCGTTTGCGACCATAATTGCTCTTTTGGCGGTCCTGAGCCGCCTTGAGATTTTCCCGGATAATTCTGACTTGTTCTTCGGCATGTTGAATAATGTCCGGTCCAACAAGAGGTCGTTCCCCAGTTTCTGACCAATTCAGAGGGGTTCGACACTTACGTCCATAAAGCACTTCAAAGGGGGCCATTTTCAAGCTGGCTTGATAGCTGTTGTTATAAGAGAACTCGGCATACGGGAGAGATTCCTCCCATTTCTTACCGAAGGATATAACACAGGCTCGAAGCATGTCTTCAAGCACTTGATTAACGCGCTCAACTTGGCCTTGGGATTGGGGATGATAAGCTGAACTCCATGTAATGTGAGTTCACATAGCTTCTTGAAAACTTTCCCAGAACTTGGACGTGAAAAGACCACCACGGTCCAAACTGATCTCCTCCGGAATACCATGGAGTGAAACGATTCTGGAGATATACAGTTCTGCTAGCTGGCTAGCGGTGATAGTCTCCTTGACAGGTAGGAAATGAGCAACCTTGGAAAGTTGATCGACGACGACAAGAATAGCGTCGTGACCTTTCTGAGACTTGGGAAGACCAGTAATGAAATCCATCTGCACTTTATCCCACTTCCATAGAGGAATAGGGAGCGGTTGCAGAATTCCAGCAGGCTTCTGATGTTCTGCTTTCACGCGACGGCATACGTCACATTCAGCAACGTATCGAGCAATGTTCTGCTTCATTCTGGACCACCAGTACCTCTGTCGGAGATCGCGATACATCTTAGTGCTACCCGGATGGATAGACAGCGGTGTATCATGAGCCTCCTTCATGACTTTGTCGGTCATCAGCTCGAAGCGAGGTACTACAATGCGGTCTCGAAAATATAATGTTCCATCTTCAGCAACTGAGAAATCCCGGTACTTATCTAGGTGAAGCTCTTTCTTCATTAGGTCAATCTCAGCATCTTTGGCTTGCGCTTCCTTAAGAGACTTCTGAAGGTCGGGCTGTACCACAAGGTTATTAAGGGAACCTTGGGGAACAATCCGCAGATTCAGCTGATTCAATTCTGCATAGAGACGAGGTTGAGCTCGCCTAACCATGAGGTTGGTGCAATATGACTTGCGGCTCAGGGCATCGGCCATTACATTAGCCTTGCCCGGGGTATATTAAATACCGCAGCCATAGTCCGTAATTGTTTCTAACCATCGTTGCTGACGGAGATTAAGATCCGGTTGAGTGAACAAGTACTTCAGACTTTGGTGATCGGTATAAATCTCACACAGATTACCCAGAAGGTAATGTCGCCATAACTTTAATGCATAGATCACTGCAGCAAGTTCGAGATCATGCACCGGATAATTTTCTTCATGCGGATGCAATTGACGTGAAGCATACGCAATCACTCTTTGTTCTTGCATTAGGACACAGCCTAATCCCTGACGAGAGGCGTTGCAGTATATGACAAAGTCCTTTCGAGAATCAGGGGGAGCAAGCACTGGAGCAGAAGTAAGCTTGTCCTTGAGGGTCTGGAAACTTTCCTGACATTTATCTGTCCACTCAAACTTAACTCCTTTGTGGAGCAGATTAGTCAAGGGCTTGGCGATCTTGGAAAAATTCTCGACGAATCGGCGACAATAACTGGCTAGACCGAGGAAGCTTCGGACTTGCTTGGCATTCTTCGGAGGGGTCCAGTCAAGGATAGCCTGAACACGCTCCGGGTTAACGGCAATACCGTCCTTGGAAATCACATGTCCAAGGTAGGTCACTTCAGAAAGCCAGAATTCACATTTGGAGTACTTGGCATATAACTTGTGCTCTCGAAGCCTCTCTAGAACAAGGCGAAGATGTTCGGCATGCTCTTCCTTATTCTTTGAATATACTAGGATATCGTCCAGATATACCACGACGAACTTGTCGAGGTAGTCCATGAATATGTAATTCATTAAGCGGGAGAACGTAGCTGGAGCATTCGTCAGGCCAAATGACATGACAGTGTATTCATAGGAGCCATATCGAGTAACGAATGCAGTCTTTGGAATATCCTCTTCACGGACACGGATCTGGTGATAACCCAACCTCAAGTCGAGTTTAGAGAACACCGATGATCCAGCGAGTTGATCATATAAATCGTTGATCCGGGGAAGCGGATATTTATTCTGAATGGTTGCCTGGTTGATAGGACGGTAATCTTGGACCAACCTATTCATACCATCTTTCTTCTTGACAAAGAGAGACAGTGCTCCCCAGGCAGAGAAACTAGGGCGAATGAAACCCTTCCTTAAGGATTTATCGATTTCTTCCTTGAGCTCGATAAGATGGTGCGGAGGCATCTTGTAGGGACGCTTCGCAATAGGAGTGGTGCCAGGCTTCAAGTCAATGACGAACTCGACAGCTCTAGCAGGGGGTATTCCGGGAAGTTCTTCTGGAAAAACATCCGGGAAGTCACAGACAATTGGGATGTTCTCGATCCCCTCAAGCGGAGAAGCATTCAACGCGTTCAAGGCATAAATCTGAGCCTCGGCGTTCTGAGTGACATGAGCTTGATAATTCACTAACTCATCTGATGGATGAAGGAGATGCACAACCTTAGTGGCGCAATTGATTGAGGCGTAATGAGCCTTCAACCAATCCATTCCCAGAATAAGGTCAATGTTGGAATTATTCAGAATTATGGGGAAGGCCTGAAACTTTCTCTCTTCGATCACAATAGTGACATTGGGGCTGAATATGGTGGCTTGGCACCGACCCGCGGGAGTGTTTACAACTAACGGATGGTGTAGTGTTTCGCACTTAACGTCATGCAGGAGTGCAAAATGTTCTGACATGAATGAATGCGATGCTCCTGAATCAAATAAAACAGTTGCAGGAACTGAATTAACAAGAAGTGTACCCATCACGGTTGCTAGTTGTTCGGGGTCTTCATGCATGTTGACATGGAAGGCCTGCCCACAACCATAAGAAGGTCTGGCATTATAGTTGCGCTGCTGAGGAATACCACGGCCAATTCCACGGCCAGCAGAGGGAAGGGCCAACTGATTCTGACTCTGAGAGCAATCTCTGGCGCGGTGACCTGGCTGGCCACACTTGAAGCATAGTCCATTGTCAGGACGTGGTGCCGTAGCTCGAGGTGCTGGAGCTTGCAGAGGCTGTCTTGGTGGTGGAGGAGGCAGACGTGGTGCAACATAGGAAGGCCTGTGCACTGGTGCTGCTGGACGATACATACTCTGAGGGATCCAGATACGGCGCTTCTGGGAAGATGAGCCCGAAGATGAGCCCGCCTCACGAGTGCGTCTGGTAGCTTCCTTGTGCTTCTTCAACCCAGTCTCGACCATAATAGCCTTATTCACCAAGGTGGCAAAATCAGGATAGTCTTGAACAAGCAGGGCTAACTGAATATCATGATGCAGCCCTTCACAGAATTTCTCCTGCCTTCGGTCATCAGTGGGAACGTCCTCTTCAGCGTAGCGAGACAAATCAAGAAACTCACGCTGATAAACTTCCACAGATTTGTTGCCCTGAACGAGACTGCGGAACTCGGCCTTCTTCCGAGCTATGACAGCTTGAGGAATGTAGCGGGCACGGAAAGCAATCTTGAATTCTGCCCAGGTGACGATGGTACCAGGTGGTAGGGTCTGTCGATGAGTGGCCCACCACTGTGATGTGGGACCCTTCAGAAGGTATGTCGCAAAGGTGACATAGTTGACCTGGGCGACACCAGCAGACTCCATCTCATGGGAGATGTCACGCAGCCAGTCATCTGCATCCAATGGGTTGACGGTGTTGCGGAAGAACGACGGGTTGAGCCGCATAAACTCTGGCAAGGTGATGGAAGGTAGCGGCTGATCGGCATTGGGACGGGGAAATTGTTGCATAATCCCCGTCATAAATTGGCGGTTGAGTTTGAACTGTTGCATCATCGCAGCCATATAGTCAGGTGGCGGCGGTGGTGGTGGATTGTTGTCAGCCATCCTGCTAAATCGACAGGGGTAGTTTAGCAGAAGCCAATGCGAGTATTTAACAACATGCATGATGTAACGTGACGGAATTTAACTAGTACAGCAGATGCTTAATAGTAGTCATTAAGTCATACAGAACCATACAGCGTCGGTTACATTCGGGCAGCATAACGGCGCAAATTCAAAAGCTAGACATGCTAGGCGGCGCGCAGGCACGCGGTAAGGAAGTACACAACGAGACATAGCAAAGGCTACATCAACGTCGGAGAAAACCACTGAAACGGGGTAGCTGCAAGTGCGGACGACAGACGTTCGTCACAGAAGGATCCTGCGCTCCATGTGCACTCTGATGCAGAACCCGGTCTCGAACTGTAAGAAGAGGTCCACGTGCAGGCGTGTGACCTCCCACAGCAGGCCAATCGATCCCTGATGGTATCTCGGTCCTGCTCGGGTAAAGAATGTGCTCCGGGTGTATCCCTGCACGAACAGCTGGTAACAACTGCGTCATAGCCTCGTAGAGTCGTGCTCGAGTGGCGAACAACTCGACAGCAAGAGCGCGAACCGTGCGATCCAGAGCCTGAGTACAGTGAATCAGAACTCGCTGATCGTAGAGACGAGGCTTGTAAGGGGCACAGACAGCTGTGTAGAATCCAGAAGCATCTCCAGCAGGGGCGTAGGGAATATAACGATACTCTGAGGCATCCAAGTCAGCACTGAACTGTCCTCGAAGACGTGCGACAGCAGAGTAGGCGGCATCATGGATTGCCATCTCAATCGTCACGCCGATACCGTGAAAACGGTGTAGCTCAGTGTCTGAGTCATCCTGCTGATCGTAGATGCGAACATCAGCATAGTACCGCTCCTGGTTGAACTCACGATAAACCTCGTAGACCATGTACTCGGGGCACCAGCGGTATCCTAGCCTGATCAAGAGGGCGATCAGAACAGCTGGAAACCCAGGGACATCTCGAGCACATGTGCGAAGCACAAGCTGTGTCACAGGGCAAGGTGGAAACAGACGGTCCATCTGAAATAAGAAGATTCAGGATTGTCATTCAACAAAGAGAAATATAACAGATCTCGAATGGAAAGATTAAACAAAACAATGGAAAGGAAATGATTATCAGACTAATCAGATCAAAGACAGGGAAATTGCACTGAATCCAGCTCTCTGGGTGGATAGAATTAACGAGATCCTAAGTGTCGGTGTTAGTAAATTTTATTAAACCCGAATTGAAGAGAAATCAGAGTCCCAGAGTAAAGACGAGGAATAAAAGATCCTAATACCACCCAATTGGCGATGTGGGCCCGTAAGCCACACAGCCAAGTTAGTAAAACATTTTTGACCACTAGACTCAACTTCGGCCAAAGAGTTGGAAAGGGGGACTCCTAGAGGCAGTCGGCTCTGATACCAACCTGTGACAACCCCGGCTTAATCGTGCACTAATCATACATGCAAATGCACACGATCAAGCCTAAGGACTCACTTGAAGATATCACAACACAACTCTAAAACATAAATAAATTCATACAAGCTAAATATTACAAGCCAGGGCCTCGAGGGCTCGAATACATAGCTCGATGGCATACAAGTGTCAGCGGAAGCGTCAGATATCTGGGTACAGATATATTACAGAATACAGAGATAAGCCTTCACAAAGGCGGGGTAAAAATGAAAACTACGATCGAAAAGGCGTGGGCCTCCTGCCCTAGACCCTCCGATCCTACTCCTGGTCGTCAGACGGCTCCTCGTAGTAGTAGTACTCTCCGGGCTGGTAGTAGTAGTGGTCGTCGACGGGGACATCTGGCTCCGGGGCTCCGTCGTCTGGATGCAACAAAGGGATAAAGGGGGAAAAGGAAGATAAAGCAAACGTGAGTACTCATCCGAAGTACTCAGCAAGCAAGGATCTACACTACATATGCAACATTTTCAAATGGGGGCTGTATATGTGCACTGGGCTGCAGAAATGCCAGAATAGAGGGGGAAAGCCTAGTCCTATCAAAGACTAGCATCTTCAGCCTCTTCAACGGTCTCGCAACATTAGAAGAGAGTAGACCAACATAATGTAAAGTATAGCAGTAATGTCATCAACCTCGGCCGGGGATTCTTCCTTGACTCCCTGCGAGAAAGCGATCCCAGAGCCGTACTAACAATTCTCATCACATGTTCTAGTTGTACCGATCGGGATACAACTCCGAGTGTCCGTTAACGTAGGACAGGCTATCGATAGAAGTTTCTTCCCTACAGGGGTGCACCAACTTACCCACCACGCTCGCTTAACTCCGGCCGGACACACTTTTCTGGGTCATGCCCGGCCTCGGCTAAGCAACACGCCGCAACCCGACCAAATACTTAACAGAGAGGTCAGCACGCCGGACTAACCTATGCCCCCAGGGGTTTTGGGCCATCGCCCCGGATGCTCCTGCACGTTGCGTACACCGCCGGTGAGCAGACCTAGCAACCCCTTAATACAAGCGCGGTTGCGTTCCCAGTCCAACCCAGCATGTGCCGCGCAGTTGCTGACGTCTATTAAGCTTCGGCTGAAGTATACGACGCAGAATGCCCATACTATGCCCACGTGATGGCTAGTGCTATCAGGCCAGAGGCCCCTCGGATCAAATATCCAAACCGTTTAGTGGTTTAGGAGCGCGCGGTAACGAGCAGAGACTCACGATCAATGTGACCCCGTCGCCCCATCTCGAGGACTTGCGGCAAGGGCTAAGAATGCCCGGCCACGCCTCGTAGTTATCTCGCGGGCACCTCTCAGGTCATCCCGACTCCACATCACTTCGCATTCATGCTCACGCGGGTACCCCTCAGGGCCGACCCGTCTTTAGTATCATGTTTCAAAGTCAAGTCATAATATCCAAAGTGACTGTGTGACTGACACCGAAGGGAACCCTGAGGAATCACCCTCGATGGAATTTCCGCTCGATGTTATCATCAAGGTGAACGAAGGAGGAATCACCCTCGAGGTCCACCCTTGAGATATTGCGCGATGGCGTCGGTATCGGGGGTGGTGTAGGAGGAATCACCCTCGCTTACCATGACCGGTTAACTAACCTACAAGGTTATCATCATAAGTGCTGACGAGGTATCACCCTCGGCACTCGATAGTAACCCAGTAGTGTCGAGCATCTTAGGGGAAGTGACGTGCGGTGCCAGGTTCTAATCTTCGATCCCGTTGCTCGGGTCTTCTAAGAGTCCAGCGGGGCAGTCGGGACAAGTAGGTCTCTGATCAGGCTCTACCCATCCTATCTAAACAGTTTAGGATAACAGGCAGGTATCAACAGTAGGCTACAATTAAACAGGCTATGCAACAGATATAGGATGGTAACAGCAGCAGTAACATCTAATGCAAGCATAAGAGGGAAGAGAATAGGTGATATCGGAATGCTCAAAATGGGGGTGCTTGCCTGTCTGCTCGATGGCAAGGGCAGGGTCGTCGGGGACGTAGTCGTACTCCGGAGCGGCGCCTGCCTCAGGAGCTATGGCAACGTTGGGGTCTACCGAAAGAGAAGAGGGGGAGGAAACAAGTAAATATAATGCAAACAGATGCAACACAGTGCGTGCGATGCTATGATGCAGTGCAGGGTTGCCTAAATATGCCTCTAAGTCATTTTAGTTACTTTTAGAATTATTCTGGGATTTAATAACCGGGGTGCGTGCACTATTCATCTACCGGATTCGGGCCCGGAGTTATGAGTTCTTCTACTTAGGGGGTCTCGACAAAGAAACAGACGACACGATCAGACTCGTCTCGTCGTTCTGAGCAACTTTCATGTTTAAACTTTTTCGATCCGAGCTACGGTTTAAAAGTTATTAATTTTTAAAGATTTATTGATTTTCTGGAATTATTTTATTTACAGAAAATGAATTATGACGTCAGCATGACTTCACAGTGACGTCAGCGGTCAACAGCGTCGCTGACCAGTCAAACATGACATCTGGGTCCAGTGGGACCCACATGTCAGTCTCTGTTTAGACTAACAGTGGATTAATCTAAATAACAGGGTTAATTAAGGGTGTGGGCCCGGGTGTCAGTGAGATATTAGACTAACTAATCTATTTTATTTATAAAAATGTTTAATTAGCCTAATCAGCCGAGTGGGGCCCACATGTCAGTGAGAGGGGGTGAACAGTGCCGCGTTGACCCTGGTCAACAAGGTCAAAGCGGGGTCCCTGGGCCCACCAGTCAGTGGCCCAGGTGGGCCCCACCGAGCCACGTCAGCGCGGTGACCGGAGACGCGCCGGCGACCTCTCCAGTGGCGGAAGTTCGCCGGAGTTGCCCGGAAAACCGCTACGCTGCGCCAAATCGCCCGCAACCACTTGCGTTCGATCGGCCTCTCGCCCGCGCATCTAACTACGGTGGTAGTTCGACCGAAAATGGCCTCTAACAATGGCGGCGAGCGGTGGAGCGGTCGCCGGAGCTCGGGTATCGACGGAGTTGGAGCTAAGGGGCACGGGGAGGCATGGGCTCGAGCTCGCTGGGCTCCTGGGAGCACCAGGAGTGCGATGCGCGGCTCAGACGAGTGTGTTATAGGCCACAGCGACGGCGTCGAGCTCGTCGGCGGCGTCGAGCTTCGGTCACAGCGGCAGCTGCGGCTAGAGGCGCGACGAGGCGACGAAGGAGAGGGGAGAGGACGGAGTGGAGCTCACCGAGCGGCTACGAAAAGCCCTTGGTGGCTTAGGAGCAGCAGACGGCGCCGGAGACGGAAGGGGATCGCCGCCGACCGAGGAAGAAGACGACGTCGATGCGCTCGGTGCAGGTGATCCGGGCTTCTCCAAGTGGCACTAGGCGACGCGGCAGTCGACGATGGGGACGAAGGACACGGCGGAGCGTCGATCGGGGCTTGGTGGCCGCGAGGACGAACAGGGACGGCGGCGATAGCGTTCGGTCGCGGTGGATCTGAGGGGGAAGGAGGACGGAGCGAGCGAGGAGAGGACGGGGAAGTGATCGAGGGAGCCAGGGGGAGTGGTGGAGCTCGACCTTATCCCCTCCTCGCCTCCCTGTAGCGTCGGTGGCGGCGACGTGTCGGCGCCGCGCCGGCGCGCGCGCGCTCGACCAGCGGGAGGACGACAGCGCGAGGGAGAGAGGTGAGGTGGGCCTGCGGGGCCGGGGTTCGGGGCACTGTGCACTAAGGCCCAGTGCACAGTGCCTCGTTTTTATTTTTCTGTTTCTGTTTCTCTTTTTCTTTTATTCTTTTCTGTTTTGTATTAGTTAGGGCTCTTATGCATTTTTGTAAGGTATGAGAGTTGTCCCCAATATTACAATGCAATATTCCCTTCCACCAAAAATTGGTTTGGACAGATTTGGAAACCTTTTCTAGTTGAAATGATTTTAAATGCGTTTAATATTGCTGTTTTGGTGCTATTCCATCTTGTTTGAGTCACTTAATTAATCCAAGGATTACTGATGATATTTTTATGTGTGCTCCTGGAATATTTGCTAATTAGTGAACATTTTTCCAAAGATGTTTGATGAACTTCATATTTCACTTTTGAATTTGAGTTGATTTTCAGATTGGAGTTGATTTGCTTTGGTTAACCACTATGTTTAGGCACTGCAAGTGATATGACTTGGCATTATTAGTAGCTGAGCACAGTGGCAATTACATAGGGGTGTTACAAGAAACATATACAAGTGCTATATTTCCTAGTTCTTAATCATGCTTGGTTTGGATAAATGGGTTTTCCATGTGGCTTGAATTAATCTGATGAATCTGCAATGTGCTTATTTTTCATCAACATATTTTACTGATAGTATGCGAACCCTTACTTAACCTGATGACTAACTACCTTATATGTGTTGCAGGGAAACAATGGGAAGCACTGAGGTTTACAATCGAGGTTAGCACGTGCATGGTCCATTGTCTAATAGCGCATTATTGTGCAATTGCAGGAACCATTCTAATATTTAGGTTTTTAACAATTTGGTCTTGCACATGTAGGTCCTACTGTCAGAGGTTTTGACCCACTGTTCGACCCTTTTTGCATATGGGGAAATGAGTTGTCCATGAATATCAATCAAGTCAAGAAACTCAGAAAGATTGTTAGGATAAAGAAATTAGCGACAAAAAACAACAAGATCTTTGTCTGCACAATGAAGAAGACATCAGTTCACTACAAGATGGTACTAACTATTATACCATGCCTTTTTTTATTCCTTTGCCCCATTTCCAATATAGAGAAGATATTTATGCGCATCCTTGTTTTCAGGCCTTTCCAAAGCAGTTCACTGATGATTACCTCTCAAACCACCTCTATGGTCAGGAGGCAAGGAAGGTTTTCATACAACACCCACGGTTCAATATTGAAGTGTTCCTGAAGAGGACGAAGGACGAACGGTCAATCATCCACAGGCACTGGCCTAAAGTTGCAAAGACCTTCAACATGAATGAAGGCTCAATATTCACCTTCCGCTTCAGCAGTTTTCCAGATGAGATGCATCTATCTATGTACCGTCTATGATGCTAATTTCGAAAGGTTCTACATATTGCATGTGAAACTTGGTGCTGGTGCAGTTGTGTAATGGGGTAGATGAGTGCTGAAGCTATATCATGTTGTACTCTGATGTATTTGAATTATGAAATCCTGCTTCCTTAATATGGAAATGAAATATATTATGTGCTTAATATGAATGTCAATTAGATTAATAAATGGATTATTAATAATAGGGCAATTAGCCTGCTAATGGCGAATTAGCCTGCTAATTGGGTTTTGCTATTGCAAACGGTTATTGAGAAAATACCGTGGGCGATGACCTCAGGCAACGCACACAGTTTCTAGGAATAAACCATGTTGGATCAATGAACAATCACACACGACCTTCTCTTGAAAACTGTTTGCGTTAGGCCACCTTGCGCAAATGTTTACCACATAAAAACTGTGTGTGATGGACAGCCTTTGCCACACAGTTTCTTCTACGCACCGTGTGTGATGCATTCAATAACGCAAACGATAAAATTGTTAATAGCGTGTGTGATGTACCTGCGAACGGAAATGTTTTCCTTGGAGCGACTATGTGAGATGTATATACGAACGGAAACGTTTAGCGAGGACTGACTGTGTGGGATGTACTTACGAACGGAAACGATTTCGCTTGTATAATTGTATTTTTTTAGCACTACTGTACGTATAACCGTATTTGATCGCTCACCGGTCGCACACGACCTCATTTTGCCGAGCGTGTGTGCCAGGAGGGCATATCCCCGATGGTTTCTGGGTCGTGTGGGAAGGACCCCCCTATCGCCCACACTCACTTGGCGACGGTTCCAAATGCCGTCACGGAAAGGGGTTAAAAACCGTTTGTATAGCACCTCGCTGTACCAGTGGCAATATGAGCATCACCGCCCACAAATTCTTTGTGTTCTACTCATGCATATCATCTACACATAGACCTGGCTCATGATGCCACTGTTGGGAAATGTTGCGTGGAAAACAAAAAATTTCTACGCACACGCAAGATCTATCCATGGAGATGCATAGCTACAATTGGGGTAGAGCATCTACATACCCTTGTAGATCGCTAAGCGGAAGCGTTTATCAACGCGGTTGATGTAGTCGTACACCTTCATGATCCGTTCCGATCAAGCACCGAACGTACGGCACCTCCACGTTCAGCACATGTTCAGCTCGATGACGTCCTTGCCTTCTTGATCCAGCAAGAGGGGTGAAGTAGTGGATGAGTTCCGGCAGCACAACGGTGTGGTGACGGTGGTCGTGAAACTATTTCCGCAGGGCTTCGCCAAGCACAACGGATTTAGAGCGGAGGATGAACTAGAGGGAGAGGGGGCACCGGCACACGGCTTGGTGAATCGTGGTGTCCTCCAGGGGCTAGCCCTGCTCCTCTATTTATATGTTGAGCCATGGGGTCATTACTTGGGGAGAGGGCCTCCCCAAAGTCGGTTTGGAACGCAAGGAAGAGTCCTTCTCGGATTCCAGCACCAGATGCCACAGTCCTCGGTGTCTGGCCCAGACGCCATGGTCCTCGGTGTCTGGCCCAGGGCCAGACGCTAGGGTCCCTGGCATCTGGTCCCCGACCTTCGCAAAACTTCCTTTTGCACCGACCTAATGCCCCGTGGGCCTTACCCCTTGGCCCAACCAAAGTGTCTTCGCACCAGAACATTTCTGGAAACATTCGAAACCCTTCCGGTGAATTCCGGAACCCTTCCAGAGACCAAACACTATCATCCTATATATCAATCTTTACCCCCGGACCATTTCGAAGCTCCTCGTCATGTTCGTAATCTCATTCGGGATTCCGAACAACATTCGGTCACCACCATACATAACTCATATAATACTATATCATCAACCAATGTTAAGCGAGCGGACCCTATGGGTTCGAGAATGATGTAGACATGACCGAGACGCTTCTCCGGTCAATAACCAATAGCGGGACCTGGATGCCCATATTGGTTTCTACATATTCTACGAAGATCTTTATCGGTCGAACCTTTATGACAACATATGTAGTTCCCTTTGTCCGTCGGTATATTACTTGCCCGAGATTCGATCGTCGGTATCTCCATACCTAGTTCAATCTCGTTACCGGCAAGTCTCTTTACTCGTTCCATAATACATCATCTTGTAACTAACTCCTTAGTCACTTTGCTTGCAAGATTCTTGTGATGCTGTATTACCGAGAGGGCCCAGAGATACCTTTCCGTCATATGGAATGACAAATCCCAATCTCGATCCATGCCAACTCAACAGACACCTTCGAAGATACCTGTAGAGCACCTTTATGATCACCCAGTTACGAAGTGATGTTTGATACACACAAGGCATTCCTCCAAAGTCTGGGAGTTGCATGATCTCATGGTCAAAGGAACATGTATTTGATATTAAGAAAGCAGTAGCAATAAACTGAACGATCATATGCTATGCTAACGAATGGGTCTTGTCCATCACATCATTTTCCTAATGATGTGATCCCGTTATCAAACGACAACTCATGTCTATGGTCAGGAAACCTTAACCATCTTTTGATCAACGAGCTAGTCTAGTAGAGGCTTACTAGGGACTTGGTATTTGTTAATGTATCCACACATGTATTTAAGTTTCCGATCAATACAATTATAGCATGAATAATAAACCTTTATCATGATTAAGGAAATATAATAATAACCACTTTATTATTGCCTCTAGGGCATATTTCCAACAAAAGCATGCTATGCATCAGAATAGGAGCTATCAAACAACAGTAGCCAAATCTAATGCAAGCATAAGAAAGAAAGAATGGGCGATATAGGAATGATCAAGGGGGTTTTGCTTGCCTGGAAGCTCTGCTGAAAGGGGCTGATCATCAAGAGTGTAGTTGAACTCGGGAGCAGCGTCGGTCTCGGGGTCTACCAGAGAGAAGAGGGGGAAGAAACAATAAATATAAAGCAAACAAATGCATCACGATGCATGACATGGCAATATGCGGTGCTAGGGGTGAACTATTGCAGTGCTACGCGTTATAAACGGAGCGGAAAAATATCTAGGAATGTTTTCCCGGCTTTAGACAAATGAACCGGAGGGAAGCTTCCATGTTTGCAGTGATGGGTCATGTGATGGGTATGTGGATAGCATATTCAGATTCGTCTCATTTTTCTGATCTTTTTTCATACATAAATTATTTTCATCTGAGCTATGGTTGAATTTATATGAATTTTCAAAGTTTTAAACAATTTCTGAAATTTCTGGATTATTTTAAATTCAAAATTAAAAACAGAATATACTTTTTATACCCACTGTGGGCTAGCCATAGTGGATGACAGGTGGGGCCACGGGGCCCAGTTGACTGGGTCAACTACACAGTCAGCGGGTCAACAATGTCAAAGTTGACTGGGTCAAAAGGTGCAGTGGGTTCCACTGTCAGCTGGTCACAGTCACTGATGACTGGGCCCGGTCAAAGCCCACATCAGCAAAGTCAGAGCTGACGCGTGGTACCACGTGAATTAAACTAATCCTAACAAAAAAGTTAAACCGAGTTTATTTAAGGGCGGGACCCGACTGTCAGTCTCACTTGGCTAAGTTAATTAGCATAATTAGCGCCTATGGGATTGCCACGTTCGTTGCTTAACGTCGACGACCACAATGCGTGGCGGGGAGTCGCCGACGACCTATCTGCTGACCAAATCGAGCGGCGGAGCGCATGGTTCAGACGAGCGCATCGCCGCGCATCCGATGGTACAAGCAGCTCGAGCAGAGGTGGGTTAATTCGGCGACGACAATGGTGGTGAGCGGCAGCCGAGGCACGGAGCTCACCGAAATCTCTCTACAGGCAGCGGCTAGATGCGTGAGTGGAGGGGCGTTCGAACGCGCACAACAAGGCGAGTCGAACTGTTGCAGCGGCACTTGCTAGGGCGGCCGGAATCGATGGCTACGATGGTGAGCAACGGCGGCAGCTACGGCGGAGCACGGTTGCGAGCATAAAGCTCGGGATCCAGCTACTTAACAAAGGGGAACAAATTGGTGGCTCACTGTGAGCTTGATGGCGAGGTCGTGGGGCAGCGGGGTGGCCGGGGATGATCGAATAGATGGCGATATGTGTGGCGGCCGAGGTTGGGGAAGACGGCGATGGCAGTGATGCGGGGGCGTCTGGCTTGATCTGCTTCGCGCAGGGGATGTATGCGAGGTAGAGGTAGCTCCTGGACATGAAGGGGCGGAGAGGGGAGACCGGTGGCCACATCGATAGCGGTGAGAGTGCGAGTGCGACGGTCAGACAACGGGGAGAGTGAGAGGAAGAGCGCTGGAGAGGGGGGGTAAGGTCGGGCGAGAGTCCCCGAGGCGTGTGGTGGCCTCCTTATCCACCCAGGAGCGCTATAGCGACGCGAGGGGGGCGAACGGGTGCGGCGGAGATGGCGAGCTGGCTTCGGGTGTGCGCGCGCTGCGTCCAGCACCGGGAGGAAGGAGAAAGGCCGAGGCCTGTGGGCTGGTCCACACTGCTGCTAATAGAGGCCCAAGTGCACAATAGGTTTAAACCTATTTTCTTATATCTTTTCTCTTTTACATTTTTGCTCTGTTTTGCATTTAATTGGAGCACCAAATGACTTTTGTAAAATGTGCCACTTGCCACATTAAATACTTTGCAATATTCTGAGTTGGTACAAAAAGTTCCAAAGCATTAGGGATGGTTTAATTATTTTGGGAAATTGAAAAGGTCAATTAATTGGCTACTGGACCACTCATATAATTCCTAGGGGTATTTTTGGAATTTAGGTGATGTTTTTTCCTTAACATAATTACTTAGGGATTATTTGCAAAATTATGAACTATTTTTTTGTATTTTTGAAGTTGTAAATATTTAACTTGCAATTTAAATTTGAATTTGACTTTGATTTTTCTCAATTGGTAATTTGCATAGTAATCATGATGACATGGCCACCATTAGGGGGAGATTACTGTAGCATGATTCTCGGGGTGTTACACCATCCCATGCATGATCCAAATGAGTGGCTGTGGAGGCCCACGCACCGCCCGCGACCGGGTTTTCTTCCTTATCTACTCGATCCCCATTCCATTTTGCTTTCTTCCCCGCTACCATCAGATCAATCCCATGCCAGCTCGCCTCTCGGCCGCGACACGCAAGTCGCTGGTGCAGGGGGGAGTGCAGGCTGAGGCGTGCTCATCGCCCTGGCTTTCGGCAGCTGGGTGCGCTCCTCTCCATGGTCGTCGCCCGAATGGCTCGGAGGTGTTACAACCGCCGATGTCAAGTGCTACAAACCCATGGCGCCCGTGCTACAATGGCGGCGAGCGGGCGGGAGCGCATGCTGCAACCATGCTTATGACAAGCTCCAACCATCATGGACCACGCGACATATGTGGTAAGCAATCCAAACAATTCAAAAACTACAACCATCATGGCGCGAGCTGCAACCGGCATGGCTAGATGCTACGAGCGGCAAGGTGGAGCTCAGCGGCGAGCTTCAACTGTGGGCAAGCGGTGCTGCAACCAGCGTGGTTTTTTGTTGGAACCGTCCGGCAAAGCTGCATCGAGACGACGAGTGCTGGAATCGGACGACTGGTCTTTTTTGCTGGCACCGCCTTTTATGTTTTGCTACATAAGTTTTTTTGTTGAAGTGATGGGTTGTCTTTTGTTGCGACCGCCAGTGGCGAGGCATGATTTTTTAAGGCGGCATGTTTAGTTCATTTTTGTTGGCACCTCCTTTTTGTTTTGGTACAACCTGCAAGGTTTTTTTGTTGGATCGTCTAGATGTTTTGTTGCGACCGCCCGCAGCAAAAGCATGTTTTTTTGCTGGAACTGTGATGTGTGTTTGCTAAAACTTTGTATGTTTTGCTACAACCGGTGATGCCTTCTTGCCGGTGGAAGCCGCTGGCGGTGAGCCAAACATGGATTGACGTCTGATACGTCTCCAACATATCTATAATTTTTGATTGTTCCATGCTGTTATATTATCATTTTTGGATGTTTTACAATCATTTTATATCAACTTTATATCATTTTTTGGGACTAACCTATTGACATAGTGCCCAGTGCCAGTTGCTGTTTTCTGCTTGTTTTTTATTTCGCATGAAATCAATACCAAACGGAGTCCAAACGCAGCGAAACTTTTTGGAGAATTTTTTTGGACCAGAAGACATCCAGTGGGCCAAAGAAGTACCGAAGAGGGGGCCCGAGGTGAGCACAAGACACCAAGTCGCGCCTGGGCCCCCAGGCGCGCCCTGGTGAGTTGTGCCCATCTCGGAGACCTCCCGCACCGCCTCTTTGCTCTATAAATACCCCAATATTCCAGAAACCCTAGGGGAGTCGACAAAAATCAATTCCAGCCGCTGCAAGTTCCAGAAACCACAGATCCAATCTAGACACCATCACGGAGGGGTTCATCATCCTCATTGGTGCCTCTCTGATGATGCGTGAGTAGTTCATTGTAGACCTACGGGTCCGTAGTTAGTAGCTAGATGGCTTTCTCTCTCTCTCGTTTGATTCTCAATACAATGTTCTCTTGGAGATCTATTTGATGTAACTCTTTTTGCGGTGTGTTTGTTGGGATCCGATGAACTTTGAGTTTATGATCAGATCTATGTTTTTATCCATGAAAGTTATTTGAGTCTTCTTTGATCTCTTATATGCATGATTGCTTATAGCCTCGTATTTCTTCTCCGATATTTGGATTTTGTTTGGCCAACTTGATCTATTTATCTCGCAATGGGAAGAGGTGCTTTGTGATGGGTTCGATCTTACGGTGCTTGATCCCAGTGATAGAAGGGGAAACGACACGTATGTATCATTGCTATTAAGGATAACAAGATGGGGTCTATTTCTACATAAATAGATCTTGTCTACATCATGTCATCGTTCTTATTGCATTACTCCGTTTTTCCATGAAGTTAATACACTAGATGCATGCTGGATAGCAGTCGATGTGTGGAGTAATAGTAGTAGATGCAGCAGGAGTCGGTCTAAATCTTGGACGTGATGCCTATATAATGATCATTGCCTGGATATCGTCATGATTATTTGAAGTTCTATCAATTGCCCAACAGTAATTTGTTTACCCACCGTTTGCTATTTTTCTCGAGAGAAGCCACTAGTGAAACCTACGGCCCCCGGGTCTATTTTCTCATCATATATTTTCAGATCTATTTGCTATTTGCCTTCGTGATCTATTTTTATTTGCTTTTACTTTCAGATCTATTAATTCAAAAATACAAAAATACCTTGCTGCAATTTTTACTTATTGATTTTATCTCGCGTTCCTGCGAGATCTATTTATCCAATCTACTACAATTTTACCTATCTTTTTACCCATGAGGGATTGACAACCCCTCTCTTACATCGGGTTGCAAGTATTTGTTCTTTGTGTGCAGGAGCTGTTTACGTGGTGTTGCATGGTTCTCCTACTGGTTCGATAACCTTGGTCTCATCACTGAGGGAAATACCTACCGTTGTTGTGCTGCATCATCCCTTCCTCTTTGGGGAAATACCGACGAAGTTCAAGCAAACATCAACGTCGGAAATGCTGCAATGTACAATCACCTAAGCAAGCTGAACAGAGACAGGGGGAATCTTTGTGTTTCTTTGTGTGTTATAACTCATAGGATCCCGATGAATATACAAGGATCGATCTGGGGCGGAGGGCGGCGGGGTGCTGGGAGCGCGGGCGAGAGGCCGGTGGTTGGCAAGGACGAGCGGCGAGGGGCGGTCACCGAAAGAGGAGACGCTCATGTGGAGAATATCTTTTTTCCATGCGCAAGTCATACGGGCTGAGGAAGGAGAAGCCTAGGCCGAATTTCGTGTTTTGACCCTTTTTTGGTACAATTTCAGGATCTGACCCCCGTGTCAAGAAAAATCGGGATCTGACCCTTTTGCCTACTGCCAGGGGTCCTGGCGGTAGCCCCCCACACCCTGCCGCCGGGGCCCCTGGCGGTAGGTGACGGGACGGCGCCTGACGGCCGTCAGCTGTAGCTGACATGGAAAAGGACCCTACCATCACAGATCCTGGCGGTAGGCTACTGACACCTACCGCCAGGGGCCCTGGCGGCAGGGTCCTGGGGTGGATAAGGTTGGCAGGGGCTGGTGTGTGGGCCCCACCACCACTCTTTTCCCCCATTCTTCTTCTTCTTCCCCGTGGTGAGCTCCTCTCCTCTCTCTCTCTCCCCCACCCAAACACCCCCTAGATCCACTCCATTTGCTTGAGATTTTTCACCGGTGGATCCGAAGCATTTTCATCACCCAAGGTACCTCTCTCAATTCCCCTCATTTTGACTGGTTGGAATCTTTGTTTTTGTGTGCATTTGCTCAATTTATTGCAAACCCTAGGTGTTGATCTTGTTATGTGCATTTATGATGCATTGATGGCACATTTATGGCTATGTTTGTGCTTGCCTAGGGTTAGGGGTTATAGTGGTTATGTTAGGGGTTAGTGTTAGGGTTAGGGTTATGGTTATGGTTATGGTTAAGATTAAGGTGAAATTGACTATGAATAGAAGTTATTTGTCTAATGTGTGCATAAATTATGTTATTGCTCCATTTGAATTGGTTGGATGCCTTTATTGTTTCCATTGTTCTTAGATGCATAAGCTCATAAATGTTCATTATTTGGACAAGACGACATTTATGAATGGAAATGGCGATGAAGGGGAAGAGGCTATGGTTTTTGACACAAGTCCAAGCTTTGATGATCTTGTAGTGAAAGTGAGAAGCGTCTTACATTGGAATGACCCAAATGCCGAGGTTAATCTTATTGGGAGGTATGACGTTGGATTGGGAGTAAAGTCCCGATTAAAGAGTGTGCCCATCACCTCCCAATTGCATTGGAATGTGTACAAGGACAAAGTAGATGCATCACAAGACAAGTCTCTTGAGATATTTGCCACAAAGGTTGATCCTCCTCCCTTGCAAATTGATTTGAACCGCAATGTATCCTCCCCAATACATGATGGTAGTGTCGAGGTGTATGTCCCCAATTGTTCTAGCCAACCACCAAGTAGCCAACCTAATGAAGATCATATCAATGCTAGCGCCATAGTACTTCGAGATGATGCTATTCCTCTTGTTCAAGAAGATGCTAGTGGTCATGTTGATGATGATGATGCTATTGTTGCTCAAGAGGATGCTTACGCGGAGAATGAAGAGATTCACTACAATGCCATTGGTAACTTGGATGTCATTGTGCGGCAACAAGACATGGACCGTACCCTCCCTTATAACCGTATGTGTGGGTATGGCTCGGATGACGAGGGTCCGGAGGAAGAATTGGATGAGGATGGGTTCACGGCGCAAGAAAATGAAATCTACAAGAAGGTGACCGGCAAGGAAAGAGGGTCGTCGTTGTTTAGGGATGCGAGTCTTACGGACAAGGCCGTTGTTGATGGTGGGATGAGATCGGGGTTGTTTGAGCCAATACCGTGCCCCATACCCGGTGATCCTCGGCCAAAAAATGAGGATGAGAATGCTCATTTGAAGAAAGGCATCAAGTTTGGTTCTTTGGTAGAGTTCAAGATATGGTTGTGTGACTACGCCATTAGGAACCATAGGCCGTTTGTTGTGGTCATTCCAATCAAAATGTTCGGTACACAATCAAATGCGACCAAGAAGGTTGCCCTTGGAGGGTCCGTGGAAGAAAAATCAAAGAAACCGGGCAATGGGTGTTGAAGAGTTGTGTTGCCACTCACACGTGCGTACCCCCAGACAAGGCCGACCGAAGCAATGGACACCGTCAACTCATGTCTGAGTATCTAGGCTACAAATTGTTGAATCAAATAGCACATGATCCAACCGTGAAGGTCAAGTTTCTCATGACTTCGATTGAGGAACTATTCGGATACCCGGTCAAGTATGGGAAGGCATGGATGGCCAAGGCAAACACTATTAGGATGTTGCATGGTGATTATGAGGCCGCATATAATATTCTGCCGAAGATGTTGCCAACCATTGCTCATCAGAACCCGGGCATGCGCCATCGGGTCGAGTCAATTGACGGAGTGTTTCGCCGTGCCTTCTGGAGCTTTGGCCAATGCATCGAGGCATTCACGTATTCTCGGCCGGTCTTGTCTATAGATAGTACATTCTTGACCGGCAAATACAAGGGCACATTGATGGTGCCAATGGCCCACTCGTCAAATGATAATGTGTTGTCGGTGGCATTTGCCTTGGTGCCTTCGGAGCACGATGACAATTGGGATTGGTTCATGGAGCATGTGAGGACAAAGGTGATTGGCAAGAGAGAGAGAGGTATGCATTATATCGGATCGCCATCATGGGATTCTGAAAGCAATAGACATTGATATTCCAGGTCTTCCAAAGCTTCAACATCGTTGGTGCATGAGACACTTTGTGGCAAACTTTTACCGGGCATGCAAGAGCAAGGAGTTTTGCAAAGACCTTACCCATGTTTGCGTTGCATTCAACACCGACACATTCAAAAGCCGATATGATAAACTCCTCAAGGCGTTGGAGAAGAACAAAGGGGGGAAAGAATTCTTGACTAGGCATGAGCCGGATAAAGAATAGTGGTCACACGCTTACGATGAAGGAGGTATGCGATATGGGGACATGACAAGCAACATGGTGGAATGCTTCAACAATGTATTGAAGGGTGTCCGTTCCTTGCCGGTGACCGCAATACTCAAGTACACTTCCATCAAGCTCAGCGAGTACTTCCTAAAGCATTCCAAAATCACGGCCAAGTGGATTGGCGAAAAGATGGACTATCCATTCAAGGTTCAGGATTGGTTGTTGCATCAAGCGCGCAAGTCTTCCCACCAACAAGTGATAAAATACAATGAAAAAGAAATGATCTATCAAATCGATGAGCCGGGTGGGACAACAAGGGATGGTGTGTCTTATGGTGGAGTTGCGTACGAGGTGCACATCAAAAACCGGTGGTGCCAGTGTGAGAGGCCACACAAGTATCATTGGCCTTCCTCGCATTTGATGACCGCAACACAGGCGATAAACTTGTCCATATCCGATGGTACAACGGTGCGGTTGCACGAGTTCACATTGGAACGAATGAGGTTGACGTGGGTGCCTCGGTTTAATCCTTTCCTTGATCCATCGCAGTGGCCTGAGTATGATGGCCCACACATTGTGCCAGATCCTGCACTCATGGTGCCTATGAGGGGAAGAAGAAGAAAGAAGAGGTTCAGGAGTGACATGGATGATCTAGCTGGATACACCGGAATGAAGCAATCTGGTAGTGGTCATTTCATGGAGGCACCAAACACCAACAATTGTGGAGAATGCAACGACACGGGACACAACGTTAGGAGATGCACGAAAAGACCCAGAACCAACACGAGCACTAGTCAAACACGTGGCGGGAGAGGAGGTTCCGCCGGCACACGAGGAGGAAGGACTAGTCTTGGAGGGGGGCGTGGAGGAAGGACTATTCTTCTTGGAGGGGGCCGTGGAGGAAGGACTAGTCTTCTTGGAGGGGGCCGTGGAGGAAGGACTAGTCTTAGAGGGGGCCGTGGAGGACGGACAAGAGGTGGTAGTCGTGGATCCGGTGGTTCTAGGACACGTCGGGTTGATAGAGGAAGGCCTATCAACATGTTGCTAAATCCGGATGGTTGAAATAATGTGAATGGTACTACTTGTCTCCATACATGTCAATTTGTTGATATATTTGCTTAACATCTTTAATTGTTTGCTTCTTTACATGTCAATGTGTTCATATGTTTGACTTAACATCTTTAATTGTTGTAGGCATGGCTTCATCCGGTTACATGACGAGGACACCGTGTGCTAACCAAGAAGACATGCCAAACAAGTGGGAGAACGCATCTTTCAACAAGGTGAAGGAGAAAGATGTGAAAATCCCACCATGTTGGTGTGGAGATGTATGCAAGGTGAAGGTGTCCACCGACCGAAAGAAGTCATGGATGGAGGGAAGGAGATATTTTGTATGCCCCAACTATGCCCATGATCGTGCGCTTCCAACTAACCCCTATGACCCACCGCCAGTATGTCAACATGTTGCTCTCAAATTTGTGTGAACACTAACGAATTTTTTGTATGCAGTCACCGCCTCCTCTATGCAAGTACTTCACATGGATAGATCATGAAGTGCCAGAAGATGTCCAAAAGGACCAATATCAAGATTGTCTTAGGCGCCAACGGCAGTTCGAAGAATCGTTTCAAAGAGGTTTGGAGGAGGAGCGTCGTCAGAAGGAGAGGTTGGAGCGGAAGAAACGAGAGGAGGAGAGGGCACTCCAAGCGAAGCTTGCTCATGAGGAGGAGAGGGCAAGAAAGCTTGCAAAGGCTCGCAAGGCGCAAGAGGAGGATGAGGCACGTGACAAGAAGGGGAAATGACCTCGTATGACTCAGTAGGGCCTACGCTTTGGTGGACTCGTCATATAACCGGATGAAGCCATGCCACATTTATCATGAACTATCTAGTACTAAGGCAAGAAGCCATGTGTCGTGAACTACCTCGTAGACCTAAATTTGTCATTTGTAATGAATTTGTCGTGAGAACTATCTCGTAGACCAAAGTTTGTCTGGAATTTCTTTGTTATTGTGATGAATTTCTGTAATAAACTGTTGTGTGATGTGTTAAATGAATACAAAACAGAGGGTGTGCTCTATTTTTAAACCTACCGCCAGGGCCCCTGGCGGTAGGGTGCAAGACCCTACCGCCAGACGAACTGGCGGTAGGGTGCCCCCCTTCGAATTTGCCTGCTGTAACGAACATGGGGCGTTTTTTTTGGTAGGGTTGGCTACCCTGCCGCCAGACCCCTTGGAGGTAGGGTGCCAACCCCCTCAAATCTTTGCTGTAACGAACATTGGGCGTTTTTTATCTATAGGGTGGGCTACCCTACCGCCAGACCCCTTGGTGGTAGGGTGCCAACCCCCTCAAATCCCTTGTTGTAACCAAGATTGGGCGTTTTCTAGCGGTAGGGTGGCCAACCTACCGCCAGACCTCTTGGCGGTAGGGTGCCAACCCCCTCAAAATAGAGTTTTCACCCCTTTTTTACAAACTTCTATCAACTAACATCCACAAATGACATCCAAAAATGATCAAGTAGCAAGGACATACATAACTCAGCATAGTTCATTACATCCACAAATGACACTTGTTCAAGTGACTTAAAACATCTACCGATTCGAATGACATGAGTTCAATCTACAAGCTCAAGCTCGAGCATACATTTTCTACACCGGAAAAATAGCTCTGAAACATATAAGACGTTCAATTTGTTCGTCATGCTCACAATTACGCTTCAGTCGAAAGTCGGCGGATCCTGCCCAATGACCCAACACACCATTCGTTTCGCGAAACCAGCCCCATCGAGCACGGCGGTCCGGATTCTCTGACACGCCTTGTTTGATTGCACATCCAATGACCTGTCCGGGTTTTGTCAAGTCCAGCTCCCGGAATTCTTCTTTGCTGACAGAGAACCCAATCTCCATTGCCAAAGCGTGTCTGCAAGCATATTCCGGCTCCTGCAGCTCATCAAGTATCTTCTTTTTTTCTTTCACAAGCCTCCGAAAAACTTTTTTCTCCTCACCATCACAAGATTCCTCGATAAAGTGATACTTGCTGAAATCCTTCATGGCCGCATTTGCCTCATCACAACTCTTTAACCATGCTTGAAGCTCCCTCATCATACCACGCTGTCGTTCCGCTACAACCTCACACACTACCGCCAGACTCATAGCTGCAATGTCCATCCTACATGAATATACGGGTTTAAGATGACAATCAACAAAACACAAAATAAATCAAATGGAGCACAACACTTGGTTACTATTAAGGTGATCTTAGCCTTAATTATTTTCTTAAGCCTAACCCTAACCCCAAAGATGACCACTAATCATAGCACTAGATCTAGGTACACAAACAATTCTACAAACAATTCTAGGCACATAATACATAAGGAAATCACAAACATAACCCTAAATGCATCATCCTAATTGATTTGACCACACCAAAATGATGAACTAGGGTTTGCAATAAAATGAGGAAATGCACACAAAATAATGATCTCAACCAATCAGAATGAGGGGAAATGAGAGAGGTACCTTGGGTGATGAAAGTGCTACGAATTCACCGGAGAAATGTCAACCAAATGAGAGAGATTTGAGAGACTCTTGTGGTAGAAAGAGAGAGGGGGGGTGACTTGAGCTCGGGGAAGAGGTGTGGGGTGACTTGTGTTGAATGAGTGGGTGTGGGAGACCAAAGATCCCCCTCCCAACCTTATCCACCTCAGGACCCTACCGCCAGGGCCCCTAGCCTACCGACAGGATCTGTGACGGTAGGGTCCTTTTCCACGTCAGCTGGAGCTGACGGCCGTCAGACGCCATCCCGTCACCTACGCCAGGGGCCCCGGCAGTAGGGTGTGGGAGGCTACCGCCGCGGCCCCTGGTGGTAGGCAAAAGAGTCAGATTCCGAAATTTTTTGACACCGGTCAGATCCCAAAATTGTAACAAAAAAGGGTCAAAAAAGGGTCAATACAGGAAATTCGGCCAAAAGCCTATCACTGTCCTAAAAGAACAGCCCAGCCAATTAGACGAGAATGTTCCCAGCTCAACACCGGAATAGCGATCCTCCAATAAGAGGGGGACACATGGTTGCACGTGACGACGACCGCCTTCTGGAATTGTCCTAGCGCTTGCCTACACGGCTGTCTGTCGGTCCGACCAGACCGGCCTCGAAACCTACGCACGGAAACGAACTCACCGACAGTTTTACCAGCCCCAAGGCACTTGCCATCCAGCGAGCGCGTGCGTCCTCCGGTGCACCTTGGAATTCACGTCCTTCGAGCGGTAGAATCGGATATAACCTTCGAGCGGTAGTAGATGGAAGACCGTAGAATTGGATACGATTAATCTCGCAATCAGCGTGCCAATCCCTATCCGGTAAGACAGCGAGAGGCCGGGCGGCGTAGAGCTCGGCGCCGATCGCAGGCCGTCCATCTCGGAACGTGCGGACAGGCGTGAGCCGGGCGGGGTCCGCCACGAGGGAGGATACGCCGCCCGCGAGATCAGGTGGTATATTGGAGAAAACGTTAACGGAGCGTGGGTGCGTGTGTCTTGGACTATTTCTTGCCGAAGCCGACGATCTCTCTTCGCCTCTCCGTGGCGTCCTCCCCAGGTCTCCTCCTCTGCTCGTCTCCGGTGAGTTCCTTCTCCAAAGCCTGTGTATGGATTCTCCCTTCGCTCGATCTGTGTCTCGATCAAAAGCCGCGGCGAAGTTAGATTCCACGGGCTTCCTGCTTTGGTGGTGGGTGGGGTGGGGTTGGGTGGGGGTGGGTGTTGTTTATTCATCGCCTTCTTGGCGAGACGCCATGCTTTAGGTTAGAATTACTGGGCGCGGAAGAGTTGGGGAGCTGTTCGATCATGCCGTGAGGATTAGCAATCTCCGCTTGTTTCCTTGTTCTTTGCGCAGTTGATGAAATTATAACTACAGGACGCTTCAGAGCTTTCCAGTTCTAGTATTACAGAAAGTTTGGTCTCGTCTGCACCATGAATCACGGAATCGGTGTGGCCGGTAGAGGTCTAGAGGTACTCGGATTCTGTTAGGCTGTCAAGTGTGAAACTCGTGGTATCTTTTGCACTGGCTGCGTGTGGAAGGCTAATTTTAGGCTGTGCCGTTGATCCAAAATTAGGTGAAAGTCTTTGCTATTGTTGGCTCTGTTCGATGGACGGCTGCTGTTGAAACATGGGTTTCTACTTCTTTTTGTCTATAATTAAGTAATAAATCAAATAAAGCATGATCTATTCTCCTGGTACGTATAAAAGCAAGGCAAATCTCTCTAGCTTGGGGGGTTAGTTGTTGGAAGAAGCAACCACTAGCTTCGTTGGAGATCCATCAAAGGAACTAACGAGGCTAGAGGTTGGTTCTTCTAGCAAGTTAGGGGCCGCAAGTGTCTGGTCATTTCCTGCCCTTGTACCATATTTCCAGCCGTTTTCCAGGTTAGTTAGTCTGCAACTGTAGGAGATTTTTCATTTGATAAACGTTCATTCTCAGCATGCAGCATGGGTGCAAATTTGATGAGTGGTGGCCCTACTAAATATTACTCTCTCTGTCCCAAAATAAGTGTCTCAACTTTGTATTACTAACTTTGGGACGGATGGAGTAGGAAAATAAACATCCTAAGTTACATTCCAAACACGCCTAAACTTGAGGGCGGGGCGTCGACCCATTGGCTGGGCAGCTGGGGTTGCTGCCAGCCCACCCGAGTTCAAGTCCCGGCTTGGACGCGCGGTGCTCGTGGAGTTTCTCCTATAAAAAATGCCAACGAGGGTTAGCCCTTGGGTTGGTCTCATTTTTTTTTAACACGCCTAAACCTTAACTATGGTGCTTGATCCGAAATTCATGGGGCAGCTGGGGTTGTTGCCAGCCCACCCGAGTTCAAGTCCCGGCTTGGACACGCGGTGCTCACGGAGTTTCTCCTATAAAAAATGCCAACGAGGGTTAGCCCTTGGGTTGGTCTCATTTTTTTTTAAACACGCCTAAACCTTAACTATGGTGCTTGATCCGAAATTCATGGGCGCGGGGACTGATATAATGTTAGGACCGTCAAAATTTCGTCAGTGAATATGATTAATTGTTACAAGAGATAAATGAAGTGTTCCTGTCATTTTTCGCTGGACGCAGAGAGCCACCGTTTTTACGATGTTTCTCCGATTTTTATTTCATAACATTACTTACGCCTATGATTTTTTCTGCATTTTTTAAACGCTAAAAAAAACTGGGATATGCTTCAAGTTTAACGATTTTTCAAATTCCAGGTTAGCATTGAAGTTTAATTGTTCAGGGTCCAGGTGGATCAAGCACCAGGGTTAATAAATATAACTGTTATCTATTTAGCTAGTGTTTGTTGTGGTTTACTAGTACTAAATTAGCATACCAGAATGCAGATTTAGGTGTTCCTTTCCAAAGTTACATGCTGGTGAATTTGTTAGGATTCTTGATCATCTACCTTGAAATAAAATAAACTGATGAATCTGCCCTTGTTTCTCGGTTATCTTATTCCTTGAAAATTCTTCAACAAGTTGTGAATCTGATTTCCAGCATCCTTCGTTTTACACTTGAAATGCAGGGTTTAGTACTTCGGTTGATGGCCTCGCCTGCAGCAGCAGCAGCAGCAGCAGAGTTCACTCGGGAAACTGTTCGCCGGTCGCTGATCGCAATCTCCCAGTCCCTCCCTGAGACTTCGCTCCTGAACCCCAAGGCCAACCCACCAAGCACCACCCCTGGGGCAAACGGATATCGCGACGACGGGGCAGCGAAGTGCAGATCGAACCTGATCTCGATCTCGTACCCGTCCACTCCTGATGCCCTGTCCACGCCGTGCCCCCCGAAGAACGCTGCAACCGTGTGATCACTGACGCCTAATTAAGCATGCATACATAAGTGTTTTTCTTCTTCTTCTGAAGTTCTTCACCCTTCTGCTGTCTTGGTCTAGGGGTGGAATGGATGTACTCCAGTGCCTGTGTTTCCTGTGTTTAAACTGAAACATTTGGGAAGGAAATGGAGACAATTGTACAGTGGACTGTGTACACGAACTAGCTGCTGTAAACGAGTTTGTGGTTCCAATTTCTTGCTGTCTCGTACCTTTTTTTTTTGTTCTTAACTCTAAGATAGCCTGTGGCGATTAGCACTATTTGTTGAAGGGGTTGAAGATATTAAGACTGATATATTATCCGGTAGAAACGGTTCTTGCCCTTCAAGAGTATAAAGATCACAAATTTTTGAACTAAAGAGCAGACGGTGAACCCGTACCAACAAGCGTCAGGAGACTGGCTTCGAAACAAGAAATGCGAATTTGAATTCAGGTCGTCCAGATGTGACTAAGGCAGTGTTTGATAGTAAATAATGTAAAAACTGAAGTATCAACAAACTACAGTAATTTAGCATGTAGGTATAACATACCGTGGTTTTGACAAAACTGAGTATTTTGTTGTATTGACAATACAGAGGACCTGTTTGACGCAGCGACGTAAAATCAGTTGCAGCGTTAGCAGTGCAAACCCGTCTGTTTAGCTAGCTGAGCTAGCCGTTGCATGCAGCAAAGTGATAGGCCAAAGAAAGGCCATTCCATACACGGCGATAGAGCATCGTGTTACCATCAGCATGCATAAGAAAAGAAGCTTGCGCTAAGTGAACTCCGTTGAACAACCATGACCAAAAAGGAAGCTCGGCAGCATGGCGTAGCCGACGGCTAACCAAGCGGCAGAGCTGCACGAGGACGGGCTGCTTGGCCTTCTTCCGCGTCATCATCGAGGTGCGACGGAGCTGCACCTGTAGCATATGAGACAACGGCAAGCCAGAGAGAGGCCTACATGCAGCAGTGGCGAGTTGTCCATCCCAACACGAGCGGAGCTGACAGGAAAGGGAACCACCGGCGGCATCTACAAAGACGACAGGGCGGCGGCGGCGGCATGCGACGGACATGAATATTTTTTTGTAGAGGGATGCGAGTAGTTGAGAATAGCAGGGAAGAAGATAACGAGGTGCGCCGAGCTCATATGCTCCCCCATAAACAGTAAAATCGAAAAAAATAGTAAAAAAATAAAAAAAATCTGAATTTTTTTTCTGATGAACATTGACAAATTTTCTAGCTGCGTGCAAAATTTCTGTTTGAAATGACATTCGTGGAGGTCTGGGCGAAAAAAATAAAATCGATGGTCCAAAAAGACTATTGTTGGAAGCATTTTGGAGCATCGATTTTGTTATTTTTGCCCAGACTTCCACGAATGTCATTTCAATCTGAATTTTTGCACGCACTTAAAACATTCTTCAAAAAAAAAATCAGATTTTTTTGAATTTTGTTACTAATTTTTTTTGATTTTACTGTTCATCCAGGAGCATATGAGCTCGTGATCAAAAGAGGACTTTCGGTGCGCCGCCATTCTTTTCGTCTGCTCAGTTAAAAAAAAAGAGGTCTTGGGCTCTTTTTATAATACAGAGAAAAAACTGTGTTTTGGCAAATACTGTAATATTAAAATCACAGTTTTTAGGGGCAACCAAACAGTTCATTGTAAATAAAACTGTGGTAATCTAGAAAACTGTAGTATTCTTAAAATACTTTGCTATCAAACAGGGCCTAAAATGCAGGCCGCACGCCTACATCTGTGTATGTCAGTAGTTGTTTTCAACAACTTATTTTTTTGACGGGAAAAAATTGTCATAGAAAGTTGTTTTTTGACAACTTATCTATGTTCAGTAGCTATATTTTGATCAATTATCTAAGTTTCATAGATAAAACTTAGATACGGTGGACTGCCAGTTGAGTTTGGTTAAAATACATGATTTCTTTTGCAGATATGATTACAATGTTCTATGGATGAAACTTAGATATGGACGAAGGCAGATTGAATTTTTGTTAACTGCTCCCTCCATTCCTTTATATAAGTTTCATAGTATTATTTTTGGCACGGTGCCCAAGGCACATAATTATAGACATGTTAGGATAAAATTATCAATGGCAAATTTGTTGGTTAGTGTCCAGGAAAGTAAGAGATACATACAATCGACACAGAGATTCTTTCTTTCTTTTGCTACAATGAGAGATATAGACAATCAGAAGAAAGATACTTTTCTTTTTTATGGAGGGCTAACAAGAGAATTATGAGGAATTAGAAGAAAATGCACATTACATTCTAGATTTTTTTTATCAAAAAACAAATACACCTTATATAAAGGAACGGAGGGATTAATAACTAAGGGCATCTCTAACCCATCCTCATAGTTTACTTCCCGATGTCTTTTAACATGCTCCCTCTTACCTCCCTTTTCACATGACAGGTAAGAGTATAAAATAGATCCGAGCCGTTGATTACATTAAATAGTGGGTTTGATTAGCTCTTACTTTTTTGCCTCCCATGTGAAAGGAGGGGGTAAGAGGGAGCATTTTAAAATTGCTCTTCCCGAGCTTATCCGCCTTCCGTTAATAGGGAATTAATCTTTTTTGCTCAACTAGCCCAACCTCAAAACTTAATTTTCTCAAACAAAAAAAAACTTTACCAATTCAATATGCGCTAACCATATCTAAGTTTCTCATAGGGGAGGTGGGCCCCTATTTTAGGTATTCTCGAGGGGTGTCGTAAGGGGGTCCTATCTTCCCCTCCTCTTTAATCTTGCAGCCGACACCCTTGCAACCATCCTGGATAAGGATGGCCATCCACATCTTCGATGTGGTTGGGCACATTGTTCCTAGAAGTGGTGTGATCTTTAGTATGCGGATGACACCATGATTGGTAGAGGGGTTGGAACTTGATATCATCAACCTCAAGTTCCTTCTCCTCTGCTTTGAGGCCATGTCAAATTCCTTCTCCTCTGCTTTGAGGCCATTTCCAGCCTTAAGATCAACTTCGATAAGAGTGAGGTTGTGGTGATGGGGTATTCGCTCGTCGATCAACAACGGATTGCGGACAACCTTAATTGCAAGTTGTACTCCTTCCTCGTTGCATACCTGGGGATGTCGCTTTCTGACTCGAGGATCCTGCTTGTTGAGGACTTGGACCCACTTGTGGGACGGGTTGTATCTCGGTCTCCCATGATGCGGAAGATTTACTTTCAAAGGGAGTAAATCCATGCTTATCGATTCATGTCTCTCTAGCCTTCCCATGTATATGATGGGGTTGGATATATTTCCAGAAGGTGTGCATAGCTTCGTTGACAAAGGATCTATCACTCTTCTTTTGGCAGGCAACATATGGACACCAAAAATACCATATGATCAAGTGGGCAGATATCTGCTTGCCCAAGGACCAGGGGACAGGGGGTCTAGGTATTATCGTGTCCCGCCGCATGAATGTGTCCCTTATGTTGAGATGGGTTTGGCAGATCTTCGAGGAGGATGAGGGCTTTGTGGCTGCAACTTAAAAGCGATGTATCTGCATGACCGCCCTCTTGTTGCTTGTGAACGTAGGAAGGGGTCTCAATTCTGGAAGTCTGTTAAGTCTATCAAGCATGAGACAGGACTTGGGCTTTTCGTTTCCATATGCATTTTCGTTTCCATATGCATTGGAGACAAGACCCTCTTCTAGCTGGATCCTTGGCTGGGGACATCTCTACTTTGTGCTTTAACTTCTCAGACTTATTTGATATCTACCTGGATCTAATGATGTTGATTTCCTCGGCCATCCACGATGGAAATTTAATCTCTACTTAACATGTTATATGCATCGGAAAAATGCACCTTATAACATGTAAACATGTATTTCCTTCGTCCCAAAATAAATGTCTCAATTTTGTACTAGCTCTAGTATAAAGTTGTACTAAGCTTGAGACACTTATTTTGGGACGGAGGGAGTATAAGAATTCCCATTCTACTTTGATATTGTGTATTTTATAAATATTTTACAACTACATAAATGTATGCAGTTTCAGTTTTTATCATATTATTATTCAAATATTCATGTTGTTTACAAACAAATCTCACTAGAGTATGTTGCAAAACAATCTCGCATCAATATGTGGGGTATCATCTAGTCAACTTAAATTTCGGATCTGTAATGGAAACCCTGCTACAAGCTGGAGTATAAACTAACTAAACGGGACTGGCAGACGTGGTTTATTTTGGGGAAAATGAACTACCAAGCTAGCTAAACTAACTAAATGGGACTGGTGGGCGCCGTTTATGTGCATTCCTAGGGGAAACTCCAACGCACGACCCCAAATCGTCCGCTCGTGTCCGTTTGGGCGTAAACGGACAGAAACTATGGCCCAACGTGCGGATGCAAACAGACAATTGTTCTTTTTCGGTCCGCTTTCGACCCAACCCCGGCCCAAGTTTGGGCCGCGTTTGCGGCCAAATGGACAGCGCGCGGACGGGCGGGACGCGCGTCCTTGTCCTCCGTCCCGCCCGTCCTTGTCCTCCCCCTGGCCCGCCCGTCGGTGACACAACCATCCCACTTTCCCTTCATTTCGTCCAAACCTTCCCGCGCCTCCTCTCCCTCCTCCATGGATGGCGACCCGACGAACCCCAGCGATGCGGGCACGGCCGCGTGCCCCGTGGCAAAGAAGAAAGGTCCCAAGGGTCCTAGGAAGCCTCGATCCGAGTGCACGCCGGCGGAGATCGCCTTCCTCAAGAAAGAAGCGGCGAATAGAAGAGGCCGGCGGGCAAAGGCGAAGGAGACGAAGGCGGCTACGGCTTACGCCCTCGCGGCCGAGGCCCGGCGTCCGGCGCGGCATCTTGCCGACGTCGACGAGAAGGAATCCATCATCGCCAAGGCGCATGTCGTTCTCATGCATGGGTTGGCGTGACCACCATCGGCCATCCCCTCGGTCGCTGCCATGGCCGCGACGAGCACGGGATCGTCGGTCGATCATCCTCCTCAGTACAGGTCGAGCTCATCCAGCACACCCGCTACGCCGCCTTACGTCCAAGGGCAGATACGATTCTCCACGTCGCCAGAGGGCAGCGTGGTCGCCCCGGCCACGCCCGCGGGTGTCATCAACCTCAACGTGACACCGGGGTACAGTGGCGCTGGCCACATGTCTGAAGGGACGCAAAGGAAGCAGTCCCGGCCGTTTCCGGCGGCAAGCTTCGCTGGCGCCCGCAAGCTGTTCGATGGAATGGCAGAGCCGACGCCCACAGTCGACGACCCTGATTGCTCGGCGTTCATGGAGAGCGTCATCTTCGAGGGCCGTGGGGAGGCCTTCCAGCACCATGGCCAAGGCCAGCCTTTCGATCCTGAGGAGACCCAGAGCCAGGACGACCACGGCCACTATGAGGACACCGATTTCGCTGGCCATGATGAAGAGGAAGACGACCATGGCAACTCATGGCATGAAGATGATGACTTGTATTGTGAAGATGAGGAGGAAGATATCGACATTTCTCAAGAGCCATTGGTGTTCATCGATGAGCTCACACTAAGGGCCGGGGCCCAAAAGAGGAAGCAAAGTATTCGCACGGGGTCATACACCCAAAATGAGGACAAATTAATTTGCGAGAGTTGGATTGAGATAGGGGAAGATCCGATAAGAGGTGCCGAGCAAAAAGGTGCCAACTTTTGGGGGAGGGTTTACAAAACCTTTCATGAGCGAAGGAAATTTGCCCCCTATCAATTTGAGAGCACTCGGAGCATCAACTCAATCCAAAAGAGATGGGGGTTCATTCAACAAGAGTGCAACAAGTATTGTGCCTCACTTGAGAGCGTCAAAGCCCGTCCCGTGAGTGGCCTTGGCCTTGGTGACTTGGTATGGAACTCTTGCCTTCTCATTTTGTGTCCATTCATGTTGGTATGCTTATCATTATCATACATGTTATGTCCTTCGCAATTACATTAGCATCGTCATCAATGATTGTGTAGGCATTTCAATCTTTGGAAGCATTCAAGGCCTGACACAAGGACAAGCCATTCACTCTCACGCATTGTTGGGTCCTCATCAAAGATTGCCCCAAGTTCAAAGACCAATATGCCGCTCGTAAGAAGAAAGGAGGGAAGAAGGCCGTGGCTGATGAGGGAGACTTGCTCAAGAGGTCGAGGGGCAAGACAAACTCAAAGGCCGATGAGAGGCGTGATGCGTCTTCCATTGCCTTGCAAGGCACTTTGTAGGATATGATGAGCCAAAAGGAATTGCGGGACAAGAGGAAGAGCAAAGGAAAGGACGAGCAAATGAAGATTTATCTAGAGCTCCAAACGAAGAAGCTTGCCATGGAGGAGGCAACGAAGAGGAGGAAGCTTGACATCGAGGAGGCTGCTCAACTCAAGAAGCTCGAGATCGAGGCCACCACGGCGGACACCAAAGCTAAAGAGGTGGCACTCGCGTTCATGAGTGTGGACAAGACCAACATGTCGCCGGAGAGGATGGCTTGGTTCGCTAATCGACAGAAGGAGATGTTCGCCCGCGACGGCCTGAATTAGGTGAGGTGAGGCCTCGGGCCATGGCCGACGTCCGTTCATTTTGAAGGCTGGCTGGTGTGCCGGTCGCTGGCTTTGTTGCCGGCGTGAAACATGTCCTTTTTGAAGGCTGGCTCCTATGCCGGCCGCTGGCTTTATTGTCGGCGTGAAACATGTCCTTTTTGAAGGCTGGCTCCTGTGTCGGCCGCTGGCTTTGTTGCCAGCATGAGACTGTAGGCCGCTGGCTGTGTTGCCGGCCGGCGTGAACTAGTGCGAACCGCGGCTGCGGCCAAACATCCTTTTGTTCACGTTTGCATTCATGAGGACAAGATGGAGCCGAATATGCGGCCGCGCGTTGGGCGCCTGGCCGACGCAAACCCAATTCCGGGCTGACACGGCCCCATCCCCACCCCCAAACGGACGAAATTTGGACAAATCCCCCGACTCAATCGTGCACTAATCATACACGCAAACATGCACGATCAAGCACAGGGACTCACGGGAAGATATCACAACACAACTCTAACACATATAAACGGAGATCCACGAATATTACAGACCAGGGATCACGAGGATCCGAATACACAAGTCAGTCATACAAATAATATCTGGGTACAGACATAGTTATTCAAGGTTTGCCTTAATAAGGCTAGCACAAACAACGACTCTAGATCGAAAGGCGAAGGCCTCCTGCCTGGGACCCTCCGATCCTACTCCTGGTCGGCTGGCTCGATCCAGTAGTACGTGCCGTCTGGGCCCTCCTGGTAGTAAGCTCCTGCGGTGGTATCTGGCTCCTGGGCTCCATCGTCTGAGGTAACATCAAAAGGGGTATGGGGGGAAAAGAGGTAACAAAGCAACCGTGAGTACTCATCTGAAGTACTCAGCAAGCAAGGATCTACACTACATATGCAACATTATCAAAGAAAGGATGTATATGTGGACTGGGCTGCAGAAATGCCAGAATAGAGAGAAGGCCTAGTCCTATCGAAGACTAGCATCTTCACGAAGCCACCATCTTGCAGCAATTAGAAGAGTACAGAAAAGCATTTTATTAAGCAAGCATGTTGAGGCAAAGCCTAGAGATCCTTCCTCGACTCCTTGCGAGAAAGCGATCCCGGAGCTTCAATTAATTAAACAAGTATCCAGTTCAAGTAATAGATCGGGATACCAAACTGAGCGTCCTGTTACCGTGGACACGGCTATTCGAATAGATCACTTCCCTGCAGGGGTGCACTACTGTTACCCAACACGCTCGATCACCTCTGGCCGGACACACTTGCTGGGTAATGTCCGGCCTCGAGAGATCGACACGAAGCAACGCCCTACCTAGGCTCAGCAGAGAGGTCAACACGCCGGACTAACCTATGCACCCAGGGGTCTTGGGCCATCGCCCAAGGTGCTCCTGCGCGTTGCGAGACTGGCCGGGGAGCAGGCGCGACACTGAACTCGTCAGTGAAGTATCTAGCCCAACCCCAACAATCAGCCCGCACGGTGAACTGTGACGTCTCATGAGCTTTCGGGAGAAACGTACGACGTAGAGGGCCCCATAAACCATTATCCCGCGTGGTGGTAGTGCGTATAGGCCATTGGCCAACTCAAATCAATTACCCAAATCCGTTAGGCGTATTTAATAACCCGCGGAGACGATCAGAGTTTCTGATGCTCCGCCACAATATCTCTCTCGGGTGCCTTCCTGGCAAACCCGACTCCATAAGTTCCCCGTGGGTACCCATCAGGGTTGACCCGCCTGCGACAAAGGTCAAAGTAACCGTGTGGTCAAAACACCAAGGGGAAAACCCCGAGGAATCACCCTCGGCAGATTCCACTCGATGAAATCATCAAGGTGAAAGTAGGAGGAATCACCCTCGAGGTTCACACTTGAGGTGTTGCACGACAGAGTCGTACCGGGAGTGGTTAAGGAGGAATCACCCTCGATGACCACGACCGAACAGCTACACTGCAGAGTTATCATTAGGAGTGCGTTACGAGGTATCACCCTCGGCACTCGATAGTAACTATGCAGAGTCGTACAACAAAGGTGGGTGAAGTGAGGTGTCGGTCTCCGGTCGTCGATCATGTTGATCGAGTCGTCGATGATGAAGCAGAGGCAACAAGGACAAAGTGGGGGCACTGATGGATCACTAACCAACCAATACTAAGCAGTTTGAAATAGGCAGGTAAGGTAGCAATAAGCAGGTTACAAAAGCAGGCTATGCATCAGAATAGGAGCAATCATTTACAGTAGCAAAATCTAATGCAAGCATGAGAGAATAGAATGGGCGATATCGGAATGTTCAAGGGGGGGGGGCTTGCCTGGAAGCTCTGCTGAGAGGAGCTGGTAGTCAGAAGGCTGCTCGTCCGGAGCGTAGTCGTACTCTGCTGCATCAGCGTCGGTCTCGGCGTCTATCGAGAGAGAAGGAGGGGGAAAGAAACAATAAATTCATGGCAAAAATGCAAACAATATGCATGACATGCCTAAATGATATGCAGAGGTGTTCTACTGCCTAACTAGATGATTTAGTTAATTTAGGAATTTATTTGGATTTATTTTATTAAAGTTGAGCACTATTCATTTATCGAAATCAGTCTAAAAGTTCTATGTTCAGATAGTTGGGGGCATCTGACAGCAACATGAAGGGCGTATTGAGATTTGTCTCGTCGTTCTGAGCAAATTTCATGTATAAAGTTTTTCGATCGGAGCTATGGTTTATTTTTTATGATTTTTTAAAGTTTTAATCATTTTCTGAATTTATTTTATTATTTTAAATCAACATTATCCGAAACAGTATGGGATGACGTCAGCATGACGTAGGTGTGACGTCGGCAGTCAACAGTGCGGTTGACTGGAGTCAAACCTGACCTCTGGTTTCAGTGGGATCCACTTGTCAGTGACTCAGCTAATTAAACAGAGTTAGTTTAAACTAATTAGGTTAATTAGTGGGTGGGGCCTACTGGCAGTGAGTGATTAACTAATTAATCTAATTAACAGTTTTTATCTATTTATAAAAATCATTTTACAGGCGGGACCCACATGTCAGTGGGCCACGGCGCCCAGTCAGCAGTTGACCCAGTCAACTGGGTCAACTCAGGCCCGTGGGGCCCAGAGTCAGTGACACAGGGGTGAGGCCCACCGCGCCAGGTCAGCACGGTGGCCGGAGCAACACCGGCGACGTCAAACGTGGCGGCGCGCTCGGAAACTCGCTGGAATTCACGTACGGTGGCTCGTTTCGAGCGCGGTTGCTTGCGTTGGATCGGGGAGACGACGCCGCGTCGATCCCAGGCGATGGCGCGGCCGGAGGAGCACCGCAGCGACGCCAGCGTGCCCGTCGGCGGACGGCGGTGTTCGGGTCAGGAGGGATTCGGCGTTTCAGCGCGTAAGCAAGCGAACTAATCGACCAGACGGCCTCTACGTGACGCGGCGAGCGTGACGGTTGTGACGCCCCCGGCTTCATCGTGCACTAATCATACACGCAAATGCACACAATCAAGCCTAAGGATTCATTTGAAGATATCACAACACAACTCTAAAACATAAATAAAGTCATACAAGCTTTATATTACAAGCCAGGGGCCTTGAGGGCTCGAATACATAGCTCGATGGCATACAAGCGTCAGCGGAAGCATCAGATATCTGAGTACAGATATAAAAAGAAAGACAGAGAGGCCTTAAGAAGGCGGGGCAAAACAAAAGCTACGATCGAAAGGCGCAGGCCTCCTGCCTGGGACCCTCCGAACCTACTCCTGGTCGTCGGCCATCTCGAAGTAGTAGCCATCCTCGGGGTAGTAGTAGTAGTCGTCGGCGGGAACAACTGTCTCAGGGGCTCCGTCATCTGGTCACGACAAACTGATATTGGGAGAAAAAGAAAGCAAAGCAACCGTGAGTACTCCGAAGTACTCAGCAAGCAAGGATCTACACTACATATGCAACATTATCAAGGGAGGCTGTATATGTGGATTGGGCTGCAGAAATGCCAGAATAGAGAGGAAAGCCTAGTCCTATCGAAGACTAGCATCTTCATCGGTCTGGCAGCATTAGAAGAGTGCAGATTAGCATAATGTAAAGTAGTAGTAGTATCAAGTAACAGCCTCGCCCAGAGATACTTCCTCGACTCCCCGCGAGAAAGCAATCCCGGAGCCATCAAAACCAGTTATCATCACAAGTTCTAGTTGTATTGATCGGGATACAACTCCGAGTGTCCTTTATCGTAGGACCGGCTATCGATAGATGTTTTCTTCCCTACAGGGGTACACCAACTTACCCACCACGCTCGCTTAACTCCGGCCGGACACACTTTCCTGGGTCATGCCCGGCCTTGGCCAAACGACACACCGCAGCCCTACCTATAGCTCAGCAGAGAGGTCCCCGCCGGTCTACCTCCAAAGCGCTCAGGGGTCTTGGGCCATCGCCCTGTGCACTCCGGGTCGTTGCGAGCAGGGCAAATCTCGGTACCACCTCTATACATGGATGGCGCCGGCCCAGCCGTGCCGCAATGCTGAACTGGACGTCTGACAGAGCTTTCGGCTGATGCTACGATGCAGAGTGCCCATAACTCTTCCCACGTGATGGTTAGTGCTATCAGGCCAGAGGCCTGCTCGGATCAAATATCCAAATCGTTAGAGGACTAGGGGCTTGCGGTAACAAGCAGAGACTCACGATCGATGTGACCTCGTCGCCCCGTCTCGAGGACTTGCTGCAAGGGCTAAGAATGCCCGGCCGCGCCTCGTAAATTAAATCACGGGTAACTATCCATCATTCGCGGGTACCCCTCAGGGTCGACCCGCCTTTCCAAGTATCAGTATCCACGGTAATATAAGACATCCGTGTGGCTACCATATCAAGGGGGAATCCGAGGCATCACCCTTGTTGGACTCCCACCTGATGTAATATCAAGGTGGACGTAGGAGGAATCACCCTCGAGGTCCGCACTTGAGGTGTTGCACGACTTCGTCGTTATCGGGGGTGGTGTAGGAGGAATCACCCTCGTTGACCACGACCGAATAACTAACCTACAAGGTTATCATCAGAAGTGCTGACGAGGTATCATCCTCAGCACTCGATAGTAACCCAGTAGTGTCAAGCAACTAAGGAGGAAGTGAGGTGCGGTGCCGGGTCCTGGTCTTTGATCCCGTTGATCGGGTCTTCTGATACTCCAGCGGGGCAGTCGGGATAAGTGGGGGTCACTGATGGGGCTCTACCCAGTCTATTCTAAATAGTTTAGGATGAACAGGAAGGTATCAACAGCAGGTTATAATAAACAGGCTATGCAGCAGGAATATGATAACAGTATCAGTAGGAAATTCTAATGCAAGCAGGAGATATTAGAATGGGCGATATCGAAATGCTCAAGGGGGGGGGGGGCTTGCCTGGTTGCTCGGCGGCAAAGGCAGAATCATCGGTAATGTAGCCAATCACCGGAGCTGCGTCGATCTCGGAGGCTACGATGTTACCGGGCTCTATCGAGAGAGAAGAGGGGGGAAAAACAGATAAATATAAGGCAGACAAAGCAACACAGAGCTTGCTAGGCTAACGTGCGGTGCAGAGTTGCCTAAAAGCATGTCTAGGGCATAATAGTTGTTTTTAGGGTTAAAGTTGGAATTATTAACCGGTGGTTATGTACTATTCATCTACCGGAAACAGGCTAAAAGTTACGAGTTCACCTCCATAGAGGGTCCCGACACGGAAACAGACGGCACAGTCAGCTTCGTCTCGTCGTTCTGAACAACGAGGCCGAGGGGGAGGTTCTTATCCCCTCGCCCGTCAGTGGCCGTCGGCGTGTCGGACGCTCACCGGTGCGAGCGCGCCCAGTTTTTGAAATATTTTGAGCATTCAAAAGGATCTGCAAAAATGTGAAACTTGCTCACACTAATGCATTGCAATATATAGCACTGTCACAAAAAGTTTGAGAATTTTTGGAACCCTTTTGAAATTATTCAAAAATGACTAGGGCATTTAAGTGCTGTTTTAACTCTGTTTTAAACGATTAGGCCCTTCTGTGCTTGATGGTGATGTTGTGTTCCTTAACAGCAAATAGTTTTGGATTATTTTCTATAAGGTGAACATTTTTCCCACAAGTTTTGAGCAACTTTGTTTTGCACTTTTGATTTTGAGTTGATTTTCAGAATAGAATTTGAATTGTTTTGAATAACCACTATGACTAGGCTCTGCAAATGAAGATGACTTGGCACCATTAGCAGTTGATCACAGGGGCTATTACACAGGGGTGTTACAACGGTGGCACGCACGGGACCCAAAGGTCACCGTGGCTACGCCGGCGATGATGCGGGCGGCGGAGCGGTTCGGGCGACGGCGAAGCAGGCGCCAGAGCTCGCAATCGAGCGCGTGGAGTGAGTGGAAAGTGGGAGAGGCATTAGAAGAGTGCATATTAGCATAATGTAAAGTAGTAGTAGTATCAAGTAACAGTCTCGCCCAGAGATACTTCCTCGACTCCCCGCGAGAAAGCAATCCCGGAGCCATCAAAACCAGTTATCATCACAAGTTCTAGTTGTATTGATCGGGATACAACTACGAGTGTCCTTTACCGTAGGACCGGCTATCGATAGATGTTTTCTTCCCTGCAGGGGTGCACCAACTTACCCACCACGCTCGCTTAACTCCGGCCGGACACACTTTCCTGGGTCATGCCCGGCCTCGGCCAAAGGACACACTGCAGCCCTACCTAGAGCTCAGCAGAGAGGTCCCCGCCGGTCTGCCTCCTAAGCGCTCAGGGGTCTTGGGCCATCGCCCTGTGCACTCCGGGTCGTTGCGAGCAGGGCGAATCTCGGTACCACCTCTATACATGGATGGCGCCGGCCCAGCCGTGCCGCAATGCTGAACTGGACGTCTGACAGAGCTTTCGGCTGATGCTACGATGCAGAGTGCCCATAACTGTTCCCACGTGATGGTTAGTGCTATCATGCCAGAGGCCTGCTCGGATCAAATATCCAAATCGTTAGAGGACTAGGGGCTTGCGGTAATGAGGAGAGACTCACGATCGATGTGACCCCATTGCCCCATCTCGAGGACTTGCTGCAAGGGCTAAGAATGCCCGGCCGCGCCTCGTAAATTAAATCACGGGTAACTATCCATCATTCGCGGGTACCCCTCAGGGTCGACCTGCCTTTCCAAGTATCAGTATCCACGGTAATGTAAGACATCCGTGTGGCTACCATATCAAGGGGGAATCCGAGGCATCACCCTCGTTGGACTCCCACCTGATGTAATATCAAGGTGGACGTAGGAGGAATCACCCTCGAGGTCCACACTTGAGGTGTTGCACGACTTCGTCGTTATCGGGGGTGGTGTAGGAGGAATCACCCTCGCTGACCACGACCGAATAACTAACCTACAAGGTTATCATCAGAAGTGCTGACGAGGTATCACCCTCGGCACTCGATAGTAACCCAGTAGTGTCGAGCAACTAAGGAGGAAGTGAGGTGCGGTGCCGGGTCCTGGTCTTCGATCCCATTGATCGGGTCTTCTGATACTCCAGCGGGGCAGTCGGGATAAGTGGGGGTCACTGATGGGGCTCTACCCAGTCTATTCTAAACAGTTTAGGATGAACAGGAAGGTATCAACAGCAGGTTACAATAAACAGGCTATGTAGCAGAAAAATGATAACAGTATCAGTAGGAAATTCTAATGCAAGCAGGAAATATTAGAATGGGCGATATCGGAATGCTCAGGGGGGGGGGGGCTTGCCTGGTTGCTCGGCGGCAAAGGCAGAATCGTCGGTAATGTAGCCAATCACCGGAGCTGTGTCGATCTCGGAGGCTACGTCGTTACCGGGCTCTATCGAGAGAGAAGAGGGGGAGAAAACAGATAAATATAAGGTAGACAAAGCAACACAGAGCTTGCTAGGCTAACGTGCGGTGCAGAGTTGCCTAAAAGCATGTCTAGGGCATAATAGTTGTTTTTAGGGTTAAAGTTGGAATTATTAACCGGTGGTTATGGACTATTCATCTACCGGAAACAGGCTAAAGTTACGGGTTCACCTTCGTAGAGGGTCCCGACACAGAAACAGACGGCACAGTCAGCTTCGTCAAGTCGTTCTGAACAACTTTCATGTACAAAGATTTTCGATCCGAGCTACGGATTATTTTCTATGAATTTATAAAGATTTAAACAATTTCTGAAATTATTTTATTTAATTAAATTCGAATTATCCAGAATAGTGAAAGGTGACGTCAGCATGACGTAGAAGTGACGTCAGCGGTCAACTCTGGCTGATCAGAGTCAAATCTGACCTGTGGGTCCAGTGGGACCCACTGGTCAGTGACTCAGCTAACTAAACAGGGTTAATACTAACTAAATAACTTAATTTGCTAGTGGGCCCGCACTGTCAGTGGCTGGTTTAGGTTAACTAGTTTATTTTAATTAGTAAGTAGATAGTTAGGTTAATTAACCGCAACGGGCCCACATGTCAGCGTCACTGTGCTGACTCGTCAGCATAGTTGACCAAGTCAACGGGTCAACTGGGGCACCTGGGCCCACGGGTCAGTGGCCCAAAGGCGCCCACGTGGCAGCCAGCTCATCGCTGGCCGGCGTCAAGCCGCCGGTGATCAAGAACACGGCGGGGCGCACGGGCGCTCGCCGGAATCGCGCTGCACGCGGCCATTTGGCGCGCGGTTTGGTCCATTCGAGCGAGCGGTGAGCGGCGCATCTTCTGGCAGTAGTGGCTTCGCCGGAGCCTGCCGGAGGCGGCGACAGCGAGCGGCGGAGGCGGTGGCGCGTTCGGGTGGTTCGCGGAATCGACGTTTGCGGGCACGGCGAGGCACATGGGCTAGCGCGCTGGGGTCCTACGGCTGCGCCGAGCACATCCACGCACTCAGACGGCCATGACAGGGACCACCTTGACGGCGGCGAGCTCATCAGCGGAGCTCCGTTCGGCCGGCGATGGCAACTACGGCTACGGTGGTGGAAAGGCGTGGGAGAGAGATGGGAAAGGCGCGCTTGCTCACCGGGAGGGCAGACGGAGGCCCGGCGGAAGCTTTGTAGCGCAGAGGGGCGACGAATCGAGTCCGGGCAGTTTCGGCGATCCGAGGTTGAAGACGGGTTGATGCCGGCGTTGTGGCGCGGCTCCAGTCGAACGGATCCCCTCACCCGAGGCACCAGACGAAGGCAGTCCTCCTGGACAGGATCCTAGGCGACGAGGAGCTCGGTGGTCGCGTAAATGACGTGACGACGGCGACGAGCCCGCTCGGGACAGAGGAAAGCGGAGTGGACGAGCTCGAGGAGAGGGAGAGGAGTGACCAAGGAGAGAGAAGAAGAGGATAGAGATGGAGGGGAGGCCGAGGGGGAGGTTCTTATCCCCTCGCCCATCGGTGGCCGTCGGCGTGTCGGACGCTCACCGGTGCGAGCGCGCCCAGCCATGGGGAAGACGACAGCGAGGTGGGGCAGGTGAGTTGGGCTGGTGGGCTGAAACGGGGCACTGTGCACTTAGGCACAGTGCACTTAGGCACAGTGCACAGTGCCTCTTTTTGTTTTCTTTTTCCTGTTTTGCTTTTTCTTTTTATCAGAGTTAGTTTTTGAAATATTTTGAGCATTCAAAAGGATCTGCAAAAATGTGAAACTTGCTCACACTAATGCATTGCAATATATAGCACTGTCACAAAAAGTTTGAGAATTTTTGGAACCCTTTTGAAATTATTCAAAAATGATTAGGGCATTTAAGTGCTGTTTTAACTCTGTTTTAAATGATTAGGCCCTTCTGTGCTTGATGGTGATGTTGTGTTCCTTAACAACAAATAGTTTTGGATTATTTTCTATAAGGTGAACATTTTTCCCACAAGTTTTGAGCAACTTTGTTTTGCACTTTTGATTTTGAGTTGATTTTCATAATAGAATTTGAATTGGTTTGAATAACCACTATGACTAGGCTCTGCAAATGAAGATGACTTGGCACCATTAGCAATTGATCACAGGGGCTATTACACAGGGGTGTTACAAATTCTCCTCCTCTAAAAGAAATTCTCGTCCCGAGAATTCAGGAGGAAGAAGGAAAGAGGTCGGGGTATTCCTTGCGAAGATGATCCTCGTGTTCCCAAGTGGCTTCATCTTCAGTGTGATTCGACCACTGCACTTTCAGGAACTTGGTTGTCTTCTGACGGGTCCGACGTTCAGCTTCATCCTGAATGCGGATTGGATGCTCCTTATAAGATAGGTCATCTTGCAATTCGAGCATCTCATGATCCACTGCTCGGTGCGGAGATTCCTTGAAGCATTTACGAAGTTGCGACACATGGAATACGTCGTGGATATGAGAGAATTGCGGTGGCAACTCCAATTTATATGCCACCTGACCACGTCTGGCAACAATGCGAAAGGGACCAATGTAGCGTGGAGCTAGCTTGCCCTTGATTCCAAAACGGTGAGTGCCCTTCATAGGGGTGACACGCAGATAAGCTTGATCACCAGGTTGATAAGTCAAACCCCATCGTTTACGATGATAGTTGCTCTTCTGACGGTCCTGAGCCGCCTTGAGATTTTCTCGGACAATTCGGACTTGTTCTTCAGCGTGTTGAATAATATCCGGACCCACGAGCGGTCGTTCCCCAGTTTCTGACCAATTCAGAGGGGTTCGACACTTACGTCCATAGAGTACTTCGAAGGGGGCCATTTTCAAGCTGGCTTGATAGCTGTTGTTATAAGAGAACTCGGCATACGGGGGAGATTCTTCCCACTTCTTGCCGAAAGAAATAACACAAGCTCGCAGCATGTCTTCAAGCACTTGATTTACTCGTTCGACTTGGCCTTGGGATTGAGGATGATATGCTGAACTCCAGGTGATATGAGTTCCCATAGCTTCTTGGAAACTTTCCCAGAACTTTGAGGTGAAAAGACCACCACGGTCCGAACTAATCTCCTTCGGAATACCGTGTAGTGAAAAAATTCTGGAGATATACAGATCTGCTAACTGACTAGCAGTGATCGTCTCTTTAACAGGCAGAAAGTGTGCAACTTTGGAAAGTTGGTCGACGACAAGAATAGCATCGTGACCCTTCTGTGACTTGGGAAGGCCAGTAATAAAATCCATTTGAACCTTATCCCATTTTCATAAAGGAATAGGAAGGGGTTGCAGAATTCCAGCAGGCTTCTGATGTTCTGCTTTAACGCGACGACACACATCACATTCAGCAACATATCGAGCAATGTCTTGCTTCATTCTAGACCACCAGTACCTTTGACGGAGATCACGATATATCTTGGTGCTATCCGGATGAATAGACAGCGGTGTATCATGTGCCTCCTTCATGAGCTTGTTAGTCATTAGATCGAAGTGAGGTACGACATTGCGGTCTCTGAAGTACAAGGTTCCATCTTCAGACAGCGAGAAATCCCTGTACTTTTCAATGTGAAGATCTTTCTTCATCAAATCAACTTCAGCATCTTTAGCTTGTGCACTCTTCACAGCCTTCTCAAGGTCTGGTTCAACAACCAAGGTTTTTAGGTATCCTTGAGGAACTATCTCGATATTTAGTTTTCGAAGCTCTTCATACAGAAGTGGTTGCTCTAGCTGGACTTCAAGTTCACAGCAATAGGATTTACGGCTCAATGCATCAGCCATTACATTGGCCTTGCCAGGGGTATAAGAAATACCCAAATCATAGTCCGCAATGGCCTCCATCCATCTTTGCTAACGGAGGTTCAGAGATGGCTGAGTGAACAAGTACTTCAGACTTTTATGGTCCATGTAGATCTCGCAACGATTACCGAGGAGGTAATGTCGCCACAACTGCAGTGCATAGATGACAGCAGCTAGTTCTAGATCATGTACCGGATAATTCTCTTCATGTGGGCGCAACTGACGAGAGCCATAGGCAATCACTTTTCGCTCTTGCATTAGGACACAGCCTAATCCTTCACGGGATGCGTCACAATAGATCACAAAATCTTTGCGAGAATCTGGAGGAGCTAGCACTGGGGCAGATGTCAGCTTGTCTTTGAGTGTTTGAAAACTTTCCTGACATTTTTCTGTCCACTCAAACTTAAAGCCCTTGTGAAGCAGATCAGTCAAAGGCTTAGCAATCTTTGAGAAATTCTCGACAAAGCGACGACAATAGCTTGCAAGGCCGAGAAAACTTCTGACTTGCTTGACATTCTTCGGCGGAGTCCAGTCAAGAATAGCCTGAACTAGTTCTGGGTTAACGGCAATGCCATCCTTGGAAATCACATGGCCGAGATATGTCACTTCAGATAACCAGAACTCGCATTTTGAATACTCGGCATACAGCTGATGTTCACGCAGCTTCTCCAGTACAAGGCGAAGATGTTCGGCATGTTCTTCTTCATTCTTCGAATATACCAGAATATCATCCAGATATACCACGACGAATTTGTCGAGATAATCCATGAAGATGTAGTTCATTAACCGGGAGAAGGTTGCTGGTGAAGGAAATATGCCCTAGAGGCAATAATAAAGTTATTATCTATTTCCTTATTTCATGATAAATGTTTATTATTCATGCTAGAATTGTATTAACCGGAAACATAATACATGTGTGAATACATAGACAAACAGAGTGTCACTAGTATGCCTCTACTTGACTAGCTCGTTGATCAAAGATGGTTATGTTTCCTAACCATAGACATGAGTTGTCATTTGATAAAATGGGATCACATCATTAGGAGAATGATGTGATTGACTTGACCCATTCCGTTAGCTTAGCACTTGATCGTTTAGTACGTTGCTATTGCTTTCTTCATGACTTATACATGTTCCTATGACTATGAGATTATGCAACTCCCGTTTACCGGAGGAACACTTTTTGTGCTACCAAACGTCACAACGTAACTGGGTGATTATAAAGGTGCTCTACAGGTGTCTCCGAAGGTACTTGTTGAGTTGGCGTATTTCGAGATTAGGATTTGTCACTCCGATTGTTGGAGAGGTATCTCTGGGCCCACTCGGTAATGCACATCACTATAAGCCTTGCAAGCATTGTAACTAATGAGTTAGTTGCGGGATGATGTATTACGGAACGAGTAAAGAGACTTGCCGGTAACGAGATTGAACTAGGTATTGAGATACCGACGATCGAATCTCGGGCAAGTAACATACTGATGACAAAGGGAACAACGTATGTTGTTATGCGGTTTGACCGATAAAGATCTTCGTAGAATATGTGGGAGCCAATATGAGCATCCAGGTTCCGCTATTGGTTATTGACCGAAGACGTGTCTCGGTCATGTCTACATGGTTCTCGAACCCGTATGGTCCGCACGCTTAAAGTTCTGTGACGATTTGTATTATGAGTTTATGTGTTTTGATGTACCGAAGGTAGTTCGGAGTCCCGGATGAGATCGGAGACATGACGAAGAGTCTCGAAATGGTCGAGACATAAAGATCGATATATTGGACGACTATATTCGGACATCGGAAAGGTTCCGAGTGGTTCGGGTATTTTTCGGAGTACCGGGGAGTTACGGGAATACGGGGAAGAAGTATATGGGCCTTATTGGGCTTTAGGGGAGAGAGAGAGGCAGGCCGCGCGCCCCCCCAAGGCCTAGTCCGAATTGGACTAGGGGGAGGGGCTGCACCCCCTCCTTCCTTCTCTTCTCTCTTCCCCTTCCTTCTCTCCTACTCCTACTACTTGGAAGGGGGGGAATCCTACTCCCACCAGGAGTAGGACTCCTCCAGGGCGCGCCATAGCTAGGCCGGCCCTCCCCCCTCCTCCACTCCTTTATATACGTGGCCAGGGGGCACCCCATAGACACAACAATTGATCATTGATCTCTTAGCCGTGTGCGGTGCCCCCCTCCACCATAATCCACCTCAATCATATCGTAGCGGTGCTTAGGCGAAGCCCTACATCGGTAGCATCATCATCACCGTCACCACGCCGTCGTGCTGACGAAACTCTCCTGTGAAGCTTTGCTGGATCGAAGCTCGCGGGACATCATCGAGTTGAACGTGTGCTGAACTCGGAGGTGCCGTGTGTTCGGTACTTGGATCGGTCGGATCGTGAAGACGTACGACTACATCAACCGCGTTGTGCTAACGCTTCCGCTTTCGGTCTACGAGGGTACGTGGACACACTCTCCCCTCTCATTGCTATGCATCACCATGATCCTGTGTGTGCGTAGGAATTTTTTTGAAATTACTACGTTTCTCAACAGCTGGAGCATTGGTTAAGCCGAAAGACATGACAGTGTACTCATAAGAACCATAGCGAGTAACGAATGCTGTCTTCGGAATATCCTCTTCACGAACTCGGATCTGATGATATCCCAATCTCCAATCAAGCTTAGAGAATACTGAGGAACCAGCAAGCTGATCCTACAGATCGTTGATTCTGGGAAGCGGATACTTGTTCTGAATTGTTGCTTGGTTGATAGGTCGTAATCTTGAACCAACCGATTCGTACCATCCTTCTTCTTGACAAAGAGGGAAGGTGCTCCCCAAGCAGAGGAACTGGGGCGGATGAAACCCTTCTTAAGTGACTTATCGATTTCTTCCTTAAGCTCGAGAAGGTGGTGTGGAGGCATCTTATAAGGACGCTTCGCAATAGGAGTTATGCCTGGTTTCAAGTCGATGACAAACTCGACAGCTCTAGCAGGGGGAATTCCTGGAAGTTCTTCTGGAAAGACATCCTGTAAATCACGAACAACTGGAATGTTCTCGATGCCTTCAAGAGGTGAAGCATTCAATGCATTCAGAACATATATCTGATTCTCGGCATTCTGAACTGTCCGAGCTGAGTATCTGACTGTCTGGCCAGAAGGATGAGTGAGCTGGACTGTCTTAGTAGCACAGTCAATCAGAGCCTTATGCGCTGTCAACCATTCCATACCAAGAATGATATCAATGTTGGATGGTCCGAGCACAACGAGGGAAGCCGGAAAAAGTAGACCTCCAATCTCGATGTGGTTGTGGTGGCTTACCATTGAGGTTTGCCACTTGGACCCCGGAGATTGAACCGCTAGAGGAGTGGGTAATTCTTCCATGCCTAGCCCATGCAACTGAGCAAATTGTTGGGACACGAAAGCATGCGATGCTCCTGAATCAAAGAGAGCAGAAGCTGGCACTGAATTAACACGAAGGGTACCCATCACAATCTTTGGGGCTTCATGAGCTTCTTCCATTTTGATATGAGTGACTTGACCACAATTCATAGCAGGCAGCCTGACACCATAGCTTCTATTGCGATGGTTCCGACGGCCCTTTTTACGGCCATTAGTAGGACGTGATGCATTTTGCGACTGATCCGGGCGGCAGTTGATAGTACGGTGCCCTGGCTGTCCACATTTGCGGCATAACCCATCATTATGGGGAGGAGCCATATTAATGAGCTGTCCACCCTAAACCGTTAGCTGTCTCGGTGGTGAAGGTAGACGAGGTGCAACATATGATGGCCTGGGTACAGGGGCAGGTCGGTGATGGACATTGTGCGGAATCCACACCCGACGTTTCTGAACAGGCTGACCCGAGGACGAGTCAACATCACGAGTGCATTTGAGCGACTCCTGATACTTAGCCAGACCAGTTTCAACTCGGTAGGCTTGACTGACAAGCTTCGCAAAGTCCTCATAATCAAGGACAAGAAGTGCGAGCTGTATATCGGAACGCAGTCCTTCAAGGAATTTCTCCTGCTTGTGAGCGTCAGTGTCGACATCATCTTTAGCATAGCGGGATAATTCGAGAAATTTCCTCTGATATCCATCCACAGTCATTGTGCCCTGTGAGAGTTTGCGGAACTCCTGCTTCTTCTGGTCGATCAGACCTTGAGGAATGTACCGTGCACGATAAGCTGACTGAAATTCCTGCCAAGTGGTTAGATTTTCTGAAGGCAACATACACTTGTGGCTTTCCCACCATTGAGCAGCAGGACCCTTCAAGTGAAATGTCGCAAAGATGACGTAACTATCAGGGGCCACATTAGCTGACTCCATCTCAAACAGGATGTCACAAAGCCAATCATCAGCATCCATAGGATTGGTAGAGTTGCGGAAAACAGATGGATTGAGGCGAACGAATTCTGGCAGAGTTATTGGAGCAGACTATTGCTGAGCATTCTGAGTTGGGAACTGAGCCAATACTCCGGACATAAACTGACGGTTGAGTTCAAACTGCTGACGGTTGAGTTCGAACTGCTGCATCATGGCGGCAATATAGGGTGGAGGTGGAGGATCGTCAGCCATCCTGCCAAATTAACAGGGGCAGTTTAGCAAAAAAAACTGTAGGTGTATGAAATGATTCATGAAGTAACACGCACAACAGAAGGAAGTGCAATAGATACTTCATCATATTCGCACCAGACATTCAAATCCACACATAGCCTCGGTTACAATCCGGCATTACGACAGCTGAAAGGGGAAGGCTAGACAACTAGGCAGTGCGCAGGCATGCGGTAAGGAAGTGCACAACGAGACATAGCAAAGGCTACATCAACGTCGGAGAAAACTGTTGAAGCGAGGAATCTGCAAGTGACAACACAGGGTGCCCTCGATAAAAGGATCCTGTAAGCAGAACCTGGCCCACAATCTTGAAGCAAGGGGGTAATTTCAGAACTCCGGGTGGATGTGATCACGAGAACCTAATGTTGGAGATAGTAAAAAAAATTACCCGAATAGAAGAGAGATCAGAGTCCTAGAGTATAGACGAGGAATAAAAGATCCTAATACCACCCAGTTGGTGACGTGGGCCCGTAAGCCACACAACCAAGTTAGTAAAACAGTTTTCGGACCACTAGACTCAAATTCGGCCAAGGAGTTGGAAAGGGGGTTTCCTAGAGGCAGTCGGCACTGATACCAACGTGTGATGCCCCCGGCTTAATCGTGCACAAATCATACACGCAAATGCACATGATCAAGCCTAAGGACTCACTTGAAGATATCACAACACAACTCTAAAACATAAATAAAGTCATACAAGCTTTATATTACAAGCCAGGGGCCTCGAGGGCTCGAATACATAGCTCGATGGCATACAAGCATCAGCAGAAGCATCAGATATCTGACTACAGATATAAAAAGAAAGACAGAGAGGCCTTAAGAAGGCGGGGCAAAACAAAACCTACGATCGAAAGGCGCAGGCCTCCTGCCTGGGACCCTCCGAACCTACTCCTGGTTGTCGGCCATCTCGAAGTAGTAGCCATCCTCAGGGTAGTAGTAGTAGTCGTCGGCGGGAACAACTGTCTCAGGGGCTCCGTCATCTGGTCACGACAAACTGATATGGGGAGAAAAAGAAAGCAAAGCAACCATGAGTACTGCGAAGTACTCAGCAAGCAAGGATCTACACTGCATATGCAACATTATCAAGGGAGGCTGTATATGTGGACTGGGCTGCAGAAATGCCAGAATAGAGAGGAAAGCCTAGTCCTATCGAAGACTAGCATCTTCAGCATCTTCATTGGTCTTGCAGCATTAGAAGAGTGCATATTAGCATAATGTAAAGTAGTAGTAGTATCAAGTAACAGTCTCTCCCAGAGATACTTCCTCGACTCCCCGCGAGAAAGCAATCCCGGAGCCATCAAAACCAGTTATCATCACAAGTTCTAGTTGTATTGATCGGGATACAACTCCGAGTGTCCTTTACCGTAGGACCGGCTATCGATAGATGTTTTCTTCCCTGCAGGGGTGCACCAACTTACCCACCAGGCTCGCTTAACTCCGGCCGGACACACTTTCCTGGGTCATGCCCGGCCTCGGCCAAAGGACACACCGCAGCCCTACCTAGAGCTCAGCAGAGAGGTCCCCGCCAGTCTGCCTCCTAAGCGCTCAGGGGTCTTGGGCCATCGTCCTGTGCACTCCGGGTCGTTGCGAGCAGGGCGAATCTCGGTACCACCTCTATACATGGATGGCACCGGCCCAGCCATGCCGCAATGCTGAACTGGACGTCTGACAGAGCTTTCGGCTGATGCTACGATGCAGAGTGCCCATAATTGTTCCCACGTGATGGTTAGTGCTATCAGGCCAGAGGCCTGCTCGGATCAAATATCCAAATCGTTAGAGGACTAGGGGCTTGCGGTAATGAGCAGAGACTCACGATCGATGTGACCCCATCGCCCCGTCTCGAGGACTTGCTGCAAGGGCTAAGAATGCCCGGCCGCGCCTCGTAAATTAAATCACGGGTAACTATCCATCATTCGCGGGTACCCCTCAGGGTCGACCCGCCTTTCCAAGTATCAGTATCCACGGTAATGTAAGACATCCGTGTGGCTACCATATCAAGGGGGAATCCGAGGCATCACCCTCGTTGGACTCCCACCTGATGTAATATCAAGGTGGACGTAGGAGGAATCACCCTCGAGGTCCACACTTGAGGTGTTGCACGACTTCGTCGTTATCGGGGGTGGTGTAGGAGGAATCACCCTCGTTGACCACGACCGAATAACTAACCTACAAGGTTATCATCAGAAGTGCTGACGAGGTATCACCCTCGGCACTCGATAGTAACCCAGTAGTGTCGAGCAACTAAGGAGGAAGTGAGGTGCGGTGCCATGTCCTGGTCTTCGATCCCGTTGATCGGGTCTTCTGATACTCCAGCGGGGCAGTCGGGATAAGTGGGGGTCACTGATGGGGCTCTACCCAGTCTATTCTAAACAGTTTAGGATGAACAGGAAGGTATCAACAGCAGGTTATAATAAACAGGCTATGCAACAGGAATATGATAACAGTATCAGTAGGAAATTCTAATGCAAGCAGGAGATATTAGAATGGGCGATATCGGAATGCTCAAGGGGGGGGGGGGCTTGCCTGGTTGCTCGGCGGCAAAGGCAGAATCATTGGTAATGTAGCCAATCACCGGAGCTACGTCAATCTCGGAGGCTACGATGGTACCGGGCTCTATCGAGAGAGAAGAGGGGGACAAAACAGATAAATATAAGGCAGACAAAGCAACACAGAGCTTGCTAGGCTAACGTGCGGTGCAGAGTTGCCTAAAAGCATGTCTAGGGCATAATAGTTGTTTTTAGGGTTAAAGTTGGAATTATTAACCGGTGGTTATGTACTATTCATCTACCGGAAACAGGCTAAAAGTTACGAGTTCACCTCCATAGAGGGTCCCGACACGGAAACAGACGGCACAGTCAGCTTCGTCTCGTCGTTCTGAACAACGAGGCCGAGGGGGAGGTTCTTATCCCCTCGCCCATCAGTGGCCGTCGGCATGTCGGACGCTCACCGGTGCGAGCGCGCCCAGTTGTTGAAATATTTTGAGCATTCAAAAGGATCTGCAAAAATGTGAAACTTGCTCACACTAATGCATTGCAATATATAGCACTGTCACAAAAAGTTTGAGAATTTTTGGAACCCTTTTGAAATTATTCAAAAATGATTAGGGCATTTAAGTGCTGTTTTAACTCTGTTTTAAATGATTAGGCCCTTCTGTGCTTGATGGTGATGTTGTGTTCCTTAACAGCAAATAGTTTTGGATTATTTTCTATAAGGTGAACATTTTTCCCACAAGTTTTGAGCAACTTTGTTTTGCACTTTTGATTTTGAGTTGATTTTCAGAATAGAATTTGAATTGTTTTGAATAACCACGATGAGTAGGCTCTGCAAATGAAGATGACTTGGCACCATTAGCAATTGATCACAGGGGCTATTACACAGGGGTGTTACAACGGTGGCACGCACGGGACCCAAAGGTCACCGTGGCTACGCCGGCGATGATGCGGGCGGCGGAGCGGTTCGGGCGACGGCGAAGCAGGCGCCAGAGCTCGCAATCGAGCGCGTGGAGTGAGTGGAAAGAGGGAGAGGCTCACTACCGTTGCTGGGAAGGCACGGTGAAGCCGGTGGTGGTCGGAGGGTGGCGGAATCCGGCGATGAAGACGACGGAGCCGGGGAGGAAGATGAGGTCGCCGCGGTTGCTGTAGGGGCTCCGAGCTCCAGCCCGAGGTAGCAGATGGCGTAGGGGATGACGGCGGAGCTGGTGAGCGCGTCGGCAAGGCGAGTGGGGGCCGGTGGCCGCATGCTTCACGGGACCACGGCCATGACCGCGCTCGGGCGAGGTGGGGAACGAGGAAGAGCGGGGGAGAATGGCGAGGGAGACGCCAGGGGGTGCGCAGGGCTCACCCTAATCCTCAACGCGGGCGCGGGCGCGCTGTCGAGCAGGGAGAGAGGGGGGGCAGCTTGGGCGAGGCGCGCGCCAGGTGCTCGACAGCGAGCGGGGGTGAGCAGTGCGGGAGGTGGGAGGAGGTGCGGGGTGGGCTGGGCCGGCGCTGTAGCCACTTAGTCCCAGCCGCAGTGGGCCTTTTTCTTTTTCTTTCCTTTTTCTATTATCTGTTTTGTTTTCTATTTTCATTTCTATTTTGCAAATTGTTCAGCCACTAAATGTCTTTTACAAAATGTGTGACTTAGCTCATAAATTGCAGTGCATTATACTCTATCTCCAAAAACTAGTTTGGGCAAAATATAATTTCACATTTAATTTAGATTAAATAAAAGGTTATTAAATGTTGCTGCTTGCCACTGTTTGAGGTTGTTAGGGGCACTTAACTAATCCCATTGATGTTGGTTACAGTTTTACAATTGCCTCTGAATTATTTGCTGTTTAATGAACATTTTAGTTTCCAATTTGGAACAACTTTTGTTTTCACTTTAAATTAATTTGAAGTTTGAATTAGGAGTTTGAAATACAATATGATGCAAATGATGACTAGGCACTGTTAAACTTGCTGACATGGTATTAACTAAGGGTGATTGAGGGAGTCCTGGATTAAGGGGTCCTCGGGCGTCCAGGCTACGTAACATGGGCCGGACTGATGGGCCATGAAGATACAAGACAGAAGACTCTCTCCCATGTCCGGATGGGACTCTCCCTGGCGTGGACGGCAAGCTTGGCGTTCGGATATGAAGATTCCTTTCTCTGTAACCGACTTTGTACAACCCTAGTCCCCTCTGGTGTCTATATAAACCGGAGGGTTTAGTCCATAGGGACAATCATAATCAGACAGGCTAGACTTCTAGGCTTTTAGCCATTACGATCTCGTGGTAGATCAACTCTTGTAATTCTCATATTCATCAAGATCAATCAAGCGGGACGTAGGGTATTACCTCCATAGAGAGGGCCCGAACCTGGGTAAACATCGTGTCCCCCGTCTCCTGTTACCATCGACCTTAGATGCATAGTTCAGGACCCCCTACCCGAGATCCACCGGTTTTGACACCGACATTGGTGCTTTCATTGAGAGTTCCGCTGTGTCGTCGCTAGGAGACTCGATGGCTCCATCAATCATCCACAACGATGCGGCCTTGAGGGAGGTTTTTCTCCCCGGCCAGATCTTCGTATTCGGCGGCTTCATACTGCGGGCCAACTCGCTTGGCCATCTAGAGCAGATCGACAGCTACGCCCCTGGCCATTAGGTCAGGTTTGGAAGCTTGAACTACGTTGCTGATATCCGCGGAGACTTGATCTTCGACGGATTCGAGCCCATGGCAGCCGCTCCCTACCACCGCGATGAACATGACCTAAATTTGTCATCAGACCATACCCGGGAGATAGCGCCTGTAACTGCCCTGGCCCTAGATCCGGAGCAGATTGCGCCATCCGAGGACGGGAAGCTCAACCCCGCCACAGAAGCCGCAGACTCAGCGGCGTTGGAGCCGCACACAGACCCAACTTTGAACGGGATCTGTGTCACCGGAACCTCGGATTCGTCTCCGGCCACAGGTTCCGAACCGCGTACGTCCGCGCCCATCAAGGTCGATCGGGCGCCAATCATCGAGTTCAGCTCCGCGGACATCTTTCGACACTCACCTTTGGGTGATGTGCTCAAATCATTAAAAACCCTCTCCTTAGCGGGGGACTCACAGCCGAATTATATCCAGTTTGAACTGGAGGCTAATGACGGAGAATTTCGCTTCCCACCCACCGCCCACTTCATTGCCACTGTCGAAGACTTAACCGACATGCTCGATTACGACTCCAAAGACATCGACGGTATGGACGACGATGCCGGAGAGGAGCAGGCCCAAAACCCGCCGTTTACTGGGCGCTGGACAGCCACCTCCTCGTATGACGTGTACATGGTGGATACTCCCAAAGAGAATAATGGCGATAACGAGAAAGATCCAGTCGAGAATAAACCTCCTGAGACACAGCCAAAGCGCCGACGTCAGCGGCACCGCCCTAAATCACGCCGTGGAAAAGACAGCAATACCGGCACCAGAGAAAACAATACTCCGGATGATGCCGAAGACAAAGAAGATCCCACCGAGCCGACTTTCGAACAGGACGGTAGGGAAGATGGGCAAGTCAGCCCTGACGAACAGGCCATAAACGAAGACTCAGAGGACAGCAACTATCTTCCACTCTCCGAAGATGAGGTGAGCCTCGGCAACGAAGACTTTATCGTGCCTGAGGAACCCGTCGAGCAGGAGCGCTTTAAGCGCCAGCTAATTGCCACTGCGAGGAGCCTGAAAAAGAAACAGCAACAGCTTCAAGCTGATCAAGATTTGCTCAATGACAGATGGACTGATGTCCTGGCAGCCAGGAATACGGACTCGAGCGCCCCATTAAAAGTTACCCGAAGCGCAAATTGCTACCCCAATTCGACAACGAGGCACTTGAGCCCATGCCATCAACACGTAATGCGGCTGACCGACCACCACGTGGCCGGGACAAAGAGGCAACTCAAGCCGAACACCTGCCCATACTACCTCGCCGTAAAGGCAAAGACACCACAGCTTGGGAACACACATATGACCTGCGGCAAAAACTGGAGAACAGAGCAGGTTAGTCCAGATCGATCTACGGATCGTGGGGGGATGCCCTGGCGCGCGACGACGGCTATCAAGCCAGACGTACCGAGCATAACCACGTCCGGGCCGAAAACCGCAGATGGACTACATCCGCACTACGTCGCGACTTGGCCCGATACAGAGGCGCCGCACATCCCCTCTGCTTCACTGATGAAGTAATGGAGCATGAATTCCCAGAAGGGTTTAAACCCATAAATATCGAATCATATGATGGAACAACAGATCCCGCGGTCTGGATTGAGGATTTTCTTCTCCATATTCATATGGCCCGCGGTGATGACCTTCACGCCATCAAATACCTCCCGCTAAAACTCAAGGGGCCAGCTCGGCACTGGTTAAACAGTCTGCCTGAAAACTCTATTGGCAGCTGGGAGGACTTGGAAGACGCCTTCCGCGACAACTTCCAAGGCACATATGTACGACCTCCGGATGCCGATGACTTAAGTCACATAGTTCAACAGCCTGGAGAGTCGGCCAGGAAATTCTGGACTAGGTTCCTAACTAAAAAGAACCAGATCGTCGACTGCCCGGATGCCGAAGCCCTAGCGGCCTTTAAGCATAGCATCCGCGATGAATGGCTCGCTCGTCACCTCGGCCAAGAAAAGCCGAAGTCCATGGCAGCCCTCACGGCACTCATGACCCGCTTTTGTGCGGGCGAGGATAGTTGGCTAGCCCGTAGCAATAACACTGCAAGCGATGCCGGTACCTCTGAAGCCAAGAATAGCAATGACAAGCCCCGACGCAATAGGCACAAGCGCCGAAGCAATGGTGGCACTACCGATGACACGGCGGTCAACGCCGGTTTCAGCGTCTCCAAGTACGGCCAGCGGAAGAAGCCATACAAAAGAAACAATCCGGGCTCATCCAGCTTGGACCGCATACTCGATCGTCCATGTCAGATCCACGGCACCCCTGATAAACCAGCCAATCATACCAATAGAGACTGTTGGGTTTTTAAACAGGCCGGCAAGTTAAATGCCGAAAACAAGGAGAAGGGGTCGCAAAGCGAGGACGACAACGAGGAGTCCTGTCCGCCGAACACAGGAGGACAGAAGAAGTTCCCTCCCCAGGTCAAAACGGTCAACATGATATACGCCACTCATATCCCCAAAAGGGAGCGTAAACGAGCGCTCAGGGACGTCTATGCGATAGAGCCAGTCGCCCCAAAGTTCAACCCATGGTCATCCTGCCCGATCACCTTCGATTGTAGGGACCATCCGACCAGTATCCGTCATGGCGGTTCAGCCACACTGGTCCTCGATCCAATTGTTGATGGATTCCATCTCACACGCGTCCTCATGGACGGCGACAGCAGCCTGAACCTGCTCTATCAGGATACAGTGCGCAAAATGGGCATCGATCCCTCAAGGATCAAACCCACAAAAACTACCTTTAAAGGAGTCATACCAGGTGTAGAGGCCCGCTGTACGGGCTCAATCACACTGGAGGTTGTCTTCGGATCCCTGGACAACTTTAGAAGCGAAGAGTTGATCTTCGATATCGTCCCCTTCCGCAGCGGCTATCACGCACTGCTTGGATGAACCGCATTTGCTCGATTCAATGCGGTGCCACACTATGCTTATCTCAAGCTCAAGATGCCGGGACCACGCGGCGTCATAACAGTTAACGGAAACACAGAGCGCTCCCTCCGTACCGAGGAGCAGACCGCGGCCTTGGCAGCGGAAGTACAGAGCGGCCTTGGCAGCGGAAGTACAGAGCGGCCTTGCCAAACAGAATCTTAATTCAGCGGCCAAGCTCCCGGACACTGTCAAGCGGATCCGGACTACTCTGCAGCATAACAGTTAGGCTCATCAGGAGTTAGACTAGCAATCCGGCCTCCGTCTCCATCCCGACCAAATGGCGGCATACGTACCACGCGTACATAACTACGCACTTAAAATACCATGGGCATAGACGGAGGCATAACCAGATTGTGGTCCATAATACGGCTCGACCTCCCCTGGACACACATACTTTCATTTTTTCATTTTTATCCTTTTCAGGTTTCTTTTCCACAGGCCCCTCAAGACGGCCTGATCATCGATCCTTCGAAGGATAGGTACACCAAGACAGCAAGAAGCATTGAGGTATACGGGAATCTTTAGGAGGTCTTTTTGACGATCACTCCACCCATTCTCAGGACCCGCACACAGCTCTCCCTTGGTCATGGCATGTTAAATAGCCCTGTTGCTTATCGCACTACTTATACGCTTGACGTATCAGTAAAATTATAATGGAAACAGTTCGCGGCCCAACTTCTGCGGCACTAGCTTACTACTTCATTTTTTCTTGATAATCTTATCAATTGCACCCGTACACTTTGGTACGGCTTAAGTTCGCCAGGGGCTTTATTGCGCCCCACATTATGGCAACAAAGTCCGAACACTTTTTACAGTATAGTTCGGCACCCCAAATTTAGCATTATATGCATTGCCTCCGAATCATGTCTTTGGTCAATAGTTGGGTTGCCTGGCTCCTGTGCTTACTACCTTACGTTCCGCTATATCGGCTAGGGTAGTAAAGGGAGAACTACTGCGATTGTGCCCTGGTTCATCTGGATGAGCACCTCAATAGAGAAAGCCAAAAACTGACTGTCATGATGCGGCGTGAGCCGGTCAGCTCTTCGGAGGTTATAAATCTTTTGCGATTTTTTCCGCATTATGCGACGAATCGGTCTCTACCCGATCAGGTGTTTACAACACCCTAGTTCGGACTCACGAATACTAGGGGCTGCGCCTAAATTTCTATTATAAAACTCCTATGGCTAAGTGAGGGTGATAAAGCCACATAGTCCGATTGCCTGGTTCGTTGCGCTAAACACCTCCTTCAAGGACCAAACTTTGGATCAAGAGTGTTTAGATTTTATCCCGAACACCCCCGTACTACCTACATGGGGGCTGAAGCCGACGACTGGCCAACTCTCAGATTTTATAAAACGGCCGCACAGGAGGAAAAATCTTTATATAAACAACTAATATTATATTTTTTCCTCCATTATACAGGACAAGATAACATGAATATATTCATTCAAAGATAATGTCTTTCGCACACTGCTCCGATACAATGCGGGATCCCTCCAGGACATCGTCAAAATATCGCTCGGGCATGCGATGCTCCTTGCCCGCGGGCGGTCCCTCGGTCGCGAGCTTGACGGCGTTCATCTTCGCCCACTGTATCTTGACACGGGCGAAGGCCATCCGCGCACCTTCAATGCAGACCGACCGCTTGATGGCATCAAGACAAGGGCAGGCAGCAACCAGTCGCTTCACGAGCCCGAAGTAGCTATTGGGTATGGCTTCGGCAGGCCATAGACGGATTATCAAATCCTTCATGGCCAATTCAGCCGCCCTATGCAGTTCGGTCAGCTGTTTCAGCTGATCACTGAAGGGCACCGGATGCTTTGGCGCAAGGTATTGCGACCAGAATAGCTACTCCGTTGAGCTCCCCTCTTCGGCTCGGAAGAAATCCGCGGCATCAGCAATGCTGTGCGGCAGATCCGCAAACGCTCCTGGAGAACTCCAAATCCGGGTCAGTAAGAGGTACCTTTTCTTCACAATTTTGCTTTGCATTATAAAGGCCTTACCCGTCGTGATTTTCCTAGCCTCTTGGATTTCCTGGAGGGCGCCCTGGGCTTCGACCCGGGCCTCTTGTGTGCTTTGGTGGGCCTTAGCAAGCTCGGACTCTTGATCCGTAATCTTGCGCTCCAAGGACTCGCATTTCTTTACAGCGTCCTGGAGCTCTTGTTGGACCTCACCGACCCTGGCCTCGTGCTTTTCGTGGACGGATTGTTCCTCCGCTGCTCTCTTCTGGGCCTCGGCCAGCGCCTTTTTAAGGGCCTCCACCTCAGTCGCCGCTCCTACAAATATCATGGCACTCTGGTCAATACAAATCATCTATCCTTTCTGATATACAGAAGGTCATGGCATACCTTGCTTGTCCTCCAGCTGCTTTTTCACACGGCCGAGTTCTTCCTCGGCCCGCTCCAGACTCTGCTTCAGTCTGAAGACTTCGGCAGCATGGGAGGTCGGAGCCAGCAGCGATGCCTGCTTTTTCACATGGACATGTATGGTTAGTCTCCTGCGAAAATTGTTTGATCCTTTGTCCGGCTTTTCTTTTCGACAACCGGACAGTGTCTCAGGGGCTACTGTCTATACTGTGATATTCTTTTTACATAATTGCGTTTCATACCTCAAAACCTGTTAGAAGGCTTGTGCAGGCTTCGATCAATCCGCTCTTCGCGGACTGAATCTTCTCAATCACCGTACCCATGAGGGCACGGTGTTCCTCTACAATGGAAGCACTTTGCAGCGCTTCCAGTAGGGTGTCCGGTGCCTCTGGTTGGACAGAGGTCACCGGCAAAATAGGCACACCCCCTTCTTTCGAAGGAGGTTGCTTGCCGGATTCCGGAGCCGTATAGGTCTCCGGGACCGTATTCGGCTGGGGGCCGAATTGGACCTGGCCCCCATTGCCAGTCTCCATGGGGATTTGCTCCCCCATGTGTCCGGCGGCCGAGGTTTCGCCCTCTGGCGCCGCACTGATGGCCTCCTGCGTCTCTCCCTGGCCTGGGATCCTTCGGGACAACGCCTCGGTGTCATCCATGACCTTGGGAGAGGAGGCCGTCGGAAGGGACCCGTTGTCCATCACCTTCGGGTCCAGCGAATTCCCCGAAGATGATGATCGCTCGAGGTCGGAACAAGCCGGACTGCAAGTACATGATTCAACATGTTAACACTATGGAGAAAAGTGGCTAGATATATGAATGCGTCAGGGTCTTTGAGTAGTCACGACTCGGCCAGGGGCTTATCTCGGGGGCGGCGCTCTGGGCTGCTGTCGACGTCCCACGCGGAGTTATCCGCGAGGAAGACCTTCCCCTTCTTGAACGCCTCTGCCTCTAGATTTATGGGGGCCGCCCTTTTCTTCCTTCCCCCCTCAAGGGGAGAGTTGCTTTCCTCCTCCTCCTCCTCCTCCTCGTCGTCCTCTGCGGCGGTGGAGTGAGTCTCGGCGTCTTCGGACATCGCGTCCGAAGTTCCCTTGCGACGGAGGCCACTTCTGGTCTCCTTGGCCTTTTTCTTGGCCTTCTTCTCCGGCGCCCGGTAGGGCGCCAGAACCAGCATCTTTGTCAGAAGCGGGATGGCTGGTTCCTCGGGCAGCGGAGCCAGACACTTAATCCGCTCTACCTTCTTCGTCCAGCCCTGAAAAAATAAATAGGCTCAGGCATTTTCCCTGAGTAAGCAAGTAAAGGATACACCTTGAAGCACGAAAGACTTACCGGACTGGCAGGATGGGCCAGGTCGTGCCCACGGTCCTCGGTCGTCTCCGGCCATTTCTCGTTGGCCTTAAAAAGCACCTTCCAGATGTCTTCGTGCGTAGTTCCGAAGAACTGTTGCAAGGTCTGGTGCTCGGCCGGATCGAACTCCCACAAATGGCAAGTCCGGCTTTGGCACGGAAGGATCCGGTGAACTAGCATCACCTGGATCACATTGACAAGCTTGATGTTCTTGTCCACCATACTCTGGATACGCGCCTGCAGCGCTGCCAGCTCCTCCGACGACGCCCAGTTCAGGCCCTTCTCTAGCCAGGAGGTGAGCCGCATTGGGGCTCCGGACTTGAATTCAGGAGCCGCGGCCCAGGTGGCGTCGCGGGGCTCTGTGATATAGAACCACAGTTGCTGCCACCCTTTGACGGTCTCCACAAAGGTACCTTTAGGCCATGTGACATTGGGCATCTTGCTCACCATGGCGCCTTCGCACTCTGCGTGTTGGCCATCCACCACCTTCGGCTTCACATTAAAAATCTTGAGCCACAGTCCGAAGTGGGGTGGGATGCGGAGGAAGACCTCGCACACGACAATAAATGCCGAGATGTTGAGGAAAGAATTTGGGGCTAGATCATGGAAATCTAGCCCGTAGTAAAACATGAGTCCGCGGACGAAAGGGTGGAGAGGAAACCCTAACCCGCAGACGAAGTGGGGGATGAACACCACCCTCTCATGAGGCTCGGGGGTGGGGACGATCTGTCCCTTGGCCGGAAGCCGGTGGGCGATTTCCTTGGCCAAATACCCCGCCTCCCGGAGCTTCGTGATGTCCTTCTCCTTGACGGAGGAGGCCATCCACTTGCCTTGCGCTCCGGATCCGGACATGGTCGGAGTGCTTCTTTGAGGCGGAAAAGATGAGAACTTGGGCGCTGGAGCTCAGGAATGGAGAGGCAGAGAAAGAGAAGGCGTGGGTGAAAGGGGTGAATCCTTATCTCCTTATAAAGGCAGTGAATATCAAGCGCCTCCCCACTCGCCTTAAAACTCGCCTATTCCCACGGGCCGTGCAAATGGCACGGTTGGATTACCCACGCCCGTATTGACGAGGATCCCGTAATGAAGGGACACGATCTCTGCTGTGACAAGACGTGCCACTGGAAACCGCATCTTAAAGCATGGAGCGGGAGACTAAAGAACGGTTCGAAATAATTACCGTGCAGGAATGTGGTGTCGCGTTACAAAAAGTTGTCAGCAGATTGGACTCGTGAAATATTATACTCTCTGCGGTTGTGTGTGGTACTTGTTTTGCAGAGCCGGACACGCTTTCTGTGCTCGAAGTCTGTTCTGGAGTATTCGGAGGAGGAACCCGCCTTGCAATGCCGAAGACAATCTGCGCGCCGGACACATCGTCATTGAAGCCTGGTTCAGGGGCTACTGAGGGAGTCCTGGATTAAGGGGTCCTCGGGCGTCCAGGCTACGTAACGTGGGCCGGACTGATGGGCCATGAAGATACAAGACAGAAGACTCTCTCCCGTGTCCGGATGGGACTCTCCCTGGCGTGGACGGCAAGCTTGGCGTTCGGATATGAAGATTCCTTTCTCTATAACCGACTTTGTACAACCCTAGTCCCCTCCGGTGTCTATATAAACCGGAGGGTTTAGTCCATAGGGACAATCATAATCAGACAGGCTAGACTTCTAGGGTTTTAGCCATTACGATCTCGTGGTAGATCAACTCTTGTAATTCTCATATTCATCAAGATCAATCAAGCGGGACGTAGGGTATTACCTCCATAGAGAGGGCCCGAACCTGGGTAAACATCGTGTCCCCCGCCTCTTGTTACCATCGACCTTAGACGCATAGTTCGGGACCCCCTACCCAAGATCCGCCGGTTTTGACACCGACAGTGATCACTGTGGTTAATTACATGGGGTGTTACAATTCTCCTCATCTAACAAGAATTCTCGTCCCGAGAATTAAGAGGAAGACTGAAAGAAAGCGGGGTATTCTTCGCGAAGACGATCCTCGCGTTCCCAAGTGGCTTCATCTTCAGAATGATTCGACCACTGAACTTTTAGGAATTTGATTGACTTCTGACGAGTTCAACGTTCAGCTTGATCAAGAATACGGACGGGGTATTCTGGATAAGACAGATCTTCCCGCAATTCAAGCATTTCATGATCCACAGTTCGAATAGGATCCTTGAAGCGGCAACGAAGTTGGGATACATGAAAGACATCATGCACTTGAGAAAGATTGGGCGGCAATTGCAACTGATATGCCACTTCTCCTCGACGGGCAAGAATACGGAACGGGCCAATGTAGCGAGGAGCTAACTTGCCCTTGATTTCGAACCGATGAGTGCCTTTCAATGGAGTGACGCGAAGGTAAGCTTGCTCGCCAGGCTGATAGACCATTACCTCGTGCTTTCGGTCATAGTTGCTCTTCTGACGAGACTAAGCAGTTTTCAGATGTTCCCAGACAATGCGGACTTTTTCTTCAGCTTGTTGGATAATGTCCGGTCCTACGAGTGAGCGTTCCCCAGTTTCCGACCAATTCAGAGGGGTTCGACACTTACGTCCGTAAAGAACTTCAAACAGTGCCATCTTCAAACTAGCTTGATAGCTATTGTTGTAAGAGAATTCGGCATACGGGAGAGATTCCTCCCACTTCTTACCGAAGGAGATAACACAAGCTCGAAGCATATCTTCGAGCACTTGATTAACTCGTTCGACTTGACCCTGAGACTGAGGGTGGAAAGCGGTGCTGAAGGACAGATGAGTTCCCATAGCTTCTTGGAAACTTTCCTAGAACTTTGAAGTGAAAAGGCCGCCACGGTCCGAACTGATCTCCTTCGAAATACCGTGGAGCGAAACAATTCTGGAGATATACAACTCTGCTAACTGACTAGAAGTGATAGTCTCCTTGACAGGCAGAAAGTGTGCAACCTTAGAGAGTTGGTCGACGACGACAAGAATAGCATCGTGACCCTTCTGTGACTTGGGAAGGCCAGTAATGAAATCCATTTGCACTTTATCCCATTTCCATAAAGGAATAGGTAGTGGTTGTAGAATTCCAGCAGGCTTCTGATGATCTGCTTCACTAATCATACACGCAAATGCACACGATCAAGCCTAAGGACTCACTTGAAGATATCACAACACAACTCTAAAACATAAATAAAGTCATACAAGCTTTATATTATAAGCCAGGAGCCTCGAGGGCTCGAATACATAAGCTCGCAGACAAGCGTCAGCGGAAGCATCAGATATCTGAGTATAGATATAAAAGAAAACACCGATAGGCCCTTAAAAAGTGGGGCAAAAGTAAACACTACGATCGAAAAGGCGCAGGCCTCCTGCCTGGGACCCTCCGAACCTAATCCTGGTCGTCAGCCAACTCGTAGTAGTAGCCACCCTCGGGGTGGAGACCGCTGACGATGCCCTGGTGATCGACTGCTTCACCGTCGGAGTTTCCTTTTCCATCTGTCGAGCAACCAGGCAAGCACCCTCTTTTGAGCATGCCTATATCGCCTATTCTCTTTTCTCTTGTGCTTGCATTAGAATTGCTGCTGCTACTGCTTTACCTATTCTAATGCATAGCTTGATTTTTGTAACCTGCTTTTGATAATTACCTGCTTATCCTAAACTGCTTAGTATAGGCTGGTTAGAGCCCCCAGTGACCCCACTTGTCCCGATTGCCCCGCTGGATTATCAGAAGACTCGACAACCAGACCCCAGCACCGCACATCACATTTCTTTTATCTGTACGACACTGCAGCGTTACTATCGAGTGCCGAGGGTGATACCTCGTCAGCACTTCCGATGTTAACTCTGTGGAGTAGTTACTCGGTCATGGTCATCGAGGATGATTCCTCCTTCACCACTCCCGATAACGACGCTGTCGTGCAACACCTCAAGTGTGAACCTCAAGGGTGATTCCTCCTAAGTTCACCTTGACGGATACATCGAGTAGGAATCCAACGAGGGTGATACCTCGGATTCCCTGATGTTATGGACACACGATACTTGGACTTTACAACTGTTACTTGGAAAGGCGGGTCGAACCTGAGGGGTACCCGTGAGTGATGTGGAGACGGGTTGACCTGGACGGTACCCGAGAGATAAATACGAAGCGTGGCCGGGCATTCTTAGCCCTTGCCGCAAGTCCTCGAGACGGGGCGACGGGGTCACATCGATCGTGAGTCTCTACTCATTACCTCACTACCAATACACTAACAATTTGGATATGTGATCTGAGTGGGCCTCTGGCCCGATAGCACTAACCATCACGCGGGAGTAGTTATGGGCACTCTGCATCGTATGCATCAGCCGAAAGCTCTGTCAGACGTCCAGTTCAGCAATGGCGGCCGGGTCAGATCGTGCCGATGGCGCTGGTATCCACCCTGCACGCAACGACCCGGAGTGCACAGGGCGATGGCCCAAGACCCCTGAGCGCTTAGGATGTAGACCGGTGGGGACCTCTCTGCTGAGCTCTAGGTAGGGCTGCGGTGTGTCGTTTGGCCGAGGCCGGGCATGACCCAGAAAAGTGTGTCCGGTCGGAGTTAAGCGAGCGTGGTGGGTAAGTTGGTGCACCCCTGCAGGGAAGAACTAATCTATGCGTAGCCGGATCCTCGGTAACGGACGCTCGGAGTTGTATCCCGATCGATACAACTAGAACTGGATGAGAAATGGATAGTATGGCTCTGGGATTGCTTTCTCGCAGGGAGTCGAGAAAGGATCTCTGAGTGAGGTCGTGACTTATTAATACTACTACTACTTTTTTTACTGTGCTATTCTACGCTCTTCTAATGCTGCAAGATACTTGAAGATGCTGAAGATGCTAGTCTTCGATAGGACTAGGCCATCTCGCTATTCTGGCATTTCTGCATCCCAGTCCACATATACAGCTTTTTTTTGATAATGTTGCATATGTAGTGTAGATCTTTGCTTGCTGAGTACTTCAGATGAGTAGTCACGGTTGCTTTGGTTTCTCTTTTTCCCCATATCCGTTTGATGCAACCAGACGACGACTATTACTACTACCACCTCGAGGGTGGTGACTGCTACGAGCTTGCCGACGACCAGGAGTAGAATCGGAGGGTCCCAGGCAGGAGGCCTGCGCCTTTCGATCGTAGCTTTTGTTTTGCCCCGCCTTTCTAAAGGCTTATCTGTTTCTGTTTCATATCTGTACTCAGATACCTGATGCTTCCGCTGACGCTTGTATGCGAGCTTATGTATTCGAGCCCTCGAGGCCCCTGACTTGTAATATAAAGATTGTATGACTTTATTTATGTTTTAGAGTTGTGTTGTGATATCATCAAGTGAGTTCTTAAGCTTGATCGTGTGCATTTGCGTGTATGATTAGCACACGATTAAGCCGGGGGCGTGCGTCGGAGTTGCCCTAGGGTCGAGAGTATAAAGTGGACTTATCTGGAAAATTGCGAAGTTGAGCTAGCGGGCGTGTCATTTACACCCTTTTTGGGCTCTTCCAGTGGACGAGCATTTGGGCCCAGTATTGGATAAGGCGGCCTTCGGCTAGCTAAATCCCCACTCCTGCCATCCGCTCTTGCCCGGCTTCTCCCCACGCTCCCATGGCCGCCGTTTACCCCACCACGGCCGCCCTTCACTCCCCTCCCTCCTTCCTCCGGCCGCCGTCCCTGTCGTGGTCCGCCACCATCACCCAGCACCGCATCCCCTTCTCACCGCGCCTCGCTCTCTCGCCGCCACCCGCGGCCAATCGGCGGTCATTCGTGGTCCGAGCGGCGTGGACGCGGCGGTCGCGCGGCGAGTTGGACAAGAGCCCGAACCGCAAGTCGTGGAAGCAGCGCACGGACATGTACATGCGCCCGTTCCTGCTCAACGTCTTCTTCTCCAAGCGCTTCGTCCACGCCAAGGTCATGCACCGGGGCACCAGCAAGGTCATCGCCGTCGCCACCACCAACGCCAAGGACCTCAGGACCACGCTGCCGTCCCTCATCGACGACAACGCCTGCCGGACCATCGGTCGTCTCATAGCCGAGAGGTCCATGGACGCCGACGTCTTCGCCATGGCGTACGAGCCCAAGAAGAACGAGAGGATCGAGGGGAAACTCGGGATTGTCATCGACACCATTAAGGAGTATGGCATCATCTTTGCATAGGCAAGTTCCAGTTTAGGAGCAGAAACGGTTGTTATGTTGTATTTCTTTAGTTTGATCCATGTAGCTGTTTTTGTTCAGCTTATCTGATATTGATGACGGTGATGATCTAGTAATAGGTTCTTCTGCTGTGCTGTTTGTCGTTTCATATTGGTGTTGCAATGCTATTTTACTTGTAAAATTTCTTAGGATATCCTTGGTTAGATTGTCCAGTGGGTAATATTATAGGGAAAATGTTCATTGATAACACTAGTAAAACCCAGTTGACTAAATGCAAATGTTGCTGGAGCTATCCAATTTTGTCAAGTCTAATGTGGATATGGGCAGCTAATAACATTAACCAAAACTATAGATTGATCTGAACTGTTTAGAAGTAACGAATAAATATCAGAAAGTAGTACATTAAGCCTGAGTACATGTTTTTACTATGCTCTTGTTGTTACTCATATTATACACTAATATAAGGAACATGTGGATTTGCAAGGAAATTAGAGATGCACACAATTAATGGCTTAGTAAGGTGTATGTCTTTCAACTTTTGTTAGTTATCAGAAAATCGTGAATGATTTCCAGACATTGTTGTTTATGGTCTTCAAATAATAACTGAATGATCCTGATGCTCTATAAATGTTAACTGAAAGATTCATGCGTTGTGAGTTTAACTGCACGGTAAATATGTTCATCTGTTGGTTAGCTGAAGTGTTGTCTCTCGTGTTCATCAAAATTATGTGTGTGGAACTGGAAGAAAGCTTTTGTATGGAACAATACGAAATATTCGAAGGCTGATAAGGCGCTCCTGTCTATATGAAACAAATGGTAGGTCCTCCCTCCGATCCATATTAATTGTTGTTGATTTAGTACAACTTACTAAATCAGCGACAGTTAATATGGATCGGAGGGAGTAGTATTTTTTGACTGCCTAAGTTTATCCATGTACTGGACAGTTTATATTCTGTTATGTCCTGTGGCTCGTGTTTCATTCTACCAAGTTGAAATGTTTTCTCACGGACTAGTGATTACAATTATCTACGGATACCAACCAAGTCATCACCTGTGCTGATCCTAGAAGAAATTCGACTTGTTTCGCCACAAGTTGCATCAGTTGGTAAATCTCACTGAACACTTGCATGCTTCAGTGCTGAAACTAGCACTTTGCCTAATTTGGGTACCATCTTGTCATATTTGCAGTGCACAGACACCATCCTGATATGGAGCTTCCCTGCACGAATGCTCAGATGAAAGTACCTTACTCGTGTTTATCTTAAATGGGTCAATGGTGTAATTTAATGGAACGAAACTAGTCACTGCTGAGGTCATTTGGGCATATGTGAGGTATAATTGTGCTCATATGTTCATATGTTCCTCCTAGGCATAATTGTGCTGTCCGGCTATGCATCTTAAGACTTAAGGGCATTAATTATTATTTTTCTCGAATACGCCTAGTAGCGTATCATTGCATTGATAGTAGCGTATCATTGCATTGATAGGGGAGAGGAATAGAGAGTACAGGGTGGACACCACAGCTACGTACACAAGACTGGCGGTGCTGTGGTGTCGCAATGAGCAGAAGACAGAGGGTTGCTCAGCCCCCAAAGATCAAGTTCAGGTTACAAGTAATCATGTGTTCATTCCTCTAGCTCCTGCCATGGCCCAAGAGCGAGCTTCGTCTTTGATTGCCCCAATTAGCGATGGTAGGGAGGGCGCGATTTTGTCGAAGATGACGGCATTCCGGTGCCGCCAGAGGGACCAAGCTGTGAGTGAGGCCACGGTGGCCTGGCCTCGTCGCCTCGGTGCCGGTGTGTCCAGAAGGGCTGCAGAGAGCCAGTTGAAGAAGCCGACGGTGCCGTCCGGGGTGGCCGTGGTTGGGGAGCACCAGGAGAGGATAGCATGCCACGTTGTACGCGCTAAGACACAACCAACAAGGAGGTGGTGTAGTGTCTTCGGTTCCTGCGAGCATAGCACGCAGGCCGGCTCGTGGGGCAGGCCACGCTGGGTGAGGCGATCAGCGGACCAGCAGCGGTTAAGGGAGGCCAGCCAGATGAAGAACTGCACCGAGGTCGGGGCACTGGTTTGCCAGGCAAGATGCCAGGTAGGCGAGGAGGTGGAGTCGTGAAAGAGAGCAGTGTAGCAGGAAGAGGCCGAGTAGGTTCCATTCTCTGTCCACCGCCAGTGGATTGGGTCCGGCTGGGGGTGTAGCGCGACGCGCTGGAGGCGGCGCCACAGGTCAACATACTCCACGGTAGCCGCCTGTCCCAGGGCTCCCTGGATGTCAGCGATCCAACGGCGATCAGTAAGAGCCGCCGCAACCGTGCGGGAGTTGCGAGTTCTGCGAGGCACGAGAGCAACAATGTGTGGAGCGGTATCGTGGATGGATTTACCGTCCAGCCACGGGTCGACCCAAAAACGGTAGGAGGTGTTGTCGCCTATGGTCCAGATCATGGAAGCCCGGAAAAACTGGAGTACCTCAGGGTCGTGGGGGAGTTTAAGGTGAGCCCAGGGATGAGAGGGGTCGGTAGCCTGGAGCCAAAGCCAGCGAAATTGAAGAGAGATCCCAGTACGGTGGAGCTCTCGGATACCCAAACCGCCAAGATCAAGGGGGCGACAAACATGCGCCCAGCTGACCAAGCAGGATCCGGCGCGCGCATCGTTACGCCCATGCCAGAGGAAGTCCCGGTGGATGCGGTTGGCCTTCTTGAGAATAGGTGGGGAGATCGCCATGGCCAGGAGTAGATGAACCGGCATGGCACTCAGGACCTGACGAACCAAGGCCAGGCGCTCGCCACGATTGAGAAGGGCGGCCTTCCAAGTGGCAAGCTTGCGCGAGAGCTTCTCGATGATCGGCATCAGCTGGGAGGGTGGCACCTTCTTGATGGACAGCGGAAGGCCCAGGTACTGGATCGGGAAAGCCACGACGGGGCATGAGAGCGCGGAGCCGATGGAGCTTGAGATATCATCAGAGCATTGAATTGGCGCGGCGAGGCACTTGGGAAAATTTGTGCGCAGGCCAGAGGCGGCCCCAAATAGGTCCAGAAGCTTGCTGACCGTGGAGAGCTCCGTAGCGTCAGGGTGGCAGAAGATGACCACATCGTCAGCGAATAAGGAAATGCTGGAAGCAGCATGCCGATGCGTCAGTCGCTTGATGACACCAGACTGGACGGCGAACTGGAGCAGGGTATTGAGCGTGTCGATGACTAGAGCGAAGAGCATAGGAGAGATGGGGTCTCCCTGCCGGAGACCCTGCCCGTGGGGAATAGGGGGACCGGGCGTCCCGTTGATCATGACGCGCGTGGAGGCCGTAGAGATCAGAATGGAAACCCACTCGCGCCAACGTGGGCCAAAACCCAAGTGCTGCAGCACCTGCATGAGGAACGGCCAAGAGACCGAGTCGAAAGCTCACGCGATGTCCAACTTCAAAAGGACCCGGGGGTGCTTGAGCTGGTGAAGTTGCCTTGCGGTCTGCTGGACGAGAAGAAAGTTATCGTGGACGCTCCTCCCGGCGATGAATGCGCTCTGGTTGGAGGAGACAAGCTCGCCGAGCCGCGGAGCTAACCGGAGAGAGTGAACCTTAGCGAAAAGCTTGGCGATAAGGTGTATGAGATTGATCGGGCGATAGTCGGAGAGGGAGGCAGCGTCCGGGCGCTTGGGCAGCAGGGTGATGAGGGCTTCGTTAAGCCGCTTAAAGGCCTGGCCGTTCAGGGAGTATAGCTTGCCGAAGACGTCGCACAGATCATCCTTGATGATGGGCCAGCAAGCACGAAGAAATTCCGCCGTGAAGCCGTTGGGGCCTGGCGCCTTGCCAGAGGGGAGGCGTTTGATGGCCTCCCAGATCTCGTCTGGTGTGAATGGCTGCTCGAGCGCGGAGAGGTCGAAGGAGCGCTGGCCAATGGCGGCCAGGCCGAGGGTGGTGTGCCGCGGCACCGGCGTGCCCAGAACAGAGGAGAAATGGGAGAATGCAGCGCGAGCCATTTCAGTTTCATCGGAGATGCGCGTGCCATAAACAAGCAGGTCGAGCATGCGATTCTTGTTGGCTCTTTGGGAGGCTCGGATTTTGGAGAAGGCGGATGCAGTCTCGTCCGTGGAAAGCCAGCGGAGGCGGACGCGTTGCCGAGCGATTGAACGCTCGAGCGATGCGAGCCCAAGGTACTTGCGCTTGAGTAAGCGCCGCAACCAGACCTCGGCGGTGGACAGTCGCCGGAAGTCTTGAGCTGCATCTAGGCGCGCGATAAGCTCACGAGCGACAGAGAGCTGAGTGGTGATGTTGTGGGTGACCCGAGAATTCCAGGGCTGCAGACTACGCGCCGTGGCCCTGAGCCGTGCGGTCACTGCCTAGCAGCCACGGGTCATGAAGCTCGGCGAGGATGGAGATCTTGGCGTCGTCGCCTTGGGGGCCATACACACCGGTGATCCACCAATGGGCGCCGCCAGAGACGGCGGTCACCGCCGCAGAGACATGATGGTCGCCAACAATAGGGTTAGTGAGGGAGACACGGTCGCTGCACCAAGCTAGAATTATGCCGCCACGGGTGCCGTCCGCGGGTAGCCAATAGAAATCATCGAAGGCGGCCCCGAGGGTTTCACGAACAACGGCCGGCGAGACGTAAGAAAGTTTAGATTCTTGAAGACAAAAAAAATACACGGCGAAACGGAGGCGATCACAGAGCGGACTGCAGAGCGCTTGGCACCGCAGTTTAGGCCGCATACATTCCAGAAAATGACTTTAGGGCCATAGGGAAGGATGGAGGGGGCTCGGGGAGGGGCGGGCATGAGCGCTCCGATCATGCCACAATGGGGCATGGCAGGGCTGGCGTTGGCGCGAGGCCATCGAGGACCGGCTGCGGCACCTGCCAACCATAGAAGTCCACGAAGGCGCGAACGACGTCTACGGCGAGGGGACGGTCGAAGAGCCTGTTGTATCGGGCCATGGTCTTGTCGGAGATGGGCTCATCATCAGTGAGCAGGCCTAAGCGGAGAAGAAGAATGCGTTTAGCCTTGGCCTCAGAGTGGAGTCCACGTTCCCCCTTTGCAATCCGGGTACTCCGGCGGGGAGTGAAGTTGGGGGGCAGAGCCGCCTTGCCCCGTCGCGGCGCCGGCGTGTTGAGGATCGGAGTGACTGCATTACTGATAGATTCATGTTCTCGAGAAAAATGAGCTTTTGCTGCTGTGCAGTATTTTGAAAGGTCACTGTGCTAGTAGTCAGCATGAGCAAATGACCCAGCGCCCTAATCTCCAAATTCATGTTGAAGAAACATGGCTGGTGAAACCTGCTCCCTGCTAGCTCATGTTTCTGAACTTTGCAGCCTCAGCACACGGACGCAGTTTCAGCTGGGATCTTCTTGTCTTCCCTACTAATAATCATCAGCTTGTCTTTCGACTTGGTTGACTCAAACTTGCAATTTCCACTAATCCCTGCAACTACGGTAGCCAGTCTTGCAACTGGATGCAGCGTCCTGACCGTTTGGTGACCAAGAGAAGAAGTCGAGGATTCCCTAAAACCAAATTTGTGGGAAAATAGCAGAAATGTTGTTACATTTTGGCCCTACACTATTGGATTCAATATATACGCCGAGTGCCACGGACACTCGGCAAAGGGCCAATAACCGTCGGCAATGCCTTTGCCGAGAGTTGCACTCTGCAAAGTCCACCCGGCGTACACCTCTCAGGCAAACATGAATTTGCTGAGAGCCAGGACACGGGCACTCGGCAAAGAGTTTATCGAAAGTCAAACAGGACCACTCTGCAAAATAAAGTGACTTTACGTCGGCTGGTTCCGTCAGCTCTTTGCCGAGAGCGGCGCTCGGCAAAACTGCCACAACCAACTGCCAGTGCATGCCACTTTGCCGAGAGCCGCACTCGGTAAAAATCCGTTCCCATACCACTTTCTACTGCTTTCCCCTCGTATCCCTACCGCAAAAAAAGATATACAATACACAAACATGCATTTCAAGTCAGTGTCTAACAACAAACTCACATAACCATTATATAAAATAGCTCACACAAACTTCATTTGAAATCACAAGGTAGCTCTTTGGTACAAATGCCTACTTACTAAACAATAAAGTGGTCAATGCATGTCTACATGCCACCACATAATAAAAGCAACACCACAATTATCACAAACTGAAGAAGAATTATTATGTTCTTCCATCCACTGAACCCGATAAACCCGATAAGTCGTTTCTGGCTAGCACATCCACTGAACCCATCCACTGAATCCACTAATTCAGATTTTCTCTTCTGCTTAAGCACATACTGATTGTAATGATACTCTGCCTTCTTTCTGCTATTGAACGAGTCGTGGGAGCTGCCTTCGTAGCAGCACTTGTTCATTGCATTTAGACCATGAATCGTAGACTCCTGGACATCTACCTCTGTACACCGCATACCACTTCATCTACAAAGATAGAGAAAAAGAGGTAGAGAAGGAATGCAAGGTTAAAAATATCACATCATACATAATCCACTTAAGCGTTCATCACTCATACAATCAAAAGCATCGCAAGTGGCAATCTAAGTCCATATCAGCACCTACATGACTATATCACTAAATGAACGCCAAACTATCTAGGTGGACTACTCGGAGGTGTAGTTGGTGAAACCGGTGATCGTGGAGTCAGAGCACGTCGGGGCATCCCCTACGGTGGAGGACCAAGCGTCGTCGGGAATGTACGTCGGTGGACTCAATGGCATCGAGTCGTCACACTCCTTGAGTGGTGGGGCCTTCTTCTCCTTAGCTGGCGGATTCTTCTTGGCCAGATCCTCAAAATACTTTATTAGGATCAGCTGTGGGTGCTTCTCAATGAACGCCGCCAAGCGGTCCTCAGCGAGGTTCTCCTTGACCGCGGAGTCGACCCTAATGGAAGATGCGTCGTCGGAGGAATCCATAGCCGCGAAATCGATCGATGCTAACACCTTTCATCACACAATGAAAAATAGCTTAAGAATCAAACATCAAAGATTAGTTCTAAGCAAATTAATCATGATGGACACTATCTCATGGATATTTCGACTTTCGGTGATGGTCGACCTGGGCGAGTCCATCGTGCGTGAAAAATGTATTTCATAGGTCAAACTCGCACAGATCGACCGCCATCGGCAAAAGACGATTTTCTTTCTCCAAGAACAACTCTCATCTCTCTCATGTATATATGGTGGAACTCTTTCTGGTGGTGGTATATATGGTGGACACTCTCTCACGGATATTTCGACTTTCAGTGATGATCAAGCTGGGCGAGTCCATCATGCGTGAAAAATATATATCACAAGAAGAACTCGCCCAGATTGACCGCCATCGTTAAAAGTCGACTTTCTTCCTCCAAAAACAACTCTCATCGTCAAATATGATCAGGGCGAGCTCCATAGCATCCATACAAACAACAAGAACTAATACATGCAAACAACAAAAAACTACAAAAAAATCAACAATTATCTATGCATTATAAACAATTATCTATACAACATTATCTACAATCATCCATCCTTCTTTGCATCCATCTATGCATTCATGCATACATACATATATTGATACATATAAAAAACTAAAAAAAATGGTCCATGCATCAATTCATGCATCAATCCATGCATTAATACATACATATATACATTCATACATCCATACAAAAATCCATGCATCCATACATTCATGTATACATACAAGATCGGGGAGGGGGGAGACGAAGCTCACCAAGGGGGGAGGCAGCTCGGGGGAGGTGGTGCCGGCGAGTGGGGGGGGGGGGTGCGCCGACGGCCTGCGAGGCGCGGGGGGGGGGGCACCGGCGAGATGGGGGTGCCGGTGGGGTGGGGTGGGAAGAGAAAAAGAGAGAAGTGAGAGAAGAAGAGCCCGCGCGGGTGGAGTTTAAGTGTTTGTCGACCTTTACCGAGAGTCTGTCGGTGTGGCTCTCGGAAAAGGTACGAACCCTAGATCTAGGGTTTATACCTTTTCCGAGAGTTACGCTCGGTAAAGGATAATACCTTTGATCTAGGTTACCTTCTCCCGAGAGCAGCTCTCGAAAAAGTCACAAATACCGAGAGCAGCACTCGGAAATGACAGTCCTCCCTCGTCTGTGCAAGGCCTAGGCATGCCACAAGGACATCACAAAGGATTTCCCATGCCGCTACCGGGCATGATTAAATGTGCCGCCTTGCTGATCTGCAATTTCCGGCAATGAAACCCTAGCAAAGAAATAAATTTCTCGAATATTGCATGTGTGCCAGAAAATTGCGGGGGCGTGGCATGTGTCATGCCTGTGGCGCCCCCGACTCAACCGTGCACTAATCATACACGCAAACATGCACGATCAAGCACAGGGACTCACGGGAAGATATCACAACACAACTCTAAACACAAATAAACGGAGATCCATGATATTACAGACCAGGGATCACGAAGATCCGAATACATAGTCAGTCATACAAATATTATCTGAGTACAGACATAGTTAGACAAGTTTTGCCTTAAGAAGGCTAGCACAAACAACGACTCTAGATCGAAAGGCGTTGGCCTCCTGCCTGGGAGCCTCCGATCCTACTCCTGGTCGACTGGCTCGATCCAGTAGTATGTGCCCTCTGGACCCTCCTGGTAGTAAGCTCATGTGGTGGCATCTAGCTCCTGGACTCCATCGTCTGATGTATCAACAAGGTGGGGTATGGGGAAAAGAGAAAGTAAAGCAACCGTGAGTACTCATCCGAAGTACTCAGCAAGCAAGGATCTATACTACATATGCAACATTATCAATGGAGAAAGGCTGTATATGTGGACTGGGCTGCCGAAATGCCAGAATAGAGAGAAGGCCTAGTCCTATCGAAGACTAGCATCTTCACGAAGTCATCATCTTGCAGCAGTAGAAGAGAGTAGAATAGCATTTTATTTAACAAACATGTTGAAGCAAGCCTAGAGATCCTTCCTCGACTCCCAGCGAGAAAGCGATCCCGAAGCTTCAATTAAGTAACAAGTATCCAGTTCAAGTAGTAGATCGGGATACACAAACTGAGCGTCCTTTACCGTAGGACCGGCTATCGATAGATCATTCATCCCTGCAGGGGTGCACTACTGTTACCCAACACGCTCGATCAACTCTGGTCGGACACACTTGCTGGGTAATGCCCGGCCTCGGAAGATCAACACGAAGCAGCGCCCTACCTAGGCTCGGCAGAGAGGTCAGCACGCCGGACTAACCTATGCACCCAGAGGTCTTGGGCCATCGCCCTGGGCACCCTGCGCGTTGCGAGACTGGCCGGGGTGCAGGCGCGACACTGAACTCGTCAGTGAAGTATCCAGCCCAATCCCGACAATCAGCCCGCACGGTGAATCGTGATGTCTGACGAGCTTTCGGGAGAAACGTACATCACAGAGGGCCCCATAACCATTATCCCGCGTGGTGGTACTGCGTATAGGGCACGTCGACCCACTCAGATCACACACCCAAATCCAATAGGCTCATTTAGTATCACGCGGAGACAATCAGAGTCTCTGATGCTCCGCCACAATATCACACTCGAGTGCCCTTCCGGCACACCCGACAACATAGATCCCCAGCGGGCACCTACCAGGGTGGACCCGCCTGTAACAAAGGTCAAAGTAACCGTGTGGTCATAACATCAAAGGGGAAACCCGAGGAATCACCCTCGGCGGATTCCACTCGACGAAATCATCAGGGTGAACGTATGAGGCATCACCCTCGAGGTTCACACTGAGGGGTTGCACGACAGAGTCGTATCGGAAGTGGAGAAGGAGGAATCACCCTCGATGACCACGACCGAACAGCTACACTGCAGAGTATTCATCAGGAGTGCGTTACGAGGTATCACCCTCGGCACTCGATAGTAACTATGCAGAGTCGTACAACTAAGGGGGGTGTGAAGTGAGGTGTCGGTCTCTGGTCGACGATCGCATTGATCGAGTCGTCGACGATCAAGCAGGGGCAACAAAGGTAAGATGGTGGGGTCACTGATGGTTCACTACCAACCTATACTAAACAGTTTATCATAGGCAGGTAAGGTAACAATGAACAGGTTACAACAGCAGGCTATGCATCAGAATAGGAGCATACATTAGTAGTAGCAAAATCTAATGCAAGAAGGAGAAAGGGAATGGGCGATATGTGGATGCTCAAGGGGGGGGGGCTTGCCTGGTTGCTCTGGCAAGAGAGAGAGGTCGTCAACGGGCTGCTCGTCGGTAGTGTAGTCGTACCCAGCTGCAGCGTCGTCGGTATCGGCGTCTATCAAGAGAGGAGGAGGGGGAGAGAAACAATAAATTCACGGCAATAATGCAAACAATATGTATGACATGCCTAAACGATATGCCGGGGTGTTTTACTGCCTAACTAAATGATTTAGTTAATTTAGGAATTTTCTGGATTTATTTAATCAATGTTGGGCACTATTCATTTATCGAAATCGGTCTAAAAGTTCAATGTTCATATAGCTAGGGGCATCCGACAAGAATACGGAGGGCGTATTCGGGTTCGTATCGAAATTCTGAGCAAGTTTCATATATAAATTATTTTCATCGGAGTTACGGTTTATTTAATATGATTTTCTAAAGTTTTTATTAATTTCTGGAATTTAATTATTTATTTAAATTCGAATTATCCAGAATAGTGAATGATGACATCAGCATGAGGTCAGTGTGACGTCAGCAGGTCAACTCTGGCTGACCAGAGTCAAACCTGACAAGTGGGGCCCACATGTCATACACTGTGGCTTTAACAGAGAGGTTAAATTAACTAATTGGGTTAATTAATAGGTGGGGCCCAGCAGTCAGTGACGGATTAGTGTTTAAACTAATTAATTATCTAATTAACAGATTTTCTATTTATTTTAAATCGTTTTACAGGCGGGACCCACATGTCATAGAGACGGGGCCGCCCAGTCAGCAGTTGACCCAGTCAACTGGGGCCCGTGGGGCCCGCGGTCAGTGACTCAGGGGCGAGGCCCACCGGCGACAGGTCAGCACGGCGGCCGGAGCAACGCCGGCGACCTCTCCAGCGGCGGATCCGCGCCGGAGTTGGCCGAAAATCGCCCATAAGGGGCCGTTCGGCCCGTGCATAGGCTCGTTCGAACGAGCGTCGAGCCGCGCATCGAGTGGTGGCGGTGGTTGGAGCTGGGGGTGGCCGGAACGACAGTGGCATCGACCGCGGCGGTGCCGGTGTTCGGGTGGACTGCGGGATCAGGGCTACGGCGGGCAAACGAACGAGGCGAGGCGCTGGTAGGGCTCTACGTGACGCGGCGAGTGCGATGGTGACTCGCACGGGGTCCTACGGTGGTCGTCGTGGCCACGCCGGCGACGAGGCCTGGCGGCGGCGCGTTCAGGTGTCACCAAATGCGGCAGCTACGGGACGTGAGCGAGCTAATGGAGAGGGAGAGGAGGAGCAGGAGCTCACAGTGGTCCTGCAGGTGTGCAAAGCGGGCTCGGGGAGGGCTCGACGGAGGCGAATCAATGGCGGTGACGCAGGAAGCCGTAGGGGAAGAAGACGATGCAGGCCGGCGATGCAGAGGCGTTCGGCTCCAGCTCGTTGGCGCAGGCGGCGTAGTGGAGCACGGCGGTGGTGCTGGACTAGGCGGGACGGTGTGGTGGAGGTGGTGGCTACGCGGGCGAGGGAGCAATGGCGATGGCCGCGTCGGCCATGGCGGTAGCGAGCGAGGGAGGGGGAGAATGAGGCGAGAGAGAGCCCGAGAGGGCGTTGGGGATGCTCTTATCCACCAGGGAGGGCGCGAGCGCGTTGTCGCACGAGGGAGAGGGGGGGCCCCGGCGCGGGCGCGCGGCGCGCGCGGGGTGTTCGACAGCGGCGCAGGGGAGCAGTGCTGGGGGTGGGAGGAGGAGCTGCGCGGGCTGGGCCGGGCACTGTGGCTACTTAGGCCCAGTGCTGTGTGACGATGACATGTACCTAGGGTAGACTAATAGGCCTGACCTAGACACCCTTCCCGAGGACACGGCTCTAAAGCCAAGGGCATTCAAAGGATAGCATCATCTACCGACTGAAATCACTTCAGGGTGCAACCCACTCGACCAACAGTTCACTCGGATAACCCAATTCCATTCGACCAGGGTATAATCATTCGACCACACCAGAAACCACTCGGAGTACAGAAGATCTAAGGTCACTCAGGATGGCAACGGTCAGGCGTTCACTCCGTAGTCTTAATGATCATTTATATGTCTTTACTATTGGCGTTACCAGTAACGTCTCACCTTAATGTACATTGAACCCCTTGTAACGTGGGCTGGCTGGGGTCCTGGCGAACTCTATATAAGCCACCCCCCTCCACTGGCACAAGGGTTCGCACCCACTGTAACCTCACGCATAATTCAGTCGACCGAGCCTTCGAGCACTGAGACGTAGGGCTGTTACTTCCTCCGAGAAGGGCCTGAACTCGTAAATCTTGCGTGCACAACCTCATCGTAGCTAGGATCTTGCCTCCTCATACCTACCCCCTATTCTACTGTCAGACTTAGAACCACGACAGTTGGCGCCCACCTTGGGGCGGCGTCTTAGCGACTTTCCGGTGAGGTTGCAATTTTTTCCGATTCCCAGCATCATGGTTTCTGGTGGAGGTTCGGCTGAGGACCGCGAGATCCGTCTCGACACGCTTGTCTTCATCGCCGACGACTCCGCCTGGCTCCAGGACGCCCCCCTCGACGTCGAGACACTCCCCGTCCGCGGGGCGACGCACTTTCGCGTGTGTGTCAGCGGCGTCCTCCTGCGGCAGCCGTCGACCCAGTATTGGTCGGCTCCCGCAGTAACTTCGTCCCCCGCCATTCGTCGTCGCAAGCGATCCGGTCGGCCGCGGCTTCAGCGGTGGGTGAAGCATGCGGTGGCGTGTCCGTCAGCCACCCCTCAAGTCGCGGCGATCGAGCCCGATGAATCTCTCTATGGCCTGTTCGATCTGTCGACTGGCTCCGTCGAGACCCTGTCCGAGTGCGACAGCAGCGACCCTGCAGCGGAGGTCCTGATGGTCGACACACCGCGCGGCCCACCTGGCATGCGTCGCAACGGTGGCGGCGACGGCGGTGGCGATCCGTCGCATGTTCACGAGGAATATCACCCCAAAACCCTCTCTTCGCAGCGGAGGGAGGAACTCCACCACCACAACGAGGAGGCACTCCACACGCCCATCGTCGAAGAGACCTCTGAGGCTTGGGCCTTGGAGGCAGCGCGCTTGGCCACTTTGGCTGAACGCACTCGACTGGAGAACCTTCAGCATGCACTCGACGAACGTGCTCGGCAGCAGATTCCTGAGTCCAGTCGACAGCGGCAATTGTTCCCGCCTCAACCTCAGGTATACCGCACTCCTATTCAGAATCTTACGGCCGCAGCTCGTATAGCAGAGTCCATCCAACCATCCCAGTCGGAGGCTGGACGAGGTTTGATGCAGATCCGGGCTCTGCTCCGGGCAGCAGGAGAGCAAAATACTGCAGTATCTCAGTCGCGTAATAGAATCCATAGCAGATCTGTGGTGGCCGACACAGTTCAATCGGCTCACAGCCCAAGATCGCCTCCGCGGCGTGAGGGACGTGGGCATCGCCAAGAACAGTACTTGGGTCGGAACCACAAGCAGTACGATCATCGGCTCGGCCGTGGTGACCACCGTCGAGTGCCTACGCCCCCTCTGAGAGGCGGATCATATGTGCCCCGGCGTTATGATGACAGGCGCCCGAACAGCGAAGAGAGGAGGGTGCCAGTCGACCCAAGAGAGCCAGGGTTTGATGCGAGGTCAATTTTGGTGCAAGGTTTGGTCGACAGGAACCGAGCACACAGAGAAGGGCGAGACAGAGATCACCCGAGTGGAAGCAGAGTACATGTTTCAGGCCCCGAGTGTTTTAGCAGGGCCATCAGAGCTGCTGAGATTCCCCCCAACTTCAGGTTGGCGACTGGGGTTAGTAAGTTCACCGGTGAGTCGAAGCCTGACACTTGGCTGGAAGATTACCGGGTAGCTGTTCAGATCGGTGGTGGAAATGATGAGGTAGCTATGAAACATCTTCCTCTCATGTTGGAAGGATCGGCCAGAGCATGGCTGAATCAGTTGGCTCCAGGCAGTATATTCAGCTGGGAAGAGTTAGCTCGAGTGTTTGTCCGGACATTCGAGGGCACATGCAAACGACCTGCAAGGTTGACAGAATTGCAACATTGTGTACAGAAACCGAATGAAACTCTGAGGGATTACATCCAAAGATGGACCACTTTACATCACACAGTAGAAAATGTATCCCATCACCAAGCAGTTTGCGCCTTCAAGGAGGGCGTTCGGTATCGAGAGCTTAACCTGAAATTCAGTCGGACAGGAGATATGTCTCTGACCCGAATGATGGAAATAGCCACTCGGTACGCTAACGGTGAAGAAGAGGATCGACTCCGCAGTGGAAAGGGCAAGCCAGTCGCCCAAGACACCGGAGGAGGTCGGAAGCAGAAACGCAAAGCCGAGCCAGCAGGTCCTGGTGAAGCTGCAGTTGTAACTCAAGGAAAATTCAAGGGGAAGCCCAAAGGGCCCTGGATCCCCAAGAAGGTGAAAGATCAAGCAGGGAATGATGTGTTGGATTTGCCATGTCACATTCACACCAAGAAGGATGAAGAGGGTAATCTGATTTATCCCAAACATACCACTCGACAATGTCGGCTCCTAATCCAGCAGTTCCGAGAGAAACAGCCCAATGAGAAGGAAAAAGAGTCTGACAAGGATGAGGACAAGGAAGAAGACGATGACGGTTTTCCTAACGTCAATTCCACTTTGGTGATTTTTGCTGACATTGAAAGCAAAAGTCGACTGAAAGTCATCAACAGAGAAGTAAACATGGTTGCTCCGGCAACGACGACATATTTGAAATGGTCAAAGACTCCCATTACATTCGACCAATCTGACCACCCACCGCATGTTGCCACCCCCGGGAGGCAAGCGTTGGTGCTCGACCCGGTCGTCGGGGGCACCCGACTGACCAAAGTCCTGATGGATGGTGGCAGCGGCTTGAACATTTTGTATGCTGAGACCCTCCGTGGGATGGGCATTCCGATGTCCAAGCTCAGTGAGAGCAACATGCGATTCCACGGTGTCATTCCAGGAAAGAAAGCTGATTCACTCGGCCAGATCGCTCTTGACGTGGTTTTCGGTGATTCAAAGAATTACCGTAAGGAGAAGTTGACATTTGAAGTTGTGGATTTTCACAGTGCCTATCATGCTATTCTAGGCAGAACTGCATATGCCCGTTTCATGGCTCGACCGTGTTACGTGTACCTCAAGCTGAAGATGCCTGGCCCCAGGGGCGTGATCACAGTCACTGGTAATCGGCAACGAGCAGAAAAGTGCCTCCAGAAGGGCTCTAAGATAGCCGATGAACAGATGGCAGCAGTAGAAATGGAAGAATATAAGAAGACTGCAGATCCGAGTGATTTGTTGCGTGCTAAGAAGCCTGCTTCAGAGTCTGCATTTCAGTCGTCCGGTGAAACAAAGCCTGTTCACATTCACCCGACCGATCCCAGTGCTTCTCCGACTCATATCTCAGCAACACTCGACAGCAAATAGGAAGAAGCGCTCGTCCAGTTCCTCCCTGAGAACTGGGACATCTTCGCATGGAAGCCGTCTGACATGCCGGGTGTACCCAGGGGACTGGCTGAGCATCGTTTGCGAGTCGATCCAAAGGCAAAACCTATGAAAGAGCATCTCCGTCGGTCCGCTGTGGAGAAGAGAAAGGCAATCGGCGAAGAGGTGTCTCGGGTTCTAGCGGCTGAGTTCATCCGCGAAGTTTACCACTCCGAGTGGCTTGCCAATGTTGTCATGGTTCCCAAGAAGGACGATTCACTTTGTATGTGCATTGATTTCAAGCATATCAGTCGGGCCTGCCCGAAAGATCATTTTCCTCTCCCCCGCATCGATCAGATAGTCGACTCGACTGCGGGATGTGAGCGATTGTCCTTCCTGGATGCATATTCCGGGTACCATCAGATCCGACTGTATGGACCTGATGAAATAAAAACAGCTTTTATCACCCCATTCGGGTGCTTTTGCTACGTCACCATGCCCTTTGGTCTCAAGAATGCTGGTGCCACATTCATGCGCATGATACAGAAGTGCCTGCTAACTCAAATCAGTCGGAATGTGGAAGCATACATGGATGACATCGTGGTTAAGTCGCGTAAAAGTTCCGACCTGCTGACTGACCTTGCTGAAACCTTTGCCAATTTGAGAAGATATGATATCAAGCTTAATCCGTCGAAGTGTACATTTGGAGTTCCAGGTGGAAAGTTACTCAGTTTCCTCGTTTCCGAACGGGGGATCGATGCAAACCCAGAGAAAGTTGGTGCAATCCTCCGAATGAAACGCCATGTGCGTGTACACGACATTCAGAAGCTTACTGGTTGTTTGGCCGCTTTGAGTCGATTCATCTCTCGTCTCGGTGAAAAGGCATTACCTCTTTACCGACTGATGAAGAAATCTGATAAGTTCGAGTGGACTCCTGAAGCTGACGCAGCGTTTGCAGAGCTCAAAGCCCTGCTTTCCACCCAGCCGGTGCTTGCTGCTCCAATCAGCAAAGAGCCTTTACTGCTTTATATAGCAGCCACTGACAGGTTGTGAGTACAATACTCACGGTCGAGCGGGAAGAAGAAGGTAAAACCTACAGGGTTCAACGCCTAGTGTACTATATTTCTGAAGTCTTAACCCCATCCAAGCAGAGATACCCACATTATCAGAAGCTTGTATATGGAATTTACTTGACCACAAAGAAGGTTGCACATTACTTCTCAGATCATTCGATTACAGTCATCAGCGACGCTCCGTTGTCAGAAATTTTGAACAACAGAGATGCAACTGGTCGAGTGGCAAAGTGGGCGATTGAAATCCTTCCGCTGGATATCAAGTTTGAGGCAAAGAAAGTGATCAAATCTCAAGCAATAGCGGATTTCCTCGTCGAGTGGGTTGAACAGCAGCTACCGACCCAGATATAGTCGGAACATTGGACTATGTTCTTCGACGGGTCCAAGATGTTGAATGGTTCAGGCGCTGGAGTAGTCCTGGTATCTCCACGAGGTGACAACCTCCGATATGTTCTCCAGATTCACTTTGATTCCTCCAACAATGAAGCTGAATATGAGGCACTCCTGTACGGGTTGCGTATGGCCATTTCACTCGGCGTCCGTCGCCTAATGGTTTACGGCGACTCAGATTTAGTGGTTAATCAAGTGATGAAGGAGTGGGACGTCAGGAGCCCAGCTATGACTGGTTATTGCAATGCGGTGAGAAGGTTAGAAAAGAAGTTTGAAGGGCTAGAGCTCCACCATATACCCCGACTGAAGAATCAAGCAGCTGATGACTTGGCGAAAATAGGTTCCAAGCGGGAGCCTATTCCCAGCAATGTGTTTTTGGAGCATATTCACGCACCATCAGTTCAAGGAGATCCCTTCACTGAAGAGCCCCCACAGCCTAAGAGCTCCACTGATCCGACTGAAATTGAAGTCCCAACTGTGGTCGACTTGATCATGGAGGTTTTAGTCGTCATTCCCTATTGGATAGTGCCATATATTGCATATATTCTCAGAAAAGAACTTCCAGAGGATGAAGAAGAGGCTCGTCAGATTGTCCGTCGATCCAAAGCCTTCACGGTAATGGGTGGACGGCTCTACAGAGAGAGTGTTACTGGAGCCGTTCAGAAATGCATCACTCCAGAAGAAGGCCGAATGATCCTCAATGATATCCACTCAGGGACCTGTGGTCACCATGCGTCCTCTCGGACCATCGTGGCCAAAGTATACCGAGCAGGGTTTTACTGGCCACGGGCAAATGAGATGGCAGAGGAAATAGTTGACAAGTGCGAGGGTTGTTAGTTCTACTCCAACATGTCCCACAAACATGCTTCATCCTTGAAGACTATTCCACTCGTCTGGCCATTTGCTGTTTGGGGATTAGATATGGTCGGACCTCTAAGGACTGGCAGGAGTGGCTTCACCCATGTGCTTGTAGCAGTCGACAAGTTCACTAAATGGATTGAAGCTAAACCTATCAAAAACCTGGAAGCAAGTACTGCTGTCAGCTTCATCAGAGGGTTAACATTTAGATATGGAGTTCCGAATAGCATCATCACGGATAATGGGTCAAACTTTGATTCAGATGAGTTCCGAGCTTTCTGCGCTTCCCAAGGTACTCGTGTCGACTATGCTTCAGTCGCCCACCCTCAGTCGAATGGACAAGCAGAAAGAGCGAACGGTTTGATTCTCAAAGGGCTGAAACCTCGATTGATGCGCGACCTCAAGCATGCAACCGGCGCTTGGGTAGATGAGCTACCGTCAGTCCTTTGGGGATTAAGAACAACACCAAATTGGTCGACCGGTCGAACCCCCTTCTTCATGGTCTATGGGGCTGAGGCTGTGCTGCCGAGTGACTTGCTTCACAATGCACCCCGAGTAGAACTTTTTTCAGAAGCCAAAGCAGAACGGGCTTGAGAAGACGCTGTTGATCTTCTGGAAGAAGAAAGAGAAATGGCCTTGATCCGATCGACCATTTATCAGCAAGACCTTCGTCGATTATATGCCAGAAATGTGAAGGGTCGAGCATTTCAGGAAGGGGACCTTGTGCTCCGAGTGGACCAGCAACAGCCTCACAAACTTGCCCCCGCTTGGGAAGGTTCCTTCATCGTCACCAAAGTGCTCCACAACGGAGCGTATCTCCTCTACAATGTGGAGCAGAATAAAGACGAGCCATGCGCTTGGAATGCGGAGTTACTCCGCCGTTTTTATACTTAAGTGTTCAGACTGATTTAATAAGGAGTACCTTTCAGTTCGTTTATCAAAGACATGGTTTTACAGTCTCCTAAATGATTGTTGTTACTAATACATGTGTCCAAAATCCCCCAATGGGTGGCTTAGCCGCGAATCCGATTCGCCTAAGTTTAAAAAATCCTACCGAGTGATGAGCAACCCTCTCACTCGAGGGCTTAGCTGCAGTCATGTACTCACCTAAGTTTAAAAAATCCTACCGAGTGATGAGCAACCCTCTCACTCGGGGGCTTAGCTACAGTCCTGTACTCGCCTAAGTTTAAAAAATCCTACCAAGTGATGAGCAACCCTCTCACTCGGGGGCTTAGCTGCAGTCCTGTACTCGCCTAAGTTTAAAAAAATCCTACGGAGTGATGAGCAACCCTCTCACTCGGGGGCTTAGCTGCAGTCCTGTACTCGCCTAAGTTTAACAAATCCCACCGAGTGAAGAGCAACCCTCTCACTCGGGGGCTTAGCTGCAGTCCTGTACTCGCCTAAGTTTAAAACACGCTCCATCCTGATCCGTCAGGACAATGAAGTGCAGGTCGACTGCGACCTTCTCTTCAGAGCTACGCCACAAGTACAATGTGTGCTCCATCCTGATCTGCAAGAATGACGAGGTGCAGGTCGTCCGCGATCCTCTCCTCAGAATTGCATCACAACAACAAAAGTCTGTTTCGAGTGAAGGTGCAAGTTCCACTCAGAAATAAAAACAAGCATATTTAAGGGAAAACTAAGTTCGGACAAATCCCCATGAGGTTCCAGACTGCAGATTAAAGTACTCGGGCATCCGGCCCGAAGGAGTTTAACGGTTACAAAACCACTCGGCATACCGAGGCAAATTTAATCAGATCGTAAAAATTTTGTTCACTCCGCAAGAGGGCTGGCAGGCTCGACGAACTCATCCAGGTCGATTCCATCTGCAATTCGAGTAGCAGCACAGATAAAAGTCTCCATGAAGGACTGGAAGTCAAGTTTCTTGGTATTGGCAACCTTGATTGCTGCTAGCTTCTCTTCTTTGGCTTCCTTGCAATGAACACGAACCAGGGATAGAGCTACGTCAGCACCGCATCGAGCAGAGGACTTCTTCCATTCCTGCACTCGACCAGGAATCTCATTGAGTCGAGTCATCAAAGACTCGAGATCATTTTGGAGCGTTTCCCTTGGTCAGAGCGCCGTGTCGATCCGCGACACCGCAACTTTCAGTCGAGCAAGGTAATTCATGGCGCTGGCAAGGCGAGACTCCAGTCGGAGCACGTTCATGGCAGCTTCATCTTTAACAGGGGAGTTGATGGGGTCCAAGCTTGTCTCGACTCGTCCAGTCTCTTCCTCGAAGTTTTGACAGAATTCTGCACTCATAGAGAAATAATGAGTCGACAGTTATATGATGAGTCAACGAAAGCAAATCAATCGGACAGGGAAAAGTACCTTCAAGCATGAGGAATAACTTCTTGGCGAGTCCTCCCAGATAATTCTCTAGCTCGTCCCTCTTGTGGGTGATGTCTTCCACTTTGTCAGTCAGGGTCCCTTTATCCTTCTTCAGTCGAGTTACCTCTTTGTTGGCTTCATCAAGAGTAGCCTCAGCTTGGTATTCTCTCCCTCCAACTTTCCGACTGAGGCCAGCTTTTGGTCAGCGAGTGCTGTTTTTTCTTCTGCTGTTTTCTTCGCAGCTGCAAGGTCAAGGTCCTTCTTCTCCAAAGCCTGTCTCATTGTTTCTAGAAAGAATAACATTTGAATCAAAAAAAGGAGGAGAAAAGATGGCAAGAGAACCAGTCGACAAGCTTTCCTTACCAGCAGCGTCATCCTTAGCCTTCTGCAAGTTATTCTGAGCCAACTCCAGATCAAGATTGAGCTGGATCTGCTTCTGCTCCAAGTCAGCGAACCGGGCTCCAAGATCACAAGATTTCTATGTTCAGAAGATAGTCAGTCGGCAGACACAAAGATTGGTTGCTTCCGAGCAATAAAGTAACAAGTTCAAAGAGTTCTAAGACTACTGCCGAATCAAACATTCAACAATAGTCTCGGGGACTACACCCAGTGGGTGCACTCAGCGTGCCCCCATTGGTTTGACTTTTCAATTGACTTGGTCCGTCCAGTCAAAAAAAAAAACTCAGACCATAGCCGACTACCCGCAGTCGACTACGGTCTCGGGGACTACACCCAGTGGGTGCACTCAGCGTGCCACCACTGGCCCAGGTTCCACTTGACATGATCTGCTCAGACCAAGTGGAAAAGTTCTGTTCTAAGACCCCCGCCGAATCAAACATTCGACTACGGTCTCGGGGACTACACCCAGTGGGTGCACTCAGCGTGCCCCCACTGGTCTAGGTTCCACTCGACATGATCTGCTCAGACCGAGTGGAAAAGTTATGTTCTAAGACCCCCGCCGAATCAAACATTCGACGGCGTTCTCGGGGATTACACCCAGTGGGTGCACTCAGCGTGCCCCCACCGGTTCAGAGATTCAATCGACACAACCTAGTCGACTCAAGTGGAAAAACTACTCAACAGAAATTAAAACACCCAGTGGGTGTACAGACTGACAATGGGCATGCAATTAAGGTTCCAAAACGCTCATCCACGGACGTCTTGCAGATAATAAAGCAGCAGTTTCTAAATATCATATCCTAACAGAACAAGCGTCAAGATGGAGTTCAGTCGGAAGTAAGCTAACCTGGACATTGGCCTGGAGTGCTGAGCTGGCATCATAGGCAGCTTGACTGGTCTCGCGCACCACTTTCATCTGCTCCATCATAATGCCTGCCTGGCGTAAAGCTTCCTTGGCAGCACTCACTTGGTCCTCTGGGACGTGATGGGCGGTGAAAAGTGGAGACGGTGGATCAGCTGCAGCAGCTTGAGAGCTTGAGGCATGAAGTTGCACAGATGAAGCAGGGGCCTGTGCAGTCGACGCTGAAGGACGACCACTCAACAAGGGAATCGCAAAAGTAACAGAAGCACGGTTGAGGTCCCCGGGCTGCTGGATAGCTGGTTCTGCCGCCGTCGTCGACTGAAGCGTCTTGATAGCTGGTGCCTTTTTGCCCGAGGTCCTGCTCCTCCTTCCCACGAGCTTCTGTGGCACATCTTCATCGTCATCTGGAAGTTCAATAACATTTTGCGGAGCTGCAAAAGAATCGACCACAAGAGTTCAGTCAACTGTAGAAGTGGTTAGCAAAGAAAAGACAAGATAACAGGAGTCATACCCACTTTGGATGTGACCGCGTCCTCCATCTCCTCGTGATCATCATCTTTGTAAGCAGAAGCCCCAGAGGTAGCAGCACTGCAAATTTCAAGGTTCACTCGGTCAAGCAAGAGAATGGGTCGACAACTGATATAAGATTCTTGGAGCAAAGGGTGAAAATGAAACACTTACGCAGAGGCGACGGGAACATCAACCTTGATCTTGGGCAAGGCCTTCCGTGGCTTTGACGGCGCAGTCTTGAGCTGCTTCGGAGCCTTCTCAGTTGGCACCGGAGAAGATGTCCGAGTGCGCTTCGAAGTTTGTCCAGTCGGTGCCGCCACTTTACCCCGGATACTTGTTGGGTCGTGCTTCTGCTTGGAACGCTTTTCCACGCGAGGTGGAGAATCGACCTCCTCACCACTACTCGAGTCTTCGTGCTCTTCATCACTCTCGTCATCAGAGTTCCAATCGCCGCTGTCGCCTCCGCTCTCCTCTCCTTCCTGGATCTGCTCCCCATTGGGCATCGAGTACATCTTAGTATATATCTGCGAGGCAAAGAATTGAACAAGTATCAGTCGGTTCCAAAGACAGTTTACAAATCAGAGTAAAAGTCACTCGGCACCAAAGGTCAGGCCTTGTCTGGTTCGTTATCAGCGTCGAGTGGTGGAATTCTCCTGGACCCCCTGGGGTTGTCTTTGTTTCCAGTGATGCCCTGCAGCCACTGTGCCACCGTCTCCTCGGCAACTTCCTCCGGGTGGATCCGAGTGGTATCATCAGTACCCGAGTACATCCACATAGGATGATCGCGGGCCTGGAGTGGCTGGATGTGGCGATTGAGAAACACCTCTAGCAAATCCATGCCAGTCACACCATCGTGGACAAGTTGGATTACTCGTTCAACCAACATAGTCACCTCCACCTTTTCTGCTGGAGTCACTTTCAAGGAAGAGGGCTTCTCAATTCTCCCCATGGTGAAGGGGGGAAGGCCAGTCGACTGACCAGGGGTTGGTTTGTCCTTACAATAAAACCAGGTCGACTGCCACCCTCTGACTGAATCGGGAAGAGTCATAGGTGGAAAAGTGCTTTTACCTCTCATCTGGATCCCTAGACCTCCGCACATCTGGATCATGTGCGTCCTCTCATCACTCGGATTAGCCTTTTTCACAGACTGAGAGCGGCAAGTAAAGATGTGTTTGAAGAGACCCCAATGCGGTCGACAACCCAGGAAATTCTCACACATGGAAACAAATGCAGCGAGGTATGTGATGGTGTTCGGAGAAAAGTGATGAAGCTGGGCTCCAAAAAAGTTCAGAAAACCTTGGAAAAAAGGATGAGGAGGCAGGGAAAAACCATGGTCGACGTGGGTCGCGAGGAGGACGCACTCACCCTCCTGCGGCCGCGGCTCGGTCTCATCACCTGGCAGCCTCCAGGATCCATGGGCAATCAAGCCCCCCTCGACCAGATCCTCCATATCCTTTTGCTGAATCGTGGATCGAATCCAGTCGCCCTGGATCCAGCCGGGCGGCAGGCCAGATCTCGACGACGATCCCCCCAACTCGTCTTCTTGCCCTTCGCCTTCGCCGTCTCCTTCTTCGCACGCTCCAGGGCCGCCGTCTTGTCCTTTCCCATCGCAGTAGGCTGCGCTCGGGTGGGGCGATGGCGTCGAGGGTGGAGGTGAACGCAGTGGAGATGCTGAGGGAGAATAAGCGGAATGGGGCACACTGTACAAACACCATGGCCCCGTCGCCTTATATGGGCCTGCTTCCGAGTGGCTGACTCGTGGGCCCAAGCAATCCTGTCAAATCCCGCAACAGTCGCGCGCTCGGTACGTGGCGAAAAAGGTGGTGCGAGAATTGAGGCGTCTCTGCCTAATCTGCTCCGTTTACTGCGGTTCTCTCCGTCCCGCGCGCTTCTCCAAATTTCGAGTCCCGTGAGATTCGGGAGTGGCAGTGCGACCAATCGCGCTGAAAATTTTATACCATACCAACACTCGGAGCTTATCAGCAAAGTTCACTCGACAACCTCTAAATGGACTTAGGTGACTGAAAATGAAGTTGAAGTTTTTACATAGATCACCGGCCCGGTTAAAATGCCTCTGAAGCATATAAATCGGGTCGGAACCATCTTCAACCCCTTCTCCACTCGGACCCAGATCCATTCGGGGGCTAATGACGATGACATGTACCTAGGGTAGGCTAATAGGCCTGACCTAGACACCCTTCCCGAGGACACGGCTCTAAAGCCAAGGGCATTCAAAGGATAGCATCATCTACCGACTGAAATCACCTCAGGGTGCAACCCACTCGACCAACAGTTCACTCGGATAACCCAATTCCATTCGACCAGGGTATAATCATTCGACCACACAAGAAACCACTCGGAGTACAGAAGATCTAAGGTCACTCAGGATGGCAATGGTCAGGCGTTCACTCCGTAGTCTTCATGATCATTTATATGTCTTTACTATTGGTGTTACCAGTAACGTCTCACCTTAATGTACATTGAACCCCTTGTAACGTGGGCTGGCTGGGGTCCTGGCGCACTCTATATAAGCCACCCCCCTCCACTGGCACAAGGTTTCGCACCCCCTGTAACCTCACACATAATTCAGTCGACCGAGCCTCCGGGCACCGAGACGTAGGGCTGTTACTTCCTCCGAGAAGGGCCTGAACTCATAAATCTTGCGTGCACAACCTCATCGTAGCTAGGATCTTGCCTCCTCATACCTACCCCCTATTCTACTGTCAGACTTAGAACCACGACACTGTGGGCCACTTTTCCTTTTTCTATTTTCTCTTTTCTGTTTCTTTTCTTTTCTGTTTTGTCTTTTATTTTTACTCCAAATGACTTTTGTAAAATATGGCACTTGACCATATAACATCAGTGCAATATCCAACCCTGGTATAAAATGGTTTTGGGGCCAAATGTTTTCACATGGATTTTATTTAAATAAAAAGGTGTTAACCAACCCTGCTTTTCTACTGTTAGAGCCACTTAGCTAATTTATTAACTATTGATTACAATTTTAGAGTTGTCTCTGTAATATTTGTTATTTATTGAACATTTTAGTTTCTATGTTGAACAACTTTTATTTTCCACTTTCATTTAAATTTCGATTTTGACTTAGGAGTTGAAATGCAATATGATGCTAATGATGATCATGCACTGTTAAACTTGCAGACTTGTCATTATCAAAAGTGATTACTGTGGCTAATGACATGGGGTGTTACAATGCCGTTGCCCCCTTTTAGAGCACGAGAAGTTTCGAGGCCAACGGAGCAACATGACCCGCACTTCCTGCACAAACCAAATACGTTCCCTCTCGACACCCAGAGACTAGCTCGGAGACGGTGTGGTTTACAAGCAGTCTCAGGGGAGGTGTAGGATCGAAAGTATGTCTAGAGGGGGGGGGGGTGATTAGACTACTTGACCAAATAAAAATCTAACCTTTTCCCAATTTTAGTTGTGGGCAGATTTTAGCAATTAGCACAATTCATGCAATCAACATACACATGCAATTCTAAGAGTGTAGCAGCGGAAAGTAGAACATTGCATATGAAGGTAAGGAAAGGGTTTGGAGAGTGCAAACGCAATGAAGACACGGAGATTTGTGGCATTTCCGATAGGTGGTGCTATCGTACGTCCACGTTGATGGAGACTTCAACCCACAAAGGGTAACAGTTGCACGATGAAGGAAATATGCCCTAGAGGCAATAATAAAGTTGTTATTTTATATTTCCTTATATCATGATAAATGTTTATTATTCATGCTAGAATTGTATTAACCGGAAACTTGATACATGTGTGAATACATAGACAAAACACAGTGTCCCTAGTATGCCTCTACTAGACTAGCTCGTTGATCAAAGATGGTTAAGTTTCCTAACCATAGACATGTGTTGTCATTTGATGAACGGGATCACATCATTAGGAGAATGATGTGATGGACAAGACCCATCCGTTAGCTTAGCATAATGATCGTTAAGTTTTATTGCTATTGCTTTCTTCATGACTTATACATATTCCTCCGACTATGAGATTATGCAACTCCCGAATACCGAGGAACACCTTGTGTGCTATCAAACGTCACAACATAACTGGGTGATTATAAAGATGCTCTACAAGTGTCTCCGAAGGTGTTTGTTGGGTTGGCATAGATCAAGATTAGGATTTGTCACTCCGAGTATCGGAGAGGTATCTCTGGGCCCTCTCGGTAATGCACATCACTATAAGCCCTGCAAGCAATGTGACTAATGAGTTAGTTACGGGATGATGCATTACGGAACGAGTAAAGAGACTTGCCGGTAACGAAATTGAACTAGGTATAATGATACCGATGATTGAATCTCGGGCAAGTAACATACCGATGACAAAGGGAATGACATATGTTGTTGTGCGGTTTGACCGATAAAGATCTTCGTAGAATATGTAGTAGCCAATATGAGCATCTAGGTTCCGCTATTGGTTATTGATCGGAGATATGTCTCGGTCATGTCTACATAGTTCTCGAACCCGTAGGGTCTGCACGCTTAACGTTCGATAACGATTTGTATTATGAGTTATGTGTTTTGGTGACCGAAGATTGTTCGGAGTCCCGGATGAGATCACGGACATGACGAGGAGTCTCGAAATGGTCGAGAAATAAATATTGATATATTGGAAGGTAGTATTCGGACACCGGAAGGGTTCCGGAGTGTATCGGGTACATACCGGAGTACCGGAGGGGTTACCGGAACCCCTCGGTGGAAGATATGGGCCATATGGGCCATAGGAGGGAGGCTAACCAGCCCACAAGGGGCTGGTGCGCCCCCCACAAGGGAGGAGGCCGAATTGGACTAGGGAAGGGGGTGGCGCCCCCCTTTCCTTCTCCCTCTCCCTCTCCTTCCCTCTTTCCACCTTCGGAGAAAGGAAAAGTGGGGGGGGGGGCGAATCCTACTAGGAGTGGAGTCCTAGTAGGACTCCCCCCCATGGCGCGCCCCCTTTGGTGGCCGGCCTCCTCCTCCCCTCCTTTATATACGGGGGCAGGGGGCACCCTAGAACACAACAGATATTCTCTTAGCCGTGTGCGGTGCCCTCCTCCACAATTTACTCCTCCGGTCATATTGTCGTAGTGCTTAGGCGAAGCCCTGCGCGGATCACATCACCATCACCGTCACCACGCTGTTGTGCTGACGAAACTCTCCCTCGACAATTTGCTGGATCAAGAGTTCGAGGGACGTCATCGAGCTGAACATGTGCAGAACTCGGAGGTGCCGTACGTTCGGTGCTTGATCGGTTGGATCGCGAAGACGTTCGACTACATCAACCGTGTTAAGCTAACGCTTCCGCTTTCGGTGTACGAGGGTACGTGGACACACTCTCCCCCTCTCGTTGCTATGCATATCCTAGATAGATCTTGCGTGAGCGTAGGAATTTTTTTTGAAATTGCATGCCACATTTCCCAACACACGAGTCCTCGAAGGGCTCCACCCACGAAGGGTCCACGAAGAAGCAACCTTGTCTATCCCACCATGGCCATCGCCCACGAAGGACTTGCCTCACTCGGGAAGATCTTCACGAAGTAGGCGATCTCCTTGCCCTTACAAACTTCTTGGTTCAACCCCACAATTTGACGGAAGCTCCCAAGCGACACCTAACCAATCTAGGAGACACCACTCTCCAAAAGTTAATAGATGGTGTGTTGATGATGAACTCCTTGCTCTTGTGCTTCAAATGATAGTCTCCCCAACACTCAACTCTCTCACACAGATTTGGATATGGTGGAAAGATGATTTGAGTGGAAAGCAACTTGGGGAAGGCTAGAAAACAAGATTCTTGTGGTAGGATTGATATATCTTGATCTGAACACATGAGTAGGTGGTTCTCTCTCAGAAAATGTATGCTGGAAGTGTAGGCACATTCTGATGGCTCTCTCACAAATGGAGAAGGGGGTGGAGGGGTATATATAGCCTCCACACAAAATCCAACCGTTACACACATTTGACCCAACTCGGTCACACCGAATAGATGAACTCGGTGAGACCGATTAGTTCAAAATGTGAACGTTAGTAATCTCAGTGGGACCGACTGGAACAACTTGGTGGGACCAATGTGCTAGGGCTTAGGGCAAACATCAACTCGGCGGCACCGATTGCATCAACTCAGTCAGACCGAAGTGAAGCAATAAGGCAACAGAGTGAATGTCAAGTCAACTCGGTGAGACTGATTGCATAACTCGGTGAGGCCGAAATAAATGCAACAAGTCACAGAGCGTTGGCAAGGCCATCTCGGTGAGACCGAGACCCGTATCGGTGAGACCGAATTGTTAGGGCTTCTGGCAGTGGCTATGTCATATGAACTCGGTGGCGCCGGATAGAAAGAATCGGTGAGGTCGAGTTGGATTTTGGGATTTTGACATATTTGGATGGAGAAAGTGGTTGAGGGTATTTGGAGCAATATCACTAAGCATTTGAGCAAGCAAGCCATTAAGCAATGGTGGAAGGGTGAGAGTGCGTATAATCCATGGACTCAATAGTAGTTATAAAGAACTTACATACTTATTGCAAAAATTTATTAGCCCTCGAAACAAAGTACTACACGCATGCTCCTAGGGGGATAGATTGGTAGGAAAAGACCATCGCTCGTCCCCGACCGCCACTCATAAGGAAGACAATCAAAGAATAAATCATGCTCCGACTTCATCACATAACGGTTCATCATACATGCATGCTACGGGAATCAAAAACTTTAACACAAGTATTTCTACCAATCCACAATTACTCACTAGCATGACTCTAATATCACCATCTTTATATCTCAAAACAAATGCAAGGAATCAAACTTCTCATATATTCAATGCTCTTTATATGAAACTTTTTATTATATCCCTCTTGGATGCCCATCATATTAGGACTAAATTCATAACCTAAGAAAATTACCATGCTGTTTAAGACTCTCAAAATAATATAAGTGAAGCATGAGAGTTCAACAATTTCTATAAAATAAAGCCATCGCCGTGCTCTAAAAAGATATAAGTGAAGCACTAGAGCAAACTGCCTAGCTCAAAAGATATAAGTGAAGCACATAGAGTATTCTAATAAATTCACGATTAAAGCGTGTCCCTCTCAAAAGGTGTGTACAGCAAGTATGATTGTGGCAAACTAAAAAGCAAAGACTCATATCATACAAGACGCTCCAAGCAAAACACATATCATGTGGTGAATAAAAATATAGCCTTGAGTAAATTTACCAATGGATTGAAGACGAAAGAAGGGATTCCATCCAGGGCATCTCCAAGCTTAGATGCTTGATTATCCTTGAATATTACCTTGAGGTGCCTTGGGAATCCCCAAGCTTAGGCTCTTGCCACTCCTTATTCATAATCCATCAAATGTTTACCCAAAACTTGAAAACTTCACAACACAAAACTCAACAGAAAATTCATAAGATCCGTTAGTATAATAAAATAAATCACCACTTTAGGTACTATTGTGAATTCATTCTAAATTTATATTGGTGTAATATCTACTGTATCCAGCTTTTCCATGGTTCATACCCCCCAATACTACCCATAGATTCATGAAAATAAGCAAACAACACATGGAAAACAGAAGCTGTCAAAAACAGAACAGTCTGTAATAATCTGGAAATTTAGTATACTTATGTAACTCAAAAAATTATGAAAAATTAGGAAACATTACGCAACTTGTATATAAATATTGTCTAAAAACTTCAGAATTTTATCACACTTCTGTGATTTTCTAAAATTATGGCAATGAGCGCAAAAGTTTCTGTTTTTCAGCAAGATCAAATCAACTATCTCCATAGACCATCCCAAAGGTCTTACTTGGCTCAAACACTAATTCAAACACCAAAACACAATTACTGTAGAATTAATAATGTTTATTTATTAAAAAACACAACCAAAAACAAAAAACATAAAAATAAAATTGGGTCGCCTCCCAACAAGCGCTATTGTTTAACGCTACTAGCTAGGCATAAAACATAGATCTAGGATTTATCATCTTTGGTATTTAATCCATAAGTAGACCTCATAATAGATTCATATGGCAACTTAATTTTATTTCTTAGAAAGTGTTCCATGCCCTTCCTTAATGGAAATTGAAATCTAATGTTTCCTTCTTTCATATCAATAATTGCACCAATCGTTCTAAGGAAAGGTCTACCAAGAATAATAGGACATGTAGGATTGCAATCTATATCAAGCACAATAAAATCTACAGGCACATAATTCCTATTTTCAACAATAAGAACATCATTAATCCTTCCCATAGGTTTCTTAATAGTGGAATCAGCTAGATGCAAATTTAAAGAACAATCATCAAATTTATGGAAACCTAGCACATCACATCAAGTTTTCAGAATAGTTGAAACGCTAGCACCCAAATCACACAAAATCATCACACTCATAATCTTTAATTTTAATCTTAATAGTATGTTCCGATTCATCATAAAGCTTTCTAGGGATAGAAACTTCCAATTCAAGTTTTTCTTCAAACGATTTCATCATAGCATCAATGATATGTTTAGTAAAAGCTTTATCTTGATTGTAAGCATGAGGTGAATTAAGCATGGATTGCAACAAGGAAATACAATCGATCACAGAACAATTATCATAATTAAAGAGTGGGTTCATCGCTACTTAAAGTTTTGACCTCTCCAATCCCACTTTATCAATTTTTTCATTAAGATCTTCACCCACCAAATTATTGGGACGCCTTCTAGCTAAAGTTGACTCATCTCCAGTCCCATGTTTATCAAGATTTATATTGGCAAACAAAGATTCAATAGGAGTCACACCAATCACTTTAAGATCTTCATCATTATTTTCACAAAAACTAGAAGAACATGCTTTTACAAACCAATCTCTCTTAGCACGCATCCTAGAGGTTCTCTCTTTACATTCATCCATAGAAATTTTAATGGCTTTCAGAGACTCATTGATATCAATCTTAGGTGGCATAGATCTAATCTTTAAAGAATCAATCTCATGAGAAATTCTATCAACGTTCCTAGCCAAATCATCAATCTTAAGCAATTTTTCTTCTACCATAGCATTGAAATTATTTTGATAATTAATGAAATATTTAATATTATTCTCAAGATCAGAGGGTATTTTATTATAATTTCCATAAGAATTGTTGTAGTAATTACCATAATTATTAGAGGAATTACTAGGAAACGGCCTAGGGTTGAAATTACCTCTATATGTGTTATTACCAAAATTGTTCCTACCAACAAAATTCACATCCATAGATTCATTATTATTCTCAATCAAAGTGGACAAAGGCACATCATTAGGATCAATAGGAGCACTCTTACTAGCAAACAATTTCATAAGTTCATCCATCTTTCCACTCAAAGTATTAATTTCTTCAATTGCATGCACTTTTTTACTACTGGAAGATCTTTCGGTATGCCATTGAGAGTAATTTGCCATAATATTATCTAGGAGTTTAGTAGCTTCTCCTAATATACTTCCCATAAAAGTACCTCCCGCGGCGGAATCTAAAAGATTTCTAGATGCAAAATTCAATCCGGCATAAATTTTTTGTATGATCATCCATAAACTTAAACCATGAGTAGGGCAATTTCTTATCATCAATTTCATCCTCGCCCAAGATTGTGCAACATGTTCATGATCAAGTTGCTTAAAATTCATTATATCGTTCCTAAGGGGGATGCTCTTAGCGGGAGGAAAATGCTTGGAAATAAAAGCATCTTTACACTTATTCCATGAATCAATACTATTTTTAGGCTGAAAACCAAAGTTTTAGCACGATCTCGTAGTGAGAACGGAAATAGCTTCAATATAACAATATCATTATCCACATCTTTTTTATTTTGCATATCACACAACTCACCGAAAGTATTTAGATGGGATGCAGCATCTTCATTAGGACTAACGGAAAATTGTTCTTTCATAACAAGATTCAGCAAAGCGGCATTAATTTCATAAGATTCCACACTAGTGGCGGGAGCAATCGGAGTACTAATAAAATCATTATTATTAGTGTTGGAAAAGTCACACAACTTGGTATTTTCTTGAGACATCATGACAAACCAAGCAATCTAGCACACAAGCAAACAAAAAAGACGAACGAAAGAAGGCGAATAAAAAGGCAAATATTTTTTTATTTTTATGAAAACGTTTTAGAAGTGGGGGAGAGGAAAACGAGAGGCAAATGGAAAATAATGTAAGTGCAAGAGATGAGAGTTTATGATGGGTACTTGGTAGGCTTGATGTAGAACCTCCCCGGCAACGGCGCCAGAAATTCTTCCTGCTACTTCTTGATCTTGCATTGATTTTTTCCTTGAAGAGGAAAGGGTGATGCAGCAAAGTAGAGATAAGTATTTCCCTCAGTTAAGAACCAAGGTATCAATCTAGTAGGAGGCACAAGCAAGTCTCCAATATATGCACCTGCACAAACTAACAAACACTTGCACACAACACGAAAAAGAGAAAACTAAACTAAATATAAATAAATTGCAGCAAGGTATTTTTGGGTTTTTTGCTTTATAGATCTAAAAATATATGATGAAAAATAGACCCGAGGGCTATAGGTTTCACTAGAGGCTTCTCTCTTGAAAGAAAACATACGATGGGTAAACAAATTACTGTTGAGCAATTGATAGAAAAGCACATAGTTATGACGGTATCTAAGGCAATGATCATGAATATAGGCATCACGTCCGTGACAAGTAGACCAAAACAATTCTGCATCTACTACTATTACTCCACACATCGACCGACTCCTGCCTGCATCTAGAGTATTAAGTTCATAAGAACAGAGCAACACTTTAAGTAAGATGACATGATGTAGAGGGATAAACTCAAGCAATATGACATAAACCCCATCTTTTTATCCTTGATGGCAACAATACAATACGTGCCTCGCTGCCCCTTCTGTCACTGGGTGAGGACACCGCAAGATTGAACCCAAAACTAAGCACCTCTCCCATTGCAAGAAAAACCAATCTAGTTGGCTAAACCAAACCGATAGTTCGAAGAGAAATACAAAGGTATCTTAATCATGCATAAAAGAGTTCAAAGAAGACTCAAATAATATTCATAGATAATCCGATCATAAATCCACAATTCATCGGATCTCAACAAACGCACTGCAAAAGAGGATTACATCGGATAGAACTCCAAGAACATCGAGGAGAACATTGTATTGAAGATCAAAGAGAGAGAAGAAGCCATCTAGCTACTAGCTATGGACCCTTAGGTCTGCGGTAAACTACTCACGCTTCATCGGAAGGGTAGCAAGGTTGATGTAGAGGCCCTCCATGATTGAATCCCCCTCCGACAGAGTGCCGGAAAAGGCCCCAAGATGGGATCTCACAGGAACGGAGGCTTGCGGCGGCAGAAAAGTATTTTGGTGGACGCTTCTGATGTTTGGGGAATATTTGAGAATATATAGAGGTGGAGCTAGGGTTAGGGGACTCCCGAGGGGCCCACAAGCCAGGGGGCGCCCCCCTGGGGCGCACCCTGAGGGCTTGTAGCCTCCTCGGGACTCTTCTAGCCCTCTCCCCTAGTCTTCTGGGTGTCTTCTGGTCCAAGAAAAATCATCGTAAAGTTTTATTCCGTTTGGACTCCGTTTGATATTCCTTTTCTGTAAAAGTCAAAAACAAGGAAAAAACAGAAAGTGGAACTGGGCTCTAGGTTAATAGGTTAGTCCAAAAAATAATATAAAATATCATATTAATGCATATAAAACATCCAAAACAGATAATATCATGGAACAATAAAAAAATTATAGATACGTTGGAGAAGTATCATGAGGCTTACTCGAAATGCGCCCAAACTTTTACCACACCCTACAGGGGCCATGTGATGACACCGTGCCAGATCCCGAGCAATCCTACCATCCTACGATTTTCCGAGGATTTCAACGGTTGCATCAGGAATGACACCGAGGTACTTTCGGTAACCCGGTGGCAGGGCATGCCCCTCCCTCGTCTGTGCAAGGCCTAGGCATGCAACAAGAACATCACAAAGGATTTCCCATTCCGCTACCGGGCATGATTGCATGTGCCACCTTGCTGATCTGCAATTTCCGGCGATGATTCTCTAGCAGAGCAATAAATTTCTTGAATATTGCACGCGTGCCCAAAAATTGCGGGGGCATGGCACGTGTCATGTGGTTGCCCCCTTTTAGAGCACGAGAATTTTCGAGGCCAACGGAGCAACAGGACCCGCACTTCCTGCAGAAACCGGACATGTTCCCTCTCGATACCCAGAGACTAGCTCGGAGATGGTGCGGTTTACAAGCGGCCTCATGGGAGGCCTACTCGAAACACGTCCAAACTTTTACCACACCCTACAGGGGCCATGTGATGACACCATGCCAGATCCCGAGCAATCCTACCATCGTATTTTCCGAGGATTTCAACGGTTGCATCAGGAATGACACCAAGGTATGATACGTCCATTTTGCATCATGTTTTCCTACTGTTATATATAATGTTTTTATGCATAATAATGCTTTTTGGAGTATTTCTAATGCCTTTTCTCTCATATTATGCAAGGTTTACACAAAGAGGGAGAATGCCGGCAGCTGGAATTCTGGACCTGGAAAAGCTACGTCAAAGTTACCTATTCTGCACATCTCCAAATGAGCTGAAAATTTACGGAGAATTCTTTTGGAATATATGAAGAATATTGGAGCAAATAACTACCAGAGGGGGCCCACCAGGTGGGCACAACCCACCTGGGCGCGCCAGGGAGCCCAGGCGCGCCCTGGTGGGTTATGCCCTCCTCGGCCCACCTCCGGTGCCCACTTCTAGTATATAAGTCACTTTGATCTAGAAAAAAGAAGAAGAGGACTTTCGGGATGAAGTGCCGCCTTCTCGAGGCAGAACTTTGGCAGGAGCACTTTTGCCCTCCGGCGGAGCGATTCCGCCGGGGGAACTTCCCTCCCGGAGGGGGAAATCATCGTCATCGTCATCACCAACAACTCTCCCTTATTTGGGAGGGCCATCTCCATAAACATCTTCAACAGTACCATCTCCTCTCAAACCCTAGTTCATCTCTCGTGTTCAATCTTTCTACCGGAACCTTAGATTGGTACTAGTGGGTGACTAGTAGTGTTGATTACATCTTGTAGTTGATTACTATATGGTTTATTTGGTGAAAGATTATATGTTCAGATCCATTATGCTATTTAATACCCCTCTGATCTTGAGCATGATTATCATTTGTGAGTAGTTACTTTTGTTCTTGAGGTCACGGGAGAAGTCATGTTGCAAGTAATTATGTGAACTTGATATGTGTTCGATATTTTGATGATATGTATGTTGTGATTCCCTTAGTGGTGTCATGTGAACGTTGACTACATGGCACTTCACCATATTTGGACCTAAGGGAACGCATTGTGGAGTAGTTATTAGATGATGGGTTGCTAGAGTGACATAAGCTTAAACCCTAGTTTATGCACTATTTCATAAGGGACTGATTTGGATCCAAAAGTTTAATGCTATGGTTAGATTTTATCTTAATACTTTTCTCATAGTTGTGGATGCTTGTGAGGGGGTTAATCATAAGTATGAGGTTTGTTCAAGTAAGAACAGCACCTAAGCACCGGTCCACCCACATATCAAATTATCAAAGTAGCGAACACGAATCAAACCAATAAGCAACCGTTTTGGCCTGTCCTTTGCCACAAAAGGATTGGGCTACCTTGCTGCATATTATTTACCATTACCATTACTTGCTCATTACAAATTATCTTGCTATCAAACTACTTGTTACCGACTGTTTCAGTGCTTGCAGAAAATACCTTGCTCAAAACCACTTGTCATTTCCTTCTACTCCTCGTTGGGTTTGACACTCTTCCTTATCCAAAGGACTACGATTGATCCCCTATACTTGTGGGTCATCAAGGATCTTTTCTGGCACCACTGTCGGGGAGTGAAATGCTCTTGGTAAGTGGAAATTGGTAAAGGAAAATTATTACTACGTGCTGAAATTTATTGTCACCTGTTACTATGGAGAATCATCCTTTGAGGGGTTTGTTTGGGGTATCTTCACCTCGAACAGAACCACAATTAGCTATCCCTCAACCCACTGCACCTACTGAAAATATTAGTTATGAAATTCCTTCAGGTATGATAGAACAACTGCTAGCTAATCCTTATGCAGGAGATGGAACTAAACATCCTGATATGCACTTGATATATGTGGATGAAATTTGTGGATTATTTAAGCTTGCAGGTTTGCTCGGAGATGAAGCTAAGAAGAAGGTTTTCCCTTTATCTTTGAAGGGAAAAGCCTTGGCATGGTATAGGCTATGCGATGATATTGGATCTTGGAACTGGAATCAATTGAAATTGGAATTTCACCAAAAAATTTATCCTATGCATCTAGTTCATCATGATCGGAATTATATATATAATTTTTGGCCTCGTCAAGGATAAAGTATCGCTCTAGCTTGGGGGAGGCTTAAGTCAATGTTATATTCATTCCCCAATCATGAGTTTTCAAGAGAAATTATTATTCAGAATTTTTATGCTCGGCTTTCTCGTGATGATCAATCCATGCTCGATACTTCTTGTACTGGTTCTTTTATGAAGAAAAATATTGAATTCAGGTGGGATCTTTTAGAAAGAATTAAATGCAACTCTGAAGATTGGGAACTTGACAAAGGTAAAGAGTCAGGTATTAAGCTTGAATTTGATTGTGTTAAATCTTTTATGAATACCGATGCTTTTCACAAGTTTAGCACTAAATATGGAATTGACTCTGAGATAGTAGCCTCCTTTTGTGAATCATTTGCTACTCATGTTGATCTCCCTAAGGAGAAGTGGTTTAAATATCACCCACCTATTAAAGAAGAAATTAAAGAACCGACATAGCTAAAGATGAAACTATTATTTACAATGTTGATCCTGTTGTGCCTACTGCTTATATTGAAAAACCACCTTTCCCTGTTAGGATAAAGGAACATGCTAAGGTTTCAACTATGGTTCGCAAAAGTAATATTAGGGCACCTAAACCTGCTGAACAAATTAAAGTAGAACCTAGTGTTGCTATGGTTAAAGATCTCTTGGTAGAAAATATTGATGCGCATGTTATTTACTTTTGTGATGAAGCTGCTAGAATTGCCAAACCCGATGAAAAAGATAAACATAGACCTGTTGTTGGAATCGCTGTTGTCTCAGTTAAAATAGGAGATCATTGTTATCATGGTTTATGTGATTTAGGTGCTAGTGTGAGTGCTATTCCTTTTACCTTATACCAAGAAATTATGAATGACATAGCACCCGCTGAAATAGAAGACATAGATGTCACTATTAAACTTGCTAATAGAGACACCATCACACCACTTGGGATTGTTAGAGATGTTGAAGTCTTGTGTGTGAAAATAAAATACCCCACTGATTTTCTAGTTCTTGGTTCCCCACAGAATGACTTCTGTCCCATTATCTTTGGTAGACCTTTCTTGAAAACCGTGAATGCTAAAATAGATTGTCAAAAACATGTCGGTGTTAGCTTTGGTGATGAGTCTCATGAGTTTAATTTTTCCAAGTTTAATAGACAACCTCATAAGAAAGAATTACCTAGTAAGGATGAAATAATTGGTCTTGCTTCTATTGCCGTGCTTCCTACTGATCCGCTAGAACAATATTTGCTAGACCATGAAAATGATATGCATATGCATGAAAGAAATGAGATAGACCAAATTTTGTTTGAACAACGACCTTTGCTCAAACATAATTTGCCTATTGAAACTCTAGGAGGTCCTCCTCCACCTAAAAGTGATCATGTGTTTGAATTAATACAATTGCCTGACACTTTGAAATATGCTTATATCGATGAGAAAAAGATATATCCTGTTATTATTAGTGCTAACCTTTCAGAACATGAAGAAGAAGGATTATTGAAAATTTTGAAGAAGCACCGTGCTACTATTGGATATACTCTTGATGAGCTTAAGGGCATTAGTCCCACTCTCTGTCAGCACAAGATTAATATGGAACCTGATGCTAAACCCATTGTTGATCATCAACGACGTTTGAATGCTAAGATGAAAGAAGTAGTAAGAACTGAAATATTAAAGCTCCTGGAAGCAGGTATAATCTATCCCATAGCTGATAGTAGATGGTTTAGTCCCGTTCATTGTGTCCCTAAGAAGGGAGGTATTACCGTTGTTCCTAATGGAAAAAATGAACTCATTTCACAAAGAATTGTTACTGGCAATAGAATTGTTATTGATTCTAGAAAAATAAATAAAGCTACGAGAAAAGATCATTACCCTTTGCCTTTTATTAATCAAATGCTAGAAATATTATCAAAGCACACACACTTTTGCTTCCTAGATGGATATTTTGGTTTTTCTCAAATACCCGTTTCACAACCTGATCAAGAGAAAACCACCTTTACTTGCCCTTTCGGAACTTATGCTTATGGAGGTATGCCTTTTGGTTTATGCAATGCACCTACTACCTTTCAAAGATGTATGACTGCTATATTCTCTGATTTTTGTGAAAAGATTATTGAGGTTTTCATGGATGATTTTTCTGTTTATGGAACTTCTTTTGATGATTGCTTGAGCAACCTTGATCGAGTTTTGCAGAGATGTGAGCAAACTAATCTTATCTTGAATTGGGAGAAGTGCCACTTTATGGTTAATGAAGGTATTGTCTTGGGACATAAAATTTCGGAATGAGGTATTGAGGTGGATAAAGCTTGATGCAATTGAGAAAATGCCATGTCCTAAAGATATTAAAGGTATTCGTAGTTTTCTCGGTCATGCTGGTTTCTATAGGAGGTTTATTAAAGACTTAACTAAAATTTCTGGGCCTCTTACAAATATTTTACAAAAGGATGTTCCATTTGTTTTTTATGATGATTGTGTAGAAGCCTTTGAAACACTTAAGAAAGCCTTAACTTCTGCACCTATTGTTCAACCGCCTGATTGGAACTTGCCTTTTAAAATTATGTGTGATGCTAGTGATTATGCTTTTGGTGCTGTTCTAGGAAAAAGAGTTGATAAGAAATTAAATGTTATCCATTATGCTAGCAAAACTCTAGACAACGCCCAAAGAAATTATGCTACTACTGAAAAAGAATTTTTAGCAGTTGTGTTTGCTTGTGATAAATTCAGATCTTACATTGTTGATTCTAAAGTAATTGTTCACACCGATCATGCTACTATTAAATATCTTATGGAAAAGAAAGATGCTAAACCTAGACTCATTAGGTGGATTCTCTTGCTACAAGAATTTGATTTACATATAACTCATAGAAAAGGAGCTGAGAACCCCGTAGCTAATAACTTATCTAGGTTGGAAAATATCCTTGATGACCCACTACCTATTGATGATAGCTTTCCTGATGAACAACAAGCTGCAATAAATGTTTCTCATAATACTCCTTGGTATGGTGACTATGCTAATTATATTGTTGCTAAATACATACCACCTAGTTTCACATACCAACAAAAGAAAAAGTTTTTCTATGATTTAAGACATTACTTTTGGGATGACCCACATCTTTATAAAGGAGTAGATGGTATTATTAGACGTTGTGTACCTGAGCATGAACAGTAAAAAATCCTACAGAAATGTCACTCTGAAGCTTATGGAGGGCATCATGCGGGAGATAGAACTGCTCACAAGGTATTGCAATCTGGTTTTTATTGGCCTACTCTCTTCAAGGATGCCCGTAAGTTTGTTTTATCTTGTGATGAATGTCAACAAATTGGTAATATTGGTAAGCTTCAAGAAATGCCTATGAATTATTCACTTGCTGTTGAACCATTAGATGTTTGGGTTTTGATTATATGGGACCTTTTCCTTCCACTAATGGGTATACACATATTTTGGTTGCTGTTGATTATGTTACTAAGTGGGTAGAAGCTATTCCAACTAGTAGTGCTGATCATAATAATTCCATTAAAATGCTTAAAGAAGTTATTTTCCCGAGGTTTGGAGTCCCTAGATATCTAATGACTGATGGTGGTTCACACTTTATTCATGGTGCTTTCCGTAAAATGCTTGCTAAATATGATGTTAACCATAGAATTGCATCACCCTATCATCCTCAATCTAGAGGTCAAGTTGAACTTAGCAATAGAGAAATAAAATTAATATTACAGAAAACTGTTAATAGGTCCCAAAAGAATTGGTCTAAGAAATTGGATGATGCACTTTGGGCCTACCGAACAGCATATAAAAATCCTATGGGTATGTCTCCCTATAAAATGGTTTATGGAAAAGCTTGTCATTTGCCTCTAGAGCTAGAACACAAAGCATATTGGGCAATTAAAGAACTCAACTATGATTTCAAACTTGCCGGTGAAAAGAGGTTATTTGATATTAGCTCACTTAATGAATGGAGAACCCAAGCCTATGAAAATGCCAAGTTATTTAAAGAAAAATTTAAACAATGGCATGACAAAAGAATCCAAAAGCGGGAATTCAAAGTTGGAGAATATGTTCTTTTTGTACAACTCTCGTTTTAGATTCTTTGCAGGAAAACTTCTCTCTAAATGGGAAGGACCATATATTATCGAGGAGGTTTACCGCTCTGGAGCTATCACAATAAATAATGCTGTAGGTACTAACCCGAAGGTGATCAATGGGCAAAGAATTAAACATTATATTTCAGGTATGCCTATTAATGTTGAAAGCAATATCATTCAAACTATGACACCTGAGGAACACATAAAAGAGACCTTATGGAACACTCCAGAATAATTAAAAAAGAGGAGGTACGTGATACGGTAAGTAAACGGACTCCGAAAATTCCGCAAAAATATTTTCTGTCAGTTTTGGATTATTTTAAAATTAGGAAAATAATAAAACAACCAGGAAGGCACCCGAGGGGGGGCACAAGACACCAGGGCGCGCCAGGGCCCCCTGGCGCGCCCCGGTGGTTGTGCCCACCTCGGGAACCTTCCCGACTCCGTTTTCCTCCCGTTTGCTTGTTTCCCAAGATAAAAAATCTTTATATACCCCCCGAACGTATTGACCATCGTATCATGGAGAAATCTTCTGTTCTTCTTTCTTGCTGTTTTCTGTCAGATCTGTCAAACAGGCATCATGTCTTCCTCCTCCTCCAACAAAGTAGAAGAAGATGCTTGGTTGATGAAGATGGAACTAAAGAGAGAGGATCCAGAGGAAACCATCAAGCGTGATAAGGTCAAGGAAGTCGCGGGAGATCAAGTTCAGGCAGAAGGGCAGGCTGTTCCAGCAGCGGAAGAAGAAGATATCCTTCAACCTTACTATGATTATCTTACGCCTACTAAAATTGAAGCTTTCAGGGTCATTGAAACGATTCGCGTGCAAAATAAATATATCACTCGTGAAAATATTCTATTGCAAGAACACATCATCGCCCTCCGAAGCATCATCCGTAGACTGGAGAACCTCCTGAGCCTGAAGTGTGAAGCTAGTAAACCATCGCCTTCTTCATCACCAAAAGAAACTTGAGTTCATGGTATGGACACTCCCCTTGGCCTGTGTCAAGCTTGGGGGAGGTGTCCCGGTATCGTATCACCACCACTATCTTTGCCTTTATCTATTTTAGTTCGATCTTTTGTTTTCCCTATGATTTAGTTGAATAAAATTTTAGTTCGATCCTTTCTTTTCGAGTGTTTGCTTAGTGATCTATCGATCGATGTAATCGTGTGCAAGATATATAATAAAGAGTAGTTTGAGTTTTGTTTCTTTACTTTTATGTTTCAATAAAGGAAAGGAAAATAAATGAAAAAGATCATATGCTAATCTTATGGTAAGTAATGACATCACATAAGAAAAAGTATAAGTGGTAAAATTTGTTGCAGATTGACAAACATAGCATTGGTTAATGATGCAACTCATGAAAGAATTAATAAGGGAAGAGAAGATTCACATGCAAATACACTATCTTGGATATCTTTTATGATTGTGAGCCCCCATTAAATATTTTGTGTCAAAATAGTTGACGTTGGACAAGGAAGACAACGTAATGATTTAGGTTTGTTCATATTCACATAGAAGTTATATTGTTATAGATCCTTTAATATGTGGTGCTTGCTCAATATCTTTTCTAGCCAAAAATTCCACACTAAGTAGAGATACTACTTGTGCATCCAAAAACCCTCAATCCAAATCTTATTTTGAGAGTCCACCATACCTACCTATGGATTGAATAAGATCCTTCAAGTAAGTTGTCATCGGTGCAATAAGGCAATAAAATTTGCTTCTAAATGTGTTGGATCATTTTGTGTAAGAGAAAATTGAGCGTTGTACGAACTTGTGATGGCAAAGTAATAAAAGCAACGGACTGCCTAATAAGGTTGCTATCATAAGGGGAAATATAACGTGACGTTCTTTTGCATTAAGGGATTTGGCATACAAACAAATAAGCGCATGACAACCTCTGCTTCCCTTTGCGAATGGCCTATCTTTTACTTTTATGCATTTACTTTTATGAAGAGTCAAAGTTTTCTTCCCTATTCCTTTTTATTTTCTCTTTTTGCAAGCATCATGTGGTGAGGAAAGATCCAGGCACATATATCCAGTTGGATATGAGTAGGCATGAGTTATTATTGTTGAGATCACCCTTGAGGTGAATACGTTGGGAGGCGAAACTATAAGCCCCTATCTTTCTATGTGTCCAGTTGAAACTTTTTGTTCATGGGTACGCTGTGAGTGTTAGCAATCATAGAAGATTAAGTGTTGGTTGAGTATGTGGACTTGCCTAAAGGCTCCGATACGTGACCCTTCCTGAAAATATGATGAATTGTAGTTGCAAAGTTGACTGAGAACATAGTTTGTTGGTTTTCAATATGGTTTATGCTTTATACTTCAATGTTGTCATGAATTGTTACTTGTTCATGAGAAGTTCTATGATAAAAGTTATTTGATAAAGTTTTATGTTAAAGTTCTTTGCTGTTATTATAATATGCAAGATGCTTCTATGTCTGTATTTTGTTGTTATCGGCACCTCTCTCTCTAAGCATGTGGGCATGTTTTTCGATTTCGGTTTTCGCTTGAGGACAAGCGAGGTCTAAGCTTGGGGGAGTTGATACGTCCATTTTTCATCATGTTTTCCTACTGTTATTTATAATGTTTTTATGCATAATAATGCTTTTTGGAGTATTTCTAATGCCTTTTCTCTCATATTATGCAAGGTTTACACAAAGAGGGAGAATGCCGGCAGCTGGAATTCTGGACTTGGAAAAGCTACGTCAGAGTTACCTATTCTGCACATCTCCAAATGAGCTAAAAATTTACGAAGAATTGTTTTGGAATATATGAGGAATATTGGAGCAAATAACTACCAAAGGGGGCCCACCAGGTGGGCACAACCCACCTGGGCGCGCCAGGGAGCCCAGGCGCGCCCTGGTGGGTTGTGCCCTCCTCAGCCTATGTCCGGTGCCCCTCCTCTGGTATATAAGTCATTTTGACCTAGGAAAAAGAAGAAGAGGACTTTCGGGACGAAGCGCCGCCGTCTCGAGGCGGAACTTGGGCAGGAGCACTTTTGCCCTCCGGCGGAGCAATTCCTCCGGGGGAACTTTCGTCCCGGAGGGGGAAATCATCGTCATCGTCATCACCAACAACTCTCCCATCTTTGGGAGGGCCATCTCCATTAACATCTTCAACATCACCATCTTCTCTCAAACCCTAGTTCATCTCTCGTGTTCAATCTTTGTACTGGAACCTTAGATTGGTACTTGTGGGTGACTAATAGTGTTGATTACATCTTGTAGTTGATTACTATATGGTTTATTTGGTGGAAGATTATATGTTCAGATCCATTATGCTATTTAATACCCCTTTGATCTTGAGCATGATTATCATTTGTGAGTAGTTACTTTTGTTCCTGAGGTCACGGGAGAAGTCATGTTGCAAGTAATTATGTGAACTTGATATGTGTTCGATATTTTGATGATATGTATGTTGTGATTCCCTTAGTGGTGTCATGTGAACGTCGACTACATGGAACTTCACCATATTTGGGCCTAAGGGATCGCATTGTGGAGTAGTTATTAGATGATGGGTTGCTAAAGTGCAGAATCTTAAACCGTAGTTTATGCGCTATTTCATAAGGGACTGATTTGGATCCAAAAGTTTAATACTATGGTTAGATTTTATCTTAATATTTTTCTCATAGTTGCGGATGCTTGCGCGGGGGTTAATTATAAGTAGGAGGTTTTTTCAAGTAAGAAAAGCACCTAAGCACCGGTTGTCGGTGTACTAAGTATTGGGCCATTAGTACCCCGTACTTGTGCACGGGCCGTTGTAGCCATACTCGCGGCCAGGCTTGTCGGGGAGCAGTTGGAGGTTAATTCAAATTATCAAAAGAAACACCCAAGCCAAGGATCAGAGGATCAGCTGATAAGAAGAGCTAAAGACCGAAAGCCAACCTCCCCGGCAAGATCTTGCCGGGGTGGCCTGCGAAGCCCGGCAAGATTTCGCGCCCGGCAAGATTCTGCCACTGTGCCACCGCTTCAGTACAGCAACTAGCCTGGCATTCTGGGTCCTTCTCTGGATGCGTGGCAAGGCGCCAATGGAGGAGAGCTTAAGCGGTGCTGATGGGATGGCCCCATTTTCCATCCCCAAGAAAACGAGGACACCTAAACGGACACCTCATGGTGCATTAAATGCATTTGTCCTAAATCGTCAGTGGTTAGGTATGATGACCCTGTAGCTACTTTACACCTCAATGTATGTACATTTTGCCACTGTGGTGACCCCTTTGGACGTATAAAAGGAGGCCCAAGGCAATTGCTACAGGAGGAGGAGGAGGATCTTCTGGCCCATCCTGCATGCGTAGCTACTCTTTGAACATACTGTTCATCGCAAGCGCTCCTGGAGCCTGGGCTCAAGAACACTCTTAATAAAACAAGGCAGGAGTACGGTTTTACGCTAATTAGCAGCCCGAACTTGGGTAAAATCACCCCGTGTCGATCGTTGGTTCTGCTCTTTGCGCATACCTCTCTCCCTGCCGAATCGTAGAAGGGATCCACGCGGTCCCATAGGTGTCGCACGCCGACATCTTTGGCGCGCCAGGTAGGGGGAAGAGGTTGCGCGAACCTGATCCAGTGATCGGCGCCTTAGTTTCTTCATCATCTTCATCATCATGCCACCTAAGAAGAAGAGTGCCGCAACGGCGCTACCATCTACATCCGTTTTGCCTGTGCCCTCGCGTACGGGTGATGGCGTGGATGCAGAAGGAAGAGGTTTAGAGCCTCCACAGCGTTCCGGTGATCCAAGCCAGGCGAGCGGTGTCGTTCACAGCGGCAACGGCAACCCACATGCCGTTGGATCCAGAGATGGGGCTGTGCTGCTTACGGGCGGCACAACGAACTACAGAGATCGGAGGACGCCTTCTAGAACTCCCGCGCCGGCGCAAGCATCACGGCCTTCCCAGGTCGTGTGCGATGAGCAGCGCCATGGCGCTGGTGGTTCGGGGCGTCCCCATGAAAAGACTTCTGCGCATCGATCCCAAGGTGCGCAGGCCCAGCATGCACGTCAAACTGCCGGTGGAAGTGGCGCGCGGTCGCGTGATCGTGACGGTGCTCCTTCTAACATTGTTAGGAGTCAGAGCACCTCACGTACCTCGCACCTGTCACCGCCACCTACGCCAGCGGAAGCTTTGGCACGTGCGCAGCTGCTCCTCGATTTTCGTCCTGCTCCGGAGAAGATGGAGGAGTGGCGATCTACTATCCAGAGCCTCATTGGCTTCGTCAACAAGGATGGGCCGCAGCAGGCAGGGCCCTCGCAACGGCGGTCCATCGATCCGGCGCGAGCCGATGCGGAGAAGACTGGAGGCGGTGCGACCATGGTGCACTCCCCTCCATGACACCAGCGGCGGTCGACAACCCGGTGGACGGATGGCCGCGATGATGATTCCACGGCGTCGTCCGATCCACGGATACGCCGCGACCAGCGTCAAGTTCTTCGGGAGCGAAGCAAAGAGGACGCTCGAACTACCATCGAGCAGCGACAGGAAGCGCGCCATCAATCTGATAAGCGCGCAGGACCCGCTGTCGACAAGCCTGCACCAGGGGACGCAGGCGACTTGCCTTACGAGGTAGGTTGTCCAGCATTTACCCGTGAGCTGCGGCGAGTCCAGTGGCCCAATTCCCGAACCTTCAAGCCAGAGGTCCCGGAGAAATATGACGGCAAGACCCACCCCTCGGAGTTCCTGAGCATCTATACCACTGCGGTGCAGGCTACCGGGGGCCGAGACGACAAGATACTCGCCAACTACTTCCCATTGGTGCTCAAACCCAACGTCAGGTCGTGGTTGATGCATCTGCAGGAGAATTCTATTTCTTCTTGGTCAGATCTGTGCCATCAGTTTGTTGGCGTCTTTGTTGGAGGCCATCAAACTCCTGGCCAGGAAAGTGATTTGCATCTCATCCCCCAGAAGGAGGGCGAATCCCTGCGCAAGTATATCCAAAGGTTCAGCCGTGTACAATACGGCATCCCGGATGTTCATCCTGCCGCCGTTATAGGCGCGTTTCGTCAGAACGTGTGTAACCGCAAAATGCGGGAGGAAATGGGAATGAACAAGATCAGGGACATCGCCGAGCTTTATGCTCTGGCTGATAAATGTGCACGGGCTGAAGAGGGAAGGAGGCTCCCCGGCGAGGATGTTGGCGTGGTGGGCGACTCTAAAGGCGAAGATGCTGCTGCCCCGACAAAGAAGGGCCGGCGATGAAACAAGAAGCGTAAAGGCAAGGCCGTGCTCGCTGTCGACGAATCTGGTGACCCTGGCACCACCAAGAAGGCCAAAGTTGACGATCCCGGCAAGGAATTTGCCGGGTGCGCCTCCTGTCAGGCCTTGGCGGTTGCCGACAAGCCGGAAGGCTCTGGCAAGCAGTATTATAAGATCCATCGCACCAAGGGCCATGATCTCCAAAATTGCCGGCAAGTTGAACAACTTGTCGAGAAGCAGAGAGCTGAGTATGAGAGGCGAGACAAGGAGAAGGCCCAAGATAGTGCTGAGGGGCCGCGCAAGAAGCGCGGTGGCCAAGGGGGTCGACGCAGCAAGGCCAAGCAACAGAGGGAGAGGCCCGCTCGAGGCCGTGACAAAGAAGAGGGTGATAATGATGATGAAGAAGATGATGAGTCCAGTGAGCACGAATTTCAGAAAGCTACAGAGGCCATGTGTATCGACGGAGGCGCCTCGTTGCATTCTTCCCACCGCCGACTTAAACAGTGGGCGCGAGAGGTTAATGCAACGGAGCCATCGTTCGATGCACATAAACCCCTGAAGTGGTCCAACACGCCTATCATTTTTTACGCCGAGGATCACCCTGATCGCACAACCGCGGTCGGGTGCTTGCCGTTGTTGGTCTCACCGACAATCCACAACCTCAAGGTGACGAAAATGCTAGTTGACGGTGGGGCCGGACTGTACCTAATCTCGCCGGACGTGCTCAAGAGGCTCCAAATTCCTGATGAAGATCTCGAGGAAACGGGCATGTTTCAAGGGATCAATCCAGGAAGGACCCAGCCAAAAGGCAAGATTACGCTACCGGTGACATTTGGTAGCGAGCTCAACTACAGGACAGAGAAGGTAGTGTTTGATGTCGCCAAGATCCCTATGTCATACCATGGGATCCTTGGCCGCCCAGCGCTGGCTAAGTTCATGGCGGCATCACACTATGCTTACAATGTGTTGAAGATGCTCGGGCCGATAAGTGTCATCACTATCCACTCCGACAAAAAGGATGCGCTCATCTGTGCCGACCAACTCTACCAGGAAGCAGTTGCAGCACCTACCGTCAAGGCGTCTGCTCCTGTCGCCGGAACTCCCGGGGGGAAGAAGAAGACCGGCAAGAACCTTGGCGCAAACTCCGGCAAGCGCACCTCCTCGGAGTGCTGCGCTCCCGTTGAGGACGCACCAGAGAGTTCCACCGGCAAGAACAAGAAACCCAAGGCTGCTCCACCAGAGATCAAGAAGGTGCCTGTCAGGGAGGACGGAATGGGAGGAACTTTCACCATAAGTTCCACCCTAGATGACAAATAGGAAAGCGCGCTCATTGCCTTCCTGCGGGCGAGTGTCAACGTGTTTGCATGGCAACCGTCTGACATCCCCGGTGTTCCCAGGGAGGTAATTGAGCACCACCTTGCTGTCTGTCCTCATGCGCAGCCCGTCAAGCAGAGGGTCAGGAAGCAGGCCTTGGAGCGGCAAGAATTCATTGCCGAAGAAATCAGGAAGCTAGAAGCGGCAGGATTGGTCAGAGGAGTGCTTCACCCAACGTGGTTGGCCAATCCGGTTGTAGTGCGCAAGGCGAATGGGAAATGGAGGCTGTGTATTGATTATACAGACATCAATAAAGCCTGTCCAAAAGATCCCTTTCCCTTGCTGCGCATCGACCAGATTGTGGACTCCACTGCTGGTTGTGACCTACTGTCATTCCTTGATGCCTACTCAGGGTATCATCAGATCTTTATGGCAAAAGAAGATGAAGAAAAGACCGCATTTATCACCCCATGTGGTACGTATTGTTTTATACGAATGCCTTTCGGGTTGAAAACTGCTGGTTCTACATTTGCGAGAGCGGTCCAAATTGGTTTTAAGCCTCAGCTCCATAGAAATATGGAGGCATATATGGATGACATAGTGGTCAAAACCAAGGACAAAGCGATGCTCGTACAAGATCTAGAAGAAACATTTGCAAATCTGCGCAAGATCAATTTAAAGCTCAATCCTGATAAGTATGTGTTTGGTGTTCCTTCCGGCAAGCTTCTCGGGTTCTTTGTATCTCAGCGAGGGATCGAAGCGAACCCCGACAAGATCAAAGCTATTGAGCAGATTGACGCGCCAAGACGCGTCAAGGATGTACGTCGTCTTGCCGGCTGCATTGCTGCCCTAAGCAGGTTTATCTCCAAGTCTGCTGAGCGCGCCCTGCCCTTTTTCAAAATTTTGAAGAAAGCAGGTCCAATGAAATGGACTCCGGAAGCGGAGGCTGCGCTGCAAGATTTGAAGAAATACCTTTCTTCTCCGCCGACACTAGTCGCGCCTAGGCCACAAGAGCCGTTGCTACTGTACCTGGCAGCGACAAATCAAGTGGTTAGTGCTATGTTAGTGGCACAGAGAGAAGCTGATGAGGAGGCAACACCAGCGGCAGGACCGCCAAGTGACGCGGCGGGATCTTCCCCGACAAGGATTGGTCCCGGCAAGACAGGATCTGCGCAGTTAGGAGAACCAGTGCAAAGGAAAAAGATGGTGCAGCGCCCAGTTTATTTTGTTAGCTCCCTTTTGCAAGGAGCTAGGTCAAGATACTCTGGTGTGCAGAAGTTGCTCTTTGGCCTCCTTATGGCCTCAAGGAAGCTGCGCCATTATTTTCAAGCACATGAAATTAACGTCGTCACTCGCTTACCGTCGCAACAGATTTTGCAAAATCCAGAGGCAACCGGCAGGATCGTGGAGTGGGCGCTGGAATTGTCAAGCTTTGGTCTCAAGTTTGAAAGTACTTTGACAATTCAGAGCAGGGCCTTGGCAGAGTTCATTGCGGAATGGACCCCGACGCCAGACGAAGAGGTTCAAGAAACGACTCTTCCCGGCAAGGAAATTGATCAATAATGGGTTATGTACTTTGACGGGGCTTTCTCGCTGCAAGGCGCCGGTGCGGGCGTGCTGCTTGTCGTACCCACCGGAGAACACCTCAAGTATGTAATCCAGATGCATTTCCCCTGAGAGAGTTCGACAAACAACACTTCAGAGTACGAGGGGCTACTTGCCGGTCTCAGGATCGCGGCAGACCTTGGCATCAAGAAGCTCGTCATCAGAGGCGATTCGCAGCTTGTTGTCAGGCAAGTTAACAAGAATTATCAGAGTCCATTGATGCAAGCTTACGTGGATGAAGTGAGAAATATGGAAGAGCGCTTTGATGGTCTGCAAATGAAGCACATTCCTCATGCTGAAAACAGTATTGCTGATGACCTGTCAAAGCGCGCTGCCCTCAAGTTGCCTGTGGAACCAGGAACTTTTGTGCTGCATTTGACTCAACCATCTGTGGCACCATCAATGAGGCAAGAAAAGAGAAGAAGGTTGAATTCTGGACAGTACTTTCCGGCAGAGCTCCCTGGAGCCGCCGGCAAGGAACTTGCCGGGATCAGCGACAAGCCTGCCGGGGAATGACAGGCTCCGGCGGAACCTCACGCTTTCGCTGTCGAGAAAAATGTTCCCCCTGCGGAAGAGATGCCTTTAGTCCTAGCTGTCGAGCCCCAGGCTCCAGCATGGGCACAGCACATTGTCCATTTTCTTCAGACAGGAGAACTCCCTGAGGAGCAGGAAGAAGCGGAAAAAGTAGCCCGTCAGTCTACTATGTACCAGTTCGTCGATGACGTCCTATACAGAAAGAGACCAAACAGTGTGAAATTGAAGTGCATTCCTCGGGAGAATGGACTAGAGCTGTTGGCAGAGATACATGGAGGCATATGTGGCTCTCACATAGGATCAAGAGCACTTGTCGGGAAAGCATTCCGGCAAGGTTTCTTTTGGCCCACCGCTCTCCAAGATGCAACTGCACTAGTAACCAAGTGTGAAGCGTGCCAGTTTCATTCGAAGAAATCACATCAGCCAGCTCAAGCTCTTCAGACGATCCCTCTCTCCTGGCCATTTTCGGTCTGGGGGCTCGACATACTGGGCCCCTTCCCCCGTGCTACCGGGGGCTTTGAGTACTTGTACGTTGCGATCGACAAGTTCACAAAGTGGCCGGAGGTGGAAGCAGTGAGAAAGGTGACATCACAATCAGCCGTCAAGTTCTTTAAAGGAATAGTTTACCCTTTCGGTGTGCCCAACAGGATCATCACCGACAACAGCACGCAATTCACAAGTCGCACCTTCATGCAGTACGTCCAAGACCTTGGCGGCAAAATTTGTTTTGCCTCTGTTGCTCACCCAAGAAACAACAGCCAAGCAGAGAGGGCTAATGCTGAAGTGCTGCGTGGTCTCAGGACCAGAACCTTTGACAAGCTGAGAAAATGCGGAAGACGCTGGATTGATGAGTTGCCGGCGGTTCTTTGGTCAATCAGAATGACACCAAATTGAGCCACCGGCTAGACGCCCTTCGCTCTGGTCTATGAAGCAGAAGCAGTTCTCCCCACGGAACTCATTTACGGATCACCTCGAGTGCTCGCTTATGATGAGCTTGAGCAAGAGCAAGTGCGGCAAGATGACACTGTGCTCCTTGAGGAGAATCGTCTTCAGGCTGCTGTGCGAGCTGCATGCTACCAGCAAGCTTTGCGCCGCTACCATAGCCGCAAAGTTCATGCCCGAAGTGTTGAGGAAGGCGACCTTGTTCTTCGACGGATTCAGTTCGCCAAGAATTCAAACAAGTTGACGCCGAAGTGGGAAGGCCCTTATCGGGTAGTACGAGTCACCAGGCCCGGCGCTGTCCGCCTGGAGACCGAAGATGGCGTTCCGGTGAGCAACTCCTAGAATATCGAGCATCTTCGCAAGTTCTACCCATAAGGCACAGTTGCCGGGGGCCCTCGGCAACCACCTTTTTGTACAAGTCTTGCCGGCAAGGCATGTAATCCTTTGTACAAAGCCAGGCGCAGACCCTGTGCCCAGATGACTAAGTTTAAGTGTTATGCATTTCCTTATCGATTTCCATGTATATATATATATATATATATATATATATATATATATATATATATGCATGCTTGTCTAAGACGTTGTATGACACTTGTTCCCGGTAAGTATTAACGAACCCAAGGTTCCATATCTTTATTTTCTCTTCTTTCTTTTTCTCAAAAGATAAGAAGGACCTGCGCGCATGTTTGCCGGGGGGGGGGGGGGAAGGAAGATATGGGTACCAGTGGGCGACGTTCAGAATTGACGTCTTACCAGAGGAAGTACAGCGACAGAAAGCTAGGTTATAAAACTTTAAGCAGGTTTCTTTTATTATGAAGTTATTTTCCTTAGACGATTTCGAATTTCGTATGGAAAACCTGCACGGGAAGGAACCCTTGTCGTAATTGGTTGCGCCCTTATTTTGTTTCGAGTCCGCTCAACAATTTAAGTGGCAGCACTGAGAACGCCAAAGTGTCTTGCCGGCCGCTGCACCTCCAGCAGGCTGCTGAAGTCCCGCACCCAGCGCTCTTGGCAGGTTGCGCGCCGGCAAGTTTTCAGTAAGCGTAGGGTGTACTTCATACATAAAGGAATCAGACAAGGGAAATAGCATGCATATACCCAAACATACGCAAGTTATATTACATCAATAAGTTGCCGCAGTTCTAACACAAGACTTGATTGTCTTTTGGCATGGAATGGTGGCGACAAGGAAAAATGAGGCGGCTAGTCCCTGCGTTGGCCCTCGACCCTCTTGATTGAATCCACCTTCTCAAGGATGGGCAAGACAAGCTCCTCAAGTGCCTTGAGATCTGCATCCTTCGGCAAACGGTCGAGCACGTTGGTGAGATCAACGCCAGGGTTCTTATGCACCACCTTGACAAGTACCTTGCGGAGGACGGCCCGGCAAAGTTTGCGGGATTCATTGGCCAGTTGGGTCGCTCGGTTGGACTGTAGCAGCTTCAAGGCGTCAATGATGCTTTCGAAGAACATGGTCAACCTGGCGCTCGAAGATATCCTTTCTTCGGAGGAATACCTGAAGTTTTGCAGGCCATCCTGTCCCATGGTTGACAATTGTGCTGTGAGCCTCTCCGCGGTGTCGACAAGGCGATCAGTCCAGATTTTTACACACTTCTCATAGTCAATTTGGGCGGCGGCAGCGCTCTTAAGCAAGTTCTTCTCATCCTGAAGATCTTTGCTTAGGGCCTTCTCGCGGGCCCTGCCGTCCTTAAGAGACATCTCCAGCGTGGTCAGCTTTAGCCTCAAATCGGCAATGGCATCATTGGCTGAAGAGAGCTGTTTGGTCTTGTCGAACATGGCAACTTGCATCTCCGCCAGGCTATGGAGAGTTTTCTCCCTGTCACCTTTGAGCGTTGAGAGCTCCTTGCCGTGTTCTTCAAGATCCACCTCCAGCTTCTTCACTTTGTCGCTCAGCTCGTTCTTGGCGGCCTCTGCAGCCTCGGCAGCATCGACGGCCTCCTTGAGCTTGCCGGCGTGATCTACAGTTAGAGCTTCAAGCGCCTCCTGGTGCTTTTGCTCCAGCTCCTGGATCCGCTGCGCGACAACCTTATCGATCTCCTCATCTTTGCCGCGAAGCTTGGCGGCGAGCGCCTACTCACGTGCGGCAAGATCTTCCTCGTGGGCATCAAGCACAATGCGACGCTCCGTCAGGAGAGCATCTTCAGTGGCAATTCTTTGTGCAGCTTCCTCTTGCGCCTTCTCCATGTCAGATTGTTTCAAGAGGAGCTCCATCCAGTTTTGGCTCACTTGTTCCCGGCTGGCAGTCAACTCCTGAAGGGCCTCGGCGTACCAGATCTGCATCTGCTCAATGCGCTTCTGAAAACCTGCTTCGACTGCTTCGACAACTGCAATTCTGGAATTTGCTTTCTCTTTTCGAGCACGGTGGAGTGCTTGGAGCTTGCGGAAATTTTCGCCCATGGCCTGAAGGAGCTGATCCTCTTCAGATTTGCGACTGCTGGCGCTTGGATCATCAACGATTTTGAGCCCAGCAGCGGTGATGATTTCTTCATCAAAGGTTTCCCCTTCAGTCGGCGTTCCAATATTTGCCGTGCCCGGCAAGTTGATGAATAGGTTGTCGCCAACCTTGAGATATTTGCTCGATGAGGGAGCTTCGGATGTCGATGGTTGGTCCTCGACATTTGTCTCGCCAGTGGCTGGGGGCTCTGTGGCCGATGTAGCGCCTGGCGCTCCTGCGGCAGGAATGCCGTCAGTGTGGTCATCAGTCTCCTCGCCGGCCCTCTCGGCAGATTCCTTGGCGGCTTCCTCGGCAACAGTTTCGCCGACCTCGACAGTGGCGTCTTTGGCGGCCTCGCTAGCGGCGATCCTGTCAGCTTCGGCGGTGGCGTCTCTGGCGGTCTCCTCGATGACAACATCGACATCCATGTGTTCCATCACAGGGAATTCTAGAGAACGAAGGAAGGAAACAAAATAAGATCAAGATTCAAGTTCAAGAAGACAAAAAGAAAGAGAGATAAAGAAAAGAATAGCAAGCACTCTAAGGCAAACAGTTACCTGCGTCGAGTTGTTGAGAGGTGGCCTCGCCCCTCCCAGCAACATTGGCTGCCGGGGAAATGTTGCTGGTACCCATGCGTACCGGCTCCTCCTCAACCAAGATAGGCTCGTCGGTGGTAACTCTTGCCGGGGATGCGCTTGTGGGCAGCATGGTTGACGGAGGCGGCATGACGGGGACGGTTTCCACCTCTCCCTGTTGCTGTTCTTCTCCTGCAAGCCTGAAGATATCAGCGGCAAGCGTAGAAACCTCAGCGCCCGCCAGCGGAAAACGAGTGGAGAACTCACGCTGGGGCTACGCTGGGGGCTGCGTTGAGGGCTGAGCCCCGGGCTGATGACGACAATTTCTGGCGCGCTCTTAGAGCCAGCCGGGGCTCATCGCCCATGGAAGTCCTCGACCTCTTCGCCACCCTTTCCGCAAAGGTTTCTGCATCGCTGCAGAGACAGGACAAAGCAAGGCTATAAGATTACTCCGAAATTTGGGGGATAAAGGCTACGACAGGATACTTACTCCTCCTCTTCTTGTTCCGGGCTGAAGCCGGAGATGTCGAAATCGACCTCCGTTGCAGTGTCTGTGTGAGGGGGCGGAGGAGGGGTCCTGGGTCGCTTGGCTATAGCAGGTGCAGGGGATTGGCGTGGTTCCGCCACCTCAGCCTCCGGTGCGGTTGTGTGAGATGCCCCTGCCGCCTCAGTAGTTGCCGCAGGTGTGTGTCTCGCGCGCCGCGCAGGTTGCTGTCGAACTCCTTGCCATGGCGTAGTCTTGCCGGCCACCTTCTTGCCGGGAGCCTCGCTGATAGAAGAGGGTTGGCTTGCCGCGATGCCAAAAGCGGCCTTTTGAATAACGCGCGTGGTCTTCGTCGGAGCTGGGGGCTCCTCCTGCGGCTCTTCTTCGGCTACGTCTTCGTCGGACGAGCCCTCGGCGGCCGCGCTGCTCTGTTCCCCGGCAGCCTCAGCCTCCCCCGCGAGATTTTCTTCCATCACAACCTCCGCGTCACTGGTTTCCCATTTTGTGAAACCGACACTGCTGGCCTCCGCGGCAAGATTCGCCTCTTCCGCCCTAGTGTCAATATACGCCACTTCTTCGTCAGTGGTGGCACGGACGAGGTTTGTTTCTTCTTGGATGGCCCTCTCCGACAAGTTGTCAAAGAACTTTTGTGCTTCCTCCTCGGATGGCTCGGCCCAAGTCACGTCGAGACCGTGGGGGTTGAACATTGGCATGGTGCTGATGATTGACCCCAGTGCGGAGTTGTTGCACAAGGGGATAATTCTTGCCGGCAACCGATGTTTGTCATCGCGCTGGAATAGCCTCTGGCGGAGAGCGCTGAGCTGCATGGCCGTCAAATTGTTGTTCTATCCAGGGCGCAGCCTCATGATGTCCGCTGCGTTCCGGTAATCCCAAGCTGGTCTTCCCTTGCTCTGTAGGGGGGCGGTGCGGCGGCGGAGGAAATCGAAGCCAATCATCTCCATTGTGAGCCCGGAAGCTTTCAGCCGAAGGATTCTGGTGGTGGCGATCATGAGCCTCTCGTCCTCCGCGGCGAAATCACTCCAGTCACTGCCACGGACCGCCTTCTGCTGTTGAGGCAAACAGAACGGATGGGGATCTGCTTCCTTGATCCAGCACCACTCAGACCGCCATTCTTCCCAATTCTCGCGGTAGACCCCATCTGGGTATATCTCCTTATTCCAAGTCCTTGGAATCCAGGCAATAGAACCGGAAAGGGCCTCCCCTTTTTGGATGCGAGGAATAAAGTAATGGCAGAAGAGGGCAGTGTTGGGAACTACTCCGGCAAAGTTTTCGCAAAGATGAGCGAAGACGAACATGCACATTACGGCGTTCGGCATGAAATCAAAAAGATGGAAGCCGTATGTGTACATAATGTCATTGAAGAAGTCAGAGAATGGAGGACAAAGTCTGCAATAGAAATAAGCGGTGAAGAAGGGATATCTGTCAGGTCCGCTCTCAGAACAAGAACCTGGAATCACGCGAGTTGCGGGGTGAGCCTGTGTCTCCCTCGCCCACATGCACTGGTACCGGTTCTTCAAGGCCCTTGCATCGAGCGTCGGAGCGAAGACGACGTACTTTTTCCGCATCTTCACCAGCTCACTCTCCGGAACAACGGTTTTCGCCTCCTTGCCCTTGCCCTTACCAGCCTTGGGCGGCATGGTGGCTGCGAGAGTGGAAGCTGAGGATAGAACGGGTGCGGAAGCGAAGAGCGGATAAGGAGAAGTCTGGCTTTGAGTACGAGAAGGAGAAGATAATGGTGGAGTCCAGATTGAGAAGAAGAGGGGGTAAATAGGCAGCGCCTCTGCAGTTTCCCTTTTTTATGGGGAAGGAGCGAGGCCGCCTCTTCTACTCCCCAATGTAAATACGCCTCTGCAGGCGTGCTGCAGCTGCAGCCTTTCAGCGCACGCTTCCCACATCGCGCATTCAGCGTGCGTAGTGGGGGGGGCACAGTAAGCGGGATATTTACGAGCAGTTAATCCCCTACCACACGTGCCCATGCACTATTTGGGCCTAGCCCAACAACGCCTCGCACTCGTGTGTGGCCTAGGCCCGGGGGCTCCTGTCGGTGTACTAAGTATTGGGCCATTAGTACCCCGTACTTGTGCACGGGCAGTTGTAGCCATACTCGCGGCCAGGCTTGTCGGGGAACAGTTGGAGGTTAATTCAAGTTATCAAAAGAAACACCCAAGCCAAGGATCAGAGGATCAGCTGATAAGAAGAGCTGAAGACCGAAAGCCAACCTTCCCGGCAAGATCTTGCCGGGGTGGCTTGTGAAGCCCGGCAAGATTTCGCGCCTGGCAAGATTCAGCGCCCGGCAAGATTCTGCCACTGTGCCACCGCTTCAGTACAGTAACCAGCCTGGCATTCTGGGTCCTTCTCTGGATGCGTGGCAAGGCACCAGTGGAGGAGAGCTTAAGCGGTGCTGATGGGATGGCCCCTTTTTCCATCCCCAAGAAAATGAGGACACCTAAACGGACACCTCACGGTGCATTAAATGCATTCGTCCTAAACCGTCAGTGGTTAGGTATGATGACCCTGTAGCTACTTTACACCTCAATGTATGTACATTTTGCCACTATGGTGACCCCTTTGGACGTATAAAAGGAGGCCCAAGGCAATTGCTACAGGAGGAGGAGGAGGATCTTCTGGCCCATCCTGCATGCGTAGCTGCTCTTTGAACGTACTGTTCATCGCAAGCTCTCCTGGAGCCTGGGCTCAAGAACACTCTTAATAAAACAGGGCATGAGTAGGGTTTTACGCTGATTAGCGGCCTGAACCTGGGTAAAATCACCCCGCGTCGATCGTTGGTTCTGCTCTTTGCGCATACCTTTCTCCCTGCCGAATCGTAGAAGGGATCCACGCGGTCCCATAGGTGTCGCACGCCGACACCGGTCCACCCACATATCAAATTATCAAAGTAGCGAACACGAATCAAACCAATATGATGAAAGTGATATGATGAAATTCCCGTGTACCCTCAAGAACGCTTTGCTTATCATAAGAGACCGTTTTGGCCTATCCTTTGCCACAAAAGGATTGGCTTACCTTGCTGTATATTATTTACCGTTACTGTTACTTGCTCGTTACAAATTATCTTGCTATCAAACTACTTGTTACCAACTATTTCAGTGCTTGTAGAAAATACCTTGCTGAAAACCACTTGTCATTTCCTTCTGCTCCTCGTTGGGTTCAACACTCTTACTTATCGAAAGGACTACGATTGATCCCCTATACTTGTGGGTCATCAAGGTACTTTTGGTAACCCGGTGGCAGGGCATGCCCCTCCCTCGTTTGTGCAAGGCCTAGGCATGCCACAAGGACATCACAAATGATTTCCCATGCCGCTGCCTGGCATAATTGCATGTGCCACCTTGCTGATCTACAATTTCCGGCGATGAAACCCTAGCAGAGCAATAAATATCTCGAATATTGCAAGCGTGCCTGAAAATTGCGGGGGCGTGGCACGTGTCATGCAGTTGCACCATTTTAGAGCACGAGAAGTTTTGAGGCCAACGGAGCAATAGGACCCGCACTTCCTGCACAAACCGGACATGTCCCCTCTCGATACCCAGAGACTAGCTCGAAGACGGTGCGGTTTACAAGCGGCCTCAGGGGAGGCTTACTCGAAATGCGCCCAAACTTTTAGCACACCCTACAGGGGCCATGTGATCACACTGTGCCAGATCTCGAGCAATCCTACCATCGTACGATTTTCTGAGGATTTCAACGGTTGCATCAGGAATGACACTTAGGTACTTTCGGTAACCCGGTGGCAGGGCATGCCCCTCCCTCATCTGTGCAAGGCCTAGGCATGCAACAAGGACATCACAAAGGATTTCCCATGCCGCTACCGGGCATGATTGCATGTGCCGACTTGCTGATCTGCAATTTCCGGTGATGAAACCCTAGCAGAGCAATAAATTTCTCGAATATTGCACGTGTGCCCGAAAATTGCGGGGGCGTGGCACGTGTCATGCGGTTGCCCCCTTTTAGAGCATGAGAAGTCTCGAGGCCAACAGAGCAACATGACCCACACTTCCTGCACAAACCGGACATGTTTCATCTCGATACCCAGAGACTAGCTCGGAGACAGTGTGGTTTACAAGCGGCCTCATGGGAGGCTTACTCGAAACACGCCCAAACTTTTACCACACCCTAGAGGGGCCATGTGATGACACCGAGCCAGATCCCGAGCAATCCTACCATCGTATGATTTTCCAAGGATTTCAAGGGTTGCATCAGGAATGACACCGAGGTACTTTCGGTAAGCCGATGGCAGGGCATGCCCCTCCCTCGTCTGTGGAAGGCCTAGGCATGCAACAAGGACATCACAAAGGATTTCCCATGCCGCTACCAGGCATGAATGCATGTGCCACCTTGCTGATCTGCAATTTCCGACGATGAAACCCTAGGAGAGCAATAAATTTCTCAAATATTGCACGCGTGCCTGAAAATTGCGGGGGCGTGGCACGTGTTATGTAGTTGCCCCCTTTTAGAGCACGAGAAGTTTCGAGGCCAACGGAGCAACAGGACCCGCACTTCCTGCACAAACCGGACATGTTCCCTCTCGATACCCAGAGACTAGCTCGAAGACGGTGCGGTTTACAAGCAGCCTCAGGGGAGGCTTACTCGAAACGCGCCCAAAAATTTACCATACCCTACAGGGGCCATGTGATGACAACGTGCCAAATCCCGAGCAATCCTACCATCTTACGATTTTGCGAGGATTTCAACGGTTGCATCAGGATTGACACCGAGATACTTTCGGTAACCAGGTGGCAGGGCATGCCCCTCCCTCGTTTGTGCAAGGCCTAGGCTTGCCACAAGGACATCACAAAGGATTTACCATGCCACTACCGGGCATGATTGCATGTGTCGCCTTGCTGATCTACAATTTCCGGCGATGAAAAACCCTAGCAGAGCAATAAATTTCTCTCATATTGCACACGTGTCCGAAAATTGCGGGGGTGTGGCACGTGTCATGCGGTTGCCCCCTTTTAGAGCACGAGAAGTTTCAAGGCCAACGGAGCAATAGGACCCGCACTTCCTGCACAAACCGGACATGTTCCCTCTCGATACCCAGAGACTAGCTCGGAGACGGTGCAGTTTACGAGTGGCCTCAGGAGAAAATAATAGTTGAATTAATAAGAAAACGCCGGCATCCACCATTAAGAAGATGGCCTATCACTTTGAATCTTCTCTGCCCGAAACAGGTGAAGATTCAAAGTGATAGTTCATCTCCTTAATAAGAGTTGATGTCTACTACACAACCTTCTTCTTGTAGACTCGTGTTGGGCCTCCAAGCGCAGAGTTTTGTAGGACAGTAGCAAATTTCCCTCAAGTGGATGACCTAAGGTTTATCAATTCGTGGGAGGCGTAGGATGAAGATGGTCTCTCTCAAACAACCCTGAAACCAAATAACAAAGAGTCTCTTGTGTCCCCAACACACCCAATACAATGCCAAATTGTATAGGTGCACTAGTTCGGCGAAAAGATGGTGATACAAAGTGTAATATGGATAGTAGATATAGGTTTTTGTAATCTGAAAATATAAAAACAGCATGGTAACTAGTAACAAAAGTGAGCAAAAACGGTATTGCAATGCTTAGAAACAAGGCCTAGGGTTCATACTTTCACTAGTGCAAGTTCTCTCAACAATGATAACATAATTGGATCACATAACAATCCCTCAACGTGCAACAAAGAATCGCTCCAAAGTTTCTATCGGAGAACGTAGGACGAAAACGTCCATCAACCCCTATGCATAGATTACCCCAATGTCACCTCGGGAATCCACGAGTTGAGTGCCAAAACATACATCAAGTGAATCAATAGAACATCCCATTGTCACCACAGATATCCCATCGCAATACATACATCAAGTGTTCTCAAATCCAATACTCAATCCAACATAACGAAACCTCAAAGAGCAAGACGCAATTCATCACAACAAGAGATACAGAGGGAAGAAACACCATATGATCCAACTATAATAACAAAGCTCACGGTACATCAAGATCGTGCCAAATCAAGAACACGAGAGAGAGAGATCACACACATAGCTACTGGTACATACCCTCAGCCCCGAGGGTGAACTACTCCCTCCTCATCATGGAGAGAGCCAGGATGATGAAGATGGCCACCGGTGATGATTTCCCCCTCCGGCAGGGTGCCGGAACGGGCTCCTGATTGGTTTTTGGTGGCTACAGAGGCTTGCGGCGGCGGAACTCCTGATCTAGGTTTATTTCTAGAGGTTTGGGTATTTATAGGAGGTGTTGGCGTCGGGGGCAAGTCAAGGGGGCCCACGAGGCGATGACAAGACAGGGGGCACGCCCTACGGGGGGCGCCCTCCACCCTTGTGGTTGCCTCGGGACTCCTCTCTGATATCTTTTCGTTCCAGTATTTTTTATATTTTCCAAAAATATTCTCCGTAAATTTTCAGCCCATTCCGAGAACTTTTATTTCTGCACAAAAAACGACACCACGGTAGTTCTGCTGAAAACAGCGTCAGTCCGGGTTAGTTCTAATCAAATCATACCAAAATCATATAGAATTGTTGTAAACATGGCATGAATACTTCATAAATTATAGATACATTGGAGACGTATCAAGAGTGTAATGAATACCGAAGCTTACTGCATCTGGACTATCCCACTATTTAAACAGGTTATGTTGCTTGTCCCTAGGTGAGGTGGGACTAAAGTTTGATGGTAGCCTTATCTTTACTGAGAGCTACTCTCGGCAATTGTTCCTTACCGAGAGACGCTCTCGGTACAGGTACTGTTGGATCATAAAATTAATACATATTCATAATTGAATACCACCGAGGTACTGTCATGTTGCTTGTCTCTGAACGAGGTGGGACTAAAGTTTGTGACTATTGCTCTGCCAAGAGCAGCTCTCGGTAAAGGTGTGGTTGGATCAATATGAATCTTCTCTGTCCGGAACATGAAGATTCATAGTGACAATACGTATTCTTAATAATGAAGACCGAAGCTTAATGGGATTGGACTATTGAACTGTTTAAACAGGTCTTTCTGCTTGTCGGTAGGCGAGGTGGGACTAAATCTTTGCCGAGAGCCACTCTCGGCAAAGAGTTGCAACCATGACCATGCCGTTATTCGCCGCCGGATGTGCCACATGGAAAAACTTTGGCATGTGGTGTCCACTTGGCCCTCGGCAAATAGTGCCTTTACCGAGTGTTGCCTTTTTGCCGAGGCCTACTCTCAGCATTATCATGTGTTTGCCGAGATGCTCCTTTTGCCGAGAGTCACTATCGGCGTCTCTTACTTTGCCGAGTGCCCGTGGTTTGGCTCTCGGCGAAGACCATGACACCCGGCGTATACGAAATTTCCAGTAGTCCTATCAGAGCATTTCCAACTGGAATGAGCTAATTTGGCCCCAACTTGTCTGTGAACACGTTCAGACCGTGTTCAGGCGTGTTCACTCTGAACCACCATTTGTCTATAAACACATTTGTGTCCCTCCAAATTGTCGAGGCCAATGCATGTGATTGGTAGAGAGAGAGAGAGAAGAAAATGGTCTGGGGTGGGCCGGTTATGACGTGGTGGGCTTTCTAGACACATCCAAAAAACACCAATTCCTCCCCAGATATGAGTTGGGTTTGGGGGTTTGTGGATGTTCGTACAAATGAGGGGATTTGGGGGCCTCTCCATGATTCTCTTCATGCTTATCTACACTGAATTTTGTCATCAAGATCCCCGTGGTCAGCAGCTCCTTCGCGTACCTCCGCGTTGAGCTGGGCGACATCGTGGCTTTCGTGCCCATGGCCAATGGCACCCGCCTACTGCCCACGGCTGGCGACCTCGTGGTGCTCTCCAAGCCGCCGCAGCCGGTCGTCGCCTTCATCTCTAACTCCGGCGGGCAGCGTAGTGGTGCGAGTCTGTAGTGTTCGATGAAATGCTTGAGTGAAAAGGGATTGAGAGAGAGGACTTATGATGATGACATGTGGGCCCCATGGTCAACTTAATGGTCAACCAAACGGAGTTGACTTTGTGGTGCCACATGGACCTGACCCGAGCCATCGTTATCATGATGCCCAATCGGGTACTAACTCGAAGTGGTAGTTTTTAGCATAAAATTATAGGTAACTTGGTAGTAGTTTTTAGGCAAAAATTGAATAGTGATAGTTTTAGGGACATTTTTTTAGGAAATGCCATCATGACTTACTCTATTGATTTGGCATAATGGTTACATCATTTGTGAGGGCAAAAAACAAGAAAGTCAGGAGGTTCATCAACCCAATTACAAGATACATTATTATCAAAAGCAAATTTAGCTAAACTGCCAATCTCATTCATCTCTCGCACACAATGAAGATAATGGACCGAGCCTATCATCCCAGCCATGATGAAGCATTCTGCATAGATCGCCGATGCTTCATTCCAGATTCTTTCCTGACGCAGAAATAACTTCCATAGAGTCCGATTCAATATCTATGGAATGGAACCCTAATGAGTTTGCTAGTGCCAGGCCCTCTTTCATTGCCATTGATTCTGTTGTATGAACATCAGTAACATGGGGAATTTGAGAACATGCCGCCACCAAGAAAACACCACCAACATCTCTGTTAATGGTTCCAGTCGATCCTTGTCCCTCGTCAGCGTGAAAAGATGCATCCACATTGACTTTTACTCTTCCATGGGAAGGTCTCTTCCAATTCATCCCCATTCGATCAATAGGGATATTCCTTGCATTTCTTGCTCTATGGTGATTTAGACATATGGCTCGGACTGCCATCGCACATCTAGTTGTATTAGGAGTTTGATCATGGTGAGTTTGCCGCTGCCACATCCACCAGAGATACCAGCAAGTCATTGAGATCCCCTCCTTGACTCCTATACTTGGCATGTTTGGCATGGGGCTGCCTGGGAGGCATAGAATTTGTTCCAGTACGAATGAACCAGATTGGTCTTCCCTCCTTGCATCATCTATAACTTGTGTGAGTCGCAGAATCCACCACATCTCCTTCACCCTTTCACATTCAAATAGCAGGTGCTGTAAAATCTATGGGAAGCGTTAAACCCTTTTCTCGGGCCGCAGTTCTATTTATATCATTGTTGCCGTAGCTTACAAGATGATCAATCAAGAGTTTGATCGAGAGAAGTACAGAGAAGGTCAGTAAGGAGGAGACTGAGAGAAGAAGGGATAGCAGAGGTTTATAGATAAACACCAATCCTATTCCCGTACAATTTCTATTTCAACACTCCCCCTCAATCTAAACCTTAAGGAACTCCAAGGTTAAGATTGTATTTGAACTCATCGAGCCTTCTCATAGTAAGAGGTTTTGTGAAACCATCAGCTAGTTGATCACCTATAGGAATGAACCTTATATCAAGCAGCTGACGAGCTACTCTTTCTCTGACAAAGTGAAAATTGACTTCAATATGCTTTGTACGTGCATGGAAAATAGGATTAGCTGAAAGATAGGTTGCACCAATATTATCACACCATAATCTTGCAGCTGGTGAAGCTTTGACTCCAAGTTCATAAAGTAAAGTCTGAATCCACATGACTTCTGCTGTAGCATTCGCAAGAGCTTTGTATTCAGCCTCAGTGCTTGACCTAGAAATTGTAGCCTATTTCCTTGCTCTCCATGATATAAGGTTTGTACCCATGAACACAGCAAATCCACCTATAGATCTTCTATCATCAGCACACCCTGCCCAATCTGCATTAGAATAGGCAGACACAAGCATGGAAGGAGACTTGACAATTTTTAGTCCAAGCTCTCCTGAAAACTTAAGATACCTCACAATTCTTTTAACTGCAGTCCAGTGAACAGTGGTAGGTGCATGTAAATACTGACAAACTTTGTTCACAAAATAAGAAATATCAGGACGTGTAAGGGTTAGATATTGCAATGCACCCACAACACTTCTGTAGTTTGTTGCATCCTCAGGTCCAAGTGCTTCTCCAATATCAATTGTGAGCTTTTTTTAAGTTGAAATTGGTGTACTTACAGGCTTGCAATTTTCCAATCCTACTCTCCTGAGTATATCATTGGCATATTTTTTCTGTGATAAAAGTATACCATCTTTCATCTGCTTGACCTCTATGCCAAGGAAGTAATGAAGATTTCCCAACTCCTTAAGAGCAAACTCCATCTGTAAATCCATAAGCAAACAAGTTGTGGCATCTAGACTTGAACTAGCAACAATTATATCAGCAACATATGCCAGAATAAATATAGTAACATTGCCTTTACTGTAGAAGAAAAGTGAAGTGTCAGCTTTAGATGGTGTAAACCCAAGTTGTTGTAACTGCTTGAGTACCAGGCTCTTGGAGCTTGTTTCAAACCATACAAAGCTTTATCTAACTTGCAAATATAATGAGGTGTGCTTTTGTTCTCATAACCTGGTGGCTGCCACATAAAAACCTCTTCTTCCAGAACACCATGAAGAAACGCATTCTGAACATCTAGCTGCCTTAAGCTCCAGCCTCTGGAAACAGCAATGGACAATACAAGTCGAATAGTAGCTGCTTTAACAACAGGACTGAAAGTATCCTCATAATCAATACCAAACCTTTGTTTGAAGCCTTTTGCAACTAAACTCCCCTTATATCTGTCTATGCTTCCATCAGACTTTCTTTCAATCTTATACACCCATTTGCAATCTATGACATTTTTGCCTTTTTCTGGCGATACCAAGCGCCATGTTTTATTTTTCATGAGTGCCTCATACTCTTTATCCATAGCTTCTTTCCAATCTTTACAAGCAAGTGCATCATGCAAATGAGTTGGTTCACCCATACTAGTAAGAAAAGCATGTTTGATTTTATCGTACCTTATAGTACCATCTGTGTATTCTTTTTCTTTAGAAATACCAAATTGGGACCTTGTATGATGACGGGGCAGTATAGGTGCAGTTTTTGGTGCAGAAGAACCCGAAGTTGCAGGTTCAGCAGCAGAATCAGTCTCCACAGAAGATCCCAAGGAAACCGCTGCACCATCTGGCCTCCGATCCGAGGGAATCAGGCCGCCAGAAATCCCCCTCGGGATCGCTTCGCTAGCAGACGGAGGCCGCATTGCATCCTCGGCAAGCGTCCGCTCGGACAGGCGGGACGAGATGTCTACGCCTGGGCCCGCGGCTGTCGCTCGGTCGGCGGCTGGACCACCGCACGCGTGCGTGGCACACGGCAAGTCACGCAGGACCGCACTAGTTGGGCTGGCGGGGCCCCCACTGCCTAGGTTGTCGGCCACCGCATCAGGAGACGCGCGCATTGAGCAGGAATCTTCGTGGGATCGTGCGCCAATCACGTTGCCAGGCCGATCTCCATCGGATCATGTGCCGCTGCTGCCACCAGAATCGTTCTGGGATCCTGTGCATGTTTCGTCCATATCTGCTTGTATAAAATGATGCCCTGAATCTGCACACTTAGCATCAAAATTAAAATTTTCTTTTCCTATGGAGTTTGTTGATACGTCTTTTTTGCACCATGCTTTTATATCAATATTTATTGCATTATGGGCTGTTATTACACATTATGGAACAATACTTATGCCTTTTCTCTCTTATTTTACAAGGTTTACATGAAGAGGGAGAATGCCGGCAGCTGAAATTCTGGGTTGGAAAAGGGGCAAATATTAGAGACCTATTCTGCACAACTCCAAAAGTCCTGAAACTTCACGGAGAGTCATTTTGGATTTAATAAAAAATATTGGGCGAAGAAAGTACTAGAGGGGGGCCACCTGCCATCCACAAGGGTGGAGGACATGCCCTACCCCCTGGGCGCGCCCCCCCCCCCCCCCCCATCCTTGTGGGCCACCTGGCAGGCCCTCGACGCCCATCTTTTGCTATATGGTGTCTTTTGCCCTGAAAAAAAATAAGAAGAAGCTTTCGGGATGAAGCACCGCCGACTCGAGGCGGAACCTGGGCAGAACCAATCTAGGGCTCCGGCGGAGCTGTTCTGCCGGGGAAACATCCCTCCGGGAGGAGGAAATCATTGCCATCGTCATCACCATCGATCCTCTCATCGAGAGGGGGTCAATATCCATCAACATCTTCACCAGTACCATCTCCTATCAAACCCTAGCTCATCTCTTGTACCCGATCTTTGTCTCAAAACCTCAGATTGGTACCTGTGGGTTGCTAGTAGTGTTGATTACTCCTTGTAGTTGATGCTAGTTGGTTTATTCGGTGGAAGATCATTCGTTCAGATCCTTAATGATAATTAATACTCCTCTGATTATGAACATGAATATGCTTTGTGAGTAGTTATGTTTGTTCTTGAGGACATGGAAGAAGTCTTGTTATAAGTAATCATGTGAATTTGGTATTCGTTCGATATTTTGATGAGATGTATGTTGCCTTTCCTCTAGTGGTGTTATGTGAATGTCGACTACATGACACTTCACCATGATTTGGGCCTAGGGGAAGGCATTGGGAAGTAATAAGTAGATGATGGGTTGCTAGAATGACAGAAGCTTAAACCCAAGTTTATGTGTTGCTTCGTAAGGGGCTGATTTGGATCCATATGTTTCATGCTATGGTTAGATTTATCTTAATTCTTCTTTCGTAGTTGCGGATGATTGCGAGAGGGGTTAATCATAAGTGGGAGGCTTGTCCAAGGAAGGGAAGCAACCAAGCACTGGTCCACCCACATATCAAATTATCAAAGTAACGAACGCGAATCATATGAGCATGATGAAAACTAACTTGACAACAATTCCCATGTGTCCTCGGGAGCGCTTTGCTTTATATAAGAGTTTGTCCAGGCTTGTCCTTTGCTACAAAAAGGATTGGGCCACCTTGCTACACCTTAGTTACTTTTGTTACTTGTTACCCATTATGAATTATCTTATCACACAACTATCTGTTACCGATAATTTCAGTGCTTGCAGAGAGTACCTTGCTGAAAACCGCTCGTCATTTCCTTCTGCTCCTCGTTGGGTTCGACACTCTTACTTATCGAAGGACTACGATAGATCCCCTATACTTGTGGGTCATCATTAGTCACATGATCAGCACTATTTAATTCGCCCCCGTGATCTGGACTAGCCATGTAGTCCGGAAGGAGTGCAATTTCTGCACGAAGTAGGGCTCCGGCATTTGGGTGAAGCTTGGCAAAGGGAAATATTGTTTCATCAAATATAACATCATGAGAAATATAAATACGTCCAGTAGAGATCTCAAGACATTTGTACTCTTTATGAAGATTACTATATCCAAGAAAGACATATTGAGTGGAACGGAACTCAAGTTTATGTCGATTATATGGACGAAGATTGGGGTAACAAGCACAGCCAATTTTTTTGAGAGAATTGTAGTCTAGTTTTTGATGAAACAATTTTTCCAAAGGAGTGATGTTGTCTATGACTTTGCTAGGAAGACGATTGATAAGATAAGTGGCAGCAATAAAAGCTTCATCCCAATATTTTAATGGCATTGAGGCATGAGCTAGTAGAGATAGACCTACTTCAACAATGTGACGATGTTTACGCTCAGCAGAGCCATTTTGTTGATGAGCATGAGGGCAAGATACATGTTGAGCAATGCCAATACTTCGAAAGAATGAGTTGAGTTTTTCATACTCCCCTCACCAGTCGTCACTTTGGACTGCAAGAATTTTCCTGTCAAACTGACGCTCAACAAGCTTTTGAAACTCTTGAAACACTGAGAGAACTTCATATTTGAACTTAAGTAAATATATCCAAGTGAATTTGCTAAAATCATCGATGAAACTGACATAATATTTTTTTCTTCCAAAAGAATCTCTTGCATGACCCCATACATCACTAAAGATAAGTTCCAATGGAGCACGAGCCACACTATATGACCTAGGATAAGGGAGTTGGTGACTCTTTGCACATTGACAAGCATCACAAACAGACTCAATACTTTGACTAGATGACAATGGAAGATTGCCTTTATTCATTACTTGCTTGACTATAACCAAAGAAGGATGTCCTAATCTTTGATGCAATCTTGCCAAGGAGGGCTTGATGACGGAGTAAACTTGATGATGACGCTTTCGACTAAGTGCTCCGGATGTGATGGGGTACAAGCCTCCAATGCATCTACCGTGGTGAAGAAGCTCCCTCGTTGCCCGATCCTTAATAAAAAAAATACGTAGGTTGAGTTTCAAAGAAGACATTGTTATCGGCGATTAAACGAGACATAGATGCAAGATCCTTGTCGGCTTGTGGGACATGAAGGACACCTTTAAGAACTAGATCACGTTTAAGATTAGGGGAATTAATAGATGCTTGACCAATATGACATATGTCCATACCTCCTCCACTAGCGGAGTGGATTTGATCGTTGCCGAAGTATTTCTCCCTCATGGCCAGCTTCTCCAGCTCATTGGTGACATGATCAATGGCTCCAGAGTCTGCGTACCAGATGGTACCATCACCACCGCCTTGTTCCCTCATGGCAGCAGCAACGAGACGTCCATCAGGAACATAATCCTCGTCATAACAGTGGCAACAGTCCAAGACTTCATGGCCTGCTTTCTTGCACAGTTGGCACCGAACACGGTTGGAAGAAGATGATACAGAGGAGGTGTAAGTGTTGGTGTAGCCACCCCCTCCAGACCGCGTAGAAGGATTGCTGTTGTTGTAGCCGCCCCCACTCGGGCGTGCGTTCTGGTTGTTGCCGCGTCCACGCCCGCCGCCGCTGCTGTTGCCACGGTTCTGCCCCTGCTGTTTGCGCCCACGGCCACCTCCACGACCGCGTGATGCAGCATTAGCAGATGATTAATGAAACTTCATATCGTGGAGTACGTTGAGGCGGGCGTCGAAGCTAAGCAGCTTGGTAAAAAGCTCCTGTATTGTCATGGGTTCAACCCGCGCTGTAAGAGCTGAGACGACTGGGTTGTAGTCGAGGTCGAGGCCGGCCAGGACGTGAGAGACAATTTCAGCGCTACTTAGCGCCGCTCCTATGCAGGCAATCTCATCGGACAACATCTTGATTTGTGGCAGCACGATGGCTTTCCACATGAGGAAATTATTCCTCGTAAGCTTCTCCTGTGGTGGTGGCCCGAGACTCATGGCGTGGGAGCTACTGGATGAAGGGGCAAAGGTACATGATGAAGCGAGGGAGCACTACAAAAAAATACACTTCCGTGATGATACGTGTTTGTCACAGTAGGTCACATTTTCTGTCATGCATGTACATCCATGACGATTTTATGACAGAATCAAGATAGTCATACCTGTGCTGTCGTAGAAGTGTTCCATGACATTACCAAAATTATCATCAGGGAAGTGTCCACTTCCATGACGATAAATCGCGCGTCATAGAAGTGCTTTCGTCAAGGGTAACCGACACGTGGCATCCACCGTAACGGGTCGCCATTAAGCTATCGGGTCTGGTTTTGGATCCGATAACCCGCTAACAGCCACGACCAATGGCGATTTTCCACGTGTAAAATTCTCATTGGCCGACGGAACCACGTGACAGCTCCGCGTTGGCATAGATGTAACTCATCCAATGGGCGAGATGCGCCTATGATATGTTGACACGTGGACCGGCCCAGAAGTGGCCCATAAAGATTAAATGGGCCAGCCCAACTAAAGGCCCACAAGATTTTGCAGACCATAATGGGCCGGCCCAGCTAAAGGCCCACAAGATTTTGCAGACCATAATGGGCCGGCCCAGCTAAAGGCCCACTAGATTTTGAAGACACTAGTGGGCCGGCCCATATTTGATCCGGCCCATATTTGATCCGGTCCATTAACAGCCTGCCATGTTCTGGGCCTAATAAGGGCCGATATGAGATCCGGCCGTTAATAGCGTACCACGTTCTGGGCCATATTATGGCCCATATCTGATCCGGCCCTTTAAGAGCCTTTCATTCTTTGGGCTAAATTATGGCCCATATCAGATTCGGCCCGTCAACTGGACGCTGTGCTTTTGGGCCCACTTGAGGCCCAGTTAGGATTTCTATTTGCTAAAGGCCCATTTAATAGTACGGCCTGCCATTAGTTTTGGAATGTTAAAGGCCCGTTTAACATTTCGGCCCTATATTTATTTTGGCCTGTTAAAAGCCCGTCATATAGTTGGGCTTAATTATGGCCCGCTTTGCATCCGGCCTGTTCACAACCGATAATCTGATTGGGCCAAACAAGGACCGAGACAATTTTGGCCTGTTAACGGCCCGTGATGTGATTGGCACAATCATGGGCCGGGGTCTATTTCGGCCTGCTGTCGGCCCGTGAGCTGTTCGGCACGTTTCAGGCCCAACCTACTTTTCAGCCTACTAAAAGCCCATTGGATTTTCTTGCCAAAATAGGGATGGTGGTTTACATGACGGCCCGAACCTACTAGTGGGTCAGTTTACATTTAGGCCTGTCAACGGACCAAGATGACTGGGCCCATGATGCGACCCATATATAGTGATTTGCATGACGGCCCAATTATGTAGCGTAATTTTACGGTTTGGCCAGTTTACTTTTCATGGAGCGAAGACAGGATATATATACAGTAAAATAACTGCAGCATCGTGAATAAGAAAAAACCTAGACTATACAATAAAGAAATTACGGCATATTACATCCACCGGGCATCATCAAAGTTTGCTACTATGATAATAAAGCACAAGCACACAGCGGATTACATACACTAGGCATCAAAGATCGCCACCAGTGCAAATAAACACACCGACAAAATAATATACAAAACCGACAGCACTTCAATAGAGTTCAAGAAAGGTTAGCCCTGCTCGGGAGTTGCAGCGCAAGCAGCTGAGCAAGCTGATGAGACTGCGTTTGTTTGATGCTTATATCCTCCTCACTCTGAAAGAGAAACAAGCAGACAGATGACAGGTTTTGCACATATAAGTATCAGTGCTCACAATTCATCACATTTCTTATTGGCGAATAAAGAGACACAGTTGAAAATAGCATTAACACAATATGGTATTGTTCAGGTTAAGACATGGCAGGAAATGACATTGTGAAGGAGTTGGCAGCTTCACGACACCACTGGATTACAGATCAAGAACTCATAAGTATCAATGGTTAGTGTGCTTTCAATTTATCCCATTTCATACTGGCAAATAAAGAGACGGTTTAAATAATAGTAGAATGATATGACATTGTTCATAGTTAATACATTGCAGAATATGACATTGTGCTGTAGTGGGTAGTTTCACCACACCACTGGATTACGGATCAAGAACAGAAGCATACATGCAGTGCAAAAGAAGATCACTTGCTCTGTATAGTTTAATTTACATGGTATGAAGAAGGAACTTGGTTGTACAACTGAAAACTTAAATTGAGAAGAACAAACTTTTGTTTATGAACTTCATAATAAACTTTAAACATGCAATTTGATACAAACACCAAAAATAAATAGCTGTTGCAGTCATGCCTAACCAAATATACACAACAAAGTTTGAAGGCTTGAGAAGGACAAACTTACATTAGTGGTGAAGACCGGCTCTATAAAGCCCTTGTCCATGCTGATGGGGGGGGGGGCAATTCAAGAAGTTTACCACAGAATCTTCTTCATAAGCATTGCCTTTATTATACATTTTGTTAAGAGTAAATATAGATGTGATAATATAACAAAAAATGGAGAATATTTAAGATAAGATGAAGAGTGATGCTACATAACCAAGTAGCTATAAATGTAAGTACAGCGATACAGGAAAAAGGTACAGCCAAGAGCAATGCAGAGCTAAACTTCTTCAGTACCATTGGTGTTATCCAACCTTATGGTAAGAGTAAATATAGATCTGATGTGTAGAAAATGGAGGGCAAAGGAAAATAAGATGCAGAGTGATGGCACATGAACAACTAGCTATCAATATAAGTACACTAATAAAGGACAATAGGTACTTACAAGAACAATGCAGAGCTAAACTTTTTCATTGGCATTGGGTATATTCTACATTAATGTAACCATTAATACAGATCTATTAATTTGGAGCGAACCATTGATAAGCAAGCTATTATGCATACTGCTGTCACATAATGAACCAGGTATGAATGCAAGTACACTGATATAGGACAACAAGTACTAACAAGAGCAAAGCAGCGGGCAGCATATTTGCGATATCCTGTCGTTCTTTTTAAACCGGAATTCTTCTTCGAGCAGATTTCCTGCAAAAGACATCCGTAAGGCACATGCGGAAAAGTAGAAGTTCAAATTGTCATGTGATACCATAGACAGTACCTCATCCTGGGAACGAGACCAGTGCATAACAAGGTTTTTCCATTCAATGTCTTCTAAATTTAGCACAGGGGACTTCACCGGAAGTTCGTTTATAGACTTGCCATCAAAGTGTGATTTCCTCAGGTAACACCGATACTGCTGCAATGCTTCCTTGAAAAGCTCGAGCAAGCTTTGCTTGTCATGACTATCCAGATTGACCCTTGCCTACTTACAACAATGTAATGTAAATCATTGATGTGTTCAATCAGCAGAAAACAGGAAAATAATCACCATGAATAATAGCACTTACACGTAAGTGGGACAGGAAGATGGGAAAATGGTGTTTGTCTTCACTATAATCTTCCCATGATGGGAATATATGCACGTAGTCCCTAACAACATTGAAAGCATTGTCTTTTAAACTGGGAATAACTAGAATGGGGTTCCAATCTGCAGGAATTGGCCGTCTCTGCAGTTGGAGTAGGTCTTCGGCCAGTGGACTTGCTGTACTTTTTGCTGGAGTGGGATTTTTCTGTGGTACGGCTGGTGCTATGGCAACTGAAATCGGCATACCTTTTGCTGGAGTGCAGGTCCTGTCTGGTGGGGCTAGTGGTGTGGCCAGTGAAGTATGGGTACAGTCTGCTGGAGTCGCTCCTACGTTTTGTGTCACTGGTTGTATAGCCAATATAAGTGGGGTGCGATCTGATTTCTCTAGCACCACCACGTTTTTCAAGGACTTTGCTGGTGCTCCTTCAGGTTCGGCAATCACCCTCTTCCTTTTTGATGTCTGATGCACAAGAACAACTTTTGAGTGAAAAAACATGGTATGATGACAGATGGAATATGTATTGATAATGGATGGGAATGGCATCTTGACATATATGATGAGTAAACTAAGAAGACGGTGGTGCAACAAAGTAGAAGAAATGCAAGATACGCGCAATCAATAAAACCTTGTCAAATTAGAACAGGCACCTTGATGGGTGAACAGGACAGGCCATCTGCCTTCGACTCCTCAAGGTCAGAATAGTCATTAGGATCATATTCTGAACAAGAATCTGCAGGTGGGGAGCGTATGAGTTTCATTGCATCCAGAATGGAACTCAATGCCTTGGTGCCAATTTTGTTAGTCATTGCAGTGTTCCACAATATTCTTCTGATGCGCGCATTCTCATATTCATTGTGATTACGTACAATATCTGAGAAGCATGAAAACATAAAGAGTAGTGAGATTATCTTTGTAATGTAGAGGATATTCTAATATAGAGGCTCCCTATAAACCCTTGTGTGCTATCACTGGATTCTGATGAGAGAGCCCATGTGTGCTGTAATATGGTGCGTGCATTAATATAATCTGGCACAAGTACACAAAAAAATAGGCTCCAGAAGTAAGGATAGTTGGCAGATGATAGGTTCATAATATACTGTATAGAGAGTTTATTGCCAAACCATGATAACAAGAGCACACAACAACTAGGCAGATCGTAGTGTACATAAAAGGGGTACACCAAAACTAGCATATATAAATTGGGAAAGTGGAACTTTATGGAAAATACGGTGTTGTATTGCCGCTACTAATTGAAAGCCTATCTATCACGTACAGGCTAGCTCTATCAGCTGTTGACTGCAGATGTCCCTGCTCCCCTTCCTGACAAGGAACATACTATACGTACTAAATACAGAATAACAAAAGAGGAACATGTTAAAGAACAGAAGAGAAAGCATATTCTTGAGATTCCGCTTCTTTCAATACAATGTTGGTTGCCCACTCATGATGAATCACAGCGCCTAAAGAAATGCAATTCCATGCTGTCTCTCTATATGTGGCCACATGCATTTGGAAAATCAAGTGGGAGCATTAGCTGACCAATTAAATGTGTGTCTGTTAACTAATATCAGTATCATATCACAATTCCTATTTGAAGAAGTAAGCTTTGGACTTATGATTGGTGTGTTGTTTAGCTTCAAGAGTGGACTGCTGCTAGTGCGACACAAAGCAGCTACACAGATCATAGTGTAGATATAACTGAAAAACCGTAAGCATCACAAGTAAAATCAGGAAAGTGGAACTTGCTGGAAAATATGGGCTACTATTGCCGGTACGGCAAGAAAGGCTTCGGATACCAGCTCTCTTCAACTGAAGGTGCGGTACTGTTAATATCAGTGTAACTCTCAAAGGCGACACAACTCCCCACATTTCCTTGCTAATCTTAAAGGATTCAAGTGGGCAGGCCACTGCAATTCCTATTCCTATGTTTACAAAATCCTACGAATCAAAGAGGCCCAAAGAGCTGAAACTGTCCATCACAACCGACCGAATAGACCTCTACACTGCAAATGTCCCTGCTCCTCTTCACTACAAGGAACATACTGTACTACTATTATACTCCCTCCGTTCCAAAATATAAGTCTTTGTAGAGATTCCCACTATGGATCACATACGGATGTATACAGATACATTTTAGAGTGTAGATTCACTCATTTTGCTCCATATGTAGTCCATGGTGGAATCTATACAAAGACTTGTATTTAGGAACGGAGAGAGTACTTATTAAAGAAGAACAGAAGAGGAACATGCTAAAGAAGAGCAAGCAGATTTTGGATAATAAAATGTCCGTTGCGCAGTGCCCACACATGATGAACCAGAGCACATTAATGCAACTCCCTGCTGTCTCTCTATATGTGGTGCACGTGATTTTCGAAAGTAAAGTAGGAACATTAGCTGACCAATTAAATGTTATCTGTTTTAGTAATATCAGCATCATATCAGATTCGTATTTGAGCAACAAGTTTGGAATTATGAGTGGCACGTTGTTTAGCTTGATGGATTGAGGAGCAGTGCTAAGCAGCTACGATGATGGTACTGAATATAAAGGAATGTCTGCATGCAAGTCGCGTGACTTTCGTCATTTGGGTCAGTCGACCATTTCAGGCGGTTGGATGAAGATCCGACGTCTCCTAACCCTTCTTCTTCCTCGTCTCTGATTCTTCCCTACAGAACACCGCACGGGCCGCTGGCCAATCCACCGGCCCCGGGACCACCCCCCCCCCCCGCCCTCCCCTAAACCGCCCCCACCGCCTGTGTTCCTCCGCCACCCCCACCCCGCCCCCACCCGTGTTGAGTTTTTTTTGTTCGGCGAGGCCCCACCACCGCCCCCCACAATCACCGTCCCCACCCGAGCCCCTTCCTTCCCTCCGACGAGCTCTCAAAAATCAACTGACCCAATTTTGAAATTTAGTCTACTGTCATTTAACTAGTGTGGAATATAAAAGGGGAAAACCATAAGCATTGCGAGTATAGTGTTGAGTGTGCCATGGCGGATCTGAAGGTGCAAACCGGATAAAGGCAACTTCGCAACCAATGTTTGGTTTCAACTAACAAGTAAGATCCTAAGTGATGGACAAGAAATCACAGTAAAGCAGTGGCGATCTATTTTCTTGCTGCGATAAATAAGTTGAGCAGATACGAAAGAGTACCGCCTCTGGTGCGGCGTTGTGGATGCATCTGCTGAGAATTTGACGGTGCTGCGGTAGCGATGGCTGTCGGCGGCGTGGAAGCAGATCTAGGAGGGTAGACAGTGGTGGCGATGGAAATATCCCAGCGCGGTGGGCGAGACGGTCATAGGAGCAGCACCGGCAAGGTGGACGACGGTGGGAATGAAGCGAGAGGACGGGATGCAAGGATCCTGGTCCGAAGCCGTGGATGAGAGAGGTCGATCTCCTGTAATGGACGACGGCGTCGGGGTATCAGCTCCGGCATGGTGGAGGAGGACGGCGGTGGATGGGGTGGCGGACGGAGGAGGCTGGGGTGGAGAGGGTGTTTTGGCGCCCACGGAGTACGAATGGGGAAATGCAGGGAGAGAGGTAGGGGGGAACCATGTCTTTGGGACGCGCTTGTCTCAAATGCGGGGAAGGTTACCAACTTATCCCCCATTTAAAATTTCAGACATCACAGGAATATTGGGCTGCTGGGGATAGGACGGTAATCTCGCATGCACCGAATATTTGCCAACGGAGATTTCGGCCGAGGAGAGCTTGTTTTGGCGCCCACCGTGTATGAATCCGGGTGAGAGGTGATTTCGGCCAAGGAGACACTATGTTTCGGCGCCCACCGTGTATGAATCCGGGTGAGAGGCGGTTATGTCATGTTTGAGTGAAATTACAAACCTGCCCCTATCAAGACCTATTGAAATCGAGCCAACTTGTGTTGCATGTCAGGGACAGGCAGTAATTTCCATCTCCCATATTTTGGTTTCGGGCGGTTACTGCGAGTTTGGCTGCTTCGTTCAAATTTTTGAGAAAAAGCTTGCACGGTTACCGTGCCAACTCAATTCCAATCCATTTTGTATTCTTTTTTTTCCGGGAAGGATCTATTTTTGATTCGAACAAAATTCTGTATACATCATTTTTTATATATACTTTCAAAAGCACAACAAAGAATTCTGCTCCTTTATATATATAATATGATTTACAAATACAATGATCTCAAAATCATAAGGTTGAATTCAAAAAATTTAAACCAAATTATATTCTACTCAAATGTGTGGATCAGTAATATCTAGATATTAAATAACATAGATGCGCGCGAATTCATATGAGTATGCATGTTTGATAGATCAATTTTGGTTCGAGTATGAATTACATGTATCATCATCTCGAATTCAAATATTTGAATCCCTTTTTATGTTGACATTTTCTATACACGCAACTAAATATTTGAATCTCCTTTCACGCCCATCTCTCTCGCGTGCTCCTTCATGTAGCTATCACTCCCTTTTCTCCAGCTCACCCGCACGCTCACTTCATGTTTCTCCTATTTTCGCAAACATGGTCTCTTGCCGTCTCCCTTGAGAAGTGTCACACTCTCCCTATCATTATACATTACACGGTTTTCATTATCTCTCACGTCTCTATTGTTCTATGGTATCACTAGGTACCTAAGCTTTCTTTTTCACCGCCACACACACACTCTCACTCGTCTTTCACTTTGTCTTTCTCTCTAAGGTTCTCTCACGCACCCTATATCTTTCTAGATATGACTCCTACCACTAGAATTACTCTCTCCCGCACACACAATGTTTGTTGGGGTCTCCTTTTCGTCTTCAGCTTAGTTATAAAACTGACATTATTCATTTGTTTACCGATCAGACAAACTCTCCCCCCCTTTCTCTCTCTCTCTCTCTCACACATAACTCCTGCTTCCACTCCCCCTCCCGACTACCGTCTCTCTCACACACACACAAAACTCTCGCTTTCGCACCCCCAACTCGTATTTCTCTCACAAACATTGATCGACCAACCTCCAGATAGGTTTATACATCCGCACACTCTTGCTTCCACTATCTCGTACATGTCTCTCTCGCGCTCCTTGTATCTATGTAGATTTTTTGTCCCTTCTTGAGACACGCCCTCTCGATCGTGCACACACACACACACACACACACACACACACACACACACACACACTATCGCCTCATTTTATGGTGATACCTCTCGCACACACACTCTTTGTGTCTTTGTCACACATGCACTCCGTCCTCCTCCTCTCTCCCTCTCTCTCTCACACACACCACACACACACACACATGGGCTTTTTGCAACAATATACCACTTCTCAAATCTTGAAACCAACCACATTCCTCCCTTATCTCATCAAAACCGCCAAAGGAATATATTTTGAGTGAAGCATAACATATTTTTAGTGATATACGTACTTTAAAACTAGACTCTTTTCTATCAAATCGGTGAATATGTATTAATCTACTTTGAACTTGTGGCAACGCATTGGCACATTGCTAGCTATTACTGTATAATTTTTTGTACACAAGACAAACAATGGAGTACATATACGAAGAGAAGTGGCGCATGCACGTAGTCGGTCTCTCGCTGTCTCGCACACATGAGAGTTACGTAAAGGCACCGTAAACAAATAAACCCTAGGTGCACGATTGCTGCATGCGCGGGTACCGGGTACGTGGTGCAACACACCTTTGTAGGAATAGTCAGCTCGCGTGATAATTTGATCCGTAGGAGTTGATGGTCGGGACCACAGGTGAACGACCTGGAGGCGGTGGCTCGCCAGTAGCCATTGATCGAGTAGCCACGTTCAAAATATCATTTTTTAGCGGGGTAAGAGTTCTGATTTTCAATCGCGCGTTATACTCCCTCCGTTTTTATTTACTCCGCATATTAGAGTTGACTGAAGTCAAACTTCATATAGTTTGACCAAGTTTATAGAAAAGAACAAAAATATTTACCATAACAAATATATATGATGCAAAAGTACATTCAATAACGAATCTAATGGTATTGATTTGTTATTGTACATGTCAATATTTTTGTCTATAAACTTTGTCAAAGTTTACAAATCTTGACTTTGACCAAAGCTAATAAGCGGAGTAAATAAAAAATGGAGGGAGTACTAGTTTTGAGCATGATTGGTATGGAGCAAAAATGAATTCATAACTACTACCTCCGTCTTGGTTTACTAGTCCCCATCGTATTTTGGGACAAAGTTTGTCCACGAATTTTACTTGTAAAATGTGAATGGAAAATGAGATTTTGTTATACCCAAACAAAAAAGGACCGGAGGGAGTGATTGCTCTGACACGGACGTGACCTCTCATAGCGCAGGCATTGAACCTGCGCGCCGGCCAAGAGGGCCCCACTCACTGCAGGCCAGGCTGAACACGCCTCCTCGCCGCATGCAACCAGCTTCAGACTACCCCGCCTGCCTCCATTGAATCCACGCTTGTGCTAGCAACACGTCCTTCCACGAGCCAGCCGGCATTTTGGAACACAACACCGGTTGGCACCTCTCGTCCGCCCGCTATTTAAACGAGGCCAGACACCTGGAAAGAACCGCACCACACCGCCGCTCCCCATATCCTCCTTGCACCATTTTCTCCACACTCTCCATAGCATCCGGTGAGCAGGAAGACGAGTTCTCCGGCATAAAAGCCGGCTGGTTGCCTCGATGAGCCAGGCAACTCGCTGTCCCACCTCCCTCCCCTCCCCAGGCCGTCAGTACCATGGGCGAGGCTGCAGGCGGGCAAGCGGAGGAGCAAGCCGCCGCTCCAAGCTGGCCCCAGGTGCATCAACTCGATGCTCCAAGACTACTCGAAGAGGAGTGGCCAGTTGCTGCACGCCGGCACACAGGGGACCATGGCGTCCAGTCCACCATGGTTGGCCGCGCCATCCGACGCAAACGTTGGCGAAACCGCGGCATGCTAGCGGAGGTGGCCAACACGTCTGCGGCCACCACCGACACCGAGGCATAGTAGACCACGGGAGCCGCCGCCGCTCCGAACCCATGAATGCTACGACCACCGCATCGCCGGCATAGACACCCGGTGTGTTGCCCGGTTTGGCTCAAAACATCGTGGACCCCAGCCGCAGCCGGTGATACGTCCATTTTGCATCATGTTTTTGTACTATTATTTATGATGTTTTTATGCATAATAATGCTTTTTGGAGTAATTCTAATGCCTTTTCTCTCATAATATGGAAGGTTCACACAAAGAGGGAGAATTCCGGCAGGTGGAAATCTGGACCTGAAAAAGCTACGTCAGGCTACCTATTCTGCACAACTCCAAATGAGCTGAAATTTCACGAGGAATTTTTATGGAATAAATAAGAATTATTGGAGCAAATAACTACCAGAGGGGGCCCACCAGGTGGGCACAACCCACCTGGGCGCGCCAGGGAGCCCAGGCGCGCCCTGGTGGGTTGTGCCCTCCTCGGCCCACCTCCGGTGCCCCTCTTCTGGTATATAAGTCATTTTGACCTAGAAAAAAGAAGGAGAGGACTTTCGGGACGAAGCGCCGCCGTCTCAAGGCGGAACTTGGGCAGGAGCACTTTTGCCCTCCGACGGAGCGATTCCGCCGGGGGAACTTCCCTCCCGGAGGGGGAAATCATCGTCATCATCATCACCAACAACTCTCCCATCTTGGGGAGGGCAATCTCCATCAACATCTTCAACAGCACCATCTCCTCTCAAACCCTAGTTCATCTCTTGTGTTCAATCTTTGTACCGGAACTATAGATTGGTACTTGTGGGTGACTAGTAGTGTTGATTACATCTTGTAGTTGATTACTATATGGTTTATTTGGTGGAAGATTATATGTTCAGATCCATTATGCTATTTAATACCCCTCTGATCTTGAGCATGATTATCATTAGTGAGTAGTTACTTTTGTTCTTGAGGTCACGGGAGAAATCTTGTTGCAAGTAATCATGTGAACTTGATATGTGTTCGATATTTTGATGATATGTATGTTGTGATTCCCTTAGTGGTGTCATTTGAACGTCGACTACATGACACTTCACCATATTTGGTCCTAAGGGAATGCATTGTGGAGTAGTTATTAGATGATGGGTTGTGAGAGTGACAAAAGCTTAAACCCTAGTTTATGCGATATTTCGTAAGGGACTGATTTGGATCCAAAAGTTTAATGCTATGGTTAGATTTATTCTTTATAATTTTCTCGTAGTTGCGGATGCTTGCGAGGGGGTTAATCATAAGTAGGAGGTTTGTTCAAGTAAGAACAGCACCTAAGCACTGGTCCACCCACATATCAAATTATCAAAGTAGCGAACACAAATCAAACCAACATGATGAAAGTGACTAGATGATATTCCCGTGTATCCTCAAGAACGCTTTGCTTATCATAAGATCGTTTTGGCCTATCCTTTGCCTCAAAAGGATTGGGCTACCTTGCTGCACTTTTATTACCATTACCGTTACTTGCTCGTTACAAATTATCTTGCTATCAAACTACTCGTTACTTATAATTTCAGTGCTTGCAGACATTACCTTGCTGAAAACCGCTTTTCATTTCCTTCTGCTCCTCGTTGGGTTCGACACTCTTACTTATCAAAAGGACTATGATTGATCCCCTATACTTGTGGGTCATCAAGGCTCTTTTCTGGCACCGTTGCCGGGGAGTGAAGCGCTCTTGGTAAGTGGAAATCGGTAAGGAAAAATTATTACTACGTGCTGAAATTTATTGTCACTTGTTACTATGGAGAACAATCCTTTGAGGGGTTTGTTTGGGGTATCTTCACCTTGACCGGAACCACAATTAGTTACCCCTCAACCTACTGCACCTACGGAAAATATTGGTTATGAAATTCCTTCGGGTATGATAGAACAACTGCTAGCTAATCCTTATGCAGGAGATGGAACCGAACATCCTGATATGCACTTGATATATGTGGATGAAATTTGTGGATTATTTAAGCTTGCAGGTTTACCCGGAGATGAAGCTAAGAAGAAGGTTTTCCCTTTATCTTTGAAGGGAAAATCATTGGCATGGTATAGGCTATGCGATGATATTGGATCTTGGAATTAGAATCGATTGAAATTGGAATTTCACCAAAAAAATATCCTATGCATCTAGTTCATCGTGATCGGAATTATATATATAATTTTTGGCCTCGTGAAGGAGAAAGTATCGCTATAGCTTGGGGGAGGCTTAAGTCAATGTTATATTCATGCCCCAATCATGAGCTCTCAAGAGAAACTATTATTCAGAATTTTTATGCTCGGCTTTCCCATGATGATCGATCCATGCTTGATACTTCTTGTACAGGTTCCTTTATGAAGAAGACTATTGACTTCCGGTGGGATCTTTTAGAAAGAATTAAACGCAACTCTGAAGATTGGGAACTCGACGAAGGTAAAGAGTCAGGTATTAAGCTCAAGTATGATTGTGTTAAATCTTTTATGAATACCGATGCTTTTCAAAAGTTTAGCACTAAATATGGACTCGACTCTAAGATAGTAGCCTCCTTTTGTGAATCATTTGCTACTCATGTTGACCTCCCTAAGGAGAAGTGGTTTAAATATCACCCACCTATCAAAGAAGAAATTAAAGAACCAGTAATAGCTAAAGATGAAACTATTATTTACAATGTTGATCTAGTTGTGCCTACTGCTTATATTGAAAAACCACCTTTCCCTATTAGGATAAAGGAACATGCTAAAGTCTCAACTGTGGTCAACAAAAATTATATTAGAACTTCTAAACCTGCTGAACAAATCAAAGTAGAACCTAGTGTTGCTATGGTTAAAGATCTCTTGGTTGAAAATATAGATGGGCATGTTATTTACTTCTGTGATGAAGCTGCTAGAATTGCCAAACCCGATGAAAAAGATAAACATAGACCCATTGTTGGAATGCTTGTTGTCTTAGTTAAAATAGGAGATCATTGTTATCATGGTTTATGCGACATAGGTGCTAGTGTGAGTGCCATTCCTTTTACCTTATATCAAGAAATTATGACTGATATAGCACCTGCTGAAATAGAAGACATAGATGTTACTATTAAACTTGCTAATAGGGACACCATCACACCACTTGGGATTGTTAGAGATGTTGAGGTCTTGTGTGGGAAAATAAAATACCCTACTGATTTTCTTGTTCTTGGTTCCCCACAAGATGACTTTTGTCCCATTATCTTTGGTAGACCTTTCTTGAACACCGTTAATGCTAAAATAGATTGCGAGAAGCAAACTATCGGTGTTAGTTTTGGTGATGAGTCTCATGAGTTTAATTTTTCCAAGTTTAGTAGAAAACATCATAATAAATAGTAACTAGTAAGGATGAAATAATTGGTATTGCTTCTATTGATGTGCCTCCTACCGATCCACTAGAACAATATTTGCTAGACCACGAAAATGATATGCATCTGCATGAAAGAAATGAAATAGATAAGATTTTCTTTGAACAACGTCCTATGCTTAAACACAATTTGCCTATTGAAACTCTAGGAGGTCCTCCTCCACCTAAAGGTGATCCAGTGTTTGAATTAAAACAATTGCCAGACACTTTGAAATATGCTTATCTTGATGAGAAAAAGATTTATCCTGTTATTATTAGTGCTAACCTTTCAGAACATGAAGAAGAAAGATTATTGAAGGTTCTGAAGAAGCACCGAGCTGCCATTGGATATACTCTTGATGATTTAAAGGGCATTAGTCCCACTCTCTGTCAGCATAAAATCAATATGGAGCCTGATGCTAAACCCGTTGTTGATCACCAACGATGTTTGAATCCTAAAATGAAAGAAGTGGTAAGAACAGAGATACTGAAGCTTCTGGAAGCAGGTATAATCTATCCCATAGCTGATAGTAGATGGGTAAGTCCCGTTCATTTTGTCCCTAAAAAAGGAGGTATTACCGTTGTTCCTAATGATAAGAATGAATTTATTCCACAAAGAATTGTCACTGGCTACAGAATGGTAATTGATTTTAGAAAACTAAATAAAGCTACTAGAAAAGATCATTACCCTCTGCCTATTATTGATCAAATGTTAGAAAGACTATCAAAGCACACACATTTTTGCTTTCTTGATGGATATTCTGGTTTTTCTCAAATACCTATCTCACAACCTGATCAAGAGAAAACCACCTTTACTTGCCCTTTTGGAACTTATGCTTATAGATGTATGCCTTTTGGTTATTGCAATGCACCTGCTACCTTTCAAAGATGTATGACTGCTATATCTCTAACTTTTGTGAAAAGATTGTTGAGGTTTTCATGGATGATTTTTTCGTTTACGGAACTTCTTTTGATGATTGCTTGAGCAACCTTGATCGAGTTTTGCAGAGATGTGAGCAAACTAATCTCGTCTTGAATTGGGAGAAGTGCCACTTTATGGTTAATGAAGGTATTGTCTTGGGACATAAAATTTCTGAACGAGGTATTGAGGTGGATAAAGCTAAAGTTGATGCAATTGAGAAAATGCCATGCCCTAAAGATATCAAAGGTATTCGTAGTTTCCTCGGTCATGTTGGTTTCTATAGGAGGTTTATTGAAGACTTCTCTAAAATTTCTAGGCCTCTTACAAATCTTTAACAAAAGGATGTTCCATTTGTTTTTTATGATGATTGTGTAGAAGCCTTTGAAACACTTAAGAAAGCCTTGATTTCTGCACCTATTGTTCAACCACCTGATTGGAACTTGCCTTTTGAAATTATGTGTGATGCTAGTGATTATGTTGTTGGTGCTGTTCTAGGACAAAGAGTCGATAAGAAATTAAATGTTATTCATTATGCAAGTAAAACTCTGGATAGTGCTCAACGAAATTATGCTACTACTGAAAAAGAATTTTTAGCAGTTGTGTTTGCTTGTGATAAATTTAGATCTTACATTGTTGATTCTAAAGTGACCGTTCGCACCGATCATGCTGCTATAAAATATCTTATGGAAAAGAAGGATGCTAAACCTAGACTCATTAGATGGGTTCTTTTGCTACAAGAATTTGATTTACATATCACTGATAGAAAGGGAGCTGAGAACCCCGTGGCTGATAACTTGTCTAGGTTAGAAAATATTCTTGATGACCCACAACCTATTAATGATAGTTTTCCTGATGAACAATTAGCTGCAATAAATGTTTCTCATAACACTCCTTGGTATGCTGACTATGCCAATTATATTGTTGCTAAATATAAACCACCTAGCTTCACATACCAACAAAAGAAAAAATTCTTCTATGATTTAAGACATTACTTTTGGGATGACCCACATCTTTATAAAGAAGGAGTAGATGGTATTATTAGACGTTGTGTACTTGAGCATGAACAGGGACAAATCCTACGGAAATGTCACTCCGAAGCTTATGGAGCACATCATGCGGGAGATAGAACTGCTCACAAGGAATTGCAATCTGGTTTTTATTGGCCTACTCTCTTCAAGGATGCCCGTAAGTTTGTTTTATCTTGTTATGAATGTAAAAGAATTGGTAATATTGGTAAGCGTCAGGAAATGCCTATGAATTATTCTCTTGCTATTGAACCATTTGATGTTTGGGTATTTGATTACATGGGACCTTTTCCTTCCTCTAATGGGTATACACATATTTTGGTTGTTGTTGATTATGTTACTAAGTGGGTAGAAGCTATTCCAACTAGTAGTGCTGATCACAACACCTCTATTAAAATGCTTAAGGAAGTCATTTTCCCAAGGTTTGGAGTCCCTAGATATTTAATGACTGATGGTGGTTCACATTTTATTCATGGTGCTTTCCGTAAAATGCTTGCTAAATAAGATGTTAACCATAGAATTGCATCACCTTATCATCCTCAGTCTAGTGGTCAAGTTGAACTTAGCAATAGAGAAATAAAATTAATATTACAAAAAACTGTCAATAGGTCCCGAAAGAATTGGTCTAAGAAGTTAGATGATGCACTTTGGGCTTATAGAACAGCATATAAAAATCCTATGGGTATGTCTCCTTATAAAATGGTTTATGGAAAAGCTTGTCATTTACCTCTTGAGTTAGAACATAAAGCATATTGGGAAATTAAAGAACTCAACTATGATTTCAAACTTGCCGGTGAAAAGAGGTTATTTGATATTAGCTCACTAGATGAATGGAGAACCCAAGCCTATGAAAATGCCAAGTTATTTAAAGAAAAAGTTAAAAGATGGCATGACAAAAGAATCCAAAAGCGTGAGTTCAAAGTTGGATAATATGTTCTTTTGTACAACTCTCATTTCAGATTCTTTGCAGGAAAACTCCTCTCCAAATGGGAAGGACCTTATGTTATCCAGGAGGTTTATCGATCCGGAGCCATCAAGATAAATAATGTCGAAGGTACTAACCCGAAGGAAGGTTGTTAATGGCCAATGAATAAAACATTATATCTCAGGTACGCCCATTAATGTTGAAAGCAATATTATCCAAACTATGACACCGGAAGAACACATAAAGGAAACCTTCCGGAACACTCCAGAATAACTAAAAAAGAGGAGGTACGTGATACGGTAAGTAAACGGACTCCAAAAAATCTGCAAAAATATTTTTTGTCAGTTTTGGAATATAACAAAAATTAGGAAAATAAGAAACAACCAGGAAGGCACCCCTGGTGGGCACAAGACACCAGGGCGTACCTGGCTTGCCAGGCGCGCCCAGGTCGGTTGTGCCCACCTTGGGTGCCTTCCGGACTCCGTTTTTCTTCCGTTTACTTCTTTCCCAAGATAAAAAAATCTTTATATACCCCCCGAACCTATGGACCACCGTATCGCGGAGAAATCTTCTGTTTTCTTTTCCTTGCTGTTTTCTGACAGATCCAATCCACCATGGCCGCTTGAAGCTCCTCCAAGGACAAGTTCTTCGAGAACGTCATCAACCCATATTTGCGGGAGCTGATGTAGCACCCTCAGGATATCCAGATGCAGGAGGGGGTGCTGCATATCCGCGATGTGCAAGGCCCCAAGGGGACGGGATCCGTGGAGGCTAGGCTTGAAGCTATGGAGCAGGAAGTCTTCCGGTGAAAGGGGATGCTAGAACGTGGACTCAATGCCAATCACCTCATGATCGCGGACTACACCCGTGATCTCAAGGTGGATGGCAAGTCCATGAAGGACATCATCTTCACCTTCAACGAGCAAATCAACTTCCTCCAAAGCCAGATTTGTGATCTCCAAAACCAAGTCTTTGAATATGAGGCGAGGTTTAAAGGTATGAGTTTGGCTGCCAGTTGCAGTACCCGTGAGACTCACTCCTCCTCTTATGATGGTGAGCCCTTGCCATGGAAACCCGAGGATAAGATTTCCACTACTTCATCACCACCACCTCCTTCTTCATCACCAAAGGAAAATTGAGTATCGGGTATGGGCACTCCCCTTGGCTTGTGCCAAGCTTTGGGGAGGTGCCCCGGTATCGTATCACCTCTACTATCTTTTGCCTTTAATTATCTTAGTTTGATCCATAGTTATCTTTTGCTTCAGATGAATAAAAGTTTAGTTCGATCCTTTCTTTTCGAGTGTTTACTTAGTGATCTATCTTTGTAATCGTGTGCAAGATATATATAATAAAGTTTAGTTTGAGTTTTGTTTTCTTTACTTTCATGTTCAACAAAAAGAAAGGAAATAAATGAAAAAGATGATATGCTAATTTTATGGTAATTAATGACATCACATAAGGAAGAGTATAAGTAGAAAATTTTATTGTAGATTGACAAAAATAGCATTGGTCAATGATGCAATTCATGAAAGAATTAATAAGGGAAGAGAAGATTCACATGCAAATACACTATCCTGGACATCTTTTGTGATTGTGAGCCTCCATCAAAATAATATATGCCAAAATTGTTGACATTGGACAAGGAAGACAACATAATGATTTATGTTTGTTCATATTCACATAGAAGTTATATTGTCATAGATCCTTTAACATGTGGTGCTTGCCCCCATCTTTGCTAGCCAAAAATTTCGCACTAAGTAGAGATACTACTTGTGCATCCAAAAACCTTTAAACCCAAATCTTATTTTAAGAGTCCACCATAGGTACCTATGGATTGAGTAAGATCCTTCAAGTAAGTTGTCATCGGTGCAAATAGGGCAATAAAAATTGCTTCTAAAATTGTTGGATCATTTAGTGTAAGAGAAAATTAAGCGTTGTACGAACTTGTGATGGCAAAGAATAAAAGTGACAGACTGCATAATAAAGGTTGCTATCACAAGGGGCAATATAACATGACGTTCTTTTGCACTAAGAGATTGAGCATACAAACAAATAAGCGCATGGCAACCTCTGCTTCCCTCTGCGAAGGGCCTATCTTTTACTTTTATGTATTTACTTTTATGCAAGAGTCAAAGTTCTTCTCTCTATTCCTTTTTATTTTCTCTTTTGGCAAGCATCATGTGGTGAGGAAAGATTTAGGCACATATATCCAGTTGGATATGAGTAGCATGAGTTTATGCTTTATACTTCGATGTTGTGATGACTTGTTACTTATTCATGAGAAGTTTATGATAAAAGTTATGTGATAAAGTTCTATGTTAAAGTTTGTTCCTGTTATAATAATATACATGATGCTTCTATGTCCGTATTTTGTTTTTATCGACACCTCTCTCTCTAAGCATGTGGACATGTTTTTCGATTTCGGTTTTCGCTTGAGGACAAGCGAGGTCTAAGCTTGGGGGAGTTGATACGTCCATTTTGCATCATGTTTTCCTACTGTTATTTATGATGTTTTTATGCATAATAATGCTTTTTGGAGTAATTCTAAAGCCTTTTCTCTCATAATATGCAAGGTTCACACAAAGAGGGAGAATTCCGGCAGCTGGAAATCTGGACCTGAAAAAGCTACGTCAGGCTACCTATTCTGCACAACTCCAAATGAGCTAAAATTTCACGAGGAATTTTTTATGGAATAAATAAGAATTATTGGAGCAAATAACTACTAGAGGGGGCCCACAAGGTGGGCACAACCCACCTGGGCGCACCAGGGCGCCCAGGCGCGCCCTGGTGGGTTGTGCCCTCGTCGGCCCACCTCCGGTGCCCCTCTTTTGGTATATAAGTCATTTTGACCTAGAAAAAAGAAGGAGAGGACTTTCAGAATGAAGCGCCGCCATCTCGAGGCGGAACTTGGGCAGGAGCACTTTTGCCCTCCGGCCGAGCGATTCCGCCGGGGGAACTTCCCTCCCGGAGGGGGAAATCATCGTCATCATCATCACCAACAACTCTCCCATCTTGGGGAGGCCAATCTCCATCAACATCTTCAACAGCACCATCTCCTCTCAAACCCTAGTTCATCTCTTGTGTTCAATCTTTGTACCGGAACTATAGATTGGTACTTGTGGGTGACTAGTAGTGTTAATTACATCTTGTAGTTGATTACTATATGGTTTATTTGGTGGAAGATTATATGTTCAGATCCATTATGCTATTTAATACCCCTCTGATCTTGAGCATGATTATCATTAGCGAGTGGTTACTTTTGTTCTTGAGGTCACGGGAGAAATCTTGTTGCAAGTAATCATGTGAACTTGATATGTGTTCGATATTTTGATGATATGTATGTTGTGATTCCCTTAGTGGTGTCATGTGAACGTCGACTACACGAAACTTCACCATATTTGGGCCTAAGGGAATGCATTGTGGAGTAGTTATTAGATGATGGCTTGCGAGAGTGACAGAAGCTTAAACCCTAGTTTATGCGCTTTTCCGTAAGGGACTGATTTGGATCCAAAAGTTTAATGCTATGGTTAGATTTATTCTTAATACTTTTCTCGTAGTTGCGGATGCTTGCGAGGGGGTTAATCATAAGTAGGAGGTTTGTTCAAGTAAGAACAACACCTAAGCACCGGTCCACCCACATATCAAATTATCAAAGTAGTGAACACAAATCAAACCAACATGATGAAAGTGACTAGATGAAATTCCCGTGTACCCTCAAGAACGCTTTGCTTATCATAAGAGATCGTTTTGGCATGTCCTTTGCCTCAAAAGGATTCGGCTACCTTGCTGCACTTTTATTACCATTACCGTTACTTGCTCGTTACAAATTATCTTGCTACCAAACTACTAGTTACTTATAATTTCAGTGCTTGCACACATTACCTTGCTGAAAACCGCTTGTCATTTCCTTCTGCTCCTCATTGGGTTCGACACTCTTACTTATCGAAAGGACTATGATTGATCCCCTATACTTGTGGGTCATCAGCCGACATTAGAAATTATACCTGCTTCCAGAAGTTATTCTCGTTTAGTCAAAAAATGTCCAAAATATAATTAATTACGTATGGTCTTGACTTGTTGTGCTCGCATTGGTAGTAGGAACTAGAGATTTTTCTTTATTTATAACTCTCCTCACATTTTTTTGGCTTTGAAGTGAATCATGGTTGTGGACATTATCTATGAACGTGCAGATATCTGTGAACATGAGTTTGATGTGGAAGTTGAACTTGGAATGTTGGGCTTGCGTGTGAACTATACCATGTCCAATGGTTCGTCTATTATTGTTTGGAAAGTAATGGCAGTTATTACATGAACCGAAAAAAATTATTTTGTGCCACATCAGTAGATGCATGGACATCACAACAGGCATTCTGACTGGATAAACATTTGAACCTAGCTATTATGAAGGAAAATTTGTATTGACAACAGTTTTAGATAGCAGGAGACGCCTAGCCTGCTCTGCCTCTGCTAGCTTCTTTCTGGCTTGTTCCATCTCTTCTTTGGCTTGGGTGAAGAGAGCATCTGATTGGTCTTTTCGCTTCTTCAGGAACTCGGCTACATTCTCAAGGGCTGCTGCACACTTTCTTTCAGCCTTTACTAGAGCCACGAGGACACGAACAGTTGACGACTCCACCTGGCTTGTGTGTAATCCAGCTGCATCTGGGAATTTGCACCTTGTGTCTAATCCAGCATCATTAGGGAATGGGCACCTTGTGTGTAATCCAGCCTCATTTTGGAAACATGATCTCGAGGTTCACCATACTTCCCTCCTCGCAGGAATTGCATCCTGACATGAAGTTACTTCTTCTTTATTTCAATTGTCAGAGCTACCCAGATCCATTAAGTAGAAGCCAGATAAATAGGACTCAGAGAAGTGAATTCAAAAGGAGAAATATAAAAACAGACTCCAAGGTGAGAACACCCACTTCCTACATCAAGCTAAAAATGAAAGCATTAGGACGATTAAGACTCTTCTTATTACACATTGAAGAACACGAGGCTAAGAGAAATAGAAACTACAACATATACACATCGAAGAACACGAGGCTAAACGTAAGTAATTGAAAGGGTGTTACTTACCAAAGCTCGTTTTACAGGTTTGATGCAGCTCCTCTTTAACTTGCCATGTTCCTTGAAGATGTCCCCAATATCCCGTGTTTGGTCTTCATTGCTCCTCTGCATGTTCACATTCGTAGTTTTAAAATCTCAACATGGCAAGAAAAATATAGTAATACTCACGCATCTTGTGGGCAACATTAAAGCACTCATCGGCTATGTTAGAGCATCTCCAACAGAAAGCGCAACGCGCGGCGCGTTAAAAAAGTGTTTACAGTGCCGGAATAGTCAGTTTTTGCGGGTCGCGGAGTGCTGGCTCCAGCGGCCGCTGCAAAAAACTGTGCGCATGCGCCGCTCCAGCAGACGCGCTATATTTTTTTCTCCTTTCTACTTTGACTCGATACACATTCGACTCCGAGTCGATGCTGGCATAGATAGATACATAGATAGTTCTCAGCATAGATATAGCATACATAGATAAAAAAATAGATAGTTCAACTACTCCTCGTCGTCCGACTCCGCCTCGGTGATGTCCTCCTCCGACATCTCAATGTAGGCGTCAAGATACCGATCGTCGTCGTCGTCCCAGGGCGACGCTGCTCCTAGCTTGATGTTGAATTGAGCGGCCACCTTCCGCGTACGCATGTCCTCGTGATAGGTGGCTCGCTCCGCCCTCCTCTTCTTCCTCTCCGCCCTCCTTTGAGCGTAGAACTCGCGCTCGTTGATGATGTCCTACAGGAAGCGTTGGCGCCACAACGCCATGGCTTCCTCGTCCATCTCGGCGATGCTGAGACGGTGATCCCGCCTTTGGTTGTCGTGACGATCCTTGTCGGTGATAAGCCACGGGGGAGGCGCGAGCTCCTACGCCCGCTCCCGCGTCGGCACGTTGGGGAAGTTCATGTCCCTACGAGGCTACCGGAGGCGCCACGCCGCCGCGTCGTACGCGCGGGCGGCCTCGTGGGATGTGTCGAAAGTGCCAAGGCCGAGGCGCATCTCGCCGAACCGGATCTCGGCGGAGAAGCCGCCAGAGGGGTGCGCGCGGACGCCGCGGTAGCCCCAAGTTTCCCGGCGGCACGGTGGCATGGTGGCGCAGCGGCGGCGAGGTGAGAAAGAGTGGGGAGAGAGCGGTGGCGAGGCACAGAGCGGTGGTAGGGTGCGGGAGGGCGTTGGATTTTATAAAGCGCGCCGAACGCCGCGCGCCAAAACTAGCGCGCGTCCGGCCGCTTTTTCCCGCGCACGCGCGATCCTTTCCCGACGTCCCTGCTATCTCTACTCACTTCTCTACTCTTATATATATTATATATTTATTTTATATTTATATTTATCTCTACTCTTATAAAAAACAGAGTTGGTGATGATGGTGTGTCTGCCATCCTGCAATATAGGCCGTTCGATTTATATCTGATGGATAGGAAGGAAACTATGGCAATTTTGCAAAAAGATACCCACACCCCTCTCCACATTTGCAAATAAGGCCTTCCCTCGTTCATACTTTTCTCCCACAAGATAAACTACTCATACAAATGCATCTTGATGTTCCGTGCAACGCATGGGCATCTTGCTAGTTCTAAAAACCTTTCCATCATTTGCCACACTACTGGTTGCAGATGAAGAACCTACCCAAGCACAGCGCAATACATGAGCGATGCACAATTACAAGGTGATATTCTATTGGACAATGCAAGCTATAACCAATTACTTTTACCGGAACAATAGCAACTAGGAAATTTGAAGGGTAGGTATGAACAAAATTGGAACTGCACATGTACTGCTAAGAGATACTCCCTCTGTCCCAAAATAAGTGTCTTAATCTTAGTACAACTTTGTATTAAAGTTAGTACAAAGTTGAGACACTTATTTTGGGATGGAAGGAGTACTACACATTACCAATCGAGGAGGAGTACGATGGTCGCGGTGGCGTCTGTGCATCATGGTCGGCAACGGGAGTCAATTCATTGTCCACGACGGTGGTGCTTCTGTGCTTGGCGTCGGCTTCCGGGAAGCAGATCCGAGACCATGGAAGACGGTGCCGGGGAAGAGGCTCCGTGTACGACGACGACGGTGGACCGGCTCCAGTGCGGCGTACGACGTTGTCGATGATGCAGATGCGCTGCGGTGGATGAGTGCGCGGATGTAGAAGGAGAGGAGCACGAAGGTTGTGGTGCCGTGGAGAAGTCTATTTTGCGGTGGGGATAGAAAATGGGAGTATTCAGGTGTACTACTCTGGGTGCCGGGTGGGGTTGGCTGGGTAGGGTGAACCTGAAGTTACCAAAACAGCCCCCTACCCACCAGCATCCGTAGGCCTGTTCCAAAGGGTATGATGGTAACTTCGCACTGCTCGAATCAGGGCCGCGGGAGATTTTTCCCGCCGACCTCAAAATTTTGTAACACTGAACTCCCCGTCTGGCGTGTTGGGTGATTGGGCCTTACAACTAGCGAGTAATACTAGTAACTACTAGTACTCCCTCCGTTTTTATTAACTCTGCATATTAGGTTTGACCGAAGTCAAACTTCCTAAAGTTTGACCAAGTTTATAGCAAAATATAAACATTTACCATAACAAATATGTATGATGTGAAAGTACATTCAATAATGAATCTAATGGTATTTATTTGTTATTATATATGTTAATATTTTTTGTTATAAACTTTGAGAGTTTACAAAACTTGACTTTGACGAATGCTAATATGCGAAAAAATGGAGGGAGTACACATTTGTTTTCTTAGTTTGTAGTGGAATTAATCATTTGTTGTAATCATGAAATAAATATATTAAGCTACTGACTTCGAATGTAATGGTTTATACAATTCAATAGTTAGAATCATTGTTGAATTCCAAGATGTATACCAGGTCTATAGTACTTCACAATATGCTCAAACTCACATAATCCCAATCAAATGAAAATCTAAATGCATTTCATAGTTATTACTTTGTATAGGATGCAACAAAACCAACCATAACTCTACATGATCCATTATAAAGCAACATTTTGAACACATCCCAATGTGTGAATGAAACATGTAGAGAGAGCTTGTGAAGATGGAGCAAATAGGGCGGGAAAGATTGTATGTATGTGGGCGAGAGAGTAGGAGACAAACCTCACGAGAGAGAGAGAGGAAGAAGTTAGGTCTGTCAGAAAGATGGAGACATTTAATATACGTTAGATGCCTGTGCATCCGGATTTTGTACATGTGGAAGGAGAAGAGACAACGGGTTTGATGAGAGAGCTGGAAAAACATGGACAAGAGGGGAAGGATCTCGTGGGTTGAGGGATTGATAATTTTGTGCGGGAGAGAGAGGGGGGAGGAGTCAGTCAGCCGTCGTCACATCATCCTACTTCCAAATGGCCCCGCATTCTCTAGTGCAGTGTGGTCGCCGTCTTCGATCTCCTCGATGCCCTCTTTGAAGATTGAGGTGGTGTGCATGCTGGGGTGCAGAGAAGCACAAGCGAGAGTGGTCGCCATATAACCTTGGATGGGGATGAATTGTGTGCTCGGGGGAGGGGGGAGTTTGTGTGCAGTGTGTGTGTGTGTGTGTGTGTGTGTGTGTGTGTGTGTCAGATATTGAGAGAAATCAAACCTATGGAGAGAATGTGTGTGTATGTGACCGAAAGCTACATGCTAAATAGGGTTTTCACGAAGAGATTGTGCGTGCGAGATAGAGAGCGATGTGCAGGCCTTGAGGCGGGTAGGGGCCGGGTGAGGGTGTCAAAATGTGTGCGTTGATGCATGTGTTACATGCGATCGTGTGAGCGACAGACGAATCGAGAGAGATGGTTGTTGTGTTACAGATGCTCCTCTCTCTCACTCCCTCTCTCTCTCTCTCTCTCTCTCTCTCTCTCGCACACACACAAGTACAAATAGAAGACCGTTCTCTCATGTATACACAACATATCAGCATCTCTCTATGTCTCACTAATGCATGATCATTTGCACATTCACACCTCTTGATGTCTCTATCACACGCACACCGTCTCCACATTGCCCTTCCGCCACAACACACATATGGACACATACACGCGTTCTCTCTCAGTCACACACACATAATCAGTATTAAAAAAATGTCTAGGGCGCACCTAAAACGTCCAAATCCAAATAAGCACGAACTGAAGCTAAATTCAAATATATGAAAATATTGTAGCGTGAAGAACTTTACCAGGAAAAAAAAGTAGAGTAATATTCGGGGATTGTTTTCACACACACAAAAAGGTTCGGTGGATATCCTTCGAGCGCGACACGGTGATGCACCGTTCGATCGACCGCGCGGCCACGGTGCACGCGCTTGCACATGATTCCGTACCAATGCTGTGCTAACTAATGTGGTAGTATAAGCGTTGTCTCAGTCTAATGTTTACGTGTACTAGTACGGTGTTCTTTTAAGTTTGACCAACCCTATGTAAAACTAATCTAAGCTCCCATACGCGCACTCATCAATATGCCGCCACCGCCGTTGTGCATGCCAGCGCCCGCCTGCTCCGGCCGACCATTTCTCGCGCATCACCGCCGTGTCCCCGCCATCCCTATGCCATGAAGCCGAAGGCTCGCCCGCTCACATCGTCTGCAGTCCCTACTCGCGATGCCGCCGCGCTGCCAAGCACGCGAGCAGGTGGAGCCGCGTCTATGCCCGCAGCATACGAAGAGGAGTACGAGCGCGTGCTCCAGCACGCCTGCAAGGAGGAGCTAGCGTGTCATTGTCGTCTCCGCCCGCGCGGAGGAGGCGCGCATGGTGGCTGTCGCGGTGGAAGCCGGTCGCACCCGCGCCGAGCCCGCAAACTGGGTGCGGACGTGGAATCTACCTTCGAGACCTTGAATGCCACGTGGATCCTACAATCTGAAGGAACAATTTGGGTTAGTCGACTCTTGTGAGCCATTGGATGCAACATGGACGACCAGAAGGGCTTCTTCAACCTCCTAAAATGATGCATTGTTCGTCTTCTCTCTCAGGCATCAAGGCACCAGCCCGCCACAGGCCTAACCGCCTGCCGCCGCCGCCCCGCCCTCCCCTGAACTGCCTGCCACCGCCATGCTCCCCCCACCCCCCCATCCGTTTAACCCCGGGCACGATCCATTTTTTCCGGCGAACTGCATTCCACACCCAACGCTCATAAGATAGATCATGGGCACCCTGCCACCCTAATATAGATACTAGGGTAGCTTCTCTGCCGTCTTCTTCCTTTGCTCCGTCGAACTTCTTTCACAAATCGACTGACCCAAATTATACAACTAGTACGTATTAAGTACAGTAGGAACGCGAAGATACGAGTAGAGTACCAACTACAAGAAGAATAGTAGTAAGACATACTAGTACTACTGTACGTACTAAAGAGTTCAAATAACGAGAAAGTACATAACATAGTTCTGCTGGGGGCTCAGCACAACACACCCCTGAAATAAAACTAAGCAACTAGTCCGCTTGACACTGCAGTACAACCAGCATGAGCAACGGCACTGCCACCTTACTCGGAGTCTGAGTCCACGTCCTCGACTTCGTCCTCGTGCCTCTTCCTCTTCCTCTGCTTCTTCATCCAACCCTTGTAGATATTTAAACAAAGGTAGGCATCCGTTGCTGCATACATGATGTGGTCTTCATCTATTGTCTTCGACTCCCATGCATGATGAAACTCCGGGTGAGGTTTCTTCAGTTGAGCGTACGAAGGATCAATCATGGCTGCTGTGAGGGTCAGCATTGAAGGCTGAGAGGAGGACACCAGGCTTTCCTTCTGGAGATCGAAGGGCTGGCCTACAACAAGGCCTATCCGATCCAGGACTCTCCTTTCATTCGTAAAGTCTACAGTAATGAATTTCACTATTTTGTCCTTGAGGAAGAACTCAAAACCCTGGCACCTAACATCGGCATGGCATATGTGGAAGACCAAGCACACGTTATGTACGCAAACCTGGATCACGGTGGGCTTCTTCATCTCTGCCACCTTTAGAAGCTTCTCCTTTTCCAGGACTGTGGTCTACTCAACATCTAGCCCAGCGACCCACTCATCCTTTGAACTTTTGAACATGTGTAGGAACCGACCAAGGCATGGTTCTAACCTTGTACTCACCGCCGATCATGGAGATTTGGGAGGCCATGGATTTTGGAGGCGGGTTAGGAGAAGTGGAACTGGTGTAATGTGAAAGGATGGGACGACTGGGAGCGAACTGTTGTAAGGTAGAACACGGGGACGAGTAGGGCGTGCGAACGGCGTGGGGTGGTGGCTTGCGCAGTGGATAAACGGCTGCATGCCCCCAAAGAGTTCTCGAGTACTATGCGGGACCCACTAGATGTCATGTCTACTAGACCCACATCGTAGGCCTGACGGTATAGCTTCTGCGTGTTCGCACACCATGCTGGCGCGTGCATGTAACTTCACTTAATTCCGTCAACCGTCGCGCCTCCCACAACCTTCGCCTCCCTCGCGCGGTCGCTCCCTTTGAGACTTCGGACGGCTATGAATGAGTAATTTTTTTTGCCTACTCCGCATGCATGATACTCTCTCTGGTCCTTTTTACTCCGCGTAAGATTTGTGTCAAGTCAAAGTTTGCAAAGTTTGACCAAATTTATACTAAAAATATCAATATCTACAATACCAAATATATATTTTATGAAACTACATTTCATAATGAGTATAAAAATATTGATTTGACATTGTGAATGTTGATACATTTTTCTATAAGTTTGGTCAAAGTAGAGGTACATTGACTTCAGACAAAACTTATATGCACAATGCAGACTAGTTCCTCCGTCCAAGTGCGTACCATGTCCTATCTAGTCATCAGAACAAGATTAGCTATTAGAGTACTACTACGTCCCTTCTAGTTGAAGGGCTCGATTCAAAAACTTCACCTACTCTTACCAAGATAGAGGCGGTGGAATAGTTTTTGTAGTCTGCAAAAGTACTCAATTAATGCTCTCGTTCTTCACAAAAAAATGTGATTACCAATGCATTATCGCATGGCATGCATGCATGAACAATAGTAAATGACAAAGATTTTTACATGCATTAGTCAATATTCTCTTTAGGCTACTCATAGTGGAACGTATCATATACTAGTATCATGTGCATGATACTAGTGTATGATACGGGACTACCTTTATAGTGCCATGCATGACACAAAGTAGCATAGTATTTAACATGATACGGTATCTACCTATGTTACTCTAACCCCCCCTCTCTTCTTTAATTCTTTGCCACATCAGCATGTTTGCTATTCCCGTGTGCATTATACCAGCTAAGATACCACCACTATGGGTAGCCTTAATCATCGCATGCAATAATTTAGTGCACCTTGAAATCTGAACATGTGTGTGGCGTGTATGTTTTTAATGACTTGAGACTATACCTAGCCCGGCATGCAATGGTCAGTTCAATGCATGTAAGATGACTTATTATGCACCATTCCCCATACTTGTAGGAAGCCCGTTCATCTCCAAATCTTTTCCTCTCCATGTGTGAAAACAATCTGCTTGCTTGACTCTCCTTCTCCCTCCGGCAGTCCCACCACTCCACCCCGTGTGAAAAAAATCTGCATGCATGACTTTCCTCCCCCCGCGCTCGTCCAATCCGTTGTGACCAGCAATATTTCCACCCCTTCCCTCCCCCGTAATTTACTCCAACAAATATGCCCACCTAGCTGTTACATTAATCACGCAACATATCTTACGTAGGTGTGCCATTGATCGCTATAAATACTGCGCCTCCCACGGCATTCGGAAGAACGCTCACGTTCATCGCTATCTCCTCCCCCTCCCTCTCACGTCGACCACCATGGCATCGCCCCTCCCAAGCCCTAGGCACCCCTCGCTGCCCCACGCAGAGGGTCACGAGTCGTCGTTCCGTTCCTCGACGCCACTAGTCGAGGAGGACGCGTCAGCGTTCCGCTCCTCGCCGCGACGCGTCGAGGTGGACGCGTCGGCGTTCCCAGTCTCGCCAGCATGTGCGTCGGAGGACGCGTCGGCTCCCCGCTACGAGGAGAGCGTCGAGCCGCCCACCGAGCCCTCTAGCCTTGAGGAGCTTTGGAAAGAAATGGAGGTCGCCTTGTGGGAGGCTTTGCCTCCGGCAGAGCGCGCCAAAATAGAGGCGGAGAAGAAGGCCGAGGAAGAGAAGCGCGCCGTTAGGCATGCTGCCTGGCAGGCCTATGTCGCGTTCAAGAGAGTCAGGCAATTGGCTCTTTGGCAGAAGGCTCGTGCGAGGGCCGTGAGGGTGGCGGAGGACGCCCGTGCCAAAGCCCTGAGTGCAGTCGGTCCCAAGCACCTCATCTACTCTTGGCGGTACATGGACCGGGTGCACGCTTCTAGCGAGGAAGAGTACCTGTTGGCACCGGATCACCAGACCGGTGAGATCGCGCTCGCCCACCGGCAAGCCGCCAATCAGCATCTCACGAGTTGCGAGGCTAAGGAAGAGGCGTTGTGTCGCCGCGCTGGGAAACGCCCGCGCACCAAGGCACTCGTGGCGCGCCGCAAGCGCTCCTACGAGCGTCGCGGCTTTTATAAGGAATAAACTAACAATGTGCCTGTGCGTTGCAATGGATCCAAAGTAGAATAGTACTTGTTCACAAACTTGAAAGAAAACACTCTTATTTTGATATACATATATACCACTAAAAATATATTATTTTTCACTCAATATATATTTCTCAGGCTGTTTTGATGAGGTGAAGGGGGATGTGGTTGCTTATAAGATAATAAGGGGTTTTCTGCAAATTTGAGCAAAGAAGTGGGCTATTGTTGCAAAAATGCCACAACTTACCTCACAGCCGTTAGATGCAGATCTAATGGTCAGAAAAGACGGATGGCAGACACACCATCATCACCAACTGAGTGTTTTATAGGAGTAGAGATTTAGTTTCGTAAGGCGATCTCATTAGTTTTGGGACGGAAATGATAAATCCCGAACATTCGGGAATTATTAGCGTCCTTAATTAAGTATGTAAAAGGAAAAGTTTGGAAACCTTGTGCATCCGTACGCATTTTGTAAGTACGTGCATATAGCACAATCTTAACTATATATCGCACTACACGTCTCTCTCTATATATGCTTGCAGACTGTGCTACTACTATTACTTATATTTACGTGCAAATGCATGTTTTAACATTACGATGCGGTTTTTGTAAAAGTAGTAAAACATCACTAGTCAAGCTTGTGAAATGATTCAATGCAAAAATGCTCGTTTGATTGTTTACTTTTAGCTTCCTTCTCTGTGGTTATTTCTCTATCGTACTTTGTACAGAGTATCTCACTGGTCGGGAAGGCATGCAAATTCCCAAACCGCTTCGTACACCCTGTATCGAATTTTTTTCCTAACAAGTTGTGCCGTGCATTTGGAATTCCAACTTGAGTACTACTACTAGGAGTATCAGGCTTCTAGATTAGTACTCCCTCCGTCCTTGAAAGAGTGTACTTCCAACTTTGTTGGAGGGTCAAACTATCTCAAAGTTTGACCGAGTTTGTGCAAAAATATATCAATGCTTGTGAAACCAAATAGGTATATGACAAAAATATATTTTATCATGAATCTAATGCTACTAATTTGATGGCATAAATTTTGGTCTAGTATTGTATAAATACGGTCAAACATAAAAAAGTTTGACTTTCCAACAAAGTTGGAAGTACACTCTTTCAAGGACGGAGGGAGTAATCCCATAACTACTACCTCCATCCTGGTTTATTGGTCCCCATGGTAATATGTGTCAAATTTTGACCATAAATTTAACTAATGAAATGTTTATGCATGTCACCAAAAATTATATCATTGGAAACTATGTTCAAATACGAATCCAACAATATAACTTTTGTTGACATGCACTAACATTTTATCAGTTAAATCTTTGGTCAAAATTTAGCACAAATTACAATGGTGACTAATAAACCAGGATGGAGGTAGTAGTTTAGAAGCCCAAATGAATGAGTGAGGCACATTATGGGAAAAGCTGGGGAAGAGACGGCTTATTTTTTGAGCCGCCAAAAGAACTGGCCCTAGGAGTAGTAGCTAGGGATCGAGTGTGCGAGATGAACCGGACAAAGTAAATGCAGAGAGATAAAATGCAAAAAAGACAGAGGGATGTGATGGTTGCTTGTCCGTTTACTTTACCAGGCCACTTATTACTGGGAGTGGTGGGGTTCTGTGATATGATGGCTTTACTGCCGCGCCACAAGCAGGGTGAGACTCCCGTGCAGCGCCGCCCTCTACACTAGTACTACCTCCGTCGTGGTTTATTAGTCCCCGACGTAATTTGACTGAAGATTTAACTGACAAAATGTTAGTGCATGTCAACAAAAACTATATCATTGGATTCGTATTTGAACATAGTTTTCAATGATATAATTTTTGGTGACATGCATGAGCATTTATCATACCATATATAATGTTAGCTAAATTTATGGTTGTACTATATATAGTAAGATGCCCGTGCGTTGCACGGAACAGTGAAATGCATTGATCGGGGAGTTGTTTATTTTGACAAAGTATGTGGGGGTCATCTCATGTGTAACAAGTATCGATAGGTTTCTAAGGATATTATTTCTTCTCTAGAGCTCACAAGCATCTGGGTGAATAGTAAATGTAGGCTAAATATATAAAAAGGTATCTTTTGCAAACAAAAGTGTTCGAGTGTTCAACCTGCATCCAAAACTTTTGAAGAAGTAACACTTATTGTGCTTTGCAAGAAATGATCTTTAAGAATTATTTTTTGAGTATCGATTTTGTTTATCAGGATGACTTGGAAGGGGGCAGAGGAGATGTAAGAAATGGTTCATCTTAAGTCTTTCACCGTTACTGTAGTAAAAATTTAGAATTAATCTCATAAATGGCAAGCGAAAACTCTAATGGAGCAAAAGCATACATGGAAGATTCTAGACTAAACCATAAATGGATACACTTTTATTCAAGCGCGATACTCTAATAGAGCAAGATCATGCATGGAAGGTTCTATACTATATAAAGAAGAAGTCTACACATGCTTAGACAGCGGCTTACATTGAGCAAAGACCAATGATGAACAGTTGACTTGGTAATGCATATGACCAGGTGAACCTCCTTGGAGTCCCCATGCATCATCTTGGGGTGAAAATCATACCAGGCGTCTTCCATGTCCACATTGCCAGGAACGGAGCAGCTCGGCACAATCCCATTCAGCGTGATGGAGGTGGCGTGGGCGCCCTCGTACTTCGGAGGGGCAATAACAGTGAGCACGCACCGGTACAGCGCCCTCGTGTCAGCGTCAGCGGAATTGCCCCTGACGCACACTACCGAGAGGGGCGGCGGCCTGCGCGGGCCTTGCCGGTGCCAACGGCTAAGAGGAAGACGCTGTCGTCCTCCTGAGCGACTAGCAGGCGGCAGTGATCCTCCAGCGACTCCGGCACGGTGAACGGGTAGCACATCTCGTACTTGATGTTCACGGCCGCGGGCCAGTAGTGATTGACGGACGGTGCCGTGAGGTGATGCACGAGGCTCGCCGGCGAGCCCTCAAATGGTGGCGTGCACTCATAGCAGTAGCAGGGTGCGTGCGCGCATCTGGAACTATGCTCCGCCAGCGAGTGCTGGTCGACGTACCTCTCGCATACAAAAATCTTGTAGACGCATGGCACCTTGCAGGCATCGCCCAGGCCGTCCATGAAACGGGAGTGGCTGTAGGGGACATTGCGCCCGCCGAATGGAGCGCAGGAGTAGCACACGAAGCAGTAGATTATGTGACGCCCGGATAATTAAGCTACAGTGAACCTCCGCTAATGATGCCACATCACCTCGGTTACTGTTGATAAACTCGCGTCAGTTCGAAACCCAGTTCAAATTTCAAATTTAAAATAAAGGCAAACAATAAATGCTTTCAAATATTAAAACTAAATGTTCGGGTTGTGCCAAATAATGCATAGGTAATTATGGTGAAGAAACCACACTTTTAAAAAATGTTTAAATACTCTAAAATGGATAAAACAGTAGCAAGAACAATCATTTATTTTAAAGTAATAAACAATTACAAACTATTTTATTTTGGGTGCCAAGTTAATTGTGGCAGTGGCATAATTATTATTACTATTTTCGGTATAACTTTTGTGTCTTATAAAACTGTAATTAAATAAAACAGAAAAGGAAAAGAAAATGGAAAAAAAGGAGAGAACCCCAGTGGGCCTCAGCCCACCAGGCGGCCCAGCTCCCCCTCCCCGGGTCGTCTTCACTGTGCAGACGACCGAGCACCCACGCACGGCAGTCGCCACTCGACCGGCTCGTCGCCCCACGCCGCGGCAGCGCCGGGGATAAGGGCGAGCCCTCCCCCTCGTTCTCGTCCTCGTCGCCCACCCACTCACCCACTGGCCCCACTCCCGCTTTCCCTCCCTGCGCTCTCCCCCTTCCCCAGATCCATTCTCCCACCTCGCCCGAACGCCCCGCCGCCATGGTCGTCTTCTTCCTCGTGCTCACAGTCGCCCCCGCCGCCTGAGAGCTCGCCAGAAGCCCCGCCATCGACCGCCTATCTACCCCGACCACGCGCGTGAGCTGGGGAGGCATCCCAGCGCCGCCGCGTCACCTTCTTCTTCCTCGTCGGCACGGCACCTTCTCCATCGACCCCGAGAGCTCTGCAGCTACTAACCCTCTCGCCGGACCTCCTTGTGCCCTCCTGGTGAGCCTCGTTCCCCCCTCTCTACCTGTGCTTCATTCCCCCCTCCTAGCTAGCCTCGCTACTACACCACGAGCTCACCGCCGCTGCCCATCGACGCACTGCTCAACTCCGGCCAACCCAGCAGCTCCTTCCGGCGCCATTCGACGTGGCTCGACGCCCGCGTTCGAATGCCTCAGGCCGCACGCCAAACCATGCCCCCTAGCGCCATCCCCGTACCTCACGTGCTCCGGCCGCCGCCTCTGCCCGACGTCGGTGTTGTTGATGTCCGTCTCAGCCACTGCTGTTGCCACCGTTGCACGCGCGCGGTTCCCCCGATTCGAACGGGCCGCTCCGCCGTCCAAATGGTCGCCAGACACCGAATTTCAGCCATCACCGCCGCGTCCCGCCCCGCCGGAGCTCCACCGCTGGCGCAGCACCGTTTGGAACCCGGCCTGAGTCACTGACTCGTGGGCCCAGGTCAATAACCCCCACTAACCTAGCCCCTAACCCCACTAACACGTGGCCCGACCACTGTAGCGTTTAGTTTAGATTAAGATTTACCGATTAATTAACTGAGTCACTGACAGCCGGGCCCGCATCCTAATTAAACTTAATTAGGTTAATTTAAATACTGTTAGACATTAGTGTATGACATGTGGGTCCCAACAGGACCATTGACTAGTCAACTGGTCCATGTTGACTGCTGACTGGGCAGTCAACTGGACCCCACTAGTCAGCCTCATAGGTGAACTTCTGGGTACACTCTCTGTGTACCCGTAGCATTTTACCAATTTTATTTTCAAAATTAAATTAATTCAGGAAATTTAGAAAATGAATTAAAACTTTGAAAAATCATATAAAATAATCCGTAATTCGGATGAAAATACTTTGTACATGAAAGTTGCTCAGAACGACGAGACGAATTCGGATACGCAGTCCGTTCGTCCGCCGCACGTCCCTAGCATAGCGAACATGCAACAATCCACCTCCATTTCATCTGTCCCAAAACGTCAAACACCGGGAATACTTTTCCGGATGTTTTCCCCCTTCGCCGGTATCACCTATCCCTGCGTTAGATCACCCCTGGCACCGTGTATTGCCTTGATATATTTTGTGATGCTTTGCTCCATATTTACTGTTTCTCCCCCTCTTCTTCTTCGGTAGACCCCAAGCCCGGCGCTGATGCCACTGAGTACGACTACGTCGCCAGCGACCCTTCTTCCTGTGCAACAGAGCTTCCAGGCAAGCAAACCACCTTTGATCAACCAGATATCGCCCACTCTCTTCTCCCTTATTCTTGCATTAGGTTTTCTACTGTTGTTGATTCGATAGCTCCTATTCTGTTGCATAGCCTGTCATTGTTGCTACAATTGTTGATACCTTTACCAGCTATCCTAATGCTTAGTATAGGATGCTAGTACTTCATTAGTGGCCCTACATTCTTGTCCGTCTGCCATGCTATACTACTGGGCCGTGATCACTTCAGGAGGTGATCACGGATATATACTATATACTACTATACTGCTGCATCACTTGTGATACTGTTCGGATGTGGGGGCTGAAGGGACAGGTGGTTCCACCCAGCTAGTGGTGGGCCTGGGTTCCCGACGGCCCCCGAGTGTTACTTGGTGGCAAAGCGACAGGGCAGGTTGTGACCACCTAGGAGACAGGTGGGCCTGGCCCAGGTCGGCGTCCGCGGATACTTCAAATAACACGCTTAACGAGATCTGGATATTTGATCTGAGTCTGGCTATGAGCCTATACGCACTAACCAACTACGCGGGAACAGTTATGGGCACTCGACGTCGTGGTATCAGCCGAAGCCTTCTTAACGTCAGCGACTGAGCGGCACGCGCCGGGTTGGACCGTGTAACGCAACTTCCTTTGTAATGGAGGTTGCTAGGTCTGCTCACCGGCCGCCCTCGCAACGTGCAGGTGTGCAACGGGCGATGGGCCCAGACCCCTGCGCGCTTAGGATTTAGACCGGCGTGCTGACCTCTTTGTTGTGCCTAGGTAGGGCTGCGACGTGTTGATCTTCCGAGGCCAGGTATGACCCAGGAAAGTGTGCCCGGCCAGAGGGATCGAGCGTGTTGGGTAATGTGGTGCACCCCTGCAGGGAAGATTTATCTATTCGAATAGCCGTGTCCCTCGGTAAAAGGACGACCCAGAGTTGTATTCTGACCTCATGACAACTAGAACCGGATACTTAATAAAACACACCCTTTCAAGTGCCAGATACAACCCGGTGATCGCTCTCTCACAGGGCGACGAGGAGAGAATCGCCAGGTAGGATTATGCTATACGTTGTTATTTGGTGAACTTACCAGCTACTCTCTTCTATATGCTTCAAGGTGGAGGCTGCCAGAAGCATAGTCTTCGATAGGACTAGCTATCCCCCTCTTATTCTGGCATTCTGCAGTTCAGTCGACAGACACTACCCATTTCATTGATACCGATGCATATGTAGTGTAGATCCTTGCTTGCGAGGACTTTGGATGAGTACTCAAGGTTGCTTTGCTCCCTCTTTTCCCCCTTTTCCTTTTATTCTCTGATGTCACAACCAGATGCTGGAGCCCAGGAGCCAGATACCACCATCGACGACTCCTACTACACCGAGGGTGCCTACTACTACGTTCAGGCCACCGACGACCTGGAGTAGTTTAGGAGGATCCCAGGCAGGAGGCCTGCGCCTCTTTCGATCTGCATCCTAGTTTCTGCTAGCCATCTTATGGCACCTTATTTGACCTTATGTCTGTACTCAGATATTGTTGCTTCAGCTGACTCATTTATGTTCGAGCACTTGTATTCGAGCCCTCGAGGCCCCTGGCTTGTAATATGATGCTTGTATGACTTATTTGTTTTTAGAGTTGTGTTGTGATATCTTCCTGTGAGTCCCTGATCTTTATCGTACACGTTTGCGTGTATGATTAGTGTACGATCAAATCGAGGGCGTCACAAGTTGGTATCAGCTCCGACTGCCTGTAGGAACCCCCTTTCCAACTCCTTGGCCGAAGTTGAGTCTAGTCATTGCAAAAACTTTTACTAACATGGCTGTGTGGCTTATGGGCCCACGTCGCCATTGGGTGGTATTAGGATCTTTTATTCCTCGACCTATACTCTGGGACTCTGATCTCTCTTATATTCGGGTTAAAATGAATTTACTAACTCTGACTCTAGGTTCTCGTAACTACTTCCTCCCGGAGAGCCCCTTATCACAGATGATCGCCTGCTGCACCAGAAGATTCCGAAGATACCCTCTGATGTTCTCTCAAGACTTTGTGCCTGTCGTTTTTGCAATTCCCTATCACCGATATATCCCTATGGATAAATACATACACTCGCCGTCCATACCTTCATTCCAAGATGCTCTTGATATTACTAGATACCACGGAATATTTTCCAATATCTCGAGAATCCTTTGTGCCTACTGTTAGCTCTTTTCAGCGTGAATACACCTGCAAATAATTCCTCACACTTATCAAGGATTCATTCATCCCCAGTTGATCATGTGTTTCACAAAAGTCCTCAAAATACCATTCAATTTTCTAAAAATCCTCAACAGCCTATTGCTCCTGAATTCCCTGCCTTCCTGCATTATGGTTAATTCCATATTTCTAGTTATCTCCGTTGACATCCTCTGTCACTATCATTTCGGGTCCCTTGATTCCATATGTTGCGAATGCTCGCAATCCCCAATCAGATCCTAGAATTCATCCTTTTGGCTCAGACGTCATTTTAAACATGAGCTGGTTCTCGCCAATCAAATTGTCGTCGATTGTGCCCCTAAGTCTATTGAACTTATCCATCCTTGATCAGAGCGCCTGCTTCTGATCCTTCGCTTTGTAAATCATAATTCCGTTGCAATTGAGCTCTGAGTTAGTCAGTTGTTTCTATAATCCAATGTCTTTGCATTGTTTCTTCCTCTGGTTGTGTGCCTATACTCACATCAGATCCTTTGTGGACCACCAGATCCTTTGTTGGATTTTATCCGACAACGTCCTTCATATTCAATAACCTTGTGAGCCTTTCCTAGGATATATAATGCCTTTGCGAAATCATATCCTCTACTTTCTCAACCATGCTCTGCTTTCGAGCTAGTGATAATTACTCTTGAAGCTTGTGGTATATGTTTCTAAGATGCCCCGATGGGTTGAACCTATGCCTTCCTTAATCTGTGTGAACCCGATAGTTTTTCACGAGTCATACTCTTCTGGTGTTTTGGCAAATAAAATTTCAACACTACAACTTCTTCGAAAACAAGAAGTGAATGAAAGGTTATGCATTGCAAAAGTGGGAGTTGACCTTGAACCTTTGTGTTCATGCCCACGGACACGATGTGGAACTTATCATGAAAGCTTCTTGCAAGAATATTTAATCATTTGAATAATTCTTCCGGTGTCGTAAATTGGATCCCTTGCAGTTATGGTTCCGACCATGCTAACCTTATTCTATATATCTGAAAGGAAACCATTCCATTGCCTCGTCTATTTTGACAAGATTAAAGTATCTGCTATCGCAAGTCAACGCTCCAATTCAGTTTCTATTTTGATCCACCTTCGAGTATTACCCCCTGGTATCTCGAGGATATCAACCCATTGCACTACATCTTATGAATTTCTGATGAAGTAGTACCTTTCCCCGTCATAGTCACTCCATGGGTTCTGGGTTGTCATCAACCGAGAACACCGATTAGTGAATCGAATCAACACTGTGATTCAATACTCTTAGTACATTGTTGCTGAGAAGTTTAATACTCCATCATGTCATTCCTAGCCTTATCGGCTACATCATTATCATGCTAAATTTAACGGTGCTACCTGGTTCTTCTTCCCGGAGCACAAATTTCGATGGTGAGCTAATCTTACGTCGATCTTCCTCGTCATATCATTTCGCCTTGAACAGCAAGCTTGATTTCGAGTATGTGTCCTATCCTTGGTTCCAATAACCTTTCGCTTCATCATTCCTTTGACTTGATGTCATCGCCGATCGATTACACCTTCATGAAATCTCTCGACAATTGTGTCGTGATCATCATCAACATTTTGAGCTCTTCTAGCATATCAATCAAATTCATGATGGAAAGTACCATCCTTGTCCCTCGATGATTGTGTTATCATCGACAACATTCTTGCCTTCCCCCAAAACAAACTTGTTCATGTTATGGATGCAACTTGCTATCCAACATCTATGCTTCTTTACCATGGAGTATTACCATCTTTTATGTCAATCAGGTCGTGAGAGTTGCTCCACCTCTTAAGAATTCTTGATACAGTAATGCTTCTCGCCATCACCATTCTTTTCTTGGTCCCCATGTTGAGTGAACTTTGTTGTGCGAATTTATTATCTCTAGCAACCCTATTGCTTCAGAGTTAATGGACAATAATTCCAATTTAGTGTGTTGGTTGCTAAATCGCCATTCCGACGTTGGTCGTGCAACCCAGCCCATATTTCGGGTGCACCTTTCAACCAATGTTTAATTGTGTATGTTTTCCTAAGCATACATCATTATATCATTTGATCTGACAAATGATATCCCCGTGTACACGCAATTGTGGAAATCCATCTTTTTGGAAGTCTCGATGAATTATAGTTGAGTCCATCAGCCACCTCCTCATCCTCTCCTTGGTTTAATGATGTACTCTTGTTTCGGAACTCACTTCCATAGTTCATTGCTCGAGAATCTTATAATGCCATCTCGTCAATTGCGTTGCACCTTTTCTTCTCAGGCATCCTGAGTCTGAGGTATCCTGACACCAATCAGATCTGAATCTCGGTCAGATATGATGGTTGGAACATTTTCCAAGAGTCATAACATTGGTCTTTATATCACCCGGTAAGGTAATGTCATGCCTAGCACACCTGGCCGGAGGACCTATTGATACCGTTTCCTTTTTAGCAAGGTTATCCATTCTTCCATGAGGAAATTGTAAGACTTACTCTATGAGTTTTCCTGATGGATCATTCGTGTATCCTAAGTCTAATCTTTACCTGATGACCATGTCAATGCTATCTCGAAGCATGTCAGTGGTACTCCGATTTTCAATAAAAACATTGGAAGCACAAATGCTAAATTTTCCTTATCAATTATCCAAACACCGTTGTATGGGTAATGTCATGAAGTTTCTCTCCCCTTACCTAAAGGGTTTTCTACTTTATATCCTGTCATGGATATCATGCTCTACTTGTCCGTGGGAAGGATATACCCCTGAATTATGTGTTTAAACACATTTTCCTTTCCATTGTTCTGTTTAATCTGATGATCACATTTTCGTTTCCATTGTTTTGTTTAACCTTTCTTGTGATCTATATGATCTAGGCAGTAATATTCTTCTGCTTATTTAAACACCTTGTTGTACAACCGTGTCGGTAAGACCCTGTTGCTTTTGTTGATGGCATCCCGGTAACCATCGATGGATGAGAACCTTGCCTATTGGTCCGCCTCGTTCAACAAGCAGGAAAATGGTTCTCTTTGTCCCTCTCCCTTGGTACCGATGTTGTTGCCGACATAACTGACAGGCTATCCTCTGGCATGCCTTGCTATCATGACCGTGCAAGATGTCAGCACCCTTTCTACCTTTAACCCACATGGTGGGCCCATAACCCACCATTCCACAGGATCGAAACCTAAATCTCCTGTACACCCCCGGTTTCCAAAGTTATTCCTCGCGCGTGGCCTCGTATATAATTCCCGAGCCACCTTCCGAATGATCATCAATTCTGGTATCAGACACAATACGTATTCCCGTTGCTTTGAACCCCTTTCACGCCCTATTTTAGGCATCGAACGATTGCCTACCTGCTCGAAACTTCCCATGATACCTCCTTACTTTACTCTCGATATTTTCTTAAGTTTCAATTTGAGAGTTACTTTCCGCCACCTTCCCTGATGTTATCGACCAGATAATCGACCTTGCAGAGGTCCATTCTCCCGGAATACCCACCCTTTATTCTTTCGTAAGTACGATGGAGTTCCCGAAGAAAGGATGCCGACTTCATCATGATGACCTAAAGCAGAGAAATGAAGACATCGACGGAATGGATCGACCTCTTCGAGAAGAGCAGCCAAGACCGAGAAGATCCGTTAGAATTTCGTAACCAGACCTTTCCCCCTTACTCTGCCTCTTAAATCTCGGGACGAGATTTCTTGTAGTGGGGGAGAATTGTGACGCCCGGATAATTTGGCTACAGTGAACCTCCGCTAATGATGCCACGTCACCTCGGTTACTGTTGATAAACTCACGTAAGTTCGAAACCCAGTTCAAATTTCAAATTTAAAATAAAGGCAAACAATAAAAGTTTTCAAATATTAAAACTAAATGTTCGGGTTGTGCCAAATAATGCATAGGTAATTATGGTGAAGAAACCACACTTTTAGAAAATGTTTAAATACTCTAAAATGGATAAACAGTAGCAAGAACAATCATTTAAATGCTTTTAAAGTAATAAACAATTGCAAACTATTTTATTTTGGGTGCCAAGTTAATTGTGGCAGTGGCATAATTATTATTACTATTTTAGGTATAACTTTTGTGTCTTATAAAACTGTAATTAAATAAAACAGAAAAGGAAAAGAAAATGGAAAATGGAAAAAAAGGAGAGAACCCCAGTGGGCCTCAACCCACCAGGCGGCCCAGCTCCCCCTCCCCGGCTCGTCTTCACTGTGCAGACGACTGAGCACCCGCGCACGGCGGTCGCCACTCGACCGGCTCGTCGCCCCACGCCGCGGCAGCGCCGGGGATAAGGGCGAGCCCTCCCCCTCGTCCTCGTCCTTGTCGCCCACCCACTCACCCACTCGCCCCACTCCCTCTCTCCCTCCCTGCGCTCTCCCCCTTCCCCAGATCCATTCTCCCACCTCGCCCGAACGCCCCGCCGCCATGGTCGTCTTCTTCCTCGTGCTCACCGTCGCCCCCGCCGCATCACCTTCTTCTTCCTCGTCGGCACGGCACCTTCTTCGTCGACCCCAAGCGCTCTGCAGCTACTAACCCTCTCGCCGGGCCTCCTTGTGCCCTCCCGGTGAGCCTTGTTCCCCCCTCTCTGCCTGTGCTTTGTTCCCCCCCTCCTAGCTAGCCTCGCCGTTGCACCACGAGCTCACCGCGGCTGCCCGTCGACGCACTGCTCAACTCCGGCCAACCCAGCAGCTCCTTCCGGTGCCATTCGACGTGGCTCGACGCCCGCGTTCGAATGCCTCAGGCCGCGCGCCAAACCATGCCCCCTAGCGCCGTACCCGTACCTCACGTGCTCCGGCCGCCGCCTCTGCCCGACGCCTGCGTCATTGTTGTCCGTCTCAGCCGCTGCTGTTGCCACCGTTGCACGCGCGCGGTTCCCCTGATTCGAATGGGCCGCTCCGCCGTCCAAATGGTCGTCGGAGAACGAATTCCGGCCATCACCGCCGCGTCCCGCCCTGCCGGAGCTCCACCGCCAGTGCGCCACCGTTTGGAACCCGGCCTGAGTCACTGACTCATGGGCCCGGGTCAATAAACCCCACTAACCTAGCCCCTAACCCCACTGACACGTGGCTCGACCACTGTAGCGTTTAGTTTAGATTAAGATTAACCGATTAATTAACTGAGTCACTGACAGCCGGGCCCGCATCCTAATTAAACTTAATTAGGTTAATTTAAATACTGTTAGACATCAGTGTACGACATGTGGGTCCCAACAGGACCATTGACTAGTCAACTGGTCCATGTTGACTGCTGACTGGGCAGTCAACTGGACCCCACCAGTCAGCCTCATAGGTGAACTTCTGGGTACACTCTCTGTGTACCCGTAGCATTTTACCCATTTTAATTTCAAAATTAAATTAATTCAGGAAATTTAGAAAATGAATTAAAACTTTGAAAATCATATAAAATAACCCGTAATTCGGATGAAAATACTTTGTACATGAAAGTTGCTCAGAACGACGAGACGAATTCAAATACGCAGTCCGTTCATCCGCCGCACGTCCCTAGCATAGCGAACATGCAACAATCCACCTTCGTTTCATCTGTCCGAAAACGTCAAACACCGGGAATACTTTTCCGGATGTTTTCCCCCTTCGCCGGTATCACCTATCCCTGCGTTAGATTATCCCTGGCACCGCGTATTGCCTTGATATATTTTGTGATGCTTTGTTTGCTCCGAATTTACTGTTTCTCCCCCCTCTTCTTCTTCGGTAGACCCCGAGACCGGCGTTGATGCCACTGAGTACGACTACGTCACCGACGACCCTTCTTCCTGTGCAGCAGAGCTTCCAGGCAAGCAAACCCCCTTTGATCAACCAGATATCGCCCACTCTCTTCTCCCTTATTCTTGCATTAGGTTTTCTACTGTTGTTGATTCGATAGCTCCTATTCTGTTGCATAGCCTGTCATTGTTGCTACAATTGTTGATACCTTTACCTGCTATCCTAATGCTTAGTATAGGATGCTAGTACTTCATTAGTGGCCCTACATTCTTGTCCGTCTGCCATGCTATACTACTGGGCCGTGATCACTTCAGGAGGTGATCACGGATATATACTATATACTACTATACTGCTGCATCACTTGTGATACTGTTTGGATGTGGGGGCTGAAGGGATAGGTGGTTCCACCCAGGTAGTGGTGGGCCTGGGTTCCCGATGGCCCCCGAGTGTTACTTGGTGGCGGAGCGACAGGGCTGGTTGTGACCACCTAGGAGACAGGTGGGCCTGGCCCTGGTTGATGTCCGCGGATACTTCAAATAACACGCTTAACGAGATCTGGATATTTGATCTGAGTCTGGCTACGAGCCTATACGCACTAACCAACTACGCGGGAACAGTTATGGGCACTCGACGCCGTGGTATCAGCCGCAGCCTTCTTGACGTCAGCGACTGAGCGGCGCGCGCCGGGTTGGACCGCGTAATGCAACTTCCTTTGTAATGGAGGTTTCTAGGTCTGCTCACTGGCCGCCCTCGCAACATGCAGGTGTGCAACGGGCGATGGGCCCAGACCCCTGCGCGCTTAGGATTTAGACCGGCGTGCTGGCAGCTCTGTTGTGCCTAGGTAGCGCTGCGACGTGTTGATCTTCCGAGGCCGGGTATGACCCAAGAAAGTGTGCCCGGCCAGAGGGATTGAGCGTGTTGGGTAATGTTGTGCACCCCTGCAGGGAAGATTTATCTATTCGAATAGCCGTGTCCCTCGGTAAAAGGACGACCCGGAGTTGTATTCTAACCTCATGACAACTAGAACCGGATACTTAATAAAACGCACCCTTTCAAGTGCCAGATACAACTCGATGATCGCTCTCTCATAGGGCGACGAGGAGAGGATCGCTGGGTAGGATTATGCTATACGTTGTTACTTGTTGAACTCACCAGCTACTCTCTTCTATATGCTTCAAGGTGGAGGCTGCCAGAAGCGTAGTCTTCGATAGGACTAGCTATCCCCCTCTTATTCTGGCATTCTGAAGTTCAGTCGACAAACACTACCCATTTCATTGATACCGATGCATATGTAGTGTAGATCCTTGCTTGCAAGTACTTTGGATGAGTACTCACGGTTGCTTTGCTCCCTATTTTCCCCCTTTTCCTTTTCTTCTCGGATGTCGCAACCAGATGCTGGAGCCTAGGAGCCAGACACCACCTTCGACGACTCCTACTACACCGAGGGTGCCTACTACTACGTTCAGGCCGCCGATGACCTGGAGTAGTTTAGGAGGATCCCAGGCAGGAGGCCTGCGCCTCTTTCGATCTGCATCCCAGTTTGTGCTAGCCATCTTATGGCACCTTGTTTGACTTTATGTCTGTACTCAGATATTGTTGCTTCCGCTGACTCGTTTATGTTCGAGCACTTGTATTCGAGCCCTCGAGGCCCCTGGCTTGTAATATGATGCTTGTATGACTTATTTGTTTTTAGATTTGTGTTGTAATATCTTCCCGTGAGTCCCTGATCTTGATCGTACACGTTTGCGTGTATGATTAGTGTACGATCAAATCGAGGGCGTCACACCTTACTAGTACTCCCTCCGTTTCTCTACTCTCTACTTTCTCTACTTCTCTACTTCTCTACTTTCTCTTATAAAAAACCGAGTTGGTGATGATGGTGTGCCTGCCATATAGACTGTCCGATCTATATCTGACTGATAGAAAGCAAACTATGGCAATTTTGCAAAAAGATACCTGCACCTCTCTCCACGTTTGCAGATAAGGCCTTCCCTCGTTCATCCTTATCTCCCACAACCACATTGTTGAGCAATTAAAAAAGGAAGTCTCTGGAACAATCTGGCATGGTGGCCGCTACCGACGCCATCCATCCCCATGCCTCCGCCCAGTCCGACCACCAGTCACCACCACGCCCCACTCCTCCTCACCTTATCTCTCATCTTTCTCGAGATATCATTTTTTCGATGAAATTCTCGAGATACCATTTTTTCGATGAAATTCTTGAGATATCATTAGTTTTTACACATGGGATTACTCCTGCATGGGTCAATCACAACAAGTGTTTTGTAAAAAAATGCATCTTGATGTTCCGTGCAATGCACGGGCATCTTGCTAGTTTGCATATAATTCCAAACACCACGTAGACACGTTCTTTGACCATTTTACAACTATGTTAGTATCATTGTTATTGGTCAGCCGGTGCAAGTTATAGCCCCGGGTGTTTTAACCTTTTTTTAGTAATGATATCTGGCGATTGTCTGCCACGAGCCCAATCCTGGTGAATCCCACATAACCGTCAGATTTCCATCCAACGGTGGCCTATTTTTAAGCCATAGTATTTGACAAAACGGCCATCCTTACACACGTACTGTAACTGCGTCGCGGGCGTTTGCAACTGCCATGTCTCCCAGTGAACGTTTGCTGGGGATTGGAGTTAGCACCGATGGTAGTTCGTAGTCATTCCACGCTCGGGCATTGAAGTTTGTAACTATTTTACAATATACTACTCCTCCGGTGCTAGTAGTAGAGCAGAGTCCTACTCCACTATATGCAAACTAGGGCATAGTAGTAGGTATTGTAGTTTATTGTACTAGTACTGTGATCACTCAAGCAAGTTGTCTGGCGTCGATATGACCCTACGCTGCTGGGATGTGTCTCGTAAGTCAAGCAGCGTGCTGCTGCTACATTGTCATCATCACATGTCCACTTCCCGCAGCACATATTCGCGCCACCCCCCTCTTCCGAAACCCAAGCACTAACAATGGCAAAACCGAGCAGCAACCGCCGAAAGAGTGGCTGGAATTTGCTCCCCATAGAGGTAATCAAGCTCATTGTTTCGTGTGTGGACAATCTCAGTACCATGCCGCTCGCCGCGTGCTCGTCGGGGCTGTACCGTTTACTCAAAGCCCTCAGGCCAAAGCTTTTTAAGCCAGCTCCCTGCTTGCTGATGCCGCCTGATCTTCAGAAACGGTGTGTCACGCAGCATAACAATCGTAGGGTGGCGAGCATCAACCCCCTCGACTGCGATCCGATCCCCGTCACCCTCAACTACATTAACGGTATGTACTGGGTCGGCATGAACACGTCTTGGATGGTGCTCGTCGACGGTCACGGCAGCTGGATGCTCGTGGAGGTCTACACCCGGCGATTGATCCCCCTTCCTTCGATTAACACTGCACTACTTTGGCACCGTGGCCTAGAATACTTGGAATCTTACAGTAGCCAACATGATACCAAGTTTGATTTGCTCAAGGTTGTAATCTGCCAAGTGCCCACAAGATCTACGAATTATAAAGACTTCAGGCTAATTGCGTTCTTCAACCGCGGTCTCGCCTATCTGACAGGTCACTGCGATAAGTGGATAAATCTGTACGTCCATCATAGGATCATACATCCTCCATGGTTCTCTGATGCCATTGAACACAAGGGCTTCATTTACGCTGTGGACTCCTTCTATGGCTGGACGTATTGCTGGCCTACTCCAGTCATCGCTACAAATGGTTGTTACAGCAGTATGTTACTTTCCTATGATATAATGATGGCTTGCTTATATTACTGTCAACATTTACTAAAAAAATATTTATACTCATAACATGTTGTTCTTAAGATTGACTACAGTATGAGCCCTTTTTTATTTGACTCCAACTTGATATGATGTTGTAGGCCGCCTGGTGTCCCTACCCTTCCTAATCCCAGAACCTTTCAAAGAAAAGCGGCATGGTGGTTGCAGGTGGTTCCTGGCTCGATCAGACAACGACGAACGATTGATGATCGTTCGCACGTACCGGACGTGTTGTTTCGCGGAATACAATCACAGTCACTGCAAGGTCTTTGAGCAGGATCCCAGCTTCTCTGGGCCTTCAGGAATTTTTGACTGGAGGCTGGTAAGTAGCCTTGGTACACGCTCCCTGTTTCACGGACTGAATTATCCGATTAACCAGGAGATAACCGACGGCAAGGATCATGATGGCAGCGCGGTTTCGTTCATCAGGCAAAACTGTGTGTACACAGTGTACCATGCGTCTCTCCATGCACCATACCCTGATATGTGTCGCCACGCTATGCAGCCCAAAGTAGGAGAGAGGATCGCAAGTATCAGAATTCGACCTGCTGGCTGGAGTTTCCCCCATTAGGCACCCATCTGGTTCAAGCCGTCAGCCAATCTCCACAGCTTAATAAATAGTAACGTCTAACTGAGCCAGTTAGTTAGCTGTGTACACTTGGTGTAGTACGATCTTTATTTAGTTTGATGCATACACTTTTTCTTTTTTGGTAGCCATTTTGTAATGATGGCTGATGTTTGGTTTGGAAGAGAGAGATGCGTCTTTACTCTTCTGGCCTGCTTACTGCTTCTGTTGCACTCCCAACCCTGGTTGCTGCTGCTGCTGTTTTCAATGTACAATCAATAGTATATTTCGTCTGTTGGTTGAATAAATGTGTTGTTAGAACGACAAACACAATGTTTTGGAAGTCGTTGCACGGTCCGATCCTTTAGTGCCCCGTACGTAGCGCATACTATTTTTGGTACGGAACACACTTTCCACTTGTCGATAACATGCAGCCCAGTGATGAAGGCCCAATAGAGGAGCCCATAATTACCTGGAAGAGAGGTTCTCACATGAATCCGGCCCAGGTACATGCTCATGGTCCCCTAAACATAAATAAGTAAATAAATAAAATGCTTATGCACCAGTTCTTTAAATTTACGATTTGAAAAGTCAAATTTTAACAGGAGGATATTATTTCCTATGAGAGTGTCGTTACATTCAGTCAATATTATTCTTAGGCAAAGATAGCGACCAGTCTTTTTTCTCCCACCATTTTCTTCCTGCAACCAGCGGACCCATGCAAATCGTAGTCAACGTCGTAAATAGTTCCGGTCCATTATTATTTTTCAATAAGAATGCCCAACCTAGCCCAACACATTGGCGACACCACTTTATCCCATGGCTTCTGAATATGCTCAGCTTCACACCTCAAGAAGAAAATTGTCTCAAAAAAAACCTCAAGAAGAAAAAGGTGCTCCGCGGCATTTTAAAATAAGTTTTAGCCATATAAAATTAATTCTTATAATCCAGCATAAAGAGTTTTTCGGTCTGACCGGTCCAGCCGCCAAAACCAAACATGCGCCGGCGGGAGCGCCTGTTCCCGCCTTCTACGGCTGGTTGCGTTGTCGTGCACGCATCGCCACCCCGTCGTACCCTGAAATGCTGGCCAGGCCATCCCTTTACTCCCCACGACATCCTATTCTTCTCCGGCGATGGCAGCCTACCCCGCACCAGAACCAGTGAACCCTCGTATTCCCCTCCGCCTACGGCCATACTGCCGCATGTTCCCCGGCTCCTGTTCATTCCCGTCCGAGGCCTCGCCATCGTCCTCCGCCTTGGTGCGCTTGCAGCGGCGCCGCCGTTCGGCCCTGTCAACATAGTGAATCGGGAGAGGACTGTAGTTGTGAGTATGACAGTACAGACCCACCAGGTCCACTCACGAACACAAGCAAGCGCCTCTTTACTACTCAGATGCACCCCTCGTTTTTTTACTCTAATCCACCCTGCTGATATCTGCGACCCACATCATTGTCAACGTATTGTCAATTAATGACAGAATTGCACAACATTTTTTTTTGCGGATTTGTTCAGAGGAGTACGCTATAAACTGGGTTGTGCGGTCTCTGTGGCCTGTCTAACAACATGACCAGCCCAGCAGTTTTTTCTTTGGGAAAATAGGTAGCCTACTATTTCTTTTTGAAGAATACCCAAGCTAGGCCTATTTGTTTTCTCCGACTTACTGGGCTGCAAATCTTTCAAGACGAGGAGGGATGCATTCCGGCCAGGCCAAAAATTATGGGCAGTAAATCCTAAAAGTAATATGAAAGGGGTTGCAAATTCCAAAAAAATATAACAAATGGGCAATTAGTTTCTTTTTTGTTTTTGTTCTTCACTGATATTTTATATTTCATTGGATTTTAACATAACATAGTACTACTTTATTTTTAAATTTGTTTTAGTATGGCTACTAATTTTTGGATTAAGAATATTTTGTTCACCAGCAAAAATATGCGAATTTTTAAAATTTCGCATATTTTTTAGTTCAAATTTTTAACCCTAGCACTGACCAGAAAATGGGCAGCAATTCTATAAATGGAATATGGGTTGCAATAAATTCCATATGAATTAGCAAATGGGCTATAAATTATAAAAATAATAGCAAATGGGTTGTACACGCCACAGATTTTATGGCTGACTTGTTTACGCAAGGCTTTGTCAGTCAACACACGATTCTAGCAGCAGTGACTATTGGATGTCCATCCAACAGCCGATGTGCTTCTTCAATCTCTGATCTTCCTGCTCCAGCCGCCTAAACCAGCGCCGGCGGGACTGGCTGCTCCCTCCTCTTGTGGCCGACTGTGATGCCGCGCAGGCTTCACCGGCCCACCCTACTCCTTCCGCTGGCCTGGCCATCCCTCTACCCACCCCACCTCCTGTTATTCTTCGGTGACGGCAGCCTCACGCCGCAGCCGAACCAGTCAACCGTCATACTCTCCTCAGCGTGGGCATCCACTGCTGTGTCTTCGCCGGCTCCGGGTCGTTCCATTCCTAGGCCTCACCGTAGTCCACCACGTCGGTGCTCTAGGCGCGGCGTGCTCAACATTCAACAAACAACAGCCATCGGAATAGGAATATACGTGGAGAGGCTGACAGTAGGGACCTCCATGATCCATGGCCGCATGCAAGCAACTCCTCCTTATTACGCAAAAAAAAAATGATTCCTCCCACTGACATCTGGGGCGCACCAGTTCGGAGGCTGACCTGTGGGCCTACTAAGTTAACGCGTACGCAGGGCTTTGTCAACTTAGTCAACAAACGACTTTAGCAGCAGTGACCGTTGGATTTTAATCGAACGGTCCTGCTGCTTCTTCAATCGCTGATCTTCTTGCACTAGCCGCCCAAACCAGCGCCGGTGAGACCGCCCGCTCCTGCCTCTAGTGGTAGGTTGTGCTGCCGCGCAGGCCTCACCGCCCCACCCTACTCCCATCGCTGGCCAGGCCATCCCTCTACTCACCCACAACCCGTGTTATTCTGCAGCGATAGCAGCCTCACACCGCAGTCGAACCAGTCAACCCTCGTACTCCTCTCCGCGTGGGCATCCACTGCCGCGTCTTCCCCGGCTCCGAGTCGTCCCCTTCTTAGGCCTCGCCGTCGTCCACTGCCTTGGTGCTCTCGGCGCGGTGTGGTCAACGTGGTCAAGGAACGAGTTTCATCGGAAGAGGACTGTACGTGAAGAGGCTGACAGCTGGGTCCACGGCCGCAGCAAGGAAGTGCCTCCTTATTACGCGTAAAATAATTATTCCTCCACCTGACTGCGGGGACCCACCGGATGGGAATCTGTATTTTGCGAAAAAAACGTTTCCCCCTGACAGCTGGGACCTACCAGCTACATCTTCGCACGCAAGGAAGTGCGTCCATATTATGGGCAAAAAAATGATTCTCCCCCCTGACCGCTGGGACCCACCATCAATAACTTCGCACGCAAGGAAGTGCCTCTTATCCTCCCTGACAGTCGGGACCCACCTGGTCGAAGCGTACGTAGCGTTGTCATTCTGGTCGCGAACGTGTACATACATACTGGTCGATCGGTCTCTCTGCAACGATGAACCGTGGCCGAGCAAGTAGCGGCACGTGTAGTAGTAGAGCCCCCGACGTAGCAGTTCAGGCAGTCCAGTCAAAACCGTGTACACGTATGTACAGCCAGATGCCAAAAAATACGGCCACGTACGTACATACGGGCGGGGTCTCGAACGCATACTCGCGCATTTGTATGACCAGAGCTCGTGTACATGGAGAGGCAACGGACGGCAGCAACGGCGTCCTGTTCATCGGCAGCCAACCGGCTGGGTCGGAACGGAGAAACAGTGTCCTGTTCATCGGGAGACAACAGACTGGGTCGAAATGAGTCGTGTTCAACGGGAGCCAACTGGCTTGGACGGAACAGCTGGAACGACGTCTGGCGTACCGCAAAACGGAGGAAAAAGGTCTTCTGTTCGACCGCGTACGGTCGAAACGGGGTCCTGTTCATCGGGAAGGGTCTGGCATACCGCAAAACAGAGGAAACGGACTTGTGTTCGAGTGCCTACGGTCGAAACGGGGTCCTGTTGATCGGGAGGGGTGTGGCGTACCACAAAACGGAGGAAACGGACTTGTGTTGGAGCGCCTACGATCGAAACGGGGTCCTGTTCATCGGGAGGGGTGTGGCATACCGCAAAAAGGGGCTCCACGGGCTACTGTTCATCCACCGTCGACTTCCTCCAGCCTCCACCTGCTACTGTTCATCGACCGTCGACTTCCTCCAGCCTTCACCAGTGACTGTTCACCACGGGGTCCTGTTCATCCAGCCTCCGCCGGCTACTGTTCAACCAGCCCTCTCCACGGGGTCCTGTTCAACCAGCCCTCCACGGGGTCCTGTTCATCCACCCCCAACCGGCTCGGGTGTGTGGCAGCCTCCTCTCGATCGGGGTCCTGTTCATCCAGCGGCAACGGCCTCTACTACCACGGGGTCCTGTTCATCCAACCCCCACCGGGAACTGTTCATCCAACCCCAAAACACGTACGTCTCGACTCGTTCAACCAACCCCCATGTTCACTGTACATCAAGAGGCAGCAGGTTCGATCGGCTTCAGCAAACAGCAGCAGCGATCGATCGCTCGGGTTCAGTTAGCAGCAGTAGCGAAGGAATCGCCCGGGTTCAGTTAACAGCCAGGGATCGATCGCTCGGGTTCAGTAACGTAACTACTGCAATCGCTCGGGTTCAGTTAGAGCCCAACGCCTCGCTCGGGCTCAGTTAGAGCCCAACGCCTCGCACACACGCGCGTACGTCTACGAGAGAAACACGCAAACCTCCGTGCATCGCTCGGCCCCGACCACCCACCGTAAACGGGAACTCCCCGAAATTTTCCTCGCCCTTGCTTCTACCACGTTTTTTTCCATCATGGACGGCCCAAAGAATGTCATGCAGGTGCGCCCCCGGCCCGCCTAGGACGAAAAGCCTATTTTCTGTCATGATTTTTTGTCATATAAGTAGGAGCCCACCATATCTATGATGATACGTGCTTTTGTCATAATTATCATCATAGAAGTTTCATAAGCATGACAGGAAAAAAAAATCGTTCGGCCCAAAATGTCACGGATGTGTCTTTTTTTTGTAGTGGAGGTGGAGAGGGAGGTCATGTTGCTTGATTGGTTGGAGGGGGTAGTCATGGCGAGGCTTGGGGTTTCTGGCGAGGCTTGGGATTGGTTTCGGGATTGGCTAGATGATCTAGGAAGAAGATGCTCTGATTACCATGTAAAATCTATGGGAAGCATTAAACCCTTTTCTCGGGCCGCAGTTTTATTTATATCATTGTTGCCGTAGCTTACAAGATGATCAATCAAGAGTTTGATCGAGAGAAGTACATAGAAGGTCGGTAAGGAGGAGACCGAGAGAAGAAGGAATGGGAGAGGTTTATAGATAAACACCAATCCTGTTCCTGTACAATTTGTATTTCAACAGGTGCAAGACATCTTCCGCGCCCTGTGAACATATGGGACATTGTCCAATACTGCCAACATGTCTATTCGCCAGAATTGTTTTTTTTTTCCTGATAGTTTTGGGGACGGTTGCCTGAATTGTGTAGTAGTTTTTCATTATATGCTCAACTGATCGCATACAACTGACTAGTTCATAACTTGTTGACAACGGCGGACGACTAGTTCAACTACAACACCTTGGTGTGCATGGCTGCCAATAATGTGAACGATGCGGTCATGCAGACCAAGACGTATGCTCTCTTCATCTTGGTGCTGGTACATCTACTGATCGATAGATGTGCTAGATACATGTTCAACTGTCGCGTGTCTATTTGCATATGCTAGTTAATTCTGGTAAGTGGTAAGCTTATGTCATGATGCTATTCTGGATTTAAATAACGGAGATTACTAATTATCACAACACATGTGTTGCACTCAGTATTTCTCGGGTAAAAGAAAAAGTCACAGTACAGGTGTGGATTGACTAGGCACCATGCATGCATGGGTCTGTTTTTAGCTACTCCCTGAAGCTTCGCACGCCTTGTGGAGCAGGGAACACAGACGTCGTACGTGGCTTTCTGCATTGACCGTGCCAATGGTTAGCTCACAAGGGATAAGATAAACACATGTCTCACTGAGCCATCCATATTTAGCTCCCCACATGCAAAGTACTGAAGAATGAAGATAGTGCTGGCTGCTGGTAAATCAACGATCAATGCCAGCCAATTAGATAGGAGAATATATGACAGTAACGCATGCATGCCCGGCGCCACTTCGCGGCAGCGTGGTCAAAATCTCGCCATGAGAGACACTACGCTATCTCGACGGCACTGCAATAAGTCGTCTTTTCTTTTCGTGTGGATGATGATTTTTTTTATCTTTGCTTATATGTCGAAGAACACAAGCCGAAGCGTCTGATACCTGCAGTTTGCTAGAATTTGCATCAACATATTTTATGCACAACTAGGCCGTCAGGTACGTAAAGACCGATTCCTTGGGAGGAGTAGACAAAGATGCAAAATGGCCATACACGGTGAACCTAGATAAATGGACATGCTCTTGTGGCTACTTCCAGCTGGCAGGGCTTCCTTGCCACCATGCAATTAGTGCCATATACAAGTGCAACAAAAATATTGAAGATTTCATTGCTCCATGTTAGTTTGTTGAAGTGTTCAACAAAATCTATGAGCATTGCTCGCAGCCAGTGGAGGGTGAAGAGATGTGGCCTGTGTCACCCAATCCTAGGCCAGTGCCTCCTAAGTAAGTTAGGTTGCCAGGAAAAGAAAAGAAAGGAAGGCCTAAAAATAATGACAGGAGAAGGGAAGAAACTGAGCAACCTAAGGAAAAGAAAATGAGCAAGCATGGCACAATCATCAAATGCTCATTATGTGGTAACCCTGGACACAACAAGTCTGGCTGTAAACAAAATCCAGAGAGAGGCAAGAAAAAGAATGCACATCTTGCCAAAACTACCAAGACGAAGAACCCAACTAAGGTATTTTCTGGCTCATCTACTTACTCCATATTTGACCTGGTTATTACTACTCTTTTGTTGATACCTATCCTAAATTTGCAGCAAGCCAAAGGAAATGCATTTGCCTCTGCATCTCAACCCCAAGCTCCACCAACAACAACTAGTTCAGTACCACCAGGCCCTTCTGCTAGTACAAGTTCCAACAGGTTTAAGCCTCCAAGAAAGAGAACTGCAACTGCTGAAGCTGGATCATCTGCTGCCCCTGCACAACCAGGAGCATCTACTTCTAGAAGGACTGGATCTGGAGCTAAGAGGGGAAGAAGAAGGGCTGCATCATCAGTGCCAAGCTTCCAGTATTTCACTTGCAGTGGAAACTACTAGTCATAGTTGAAAATAGGGGAAGAAGAAGGGCTGCATCTAGTACTTTTGTTGATGTTGCAATGTTCCAAAACATTTGCGATGTAATGTTGCAAACATATATTTTGTTCATGGCTCAAACAGGGGTCATGTATATGTGGGTCTATGACTTGTTTCAAACCCAGCTTATGTGGATTTAATTTGGTTTGGATGACCTTGCTATTATCAGTTGCATTTCTTTCTTATTTAGTTGCTAGCAATGGTTACTAAATGCCAGTACTGCTTTCTGTTCAGCTTGACAATGCTATCCTGAAGTTTGCATTTCAGTGGTTTTAGTAGAATTTCAGTGGTACAAAATTGCCAGCAAAGATTGCAAACTTATATGCATTATCTTCCTATTTTTAGTGTTGTCGGCATGAACTTGCTATTTTAGTACAAATTTGATGGCACACATTTCAATGGTACTATGCATTATACAACTTTTCATCAGTGCAAATGATGGCCAGAACATAACTTCCACTAAATTCAGTCTAAACATTGCATGCATACAACTTCCAGGTCACAAATTTAAACATGTCTTACAACTTGCATCTTCAGTGCCAAAAGATCACTTCAGTCTAAACCACTGACCAATACTACATTGCATACAACTAGCACTCAACTAGCTTAATGCAGCAGCATCTTCCCTGCCACTAAACCTACCACAAAGACAACAAAAAGCAAGACAACATTCTGATATTTCCCCTTCAGTGCATCTATCTCTGCAGTTTTCTCCGAGCTGATCTTCCAGAGACATAGCCACCACCTCTCTTCCTCTTTGAGTTTCAGGCAGAGCCACAACTGCAGTGGGATCTTCAAACACAACAACACTTCCTTCACCTCTCAGCCTACGCACTTCATCTCACAGATCTCCAATCAAATCACTCAAAAAATTCAGCAGAGGATCATCATGCCATTCAACAAAGCCACAACCACCATGCTGTTCAATTGTAGCAACAGAAAACATTGAGAGGGGAGAAGAACAAATGAACAGAAAAATACAACCAAAATGAAGCTCACCATGGCATCCACGCTGGCGTAGTACCTCATGCTTGGGTTCTGACGGCTCCACAAGATCCATCTCGGCGCCTTCCGATGCGGGCTGCACCAGCAGAGCTTCTCCGGCTCGTACGCCATCGAGTTCTCCCGGTAGGGCACCGGCGACCTCGATTCGTCCCCTCTCCTTCCGGAGGCGCGACGGAAGCCGGGAGCGTGAGAACGACCCGAAGACCACGACATTGCCTTGGACGCAGCAGCCGCCCCCTGCGAAATCACCTCCGTCGCCGGCCCGCTCAGGAATCACCTCCGCCGTCGCCTAACCCTAGTTTCTGCCCCCAAATCCCCAATCCGTTTGCTGTTCGCCCCCGCGCATTGCGGTTATAACCTGGCCCACCACTCAGAGCAATCCCGGTTGATACTGCCACGTCAGCGTTTTTTGGGCTAAAACGGCACTAAGGTTTGATTTTGACCGGGATTAGTTAGTTTAGGGTGAGAACGACAGGGATTTCGACTTCAGGGTTCGATTCGCCGAACACCTACGAATTCAAGGTTTAAAATGGACTTTTTCCAGTGGTAACCTTATGTCATGATGCTATTCTGGATTTAAATAACGGAGATTACTAATTATCACAACACATGTGTTGCACTAAGTATTTCTCGGGTAAAAGAAAAACTCACAGTACAGGTGTGGATTGACTAGGCACCATGCATGTATGGGTCTGTTTTTAGCTACTCCCTGAAGCTTCGCACGCCTTGTGGAGCAGGGAACAGAGACGCCGTACGTGCCTTTCTGCATTGACCGCGCCAACGGTTAGCTCACAAGGGATAAGATAAAAACATGTCTCGCTGAGCCATCCACATTTAGCTCCCCACATGCAAAGTACTGAAGAATGAAGATAAGAAACAACTTGCCTGGTCAATCAACGATCAACGCCAGCCAATTAGATAGGAGTATATATGACGGTGACGCATGCATGCCCAGCGCCACTCCGCGGCAGCGTTTGTCAAAATCTGGCCATGACACTACGCTATCTCGACGGCACTGCAATAAGTCGTCTTTTCGTGTGGATGATGATTTTTTTTAATCTTTGCTTATATGTCGAAGAACACAAGCCGAAACGTCTGATACCTGCAGTTTGCTAGAATTTGCATCAACATATTTTATGCACAACTAGGCCGTCAGGTACGTAGACCGATTCCTTAAGGAGTAGACAAAAATGCAAATGGCCATTTTGCTCGTGTATATAGCTCCGATCCGAGAACCGTGAGAAAGAATTGCCACCACAACGATCTTTCTACGGTCGGTGTTGGGGTTGAACAAATCAGCTGCCTGCCCTCGTCGCGCGGGCACGAGCTAGGAACCTGCTGCAGAACGAGAGTTCTTCATGCACACGCGTGCTGAGCTCTCACCATGTACGGAGACACGGCCGCCCGGGGTCGAGCTAGCACAAGAAACCCACGGGCGGAAGCTATCTAGCGCCGCAACTTTTCCACGCGCGCGCCGTGACGAACGCCTGGCACTGGCAGTAATTTTCTCCACCCGCCTACGTCTCTACGCGAACAACACTGTTCGTCGCGCCCGTTCCACCGCAGCGATGACTATTTATTGCTCAGGACTTGAAAAAAAATTGGAAGAGTGTGCGTGAGAGTGACACACGTCGATCGCCGGAAGGTTCCGCCGCCGCTGATCATCTTCACGCACACGCTGAATTCAGTTCCATCTCTTTTTTTTTTTTGAGAAAAATGAATTCAGTTCCATCGGGGTCCGTGTCGGGAGCACCGGGGCAGCCGTTGCGCCATTCGCATGCGCTGCGTGCGTGCGTGCGCGCACACGCATGCAGCCGATCGAGGACGGGCGGGCACGGCTCTAACGAATGGAACGGCCTCTCGATCATGGCGAGCTACCAAGTACGAATGGCGCAGCTCCTGCAAGACGTCTTTCTCGTCGGTTTAATTGCGTGGAACGGATATTGGGTCGTCGTCTCCAGCTACTTGGCCACTTTTTTTTTGTGGAGCCGCAGCTACTTGGCCATTAATCGCAGACGATAGAGACCAAAATGAGCAAGTAATCCAGAAAGAGTATATATATGGTGTGGTAATACGCACGTCGGCACGTGCTGCCTCGCCGCTATTAGTACACTCCGTACATCCAAGGGCAGAAGACCGAAACTCGTCGTTTAGCTAGACGAACCCGAAATATGAAAACGATCACAAACTGTTTACACTGCATACTCGATTTTTCTTTAGCTTTTTATAGTTGATTTTCTTTAGCTAACGAGCAGAATCAATGTTCAGTGAAACAAAGTCATTGTCTGGTCCCGTCTTCTTCTCGAAACAAACTTTCGAAAATGCTCATACAAGCAGATCGAAAAGAAATAAAAAAAAGGCACCGGACGAGAGGTACAAGTGCCACTAACCTAACACCAAGCATGAAAAGAAGGAGAGGTCATCCTTAAAACCTTAACACACTACAACCAAGACTACTGAAGAGAACCGGAGCCTCGCCACCATGAGAAACCACCGCACCACGAGGACCCAAACATATCAAGCCATCTTCGGAGAGTGCCGACATACCGTAGAGACAACCCCCTCGCTCGGGCCGTGGAGCGTCATTCCTGCCAAGAGACAACAAGGACGGAGAACGGAGACCAAGTGACCACGAGAACATGTCTATAAGATATGAGATCTAGGTCCACCCATCGCTAGAGATGATGATGCACTACGCTAGGGAAAAGGCAAGCCCGACGCCATTAGCCATCTGCAACCGAGAGGCGCCAGGTGTCCATGGCGAAAACCCTCAAGAGGATGATGAAGACGGTGCCACCACCGTCGAATCCGAGAGACAGACTAGGATTTTCACCCCGAACCCCTGGAATCATGAGGGGATCCATAGCAACACCCCTAGAGGGAAGCGACGCCTATAGGTGTCATTATTGCCGGCGTTGGAGCACAGAGCTTTTGCTCGGACACACACAAGTGCCACCCACGGGCTCAAGGTTGCCGACCCAACCCACTACTGGGCTGATAATCCACAAGTATAGGGATCAGTTGTAGTGGAGGCGGCGATTTGGTGCCCGGGCTCAGATGAGCTCGGGCGTGAACAGTACCCCGATTTAAAATACAAAAAAAGTTTAAAAAATTCCAAATTTTTTTGTGGTGCAAGATGCTCCTGTGCGTGAACTCCGTGCAAAATTTTGTGAAGTTTGGACATTCGAGAAGCTCGTGGCAAAAAAGACAAATTTCGGATGTCTGAGAAACTTTTGAAAATCGCACTGTTCATGCCTGATTTTGTCTTTTTTGCCACGAGGTTCTCGAATGTCCAAACTTCACAAAATTTTGCACAGAGTTTACGCACAGAAGTATCTTGCACCACAAAAAAATTTGGAATTTTTTGAACATTTTTTTGTATTTCAAATCGGGGTACTGTTCACCAGGCTCATCTGAGCCCGGTCTCTGCCTTGAATTATCATCAGTTGTAGCCTTTTTCTCTCAAGTTCTACCGACCACCGATACAACTCTATGCACGCAAATGTTCGCTTTACCTAGAACAAGAAATAAAACTACTTTACGTTAATAAAAAAGATAGCTTCACGAGATAATAAAAGTTAGTTGTTCTTTTTAAAGAACAATGTGTTGAGTATAAGGGTTATTTAGGAAACGTAGGATAACGTAGGATTTATTCTACCTTGACTTGTACTCCAAGATGACCATGTACTCCTATATATGCCCATGAGGCTCAAGCAATATAACATCGATTTCACCAATCCCTCTCTATTCCTTAAAACATGGTATCAGTCTAACCGATCCAACCCTAGCCGCCGCCCGCCGCTTCCGCCCCGCTCGCCGCCCCCAGGGCGATCGGCCTCCATGACCGCTACCGGGGGCCGCGCCGCCCATACCTAGGGTTCGTCCACCGGTCGTGTTCACTGGCTGCCCTAGAAAGTCTTTTCCCGATCCCTTGATCCGGGTTTTTCTCTCTCCCGCCAGTCGCATTGATCGGTGTTTTCTTTTTGGTTTTCCGATCTAAGATCGGTTTGCGTCGCCTGCCGCCGCCATCGACCCCCGTGCGCCTCTACTCCAATACCGGCGCGACCGGGCGGCTCCTTCACCGACCTGATGGCCTCGCGCGACAGACGGCCCCTCACGGCCGTCGTCCGCGCGTCTGCCTGCCTGTCGCCCTGCTCCGGCCGTCGCCGCCCTGCTCCGACCGGGACATCTCCATCGCCACCCGCGTCCGCCGCGTCTGCACGGCGGCTCTGCGGTCTGCCTCGCCAGCCTTGTCCCCGGCTGCGTCCGGCTCGTCGGCTGCCTCAAGCTCGGGCGCTGCTGCAACGTTGGTCGCTCGGGCCTCGCTGCCCTGACGTCGGAGCTGCTTTGGCAGCCCGGGTGTTCGTGCTGACGCGCTCGTCCGCACGTCGTCCCACGCCGTCCATCGTCGCCGGCTTCATCTCGGACTCCACCGCCACCCCGCCTCCACCGAGCGGCGTCCCCGACCTCGCGCGTGATCGGCTTGATCACGCGCTCGCCGCCGCGATCCGCCCCATCTACGCCGCGCGACCGACCTGGCCCGTTGGGTGCGCGTGCCTCCGCAGGTCCCGTGAAGATCGTCCCCTAGTTCAGCGCGCCCCTCCACCAATCGAGCACCAGGCTGCCGCTGCGTCGCCCCGTCGGGCCGCAGCGCCACCGCCCCGTGGTTCTCCTCACGGCTGCATCGACTCGTGCGTCGCTGCTGCGTCGCCCCTTCGGGCCATATTGCCGCGATACGCGGTCCCCGCCGCCGCCCCGAGGCCGTCCCCGCGCTTGCACTGACCCGCACTGCGCCACCCCTTCGGGCTGTAGCGCTGCAGCCCGCGGTCCTCGTGACCACCCCAAGGTCTTCCGCGTCGCCCCGGCCTGTCCGCCGCCGCTGCGTCGTCCCTTCGGCCCGTAGTGCCGCGGCCCGCGGTCCATCGCCGTCCCCGTGCGTCGACCTCTCGTGGCATGCGCCGCGCCACATCCCTTGGCGCGGGAACACCACCGCCCGCGCCGGTCTTCGTCACGCTGTCGGGCTCCTCGCCTACTTCGAGCACCGCCGCCGCACTACTAACCTAGCCGCCGCCGTCAGGCCGCCGCCGCCGCTCTTATTCGGCCGCCACCGCCGCTACCTCCGTAGCTGCCACCGCCCGTCCACCCTCTTCGTCTTCGTCCAGCACCAACCCGTCGCCAGCATTGCCGTTATCTACCCCGACCACTTCGTCTACTCCGACCACCGTTGGTGACATCAGCCCCCACGCCGATTGGTGCCACAACCGTCGTCGAGTCTTCTTCTCTGCTGGCCCTCCGGTTCCTCGGCATGGTGTACAACTCGTGCAGGTCCCTCGTCTCCGCATGCCCGGTGCTGGCAACACCGATGTGTGCCTTCATCCACGATGTGTCCCCAGGCCTGGCAAGTCTGGTCGATGCTTCGTCAACTTCGTTTTCGTCCGTCTACGCATGCCCGGTGCTGGCAACACCGATGCGTGCCTTTGTCCACGACATGTCCCCGGGCCTGGCACACCCGGCGCGACGCCTCGCAACACCGTATTCTTCCCGGTGCACCACTAATTCAACACTACTGCGCCCATGACTAACTCGGCGCCTCCTTGCGCCCGCGGCTCCATGACGGCTTCCTCGACACCAGCCACCACGACTCGACATTGACCACGGCATTCTTCGCACGGCTACCTCGACCACGGCTACACCACCCTACGCTCTCGGCTACCTCGACAAATGGCATAAAGGGCTACCGCCTTGCTTGAGCAACCTCGTCGGTTACCACTCCAGCCATGACTTTCACGTTGCATCGACCGTTACAACTGTGGGGGGGTGTCCGTCGGCTTGCCTTCGGATTCTTCTCCAGTCTCACCGTCTGCGTCGCTACCGTTGTGACTGCGGGGGGGGGGGGGGGGGGGCGTTGAGTATAACGGTTATTTAGGAAACGTAGGATTTAGTATACCTTGACTTGTCAGTACTGCAGGATGCTGCTAACGCGACACTACGATCAGAGACCCTTTGACAAAACTGTGTGCGATGCATTAATCACAAACGGTGATGTAAAAACCGTCAAAAAAGATGCAAAACGTTTGCAATGAAGGATACATCAAACACGATTCAGATTTTAGTTGCGTGTGCGATGCGGGGCATACAGTTGATCCATACGAACTGTTTGTGATGAGACAGAACAACAGAAACAGGCAGCCAGATCAATGTGTATGCGATATATGGCATACAGTTCGCTCTGATGAACCGTTTGCGATGATCGAGTTGAACACAAACAATTCGGCGTAACAACATGTGTGTGATACACGACAAACAGGTCGGTAATCAGAATTGTGAACGATCATTATAGACAGCCCATACCGTCTTTTTTTTGAATTGTGTGCTCGTCAGGGCACACAGTTCAAGAAACCAACCTGTGGGCGATAATGTAGAAAATCTCTGTCGAATACGTATTACTAACCGTCTGCGATGAGATTGACAGGATAAACAGAGATAACGAATTAATATGAGCGAACGGAAACAGAGATATATACAGTCTGCTTAATTTAGTCCTTCTTCTTGTTGTTGTTGTTGGATGGCCCCGCGACATCGTCTTGGCGAGAACGCTTCCTGCCGCTGACCGTTGGCTTTTCATCGCCGCCGCCGTCGTCATTGTCGTTGCTGTCGTCGTCCTCCTCCTCCTTGTTCGACCATTCCTCCTCATCATCATCGTCGTCCTCTTCTTCGTCCTCCGACGGCTCCTTGTCCGTCTGGTTGTCGTCTGACGACTCCGGAGGCGGCGTCCCTTCCATGATCCAGATATAATTGAGGTTTGGGCTCGACGCCGGACTCATGGAAGACGAGCGGGATGATTCCGATGTTGACCTATCATCGGGCGCCAGACTGCTGGTCGAACTGTCGTCCTCGCTGTCGCTCGACATGGCTGCGGTCGTATAAAAACCGTTAGAAAGCGAGATTGCAGAGTTTGTGTGCAAGTGTGTAGCGCGGCCTGCCGGGGACGATGAAGATGGTGGACACTTAAGCGGGGTATGCAGAGAAGAGGAATGCCAATTGAAGCAGGGGTTGACGTATTATCTAACCGCTGATATAATCTACCGCAATTATTTGTACCCAGTCGCTCCAAATTCCCGTGGTTGCGCAGTTCTCAATGTGATAATTAATTACGCACACACGTTGGAGCGTCCAAATATGAAACAAGCATTTTTCGTAGTACTTCTACTCCCTCCGTACCGGCAACCTAGGTGGGGGGGAAACGAGAGAACTTGATGATTATTTGGTAATCAATACCATTGTGTGCAGAGAATTGACCGTTGCATGCATGTTATGCTAAGTAGTCTGAAGACATTGAATACATACTAGCCGGAGGACTCCTATTGGCGGATTTCTTTTTTCAGGACAAGAATAAGGAACGAGTTTTGGGATTATGCGCCGGTACCGGTACGAACGGGGTAGGGCAGTTGGCAAGCAATCCATTGAGCTCTTCTTATTGATGAAGCCAGTAATAATCAAACTACAAAGGAAAAGAAAAAAAAGACAAAGGAAAATATCTGCACGAATCTTCGCGTAACATCAATGGCATAGGACCTAGATGTGCATTACTTAGAGCACATCTAGATGTGCTTTAGCAATACTGTCAAACAAAACCCCTAATCATCATTGCAAACAGCGCATAGAACATGGCTAATGCGACAACCACAACTACACATGCTAGTTCCTTCTTGTCTCTTGCTTTTATCTGTTGCCTGTGATGTTTGCTTGAACTACGTCGGTATTTCCCCAAAGAGGAAGGGATGATGCAGCACAGCAACGGTAGGTATTTCCCTCAGTGATGAGACCAAGGTTATCGAACCAGTAGGAGAACCAGGCAACACTACGTAAACAGCACCTGCACACAAAGAACAAATACTTGCAACCCGACGTGTTAAAGGGGTTGTCAATCCCTTTCGGATAACGGCGCCAGAAATTGGTAAACGGACGGGAGATAAATTGTAGTAGATTGGATAAATAGATCGCGAATAAAAAAGTGAAGCAAAATATTTTTGGGTTTTTAGAAATATAGATCTGAAAATAAAAAAGGCAAATAAATAAAAAAGGCAAATAGCAAAATAGATCTGAAAATATATGATGAGAAAATAGACCCGGGGGCCGTAGATTTCACTAGTGGCTTCTCTCGAGAAAAATAGCATACGGTGGATAAACAAATTACTGTTGGGCAATTGATAGAACTTCAAATAATTATAACGATATCCAGGCAATGATCATTATATAGGCATCACATCCAAGATTAGTAGACCGACTCCTGTCTGCATCTACTACTATTACTCCACACATCGACCGCTATCCATCATGCATCTAGTGTATTAAGTTCATGAAGAGACGGAGTAATGCAATAAGAACGATGACATGATGTAGACAAGATCTATTTATGTAGAAATAGACCCCATCTTGTTATCCTTAATAGCAACGATACATACGTGTTGATTCCCCTTCTGTCACTGGGATCAAGCACCGTAAGATTGAACCCATCACAAAGCACCTCTTCCCATGGCAAGAAAAATCGATGTAGTTGGCCTAACTAAACCAAGGATTCGAAGAAAAAATACGAGGCTATAAGTAATCATGCATATAAGAGATCAAAAGACTCAAATAACTTTCATGGATAAAACACATAGATCTGATCATAAACTCAAAGTTCATCGGATCCCAACAAACACACCGCAAAAAGAGTTACATCAAATAGATCTCCAAGAGACCATTGTATTGAGAATCAAGAGAGAGAGAGAGAGAGAGAGAGGAAGCCATCTAGCTACTAACTACGGACCCGTAGGTCTACAATGAACTACTCACGCATCATCGGAGAGGCACCAATGAGGATGATGAACCCCTCTGTGATGGTGTCTAGATTGGGTCTGTGGTTTCTGGAACTTGCGGCGGTTGGAATTGATTTTCGTTGACTCCCCCGGGGTTTCTGGAATATTGGGGTATTTATAGAGCAAGGAGGCGGTGTGGGAGGTGGCTGAGGTGGGCACAACCCACCTGGGCGCGCCTGGGCCCCCAGGCGCGCCCTGGTGGGTTGTGCTCCCCTCGGAGCCCCCCTCGGGTACTTTCTTGGCCCAATTTGTGTCTTCTGGTCTAGAAAAAATCACCAAAAAGTTTCGCTGCATTTGGACTCCGTTTGGTATTGATTTCCTACGAAGTAAAAAACAAGCAAAAAGCAGCAACTGGCACTGGGCACTATGTCAATAGGTTAGTCCCAAAAAATGATATAAAGTTTCTATAAAATGATTGTAAAACATCCAAAAATGATAATATAACAGCATGGAACAATCAAAAATTATAGATACGTTGGAGACGTATCAGCATCCCCAAGCTTAATTCCTGCTCGTCCTCGAGTAGGTAAATGATAAAAACAGAATTTTTGATGTGGAATGCTGCCTAACATGTTCATCACATATTCTTTTCTTTGTAGCATGGAAATTTGGACTTTTATATGATTCAAAGCAATAGTCTAGTTTTGACATGAAGATTTCAATACTCAAGCATATCAACAAGCAACCATGTCTTTCAAAATATCAACACTAAAGCAAGTTATCACTAGCCCATTATGCTCAATCATTGATCCATTCATGAAACACACTCGCGTATTAGCTACACCCAATGCTCAAGTACGATCATAGTGCAACTTAATTGGTGCTTTATCAGAGAAGATGGAGACTCAAAATAAAAATTGCATAAAGTAAAAGAAAGGCCCTTCACAGAGGGAAGTAGGGATTTGTAGAGGTGCCAGAGCTCAAAGCGAAAAAAGTAGAGATAAAACATTTTGGGTGACATGATTTTCCTGTCAACGAAAATGATCGAGTAGTTCCCAATACTTTCCACGCTAGATATATCATAGGCGGTTCCCAAACAGAAAATAAAGTTTATTCCTTTTTCCACCATACTTTCACATTCCATGGCTAGCCGTATCCACGGGTGCCCTCCATACCAACACTTTCCAAGAAATTTATTATTTGACAACATAAAGTAAATTCATTTTTCATTTCGGGACTGGGCATCCCTAATACCTTTGCCGTACTCTCGTGCAATGACAAGTGAATAAACACTCATCTTGAGAATAACAAATCTAGCATGGAAATATATCAGCCACCCCCTACCGTTTCATGAGCGGTACGAGCACACAAAAGAGAAATTTATTTTGAAATTAGAGATGGCACATACAAATTTGCTTAGAACGGCACGGAAATACCGCATATAGGTACGTATAGTGGACTCATATGGCAAAACTGGTTTAAGTATTTTGGATGCACAAGTAGTGATCATACTTAGTGCGAATGAAGGCTAGCAAAAGATTGAGAAGCATCCAACCAAGAAACAAAAAATCTCATAAGCGAGCATTAACCATAACTAACACCGAATAATGCACCACAAGTAGGATGTAATTTCATTGCATAACTATTGACTTTCATGCTTGCATAGGGAATCACAAACCTTAACACCAATATTCTTACTAAAGCATAATTACTCATCAACATGACTCACATATTATATCAACATATCGCAAAACTATTACAAGGAATCAACATTATTTTGTCCAATGATCTTCATGAAAGTTTTTATTATATCCCTCTTGAATATCTATCACTTTGGGACTAGTTTAATGTGTTGCTTTTGATAGCTCAAACAAATCTAAGTGAAGAACATGAGCATAAAATTTTCTTCTCTCAAAATAATTTAAGTGAAGCAAGAGAGAATTTCTAAAAAAATTACTAACTCTCAAATAAATCTAAGTGAAGCATGAGAGCATTTCTTCAACAATACTAAAGCACACCGTGCTCAAAAAGATATAAGTGAAGCACTAGAGCAATTCCATTGCTCATAAAGATTTAAGTGAAGCATAGAGAGCAATTCTAACAAGTCATAGCATAATTTTAGCTCTCTCAAATAGGTGTGTCCAGCAAAGATTGAAAACAAGCAAAGACTCATATCATACAAGACACTCCAAGCAAAACTCATGATATGTGACGAATAAAAATATAGCTCCATGTAAAATACCGATGGTCGTTAGAAGAAAGAGGGGATGCCACTCGGGCATCCCCAAGCTTAGTTGCTTGCTTATCTTTGGATAATGACTTGGGGTGCCATGGGGCATCCCCAAGCTTAGGCTCTTCTTACTCCTTATTCCTTCATCCATCGTAATCTCACCCAAAACTTGAAAACTTCAATCACACAAAACTCAACAAAACCTTCGTGAGATCCGTTAGTATAAGAAAACCAATCTTTACTTTAAGTACTGTAGAAAACCCATTCAAATTTTGTTCTTGCATTATATCTACTGTATTCTAACTTTACCATGGCTCATACCCCCCGATACAAACTATAGATTCATCAAAATAAGCACACAATGCAAAGAAAACAGAATCTGTCAAAAAACAGAACAGTCTGTAAAGATGCGAATTGTTCTCATACTTATGTAACTCCAAAAATTCTTAAAAATTAGGATAACAGAGTAAATTTGTATATCAATCTTTTGTAAAAAATTCTAAAATTTTTGTGGCTTCTGTCAATTTTAAAAATTGTTTTACTGGACGCAGAAGTTTCTGTTTTCCAACAAGATCAAATCAACTATCACCAAAGCTATTCTAAAGGCTTTACTTGGCACAAACACTAATTAAAACACAATCATAACAGTAGCATAATTGTGCAAACACCCAAGAACAGAAAGAAAAAGACAAAAATAAATTTATTCATTCGGTTGCCTCCAAACAAGCGCTATCGTTTTACACCCTTAGCTAGGCATAATGCAAAGATCTAAGTATTGTCATCTTTGGTCTCATTTTCCTTAGAGGTGTTTTTGTCAGAAGGTTTTGCAAAAACAACATAAAACACCTTATCCATAGAGACTTTAGCACTATCAAGTTGCTTATCGTCATATCCCCCTTGATTTCGGCAACAATCCAAGAATAGTGCTGATTAACATCATTGAAAACTTGTTGGATTATATCTAAAACGGGGACGTCCTTCTTAAGGTTCGCATCAAAGATTTGATTATCCCCAAGAAAATGTCTTAGAACATAATCACTATTATAAAGAATTTCATCTATCACGGGTTTTTCACGATTCATACCATAAAAATCGAAGATTTCCCTAGCTTCCCATATTATGTAGTCAAATTCATTCATAAGAGCAAGAGTGGCCAACTTTTTAGCATTAGGATTCTTTATGACGGGTAGCTCATAAAACATTCTTTGCAAGGTAGGATGAGTACGAATAAATTTATTTTCAAGTTTCAGAACTAGTGCTGAGATAGCTTCCGCATAAGATTTAGTCCTTTTAAGTATAGGAACATCATCAAGACTTAAATTTCCAACACAATTGAAAAATTCTTGGATACGTTCTTTTCCTATAACATTCTCTTGCCCCAAAAACAAAAGTTTTAGCATCCAGATTGCCAGATCGTCCAATTTTAGGAGTTAGGCCATCATTTGTTTCTGCCATACCAAAGTCACTCATGATGACAAGTTCAAGCAATTAAGAGATCTGACGAGAAAATGGCGAGCGAGAAAGAGGGCGAATAAAACGGCAAATTTTTATGAAGTGGGGGAGAGGAAAACGAGAGGCAAATGGCAAATAATGTAAATTGCAAGGAGATGAGATTTGTGATTAGGAACCTGGTAGATGTTGATGATGTCTCCCCGGCAACGGCGCCAGAAATTCCTTTTGATGTTTGCTTGAACTACGTCGGTATTTCCCCAAAGAGGAAGGGATGATGCAGCACAGCAACGGTAGGTATTTCCCTCAATGATGAGACCAAGGTTATCGAACCAGTAGGAGAACCAACCAACACTACGTAAACAACACCTGCACACAAAGAACAAATACTTGCAACCCGACGTGTTAAAGGGGTTGTCAATCCCTTTCGGGCAACGACGCCAGAAATTGGCAAACGGACGGGAGATAAATTGTAGTAGATTGGATAAATAGATCGCGAATAAAATAAAGTGAAGCAAAATATTTTTGGGTTTTTAGAAATATAGATCTGAAAATAAAAGTGGCAAATAAATAAAAAGGCAAATAGCAAAATAGATCTGAAAATATATGATGAGAACTTCAAATAATTATGACGATATCCAGGCAATGATCATTATATAGGCATCACGTCCAAGATTAGTAGACCGACTCCTGCCTGCATCTACTACTATTACTCCACACATCGACCACTATCCATCATGCATCTAGTGTATTAAGTTCATGGAGAAACAGAGTAATGCAAAAAGAACGATGACATGATGTAGACAAGATCTATTTATGTAGAAATAGACCCCATCTTGTTATCCTTAATAACAATGATACATATGTGTCGGTTCCCCTTCTGTCACTGGGATCAAGCACCGTAAGATCGAACCCATCACATAGCACCTCTTCCCGTGGCAAGAAAAATCAATCTAGTTAGCCTAAGTAAACCAAAGATTCGAAGAAGAAATATGAGGCTATAAGTAATCATGCATATAAGGGATCAAAAGACTCAAATAACTTTCATGGATAAAAACATAGATCTGATCATGAACTCAAAGTTCATCGGATCCCAACAAACACATCGCAAAAAGAGTTACATCAAATAGATCTCCAAGAGACCATTGTATTGAGAATCAAAAGAGAGAGGGAGAGAGAGGAAGCCATCTAGCTACTAACTACAGACCCGTAGGTCTACAATGAACTACTCACGCATCATCAGAGAGGCACCAATGAGGATGATGAACCCCTCCGTGATGGTGTCTAGATTGGATCTGTGGTTTCTGGAACTTGCGGCGGCTGGAATTGATTTTCGTCGACTCCCCCAGGGTTTCTGGAATATTGGGGTATTTATAGAGCAAAGAGGCAGTGTGGGAGGTGGGCGAGGTGGGCACAACCCACCTGGGCGTGCCTGGGCCCCCAGGCGCGCCCTGGTGGGTTGTGCTCCCCTCGGAGGCCCCCTCAGGTACTTTCTTGGCCTAACTTATGTCATCTGGTCCAGAAAAAATCACCAAAAAGTTTCGCTGCATTTGGACTCGTTTGGTATTGAATTCCTGCGAAGTAAAAAAGAAGCAAAAAACAGCAACTGGCACTGGGCACTATGTCAATAGGTTAGTCCCAAAAAATGATATAAAGTTGCTATAAAATGATTGTAAAACATCCAAGAATGATAATATAATAGCATGGCTGGAATCGATATATTCGCGAGATCCGGGTCACAATTTGTATCGACTAAAGAAATTATAATTATAATAAAACAAGCAGGTTATATAAAAAAAAAAAAACGCTTTTTTTGTCGATTATTTATCAAGAAAGCAAAAAGGGTTCTTATCAAATCCACCAAAAAATTGGAAAGAAGCATAAAGTAAGTAGACCTGACTCCTTTAATGATGCCTCTATCCGCTATTCTGAAGAAGCGATCCACTTTTTTTCATCGGTTCCAGGGGAAGACCAAAGATCTTGCGCGGCAGGTCCGCCAGAAAAACTCAAAAGAGAAAGAAGTCTCGTTAATCTCTTCATGCTCGTTCCAAGTTCGAAGTACCTTTTGGCCAAAGAAAAACCCGCTTCCTGACACGATTGCCTCTTTATCAAAAAATTGTAGATATGTTGGAGACGTATCAGCCTGTGATTGATTCTTTCTTGCTTCATCGTACTGATTGTACATTCCATATCAGCCAATTTCTTCTTCAGCTTTCTGTTATCTTCTGCGAGCTTGGTGATAACACTCCGAGCCCTGCCATGCTATTCTTCATCCAGCCAGTTAACAAAGGCACAAGCTTCATATCCCTGCTAATTTAAATAGTATTCAGGATGAGCGGTGGCATTAACTCAAGTAAAATGATGAACTTAGCACTAACCTCTAAGGGGCAACTGAGAAATCGCCTGCCAATGTCGAATCCTCCGTGCATACACGTCGAGCGGGAGTGTGGCCGTGCACACAACTCAGCTTTTTGTACTTCTCGGTGGCGCAAAACTCAGAGTCGAACTCGTGTTGCGGGAGTCTGGAATCATGCTCTGGATCCGGCGGCAGATCGCTTTCCTGGGGGGGGGGGGTCATTCAGGACAGATTCAGCAGGGAGCTACTTTGGACATGCTAAAAAAGATCGGCATAGATTGGAACCTGACAGGACGATTCGGATCCGTAGTACACCTGCCTTCTGATGACCTTAGATAAGTGCTCGGCGGCGACCACCGTTGTGGCGGTGCTGCCGAGGGCGGCGATACGAGCAGGAGCAGCCGCACCGAAACCACCAGCACCACTCGTCCGCATTCCCCCAATGCCAGCGCCACGCGAGGGAATTTGGAGGCTATCTAGGGATTTGGGGGAAATGGGGAAACTGTGGGGATAAGCTAACGGTCGGGAACTACTTATGGCACTATATGTTGTATACGGCGCACTGTTTATACATGTCGTTTGTGGTAGGTATTACAACTTCACACACGATTTCCGCACCAAACCGTGTGATAAGACAACATAGGTGAGACACGGTTGCCGTGACATAACCGTATGTGATGTACTACCCTGTACATATAATTGAGTTACAGTGATACCGTGTAAACAGCCGCTCTGCGGATATCCGTCAAAAAATAAAACAGCCGCTCTACAGATAGAGATGGCGGTGGCGGCAGCCTAGGCAGCGGCTACCAGATAAGAGGTCAATCCTCGGTCAGTGGGCGGTGGCAGTGTCATAGGAGGTCAATCCTCGGTCTGCGACGGGAGATAGGAGGAGCTCAACCATCGAGGTCGGCGGCGGCGTGACTGGAGCACATCCATCGCGGTCGATGGCGGGATAGTGGAGGTCGAATTTCAGGCGGCAGCCGCACTAAGCTTTGCTCCTCGACCCTGCTGTCTCGGTGTGCCGCCGCATCGCGCTTCTCTATCTGCTGGGTGGAGGTCGCCACGCGGTTAATTAATTGAGGTATTCTTTTCGTGAGTGGTTTAATTAAGGTATTCAATTCCTAAGGGTAGTGATGTAGTACTATGCGTGTAAATTGACTGGCCATTAATTTTTGTCATTGCACGTCTGGATAACAATATGGAGCGCCCTCAGTAATTATGAAAATAAAACCTTGAGATTTATGCACGCATCTTTGGGCATCAGTTAATCCGTGTATTAATGTTGTTGTTTTGTTTTTAATTACCCTCCGTGTGGTGCAGATGGAATGATCTGAATGGATGATGAATCGGAGAAGCTCATATTTTATAAGTGGCATGGCGGAGTTCATGAATTTGGCTGAAAGTACAAAGAAGAGAATTGGTGATGAGGATTACATCCTGTGTCCATGTACTCATTGTGCCAATACAGAGTCACGTGTAGTTACAGATGTCGAGTGGCACTTACTCTCTCGGGGATTCATGGATGGATATACACGTTGGACCAGACACGATGAAGAGCAGGTCATGGATGAGTATACCCAGGGCTGCGAGATGCCAAACCCGGGACAGTGTCACATGGATGTTGAATCTAACATCGGGGCAGAGGCGTCAAGCTACCAATGGAACACTGGAAAGCCGAAAGGCCCACTGGAAAACCAAGACGGCGACGGAGACAACGATGATCTTGATATGCCAGATTTTGCTGCTATGATTACAGATTTGAAGGGCCCAAAAAAGGATATGATTGGGTACAAGGATCTGCCAACCATTGATGCGGACTCCAAGAAAGAATTGTATCCAGGTTGCAAAAAGAAATATTCCAAGTTGAGTGCCACCCTGGCGCTTCTCAGATTTAAAGCAGCAAACGATCTATCAAACAAGGGATTCACATAGTTGTTAGGTCTTTTGAAAGAAATTCTTCCAAAAGATAATGGGCTCCCCAGAAGCACGAACAAAGCAAAGAAAATTGTTTGCCTATTGGAACTTGAAGTACAGAAGATACACGCTTGTGTGAATGATTGTGTATTGTACCGTGGTGATTACAAAGATTTGCGTGCATGTCCCACATGCAAGCATGCACGATACAAGCGCAGGAGAGCAAAGGACAAGTACAAATTGGACGACGAGATCAAGACAGGAATCCCCTTCAAGGTTGTTTGGTACTTGCCTTTAATTCCAAGGTTGAGGCGTTTGTTTGCAAACCCTAGAGAGGCAAAGAGGTTGCGGTGGCATCATGATGAGCGAACTGCGGATAAATATATGAGGCACCCGAAAGATGGGGCTCAGTGGGAATTAATCGACAACAAGTTTGAAGAGTTTGCCAAGGATCCTAGAAGTATAAGGCTCGGGGAGTGTACTGACGGGATGAATCCTTTTGGCGATATGAGCACCAATCACAGCACATGGCCGGTGCTTCTGTGCATATATAACCTAGCTCCTTGGTTGTGTATGAAGAAAAAAATACATTATGATGTAAATGATTATCCAAGGCCCGAAGCAACCTGGAAATGACATCGACATTTACTTTCAGCTACTGGTAGAAGAACTACTGACAGTGTCGATAGATGCGCCTGCTGTAAAATGTTATGATGCTTACAAAAAGGAGATTTTCGATCTACATGCGATGCTGCTGCACACCATTCAAGATATGTCGGCATTAGGCAACACATCCGGACTCGCAGATTAGGGTGTGTCACATGCATGGATAGGACAGCTAGCAGATTTCTTCCCAACTCGTGCAAAAACGTGTATTTGCATCATCGTAGGTTCTTACGAAGAAATCACCCATACCGAAAGATGAAAGCTGAATTTGATGGTATGGCAGAGGTAGATGTGGGCCCAAGACCCTATGCTGGGGAGGTAGTCCACAACATGGCTAAATAAATTAATGTTGTGCTTGGCAAGAAGCATGCTTTGACGGTGAAACAAACACCCAAGGGTCAAGTGTTTAAGAAGAAATCGGTGTTCTGGAAATTACCTTACTGGGAGATTCTACGTGTACGTCACTACATCGATGTCATGCACGTAGAGAAGAACGTATGTGAAAGCATCCTTGGTACTCTGCTCAAGATTAAAGGTAAAACAAAGGATGGTGAAGGTGCACGGCTCGATATGCTTGCTGATCAATCAAAACGCAAGAGTGAAGCAGAAGATGATAACAAATTCATCCACGCTCGCTAGAGTTACAATTTCAGTACAAAAGAAGCAACAAAGTTCTTCACCTATTTGTTGTCAGTTAAGACACCCTCTTCCTACTCCGCAAACATCAGAAGTCTCGTGGATGTGAGCTCAGGTAAAATGAAGTTGGGACACATGAAGTCACATGATTGCCACGTAATGTTGACACAAATCCTCCCGGTGGCCATCAGGAATCTGATGGACAAAGATATAAGAAACACACTCATTGAGCTCTGTGATTTCATCAACCAACTATGGCAGAAAGTTGTAGATCCTGAAGAGTTGGATCATATGCAAGAGGATATTGCAAGAATATTGTCCAACCTAGAGATGTTTTTCCCACCGTCATTCTTTGATGTCATGGTCCATCTCACTATGCACCTTGTCGACGAGATAAAGTATTGTGGTTCTGTGTTTCTTCGCAACATGTATCCCTTCGAGCGGTTCATGGGAATACTGAAGCACTATTGTTGGAACCGAAACCATCAAGAGGCAAGCATCCTACAAGGTTATACCGCGGAGGAGGTGGTTGAGTTTTGCACCAAATACATGAACCAAAGACCTATAGGTTTCCCCTCTCTCGCCACGAGGGAGGGCTGAAAGGTAAGCCGGTCCTTGCTAGCACGCAAAAGGCTGCACCCGGAGAATTGGCAGAGAAAGCCCATCTGACGGTACTGCTTAACAGCCCAGTTCTCAGCACTTATACCGAAGAACACTTGGTGGAGATACGCCAAAGCTTCTTACCAATGGTGTATCCATTAGATGCGGAGATGAAGGAGCACACTAAGAACTGCGCCGAATGGCTGAAGAATCGTTTGGCACAAGGATCCATTGATGACATTGCTACGTGGTTGGCACAAAAGCCATCACCTATGGTGTTGACGTACCAAGCATATGACATAAATGGCTACATGTTCTACACTGAGGAACGTGATGAGAAGACCTCATATCAGAACAGCTCTGTTCGAATAGAATGCATGACTGTGGATGAAGCTGATAAAAGGGTGATACGTCCATTTTGCAACATGCTTTTATATCAATATTTATTGCATTATGGGCTGTTGTTACACATTATATCACAATACTTATGCCTTTTCTCTCTTATTTTACAGGGTTTACATAAAGAGGGAGAATGCCGGCAGCTGGAACTCTGGACTGGAAAAGGAGCAAATCTGAGAGACCTATGCACAACTCCAAAAGTCCTGAAACTTCATGGAGAACTATTTTGGAATACATAAAAAATATTGGGCGAAGAAAGCACCAGAGGGGGGCCACCAGCCAACCACAAGGGTGGGGGCACGCCCTACCCCCTGGGCGCGCCTCCCTACCTTGTGGGCCCCCTGGCAGGCCTCCGGTGCCCATCTTCTGCTATATGATGTGTTTTGACCTGGAAAAAATTAGAAGGAAGCTTACGGGACGAAGCGCCGCCGTCTCGAGGCAGAACCTGGGCAGAACCAATCTAGGGCTCCGGCGGAGCTGTTCTGCCAGAGAAATTTCCATCCGGGAGGGGGGAAATCGAAGCCATCGTCATCACCAACGATCCTCTCATCGAGAGGGGGTCAATCTCCATCAACATCTTCACCAGCACCATCTCCTCTCAAACCCTAGTTCATCTCTTGTATCCGATCTTTGTCTCAAAACCTCAGATTGGTACCTATGGGTTGCTAGTAGTGTTGAGTACTCCTTGTAGTTGATGCTAGTTGGTTTATTCGGTGGAAGATCATATATCCAGATCCTTAATGCTATTCAATACCCCTCTGATTATGAACATGAATATGCTTTGTGAGTAGTTACGCTTGTTCCTAAGGACATGGGAGAAGTCTTGTTATAAGTAATCATGTGGATTTGGTATTCGTTTGATATTTTGATGAGATGTATGTTGTCTTTCCTCTAGTGGTGTTATGTAAACGTCGACTACATGACACTTCACCATGATTTGGGCCTAGGGGAAGGCATTGGGAAGTAATAAGTAGATGATGGTTTGCTAGAGTGACAGAAGCTTAAACCCTAGTTTATGCGTTGCTTCGTAAGGGGCTGATTTGGATCCATATGTTTCATGCTATGGTTAGATTTATCTTAATTCTTCTTTCGTAGTTGCGGATGCTTGCGAGAGGGGTTAATCATAAGTGGGAGGCTTGTCCAAGGAAGGACAGCACCCAAGCACAGGTCCACCCACATATCAAATTATCAAAGTAATGAACGCGAATCATATGAGCATGATGAAAACTAGCTTGACAGTAATTCCCATGTGTCCTCGGGAGCGCTTTGCTTTATATAAGAGTTTGTCCAGGCTTGTCCTTTGCTACAAAAAGGATTGGGCCACCTTGATTCACCTTAGTTACTCTTGTTACTTGTTACCATTACAAATTATCTTATCACACAACCATCTGTTACCCATAATTTCAGTGCTTGCAGAGAATACCTTGCTGAAAACCGCTTGTCATTTCCTTCTGCTCCTCGTTGGGTTCGACACTCTTACTTATCGAAAGGACTACGATAGATCCCCTATACTTGTGGGTCATCAAGAATCTTTTCTGGCGCGTTGCCGGGGAGTGAAGCGCCTTTGGTAAGTGGAATTTGGTAAGGAAACATTTATATTACGTGCTGAAATTTACTGTCACTTGTCACTATGGAAAATAATCCTTTGAGGGGCTTGTTCAGGGTATCTTCACCTCGACCGTAAGAGCAAAGAGTTGCTCCTCAACCTACTGCACCTACTAAAAATATTTATTATGAAATTCCTTTGGGTATGATTGAGAAACTGCTAGCTAATCCTTATGCAGGAGATGGAACATTACATCCCGATATGCACCTAATCTATGTGGATGAAGTTTGTGGGTTATTTAAGCTTGCAGGTTTGCTCGAGGATGATGTCAAGAAGAAGGTCTTCCCTTTATCTTTGAAGGGAAAGGCATTGACATGGTATAGGCTATGTGATGATATTGGATCATGGAACTACAACCGATTGAAATTGGAATTTCATCAGAAGTTTTATCCTATGCATCTGGTTCATCGTGATCAGAATTATATTTATAATTTTTGGCCTCATAAAGGAGAAAGTATCGCTCAATCTTGGGGGAGGCTTAAGTCAATGTTATATTCATGCCCCAATCATGAGCTCTCAAGGGAAATTATTATTCAGAATTTTTATGCTCGGCTTTCTCGTAATGATCAATCCATGCTCGATACTTCTTGTACTGGTTCTTTTATGAAGAAGACTATTGAATTCAAATGGTATTTATTGGAAAGAATTAAACGCAACTCTGAAGATTGGGAACTCGACGAAGGTAAGGAGTCAGGTATAAACCTTAAGTTTGATTATGTTAAATCTTTTATGGATACCGATGCTTTTCGTGATTTTAGCACTAAATATGGACTTGACTCTGAGATAGTAGCTTCCTTTTATGAATCATTTTCTACTCATGTTGATCTCCCTAAGGAGAAGTGGTTTAAATATCATCCTCCCATTGAAGTAAAAGTAGTAGAACATATTAAAGTTGAAGAAGAAACTATTACTTATAATGTTGATCCTATTGTTCCTACTGCTTATATTGAGAAACCACCTTTTCCTGTCAGAATAAAGGATCATGCTAAAGCTTCAACTGTGGTTCGTAAGAGTAATATTAGAACACCTACACCTCCTGAACAAATTAAAATTGAACCTAGTATTGCTATGGTTAAAGATCTCTTGGTCGATAATATTGATGAGCATGTTATTTATTTCTGTGGTGAAGCTGCTAGAATTGCTAAACCTGATATTAAAGATAAACATAGACCCGTTGTTGGCATGCCTGTTGTTTCTGTTAAAATAGGAGATCATTGTTATCATGGTTTATGTGATGTGGGTGCCAGTGTGAGTGCAATTCCTTATACCTTATATCAAGAAATTATGAATGGTATTGCACCTGCTGAGATAGAAGATATTCATGTTACTATTAAACTTGCCAATAGAGATACAATATCACCAATTGGGATTGTTAGAGATGTTGAAGTCTTGTGTGGGAAAATAAAATACCCTACTGATTTTCTTGTTCTTAGTTCCCCACAAGATGATTTTTGTCCCATTATATTTGGTAGACCTTTCTTGAATACTGTTAATGCTAGGATAGACTGTGAGAAAGAAATTGTTACTGTAAGCTTTGGGAATGTGTCTCATGATTTTAATTTCTCTAAATTTCGTAGACAACCCCATGATAAGGAATTGCCTAGTAAAGATGAAATTATTGGTCTTGCTTCTATTGTCGTGCCTCCTACCGATCCTTTAGAACAATATTTGCTAGATCATGAAAATGATATGTTTATGAATGAAAGAAAGGAGTTAGATGAAATATTCTTTAACCAAATGCCTGTTTTGAAACACAATTTGCCTGTTGAAATCCTTGGAGATCCTCCTCCACCCAAGGGTGATCCCGTGTTTGAGCTTAAACAATTACTTGATACTTTGAAATATGCTTATCTTGACGAAAAGAAGATATATCATGTTATTATTAGTGCTAATCTTTCAGAGCATGAAGAAAAGAAATTATTGAAAACTCTGAGGAAGCACCGTGCTGCTATTGGATACACTCTTGATGATCTTAAGGGCATTAGTCCCACTCTATGTCAGCACAAAATTAATATGGAGCCTGATGCTAAACCAGTTGTTGATCACCAACGACGGTTAAATCCTAAGATGAAGGAAGTGGTAAGAAATGAAATACTAAAACTTCTGGAGGCAGGTATAATTTATCCTATTGCTGATAGTAGATGGGTAAATCATGTTCATTGTGTCCCTAAGAAGGGAGGTATTACTGTTGTTCCTAATGATAAGAATGAATTGATTCCACAAAGAATTGTTACAGGTTATAGAATGGTAATTGATTTTCGCAAATTAAACAAAGCTACTAGAAAAGATTATTACCCTCTACCTTTTATTGATCAAATGCTAGAAAGATTATCCAAACATACACATTTTTGCTTTCTAGATGGTTATTCTGGTTTTTCTCAAATACCTGTGTCAAAAGAGGACCAAGAAAAGACCACTTTTACTTACCCTTTGGGTACCTTTGCTTATAGACGTATGCCTTTTGGTTTATGCAATGCACCTGCTACCTTTCAAAGATGTATGACTGCTATATTCTCTGACATTTGTGAAAAGATTGTTGAGGTTTTCATGGATGATTTCTCCGTTTACGGAACTTCTTTTGATGATTGCTTCAGCAACCTTGATCGAGTTTTGCAGAGATGTGAAGAAACTAATCTAGTCTTGAATTGGAAGAAGTGCCACTTTATGGTTAATGAAGGTATTGTCTTGAGGCGTAAAATTTCTGAAAGAGGTATTGAAGTTGATAAAGCTAAAGTAGATGCTATTGAAAAGATGTCGTGTCCTAAAGATATCAAAGGTATAAGAAGTTTCCTTGGTCATGCTGGTTTCTATAGGAGGTTTATTAAAGACTTCTCTAAAATTTCTAGGCCTCTCACTAATCTCTTGCAAAAAGATGTTCCTTTTGTTTTTTATGATGATTGTGTAGAAGCATTTGAAATACTTAAGAAAGCCTTGATTTCTGCATATATTGTTCAACCACCTGATTAGAATCTACAATTTGAAATTATGTGTGATGCTAGTGATTATGCTATTGGTGCAGTTCTAGGACAAAGAGTTATTAAAAAATTGAATGTTATTCATTATGTTAGTAAAACTCTAGACAGTGCCCAGAGAAATTATGCTACTACTGAAAAAGAATTTTTAGCAGTTGTTTTTGCTTGTGATAAGTTCAGATCTTATATTGTTGATTCCAAAGTAACTGTTCACACTGATCATGATGCTATTAAATACCTGACGAAAAAGAAAGATGCTAAACCTAGACTTATTAGATGGGTTCTCTTACTGCAAGAATTTGATTTGCATATTATTGATAGAAAGGGAGCTGAGAACCCCGTTGCAGACAACTTGTCTAGGTTAGAAAATGTTCTTAATGACCCACTACCTATTGATGATAGCTTTCCTGATGAGCAATTAGCTATCATAAATGCTTCTCGTAATACTTCATGGTATGCTGATTATGCTAATTACATTGTTGCTAAATTTATACCACCTAGTTCCACATACCAGCAAAAGAAAAAGTTTTTCTATGATTTAAGACATTACTTTTGGGATGACCCACACCTTTATAAAGAAGGAGTAGATGGTGTTATTAGACGTTATGTACCTGAGCATGAACAGGAACAAATCCTACGCAAGTGCCACTTCGAAGCTTACGGAGGACACCATGCTGGAGATAGAACTGCACACAAGGTATTGCACTCTGGTTTTTATTGGCCTACACTCTTCAAGGATGCCCGTAAGTTTGTCTTGTCTTGTGATGAATGTCAGAGAATTGACAATATTAGTAGACGTCAGGAAATGCCTATGAATTATTCACTTGTTATTGAACCATTTGATGTTTGGGGCTTTGATTATATGGGACCTTTTCCTTCCTCTAATGGGTATACACATATTTTAGTTGCTGTTGATTACGTTACTAAGTGGGTAGAAGCTACTCCAACTAGTAGTGCTGATCATAACACTTCTATTAAGATGCTTAAAGAAGTTATTTTTCCGAGGTTTGGAGTCCCTAGATATTTAATGACTGATGGTGGTTCACATTTTCTTCATGGTGCTTTCCGTAAAATGCTTGCTAAATATGATGTCAACCATAGAATTGCATCTCCTTATCACCCTCAGTCTAGCGGTCAAGTAGAATTAAGCAATAGAGAGATTAAATTAATTTTGCAAAAGACGGTTAATAGATCTAGAAAGAATTGGTCTAAGAAACTTGATGATGCATTATGGGCTTATAGAACTGCTTATAAGAACCCTATGGGTATGTCTCCGTATAAAATGATTTATGGAAAAGCATGTCACTTACCTCTTGAACTAGAAAATAAAGCGTATTGGGCTATTAAAGAGCTCAACTATGATTCCAAACTTGCTGGTGAGAAGAGGTTATTTGACAATAGCCCACATGATGAATGGAGAACCCAAGCCTATGAGAATGCCAAGTTGTTTAAAAAAAAGTTAAAATATGGCATGACAAAAGGATACAAAAGCGTGAGTTTAATGTAGGCGATCATGTTTTGCTATACAACTCTCATTTAAGATTTTTTGCAGGAAAGCTTCTCTCTAAATGGGAAGGTCCTTACATTATCGAGGAGGTCTATCGTTCCGGTGCCATTAAGATCAACAATGCCGAATGCACCAACCCGAAGGTGGTAAACGGTCAAAGACTCAAACATTATATTTCAGGTACTCCCATAAATGTCGAGACGAATATTATCAATACCGTAACACCGGAGGAGTACATAAGGGACACTTTCCAGAACGTTTCAGACTCCGAAAAGGAATATGTATGTGGTACGGTAAGTAAACCGACTCCAAAACTATTCTAATTGCAATTTTTCTCCATTTTGGAATATTTAAAAATTTAGGAAAATTAAAAGTAGTCCGAAAAGTGCACGAGGAAGCGACAAGGTAGGGAGGCACGCCCTACCCCCTAGGCGCGCCCCCCACCCTTGCCGCCACCTCGTGTGCCCTCCGGACTCTGTTTTCTTGCACAATACTTCTTTTGGCCGGTAAAAATTCATTATATAATCTCCGGAAGGTTTTGACCACCGTACCATGGCAATATCTCATGTTCTTGTTTCGAGCTATTTTTCTGACAGATCCAAATCGCCATGACGTCTCCAAGCGCCCCCAAGGACAAGTTTTTCGAGAAGGTCATCAACCCTTATCTCGCGGAAGTGCTGCAACACCCTCAAACCATTGAGCTACGTGAGGGAGTGCTGCACATCCGTGATACCGAAGGGCCTAAGAAGACCGGAAACGTGGAGACAAGGCTCGAAGTAGTGGAGCAACAAGTCTTCAAGTGCCAAGGGATGGTGGAACGCGGACTCAACACCAACCACATGATGATCGCTGAATTTACTAGTGGTCACAAGCTGGATGCCGAGAACATTGGGGAGGCCATCTTCAAGCTTCATGAGAAAATCGAGCATCTCCAAGCCCAGATCTATGACCTGCAAAACCAAAACTGTGAGTATGAATATAGATTTAAGAGGATAAGTTTGGCTGCAGATTTGAGGATCCCGAAGACACGTTCGTCTTTTTACGATGGTGAACTTATGCCTTGGAAGACGGAGGATAAAATTTCATCATCAACAACTCCATCATCACCACCTCCGAAGAAAGAGATCTAAATACATGGGTATGGGCACTCCCCTTGGCAACTGCCAAGCTTGGGGGAGGTGCCCCGGTATCGTATCACCATCACATCTTTACTTTTACCGTTTTTCTTAGTTCGATCCTTTTGGTTATATTTTGATCTAGTAGAATAAAGTTTTAGTATGATCTAGCTTTGAGTTTTGCTTCGAGATCTATCTATGTAATCGAGTCCGTGAATTATATAATAAAGAGTAGTTTTGAGTTGAGGGCTTTGCTTTCTTGCTATGATCTTGAGGGAATTAAATAAAAGAAAGAAATAAAAAGAAATAAAAAGATCGTATAATGATCTTATGGAGAGTAATGACTTCACATATAAAGAGTATGATGAATAAAAGTTGTTGAGAGTTGACAAACATAGTTTTGGTCATTGTTGCAATTAATAGGAAGTAATAAAGAAAGAGAGGTTTCACATATAAATCTACTATCTTGGACATCTTTTGTAATTGTGAGCACTCATTAAAATATGACATGCTAAAAAGTTGATGTTGGACAAGGAAGACAACATAATGGGTTATGTTTTCTTATATCCGAATAGAAGTTATAGTGTCTTGGATCCTCCAACATGTTGAGCTTGATTTTCCCTCTTATGCTAGCCAAATCCTTTGCACCAAGTAGAGATACTACTTGTGCATCCAAACATCCCTTAAACCAGTTTTGCCATGAGAGTCCACCATACCTACCTATGGATTGAGTAAGATCCTTCAAGTAAGTTGTCATCGGTGCAAGCAATAAAAATTGCTCTCTAAATATGCATGATCTATTAGTGTGAAGAAAATAAGCTTTATACGAACTTGTGATATGGAAGAAATAAAAGCGACGGACTGCATAATAAAGTTCTTTATCACAAGCGGCAATATAAAGTGACGTTCTTTTGCATTAAGATTTTGTGCATCCAACAATAAAAGCGCATGACAACCTCTGCTTCCCTCTGCGAAGGGCCTATCTTTTACTTTTATCTCCTACCCTTATACAAGAGTCATGGTGATCTTCACCTTTCCTTTTTATACTTTTTCTTTTTGCAAGCACTATGTGTTGGAGAAGGATCCAGATATATATATCCACTCGGATGTAGGTTATCATAAAGTGTTATTGTTGACATTACCCTTGAGGTAAAAGGTTGGGAGGCGAAACTATAAGCCCCTATCTTTCTCTGTGTCCAACTGAGGCTTAGAACCCATAAGTATCGCGTGAGTGTTAGCAATTGTGAAAGATTAAATGATAGTTGAGTATGTGGACTTGCTGAAAAGCCCTTGAATCGACTCTTTCCGATGTTATGATAAATTGCAATTGCTTCAATGACTGAGATCATAGTTTGTTAGTTTTCAATGAAATTTCTGATTCATGCTTTACCTTGTGAATGAATTGTTACTTTAGCATAAGAAATTATATGACAATATTTGTTGATGTTCTAAAGATGATCATGATGCCCTCATGTCCGTATTTTATTTTATCGACACCTCTATCTCTAAACATGTGGACATATTTTTCGATTTCGGCTTTCGCTTGAGGACAAGCGAGGTCTAAGCTTGGGGGAGTTGATACGTCCATTTTGCATCATGCTTTTATATCAATATTTATTGCATTATGGGTTGTTGTTACACATTATATCACAATACTTATACCTTTTCTCTCTTATTTTACAGGGTTTACATAAAGAGGGAGAATGCCGGCAGCTGGAATTCTGGACTGGAAAAGGAGCAAATCTGAGAGACCTATTCTGCACAACTCCAAAAGTCCTGAAACTTCATGGAGAATTATTTTGGAATATATAAAAAATATTGGGCAAAGAAAGCACCAGAGGGGGGCCACCAGCCATCCACAAGGGTGGGGGGTGCGCCCTACCCCCTGGGCGCGCCTCCCTACCTTGTGGGCCCCCTGGCAGGCCTCCGGTGCCCATCTTCTGCTATATGATGTGTTTTGACCTGGAAAAAATTAGAAGGAAGCTTACGGGACGAAGTGCCGCCGTCTCGAGGCGGAACCTGGGCAGAACCAATCTAAGGCTCCGGCGGAGCTGTTCTGCCGGAGAAACTTCCCTCCGGGAGGGGAAAATCGAAGCCATCGTCATCACCAACGATCCTCTCATCGAGAGGGGGTCAATATCCATCAACATCTTCACCAGCACCATCTCCTCTCAAACCCTAGTTCATCTCTTGTATCCGATCTTTGTCTCGAAACCTCAGATTGGTACCTGTGGGTTGCTAGTAGTGTTGATTACTCCTTGTAGTTGATGCTAGTTGGTTTATTCGGTGGAAGATCGTATGTTCAGATCCTTAATGCTATTCAATACCTCTCTGATTATGAACATGAATATGCTTTGTGAGTAGTTACGTTTGTTCCTGAGGACATGGGAGAAGCCTTGTTATAAGTAATCATGTGAATTTGGTATTCGTTCGATATTTTGATGAGATGTATGTTGTCTTTCCTCTAGTGGTGTTATGTGAACGTCGACTACATGACACTTCACCATGATTTGGGCCTAGGGTAAGGCATTGGGAAGTAATAAGTAGATGATGGGTTGCTAGAGTGACAGAATCTTAAACCCTAGTTTATGCGTTGCTTCGTAAGGGGCTGATTTGGATCCATATGTTTCATGCTATGGTTAGATTTATCTTAATTCTTCTTTCGTAGTTGCGGATGCTTGCGAGAGGGGTTAATCATAAGTGGGAGGCTTGTCCAAGGAAGGACAGCACCCAAGCACCGGTCCACCCACATATCAAATTATCAAAGTAACGAACGCGAATCATATGAGCATGATGAAAACTAGCTTGACAGTAATTCCCATGTGTCCTCAGGAGCGCTTTGCTTTATATAATAGTTTGTCTAGGCTTGTCCTTTGCTACAAAAAGGATTGGGCCACCTTGCTGCACCTTAGTTACTCTTGTTACTTGTTACCCGTTACAAATTATCTTATCACACAACCATCCGTTACCGATAATTTCAGTGCTTGCAGAGAATACCTTGCTGAAAACCGCTTGTCATTTCCTTCTGCTCCTCGTTGGGTTTGACACACTTACTTATCGAAAGGACTACGATAGATCCCCTATACTTGTGGGTCATCAAAGGTTATACTATGGAACCATCAAATAGATTTGGGAGCTTAACTATGTGAAAGTTAAGGTGACATATTCAGGTGCACATGGATCCCTCTTAGTCATGTAAAGGTTGATGATTACAGGAAGACCTGTGTTAACAGGACAACGATGGCATATCACGCGGACCCGTTCATTCTTGCCAGCGATGCTGTTGGGAAACGTTGCATGGAAAACAAAAAAAATCTACGCACAAGCAAGATCTATCCATGGAGATGCATAGCAACGAGGGGGAGAGTATGTCTACGTACCCTCGTAAACCGCAAGCGGAAGCATTTATTAACGTGGTTGATGTAGTTGAACTTCTTCGCGATCCAACAGATCAAGTACCGAACGTACGACACCTCCACGTTCAGCACACGTTCATCTCGGTGACGTCCTCGCCTTCTTGATCCAGCAAGATGGCGAAGTAGTGGATGAGTTCCGGCAGCACGACAGCGTGGTGACGGTGGTGGTGATGCTATCTTCACAGGGCTTCGCCTAAGCACTACGAAAATATGACCGAGGGACAAAACTGTGGAGGGGGCGCCGCACACGGCTAATAGATTGTCGTGGTTATGTGTGGCACCCCCTTCCACATATATATAGGTGGCGGGGAGGGAGAAGCAGCCAAGGAGGTGCCCCAAGTGGGGTCGAATCCCACTTGGGGTCCTGCCCCTTGCCGCGCCCCCCCTTGCCTTTCTAGGCGAGCGGGGAAAGGCAGGGGAGGGTGGCGCCCCCCCTTTCCTTTCTCCCATGTGGAGGGGAAGGCAAGAGGGGCTAGTCATCTCCCCTTTCTTTCCCTAGAACTGGAGGCCAGGGAGAGGGGCGCGCCAGCCCCCTTGTGGACGGTCGTGTATCTCCCCTTGGCCCATTAGGCCCATAGACCTCCCGGGTGTGTCCGGAACCCCTTCCGGTGCCCCGTTGACTACCCGGTGCACTCTGAAACTCTTCCGGTGTCCGAATATCATCGTCCTATATATCAATCTTTACCTCTGGACCATTCCATAGCTCCTCGTCATGTCCGTGATATCATCCGGGACTCCGAACAACATTCGATCACCAAATCATATAACTCATATAACACTATATCGTCAACGAACGTTAAGCGTGCGGACTGATACGTCTCCAATGTATCTATAATTTTTTATTGTTCCATGCTATTATATTATCCAACTTGGTTGTTTTATATGCATTTATATGCTATTTTATATTATTTTTTGGAATAACCTATTAACCTAGAGCCCAGTGCTAGTTTCTGTTTTTTCCTTGTTTTTGAGTTTTGCAGAAAAGGAATATAAAACGGAGTCCAAACGAGCTGAAAATTTACGGTGATTTTTTATGGACCAGAAGAAGCCCCCAAAGCAGAAGAGTTGGGTCAGAAGAGTCCTGAGTCAACGATAAGGGTGGAGGGCGCGCCCCCTGCCTTGTCGCTGACTGGTGGACCCCCCTGACGTGAAACCGACGCCAAAAATTCCTATAAATCCAGAAACCCCCAGAAAGAAACCTAGATCGGGAGTTCCGCCGCCGCAATCCTCTGTAGCCATGAAAAATCAATCGGGACCCTGTTCTGGCACCGTGCCAGAGGGGGAAATCATCACCGGTGGCCATCTTCATCATCCCGGCGGTCTCCATGACGAGGAGGGAGTAGTTCACCCTCGGGGCTGAGGGTATGTACCAGTAGCTATGTGTTTGATCTCTCTCTCTCTCTCGTGTTCTTGATTTGGCACGATCTTGATGTACCGCGAGCTTTGTTATTATAGTTGGATCATATGGTGTTTCTCCCCCTCTATCTTCTTGTGATGAATTGAGTTTTACCTTTGAGGTTTCACTATTATCGAATTGAATACTATTATGGATTTGAGAACACTTGATGTATGTTTTGCATGGGATACCCGTGGTTACAATGGGGTATTCTATTGATTCACTTGATGTATGTTTTGGCACTCAACTCACGGATTCCCGAGGTGACATTGGGGTAATCTATGCATAGGGGTTGATGCATGTTTTCGTCCTTGTTTCTCCGGTAGGAATCTTGGGGCACTCTTTGAGGTTCTTTGTGTTGGATTGAATATTATGAATCTGAAGTTGTTTGATGCATATTGCATAATTGACCCACGGATACTTGTGGTGACATTGGAGTATCTAGGTGACATAAGGGTTGATTGATGTGTGTCATATGGTGTTATTTTACTACGAACTCTAGGGCTGTTTGTGACACTTATAGGAATAGCTCAATGGATTGATCGGAAAGAATAACTTTGAGGTGGTTTCGTACCCTACAAGCAATTTCATCTTATGTTCTCCGCGATAGGAACTTTGGAGTGACTTTTGTCGCACGTTGAGGGATTGACATATGATCTAATTATGTTATCATTATTGAGAGAACTTGCACTAGTGAAAGTATGAACCCTAGGCCTTGTTTTCAAGCATTGCAATACCATTTTCTCTCACTTTTGTTACTTTCTACCTTGCTGTTTTTATATTTTCAGATTACAAAAACCTATATCTACCATCCATATTACACTTGTATCACCATCTCTTCGCCGAACTAGTGCACCTATACAATTTACCATTGTATTGGGTGTGTTGGGGACACAAGAGACTCTTTGTTATTTGGTTGCAGGGTTGTTTGAGAGAGACCATCTTCATCCTACACCTCCCACGGATTGATAAACCTTAGGTCATCCACTTGAGGGAAATTTGCTACTGTCCAACAAAACTCTGCACTTGGAGGCCCAACAACGTCTACAAGGAGAAAGGTTGCATAGTAGACATCACGGACCCTACGGGTTCGAGAACTATGTAGACATGACCGAGACACCTCTCCGGTCAATTCAATAACCAATAGCGGAACCTGGATGCCCAAATTGGCTCCTACATATTCTATGAAGATCTTTATCGGCCGAACCTTATGACAACATACGTAAGTCCCTTTGTCCATCGGTATGTTGCTTGCCCGAGATTCGACCGTCGGTATCTGCATACCTAGTTCAATCTCGTTACCGGCAAGTCTCTTTACTCGTTCCGTAATACATATCTAGTAACTAAGTCCTTAGTCATTTGCTTGCAAGCTTATTATGATGTGTATTACCGAGAGGGCCCAAAGATACCTCTCCGATACTCAGTGTGACAAATCCCAATCTCGATCCATGCCAACTCAACAAACACCTTAGGAGATACCTGTAGAGCATATTTATGATCACCCAGTTACGGTGTGACGTTTGATAGCACACAAGGTATTCCTCCGGTATCCGGGGGTTGCATGATCTCATGGTCGAAGGAACATGTATTTGACATTCAAGAAAGCAGTAGCAATAAACTAAACGATCATATGCTAAGCTAACGGATGGGTCTTGTCCATCACATCATTCTCCTAATGATGTGATCCTGTTATCAAATGACAACACATGTCTATGGTTAGGAAAACTTAACCATTTTTATCAACGAGCTAGTCTAGTAGAGGCTTACTAGGGACACGGTATTTGTTTATGTATTCACACATGTATTTAAGTTTCCGATCAATACAATTCTAGCATGAATAATAAACCTTTATCATGAATAAGGAAATATAAAATAACAACTTTATTATTGCCTCTAGGGCATATTTCCTTCAGTCTCCCACTTGCACTAGAGTCAATAATCTAGATTACATTGTAATGAATCTAACACCCATGGAGTCTTGGTGCTGACCATGTTTTGCTCGTGGAAGAGGCTTAGTCAACAGGTCTGCTACATTCAGATCCGTATGTATTTTGCAAATTTCTATGTCTCCATCCTTGACCTTTTCACGAACGGAGTTGAAGCGTCTCTTGATGTGTTTGGTTCTCTTGTGAAACCTGGATTCCTCCACCAAGGCAATTGCTCCAGTGTTGTCACAAAAGATTTTCATTGGACCCGATGCACTGGGTATTACACCCAGATCGGATATGAACTCCTTCATCCAGACTCCTTCATGTGTTGCTTCTGAAGCAGCTATGTACTCCGCTTCACATGTAGATCCCGCCACGACGCTCTGCTTGGAACTGCACCAACTGACAGCTCCACCATTCAATAAAAATATGTATCCGGTTTGTGACTTAGAGTCATCCAGATCAGTGTCGAAGCTAGCATCGACGTAACCATTTACGACGAGCACTTCGTCACCTCCATAAATGAGAAACATATCCTTGGTCCTTTTCAGGTACTTCAGGATGTTCTTGACCGCTGTCCAGTGATCCACTCCTGGATTACTTTGGTACCTCCCTACCAAACTTATGGCAAGGCACACATCAGGTCTAGTACACAGCATAACATACATGATAGAACCTATGGCTGAGGCATAGGGAATGACTTTCATTTTCTCTCTATCTTCTGCAGTGGTCGAGCTTTGAGTCTGACTCAATTTCACACCTTGTAATACAGGCAAGAACCCTTTCTTTGACTGGTCCATTTTGAACTTATTCAAAACTTTATCAAGGTATGTGCTTTGTGAAAGTCCTATTAAGCGTCTCGGTCTATCCCTATAGATCTTGATGCCCAATATATAAGCAGCTTCACCGAGGTCTTTCATTGAAAAAATCTTATTCAAGTATCCTTTTATGCTATCCAGAAATTCTATATCATTTCCAATCAACAATATGTCATCCACATATAATATCAGAAATGCTACAGAGCTCCCACTCACTTTCTTGTAAATACAGGCTTCACCGTAAGTATGTATAAAACCATATGCTTTGATCACCTCATCAAAGCGTATATTCCAACTCTGAGATGCTTGCACCAGTCCATAGATGGATCACTGGAGCTTGCACACTTTGTTAGCACCTTTAGGATCAACAAAACCTTCTGGTTGCATCATATACAACTCTTCTTTAAGAAACCCGTTAAGGAATGCAGTTTTGACGTCCATTTGCCAGATTTCATAATTATAAAATGCGACAATTGCTAACATGATTCGGACAGACTTAAGCATCGCTACGGGTGAGAAAGTCTCATTGTAGTCAACCCCTTGAACTTGTTGAAAACCTTTCACGACAAGTCGAGCTTCGTAGACAGTAACATTACCATCAGTGTTAGTCTTCTTCTTGAAGATCCATTTATTTTCTATGGCTTGCCGATCATCGGGCAAGTCCACCAAAGTCCATACTTTGTTCTCATACATGTATCCTATCTCAGATTTCATGGCCTCAAGCCATTTATCGAAATCTGGGCTCATCATAGCTTCTTCATAGTTCGTAGGTTCGCCATGGTTTAATACCATAACTTCCAGGACAGGATTACTGTACCACTCTGGTGCGGATCGTGCTCTGGTCGACCTACGAGGTTTAGTCGTAACTTGATCTGAAGTTTCATGATCATTATCATTTGCTTCTTCTCTAGTTGGTGTAGGCATCACGAGAACGGTTTTCTATGATGTGCTACTTTCCAATTCGAGAGAAGGTACAGTTACCTCATCAAGTTCTACTTTCCTCCCACTCACTTCTTTCGAGAGAAACTCCTTCTCTAGAAAGGACCCATTCTTAGCAACAAAGATCTTGCCTTTGGATCTATGGTAGAAGGTGTACCCAATAGTTTCCTTAGGGTATCCTATGAAGACACACTTCTCCGATTTAGGTTCGAGCTTATCAGGCTGAAGCCTTTTGACATAGGCGTCGCATCCCCAAACTTTAAGAAACGACAACTTAGGTTTCTTACCAAACCACAGTTCATACGGTGTCTTCTCAACGGATTTAGACGGTGCCCTATTTAACATGAATGTGGCTGTCTCTAATGCATAACCCCAAAACGATAGCGGTAAATCAGTAAGAGACATCATAGATCGCACCATATCTAATAAAGGACGGTTACGACGTTCAGACACACCATTACGCTGTGGTGTTCCAGGTGGCGTGAGTTGTGAAACAATTCCACATTGTTTTAAATGAAGGCCAAACTCGTAACTCAAATATTCGCCTCCGCGATCAGATCGTAGAAACTTTATTTTCTTGTTACGATGATTCTCCACTTCACTCTTAAATTCTTTGAACTTTTCAAATGTTTCAGACTTGTGTTTCATCAAGTAGCTATACCCATACCTACTCAAATCATCTGTGAAGGTCAGAAAATAACGATACCAGCCGCGTGCTTCAACACTCATCGGACCGCATACATCGGTTTGTATTATTTCCAATAAGTCATTAGCTCGCTCCATTGTTCTGTAGAACGGAGTTTTAGTCATCTTGCCCATGAGGCATGGTTCACAAGTATCAAATGATTCATAAACAAGTGATTCGAAAAGTCCATCCATAAGGAGTTTCTTCATGCGCTTTATACCAATATGACCTAAACGGCAGTGCCACAACTATGTTGCACTATCATTATCAACTTTGCATCTTTTGGTATCAATATTATGAATATGTGTATCACTACAATCGAGATTCAACAAGAATAGACCATTCATCAAGGGTGCATGACCATAAAAGATATAACTCATATAAATAGAACAACCATTATTCTCCGATTTAAATGAATAAATGTCTCGCAATAAATAAGATCCAGATATAATTTTCATGCTCAATGCGGGCACCAAATAACAATTATTGAGGTCTAAAACTAATCCCGAAGGTAGATGTAGAGGTAGCATGCCGACGGCGATCACATCGACCTTGGAACCATTCCCGACGCGCATCATCACCTCGTCCTTAGCCAATCTTCGTTTATTCCGCAGCTCCTATTTCGAGTTACAAATATGAGCAACAGAACCAGTATCAAATACCCATGTGCTGCTACGAGCATTAGTAAGGTACACATCAATAACATGTATATCAAATATACATTTGTTCACTTTGCCATCCTTCTTATCCGCCAAATATTTGGGGCAGTTCCGCTTCCAGTGACCATTTCCTTTGCAGTAGAAGCACTCAGTTTCAGGCTTGGGTCCAGCTTTGGGCTTCTTCCCGGGAGTGGCACCTGGCTTGCCATTCTTCTTGAAGTTCCCTTTCTTTCCCTTGCCCTTTTTCTTGAAACTAGTGGTCTTGTTAACCATCAAAACTTGACGCTCCTTCTTGATTTCTACCTCCGCGGCCTTCAGCATTGCGAAGAGCTCAAGAATCGTTTTATTCATCCCTTGCATATTATAGTTCATCACGAAGCCTTTGTAGCTTGGTGGCAATGATAGAAGAACTCTGTCAATAACACTATCAACTGGAAGATCAACTCCCAGCCGAGTCAAGTGGTTATGATACTGAGACATTTTGAGTATGTGTTCACTGACAGAACTGTTCTCCTCCATCTTGCAGATATAGAACTTGTTGGAGACTTCATATCTCTCAACCTGGGCATTTGCTTGAAATATTAACTTCAACTCTTGGAAGATCTCATATGCTCCATGACGTTCAAAACGTCTTGGAAGTCCCGGTTCTAGGCCATAAAGCATGGCACACCGAACTATCGAGTAGTCATCAGATCGAGCCTGCCAGACATTCATAACATCTGCAGTAGCTCCTGCAGCAGGTCTGTCATGTAGCGGTGCATCAAGGACATAATTCTTCTGTGCAGCAATGAGGATAATCCTTAAGTTACGGACCCAGTCCGTGTAGTTGCTACCATCATCTTTCAACTTAGCTTTCTCTAGGAACGCATTAAAATTCAGGGGAACGGTAGCTCGGGCCATTGATCTAGAACATAGATACGTAAAACTATTAAGATTAAGTTCATGATAAATTAAGTTCAATTAATCAAATTACTAATGAACTCCCACTTAAATAAACATCCCTCAAGTTATCTAAGTGATACGTGATCCAAATCAACTAACCCATGTCCGATCATCACGTGAGATGGGGTAGTCATCAATGGTGAACATCTCTATGTTGATCATATCTACTATATGACTCACGTTCGACCTTTCGGTCTCTAGTGTTCTGAGACCATGTCTGTACATGCTAGGCTCGTCAAGTTTAACCCAAGTATTCTGCATGTGCAAAACTGTCTTACACCCGTTGTATGTGAGCGTAGAGTCTATCACACCCGATCATCACGAGGTGCTTCGAAACGATGAACTTTGGCAACGGTGCATACTCGGGGAGAACATTTTTATCTTGAAATTTAGTGAAGGGATCATCTTATAATGCTACCGCCGTTCTAAGCAAAATAAGATGCATAAAGGATAAACATCACATGCAATCAAAATATGTGACATGATATGGCCATCATCATCTTGTGCTTTTGATCTCCATCTCCAAAGCATCATCATGATATCCATCGTCACCGGCTCGACACCTTGATCTCCATCGTTGCGTCGGGGTCGTCTCGCCAACTATTGCTTCTACAACTATTGCTAACGCATAGCGATAAAATAAAGCAATTACATGGCGCTTGCATTTCATACAATAATTAAGAGACAACCCTAAGGCTCCTGCCGGTTGTCGATATTACAAAACATGATCATCTCATACATCAACATATATCACATCATATCTTGACCATATCACATCACAACATGCCCTGCAAAAACAAGTTAGACGTCCTCTACTTTGTCGTTGCAAGTTTTACGTGGCTGCTACGGGCTTCTAGCAAGAACCGTTCTTAACTACGCAAAAACCACAACGATGATTTATCAAGTTTGTTATTTTAACCTTCTTCAAGGACCGGCCGTAGTCAAATTCGATTCAACTAAAGTAGGAGAAACAGACACCCGCCATGCAAAACTAGTTGCATGTCAGTCGGTGGAACCGGTCTCATGTGCGTGGACATGTAAGGTTGGTCCGGGCCGCTTCATCCCACAATACCGTCGAATCAAAATAAGATGTTGGTGGTAAGCATTATGACTATCACCGCCCACAACTCTTTGTGTTCTACTCGTGCATATCATCTATGCATAGACCTGGCTCTGATACCACAGTTGGGAAACGTTGCATGGAAAACAAAAAAAATTCCACGCACACGCAAGATCTATCCATGGAGATGCATAGCAATGAGGGGGAGAGTGTGTCTATGTACCCTCGTAGACCGTAAGCGGAAGCGTTTATTAACACGGTTGATGTAGTCGAACTTCTTCGCGATCCAACTGATCGAGTACCGAACGTACGGCACCTCCGCGTTCAGCACACGTTCAGCTCGGTGACGTCCTCGCCTTCTTGATCCAGCAAGACGGCGAAGTAGTGGATGAGTTCCGGCAGCACGATGGTGTGGTGACAGTGGTGGTGATGCTATCTCCGCAGGGCTTCGCCTAAGCACTACGAAAATATGACCGAGGGACAAAACTGTGGAGGGGGGCGCCGCACACGGCTAAGAGATTGTCGTGGTTATGTGTGGCGCCCCCCTCCCACATATATATAGGTGTGGGGGAGGGAGGAGCAGCCAAGGAGGTGCCCCAAGTGGGGCCAAATCCCACTTGGGGTCCTGCCCCTTACCGCCCCCGCCCCCCCTTGCCTTTCTAGGCGAGCGGGGAAAGGCAGGGGAGGGTGGCGCCCCCCTTTCCTTTCTCCCATGTGGAGGGGAAGGCAGGAGGGGAGCCCTCCCCCCTTTCCTTCCCTAGGGCCGGCGGCCAGGGAGAGGGCGCGCCAGCCCCCTTGTGGGCTGGTGTGTCTCTCCCCTTGGCCCATTAGGCCCATAGACCTCCCGAGGGTGTCCGGAACCCCTTCTGGTGCCCTGTTGACTACCCGGTGCACTCCGAAACTCTTCCGGTGTCCGAATATCATCGTCCTATATATCAATCTTTACCTCCGGACCATTCCGGAGCTCCTCGTCATGTCTGTGATATCATTCGGGGCTCCGAACAACATTCAGTCACCAAATCATATAACTCATATAACACTATGTCGTCAACGAACGTTAAGCGTGCGGACCCTACTGGTTCGAGAACTATGTAGACATGACCGAGACACCTCTCCGGTCAATAACCAATAGCGGAACCTGGATGCCCATATTGGCTCCTACATATTCTACGAAGATCTTTATCGGTCGAACCTTATGACAACATACGTAATTCCCTTTGTCCATTGGTATGTTACTTGGCTGAGACTCGATCGTCGGTATCTTCATACCTAGTTCAATCTCGTTACCGGCAAGTCTCTTTACTCGTTCCGTAATATTTCATCTCGTAACTAACTCCTTAGTCATTTGCTTGCAAGCTTATTATGATGTGTATTACCGAGAGGGCCCAGAGATACCTCTCCGATACTCGGAGTGACAAATCCCAATCTCGATCCATGCCAACTCAACAAACACCTTCGGAGATACCTGTAGAGCATCTTTATGATCACCCAGTTACGTTGTGATGTTTGATAGCACACAAGGTATTCCTCTGGTATCCGGGAGTTGCATGATCTCATGGTCGAAGGAACATGTATTTGACATTCAAGAAAGCAGTAGCAATAAACTGAACGATCATATGCTAATCTAATGGATGGGTCTTGTCCATCACATCATTCTCCTAATGATGTGATCCCGTTATCAAATGACAACACATGTCTATGGTTAGGAAACCTTAACCATCTTTGATCAACGAGCTAGTCTAGTAGAGGCTTACTAGGGACACGGTATTTGTTTATGTATTCACACATGTATTTAAGTTTCCGATCAATACAATTCTAGCATGAATAATAAACCTTTATCATGAATAAGGAAATATAAAATAACAACTTTATTATTGCCTCTAGGGCATATTTCCTTCAGATGCTACCCAGATTTTCTATGCGGAAGACCCCTTGCATAAGAACTGCCATGTAGTGATGCATGGGAAGAGGAGGGTACTGGGTGTCGAGGATGTTGCCGATGAGGACGAGTACGATGAATTTGCTGAGTTGCCAGCCAAGGGATCTTGCACCCCTCTAACAGAGAAGCGTAAAATCATCAGAAAACCCAAGTTCATTCAGGGTCAACATAATGATCCCAGTTCCCCCATGTACATGGGAATTAAGCCGTAAGACTAGTTTTTATGCCTACCCTGCAACTTAATTCGTTCAATTTAGAACTATCGCGTGTACTGAATTTGTGAGTTATGCCCGGTTTTCTGTTGATGTAAGAACCGTTAATATGTTGACCTTGATATGCTATCAGCTCAGGCAAATATGAACTGTTTATTATTATTATTATTATACCATAGAGGTAGCACACTCAATTGATCTCACTCCAGTATATATGAACAGAAGATATGCAATCTATTTGCGAATAGAACACGGTTCGTTCATGAAAGCCGTGTGCCTACCAAACTGTGGCTGATGCCCCCCTGCTGCGCGCGCGATCTGAGTCGTGTGTTCTGATTGGCCAGAACCCAAACCCCATGGATCATACGTCTGCACCATTGGATGCTCCCAGATCGAACGGCAATCCTCATCCCTTTCGACAGGAAATGCAGTTCCGGTTGTAATTTTATTTATATGCACAAAATGCATGTTAAATTCAAAAAATGTCTTAAATATAGCAAACGATACCTGAAATGCGCCAAAAAGTCAAACCCGTGGTATAGTGATGATTGCGTACCGTGGAAATTTTTATGAGGCCAAGCGATGAAGTCACTGGCCACTGGAGGCTGAATTGACACGTCTCCTTTTGGAAACCATGATATTTCTTGTGAGATGCTCCGGTTTGGAAGGAGAGATCATCAAAAGTTGTGCCAAACTTTACCAAATTTTTTCCACGGGGTCGTGAGAGCACGCCACGGGCACACACCGATTTTGATGATGTCCGGACTCCATCTGAATTTTCTGTAATTAAAATACCAACTAGGCCTACGCCGGTGGCTGCACCTCGTGGCCGAAATGTTTGAAACTTCTCCCCGCTTCTCGGACAACAGATGAAAACTCGTAAAGTGACGCACAAATGATTTGTACACCTTCTTTGCTAAGACTACCCACAGTGGGAGTAACATAGGTGGTAACATCACACATCTCTAGGCAAAACAGATGATGTGGCGAGTAATTAATGAGAAAATAGGGGCATGTGATAACATAGCTAGTTACTGTAACATCACACATACCAAGACAAGATGATTCTACAACCTAATAAATGAAGTATTGCATGACACCACACATATGTCGTTACTCCCCACTATATAGAGGTAGTAACATATGCATGTTACTAGTCTAAGTTACTACCCATTGTGACTAGTCTAACTAACACCCACATGTAGTTGTAGTAGGGTTTTGACATTATATGCACTAAATGCAAGGTAAGTGCAAAAAAATGACTTAAATATAGCAGACAAGACCTGAAATGGGCTAGAAAATCAAACCAAGGGTATATCCGTGATTGTTTACCATGATTTTTTTCGAGGCGGAACGATGTAGTCACTGACGTTTTGAAGTCCGAAGTGCCGCATCTCCTTTTGGAAACTATGATCCTTCTTGTGAGATGCTCCGGTATGGAAGGTGCGAGCACCAAAACTTGTGCCAAACTTTACCAAATTTTTTCCATGCGATCGTGAGAGCACGCCACGGTGACACAATAATTTTCGTTGTTTCCGGACTCTATATGCATTTCTTGTAATTAAAATACCAACAAGGCCTACGCCTCTAACCGCACCATGTGGCCTAACTGTTTGAAGTTTTTTTTCCTATTTCTCGGACAATGAATGAAAACTCGCAAAGCGACACACAAATGATCTTGCTAACACCCACGTGTAGTTACGACTATATATATATATATATATATATATATATATATATAAGCAACTATATATATATGCAAAAAATGACTCAAATATAGCAAACAAGATCTCAAATGCACTAGAAAATCGAACCATAGGGTACAATGGTGATTTCTTACCGTGGAAAAAAATTCGAGGCGAAACGATGAACTCATGTTTTCATTTAAACGAAAATAAGCTATTAGTTCATGTAAATATTTTCAAATAGCACACGGTTCACTCATGAAAGCCATGTGCCTAGTAAACCGTGGCCGATGCCCCCCTGCCGCGCGCGTGATCTGAGTCATGCGTTCTGATTGGCCAGAACCCAAACCCCACGGATCATACGTCTGCACCGTTGGATTCTCCCTGATCGAACGACAATCTTCATCCCTTTCGACAGCACATGCAGTTCCGGTTGCGATTTTATTTATATCCACAAAATGCATGTTAAATTCAAAATTTGTCTTAAATATAGCAAACGATACCTGAAATGCGTTAGAAAATCAAACCCGTGGTATAATGGTGATTGCGTACCGTGAAATTTTTTATGAGGCCAAACGATGAAGTCATCGGCCACTGGAGTTTGAATTGACACGTCTCCTTTTGGGAACCATGATCCTTCTTGTGAGATGCTCCGGTTTCCAAGGAGCGATCATCAAAACTTGTGCCAAACTTCACCAATTTTTTTCCATGGGGTCGTGAGAGCACGCCACGGGCACACGCCGATTTTGATGATGTTCGGACTCTATCTGAATTTCCTGTAATTAAAATACCAACTAGGCCTACGCCGGTGGCCGCACCTCGCGGCCAAAATGTTTGAAACTTTTCCCCACTTCTCGGACAATGGATGAAAACTTGCAAAGCGACACACAAATGATTTGTACACCTTCTTTGCTAACTAACACCCAGATGTAGTTGTAGTACGATTTTGATTTTATATGCACTAAATGCAAGGTAAATGCAAAAAAATGACTTAAATATAGCAGACGAGACCTGAAATCGGTCAGAAAATCAAACCTAGGGTATATACGTGATTGTTTACCGTGAAAAAAAATTCGAGGCGGAACGATGTAGTCACCAACGATTGGAGTCTGAAGTGCCGCGTCTCCTTTTGGAAACTATGATCCTTCTTGTGAGATGCTCCGATTTGGAAGGTGTGAGCATCAAAACTTGTGCCAAACTTTACGAAATTTTTTCCATCGGATCCTGAGAGCACGCCATGGTGACACACCAATTTTCGTTATTTCCGGACTCTATATGCATTTCCTATAATTAAAATACCAACAAGGCCTACGCCTCTGGCCGCACCCTGCGGCCGAACTATTCAAAAAAAATTCCCGTTTATCGGACAATGAATGAAAACTCCCAAAGCGACACACAAATGATCTTGCTAACACCCATGTGTAGTTGCGACTATAGCGAACGACTCAAATTGTGGCACCCCGGCTCAGAGAAGAGCGGAACGCCCCGTATTCCAGCCCAGAGACAAGTCTTCTGGAATTCGGCACTGCTGGCATAGAACAAATCAGCTCTTTATTACAATGGATATGGCTACAATGGTACAAGGATTACATCGGCACGGCGACACTACGCCTGCCAAGGGTAGTTCTACGCTAGCAGCGGAACAACCCGAGGAAGCGGTGTAACTCTCGGCAGTGGAACAACGACAGCGGTGATGGACTCCACTCCGCAGGGACTCTGGCTGGAACGCGTATCCTAGCTCGCAAACTCAGGATCCTCAACAAGCAAGCAATCACGGCATAACCTGCAAACTGGCATGACACGCCAGGTGAGTACTTTGAATGTACTCGCAAGCTCACAATCAACACCAGCATCAAGGCAAGACAACATCATAGCAGTCAAGATTAGGTCAAGATTTATTGTTATCGAAGGAATGATTGAAAATAACAATAACAGGCTACTCTCCCTGTACTCTAGTGACCAACTCGTGATCACTCCAAGAACACCCAACGAGTATCCTCGAGATTGTTACCCAGACTTGTCAATGGCATGATGCCCAACTGCTACCATACTCAGACGAGTTCTTCCATCATTATTATCATTACTACGGTTGACCACCTAGTGAGGCCTGGACGGACTGTCCAATACCGTGGACGCAGCTATTCGAATAGATTCTTCACTCTGCAGAGGTTGCGCACTTTACCCACACCATGGAGCACCTAGCCTCGTGATCCCATTCGGGTGGACCAGTGTTGCTCCAACGAAACCTGCCTAACCCATGACTCCTCCACCGTACCACCGACAATCATTCTCCCCCGGAGTCATGCCTTGGGTGGCCCCTGTGTCACCTCGTGACACCTGCCACCGTCGTGGCCAAACAAACTGTCCCAAACGGGGACCTGGATCCAAATAACTCAACTAGGCTCACAAGGTTATCGTCGCCTACCAGGCCAGGGTAGCACGCGCGCATAACCTTCCCTATTTGGTGGTACCGATGAAAGAGCATGAAGCCAGACCAAGTCAAGGCCGTCCCATACCGGAAAATGTGGTTGCACGGATAAGTCCGGACAGGTGACTCTCGATCAACCATGAAGTATCTTATCCCTGAATAATCTTTCCGTCATAGCTTACACTCCGATATCATAGTAATCTGAGTCAAAACATTAAACAACTAGTAATCCAATAACCATTATGCTTAAGCCACTGCCACTAATTCAAACCCACAAACTGCCGGATGAAACCCAAAATAATCATAGACAGTAATCTCTTAATCCAACAATGTCATGGCATCATCAAGTGGGTAAACTACTAACAATCCAATCCTCAACATGGTAGTCACCCATTCAAGAATTTACCTAAGCATTGCATAATCTAATCCACTTTACAAGTAATCATACTTGCTATTAAAATAATTAGTTTAACTATGATATTGCAATGCAATTCTGCAAATGAGACTTGTGGCTTGCCTGGGGATGAAGGAACCATCGGGAAGAAGTGTGGAGAGTCCGCGGAAAGAGTTGCCGGAAACAGTTCTCTCTCAGAGGGGCTGTTTACGAGCAAGGGCAAAATGGTCATTTTCACAGTGTCAAAACATTATGAAAATGATACCAACATGACGGGCTCGAAGAGATGAAGAAGTAGGCTTTGGAATCACCTCAATCAGAGTTCCGAGCAAAAAGATGTGATGGTTTTTCTGCCAGGGGCCTTTCTACAATTATTTTATTTGCATCTGGGTCCTTGGGCAGATTTACTGGCGAAAAAGAGAAAGGATCCTCCGCCTGGGCCGCACTGGGCCTAAAGCGGCTGGGGCTACAGGGCTGCACAGCCACTGCCGCTACTGGGCCGGCCCACCCGCACCCCCACTTAAAAAAACGGGCGGAGGGAACGAGTGAGAGGCCGACAGCACGGGCCCTCCTGTCGGGCCGTCTCCATCCTCCGTCAGGGACAAAGAGAGACAGGGGAGGCGCCGGTCATGACGGTTGCCGGCGATGAGGGGCTCGGCGACCTCGGGCGGCAGTGGGGATGGCTTCCCGGCATCATTCCACGCCCGCGGGCAGTCGAGGTGGAGGCGGGGACGGTCTGGGGCACCCGGGCAGCGGCGATGGCAGAATGCGGCGGCAGTGAGGTCGGGGTTGACGCCGTGGCCTTCCCCGAGGCAGAACGCTGGCGAGGAGGGCTTCATAGTGGGGTTAAAGCTCTACTGGTGGTGGAAAGGAGGCGGAAGAGGCACGGCATCGCGCCAATTTAGGCGGCGGCCGGCGGGGACCGAGGCGGCCATGGGCAGCGAGGAGAGCTCCTCTAGCTCAAATGAGGGGTCGGGGAGGGCTAAGGGAGAGTGGGGAGGCTGCTGTGAGCTCAAGGCGATGCGGGGAGGGCCTATAAATAGCCGGGCGAGCTCACCGGATAAGCTCGACCGCGGTGGCGAGCTTAGCCGCACACTGGAGCTCCGGGGCGACGTGGCTGGCCGTTTGTGGTGTCGAGAGGCTTCGTGGGGAGGGCAGGGGCCTCGAGTGCACTCGAGAGAGATCGAGGGAGAAGAAGACAGAGAGGAAAACGACGCCGGCGAGTCACGGGCGTGACAGTGGCTGCGGCGGCAATCGCCGTGGCGCGAGGTGGGAGAAAGAGGAGGGGAAAGGTGCGGGAGAGGGGCTACGTGAACTCCCCGAGGCCGTTAGACAAGCTCAGACAAGCCAGAGCTGGCCGGAGAGAGCTACCCGACGAGATCAGTACCCAGTGCGCCGTTTCTGCACGGCCGTGGCATGGTCACCACGTGCACTACAAGCTCTGGCACTCTCCTGCCTGTCCAATCTTGTCCAACAGCTCCCTCATTGCTCAAATAGAGGATCTATGTGGATGGAACCATCTGGGAGGCTCTGAGGGGAGGGAAACTTGCTGAAGAAGTTCCTGACAGCAAGGTGTTTGTAGTTCTTTCTGGGTAGATCCATGAGTGAAATGAGCTGGAATTTGGCATGGAGCAATGATCTACCAGGGTGAAGGCCCTGGTAAAATTTGGGGCCATTTGGATAAGAACTGAGGACACTTGCTGTAGAATGGACCCTACTGGTCAGAAATGCAAAGTATAAAGTGGCACTCACATACTTGCTTGGATTGAGCTGAATTTTGGAGGAGGCTAACTATTTTGGCATATAAGGATACTGTATAAATTTCATACCATTTGGATAAACCAAAATGGTACTTTCTTCACACAGCATCCCACTGGACAGAATCTTAGGAAAATTCTAGGGAATTATTGAGTAGATGAAATGAGCCCAAATTTGGTGGAGAGGTGTTATATAAATAGGAGAATGTCCTGGCAAGATTTCAGAAATTATAGAGCAACATAAAATATAGTTGCTTCACAACCCAAAATAATGACCAGAAACAAAGACTGGAAGGTGTGCTCACATAGATGTTGGGACGATGCTCAAATCTTGTGTAGAGTGTTAATTTGAGCATATTGAGATCATGGCAAAGTTTCAACTCATTTGGATCAACCTAGCTAGTATTTCCTTCATTAAGCTTCCAGTTGATCGGAAACTTTGGAAATTTGCCAAGAAAGATTTACTAGCCAAATTGAGTTGAATTTTGGCATGTGACAATGATATGGATAGGGAAGAGTGCACAAAAATTTTGAGAGCAAGCAAACAAATATAAAGGGTACTTGCTTCTCAACTTGACAGCTAGGGCAGAACTAGAAAAGGAATATTGGTGAAATATTTTTGAACATGGCAAGGAAGGATTTTGACATATCGGAGGAAGATATGACCCAAACAATTTATGGGAATTTTTGGAATGATATAAATGTGGGTTGCTTCACAACCCAGGGCAGACAGGGTTATTCCTTTAATAGAAAAAAGAATATTCCCAAAAAATATTGGGATTGGTCCAAGATGGAAATGACAGGGTCTTGGGATGGTTTTGATAATGACAAGCCACTGGGAGAGGAATCGAGGGTGATCCCTCCAGGTTGCAAGACCACTAAGCCACAGAAAGGCAAATCCAAACCAAAATCAAAACAAAAAGAATGGGCAAAATCCAGGGTGTTAAACAAATATAGCAAACGATACCTCAAATGCACAAGAAAATCGAATCATAGGGTACAATGGTGATTTCTTACCGTGGAAAAAAATTTGGAGGTGAAACGATGAACTCATGTTTTCATTCAAACGAAAATATACTGTTAGTTCATGTAAATGTTTTCAAATAGCACACGGTTCACTCACAAAAGCCGTGTGCCTACCAAACCGTGGCCGATGCACCCCCTGCTGCGCGCGCGATCTGAGTCGTGCATTCTGATTGGCCAGAACCCAAACCCCATGGATCGTCCGTCTGCACTGTTGGATGCTCCCAGATCGAACGGCAATCCTCATCCCTTTCATCAGCACATACAGTTCCGGCTAGGATATTGATTTATATGCCAAAATGCATGGTAAATACCAAAAAATGTCTTAAATATAGCACACGAGACCTGAAATGCGCCAGCAAATCAAACCTGTGGTATAATGGTGATTGCTTACCGTGGGAAAAAATTAAAGGCGAAACGATGAACTCACGTCTTCATTTCAAAATTAGCACGTCTTCATTTCAAATGAAATTATGTTGTTTGTGCACACGAGCGCTTAGAGGCAACCGTTTGCATAGGCCTTTCCACACGGCGACCGGGGATATTTTTCACCCTTTTCACCTAGGCCGCCAACACCCCCCCACTGCCCGCCCGCGTTTCACTCAATTAGTCCACCCAATCTCCATCGTCAGCTCCCCCTCCCCCAGATCCACAGCAGAACCCTCTCCGTCGCCGGCGTGCTCAACCCGGCCGTGTGCCTGCTCTTCGGTGTCAACCCTACCTCCACTGCCGTTCCCAACACGCAGCTGCCCATGCCTCGCCGTCTTCGTTTGCTCGCCAGCCACCCTCGAGCATATCGATCCTGTAACCCTCGCCTCTCCTGTGGTCCTGCCGGGTTTGCATTAAGAAACCTATTAGTTACTGCTCTCCATCGCGGTGAGGCATATTTCCTCGCAATCCCTCTTCCTATTTCGTTCTGTATGTTCCCAAATTGGCTATAAAATAACGGAGAGCGTATATTTGTTCATTATCTACCTTCCTAACTAGTACATATAAGTTGTATTTGTTCCAATAAGTTACTGTCGATTTACAGATCATGGGCGCCCGAGTCACACAAACTTAACAAATAAGCCATACATTTTCTAAATTATTGCATGACATGTGTTAGGCAGCTTGATACCAAGTTGTTAGCTTTATGCTTATCCTCCTTTCCTGAGTTTCGCATGTGCTCTCTGTAGATGTCGAGTAGCAGCGACAACACTCATGCTTTAGGCGATGTATCTTCATTTGATTCCGACAACCCTAGGTCTTCAGCAGATGGTGAGGGATCAAGTAATCTGGAACGGGATAGAGCTGCAGTAATTACCCTTCCGGTCAGGACACGGAGGAACGCTCCAAGGAAGCCCACACACCAGCCTAAAGGTGTATATGAAGTAACCGAGATCGATTTAAAGTCTTGGGCTCCAACTAAACCAGATAAAGCACGCACGAGGTTCAGGAGTGTGTGTGGATTTGTTGGCAGGGCAAGGCTCAACATTAATCTGCCGGGGTTTCGGAAGGCTGACACAGAAACACGGCAAAGGATAGTCCGGGAGATCATGGATCACTTCAACGTTCCAGAGCAGTGGAGAATGTAGGTGGAACACGCTGCACTTAAGAAGGCTAGGGATGCTTGGAGAAACTGGAAGCACGTGATGTACAGGAAGTACTTGAGTGAATTTAAGGACCCAATCCCCGCATACCCCCAAATTACAAGGAAATTTTTTGTTTTTGCCACTCTAGATTTTGCCAATTTTCCTTATGCCATTCTAGATTTTGACATTTCACTTTTGCCACTCTTAGTTTTCGACAATTATCACAATTGCCATTCAGTGGCAAAAGCAAAATAATTTTATTTCATTTTTGCCACTCGTAGCTTTTGACAATTCACAATTGCCACTATGAAAATTTTGCTTTTGCCACGGGAATGGCAATTGTGATAATTGTCAAAATCTAGAGTGGCATAAGGAAAATTGGCAAAATCTAGAGTGGCAAAAACAAAATTTTCCCAAATTACAAAGGCAGACTGGGCAGAATTCAAAAGGGTCAGGGCAACTACAGAGTTTGCTACGAAGAGTGCCAAGCAATCGGAACTTCAGAAGAGGAACACACACCCCCACCGTATGGGTGTGGCAGGATACTATGGCATGAAACCGATATGGGACCAGGAGGACAAAGAAGCAGTAGCTGCGGGTGGGAAAGCGGCCTTTAGTGAAATCAGGGGCGAACGTGCTAGAGACTACTTGCGGGCACATGCAAGGAGGCGTGATGACGGAACTTATTACTTTGAAAACTCACATGACGAAAAACTGTATCGCGTGATGTTAAAGGCTTCCGAGATCCCTGGAAGGTTCTACAGGAACTCAGGGCCATGTGACATTCTGTCCGATGCTCTGGAAACAAGAGAGCCCCCTGGCCGTGCAAGGGGTATAGGTGTTAATGTCCCGCACAAGAGGGCTTTCACACTCAGCAAAGAAGAGACGCTCAGCATGAAAAAAGCGAGGAGTGAAATGAAGCAGAATGAATTGTATGAAAGGTTGAGGAAGGACATGTATCCGACTGTTCAAAAGGAAATTGAGGAGTCAATGATGATGCAGAAGACAAACACTGACAGATGGCCAGCAGATGGGAGGGGAGGCGGGCATGGAGGATGCTGGTTATTGCACGACCACACTGCACAAGAGTAGCTGTGCATCAGCTGACCCCAGCGACACTGAGACTGCAGCTACTCATGATGATGCTATATCTGATCTATCTGGAATGAAAGACAGACTGAAGGGTGTGCTTACACATTATGAAGGTACATTAAAATATGCAACAGCCTGGGTTTGCCCACCCTTCTTGGAAGAGGGCCTCTTGTTGGACAACGTGCCATTGAAGCCGGGCTTTGTGAAGTGCTACGTGATTGAAGTAAAGCCTGGATTCAATGAATTTGCCCTGAAGAATGTCCTAGGAGACTTTGATGAGCAAAGGACCTTGGGAGAAACACTGTTACATCACATCCAGTGGCCACGAAAGGAAATAGACTTCATGGATGAGATCCCTGAAGCCCCGCCAAGAGCAACCAATGTCGTCCCTCAACCGGTGACGCTCTCCTTGCCACAGAAGCTCTCGCGTGCTTCCTCCAAAGAACCTAATACTCGTAATCCGACGGCTGATGCATCAACCTGTGATCAGCCCACCTGACTTTGTGCCGTACAGGCCATGTCATCGTCCACCCCAGAGCAGCCAGTGGCAAGGCCTACAACTGCTGAAGACGCACCACCAGTTCAGATGTCGGCCGCTGAAGCAGCGGGGGGAGACCCAGCTGCAGCACATGCTCAGCAGACCAACCTGGTGGAACGGACTGCTAAGCAGTCTGATGCTTCAGAACCGCCTGCTAAGCAGTCTGTAGGTCCAGAACCGACTGCTCATCAGTCCGTCGGTTCGCAGCCGCGTGAACAGCATACCAATGTGTCAGCACTTCCTGCTCAGCAAACCAACGCATTGGCACGGCCTCCTGAGCACACTGACAAGTTGGCACCACCTGCGTGGAAACCCGACATAGCTTCAACGCATGGTTAGCAGTCCGATGCCTTTGCTCCTACAGCCCAGCAGTCCGTCACAGCAGCACCACCAGCTCAGCAGTCCGGCATAGCTAAACCGTTTGCTAAGTAGTCCATCGAAGCTTTACCGTCTGCTCGGCAGTCTGCCTTTCAGCCTACCAGACCTTGGACCAGAAGTGCTTCAAGTACCAAGAAGGAAGCAGGCAAAAAGGCTGCACCCGTGAGGAAGTGCGCCTCAAGAGCGAAGAGGAAAGAGAACGATTGCCTCTTACTTAAAGCACTCATCGCCCAGAACCAAATTAACAGCAAGTTGTTCGAATCGGAGAGTAATATTATTTCTGACGGCATGGATGATGAAGAAATAGCTTTGCTGCTTGCTAAAAATAAAGCAGACGTACTTGAAGCACGCAATTACGTCCATGGCCAGCCATTTCTTGTTGGCGAATACTTTGATGAGTGCAGCTTCAGTTGCCGCGAGTTACATAAATATTGCATGGATCAAATTTTAGCAGGTCATCATGTTCTGCTAGTCTACTACAACAGAGATCATTTCCGACACGATGCTAGTTCCATCAGTGTGAGTTTCGAGGACTTACATCTCTTCTTCAACTTAAATGAGCTTGATGCCACTCTTGTTAGATGCCTAATTTTGTAAGTACTTAACAAACTCTGATCAACTTCTCCATACAAGGCTGTAAATGATAAACAACTAACTGCATTTTATTCCTCTCAGGGGATTGAACGCGCAGAGAAGAAAAAGGGAGTGTGTATTTCATAGATCCTGCATTAGCAAATGGCACAACATTACATGGTAAGGATGAACGGGAGTGGGCCATTAACACAGTCGCACATATCTTCGAAAACACATCCCATGCAGAATCATTTCTCTGGCCATATCATGAACGGTAAGTCAAATAAACAACCACACATACATTGATTGTCTTTCAGATTTCGACATAAGTCGTAAGTTCATGGCTTTCTTAATATGTATCAATCACTGGATATTGGTATTCATTGTTCCAAACAAGAACACAGTTTACTACATGGATTATCTCAGAGAGTCAACAAACGCTCAGGATCTGACGCATCTTCAACAATTCATGGATAGGTATTGAATTCTATGATGTTGAAATTAATTTGCATTCATATCTGATTCAATAATTGATGTTGTCAAAATTCATCTTCATTTGCAGTGTGCTCGCACTGTGGAAAACTAAACCAGGGAACCTGTTCAAGAGGGAACTACCTCTGCAGCACGAGATCGTTTCTCCGGTAACACACCGAAATCCGTTATTTTCGGAAAATGTATCCAATAGTCTGCAAATACCTTTTCTTACGCTAGTCAAATGTTCAAGCTTCTAAATAAACCTCTTTTTATTTCTGTCCAAAGAAAAAATACATCTAACACCGGTTAGGTTGTTCCTAACAGGACAAATACATGACTAATTCTGTATAAAAAATGTCAGTGTCCTCAGCAATAAGCAGGGACCAACCTTTGTGGATACTATGTTTACAGACACATGATCTCCATCTGCAAATCTGCTGATAGTTGTGAAGATGCTCGCGAATTAGTACTAGTAAGTCTATCTTAATTAATATCTTCTACTCCACTCATATGGCACATTCTGATCTTAAAAATACTGCAGCTCATCTTAGAACCGAGGACCCCTGAACCGCTCCCCGCTGGTGAATTGTTGATGTTTCGGAGATTTATCAGCGACTTCTTCATGAATCACTACATCAATCCCACTGGTGATAATGAAGATTTCAGCATGCCTTCTCCTGAAACATTGAGTAAGAGTTAGCCGCTAAACATATACGCATGGATCCATTGTTTTCCATCTGATGAGGTCTTCGTATTTCGTACACTATAATTAATTATGTAATGCATATATATGTCGACAAATCATTGGAATTTAGCTACCATTTGTTCAATTACAATTGTTGTGAAATCTGATGAATGTTCTTCGTGTGAACACTATTTATTCAATTTCATATTGTGGCGAATTTGCTTTTTGCATGCCGATTCAAATGGGATATTTTTTTCTTTAACCTGGCAATTGCTCCGCACACGGTTCAACTAAATGAGTGTGTGCGATCCACATCGAAAAGCATACATCAATCATAGCGGAACCGTCGCTGATACACAGCACATCACAGACGATTTGCAGCACTACTACATGTGCGTAGGGGCTCCGGAACCGTTTGTGATATCACATTATCGCACACGAGAGCTCGGAGTAAACCGTGGCCAATGTAAAATACAATCCCAGTCGTAAAATTTCCAGGAAACGTGTGGGATCCCAAACGAAAAGCACACGTCACTCTTACCGCAACCGTCGGTGATACACAACAAATCACAAACGGTCTGCAACACTTGTATGTGTGCGAAGGGGCTCCTGAACCGTTTGTGATAGAACATTATCGCACACGGTAATTGTTCGGAAACGTGTGCGATGGAGTCTTGCATGGCAGACGAGTTCCGCAGAAAACTCATGTGCGATGGGGCACATATCGCACACAGTTCATATGTTGGCCCGTGTGCCTTACATACTGTTTCCCAAATGGTTCATTACGACACACCGTTTGGTTTCACTGCGTCATTAGAAATGTTTAATCACCGATCCACACGTGCGAAAGAATTTAGTGTGTGTTGCATCGCATACGGTTACATTTGGCAAGGCCTCTGCATCATGGCTCCCTATCCCCGACGGTTTCTGGGTCGTGTGGGAAGGACCACCCTATCGCAGTCACTCACTTGGCGACGGTTCAAAATGCCGTCGCGGAAAGGGGTTAAAAACCGTTTGTATAGCACCTCGCTGTACCAGTGTGTACTCCAAGATGACCATGTACTATATATATATGCCCATGAGGCTCAAGCAATATAACATCGATTTCACCAATCCCTCTCTATCCCTTCTAACACAATGAGAAAGATTATCCCTAGACAATTGAATATGACACGTTAGTGATACTTATCATACTTATGAGGGAGAGGCTTAAGCTAACATACTTTCTGTTCTTGGATCACATGTACTTATGATTGGAACTATAGCAAAGCATCTGCAACTACTAAAGATCATTAAGGTAAAACCCAATCATAGCATTAAGTGTAAAGCCCCCTTTAATCCCATACGCAACAACCCACTTACTCGTGTTTAGGTTTTTGTCACTCCCGAAACCCACTATAAGCGAATCATGAACATATTGCAACACCATACAGTGGGAGTATTACACGCTTACGTAACACAGAGGGCATCATAGGACAACACCATAATAACATACAACTCATATCAATCACATCATACCATAATTAACCCGTAGGACAAAAAGAATCTACTCAAACATCATAGAGGTGCAACACATCATTGGATAATAATATATAGCATAAAGCACCATGTTCAAGTATATATTACAGCGGGAAGAGAGAGGTTACACCTTCGATATAGAGGGAGAAAGTTGGTGATGACAGCAATGAAGTTGTTGATGTAGATCGCCGTCACGATGGTTCCCTGGTAGCACACGCGCTCTGTCGCCAATGGGAGAGAGGGAGAGAGAGAGCCCCCTCCCACTTCTTTTTGCCTGGCCTTTCTCCTAGACGGGAGAAGGGTTCCCCCTCTAGTCCTTGGTCTCCACGTGGATCTCTCTCTCTCTGTGTGTGTCACAGTCCTGTTTTATGGCTGAACACCGTTTCTTAAATATCCGGAGATTCGTAACTTCGACCGGGCTGAGATTTTAACATGATATTTTCCCGATATTAGCTTCCTTGCGTCCGAAGGACACCTCCAACTGACTTACGAGGTGACGACGAGTTCACATGGCACACCCTGGGGGGCGCCCCCTGAGCTTGTGGAGCCCATGGGCCCCTCTTGCATTGATTCTTGCGACAAAAATCCACATACATTCCACAAAAAATCTCAGTAAATTTCATCTTGTTTGGACCTTCCTAGATATGGATTTTCTGTGAAACAAAAAACATGCAAAATAACAGAAACTGGCACTGGGCACTAGATTAATAAGTTAGTCCAAAAATAATATAAATTATTGCAAAAAATATGTGGAAGTAGTAGGATAATGACATGGAACAATAAAAAATTGTAGAAACCTCGGAGAGGTATCAGCGTCCCCAAGCTTAATTCTTGTTCTTCTTTGAGTAGGTAAATGATAAAACAAAGATATTTTTTATGTGGAATGCTACCTAGCACAATATTGATCAAATAGTGTAATCATGGCATGAACATTGGGATATGAATGATTCAAGGCAATAGTCTATCAATTTGACATCAAAACACCAATACACAAGCATACTAGCAAACAATCATGCCTTTTGAAATAAATATCTAAAGAACGTTATCCCTACCCACTTAATCATGTAAGCATGGCATAGTTCAATCTTCCTAACACAAAGATATCGATCATGAACACCCCGGTGCCAAACCAAGCAATTGAATCATACTTTTTCTCGCTTCAACTTTTTCAAGTCCCACGCAATACTTGAGCGTGAGCCATGGACTTAGCACTTCAGATGGCAAAGAGAATGCTGATTATGGTTTATAAGGAAAGACAAAAGTATAAGAAAGTATCGCATCAATGAGGCGAGTCGTTAGGCAGTGGAGAGGCCTTGAAATCGATGTCAATGCGAGGAGTAGGGATTGCCATGCAACAGATGCATTAGAGCTATAAGTGTATGAAAGTTCTCTATATGAAACTAAGTAGGTGTACATCCAACTTGCTTGCTCATGAAGAACTCGAGCATTTTAGGAAGCCCGTCATTGGAATATAGAAGCCAAGTTCTATAATATAAAAATCCCACTAGTATATGAAAGTGGAAAATAATGGAGACTCTCTATATGAAGTACATGCTGCTACTTGTCGGTGTCAAAACCGGCGGATCTCGGGTAGGGGGTCCCGAACTGTGCGTCTAAGGTCGATGGTAACAGGAGACGGGGGACACGATGTTTACCCAGGTTCGGGCCCTCTCTATGGAGGTAATACCCTACGTCCTGCTTGATTGATCTTGATGAATATGTGAATTACAAGAGTTGATCTACCACGAGATCGTAATGGCTAAAACCCTAGAAGTCTAGCCTGTCTGATTATGATTGTCCCTATGGACTAAACCCTCCGGTTTATATAGACACCGGAGGGGACTAGGGTTGTACAAAGTCGGTTACAGAGAAAGGAATCTTCATATCCGAACGCCATGCTTGCCGCCCACGCCAAGGAGAGTCCCATCCGGACACGGGAGAGAGTCTTCTGTCTTGTATCTTCATGGCCCATCAGTCCGGCCCACGTTACGTAGCCTGGACGCCCGAGGACCCCTTAATCCAGGACTCCCTCAGTAGCCCCTGAACCAGGCTTCAATGATGATGTGTCCGGTGCGCAGATTGTCTTTGGCATTGCAAGACGGGTTCCTCCTCCGAATACTCCAGAACAGACTTCGAGCACAGAAAGCGTGTCCGGCTCTGCAAAAAGAAGTACCACACACAACCGCAGAGAGTATAATATTTCACGAGTCCAATCTGCTGACAACTTTTTGTAACGCGACACCACGTTCCTGCACGGTCATTATTTCGAACTGTTTTCTTTTTAGCCTCCCACTCCATGTTTCGAGAAGCGGTTTTATTGTTACGTCTTGTCGAAGCAGAGATCATGTCCCCTCATTACGGGATTCTCATCATTACGGGCGTGGGTAACCCAACCGTCCCGTTGGTATGATTCCTTGGGAATAGGCAGGTTTTGAGGCCTGAAGAGGCGTTTCGATATTCATCGCCTTTATAAAGGGGCACGGACCCGTCCTTCTCCTCTACGCTTTCCCCTCCCCTCATCCTTTCTAGCCTCGAGTTCTAGCACCCAAGGTTCAATTTATTTGTTCCGAGTCTCTTAGCCATGTCCGGACCCAGCCTTCAAGGCCGGTGGGTGGCCTCCTCCGTCACAGAGGAGGATATCGCGACGCTCCGGGCGGCAAAATACCTGACCACGGAAATCCCCCACATGCTCCCTGCTCAAGGGCAGGTCATTCCTACTCCCAGATCCGGCGAGAGGGTCGTATTCATCTCTCACTTCCTCCGAGGGCTAGGGTTCGCTCTCCATCCCTTCGTTCGTGGACTCATGTTCTATTACGGGCTAGATTTTCATGATCTAGCTCCGGACTCCTTTCTTCACATCTCAGCGTTCATCGTCATGTGCGAGGCCTTTCTCCGTATTCCCCCGCACTTCGGCTTATGGCTTAAGACCTTTAATATGAAGCCGAAGGTAGTCGATGGGAAGCAAGCGGAGTGCGGCAGTGCGATGGTGAGCAAACTCGCCCACACACCTTGGCCAAAAGGCCCTTTCACGGAAACCTCCAACCTATGGCAACGGGAGTGGTTTTATATCACTGAACCCCGTGGTACCAAGTGGGCAGCTACACCTGCATTCCGGCCTGGCCCTCCATTACGGCTCGCATCATGGATTAATAAGGGGCTGGACTGGGGATCAACGGACAAAGTGCAGACGCTTCAAAGCCGCATCCGGAGCCTCCTCGAGAAGGACACCAGCCTCGTCGACATAATCCAGGTAATGCTAGTCCGCCGGGTCCTGCCATGCCAGCGACGGCCCCTCCTCATGTGGGAGTTCAATCCGGAAGGACCACGGACTCTTCAGCACTTCTTTGGCACGACGCACAAAGGAATGTGGAAGTTATTCTTCGGGACACGAAAACAGTGGCCGGATACTACCGAAGACGTCGGCCTTGACTACAACCATCCGGATACCTCGGTAGGCCCTCGACTCCTAAACACAGCTTAGTTAAATATCTCGTAACAATATACTGAGAAAACCGTCTTCGACCAGGGCTGGATCAAGAAGGCGGAAAGAATTAGGTGTTAGGCCCCTCTTCCCGAAGACTCAGCAGATCCTGTGTTAACAAGGATGCTGGCTCCAGCGCCATACCAAGTGTCGGCGAAGGGGGACAAAGAGGAGAGCAAGAAGGCCGAAGGTGGCCTCTATTCTGGAGGTACACCAGACACTATGTCCAGGAAGATTGGAACTCCCTCTTCCAAAGACAAAAGAGAAGGAGAAACTGACATCCCCTCTCCCGATGGGAAGAAGAGGGCCGCCTCTGAAGATTTGGAAGCAAAGGCTCCTAAACGAGGGAAGACGTCCCTGTCAGGTGGCTCGGGTTCAGAAGACGATGTTGTGGCGCAGTTCCTCCGTAAGGACAAGCCTTTAGCCGAATTGTAAGTGAACAGAGGCATCCGAAACATATCCCATTGCTTTCCGGTTACCAGGGTAACATTTAAAATATATGTTTGCAGTCCGGCACGCAGTCTTCCTCAACAGTCCTCCTCCTCGGGGGATCTTCTTCCGGAGATGATGGAAAGCGAGACGCCTGCACAGACCTTCTCGCCCGACAGGGCAGACGACTCCGAGGTGTCGTCCCGGAGGATCTCTCCCGACCAACAAGCGGTGCGAGGGATAATGAAAACTACGCCCGAAGGTGATACTTCGGCCGTCCAGAGTCCGGGGCATGCGGACCCTATGAGGACCAACAATAAAGGGCCCAGCCTATCCGGTCTACAGCCGGGGACGACTCTAGAGCCAGACAAACATATTCTTTCCAGGGGAGTCCGTACTCCCGCGGCCACTCCTAGGGATCCGGGGGCGCCGGATACAATGAAGGGCATGCTGCAACATGCGTCCGTTTCAGAGGAACATCGTACCTTAATGGGTACGGTTGTTAAGAGGATTCTGTCCGCGAAAAGCGGATTGAATGAATCCTTCATGAGCCTGCTAAGAGGCTTCGAGGTATGCGATGTAATATCTTTAATTGCACTTCTACGTGCAAAATGCACCTGTGTATAGATAGTAGCCCCTGAGACTCTGGTTGTCGTCCGAAGGGAGGCGATCAGAGGATCAAAAAAGATATTCCCAGGAAATAATCTGACAATTTGGAACACAGGCTGTTTCATCCATGACGACTGGCCAAGCTACAGAGGTTGCAAGGCTGAAGCAGAAACTTGATGTGGCGGATGATGACCTCACACTTATTAACAGGCGGCTCGACGAGGCACAAGGTATGTTTTTGGGGCCGTCAGTATATGTAAATATGATAATATGAGCATGACACTGAAAATTGTATACTGAGATATGCATAACTGCAGATAATGTTGCCGCAGTTGAGGCCCTACGGGCTGAGCTTGCCCGAGCCAAGGAGCAAGCCAGGATGAGTGAGGCGGCTGCCAAGAAGACAGTTGCTGAGTTAAAGGCCGAACAAGCTGCTCGGCGCCAGTGCGAGGAGAGAATATTTACCATGACGCGCGAGCTAAAGTATGCCAATGTTCGATGCGAATTCCTCGAGAAGGATAACAAAGCCAGAATGGTCAAACTCGGCAAGGCCTTTCAAGAGGCAAGAGAAGCACGGTCCGAGTCTAGAGCGGCTCGGGAAGAAATCCGGCAAGCTGGGGAGATAGCGGCCGGTAAGCCTTTCTTATTACAGACTAAATTTGGCAATCCGAAGTATGCCCCCTTAATCAAATGTGGAGTTCTCCAGACGCATTCTTGGACTTGCCGAAGAGTGTCTCCGATGCGGCGCAGTTTTTCCAAGCGCAAGAAGGACGTGCAACGGAGAAGCTTTTCTGGTCGCAATTCAGCATGTCGAAGCGTCCGTTGTTGCTGAACGAACAGATGGCCCAGTGGGCCGAGCTCCGCAAGATATCCGGATCTGCCATGAAGGACGTCGTGGTCCGGCTGTGGCCGACTGAGCCAATTCCGAATAGTTATTTCGGTTTGGTGCAGCGACTTGTTGATGCGGTGCCGCGTATCGACGCTGTTAAGCGGTCAACGTGCATTGAGGGTGCACGGATGGCCTTTGCCTGCGTCAAGGCGTACTGGGCGAAGATGAAGGTCACCGATATTGCAGCGAAGAGTCCACCCGAGGGCCAGGACCATCACACGCCAGAGCATTATTTTGAGGACGTCCTAGAGGGTGCCCGCTTGATAGAGGGTCAGTGCTCGAAAGATATGATGTTCAAGTGAATATACCAAGTTTGTAAAAACAATATTATGGTATATTAAGGCCATATTTTTATACTTTTGCGTGAAAGTATTGGTTCCTCCTGTGTGGCCGTTCTTTGTATAATCTGAAAGTTTGCCAGTCGTCGGCTTCAGCCCCCTCGCATATAATGCGGGGGTGTTCGGAAAAGCACTTGATCACTCTTTGACCCAACGTCTTGGTCCATGAAGGAAGTGTCAATGCGGCGAACTAGGCAATCGGACTATAGGGCTTTAACACTTTCACTTAGCCATAGGAGTTTGACGGCGGGTCTACGATATAGCCCCTGGTATGTGCGCGTTTACCCGAATACGGTGCGTTACATAGGTGACCAGAAAAAAACGGTCCTTCGTGTAATACGGAAAGAATCGCTAAGGATTCTGATGAGTCATCGAGTGTTGACCAGCTCTCGCCGCATCATGACAGTCAGTTTTCGGCTTTCTCTACTGAGGTGCTCATCCGGATGAACCAGGACACAATCGCAGTAGTTCTCCCTTTACTACCCTAGCCGATATAGCGGAACGTAAGGTAGTAAGCACAGGAGCCGGGCAACCCAACTATTGACCAAAGACATGATTCGGAGCTGATGCATATAAGGCCAAACTCGTGACGCCGAAGTGTGCTGAAAAGCTGTTCGGACTTGTCGGCAACTCATGTGTTGCTGTATCGAGCCCCTGGCAATTTGTGCCAAGGTGCGTTCGTGAAACAACCGAAGAAGCAAAATTCAGAACGTAGAAAAAGCGAATACTGAATATAGGTTATGTTCACTGGAATCTGATTGATACGTCAAACGCAATTCTACAGATTATAACGCCCCTACCCGGGCTATTTAACATGCCGGGGGCCGAGGGTTGAGGAAAAAGGCAATTTACAGGTTAAAATAAAGAGTGCGGTCTTACAAAAATCATTAGGACCTCCTGTCGCACGTCTGCGCTGCCTTGCCTCGGTGAAAGGACTTCTTGGTAGAAATAGCCTTTGGTTATTTATACGAAGCCGGACTATAGAAAGAGTCCGTAAGATGACCAGGCTTTGAATCACCTGTTGTAAAGGATAAAAAAAAGGTAGTTAGAAAAAGTAAAAAGACTATGAGAGTGCGGACCGCATTGTAAGCTTGTCCGTACTGTGCCTCCGCCGATGACCATGGTATTTTAAGTGCATAATTATATATGCGCGGTATAAACTTCGCGGCTATATGGGGCGGACGACGGAGGCTGAACTGCTAATACAGCTTTGAGATTGATTGGTCCTGTTTAGTAGGGACCGGCGGCTTGACGGCCGATGGGATACGCGGCTTAATAAGGCCGCTTTGTACTTCGGCTACAGCAGCCATAGTACGCTCCTCTGTATGGAGGGAGCATTCCGTATTTCCGTTTATCATGATGACGCCGCGTGGACCAGGCATCTTAAGATTGAAATAGGCGTAATGTGGGACCGCATTAAAACGAGTAAAAGCGGTACGCCCGAGTAGTGCGTGGTAGCTGCTGCGGAGTGGTATAATATCAAAGGTCAAGCCTTCGCTTCTAAAGTTGTTCGGCGAGCCGAAAACGACTTCCAATGTAATTGATCCCGTGCAGCGAGCTTCTACGCCGGATACTACACCTTTGAAGGTAGCTGTGGTGGGCTTGATTCGTGAAGGATCAATGCCCATTTTGCGGACAGTGTCTTGGTAGAGTAGATTAAGACTACTGCAGCTGTCCATAAGGACTTTCATGAGATGGAACCCATCAATAATTGGATCGAGGATCAGAGATGCCGAACTTTCGTGACGGATACTGGTTGGGTGGTCCTTGCGATCAAAATTGATCGGGCAGGCCGCCCATTGGTTTAATTTTGGGGTGCCTGGCTCTATGGCATTGGCGTCCTGTAGTGCGCGCTTGCGCTCTTCTGTAGGGATGTGTGTCACGTATACCATGTTGACTGTTTTTATTTCGTGGGGAAATTGCTTCTGACCCCCGGTGTTCGGTTGGCGAGTTTCTTCGTCATCACTGTCATTGGGCGGCCCCTTCCCCTTGTGTTCGGCGTTAAGCTTGCCGGCTTGTTTGAAGACCCAACAACTTCTGTTGGTGTGATTGGCTGGTTTACAGGGGGTGCCATGAATCTGGCATGGCCGATCCAGTATCTTGTCTAAATTGGATGGTCCGTCTCTATTTGCCTTGAATGGCTTTTTCCGTTGACCGGCTTTGGAGCCACTGAATCCGGTGTTTACCGCCGTGTCTTGCGTTCCTTCATTATTATTTCGACGCTTGTGTTTCTTGCGTCGTGGCCTGCCGTTGCCGTCTCGAACTTCGGAAGTGCCCGGATCACTGGTGCTGTTGCTTCTACGAGCGAGCCAGCTATCTTCTCCCGCGCAAAAGCGGGTCATCAGAGCGGTAAGGGCTGCCATGGATTTTGGTTTTTCTTGACCGAGGTGGCGGGCAAGCCATTCGTCTCGGACGCTATGTTTAAAGGCCGCGAGGGCTTCAGCGTCCGGACAATCAACAATGTGGTTCTTTTTAATTAGGAACCTAGTCCAGAGCTTCCTGGCTGATTCCCCGGGCTGCTGGATGATGTGACTTAAGTCGTCGGCGTCCGGAGGCCGGACATATGTACCTTGAAAGTTATCGTGGAAGGCGTCTTCCAAGTCTTCCCAGCTGCCAATGGAGTTTTCTGGGAGGCTGTTCAGCCAGTGCCGTGCTGGTCCCTTTAATTTTAGTGGGAGGTATTTGATGGTGTGGAGGTCATCACCGCGGGCCATGTGGATATGGAGAAGGAAATCTTCAATCCATACTGCGGGATCCGTTGTTCCACCGTATGATTCGATATTCATGGGTTTAAACCCTTCCGAGAATTCATGTTACATTACTTCATCAGTGAAGCAAAGGGGATGTGCGTCGCCTCTGTATCGGGCCAAGTCGCGACATAGTGTGGATGTAGTCCGTCTGCGGTTTTCGGCCCGGACGTGGTTATGCTTGGTACGTCTGGCTTCAATGCCGTCGTCGCGCGCCAGGGCATGCCCCCGCGATCCATAGATCGATCTGGACTGACCTGCTCTGTTCTCCAGGTTTTGCCGCAGGTCATATGTGTATTCCCGAGCTGTGGTGTCTTTGCCTTTACGGCGAGGTAGTATGGGCAGGTGTTCGGCTTGAGTTGCCGCTTTGTTCCGGCCACGTGGTGATCGGTCAGCCGCATTACGTGTTGATGGCATGGGCTCAAGTGCCTCATCGTCGAATTGGGGTAGCAATTTGCGCTTCGAGTAACTTTTAATGGGGCGCTCGAGTCCGTATTCCTCGGCTGCCAGGACATCAGTCCATCTGTCGTTGAGCAGATCTTGATCAGCTTGAAGCTGCTGTTGTTTCTTTTTCAGGCTCCTCGCAGTGGCTATTAGCCGGCGCTGAAAGCGCTCCTGCTCGACGGGTTCCTCACGCATGATAAAGTCTTCGTCGCCGAGGCTCACCTCATCTTCGGAGAGTGGAAGATAGTTGCTGTCCTCCGAGTCTTCGTTTATGGCCTGTTCGTCAGGGCTGACTTGCCCATCTTCCCTACCGTCCTGTTCGGAAGTCGGCTTGGTGGGATCTTCTTTGTCTTCGGCATCGTCCGGAGTATTGTTTTCTCTTGTGCCGGTATTGCTGTCTTTTCCACGGCGTGATTTAGAGCGGTGCCGCTGACGTCGGTGCTTTGGCTGTGTCTCAGGAGGTTTATTCTCGACTGGATCTTTCTCGTTATCGCCGTTGTTCTCTTTGGGAGTATCCACCATGTACACGTCATACGAGGAGGTGGCTGTCCAGCGCCCAGTAAACGGCGGGTTTTGGACCTGCTCCTCTCCGGCATCGTCGTCCATACCGTCGATGTCTTCGGAGTCGTGATCGAGCATGTCGGTTAAGTCTTCGACAGTGGCAATGAAGTGGGCGGTGGGTGGGAAGCGAAATTCTCGGTCATCAGCCTCCAGTTCAAACCGGATATAATTCGGCTGTGAGTCCCCCGCTAAGGAGAGGGTTTTTAATGATTTGAGCACATCACCTAAAGGTGAGTGTCGAAAGATGTCCGCGGAGCTGAACTCGATGATCGGCGCCCGATCGAGCTTGATGGGCGCGGACGTACGCGGTTCGGAACCTGTGGCCGGAGACGAATCCGAGGTTCCGGTGACACAGATCCCGTTCAAAGTAGGGTCTGTGTGCGGCTCCAACGCCGCTGAGTCTGCGGCTTCCGTGGCGGGGTTGAGCTTCCCGTCCTCGGATGGCGCAATCTGCTCTGGATCTAGGGCCAGGGCAGTTACAGGCGCTATCTCCCGGGTATGGTCCGATGACAGATTTAGGTCATGTTCATCGCGGTGGTAGGGAGCGGCTGCCATGGGCTCGAATCCGTCGAAGATCAAGTCTCCGCGGATATCAGCAACGTAGTTCAAGCTTCCAAACCTGACCTGATGGCCAGGGGCGTAGCTGTCGATCTGCTCTAGATGGCCAAGCGAGTTGGCCCGCAGTATGAAGCCGCCGAATATGAAGATCTGGCCAGGGAGAAAAACCTCCCTCAAGGCCGCATCGTTGTGGATGATTGATGGAGCCATCGAGTCTTCTAGCGACGACACAGCGGAACTCTCAATGAAAGCACCAATGTCGGTGTCAAAACCGGCGGACCTCGGGTAGGGGGTCCCGAACTGTGCGTCTAAGGTCGATGGTAACAGGAGACGGGGGACACGATGTTTACCCAGGTTCGGGCCCTCTCTATGGAGGTAATACCCTACGTCATGCTTGATTGATCTTGATGAATATGAGAATTACAAGAGTTGATCTACCACGAGATCGTAATGGCTAAAACCCTAGAAGTCTAGCCTGTCTGATTATGATTGTCCCTATGGACTAAACCCTCCGGTTTATATAGACACCGGAGGGGACTAGGGTTGTACAAAGTCGGTTACAGAGAAAGGAATCTTCATATCCGAACGCCAAGCTTGCCGCCCACGCCAAGGAGAGTCCCATCCGGACACGGGAGAGAGTCTTTTGTCTTGTATCTTCATGGCCCATCAGTCCGGCCCACGTTACGTAGCCTGGACGCCCGAGGACCCCTTAATCCAGGACTCCCTCACTACTCTCAAGCACAAGTGTGGTAAAAGGATAGTAGTATTGCTCCTTATCTTTTTTTTTATGAACAACCTCACGGATCTCATCCCTAGTTTTTCAAGGAACCATAAGTCCCCTCCAATTCATTTCCTCACTGGTAGGGCCAACACTCTAATGATGATGATCCTCACACTTTAATTTACTTACAACTCGATAAATTTGAAAAAAATATGACTACATATGAATGCATCTCGCAGTGTACCAGGATGTGCAATGATCTAGCGTAACATGTATAACAATGATGAACGATGGCCTTACCACAAAATATCACGTCAGCTCTATATGATCATGCAAAGCAATATGACAATGAATGCTCAAGCCATGTGAATAGTAACGGTGGAAGTTGCATGGGAATATATCTCGGAATGGCTATGGAAATGTCATAATAGGTAGATATGGTGGCTGTTTTGAGGAAGGATATATAAGACTTATGTGTGATAGAGCGTATCATATCATGGGGTTTGAATGCACTGGTGAAGTTTGCACCAAGTCTCGAGGTGAGAGTGGGCAATGTACGGTATCGAAGAGGCTAGCAAAATATGGATAGGTGGAAGTGCTTATAGTCAAAAAACTCACATTAGTCATAGAGAACTCAAATACTTATTATGAAAGCCTATTAGCCCTCGCAACAAAGCATGACTCGCATGCCCCTAGGGAGGAGGTTGGGAGGAGTTAACCATCACACGCCCCGATCTGGACAACACAAAGTTAGCAATCAAGGATAAATCATGCTCCAACTTCCTAGCTATGTCAAAACTGACACTTTGATGAATAGGAAATCACAAACCTTAACATCGATATATTTAATAAACCAAAATCATCCACTAGTACACCCACATATTACCAATATCGCAAAACTATTGCAATGAATCAAATATATCATATTCAGTGATCTACAAGTTTTATGCAGGTTTTTATGACTGACCTTGTGAATAACCAATTTCTGTTAACTCTCTAAATAGATATTAGTTAAGCATAAGAGTTTAATTTTTTCTACAAAAAACTTGGCCAAGCTCTAACTAATATAAATGAAGCAAAAGAGCATTCTACAAATAATCGTATTCAACATGTAGAGAAGTGAGCATCCAAACTTCAAAAGATATGCATGAAGCACAAGAAACATTTTATAAAACCATACTCAAAAGATATAAGTGAAGTATGAAGAGCATTCCATAAATCAACCAAGTACTATCTCTACCAGCATGGTGCATAAAAATAAAAGGAAAAAATAAACATAAAATACGCTCCAGGAATTTACGCATATCGTGTGAACAAAGCAAAAACCAAGACATGTCGATAATTGTCGAGGAAGAAAGATGGAATGTCTTTCGGGGCATCCCCAAGGTTAGATGCTGAGCACTAGTAGTGACAGGGGTGAAGGGCAAGGAGATGCTGCATATATGGCGACAAGAGGATGTTACGATGGAAACAAAATGATTGGCAACTGTAACAGGACAACATGGATGAAATCTATAATAGAGGAATGGTTAAGTTGACAAAAGTGAGGAATGAAGGAGCGATAACGAGGCGAACACGTGGAGCTACTTCTTACAACACGACAAGATTCACACTGTTCAACGGCCACGCAGGCGCTCGTGAATCACGGTGACAACACGATGATACATGAAGTAGTGTGAAGGCTGCCGCTGCGCTATAGAAATCCCATAAATTAAATTCCACTAGCTAATTGCGCGCGTTGCAACATGGGCATACATAACCGTGTCAGACATATACGTTATACCCATGATATTCTAGTTTTTTTGTAAAATTTGACTTGATTTTACTATAGGTAGGGGAAGACAAGGAAAGTTCTGATTTGATTGAGTTTTTGTAAGATTTTATTTTATTTGGGTATAGGTATGAGAAGGCAAGGAAACTTTTGATTTAGTTGATGTTTTGGTAAGGTTTGATTTTATCGAGAATGCAAAGGTTTTGGTAAGATTTGATTGAGTTAATTTATAACATGGTTTCCAGTAGGACAAGGAAATAAAAGCACCGATTTGGTTTAGATTATTCCAAACCAGGGGGGCGAAACCATATTTGGTGACGTATAAACATCAACCCCCTTTAAAAAGTAGAAATACATGAAATAAGTTCACTCAAAACTTATGCTATTAGAAACACATGGACAATATATTAATGTATTTAGAAATATGCATCAGTTTGTCTCTTGATGTCTCTATTTTGGCTACAACCATGTATATAAATAGGCCAAATCCAAAATACAACTTTGATCAGGCCAAATCCAAAAAACGTGGGAATGGAATGAACAAGAGTGACAACATGGTGGCGGTAGGGGAGACTTCTGGTCGAGGCAGTTGGCGTCGATGCATGGAGGAGGGAGGAATCAGGACGCCTCTCTCTCCTGGGGAGACACACGAAACAGAGCTTCGTTTCAGGGAGAGCGGATAATACTTCCGGTCGTGGCAGTTGGCGTCAATGCACGGACAGAGGGAGGAAACGTGGTACATTCCTCTCCCCAAAGATAGGGAAACAGAGCTCGGTTTCGAGGCGAGTCGGTAATACTCCCGCTCGTGGCAGTTGGCGTCGATGCGTGGACGGAGGGAGGAAACATGGCGCATTCCTCTCCCCGAAGATAGGGAAACGAAGCTCGGTTTCGAGGAGAGTCGGTAATACTCCCGGTCGTGGCAGTTAGCGTCGATGCACGGATTGAGGGAGGAATCAGGATGCCTCTCTCGCATGGGGGAGATACGGTAAAAAGAGCTTCGTTTCAGGAGAGCGGATAATACTTCGGTCGTGGCAGTTGGCGTCAATGCGCGGATGAAGGAAGGAAACGCGGCGCATTCCCCTCCCCAAAGATAGGGAAACAGAGCTCAGTTTTGAGGAGAGTCGGCAATACTTCTAGTCGTGACAGTCGGTGTCAATGCACGGATAAAGGAAGGAAACGCGGCACATTTTCCTCCTCGAAAGATAGAAAAAACGGACCTCAATTTCGCGAAAAGCGGATAACAAGGAATTGATTCGGGGAGCTATTGGAGGAGTGAATTTTTGCTGTCCCCCCTACCATAACTATTGGGGGAGTATAGACATGCCAAATCCAAAATACTAGAGTACGAACTTTACTACGCACATTCATTATTGTCACTGCGCACAATGTGCCCCTTCAGCCGACGCCACCGTGCGACGAAACCGGGAACCCAACCCAACCCAACCAACGACAAATCCACTTGTGTCACCTATAACTGAAACGCAAACCAATCGAATCGTCCGAGACGCGGTCAATTGCATTGCCCACTCCCTCTCTTCCTGCGGGTATCATTGTCGATCGCCTCCGTCCGTCCACGGCTCCATCTTCTCCCCGCTCTTCTTCTCTTCTCTTCTCTTCGTCTCCGAACCTTATTTAAGCCCGCGGCGGCCGCGGCTTCCCTCCCCTGACGGAGAAAAGATCCATCGCCCCGCCCGGACACCTGCACCTGCACCGCCTCCGCCAACCAACTTCCCATTTCCAAGAAGCCCACCCGAGTTTAAACAAACCAAAAAGGAAAGCAAAGAAGGAAGGCAGGTGCGCGCGTCGGCGTCGGCCGCGAGAATTTAGCAGCCGCCGCGCCCATGCCGAGGGAGATGAGATGAGATGGGCATGAGGTGCAAGAGGCACCCGTTCCAGGCCGGCGGCGGCGTCTGCGCCACGTGCCTGCGGGATCGCCTGCTCGTGCTCGCCACCGCGCAGAACGACGCGTCGTCGACGCCGTCCACTCCTCCGCCCGCCGCCCCCCCTCCGGCGGCGGAGGCGGCGCCGGCCCCGGCGTTCCCGAGGTCCGTGTCGCCGTACGTGTCCCGCAGGAAGTCCGACTCCTCGGGCGGCGCGCCCAGGCACCACCCGAGCCTGCTCTTCTTCCGGACGCCGCAGGTCGGCCCCGCCTACGGCGGCAGCGCTCCGCTCGAGGAAGGCGACATCGGGTACCAGAAGCCGCGCGCCGGGAAATTCTCCGTGCTCGCCACGCTCTTCGGCAACCACCATCACCGCCACCACGGATCGGAGGACAAGGACAAAGCCAAGGAGCGCACGAAGAGCCGTTCCTGGCTGGCCGGGATCATCCCGCGCCGTCGCAGGAAGCAGGTACCGGCCGACGCCGTGCTGCCCGCGTCGCCGCCGCCCAGACGCTCCTGCCGCGTGGTCAGCAACCGGGGGCTCTCGCCGGAGAGGGGCAGTCAGGGCAGCGGCGAGGAGAGCAGCTCGCCCGCCGACCCCCCGTGGCGGCCGTCTCCTTCCCCGATGCGGAGGACCCCATGCCGGCGCCGCCAGACCAGCAGCATGCCTTCGGGATTTGCTGTCTGCCTCAGCCCGCTGGTGCGGCCCAGCCCCGGGCGCCGCCACCGCGCCGCGCAGCCGCCGGACTCGAGCACCTTCTCCTCCGAGCTGCGGCCGTCGCCGCTCCACAGCGCCGCCTCCGTTGGACGCTGCCGCTCACGGAAGCTCGCCGACGGCGCTCGCTTCCGGTGATCTCTTCTTTTTCTTTCTTCTCCTTGATTTTTCTTTAGTTTTCCTTCGACTCCCAACCCCAATTATTACTACTCTTACTAGCTTTTTTTTTGGATTTTTACATCTTTGTCCATTTGTGAAGAAGAGTCCGTGAGATTTCATACTCGGAGAACACTCCGTTGACATATACAACTACCACTAGGTTATTACTCCTGCTTGTTTGCTTGTCAGCCGAACAATTTGTGAGACTGTGACGAGCTCAGCTGCCCGATCACTTGGTTGCACAGCTAGCCGTCTGGTCCTGATCAGATTTGATTTGCAAAAATTCAATCCGTTGCCGCTTTGATGTTTGGGAATTAAAGAATGAATAGACCTTAGTGACGCGTGATGGCAGTAGGTGCAGGGAATGCATATACGGAATTGAATGCCCGAGTTATAAGCGAGAGAGATCTGGTGGGGGTGTGTGCCGATTAAAAAGAAGGTTCGCGGTCGCATTGTGCTGTCCGAACGAAATTCTGAATCTAAAAGCCAACGGTCTATGAATACTCCTACTCCTATTACTGCTCCGTCAGAGACGCATCAATTGAATTCCGTTTGGTCAGAGCTTTCACATGGGCTGGAGGCAGCGCATTCATATGGCCGATGGATGCTCCCTCCATTACTCTCTTCGTTTGCTGGTGCACCAAACCATGCTGGTCAATCAATGATCCCCCAACCTCTTTCTGCTTGCTCTGACCCCAGTTATTGTGGAGGATCTTGCTCGCTCCAGTTCTCGCACAGTGACCAGAGGACGAAATAAAAGAAGAACCATCTACACTACGTCTTGTCAGTGACTACTGAATTAAACAGTGTATTTTGCTTGAGTTACACGAAAGTTGACGGCAATTTGCAGGAGATTCTCCATATGCTCTCGCGTGATGTGTGGTTTGCCGGTGACTTGTGGGCTATCCACGACGTGAGTGAGTGTGGGATGGTCATGACACAGTATTGCATTCGATGTGGGCGCATCGCATCATCACTGGCCGATTAGGATGTGTCAACTTACTTTTGTTTTTGTGCACTTGTTGCATTAAGAAGTAGTGAATCTTTTTGTGTTTACATACATGCCATGCCACCTCTTTGGAGCCTGCATTGCATCCTCCCATTTGTTTACTTGCTCGAGGAGCCATCGCCGTGTCGAAATGTTGTTTAAAAGCAGCATCACGTACGGTTCACACCTCACAGATCGACAGCTACTGCTGGCGCCACAACATGGTACACGATACGTCTTGTGCAAACATAATACTACTATACTCTTCGCTCACTCGGTGCTGCAGATGAACTGCCGGCAATTTAACTAAGCAACGGGTTAGACTTTTCGCTTGCTTTGTACTCCCTCCGTAAACTAATATAAGAGCGTTTAGATCACTATTTGTTATCTAAACGCTCTTATATTAGTTTAGAGAGGGAGTATAATTTGTTATCTCTCTCTGTTTGAAAAATGGTGAGCTGCTAGTAGGAGTACTCTTCCTACTAGTACTACTAGGAGCATGCATGAGCTCTACGTCACCGTCAAATAGTAGCTGCCTGGAGAGTTCCGATTCGTCGTCGGCAGCTCGGTGTCAGCCTGTTCCACGTTTTTGTATACTCCGAGACGCCAAAATCTAGGAATAGATCAGTGCTAATGATGGTGTCCTAATCAGCCAACGAAGCTGGGATTTGTGCCGCGGACAGAGGGGAGGGGGTGGTGCCACTGGCAGTTGAAAAGTCAACCTGCTTCGCCAAGTGGGGGGCAGATTAAAATAGAAAGGTCAGCAGGGACATTGCCTCCCTCAAGGACTTGTTTGATTGGACATGGATTATTCCGGCCAAAATATTATTTGCGGATTGAAATAGTAAAAGGCTTGCCGGATTCAAAAGAGAAGGAGGAGAACACGGGCAATCTTTGGATGTTTGTCATATCATGTGGTCAGAGCTTCTCTCAGCCATCACGTAGCGCAAGTGTCCTATTTATGGTCCTTACCTTGATGTTGTTCATTGAGAAGTCATGGGCATCCACTTATCCTGATGAGATATTTGTGGCTGATGACTTGACCTCTCATGAGGTAGTTCGACTGAGGCAGAAGGAGAACTGAGGCACTCCCATTCCTGAGACGGAGGCTCCAATGGATGAGGATGAAGTCGAGGATGATGATGATGAGCCCGACTATGAGCCATCTGGCGTGGAGCCCTCTTGGGCTAAGAAGCTCAAGTCAAAGATGAAGAAGCTGTTCTGCATGGAGGCTCACGGGCAGTACAGGGCACATGTGGCAGAGAAGAAGGCCCACAGTCGCGACAAGATCATCATGAGGTAGCTTCGGCTCGAGGTTTCCAGTGGGTCAGAGGAGAGGATCACAGATGAGGAGGAGTGGACCACTCAGCATTGCCAATGGACGGACTCATAGGTTGATCCGACTACCACTGCTACTGCTGCTGACGAGGACTCTAGCGACCACGGGGAGTGGTGACGATGAGGATCTCCTGCGTTGCTACCACTTGTGACCGTTGTAGTGCTCTTTGCCCTTTTGGTATCTCGATGCCAAAGGGGAAGAGAGTTTAGGGATTTTTCGAGTCATGGGTGCGTCGTATTTGCTTGCTTTTATCTCTCGTGAACTCTTTTATCGTTTGATTTGGTTTGTGTTTGTGAGACCTGGAGACCGAGTCATATGGTGTGAGACATATGCTACCTTATCACTATCTTTATGTCTAGTTCTATGTTAGCTTGTGAGATACTATGCTTATTTTGTGCCCTATCTTTATGCTCACATGATATTCCTTGCATCCATGTCTGTCTCTCTTATATTGTTGATGAAGTATTGCCGGTCTATAAAATATAGGGGGAGTGTTGATCCTAATGTGTGTGCTTTGCATTCCAAAAACATACTTAATTAGTGCACACATCTAGGGGGAGCCCGTCTATATTTTGTAGATGTTGGGTTTGCATACTATCATATTTTATCCTTGTGCAAATCCCGTGTTGTCATTAATCCACCAAAAAGGAGGAGATTGTTGGGGCATATTTCTCCCTTAGTGGTTTTGGTGATTGATGACAATACCTTTGCGGACTAATCGTGTGCATTGAGCATTTCAGATATTCTATCATATGGCACAAGACGATTTAGGCCCCTCGGAGTTTTAGAGTGAAGACAGTTTATTTTCCTTCGTTTCATTTTTGGTGGACTTGGGTCGTAGGAAAAACCGTACTATCAAGAGGGGGTCCGTTTCGGAAAGGTTTGGGTGGAATCAACACGTACACGTTTCCATTTGCACCCTCCGTATCTTTCCGCTTCTTTGGAGTTTGTCCTTGTGTTATTTACAAGGGAATTGGAGAGCAGCCAGCGGTAGTACGGCGGCTAGCAGCGGTAGTACCGCTTGTAGGTGGTAGTACCGCTCCCAGTACCGCTTGTACTACCGCCTCGGCTCGAGTCTCGACTTTTCGTGTCGAGTTCAGCGGTAGTCCAGCGGTGGTCCCACTAGCATACTACCGCTGGGCCCCTTTTGATCCGACTGTGCAAGCGGCAGTAGCAGCGACAGTAGGAGCGGTAGTATCGCGCCTACCTCCGCTGCCACTTCCGCTCGCGGCTCTGCTCTCCATTCCGTTCCCTGTTTCCTCAGCGGCAGTGAGTGGGCTGCGGTACCATTGTTTCCAGCGGTGGTACTGCTGGTGCGGCACTGCCTCTCCTCGCCTGTTCTGCTCTACTTTCTTTGCACCCTGCAACCCCAGCGATAGTACCGCTCCGGCGGCACTACCGGCTGGTGGTCTTGCACCGTTGCACAGCACTACGTGCACTACCGCATGGGCGGTAGTACCGCTCCCATGAGCAGTAATACCGCTTGTTGCAGGCTGAAAACTGGGTAACGGTTGGATTTGTCCCCCCACTATATAAAGGGGGTCTTCTTCCCCAAGAAGACCATCTCTTCCTCCCCAAACTCCATTGTTGCTCCAAAAGCTTATTTTCGCCCGATCTCTCTCCCTAGCCAATCAAACTTGATGATTTTCTAGGGATTGATTGAGAAGGCCCCGATCCACACTTCCACCAAAAGAAATTTGATTCCCTCCCACTAATCCCTTGTGGATCTTGTTACTCTTGAGTGTTTGAGCACCCTAAACGGCTGAGGTCACCTCGGAGCCACATTCCATTGTGGTGAAGCTCCGTGGTGGTGTTGGGAGCCTACAAATCGGTTGTGGAGATTGCCCCAACCTTATTTGTAAAGGTCTGATTACCGCCTTCAAGGGCACCACTAGTGGAATCACGGCATCTCGCATTGTGTGAGGGTGTGAGGAGAATACAGTGGCCCCAGTGGCTTCTTGAGGAGCATTGTGCCTCCACACCGCTCCAACGGAGACGTACTTCCCCTCAAAGGTAAGGAACTTCGGTAACACATCCTCGTCTTCACCAGCTTCACTTGTGGTACCTCTTAGCTTTACTTTGTGCAAGCTATATTCGTGTTGTATCCTTTGCTTGCTTGCTTGTGTTGTTGTTGCTCGCATCATATAGGTTGCTCACCTAGTTGCCTAGATAACCTATTTGTTGCTAAACCTAATTTGTTAAGAAAAGCTAAAAATTGGTAGTTGCCTATTCACCCCCCCCCCCTCTAGTCAATCATATCGATCCTTTCACACGGAAGTTTTCGGGGGTACGTTTGTAAACAACCCCCCTCCCGGTTCAAAGTTACCGTGGTGTTTGTGCGTGAGTTATCAGCTCTATTGTGCGTATGTTACCACTTTTTTATATAGAATTTACTATGGGTATGTTTTGAACTTTTTTTTGCCCCGGTCAAAAGTTAACATGGTGTTTGTGCGTAAGTCAGGTCCGTGATTCGTATATTACCATTCTAATTATACAGAAGTTACCGAGGCATGCTTTCAACAACTTCCTCCTCGCCTCCGGTTAAAAAGTTATCATGGTGTTTGTACCTGAGTTATCAGGTCTACGGTGCATATATTACCATTCTATTTCCACAGAAGTTATCAGTGGTGTGGTTTCAACAACTATTTTTTGTCTGGGCCAAAGTTACCACGTGTCCGTGCGTAATTTAGCATGCTCGCATTGTGCATATTATCATGCAATTTAGGCAGAAGTACCATGCTGTTAATGCATGGGTTATCAGGTCAACGGTGTGTATAAGTTATCAGAGCCACCTTCACTTTTCCCTGTGTCTACGTTGGTTTGAAAAAAACTTTTAAAAAATGTCATCAATTGTATATAGGTTATCAGGTTTACTGTTTCAATATTACCTCATTGTTAATACGTGAGTTATCACCTTTGTGATTCGTAAAGTTACCATGCTACTACAGTGCCTACGAACCAAAAATGGGCATGACCAAAGCATTATGGGTGCAAAATTAGGCATTAATTCCTTCAAAGGCTAGCTGATGGTTCATTTTGTATGTAATTTATTGTTGATGATTTACTAGCTCCTCAAAGCACGCATGGACGCATGCTTTTACCTGCACCCCTATTAATTCACCCTTGATCCGTGAATGCGCCGCCTCCAGTCCATTTTGGTGGTGCTTACTACTGAATTAAACAGTGCATTTTGCTTGAATTACACGAAAGTTGGCGGCAATTTGCAGGAGATTCTCCATGCACTCGCGTGATGTGTTGTGTTTTGGTGGTGATTTGTGGGCTATCCACGACGTGAGTGAGTGTGCGATGATGATGAGATTGCATTCGATGAGGGCGCATCGCATCATCACTAGCCGATTAGGATGTGTGAACTTACTTTTGTTTTTGGGCACTTGTTGCATTAAGAAGTAGTGAATCTTTTTGTGTTTACATTTACATACATGCCAGTATGCCACCTCTTTGGAGCCTGCATTGCATCCCATTTGTTAACTTGCTCGAGGAGCCATCGCCGTGTCGAAAGTGGTCGTAGCTAAAATGTTTGTTTAAAAGCAGCATCACGTACGGTTCACACCTCACAGATCGACAGCTACTGCTGGCGCCACAACATGGTACACGATACGTCTTGTGCAAACATAATACTACTATACTCTTCGCTCACTCGGTGCTGCAGATGAACTGCCGGCAATTTAACTAATCAACGGGTTGGACTTTTGGCTTGCTTTGTACTCTTCCTACTACTGCTAGCATGCATGAGCTCTGCCTGCGTCACCGTGGAATAGTAGCTGCCTGGAGAGTTCCGATTCGTCGTCGGCTGCCTGTTCCACGTTTTTGTATACTACGAGACGCCAAAATCTAGGAGTAGATCAGTGCTAATGACGGTGTCCTAATCACCCAACCAAGCTGGGATTTGTGCCGCGGACAGAGGGGAGGGAGGGAGGGGGGGGGGGGGGGGGGGGGGGGGTGGTGCCACTGGGCAGTTGAAAAGTCAACCTGCTTCGCCAAGTGGGGACAGATTACAAAATAGAAAGGTCAGCACAGACATTGTCTCCCTCAAGGACTTGTTTGATTGGATACAGATTATTCCGGTCAAAATATTGTTTGCGGATTGAAATAGTCATAGTAAAAGGCATGGCGGCGAGGAGTCTGATTCTCTTTGCCCGAACCAGCACCGGCGCATGTTCACGCAACAGCAGCCCGTTTCTTTTATTTAGGCAAATAACCGTTTGAAATAAGTGAGTAGTTATCTCAAAAAACACGAACACCAATATTCATTACACGTGTGGCATAATGGACACCCGACCATACGACTCGTCCGTTCGTACACAGGAGCTAGCACAAACGACTTTGTGTGGACGAACATTAAAACTGCCCATACGTTCGGGCGCAACTACGACGGTCCACACGACCCTGTGTGGCAACTGCTCACCCCCACCCCGTGAGCGCAAACACGTGTGTAATTAACTTTAGTTGCCATGTATAATTAACTATAGTTGCCATGTCTAATTACTATAGTTGTCGTTTGTGATTAACTTTAGTTGCCATGTGTAACTAATTGAAGTTGCCACGTGTGGTCAAATCATAGTTGTCGTGTGTGATTAACTAGTTACCACGTATGCACAACTACAGTTGCCATCTATCACCATGCGAGTGTCGTGTGGGCGAAGAGCAGTTTCACCCACATGTTCGGGCGAGCCTCGAGTGTCCACTCGGGCGAGGAGCGTCCACACGTGTGGCACTAAATGATAACGCCCACACGACGCTGGGTGCTTACGTGACTCTCGACCCAGATGAAAACTGTTGCAATATTCGTGCAAATGAATCGAACGGCATCGACTGCGTTTGGGCCATGTTGATAAGTGCCACACGTGGGCATTATTATTTAGGAAAAACAATCAACAACTCTTATTTAGGCAAATAAAATAGTGTAGTAAATGATGACCGTTTGTTGAGCTGACCAGGAGAATCTCCACATTACTCTTGTCCGTCCGTCGCACTTGAGTTTCAAGTACCGCATGATGTGGGCACCTGACCTGACCCGACCCGACCCCGACCCCGAAGAGAGACCGAAGAGGGACGCGGCAACGGAACCATTCATGGCGTGCACTGTGAGAGCTGGCCCAGGAGGTCGCCGCTCGCATGTTCGCCGGCCGCTCGCTCGCTTCGGAGGCAAGCCGCCTGGCCTAGCCTAGCCTAGCCTAGTGCCGGTAGTTTTCGCCGCTGAGGAGGTCACTTGCTCGCTCGCTCACCTCAACCACGACGGGTGTGAGATAGGCGTCGATCGGCGCTAGTGCGAAGCTCGTTGGACCGGCTCGATCGGCGCTAGTGCGTATGGTTGACCGGCGGGCCGTGCAGTCGTTGCGTTGCGGGCCGCGAGTGCGACGGCCAGAGCCGTGGTGTGTAGCGTAATCATCCTGCTGTTCGTTCGCCCCTTCGCTTTCCAGCCAGCCTTTCTATCTCGGGCGGTGGTAATGGAAGGTCGACGACGGATCGCTTGCCTGGTTGCGGTGGTGACCGTTGTCGGGCGGGGCGGGGCACATCTGACCTGCTTGCTGCTGCTCTGGGCCTTACCGGCCGTCTCTGAGTGGGCGCTGCTCCGATCCGCCTTTGTTCCATCGTTTTATCTTGGCGTCAAAGGATGGATCATCAAGTGGTGAGTGAGTTGGTGCGCTGTTGCAACAAACACTCTCGGGCGTCGAGTGTGCATGATGGCTGATGACCGGTTGATTCAATTAGCTGAATCGTGTAACTGGAGGACACAAGCGCCCGCCTTTTCGTTTGGCTTTCAGGTTGCCCCCCGGCCTGCCGCACCTAACGAGCATCGGTCAAACATGTAATGCAAGGAATGTACTCCAGTAGTATTGCCATTATAATAGATTGTGATGATTATGGTAAGTCACATCCCACTGTTGAATTGACTTTGAGTAAATATCAAGATAGAAACCCCGATTTGTTTTCACATAACAGTATGTTTTAAGATAGGGAAAACATTTGGTTCAGCCGGCGGAAAACTCCAACGCATCGTCCGTCTCCCCTGGACAACACGTGTCCTCTAAAAGGTCCACCCATATCTTTCTTCCCAACTTTATCTCTTCAACGACCTCCTCCCTTCACTCATTTTCTTCCTTTTTTTTGCAACCGCTGGCCATAGGCCATCATCTGCAAACCATGGCGTGCCTTGTTTGCAAACGACGACGGACTCCCCAAGTCCAGCCGCCGGCCGTGATAACGACTGTGAGCGACACGTCTGGGGCATCGAAGCTGTAAGCGGCATCATCTCCTTCATTTCACGGTCTCTATTTCGCAAATAAAATTTTGCAACATAAACTCTGTTGCAAAAAAAACTGGAACATGATCCTGTTGCAAACGATTCTGCAATCGATCTTTAAATTTTTTGCAACAAGACGTCTGTTGCAAAAAAAAGTTGCAACAAAATCTCTGTTGCAAAAAAATAAAAAGTACAGGCTCGTCTCGTGTGATCTTTAAAATTCTTCAACAATACCTTTGTTGCGAAAAAAATTCTGAAGCAAGATCTCTGTTGCAAAAAATTCCTGCAATAAGATCTATGTTGCAAAAAATAAAAAATACAGCCTCGGGTGATTGCAACAAGCAGACTATTGCAGAAACACCACTTTTGTTGCAAAGGGTCGCTGCTTACGTTGGTAGATCGGACGGTCATTAATGTGTCCATCCAATGGTCAGCAAGGTGGCGGATCCTTTTTCAATTTTCGCCGGCGGACGCATAGCATCGCCCTTTAATATAACCTGTAATAGTTCTCACAAATGTGCAAACAAGACCACTCTTCCGCGAACTGAGCCTATCTCAGATGGTTAGATTCTTTATGGTGAAACCGACCCACCTGGGTTCAAAGTCCTTGATTGTGTATGATCGTGTGGCATTCGAGTGTACCCATTATATCAAGCACGAAAAAAAACCTGGACAGAAGCTTCTGTGCGTATAAGTTGGACCTTTCAAAGGCGTATGATCGTGTGGATTGGATCTTTCTGGAGCGAGTGATGCAACAGTTAGGCTTTGATCACCGGCGGGTGAGGTGGATTATGTCATGTGTCACCTCGGTGAGATATTCAGTTAAACTTAATGGAGCCTGCTCGGATTCATTTGCACCGTCGCGTGGGCTACGGCAGGGAGATCCTCTTTCACCTTTTTTATTTTTGTTTGTTGCTGATGGTCTTGCGGCACTGTTAAAAAAGGATGCGAGGGAGGCACATATCACCCCTCTAAGAATCTGCCCGAGAGCTCCGGAGATATCACACCTATTATTTGCAGATGACACTTTACTATTCTTCCGAGCCACGGAAGGTGAGGCTACACAGATCAGGGGGGTGCTTGATGAATTTGCTCGGGCTACGGGTCAGTTTGTTAACCCCCAGAAGTGCTCAATCATGTTTGGGGACCACTGTCGACCAGCTGATAGGGCAGATGTTGTGCGAGTTCTTGAGGTTCAGAATGTGAGCTTCGAAGAAAAATATCTGGGGCTACCAACACCAAATGGGAGGATGTCCAAGGGCCGGTTCCAGAACATACAAGAGAAGTTCACCAAAAGGTTTGTGGAGTGGTGTGATCAAATGGCTCAGAGTGGTAGAGAGGTACTCATCAAGGCCATTGCACAAGCACTGCCAACCTACTTGATGAGTGTTTTCCGTCTGCCAGCGTCGACATGTGATGATCTAACGCGTATGGTTAGAAACTATTGGTGGGGTGCTGAAAAGGGTCGTCGGAAGACGCATTGGCGAGCTTGGGAGAAACTTATCCAACCCAAGTCACAGGGTGGGATGGGCTTCAAGGAGTTCTGGCTGTTTAACCAAGCTTTGTTGGCACGTCAGGCATGGCGAATCCTTGCCTTCCCGGACAACCTGTGTGCACGTGTTTTGAAGGCCAAATATTTCCCAAACGGAGACTTGGAAGATACAGTTTTCCCTAGTGGTGCTTCTCCTACATGGCAGGCTATAGTACATGGTTTAGAATTGTTGAAGAAGGGGCTCATTTGGAGGGTGGGCAATGTGAAGGAAATATGCCCTAGAGGCAATAATTAAGTTGTTATTTTATATTTCCTTATTCATGATAAAGGTTTATTATTCATGCTAGAATTGTATTGATCGGAAACTTAAATACATGTGTGAATACATAAACAAACACCGTGTCCCTAGTAAGCCTCTACTAGACTAGCTCGTTGATCAAAGATGGTTAAGGTTTCCTAAGCATGGACATGTGTTGTCATTTGATAACGGGATCACATCATTAGGAGAATGATGTGATGGACAAGACCCATCCGTTAGCATAGCATAATGATCGTTAAGTTCTATTGCTATTGCTTTCTTCATGTCAAATACATATTCCTTCGACTATGAGATTATGCAACTCCTGAATACCGGAGGAATACCTTGTGTGCTACCAAACATCACAACGTAACTGGGTGATCATAAAGATGCTCTACAGGTATCTCCGAAGGTGTTTGTTGAGTTGGCATAGATCGAGATTAGGATTTGTCACTCCGAGTATCGGAGAGGTTTCTCTGGGCCCTCTCGGTAATACACATCATAAGCTTGCAAGCAAACGACTAAGGAGTTAGTCACAAGATGATGGATTACGGAACGAGTAAAGATACTTGCCGGTAACGAGATTGAACTAGGTATGAAGATACCGACGATCGAATCTCGGGCAAGTAACATACCGATGGACAAAGGGAATTACGTATGTTGTCATAACGGTTCGACCGATAAAGATCTTCGTAGAATATGTAGGAGCCAATATGGGCATCCAGGTTCCACTATTGGTTATTGGCTGGAGAGGTGTCTCGGTCATTTCTACATAGTTCTCGAACCCGTAGGGTCCGCACGCTTAACGTTCGTTGACGATATAGTATTATATGAGTTATGTGATTTGGTGACCGAATGTTGCTCGGAGTCCCGGATGAGATCACGGACATGACGAGGAGTCTCAAAATGGTCGAGAGGTAAATATTGATATATAGGACGATGGTATTCGGACACCGGAAGTATTTCGGGGGGTACCTGTTACTTATCGGGTCACCGGAAGGGGTTCCGGGCACCCCCGGCAAAAGATATGGGCCTTATGGGCCAAGAGGGGAAACGCACCAGCCACAAGGGGCTGGTGCGCCCCCATATGGGCCGGCCTACGGAGGAGAAGGAAAGGGGAGAAGGGAAAGGAAAGTGTGGATTAGGATTCCCACTTCCTTCTCTCTCCCCCTCTTTCCTTCCCCCTTGGGAAAACATGGCAGGGGGGACGCAGGGCAAGGCAGGGCCCCTAGGGGGCCGGCGGCCAGCCCTAGGGCGCACCCTGGCCTCTCCCCTTTCCCTCCCACCTATATATATGTGGGAGGGGGGCGCCTAGCACACACCAGACAATTGCCTAGCCGTGTGCGGCGCCCCCCTCCACCGTTTACACCCCCGGTCATATTTTCGTAGTGCTTAGGCGAAGCCCTGCGGAGATCACTTCACCATCACCGTCACCATGCCGTCATGCTGACGGAACTCATCTACTACCTCGACGTCTTGCTGGATCAAGAAGGCGAGGGACGTCACCGAGCTGAACATGTGCAGAACGCGAAGGTGTCGTGCGTTCGGTACTTGATCGGTTGAAGCGCGAAGAAGTTCGACTACATGAACCGCGTTGTGAAACGCTTCTGCTTACGGTCTACGAGGGTACGTAGACACACTCTCCCCCTCGTTGCTATGCATCTCCATGGATAGATCATTGCGTGTGCGTAGGAATTTTTTTTGTTTTCCATGCAACGATTCCCAATAGTGGCATCAAGAGCCAGGTCTATGCGTAGATGATATGCACGAGTAGAACACAAAGAAGTTGTGGGCGATGATGTTCATATTGCTTACCACCAACGTCTTATTTTAATTCGGCGGCATTGTGGGATGAAGCGGCCCGGACCAACCTTACATGTCCACGTACATGAGACCGGTTCCACCGACTGACATGCAACTAGTTTTGCATAAAGGTGGCTGGCGGGTGTCTGTTTCTCCTACTTTAGTTGAATCAAATTTGACCACGACCGGTCCTTGAAGAAGGTTAAAACAACAAACTTGATAATTCACCGTTGTGGTTTTTGCCGTAGGTAAGAACGGTTCTTGCTAGAAGCCCGTAGCAGCCACGTAAAACTTGCAACAACAAAGTAGAGGACATCTAACTTGTTTTTGCAGGGTATGTTGTGATGTGATATGGTCAAGACATGATGTGATATACGTTATTGTATGAGATGATCATGTTTTGTAAGTTATCGGCAACCGGCAGGAGCCTTATGGTTGTCTCTTTATTGTATGAAAATGCGATCGCCATGTAATTGCTTTACTTTATCGCTATGCGTTAGCAATAGTTGTAGAAGCAATAGTTGGCGAGACGACCACGACGCAACGATGGAGATCAAGGTGTCGAGCCGGTGACGATGGAGATCATGACGATGCTTTGGAGATGGAGATCAAAAGCACGAGATGATGATGGCCATATCATGTCACATATTTTGATTGCATGTGATGTTTATCTTTTATGCATCTTATTTTGCTTAGTACGGCAGTAGCATTATAAGATGACCCCTTCACTAAATTTCAAGGTAAAAGTGTTCTCCCTGAGTATGCGCCGTTGCTACAGTTCATCGTGTTGAGACACCACGTGATGATCGGGTGTGATAGACTCTACGTTCACATACAACGGGTGTAAGACAATTTTACACATGCAGAATACTTGGGTTAAACTTGACGAGCCTAACATGTACAGACATGGCCTCGGAACACTGGAGATCGAAAGATCGAACGTGAATCATATAGTAGATATGATCAACATAGAGATGTTCACCATTGATGACTACCCCATCTCATGTGATGATCGGACATGGGTTAGTTGATTTGGATCACGTATCACTTAGATGACTTGAGGGATGTCTTTTTAAGTGGGAGTTCTTAAGTAATTTGATTAATTGAACTTAATTTATCATGAACTTAGTCCTGATAGTATTTGCAAATCTATGTTGTAGATCTATAGCTCGCGATATAGCTCCCTTATTTTTAATACGTTCCTAGAGAAAAATAAGTTGAAAGATGATAGTAGCAATGATGTGGACTGGGTCCGTGATCTGAGGATTATCCTCATTGTTGCACAGAAGAATTATGTCCTTGATGCACCTCTAGGTGACAGACCTATTGCAGGAGCAGATGCAGACGTTATGAACGTTTGGCAAAGCTCGATATGATGACTACTTGATAGTTTAGTGCGTCATGCTTTACGGCTTAGAACCGGGACTTCAAAAACGTTTTGAACGCCACGGAGCATATGAGATGTTCCAAGAGCTGAAATTGGTATTTCAGACTCATGCCCGTGTCGAGAGGTATGAGACCTCTGACAAGTACTTTGCCTACAAGATGGAGGAGAATAGCTCAATCAGTGAGCATGTGCTCATAATGTCTGGGCACTACAATCGCTTGAATCAAGTGGGAGTTAATCTTCCAGATAAGATATTGATTGACAAAGTTCTCTAGTCACTATCACCAAGCTACTAGAACTTCGTGATAAACTATAATATGCAAGGGATGACGAAAATGATTCCCGAGCTCTTCGCGATGCTGAAATCGGCGAAGGTGGAAATCAAGAAAGAGCATCAAGTGTTGATGGTTAACAAGACCACTAGTTTCAAGAAAAAGGGCAAGGGAAAGAAAGGGAACTTCAAGAAGAATGGCAAGCAAGTTGCCGCTCCCATGAAGAAGCCTAAAGCTGGACCCAAGCCTGAAACTGAGTGCCTCTACTGCAAAGGAAATGGTCACTGGAAGCGGAACTGCCCCAAATACTTGGCGGATAAGAAGGATGGCAAAGTGAACAAAGGTATATTTGATATACATGTTACTGATGTGTACCTTACTAGTGTTCGTAGTAGCCCCTGGGTATTTGATACCGGTTCAGTTGCTAAGATTAGTAACTCGAAATAGGAGTTGCAGAATAAACAGAGACTAGTTAAGGGCAAGGTGACGATGTGTGTTGGAAGTGATTCCAAGGTTGATACGATCACCATCGCACACTCCCTCTACCTTCGGGATTAGTGTTGAACCTAAATAAATGTTATTTGGTGTTTGCGTTGAGCATGAATATGATTGGATCATGTTTATTGCAATACGGTTATTCATTTAAGTCAAAGAATAATTGTTGTTCTATTTACATGAATAAAACCTTCTATGATCATACACCCAATGTTAATGGTTTATTGAATCTCGATCGTAGTGATACACATATTCATAATATTGATGCCAAAAGATACAAAGTTGATAATGATAGCGCAACATACCTGTGGCACTGCCGTTTAGGTCATATTGGTGTAAAGCGCATGAAGAAACTCCATGCGGATGGACTTTTGGAATCACTTGATTATGAATCATTTGATACTTGCGAACCATGCCTCATGGGCAAGATGACTAAAACTCTGTTCTCCGGAACAATGGAGCGAGCTGATGACTTATTGGATATAATACATATCGATGTATGCGGTCCAATGAGTGTTGAGTCACGCGGCGGGTATCGTTATTTTCTGACCTTCACAGATGATTTGAGCAGATATGGGTATATCTACTTAATGAAACACAAGTCTGAAACATTTGAAAAGTTCAAAGAATTTCCGAGTGAAGTGGAGAATCATCGTAACAAGAAAATAAAGTCTCTACGATCTAATCGCGGAGGCGAATATTTGAGTTACGAGTTTGGCCTTCATTTAAAACAATGTGGAATAGTTTCACAACTCACGCCACCTGGAACACCACAACGTAATGGTGTGTCCGAACGTCATAACCGTACTTTATTGGATATGGTGCGTTCTGTGATATCTCTTACCGATTTACCACTATCGTTTTGGGGTTATGCATTAGAGACAGCTGCATTCACGTTAAATAGGGCACCGTGTAAATCCGTTGAGACGACACCGTATGAACTATGATTTGGCAAGAAACCTAAGCTGTCGTTTCTTAAAGTTTGGGGTTGCGACACTTATGTCAAAAGGCTTCAGTCTGATAAGCTCGAACCTAAATCGGAGAAGTGCGTCTTCATAGGATACCCTAAGGAAACAATTGGGTACACCTTCTACCACAAATCCGAAGGCAAGATCTTTGTTGCCAAGAATGGAACCTGTCTAGAGAAGGAGTTTCTCTCGAAAGAAGTGAGTGGGAGGAAAGTAGAACTTGATGAGGTAATTGTATGTGACGCCCCGGCTTAATCGTGCACTAATCATACACGCAAATGCACACGATCAAGCCTAAGGACTCACTTGAAGATATCACAACACAACTCTAAAACATAAATAAGTCATACAAGCTTTATATTACAAGCCAGGGGCCTCGAGGGCTCGAATACATAAGCTCGCATACAAGCGTCAGCGAAAGCATCAGATATCTGAGTACAAATATGAAACAGAAACAGATAAGCCTTTAAAAGGCGAGGCAAAAGAAAAACACTACAATCGAAAAGGCGCATGCCTCCTGCCTGGGACCCTCCAATCCTACTCCTGGTCGTCGGCAAGCTCGTAGTAGTATCCACCCTCAGGGTAGCAGCAGAGATCGTCGACAGGGGCAGCTGGCTCCGAGGCTCCGTCATCTGGTCGCATCAAAAGGATATGGGGAAAAAGAGGAAGCAAGACAACCGTGAGTACTCATCCGAAGTACTCAGCAAGCAAGGATCTACACTACATATGCAACATTATCAAAGAAAGGCTGTATATGTGGACTGGGCTGCATAAATGCCATAATAGAGAGGAAGCCTAGTCCTATCGAAGACTAGCATCTTCAGCGGTCTTGCAGCATTAGAAGAGTGTAGATTCGTACAGTATAAAGTAGTAGTAGCAATAAGTATCCACCTCGCCCAGAGATCCTTTCTCGACTCCCTGCGAGAAAGCAATCCCAGAGCCCTAGTATCCATTTCTATCCAGTTCTAGTTGTATCAATCGGGATACAACTCCGAGCGTCCGTTACCGAGGATCCGACTATGCATAGATTAGTTCTTCCCTGCAGGGGTGCACCAACTTACCCACCACGCTCGCTTAACTCCGGCCGGACACACTTTTCTGGGTCATGCCCGGCCTCGGTCAAACGACACATCGCAAACCTACCTAGAGCTCAGCAGAGAGGTCCCCGTTGGTCCATATCCTAAGCGCTCAGGGGTCTTGGGCCATCGCCCTGTGCACTCCGGGTCGTTGCGTGCAGGGCGGGTCCAGGCTCCACCACTACAGGATGGTGCCGGCCCAACCCAGCCGCCATGCTGAACTGGACATCTGACAGAGCTTTTGGCTAATGCCACGATGCAGAGTGCCCATAACTTTTCCCGCGTGATGGTTAGTGCTATCGGGCCAGAGGCCCACTCGGATCAAATATCCAAATCGTTAGTGTTTTGGTAGTGCGGTAATGAGCAGAGACTCACGATCGATGTGACCCCGTTGCCCCGTGTTGAGGACTTGCGGCAAGGGCTAAGAATGCCCGGCCACGCCTCGTATTTATCTCTTGGGTACCCTCCAGGTTAACCCGTCTCCACATCACTCGCGGGTACCCCTCAGGGCCGACCCGATGTCATCATGGTTCTGTGTTAAGTCAAAGTAATCGTGTGTCCAAACATCAGGGGGGAACCTGAGGAATCACCCTCGATGGATTCCACCTAACGTAGTCGTCAAGGTGAACTTAGGAGGAACCACCCTCGAGGTTCACACTTGAGGTGTTACACGACGGCGTCGTTATCGGGAGTGGTGAAGGAGGAATCACCCTCGATGACCACGACCGAATAGCTACTCTACAGAGTTAACATCAGAAGTGCTAAACGAGGTATCACCCTCGGCACTCGATAGTAATGTTGCAGTGTCGTACAACTAAGGGGGTGATGTGCGGTGCCGGGGCCTGGTTGTCGATCACGTTGATCGAGTCATCTGATAAGCCAGCGGGGGCAACTAGGTCAAAGTGGGGTCTCTTGTGGATCTCTAACCAGCCTATACTAAGCAGTTTAGGATAAGCAGGTAAGGTATCAATAGCAGGTTACAATAAACAGGCTATGCATCAGAATAGGATAACTCAAAGTAGTAGCAAATTCTAATGCAATTAGGAGGGAGAAAGAATAGGCGATATAGGCATGTTCAAAGGGGGGGGTGCTTGCCTGGTTGCTCGGCGGCAAAGGCAGGTTCGTCAGTGGGGTCGTCGCTCTCCGGAGCTGCGTCGATCTCGGGGGCTACGTCGTTACCGGGATCTACCGAGAGAGAAGAGGGGGAAGAAACATATAAATACACGGCAAACATAAGCAACACAGAGCATGATATGCTAACGTGCAGTGCAGGGTTGCCTAAAAGCATGTCTAAGTCATTTTAGTTATTTTAGGATTTAAGTTGGAATTATTAACTGGTGTATATGCACTATTCATCTACCGGAAACATGCTAAAAGTTACGGGTTCACCTCCGTAGAGGGTCCCAACACGGAAATAGATGGCATGGTTGGATTCGTCCCTTCGTTCTGAGCAACTTTTATGTATAAAGTTTTTCCATCCAGGCTACGGATTAATTTCTATGATTTTTCAAAGATTTTAGCATTTTCTGAAGTTATTTTTAATTATTAAATTTGACAAAAAAGGAATAATTATGTCAGCATGAGGTCAGAGTGATGTCAGCAGTCAACCAGCCAGTTGACTGGTCAAACTGACGGCTGGGACCCACCCGTCATAGACAGTGGGTTAAACAGGGTGAAAAACTAATCTAATCATAGTTAGTTAAACTACTGGGCCCACCTGTCCGTGTCTAAATTGGGTAATTAAATTAATTTAATTAGTTAGGTTGATTAAGTGGAGGTGGGGTCCTCATGTCAGCTGCTGGGCCGGTCCAGTCAGCAGGGCTGACCGGGTCAATTGGCCAGTCGGGCCCCTGGGGGCCCACCAGGCTTTGACCCTGGGGGGTGGCCCCGGCCGGCCACCTCAGCGCGGGCGCCGGCGTTTAGCCGCCGGTGGCCAAAACCACGGCGGAGGCACGACTAGCGGCGGGATTTGGCTACGGGGGTCCGTTCGTCGCGTGGTTTGCGGCGTTCGAACGAGGGGAGCCCGTCGCGTCGTTTGGTGGTACTGGGCGGAGCTGGGGCTGTCGGAGTCGACAGCGAGCTCCGACGCGTCTGAAGGTGGAAGACGGCGGTGGAGCGAGCGCTGCCGTGCTCCCCGGCTCCAGGCGCTTGGCGTAGACGGTGAAGAAGACGCCCGCGAGGCGAATGGACAGGGAGGCGTGACGCGGGGACGAAGGTGGGCGCGGCTACGCCGGAGCCATGGCGATGGTGGCGTTCTGCGGTGATGGATCTGGAGAAGGGAGAGGGAGGAGAGCGAGGGGGAATGGATGAGGATGGATAGGGGGGAAGGACGGCTCGGCCTTATCCCTACGCGGACGCCCGCGGCGTCGCGGTGTCGGCGCCCGAGCGGCGCTCGCCGACGCGGCCAGGTGCGCGTTGACATGCACAGGAGAGAGAGAGAGCAAGGAGGGAGAAGTGGGCCGGCTGGCTGGGCCTCAGGCACTGTGCACTTAGGCCCAGTGCACAGTGGCCTTTTTCTTTTCTTTTTATTTCTTTCTCTGTTTTCTTTTACAAGATCTGTTTTGCAATTTTTCCAGCTGCCAAAAGCATTTGCACAAATGTGAAACTTGGTCACATAAATACAGTGAAATATCCTGTTGTGCCACAAAAAGTTTGAGCAGGATTGGAATTCATTTGGTATTTTTCAAAAATGAATAGGACATTTAAAGTGTTGTTTTGGTACTGGATTAATTGGTCTGGCCCATTTAGAGTTGATGGTGATGTTGTTTTCCTTAACAACCTTTGTTTTGGAATATTTGCTAGAAGGTGAACATTTTTCCAGCAACTTTGAGCAACTTTATTTTGCACTTGAATTTGAATTTATTTCAGAGAGAAATTTGAATTGATTTGTGTAACCACTGTGATGAAGCATTGCAAATGAAGATGACTTGGCATGTTTATCATAAGAGCACAATGTTTTATTACACAAGGGTGTTACAATTCTCCTCCTCTAAAAGAAATTCTCGTCCCGAGAATTCAGGAGGTAGAAAGAAAGAGGTCGGGGTATTCCACTCGAAGATTATCCTCGCGTTCCCAAGTGGCTTCACCTTCAGTATGATTTGACCACTGCACTTTGAGGAACTTGGTCGTCTTCTGATGGGTCCGACGTTCAGCTTCATCGAGAATGCGGATCGGATGCTCCTTATAAGAAAGATCATCTTGTAATTCGAGCAACTCATGATCCACTACTCGGTGCGGAGACTCCTTGAAGCAACGACGAAGTTGCGACACATGGAAGACGTCGTGGATATGAGAGAATTGTGGCGGCAACTCCAATTTATATGCCACCTGACCACGTCTAGCAACAATGCGGAAAGGACCAATGTAGCGGGGAGCTAACTTGCCCTTGATTCCAAAGCGGTGAGTGCCCTTCATAGGAGTGACACGCAAATAAGCTTGATCACCAGGTTGATAAGTCAAACCCCATCGTTTGCGATCATAGTTGCTCTTCTGGCGGTCCTGAGCCGCCTTCAGATTTTCTCGAATGATACGGACTTGCTCTTCGGCATGTTGAATAATATCCGGACCCACGAGCGGTCGTTCCCCGGTTTCTGACTAATTCAGGGGGGTTCGACACTTTCGTCCATAAAGTACTTCGAAGGGGGCCATTTTCAAGCTGGCATGATAGCTGTTGTTATAAGAGAACTCAGCATGTGGGAGAGATTCTTCCCACTTCTTGCCGAAATATATAACACAAGACCGAAGCATGTCTTCAAGCACTTGATTGACTCGCTCGACTTGGCCTTGAGATTGGGGGTGATAAGCTGAGCTCCAGGTAATGTGAGTTCCCATAGCTTCCTGGAAACTTTCCCAGAACTTAGAGGTGAAAAGACCGCCACGGTCCGAACTGATCTCCTTCAGAATGCCGTGGAGTGATACAATTCTGGAGATATATAACTTTGCTAATTGACTAGCAATGATAGTCTCCTTGACAGGCAGAAAGTGTGCAACTTTATTGAGTTGGTCGACGACGACAAGAATAGCATCGTGACCCTTCTATGACTTGGGAAGGCCAGTAATGAAATCCATTTGAACCTTATCCCATTTCCATAGAGGAATAGGAAGGGGTTGCAGAATTCCAGCAGGCTTCTGATGTTCTGCTTTAATGCGACGACGCACATCACATTCAGCAACATATCGAGCAATATCCTGCTTCATTCTAGACCACCAGTACCTTTGACGGATATCACGATACATCTTGGTGCTACCTGGATGAATTGACAGCGGTGTATCATGTGCCTCCTTCATGACCTTGTCAGTCATAAGCTCGAAGCGAGGTACGACAATGTGGTCTCTGAAATACAAGGTTCCATCTTCAGACAGCGAGAAATCCCTGTACTTTTCCAGGTGAAGATCTTTCTTCATCAGATCAACTTCAGCATCTTTAGCTTGCGCACTCTTAATAGCCTTTTCAAGGTCTGGTTCAACAACCAAGGTTTTTAAGTATCCTTGAGGAACTATCTCGAGATTTAGCTTCCGAAGCTCTTCATACATGAGTGGTTGCTGTAGCTGCACTTCAAGTTCACAGCAGTAGGATTTACGGCTCAAAGCATCAGCCATTACATTAGCCTTGCCAGGGGTATAAGAAATACCCAAATCATAGTCCGTAATGGTCTCCATCCATCTTTGCTGACGGAGGTTCATAGATGGCTGAGTGAACAAGTACTTCAGACTCTTATGATCCGTGTAGATCTCGCAACGATTACCGAGGAGGTAATGTCGCCACAACTTCAATGCATAGATGACAGCAGCTAGTTCTAGATCATGGATAGGGTAGTTCTCTTCATGGGGACGCAATTGTCGAGATCCATAAGCAATCACCTTACGCTCTTGCATTAGGACACAGCCTAATCCTTCACGGGATGCGTCACAATAAATCACAAAGTCTTTGCGAGAATCTGGAGGAGCAAGTACTGGGGTAGATGTCAACATATCTTTAAGTGATTGAAAACTCTCTTGACATTTTTCTGTCCACTCAAACTTAACGCCTTTGTGAAGCAGATCAGTCAAAGGCTTAGCAATCTTTGAGAAATTCTCGACAAAGCGACGGCAATAGCTTGCAAGGCCGAGAAAACTTCTGACTTGCTTGACATTCTTCGGTGGAGTCCATTCAAGAATTGCCTGAACTCGTTCTGGGTTAACAGCAATGCCATCTTTGGAGATCACGTGGCCGAGATAGGTCACTTCAGACAACCAGAATTCACATTTAGAATACTTGGCATATAGTTGATGTTCACGTAGCTTCTCTAGTACAAGCCGAAGATGTTCGGCATGTTCTTCTTCACTCTTCGAATATACCAGAATATCATCTAGATAAACCACGACGAATTTGTCGAGATAATCCATGAAGATGTAGTTCATTAACCGGGAGAAGGTAGCTGGAGCATTGGTTAAGCCGAAGGACATGACAGTGTACTCGTAAGAACCATAGCGAGTAACAAAGGCTGTCTTCGGAATATCCTCTTCACGAACACGGATCTGATGATAACCCAACCTCAAGTCGAGTTTAGAGAACACCGATGATCCAGCAAGTTGATCATACAGATCATTGATCCGAGGAAGTGGATACTTATTCTGTATGGTTGCCTGGTTGATAGGACGGTAATCTTGAACCAACCGATTCGTACCATCCTTCTTCTTGACAAAGAGGGAAGGTGCTCCCCAAGAAGATGAACTGGGGCGGATGAAACCCTTTCTAAGTGACTTGTCGATCTCCTCCTTAAGTTCAAGGAGTTCATGCGGCGGCATCTTATAAGGACGCATTGCAATAGGAGTTGTGCCCGGCTTCAAGTCTATGATGAATTCAACAGCTCTAGCAGGGGGTATTCCTGGAAGTTCTTCTGGAAAGACATCTTGAAAATCACGAACAACTGGAACGTTCTCGATGCCTTCAAGAGGTGAAGCATTCAATTCATTCAGATCATATATCTGATTCTCGGCATTCCGAACTGTTCGAGCTGAGTATTTGACTGTCTGGCCTGAAGGATGGGTAAGTTGGACTGTCTTAGTACCACAGTCAATCAAAGCATTATGGGCGGTCAACCAGTCCATACTGAGAATGATGTCTATGTCAGAAGGTCCGAGAGAAATGAGTGAAACAGGGAACATCAATCCTTCAATCCTGATCTGATTGTTGTGACTTATCATCTAAGTTTGCCACCTAGAACGGGGAGTGCTGATTTCTAAAGGAGTGGGTAATGAGCTCATGGTTAACTCATGCAATTGTGCAAATCGCTGGGACACAAAGGAATGTGATGCACCTGAATAAAAAAGAACAGAAGTTGCCACTGAATTAACTAGAAGGGTACCCATCATGATTTTAGGGGACGCTCGAACTTCTTCCATTTTGACATGAGTGACTTGACCACCAGTCACCATAGGTGACCTGGCACTACATCTACTGGTATGATGGTTTCGATGGCCCTTCTTTCGGTCAACAGGACGACGCGATGAATTTTGCAGCTGACCCTGATGACAGTTGAAAGCACGGTGCCCTGGCTGTCCGCACTTGCGGCATAAACCATCATTATGGGGAGGAGCCATAGCATTGGGCTGTCCAGCTTGAACCATTAGCTGTCTTGGCGATGGAGGCAAACGAGGTGCCACATAAGACGGCCTCGGTGCTGGAGCTGGGCGGTGAAAAACATTGTGCGGGATCCAGACTTGACGTTTCCGAGCAGGCTGACCCGAGGATGAGCCAACATCACGAGTGGGCTTGAGCGACTCCTGGTATTTAGTCAGAGCAGTTTCAACTCAGAAAGATTGGCTGACAAGCGTCGCGAAGTTTGTGCAATCATGGACAGCAAGTGCGAGGTTTATATCAGTACGCAGTCCTTCACGGAATTTCTCCTGCTTGCGTGCGTCAGTGCAGACGTCATCTTCGGCATAGCGGGATAAGTCAAGGAATTTCCTCTGATATTCATCCACAGTCATTTTTCCCTGAGAGAGTTTGCGCAACTCCTGCTTCTTCTGGTCCATCAGACCTTGAGGAATGTACCGTGCGCGAAAGGCTGACTGAAATTCCTGCCAAGTGGTTTCAGTTCTAGTAGGTAGCATACCGCTGTGACTTTCCCACCATTGAGCAGCTGTGTAACATCCCTATGTAATGGCTACTGTGATTGCCTTCTGATAATGCCAAGTCATCATGTTCAACAGTGCTTGATCATCATTAGTGTCATAATCCATTTCAAAATCCAATTCAAATTTCAACTCAAACTTACATTGAAAGTAAAAGTTGTTCAAATCCAGGAACTAAAATGTTCCTATTGTTGCAAATATTCCTAAAGCAAGTATAAAAATAAGATCAACATTAGCCAAATTAGTTGGGTGACTCTAACAACTTCAAACAGTGGCAAACAACCCCCTTTTAATTCTATTTCATTTAATAAAAATCCAAATTAAATCATATTTGGCCCAAACTAATTTTTGGTGTTTGAGAATAATGCACTATAATATTTGGTCTAGGTCACATAGTCTACAAAAATCAATGAGTGGCCTAACATTTTTGCTAATAGAAAAGAACACAGAAAACAGAGCAGAAAAGGAGAAAATAGAAAAAGGCCTAGTGCTACTGTGCACTTAGGCCTGCTGCTACAGGGTCCGGCCCAGCCCAGCCGAGGCCATCGTCCTCCTCCCGCATGCGTGTCGCCGTCCGCGCGCATCCGAGCGCCGATCGTCGCCGTGTCGTTGACCCCGCGGTTCCCCGTCGCCGTTAAGTGCCTTCCCGAGGCCTCTCGCAACCCTAGCCCCCTCAGTCTCTCCCTCGCTCTCCCTCTCACACGAAAACGGCGGCGCCTGAACCTCGCCGTCGCCATGGCCGTGGACTAGCGCGGCCACAGCCTCCTGATCATCGCCCCGTTGAGCCCATCGTCTCCGCCGCGCTCGACTCCTTCATCTGCATATCGCCATCGAGCTTGGGGAGGACCGCAGAGGCGAGATCGACCTCGACTTCACCTTCTCTGTCGCCGGCGATCCCCATCGACCGCGAGCTCCTCTGCAGCTCCTAAGCCGTCGAGGGCCTTTCTTGGCCGCCCGGTGAGCTTTCCCCTCCATCTCCTCCCACTCCGGGTTGCTCTACGCCGCCCGTAGCCACCGCGCCCACCATGGCCGAACTTGGCTCCGCCGCGAAGCTCACCGCCGCCGTTGTAGTAATTGTCGTGGTCGTCCGAGCACGTGGACGTGCTCGGAGCACTTCTGTGGTGCGGCCAGCAACTCCAGTTCGCCCCCATCCGCGCTGCTGCACCGTTCCGACGAAGCGCCCGTATGCTCCGCCATACGCCGTCGCTGTTCCAGCCACTTCCGGCCTCCACTGTTGCTTCCACCACCACAGAAAGAAGCGCGGCTCTGCGCTCGTTCGAACGCGCCCCTCCGCGCGTGATTTGGACGCCGGAGGACGGATCCCGCGCGTCGCCGCCATCTCGGGCACTCGCCGCCGGCGCGCCACCGCGTTTAAACGCCGGTGTGACGCTGCCAGGTGGGTCCCCCGCGTCAGGCCGTCTGTTTAGCCCTAATGGCCCACTGACATGTGGGACCAGCACTGTAGCGTTTAGGATTAGCGTTAATTAACAACTAACTGAGTGACTCACTGATAGGCTGGGCCCACGTCTTAATTAGAGTATTTAAATTAACCTAACTATTGTTAAATTAACAGAGGCTGACCACTGGGTCCCACTGGACCCAGTTGACCGGTCAACCAAGCTGACTGGACCAGTCCAGTCACTGACTGGTGGGTCCAGTGGGCCCCCTTTGACTAGTCAAGTCCAAAGTTGACTGCTGACGAGGCAGTCAACTAGGACCACTGTCAGCCACACCAGCACTCTACTGGGTGCATAAGTGGGTACCCATAGCATTTTCTATTAAATGATTTTCGAATTAAATTTAATTCCAGAAATTCAAATAAACTTCGAAAAATCGTAGAAAATAAACCGTAGCTCCGATCGAAAAACTTTGTACATGAAAGTTGATCAGAACGACGAGACGAAGCTGACCGTGCCGTCCGTTTCCATGTCGGGACCCTCTACGAAGGTGAACCCGTAACTTTGAGGCCGTATCCGGTAGATGAATAGTGCATATACATCGGTTAATAAATCCAACTTAAATCCTAAATAACTAATATGACTTAGACATGCTTTTAGGCAACTCTGCACTGCACGTTAGCCTAGCAAGCTCTGTGTTGCTTTGCCTACCTTATATTTATCTGTTTTCTCCCCCTCTTCTCGATAGAGCCCGGTACCGACGCAGCTCCGGTGACTGGCTACACTACGGACGACCTTGCCTTTGCCGCAGAGCAACCAGGCAAGCCCCCCTCTTTGATCATCCCGATATCGCTCATTCTATTTTCTCATGCTTGCATTAGATTTTGCTATTGTAAATGATTGCTCCTAATCTGCTGCATAGCCTGTTTATTGTAACCTGCTGTTGGTACCTTCCTGTTCATCCTAAACTGTTTAGAATAGACTGGGTAGAGCCCCATCAGTGACCCCACTTATCCCGACTACCCCGCTGGAGTATCAGAAGACCCGATCAACGGGATCGAAGACCAGGACCCGGCACCGCACCTCACTTCCTCCTTAGTTGCTCGACACTACTGGGTTACTATCGAGTGCCGAGGGTGATACCTCGTCAGCACTTCTGATGATAACCTTGTAGGTTAGTTATTCGGTCGTGGTCAGCGAGGGTGATTCCTCCTACACCACCCCCGACAACGACGAAGTCATGCAACACCTCAAGTGTGGGCCTCGAGGGTGATTCCTCCTACGTCCACCTTGATATTACATCAGGTGGAAGTCCAACGAGGGTGATGCCTCAGATTCCCCCTTGATATGGTAGCCACACGGATGCCTTACATAACTGATGATACTGCTACTTGGTAAGGCGGGTCGACCCTGAGGGGTACCCGCGAATGATGGATAGTTACCCTTGAGTTATTTTACGAGGCGCGGCCGGGCATTCTTAGCCCTTGCGGCAAGTCCTCGAGACGGGGCGACGGGGTCACATCGATCGTGAGTCTCTACTCGTTACCACAAGCCCCTAGACCTCTAACGATTTGGATATTTGATCCGAGCCGGCCTATGGTCGGATAGCACTAACCATCACGTGGGAAGAGTTATGGGCACTCTACATCGTAGCATCAGCCGAAAGTTCTGTCAGACGTCCAGTTCAGCTTCGCGGCACGGCTGGGCCGGCGCCATCCTGAGGGGTGGTACCTGGATCCGCGTGTGCACAATGACCCGGAGGGCGAGGGGCGATGGCCCAAGACCCCCTTGTGCTTAGGAGGTAGACCGGCGGGGACCTCTCTGCTGAGCTGTAGGTAGGGTTGCGGTGTATCGTTTGGCCGAGGCCGGGCATGACCCAGGAAAGTGTGTCCGGCCAGGGTTATTCGAGCGTGGTGGGTAAGTTGGTGCACCCCTGCAGGGAAGAACACATCTATCGATAGCCGGTCCTACGGTAAAGGACACTCGGAGTTGTATCCCGATCGGTACAACTAGAACTTGGGATGGTACCTAGATATGTGGCTCCGGGATCGCTTTCTCGCAGGGAGTCGAGAAAGGATCTCTGGACGATACTGTTACTTGACACAACCACAACTATGTTATACTGTGCTGTTCTACTCTCTTCTATTTCTGCAAGACCGCTGAAGATGCTAGTCTTCGATAGGACTAGGCCTTCCTCTCTATTCTAGCATTTCTGCAGCCCAGCCCACATATACAGTCTCCCTTGATAATGTTGCATATGTAGTGTAGATCCTTGCTTGCTGAGTACTTCGGAGTACTCACGGTTGCTTTGCTTTCTTTTCCTCCCCATATCAGTTTGTCGTGACCAGATGACGGAGCCCCTGAGACAGTTGTTCCGGCCGACGACTACTACTACTATCCCGAGGATGGCTACTACTTCGAGATGACCGACGACCAGGAGTAGGTTCGGAGGGTCCCAGGCAGGAGGCCTGCGCCTTTCGATCGTAGCTTTTGTTTTGCCCCGCCTTCTTAAGGCTTCTCTGTCTTTCTTTTTATATCTGTACTCAGATATCCGATGCTTCCGCTGACGCTTGTATGCCATCGAGCTATGTATTCGAGCCCTCGAGGCCCCTGGCTTGTAATATAAAGCTTGTATGATTTTATTTATGTTTTAGAGTTGTGTTGTGATATCTTCAAGTGAGTCCTTAGGCTTGATCGTGTGCATTTGCGTGTATGGTTAGTGCACGATTAAGCAGGGGGCGTCACAAGCTGAACCCCTCAGGTGATACGTCGCATAGGTGACGTAACTGTCAGGGATAACATTAGCCGACTTCATCTGGAAGGCAATGTCACGGAGCCAATCATCAGCATCCATTGGATCAGTCGAGCTGCGAAAAGTGGACGGATTGAGGCGCACGAATTCTAGCAGAATTATTGGAGCAGACTGTTGCTGAGCATTCTGGTTTGGGAACTGAGCCAATATCCCGGTCATAACCTGACGGTTCAGTTCAAACTGCTGCATCATTGTGGCAATATAAGGTGGAGGTGGAGGACCGTCAGCCATCCTGCCAAATCAACAGGGGCAGTTTAGCAAGAAAAATTGCATGTGTAAGAGGTCATTCACGATGTAACATGAGTAATGAACAAGAAGGGCATTAGATATATGATAGTAGTCGTTAAAGACATACCAATCCATGCACAGAGTTAGATTCAAACAAATAGTACGAGCTCAGGAACGCTCGCAGCTAGACAAACTAGGCGGCGCGCAGGCACGCGGTGAGGAATACAACAACAATACCTAGCAAAGGCTACATCATGTCGGAGAAAACTTTTGGAGCGAGGAATCTGCAAGTGACAACACAGGGTGCCCATGATAAAAGGATCCTGTAAGCAGAACTTGGCCCACAATCTTGAAGAAAGGGAGGGGGGTAATTTCAGAACTCCGGGTGGATGTGATCACGATAACCTAATGTTGGAGTTAGTAAAATTTTAACCCGAAAGGAAGAGAGATCAGAGTCCCAGAGTAAGGAAGAGGAATAAAATATTCTCATACCACCCAATGGCAACGTGGGCCCGTAAGCCACACAGCCATGTTAGTAAAACAGTTTTTCAAAGACTAGACTCAACTTCGGCCAAGGAGTTGGAAAGGGGGACACTACAGGCAGTCGGCTCTGATACCAACCTATGACGCCCTGGCTTAATCGTGCACTAATCATACACGCAAATGCACACGATCAAGCCTAAGGACTCACTTGAAGATATCACAACACAACTCTAAAACATAAATAAGTCATACAAGCTTTATATTACAAGCCAAGGGCCTCGAGGGCTTGAATACATAAGCTCGCATACAAGCGTCAGTGGAAGCATCAGATATCTGAGTACAGATATGAAACAGAAACAGATAAGCCTTTAAAAGGCGAGGCAAAAGAAAAACACTATGATCGAAAAGGCGCAGGCCTCCTGCCTGGGACCCTCCGATCCTACTCCTGGTCGTCGGCAAGCTCGTAGTAGTAACCACCCTCGGGGTAGCAGCAGAGATCGTCGACAGGGGCAACTGGCTCCGAGGCTCCGTCATCTGGTCGCATCAAAAGGATATGGGAAAAAAGAGGAAGCAAGGCAACCGTGAGTACTCATCTGAAGTACTCAGCAAGCAAGGATCTACACTACATATGCAACATTATCAAAGAAAGGCTGTATATGTGGACTGGGCTGCATAAATGCCAGAATAGAGAGGAGGCCTAGTCCTATCGAAGACTAGCATCTTCAGCGGTCTTGCAGCATAAGAAGAGTGTAGATTCGTACAATATAAAGTAGTAGTAGCAATAAGTATCCACCTCGCCCAGAGATCCTTTCTCGACTCCCTGTGAGAAAGCAATCCCAGAGCCCTAGTATCCATTTCTATCCAGTTCTAGTTGTATCGATCGGGATACAACTACGAGCGTCCGTTACCGAGGATCCGGCTATGCATATATTAGTTCTTCCCTGCAGGGGTGCACCAACTTACCCACCACGCTCGCTTAACTCCGGCCGGACACACTTTTCTGGGTCATGCCCAGCCTCGATCAAACGACACATCACAACCCTACCTAGAGCTCAGCAGAGAGGTCCCCGTCGGTCTATATCCTAAGCGCTCAGGGGTCTTGGGCCATCGCCCTATGCACTCCGGGTCGTTGCGTGCAGGGCGGGTCCAGGCTCCACCACTACAGGATGGTGCCGGCCCAACCCGGCCGCCATGCTGAACTGGACGTCTGACAGAGCTTTCGGCTGATGCCTTGATGCAGAGTGCCCATAACTTTTCCCGCGTGATGGTTAGTGCTATCGGGCCAGAGGCCCTCTCGGATCAAATATACAAATTGTTAGTGTTTTGGTAGTGCGGTAACGAGCAGAGACTCACGATCGATGTGACCTCATCGCCCCGTCTCGAGGACTTGCGGCAAGGGCTAAGAATGCCCGGCCACGCCTCGTATTTATCTCTTGGGTACCCTCCAGGTTAACCCGTCTCCACATCACTCGCGGGTACCCCTCAGGGCCGACCCGATGTCATCATGGTTCTGTGTTAAGTCAAAGTAACCGTGTGTCCAAACATCAGGGGGGAACCTGAGGAATCACCCTCGATGGATTCCACATAACGTAGTCGTCAAGGTGAACTTAGGAGGAACCACCCTCGAGGTTCACACTTGAGGTGTTGCACGACGACATCGTTATCGGGAGTGGTGAAGGAAGAATCACCCTCGATGACCACGACCGAATAGCTACTCTACAGAGTTAACATCAGAAGTGCTAAACGAGGTATCACCCTCGACACTCGATAGTAACGTTGCAGTGTCGTACAACTAAGGGGGTGATGTGCGGTGCCGGGGCCTAGTTGTCGATCATGTTGATCGAGTCATCTGATAAGCCAGCGGGGGAAACTAGGTGAAAGTGGGGTCTCTGGTGGATCTCTAACCAGTCTATACTAAGCAGTTTAGGATAAGCAGGTAAGGTATCAATAACAGGTTACAATAAACAGGCTATGCATCAGAATAGGATAACTCAAAGTAGTAGCAAATTCTAATGCAAGCAGGAGGGAGAAAGAATAGGCGATATAGGCCTGTTCAAAGGGGGGTGCTTGCCTGGTTGCTCGGCGGCAAAGGCAGGTTCGTCAGTGGGGTCGTCGCTCTCCGGAGCTGCGTCGATCTCGAGGACTACGTCATTACCGGGATCTACCGAGAGAGAAGAGGGGGAAGAAACAGATAAATACACGGCAAACATAAGCAACACAGAGCATGCTATGCTAACGTGCAGTGTAGGGTTGCCTAAAAGCATGTTTAAGTCATTTTAGTTATTTCAGGATTTAAGTTGGAATTATTAACCGGTGTATATGCACTATTCATCTACCGGAAACAGGCTAAAAGTTACAGGTTCACCTCCGTTGAGGGTCCCAACACGGAAACAGATGGCATGGTCGGATTCGTCCCTTCGTTCTGAGCAACTTTTATGTATAAAGTTTTTCCATCCGAGCTACGGATTAATTTCTATGATTTTCAAAGATTTTCGCATTTTATGAAGTTATTTTTTATTATTAAATTCGATAGAAAAGGAATAATGACATCAGCATGAGGTCAGAGTGATGTCAGCAGTCAACCAGCCAGTTGACTGGTCAAACTGACGGCTGGGACCCACCTGTCATAGACAGTGGGTTAAACAGGGTTAAAAACTAATCTAATCATAGTTAGTTAAACTACTGGGCCCACCTGTCAGTGTCTAAATAGGTTAATTAAATTAATTTAATTAGTTAGGTTGATTAAGTGGAGGTGGGGTCCTCATGTCAGCTGCTGGGCCGGTCCAGTCAGCAGGGCCGACCGGGTCAATTGGCCAGCCGGGCCCCTGGGGGCCCACCAGGCAGTGACCCTGGGGGGTGGCCCCGGCCGGCCACCTCAGCGTGGGCGCCGGCGTTTAGCCGCCGGTGGCCAAAACCACGGCGGAGGCACGGCCAGCGGCGCGATTTGGCTACGGGGGTCCGTTCGTCGCGTGGTTTGCGGCGTTCGAATGAGGGGAGCCCGCCACATCGTTTGGGTGTACTGGACGGAGCTGGGGCTGCCGGAGTCGACGGCGAGCTCCGGCGCGTCCGAAGGTGGAAGACGGCGGTGGAGCGAGCGCTGCCGTGCTCCCCGGCTCCAGGCGCTTGGCGTAGACGGTGAAGAAGACGCCCGCGAGGCGAATGGACAGGGAGGCATGACACGGGGACGAAGGTGGGCGCGGCTACGCCAGAGCCATGGCGACAGTAGCATTCTGCGGTGATGGATCTGGAGAAGGGAGAGGGAGGAGAGCGAGGGGGAATGGATGAGGATGGCCAGGGGGAAGGACGGCTCGGCCTTATCCCTACGCGGACGCCCGCGGCGTCGCGGTGTCGGCGCCCGAGCGGCGCTCGCCGGCGCGGCCAGGTGCGCGTTGACACGCACAGGAGAGAGAGAGCGAGGAGGGAGAAGTGGGCCGGCTGGCTAGGCCTCAGGCCCAGTGCACAGTGGCCGTTTTCTTTTCTTTTTATTTCTTTCTCTGTTTTCTTTTACAGGCTCTATTTTGCAATTTTTCCAGCTGCCAAAAGCATTTGCACAAATGTGAAACTTGGTCACATAAATACAGTGAAATATCCTGCTGTGCCACAAAAAGTTTGAGCAGGATTGGAATTCATTTGGTATTTTTCAAAAATGAATAGGACATTTAAAGTGCTGTTTTGGTACTGGATTAATTGCTCTGGCCCATTTAGAGTTGATGGTGATGTTGTTTTCCTTAACAACCTTTGTTTTGGAATATTTGCTAGAAGGTGAACATTTTTCCAGCAACTTTGAGCAACTTTATTTTGCACTTGAATTTGAATTTATTTCAGAGAGAAATTTGAATTGATTTGTGTAACCACTGTGATGAAGCATTGCAAATGAAGATGACTTGGCATGTTTACCATAAGAGCACAGTGCTTTATTACACAGGGGTGTTACATTGTACCTTTTCTCGAATTGAAAAGTAGCACATCAGAGAAAACCGTTCCCGTGATGCCTACATCAACTAGAGAGGAAGCTAATGATGATGATCATGAAACTTCAGATCAAGTTACTACAGAACCTCGTAGGTCAACCAGAACACGATCCGCACCAGAGTGGTACGGGAATCCTGTACTGGAAGTCATGTTACTAGACCAAGGCGAACCTACGAACTATGAAGAAGCTATGATAAGCCCAGATTCCGACAGATGGCTTGAGGCCATGAAATCTGAGGTAGGATCCATGTATGAGAACAAAGTGTGGACTTTGGTGGACTTGCCCGATGATCGGCAAGCCATAGAGAATAAATGGATCTTCAAGAAGAAGTCTGACACTGATGGTAATGTTACTGTCTACAAAGCTCGACTTGTCGCGAAAGGTTTTCGACAAGTTCAAGGGGTTGACTACGATGAGACTTTCTCACCCGTAGCGATGCTTAAGTCCGTCCGAATCATGTTAGCAATTGCCGCATTTTATGATTATGAAATCTGGCAAATGGACGTCAAAACTGCATTCTTTAATGGATTTCTTAAAGAAGAGTTGTATATGATGCAACCAGAAGATTTTGTCGATCCTAAAGGTGCTAACAAAGTGTGCAAGCTCTAGCGATCCATCTATAGACTGGTGCAAGCATCTCAGAGTTAGAATATACGCTTCGATGAGGTGATCAAAGCATATGGTTTTATACAGACTTACGATGAAGCCTGTATTTACAAGAAAGTGAGTGGGAGCTCTGTAGCATTTCTGATATTATATGTGGATGACATATTATTGATTGAAAATGATATAGAATTTCTGGATAGCATAAAAGAATACTTGAATAAGAGTTTTTCAATGAAAGACCTCGGTGAAGCTACTTACGTATTAAGCATTAAGATCTATAGGGATAGATCGAGACGCTCGATAAGACTTTCAATGAGTACATACCTTGACAAGATTTTGAAGGAGTTCAAAATGGATCAGTCAAAGAAGGAGTTCTTCCCTGTATTGTAAGGTATGAAGTTGAGTAAGACACAAATCTCGACCACGGCAGAAGATAGAGAGAGAATGAAAGTCATTCCCTATGCCTCAGCCATAGGTTCTATAAAGTATGTCATGCTGTGTACCAGACCTGTTGTGTACCTTGCCATAAGTTTTGCAAGGGGGTACAATAGTGATCCAGGAGTAGATCACTGGACAACAGTCAAAATTATCCTTAGGTACCTAAGAGGACTAAGGAAATGTTTCTCGGTTATGGAGGTGATAAAGAGTTCGTCGTAAAGCGTTACATCGATACAAGCTTTAACACCGATCCGGATGACTCTGAGTCTCAATCTGGATACATATAGAAAGTGGGAGCAATCGGCTAGAGTAGCTCCATGCAGAGCATTGTAGACATAGAAATTTGCAAAATACATACGGATCTGAATGTGGCAGATCCGTTGACTAAACTTCTCACACAAGCAAAACATGATCACACCTTAATACTCTTTGGGTATTAATCACATGGCAATGTGAACTAGATTATTGACTCTAGTAAACTCTTTGGGTATTGGTCACATGACGATGTGAACTATGGATGTTAATCACATGGCGATGTGAACTAGATTATTGACTCTAGTGCAAGTGGGAGACTGAAGGAAATATGCCCTAGAGGCAATAATAAGGTTGTTATTTTATATTTCCTTATTCATGATAAAGGTTTATTATTCATACTAGAATTGTATTGATCGAAAACTTAAATACATGTGTGAATACATAAACAAACACCGTGTCCCTATTAAGCCTCTACTAGACTAGCTCGTTGATCAAAGATGGTTAAGGTTTCCTAACCATGGACATGTGTTGTCATTTGATAACGGGATCACATCATTAGGAGAATGATGTGATGGATAAGACCCATCTGTTAGCTTATCATAATGATCGTTAAGTTTTGTTGCTATTGCTTTCTTCATGTCAAATACATATTCCTTCGACTATGAGATTATGCAACTCCCGAATACCAGAGGAATACCATGTGTGCTATCAAACATCGCAACGTAACTGGGTGATCATAAAGATGCTCTACAGGTATCTCCGAAGGTGTTTGTTGAGTTGGCATAGATTAAGATTAGGATTTGTCACTCCGAGTATCGAAGAGGTATCTCTGGGCCCTCTCGGTAATACACATCATAAGCTTGCAAGCAAACGACTAAGGAGTTAGTCACGAGGTGATGTATTACGGAACGAGTAAAGATACTTGCCGGTAACGAGATTGAACTAGGTATGAAGATACCAACGATCGAATCTCGGGCAAGTAACATACTGATGGACAAAGGGAATTACGTATGTTGTCATAACGGTTCGACCGATAAAGATCTTCGTAGAATATGTAGGAGCCAATATGGGCATCCAGGTTTCGCTATTGGTTATTGACCGGAGAGGTGTCTCGGTCATGTCTACATAGTTCTCGAACCCGTAGGGTCCGCACGCTTAACGTTCGTTGACGATATAGTATTATATGAGATATGTGATTTGGTGACCGAATGTTGTTCGGAGTCCCGGATGAGATCACGGACATTACGAGGAGTCTCGAAATGGTCGAGAGGTAAAGATTGATATATAGGACGATGGTATTCGGACACCGAAAGTATTTCGGGGGGTACCGGGTATTTATCGAGTCACCGGAAGGGGTTCCGGGCACCCTCGGCAAAAGATATGGGCCTTATGGGCCAAGAGGGGAAACGCACAAGCCACAAGGGGCTGGTGCGCCCCCCATATGAGCCGGCCTAAGGAGGAGAAGGAAAGGGGAGAAGGGAAAGGAAAGTGCGGATTAGGATTCCCACTTCCTTCTCTCCCCCCTCTTTCCTTCCCCCTTGGGAAAACATGGCAGGGGGGCGCAGGGCAAGGCAGGGCCCCTAGGGGGCCAGTGGCCAGCCCTAGGGCGCGCCCTGGCCTCTCCCCTCCCCCTCCCACCTATATATATGTGGGAGGGGGGCGCCTAGCACACACCAGACAATTGCCTAGCCGTGTGCGGCGCCCCCCTCCACCTTTTACACCTCCGATCATATTTTCGTAGTGCTTAGGCGAAGCCCTGCGGAGATCACTTCACCATCACCGTCACCACGCCGTCGTGCTGACGGAACTCATCTACTACCTTGACGTCTTGCTGGATCAAGAAGGCGAGGGACGTCACCGAGCTGAACGTGTGCAGAACGCGGAGGTGCCGTGCGTTCGGTACTTGATCGGTTGAAGCGCGAAGAAGTTCGACTACATCAACCGCGTTGTGAAACGCTTCCGCTTACGGTCTACGAGGGTACGTAGACACACTCTCCCCCTCATTGCTATGCATCTCCATGGATAGATCATTGCGTGTGCGTAGGAATTTTTTTAATTTTCCATGCAACGATTCCCAACACAATGGACGATCTATTCGCATATGGCGCGACAATTGGATTCCTAATGGTGGTTCAGGAAAGCCTACCACCCAGCAGGGAAGATGCCGCCTAAGGAGAGTCTCGGAGCTGCTGGATGATCATGGTGAGTGGCGCATAGAGCTCCTCCAACGATTTTTTCTCCCAGTGGATGTGGAAAAAATTATCAAAATCCATGCGTCTCCTCGCATGGGTGATGACGTGCTGACTTGGGAACCAGAGAAGAGTGGTGTTTTCACGGTCCGGAGCACGTATCGGCTAGCGCTTGAGGATTGTCTTCGTCCTACTTCAGTCGCGGCGAGCAGGGCACCGGACGGGCGGCGAGCCATCTGGGCTTTATTATGGAGGTGCCCTGCTCCTCCTAAGATGCGTGTGTTCGCTTGGCGTGTAGCCACTGATTGCCTCCCCACCTGGACTAATAAACACCACCGAAATCTTGAGGTTACTAACTTTGCCCTGTATGTGCCACCGAGCCGGAGGACACATTTCATGCTCTATGTCGATGCCCCCGGGCTGTTGCGCTATGGCAGGCAATGGCGAAGCAATGGAGTCTCCCGGACGTGCGGCGACTGGTGAATACTGGCCCCGAGTGGCTCCTACAGGTGCTTGATGAGAGGACGGAGGAGGATCGCCTATACCTGCTCGTGACCTTGTGGCGCTGCTGGCACGTGAGGAACGAAATTGTCCACAACAAGCGTCCACCACCGGTCGAGGTATCCACTCGCTTCCTCACTAGCTATATCAACTCGCTGATGGCTCTACAGAAGGATCCCAGTGGGGATCACGTGAAGGGCAAGATGACTGTGGCACCGCAGCTCTCCAGGAAGGTAGTATCGCATGCAAACTTGAATCGAAAGCAGCTGGCAACATGGAAACCTCCTCCAGCGGGTTGGACTGCCCTGAACATTGATGGTTCGTATGCTGAAAATGATGGAACGGCGGGAGCGGGGATGGTCTTGCGTGACCCGGCCGGTGCTATTATCTATTCCTCCTGTCGGGAACTAAGACAGTGCTCCTCGCCTCTGCAATCTGAATTAGCTGCATGCCTTGAAGGCTTAAACGTAGCGATTCAATGGACTGATCTTCCAATCATTGTCCAAACAGATTGTGTGCAGGTTGTTAAGCTTATTACCAGCTCAGTGGAGAACCGGTCAGCAAACTTAATGTTGGTGCAAGAGATCAAAGAGATTCTCAAAGGAGATAGAGAATTTTTAGTCAAGCATGTTAGACGGGAACAAAACTCTGTTAGCCATTTTTTAGCGAACTTTGGTAGAATAAAGAAGCGCACTGTGGTGTGGCTTCGCTCAGGTCCTCCTGACGAGGTACCTGCTCTTTGTAATGCAGACATTGCCCCCGCTTGATTAATAAATTCTCTTTCTCCCCGCAAAAAAAAAGTCCTTGATTGTGGTCAATGTATGTGAGCATCTCCTATTGTACTGTGTCCAGAAAAATTAACCCTTCTCACTCGCATAACTGGATGGTGCCATTTCAAACCGGTGCATGTTTCCTTACCCTTTGAAATAATTAGAGTCAACAACAAAAAATCAGGGAAATAATGAAACATCTACTGAAAGCCGAGTCTTATTCAAACCCCACTATATTTATCGAACCAAGCGAAATTTCCCTAAAACTACAAACTAAATCCTCAACTATGAATTTATCCCAAAACGCCAAACCCTAATACCTAAATTGGAACATATCGTGTTAGCCATGGCATAGCAAAACCATGTCGGCAAGTTCAAAGATTGGGATTGCTCACTTTAGTATGGATGCATTTCATAAGTTAGATTATGATCTACTTAATCAAGCATGTTGCTAATTTTCCGGCATCTACTTTTTGCACAACCTGTAAAATAAGTTCACCAAATTAAGTAATTTTCTGATATAATTATTGTCATGTCAAATTTATGGAACTGATACGCAATTTATTGATACCGTTTAGCAAAAGTTTACACAACGTATGCATCCATCTTTGAGTTTGAGAATTTCACGGGACTAGAGAAAAGGTACAATAATAGGCTAACAAGTGACAATATATGGCTGATTATGGGTGACTTCAACCTCATTTACCAAGAGGCTGATAAGAACAACCTCAACCTAAATCTTGGGATAGTGGATCTCTCAAGGAGCACTCTCTCTCTAATTGCTCTAGGAAGGAAATCCACCTTCAGAATAGGAAGTTTACATTGAGCAGTGAGTGCGAAAACCCAACTGTTATCAAACTCGACATGGCTTTCTACAACCCTGCTTGGGACCTTCACTTCGGTAACCACACGCTCAATGTGCTACACTCATAGCACATATTTTAGCTAAGGAAGGTCATAGAAATAAAGTTGGTAAAACATGGTTACATGTATCCCGTGTAAACCTGATCACATGTCGGGCCGGGTTTTGGGTCGGGCTTAAAAAAGCTCGAGCCTGCACCGAAGCCCGAAGATGCCTCCTTCCTCAAGCCCAAGCTGGCCGAAATCACTAATTGAGGAGTACTCCTTTCAAAGATCACTCCCCCCTTTTCAAGTTGTGACAAGTGACACGTAACCTGAGAGTTTTCCTTTTTTTCTAGATCCGTTTATTCACAACGTTTTATCTCTTAAACCATGCATCCAAATCGCGAACCGTTTTCACCGTTGGGTTACTCGCGTCGAGATCTTCAAAACTAGATCCCTATATTGATAGGTTTTAATGAACTTTTTTTTCACGAAAAAACCAAACTAGGAGCACGTTTTTTTCCCTTTTCGGAAGCCATTTCCGAGAAGCACGGGCGAACGCAAATCCGTACCTCTCGCGGAAGCAAAACCGTACCACTCACGAAAAAAAAAAGAGAAAACGTGTTTTTTCGTTTTCGAGAGGCACGGTCGTGCCTCTCGCGGAAGTAAAACAGTGTCTCTTGCGGAAGAAAAAAAAGAGAAAACATGTTTTTTTCAGTTTTCAAGAGGCACGGCCGTGCCTCTCGCGGAAGCAAAACCGTGCCTCTCACGGAAGAAAAAAAAGAAAAAAAAAATTTCGCTTTCGAGAGGCACAGCCCGCGGAAGAAAAACCGTGCCTCTCATGGGAAAAATGCGTTTTTTCGCGTAATTTTTTTTTCAAATTTTGTTTTTGTCGAAAAGCTAAAAAACCGATGGAAAACCGAAAAGTAAAAAATAACCAAAAAAAACATCTAAAAAGACGAAAACACGTGCGAAAAAATAAAAAAATAAAAAAATCCGAAGGGAGCGTCCAGAACACGACACGTGTTGGCGCGTTCTCAGCCCACCCCATGTGATCGTTGGGGAGGCTCCCGAAGGAGCGCTCCTCAACTAGTTGCTCTCAAGGCCTGAAAACAAGCCCGGAAGCCCAGCTCAAATGTTGCTTTCAGAACGCGCATGTGTAAGCCCGGCCCAAAGTGCTGCAAAACTAAAGCCTGAGCCTGGCTCGAATGCACTTTCAGGCAGCGAAAGGGAGCCCAACCTGGCCCGGTTTTCGGGCCAGGCTGCCCATGATCAGGTCTGCCACCCTTGGCTTGGTGCTCTAGGAGCGTGCCAAAATTTCTGAATAATAAAATGCAGCAATTTCCATCTCAAAGAAAAAACACCAACGAGTTCGACCATTTTACCACTTTGGTGGAAAGATTTAAGGATGATTGTAGCGTAGTTTTCCCTGATCCTAGTGTTTCCAGGTGTAGCTGGATACCTGTGAACATAGACATTTCAGAGGCTTGGCGGGAAATAGAGCCTAAAAAAAGAATAAATGACCAACTTCCATACAGCACAATGAGAGTGTTTCAGTTCGTTATATTTGTCATGGGGGGTGAAATGAATACCTGTGTGAAGCTGCAGGCTATAAAAACAGACATCTAAAACTCTAAACAAACGTCCGCAAACTTTCGTACGAATCAACCAGCCGAAGCTTCATATGTGTCAATGATGAAGAACTAAAAATGGATAGGGAAATACTCATGAATTTCCAAAATGAACAAATTTTCTTCTGAGCTACATGAGTCCATATGCATAAAGCTCTGAAGTAGGCCGTTTGTCGTCAAATCAGCAAGCTGCCATCAAATCTTCTCGCCAAGACAGAGCCAATTGAAGAGAGGAACCCGCGATCATCTAAACAGGCATGTGAATGACACACATTATTCAGCACATCCATGTCATCACAAATCATCAGCACAACAAAGTTCAGACACAAGTACACCTCTTCAGCAAGAGTTAAGTAGCGACAACGCAAACATACATTGACTGACACTGGCGGGATGATATTATGATCAGTTCGCCAGTGAGGATGACAAACACAGCGTATGACAAGGCAACTAGGAACTTGAATATATTTATGCAAGGTATTAATTCCCAGATAGGCATATTGGACAATCTTCTTGCTCTCGATAAACACATAACTAACATAACAACACATAGTTTTTATTTGCTGTCACCATTACCTACAGTATCCAAAGTTGCATGTTCATATCTCCTCAACTTCTCTAGAAGCCAAGTTGGATGCATATAATATTAAAATTTAGATGAAAACAATATAGCTCAGTTTTCCCGCAATAAAAAAAATATAGCTCAGTTGTTCATCCACATGACTGCTAAAATTTTATAATCAAGAAATCTAAGATCGTGTGTTATAACAATAAGGGGGCAACACACTGAAGATTCTTTCAGTCAATATCACCTTCAACTTCAGAAGTTACAAGAAAAAAAAAAGATACCAGCTCACCACTCCGTTGTATGGATAAATATGAAAAGGAATTACTTAATATGTGGGAAGAAGCAGAAAACTAAGAAAGCGCCTCTAATTCTACAAATAATAAAGAGCTATGGACTTGTAAATATTTCGAAGGAAACATGCGGTTCAAAGCTAATCAGCCTAAAAACAACAATAGAGATGCTGAAACCTGATGATGGTATGTGCGTAACATTCTGAACTCAAATATATATATTTATTTCTCTACTGCATTTATCTTTAGTAAATTCAGTGTGTTAATGAAGTGGAGTCGCAACCACAGAGAATGCATGGCAAAACTCTTGAAAACGCACATCAATCATTAGATTAAATAAGATCAGAACAAAAATTGAAAGGTATTGAGACCTGTGCATATATATAGAATATGAACATAATTTTAAGAGAAGAAAGATTAGTTTACACTCTGCACTATTAAAAATTAGAAAAGATACCAGATAACACTATTCATGTTAAAGAGCTGCAGGCTGAGGGAAATTTTGTGGTGTCGTAGTAAATAAGCGTATTTTCAAGTACAATCAGTTCTATGAGATCACAACAAGGTTATATCTGAAATTAAAACTGGTCCATATTTCTACTTGATCACAACAAGGACAAATTTCGCAAATAAAGCATGAATTATCTTTTATAAACCATAAAATGACAAATCAGGATACCATGTTCAACTGTTGGTTCCAACTTTGTAAAGATAAGATGTCCATATTTTTGTGCAGGTTGAATTAAAAGCAGGTTGATGGAATTTTGTTGTACCTCTCTGTTTCCAAGGTGTAAAGCATTCAGCATCTCTGGTAGTAAATCCATGATACAGCGAGCATTCTGAATCTCTGACATACTGAAAATATTAGCAGTATTCAGTTCAATCTATCCTTGAAAAATAACATCAGGTTGCATACAAAATGGAGTTAAGAAATAGTATAAACTAAACTAACATAGATGTGTTGTTCAAAGATGCCCACTAAAGAGGCTAAACAGACTATCTGGAGATAAAAGCACTCTTCATTCTTGTTTTACCATTTTTCTCACAGGACTACATGGACATTCATGTCATGTCCAGTGCATGAAAAAGTTGATAATAAGTCATGAAGAAATTTAGGCTGCTCCGCTGCTACACAAAGAAGATTCGAAAATCATTGCACACTGTAATTCATTTAATTAATATTATTTTACCCCATAATATGTAACCAAGAATCTCTAGGCTGGTACAAGGGAGTAGCAGGAACTAAATTTATTCAACATTCCATGCTCTAGTTTACATTTGAAATCACAAACAACAGTGCATTACAGAGGAACCAGATTACAATGGTGAGACACAATAATAAAATATACAGAAGTTCTAGGAAAGTGATAAGATAAAAGAAAAGCAAAACTGGCTCTGATTCTACAATTGGTTGGCATTCCCGAGCACATCGCAAAAATCAACAATCCACTGAAGGATACCGCACAATTTTAATCATTTGCTGGAGCACATTGGACCAATTAAAATGTAATACTATTCTGAAATTTATGATAAATAGATAAACATGACGAAGAGCCGTAATTGCCCTTGGAACTACACTCCCACCTGGCAATGACTCACTGCTCAACCTTATATAAGTTTTTTCTCTTCAAAGTACATAACAGTACCTCTCATATCAGTCATACTCATCGCCCTTCTCATTTCTGAATTCTAAGTGATATTTTGTTAAGTCTGTGTTCTACTCCCTCCGCCCCATAATATAAGAGCGTTTTTGACATGGCAAATAACCATGATTTTGCAGTCTCCATCAGTAAATTATCGATTGCAGTCTGTTTCAGTAATTGCCAACCTATCAAGTTCAGAAGCAAATTTTGCCAACTGAAAAGTACCATCTCAAAGCAGAAAATGAAAACGAAAAGGAAGAAAGCACACCTCAGAGCAGGGAGGTCATTTCCAGCAGAAGATTTAGCTTTAACCCCATCAGAAAATCAATTATGTAAGTCTTCCACTCCGTGATGCCTGAGCAGGAGGTTGGAGCAGGAGATCCTTGCCTCTACCTCGGCGCCCAGGGAGTTGCATAAGGAGGCGAGTTCCTTGGAGACGCCATCGACGCACCTGCTTTTGTTGGGGGAAATGGAGGTGTCGGCCGCGCAGCTGCTGTTATAGGGGCGGACGGAGGCGCCGGCCTCGTAGTTGCTGTTGTTCGGGCAAACGGAGGAGCTGACGATGGTTGGCAGCAACGGCGAGCAGGAGGAAGCACATGCTCCGCGGTGCCGGCCGCAAAGGGGAACCGGGACGGTGGAGCCGCGCGCGAACAGGATTGGGGGCGTCCCTTGCTGCGGCGCTCGGAGGCGGAGGAGGATTGGGCAGTGGAGCACGGAGGGGATCGGGTGGCGCCCAAAGGGATCCGGCAAGTCTGTCACAGCTCATGCAGTGACACGTTAACTGAAGAAGAAGAAGAAGAAGGAGAGTCGGGAGGGACAGGGAACCGGCAAAAAGAGGGAGGGATCCGGTAGATATAACGGAATCGGCCGAACTATGCAGGATTCCGTAAAAAAAAAATTAGAGGATGAGCGATATTACAGGATCTGTTCGGGGTGAAAATTCGGTCCGGTCTGCTGTATCATAGCGGATGGCTCGGTTTGCGGGATCTGCTACAATGCTCCGAGGCTCCGAACCAGAACCAACCTATCAAATCCGGTGGGTCCCACTGTTAGGGTACCGTTACCCTAACGATCATGTTATAGTGTACGAAATGAAAAAGAGAATTCTCGTCTCCTATCTCTGCCTCTTCTCACCTACTCCAGCAGAGCAAGTGGGCAATAGAGAATGATTGTGAGTCTTGTTTGTGTAATGGGCCAAGTGTGGTGTATTGACTGACGCTGACATCAAGGCGTTTCTATGTGTTAGCTATGGAGTCAGCTACTAATAATTTCACTTAGAGATAAGACTAATAATTTCATTGATATCTTTGTGGGAAGTGGAGCTGAGAATTTCTGGAGATTTACGGGGCTGTATGGGGAGCCCAAATGGGTAGATAAACACTTGACCTGGCAAAGATTAAGGGAGCTTAAGTCTGTGTGTGATATGCCATGGATGGTAGTGGGTGATCTTAATGACATCATGTACTCTTTTGAGAAGGAAGGTGGTAATCCTCGGCCAGCCCACTTCATGGCTGCTTTCAGAGATGCACTTGAGGATTGTAATCTATCTGATCTTGGTTATTTTGGCGATAAATACACATGGCATCGTGGACAGATCCGCGAAAGATTGGACCGAGCTGTCTCCAACGATGCATGGAATAACATGTTCCCTACGGCGAGAGTTGAGCATATGGAATTTCATAAATCTGACCATCGCCCTTTACTGCTGAACCTCGAGGAAGAAGCGGCACATGAGCACTCGGGGCCGGCAGTATTACGTTTTGAAGCCCGGTGGCTGAAAGAAGCAAACTTCAGGCAGGTAGTTGAGGAAGCTTGGGAAGGCCTAGGCCCGGATGTTCAGCATGAGGACCTGGCGGGAAAGCTAGCAAGAGTACATAAGGCGCTTCATCACTGGGACAAAACGGTGCTTAGGAATTCTTCAAAAAAACTAAAAAAAGTACAGCGCGAACTTGAAGCAGTCAGCAGAGATGTTTTGTCGCCTGAAAATGTGACGCGACAAAAAGAATTGGCCGAAGAGCTAGAAAAATTATTAGAGCAGGAGGAGATGTATTGGGCTCAGCGAAGCAGGATATATTGGTTGAAATATGGCGACCAGAACACATCATATTTTCATAACTTCGCTACTGCTCGCAGATTAAAGAACCGTATTACAAAACTTAGAGACGACCAAGGTGTGTGGCGTGAGGGTACTGCTTATCTTAACCCTCTAATCTCTGATTACTTTGCGGTCTTATTTGCTACTGAAATTGATGAGCCAGATCCAGTGTTGTTAAACAAAGTGGTGCCACGTGTAACTCAGGCCATTAATGATGAACTCATGAAACCTTATACAGCCGAGGAGGTAAAGAAAGCTTTGTTCTCGATTGGAGATATGAAGGCACCAGGTACGGATGGGCTTCATGCAATATTTTTTAAAAAGTGTTGGCATATTTTTGGTGATGTCCTCACTGCGGAGGTACTAAAGGCGATTAACGACAAGGTAATCCCTGAAGGTTGGAATGACACGGTAATTATATTAATTCCAAAAGTTGATGAACCTGTTCAGATTACTCAGTATAGACCCATTAGCCTCTGCAATGTCCTCTACAAAGTTATTTCAAAGATGATAGCTTTCAGATTAAAATCACACCTTGATGGTATCATCTCTCCGGTACAGAGTGCGTTTGTACCTGGTAGGCTTATTACTGATAATATTTTGTTGGCCTATGAAAGTATACATGCAATAAAGAACAGGAAGAAGGGGAAGGTTGGATATTGTGCAGTCAAGCTTGATATGCATAAGGCATATGACAGAGTGGAATGGAATTTTCTTGAGAAAATGATGTTACAGTTGGGGTTCCATAGAGATATTGTGGAGCTATTAATGGCATGTGTTAAATCAGTAAAATATAAAGTAAGATTTAATGATCAAGAGACCGAAGGCTTTACCCCTAGCAGAGGGCTCAGGCAAGGGGATCCCTTGTCACCCTATTTGTTTCTGATTTGTGCAGAAGGTTTGTCTAGTGCGTTGGCTCAAAAGGAGGAGGTTCGTGGCATTGAAGGTGTTCGGGTGTGCAGAAATACACCATCAGTTTCTCATTTATTATTTGCTGATGATTCCCTTATCCTTATGAAAACAGATATGATTAATGCAACCTCATTGAGACAGGTGTTAGATGAATATTGTGCAAGCTCAGGCCAATTGGTGAGTGCAGGGAAGAGTAGTATTTTCTTTAGCCCTAATGTGGAAGTGGATGTGAGAGCACAAATATGTACAGAGCTAAATATTATGACTGAAGCCATCTTAGATAGATATTTGGGACTACCCTCCATGGTAGGACTAGATAAGAGTGATAGTTTTGAGTATTTGGTTGAAAGAATCATTGATAGGCTAAAAGGATGGAAAGAGAAAATTTTATCTATGGGGGGGAAGGAGATCCTACTCAAAGCAATTATACAATCCATTCCAGTTTTTGCTATGGCTGTGTTCAAAATCCCAAAGCAAGTGTGCAAGGAGATTACTGATGCGATGTCTGCTTTTTGGTGGGGAGATAAAGAAGAGCACAAGAGGATGCACTGGTTTGCATGGTGGAGGATGTGTCTCCCAAAATATAAAGGAGGCATGGGATTCAGGGATTTACATGCTTTCAATCTTGCTATGCTTGCTAAGCAAAGTTGGCGGCTACTAACGCACCCTGATACTTTGTGTGCACAGGTTCTTAGAGCAAAGTATTATCCAGATGGAAATTTGCTTATGGCAGGCCCAAAGAAGGGCTCATCTTTTACATGGCAGAGCATTGTGGCGGGTCTTCAAACCTTCAAGAGAGGGCATATCTGGCGAGTGGGGACGGGTGCCAAAATAAATATTTGGACGGATCACTGGATCCCACAAAGTCCTACAAGGAAGGTTATCACGCCAAGGGGTAATATCTTGTTGACCACTGTTGATGAACTTATTAATCCAGGAACAGGATGGTGGGATGAAACCTTGGTTCGGTCTATATTCTTTGGTGTTGATGCTCAACGGATTTTGAAGATCCCATTATCTACCCATTTACTGGATGATTTTGTGGCGTGGAATGTCACAAAATTTTTTTGTTTCTCGGTTCGATCAGCATACTATGTCGAGTGGGAGCACCAATTCGGCCCAAGAATGAGAAAGGACCCAGCCGAGACATCAGCAAACAACCCTATTTGGGAGACTCTTTGGAAACTACAAGTTCCAAGCAAGATAAAGATTTTTGTCTGGCGAGCACTACATGGAATCATACCTGGGGTGGGAGTATTGCGAAGTAGACATATCAAAGTCTCACCTTCATGTCCTATATGTCACCAAGGACCAGAGGATATTCGTCATTTGGCTTTCACTTGTGATCGTGCACGTCAGGTTTGGAAGTCCTTGGGTTTGGATGAGATCATAGATGCAGCTATTCGCACTGATCGCTCGGGCTCAGTGGTAATGGAGGAGTTACTCAGAAATCCGGTGAAAAAATCCCCTGTCTTGGGACAACTGGGGCTCCAAGAAACGATTGCCGTTGGCGCATGGTACATCTGGTGGGAACGCCGTGAAGCTGTAAAGGGGGTGAATGTCAAGCCTGCACCAAGTTCCACGTTTGCTATCCAAGCCATAACTTCAAATCATGCGACACGTCCAACTGCGGTAACTTCTGAAGCTCGATGGCAACGTCCAGCTCCTGGGTCGTACAAACTGAATGTGGATGCGTCCTTCTTCGAGGACGGGAGTGGGGCTGCAGCTGCTGTTCTTCGTAATTGCCGTGGAGAAGCGATTGCCGGGATCTCAGAGCTTATAGATAACACTCTTAGTGCACAATCAGCTAAAGCAATTGCTCTTCGCTTGGGGCTACGGCTGGTTTATGCAGTGGGGTGCAGGAATGTTGAAGTAGAATCAGACTGTGAAGAACTGGTACATGCATGTAATGGAGAGACAGAAATTTGGAGCCCCTACTCAGCTACCCTTGCTGATTGTTTTCATCTGGCCCATGACATCCCGAATATTTCTTTTGCTCATTGTCCGAGAGAAGCAAACAGAGTTGCACACTTCCTAGCTAGGCGATGCTATGAGTCAAAAATATGTGAAGAGTGGTTAGATGAGATGCCTTCTTTCTTATTACCTCATGTAATCTTTGATGTAACACTTTCCCAAATTGAATAAAATGCCACAAGGCTTTTCCCTAAAAAAAATGCTATGGAGTCAGCTGACCCACAACTTTTAAGAAAAATAGCCTAAAAATATTGTACACTTATTATACATTGTGAAGAAAAAAATTCCAAAAATTAGCAATGACCACAGATTCTGGAGGGTAGAAATAAAAAAAGAGAACTCTCGTCTTCTACCTTTGCCTCTTCTCACCTGCTCCCCTTTTCCCTTTCATATTTTTTTTCAAAACCCTACACCTGTTGCTAGACAATCTACCTCACTTGATCTAGGACATAACAGTTGGTACCAGAGACTTGGTTCATTGGGTTGCTTCCGCATTCTCTCGGCCTTGATTGATCAACTTCCACTCATAGGTAAAAAGAATTCTCGTCTCCTACCTCTACCTCTTCTCACATGCTCCCCTTTTCCTCTTTCTCGTTCTTCCCAACCCCTAGATGTGTCACTAGGCAATCTATACCTCTCTTTGTCTAGGATGCAGCAGTTAGTATCGAAGACTTGGTTCGTTGGGTTGCTTCCGCATTCTCTCAGCCTCAATCAGTAAAATTTCACTAAGAAGGTTGGAGGACGTCTTTCGGTTTGAGCTCCGTAAATCCTAATCTAGGTTCAATCGGCTTGAAGAGAGGCTACCACGACACCAACTAAGGCCTACGTGTAGGACTTGAGGAACTTCCGATGAAGCAGCTCGAGGAATTAGCTACCCAAGTGACGGGTGTGAGCACGATCAAGCAACAACTGGTCGACCTCGACTAATGCTTCAACCAAAAACTTGAGCGCCTCAATGAGTTCCAAGTGAAGGTCGATCTCTCCATGACGTCCTTGCGAGAGGTCAAGCACGCCCATGAAGAAATGGTGTGGGCATTCAAGGCGACTCCGACACCACCGCCGCCAATTCAAGTTCTGGTACACAACGACTCAAGCATCATGGGAGCACCGTCGCGACCACCACCGCACCAATTTTTTAAGCAATAACCCGCGGTACCATACGCCTATGTGACGGCCTCGCCAGTCTATGATCTGGATGATTCAGGTGGGAGCAAGCCAATGAAACAATGGATACTGAAAATGGATTTTCCAAGCTTCGACAACAACAAGCTCATAATTTGTGTGCACTGACTAATTCAAGCAATATCAAATCATGATGGATTTAAGGTAACATGCGATGCGACTATGGTCACTAATGTGCATCTGGGTGAATTTGGAGTGAATGGTCACAGACTAAGGCGTGTGAGTTATTACAGCTCAAGAAGAGAGGAACAATAACTTAACCAAAAATATTTTGAGCGTCTCATGTATGAACTGCTATTATAGGAGACAACAAAGCAAAATCGTCCTTATCACTCAATTTGTATTGGGCCTCAAGTCGGAAATTAGAGCGGATGTGGAGCCATACATGCTTGAGTATGTGTATGAGGTTGTGAACTTGGTATTGAATCCTTGATCCATGAAGAATCGACGGAAAGTTAAAAAATTTGATAGAAAAGTACTCTGCCATAGAAAGATGCCTTCCTAGGGGGCAAACATGACATTTCTCCTTACAAACAAGTTGTAGGGGATTCTTGGAAAGCAATGCAGCTCAAGGATTTCAGAAGAGAAAATGGATTGTGCTTCAAATGTGGACAAAATTTTACACAATGCCCTTGGTGCACCGTTCCCATGGTAGCTCAACTTAAAGCAATGGAGCGAGCAACATTGTTCTAGTAGTTGAAAATTTGGACACCTTAGCTGAAGAGGAACAACAAACTAAAGGAGAACTAGTGCACATTTGTGTTCATGCATTAGTTGGCACTGAAATAGTTAGACGATCATGCTCGAGGCATTGCTACAACATAAACTCTGCCTTATCATACTACCTCCTTTCCGGTTTAAAGGGTTGATCTCAAAATTTTCAGATTTCCATTATACTCCCTCCGTGCCAAAATAAGTGTCTCAACTTTGTATTAACTTTAGTACAAAGTTGTATTAAGCTGGAGACACTTATTTTGGGACGGAGGGAGTACTAGGCTCATTTTAAGTCCAATTGAGTTAAAGGCTTCGAGTCTCTCGCTGCATTTAATTCATATAAATGAGGGAGAGGGAATTATTGGTCATGCATGCATGTTATTCTACATGCACCATGCAAGTCCAATTTAGAGGGAGGGTGATGCACTTATGGCTTCATGATTTGAACACGTGAGAAATATTTCAGTGGGCACTTTTGTATCCATAAAACTCGTGTCGTTGACTCACCATCTACCTTGGTTGATGAGATATCATATTTGAGCCCTCTAAACCGGAAGGGAGGGAGTATATACCTAAATAGTTGATCTTTGCTAACTCTAATTCTCTCAACATGCAGCCTTCCACATCATCAAATGTGACACATCATCATCCACTAACAATATTTTATAGCACAGGCATACTCCGATTTAATTGTTCCAACTCCAATGGTTCAGCGTACATGTACTCTTTATTCACACACAATTACTTTCAGAAATAATAGCTTTTGATTTAGGTCATCTCATTCATACAGAACTCATCCAAAAAAATCTTTAAATTTCCGCAGCAATGCGCAGGAAAATCACATAGTTCTTATTGACTATGGCAACACTCGCGGTTATATGGGACAGGTGTTGGCTAAAAAATTCTAGTGGTTGTCGCAAATATAACCTAGAGGTAATAATAAAGTTATTATTATTCTGTTTTCTACATTCAAGATTAATTTTATGTTCTATGCTAGAATTGTGTTGGTTCCTAAATATGAGATTGAGAGGAAACCTTAATTGCATGAGTGGGTAACACCCCAATAATCATGCTACAGTAATCTTACACTAATGATGCCATGCCATCATGTTTTGTCAAGCAAAATTGCCACTTGTCCAAAAATTGAAATCAAATTTCAATTTAAATTGCAAATCAAATATTTACATCTTCAAACATGCAAACAAAATAGTTCATAATTTTGTAAATAATCCCTAAGTAATTATGTTCAGGAAAACATCATCACCTAAAATACTAAAATGCCCCTGGCATCCAAAACAGAACCAAATAGCCCCAATTATCTCATTTAAATTCCACCATAAATTCTAGAGGAATCAAATTGCCCCCAAACTTTGTGTGACAGTCCAAGATATTGCAAAGTATTTTTGTGACAAGTCTCATATTTAAAAAAATTTATTTAGTATTAAAATGTAATGCAAAACAGAGGCTAGAAAATAAAACAGAAAAAGGAAAAGTAGAAAGGGAAATCTCAGTGTGCACTTTGGCCCATCGTGAATAGTACCCAGTCCAACCCACCACTGTGTCTCCTTAAACCTCTCGCGATGGACACCGCGCGGCCTTCCAGCGCACGGGTGTCGCACGCGTCGGCCATCCGCCGCTCCCTGGCGTCTACAAGGACTGTCGCGACCTCTCTGCCCCGCGGACAAACCCTAGCTCCACTCCTCTTCCCCCTCCGTGCTGCTTTTCTTCTTTCCCATGTGAAGCCGAGCACTGCTGTTGCCATCACCCCGTCAATCTCGCGGCCACCATGCCCACCGAGCCCCGCTAGTTTGTCCAGGAGGTCCATCGTCGACCTCTCCTTCGCCTATGACCAGCACCTCGAGCTCGGCGCCCCTGCATCGACGCCGACGCCATCTTCTTCTTCCTCGGATCTCGCCGGTGATCTGCATCGATTTGCGCCACTGCTGCTACTAGACCCTTCGCCGAGCCCTCTGTCTCTCTCTCTCTCTCAGCTGCTCAATTCGCTGTTCCACCTGGTGTCGCCATTGTCGTGGCACCCGTCGCCGCTGTAGAGCTCGTCATCGCGTCCACGCGAACAAAGCTCGCGTCCGAGCATGGCGCAGTGCTCCTAGAGCCCCCAGGAGCCCAACATGCCCCTCCGTGCCGCTCGCCGTGCCTCGCAACCTTATCTCCGACCTCGCCTGACTCCGGCCACCGCCTACACTGGTTGCCGCCGTAGTTTTAGGCCTCCCCAGCACTAGCCTGTGCCACCGTTGGATGCGGCTCTTGATGACCCACAAGTATAGTGGATCAATCATAGTCCTTTCGATAAGTAAGGGCTTCAAACCCAAAGAGGAGCAGAAGGAAATGACAAGCGGTTTTCAGCATGGTATTTTCTACAGGCACTGAAATTATCGATAATAGATAGTTCGATAGCAGGATAATTTGTAACGAGCAATTAATGGTAACGGTAGCAAAAGTGCAGCAAGGTAGCCCAATCCTTTTTGTAGCAAAGGACAAACCAAAACAGTCTCTTATAATAAGTAAAGCGTTCTTGTGGACACACGGGAATTTCATCTATTCACTTTCACCACATTTGTTTGATTCGCGTTCGTTACTTTGATAACTTGATATGTGGGTGGACCGGTGCTTGGGCGCTGTTCTTACTTGAACAAGCCTCCCACTTATGATTAACCCCTCTCGCAAGCATCCGCAACTACGAAAGAAGAATTAAGATATATCTAACCATAGCATGAAACATATGGATCCAAATCAGCCCCTTAATTACGGAATAGCGCATAAACTAGGGTTTAAACTTCTGTCACTCTAGCGACCCATCATCTAATTACTACTCCACAATGCTTTTCCTTAGGCCCAAATATGGTGAAGTGTCATGTAGTCAACGTTCACATAACACCACTAAGGGAAACAACAACATACATATCATCAAAATATCGAAAGAATACGAAATTCACATGATTACTTATGACAAGACTTCTCCCATGTCCTCAAGAACAAAAGTAACTAATCACAAATCATATTCATGTCCAAGATCAGAGGGGTATTGAATAGTATAATGGACCTGAACATATAATCTTCCACCAAATAAACCAACTAGCATTAACTACAAGATGTAATCAACACTACTAGCAACCCACAGGTACCAATATGAGGTTTTGATACAAAGATTGAATACAAGAGATGAACTAGGGTTTGAGATGATATGGTGCTGGTGAAGATGTTGATGAATATTGGTCCTCCCACGATGAGAGGATTGTTGGTGATGACGATGGCTTCGATTTCCCCCTCCCGGAGGGAAGTATCCCCGGCGGAATCGCTCTGTCGGAGAGCAAAAGTGCTCATGCCAAAGTTCTGCCTCGAGACGGCGGTGTTCCATTCCGAAAGTCCTATCCTTATTTTTTCTAGGGAAAATGGGCTTATATACCAGAAGATGGGCACTGGAGGTTGGCCAGGGGCCCCACGAGCCACCAGGGCGCGCCCTGGTGCCTCGTGGGCACCTGGGTGGCCCCCTCTGCTATTTCTTTCTTCCAGTATTTTTTATTTATTCCAGAACAATTCTCCGTGAAATTTCAGTTCATTTGGAGATGTGCAGAATAGGTATCTTTGGCATAGCTTTTTAGGCCCAAAATTCCAGCTGTCGACAATCTCCCTCTTCATGTAAATCTTGCAAATTAAGAGAGAAAAGGCATTAGAAAGACACTACAAAGTCTTATAATAGCCAAAAAAATATAAATAACAGTAGGAAATCATGATGCAAAATGGACGTATCAGCTCTTCGCCCGCGTTCGAACGTCGCAATCCGCGCATCCATCCGAGCCCCGTAGCGAGATTCCGCCCAACTCCGGCGAGGCGCCGCCGTGTACTTGGTCGCCGGCGATTAAATGCCGGTGCGCTGAGGTGGCGTCATTAGCTTAGCTTCTAATTGTGTCCTGTGTTGCCGACAAACGGGTCCCACTGCCTAATTACCCACAGGTTTAATTAGAGACCAGTTTAGTAAATGTTATGTGTCATTGGCATGTGGGTCCACTCCCACTAATTAAGCTCTGATTTAAATAAATACCCTGTTTAACCTGCTGAGTATGACATGTGGGGCCCTGGCACTGTTTAAGTGGATAAGATGAGCCTAGTCATCTGTTGACTCAGCAGCTGACCCCACCTGTCAGCCTCTGCTGACTCGGCTGTTGGCCCAGTCAACTAGGCTCCGCTGTAAGCCTCTCTGTGCCCATTACTGGGTACATTTGTGGGTGCACTTAGCATTTTGCTATTTAATTTCAAATTTAAAATAAATCTAGTAATTCTGAAAATTGATTAAAACTTAGAAAAATAATAGAAAATAAACCATAACTCGAATTAAAATAATTTATATATGAAAGTTATCAGGGTACACAAACAGGGGTGTATGTTTCCCCCTGACTTGTGCCCGGACAGGCAAGTCTATGGCACGACAACAACAAAGCGAACGACACCAAGCGCCCAAGACAAGGTCAAGCAGAAGATATAGCTCTTTGAGAAATCAAAGGGCGGATCAAGAAGACCAAGACAAGCCAAAGAAGCAAGATATCACTAAGGAAAAACCTCCCTTGCCGGGCAGGCGAGCCTGGCAAGGTTGAGGTCACCCTGAAGACAAGTCTCAAGACTCCCCCGGCAAGCTTGCCGGGGATGCCAAGGGTGGATCCCCCCGCCAAGGCTGCACCGCTCCACCTCACAGCAACGCAAATCACCCATCGGTGCGGTGTCGAGCCCCCAAGTGATTAAGTGGCTGTTATTTGGCACGTGGCAGCCATTTCTGAGGAAGATCACCCCCAAATGACACCCGTCCAGAGGCGTGTCACGTAGGCAGGCAAGAAGGTGGATGAATAGCACGGCAAGGCTTGCCGGGCTCCCCCGCGATGTGACACTAAGTGGTGCATTTATTGCACCCTGTCCTGTCTGCAGAGTTAGGTATGATAGCACTGTGGCTATCTAATAACTGGATAATGACTATTTTGCCATTGTGGTAACCCCTTGACCTATAAAAGAAGGGCCGTGGCAACCTTAGAAAGGATTCGGACCCTTTTACACTCATACGCGTGTAGCTGCTCTCGTCCCGAGGCAACCTTGCCGGGCTGGAGCGTTGCGTCTCCACCACGGTCCTTTCATCAATCCACCAAAGCAGAAGTAGGGTTTTACGCCTCGCGGCGGCCCAAACCTGGGTAAAAACTGCCCGTGTCATCACTGCCGTGCTGCTTTATGGTCTCTGCTCTTTGTACAACGCGCTCTTCCCCATTGCCGAACCACAAGGGGCCGATGGCCCCATAGGTGGCCGTGTTGAACCACGACATCTTTGGAGCGCCAGGTAGGGGGGAGCGCTTGTGCGAACCCGAGGGTGTAAGCAGCGCGTCATCCTCAGTATTGTCTTCTTCATTGACGGCTTCATCATCCATGACGCCCAAAAAAACGCAGCATAGCGGATCGGGAAGGAAGCGACATCGCTCCTTCGCCCGCCCTGCCCAGTTCCCATCATCTGTCTCCGCTGTGGCTGCCGCGGCGGCAGGAGCAAGGGATGACGGCGGTGCGATAACCCCGAACGGTTCAGGAAGCATGGTCACCATGAGGGCCCCATTTGGAAAAAGAGGCAAGGTGATAAGGTACATGGTTCCTCTCTCCGCCACTTTCACTGGTCGACGATCGAGCTACACTGGGTTTAGCGTCATCGACGTCGATGAGCCCGCGCGAAACTCGGTTCAGCATTTGCCCTGCTACGGGAAAATCCTGAGTAGAGCGCTGGTGTGAATCCGTCGATTGATGCCCTGGCAAGCATGCTCCGGCAAGGCCTTCCATGTCAGTGTGACATTTATGCCGACCGCCGTAAGATCGTCAAAAGTGTAAGGGGAAAGAGAGAGAAAAACCGGCCCTACCTTGCACCATGTTTTGTCGCCCGCGAGAGATCTGTGGTCCCCTCCAGCCCTTGCCGGGGATTTGAAAACGACAAGCTAAATGCCAGCCTCCTAAGGCAGACGGACATGGAGAATGGCTGCTATCGGAGAATAAAAGAAGCATGGACAAAAGCTAAGTCAACTTGCCCGTTGATTTTATCTCCCGAGTTTGCATTTGCTTTCCCCTCGGTCATTCAATGTTTTCCGTATGGTTTAAGCCTTTCTGTGCAATGGCACCTTGTTGCATTTTTCTGCGCCCCCACCTTGTTTCGAGCCAGCTCAACAAAGTGGATGGCTGCGTCAAAGACTCGTAAGGAAAAACCTGTCGGGACTTGCCCTCGCCAGCTGAATGCTAAGGACCCGCTCCTCGCAGCAATCGCGGCAGCATGCTACCGGCAGGCAACCAAAAGCGTGCAAAAAAGAAAGTAGCCATACAGACTTCAATGGATGCAACGCATGAGGGATAGCATGCATTTGAAATTAATTAAACATCAGTTCAGCACGAACAAGAGAAGTGCATGATCTAAACACGAGACATGCATAATGTTTTGTTGCATGGCAACACAGCGACATGAATGATTCGAGGCCCGACTTGGTGGCCTTATGGAGCCATGGGGACGGAGAGGACCCTGTTGGCAAAGGGATCAGCTTTCTTCTCAGCAGCAGCAACATCGGCGCCTACCGGGAGCTTCCTGAAGCCATCAGCAAGGTTGAGTTCAGGATGGCGATAGGCGAGGTTACTTAAGACCATGAAGAGGGCATTGCGGGCGAGCTTTCAAGACTCGCTTGCAAAGAGAGCACCTCTTCCTTCCTCATGGATCTTCAGCCCTTCGATCAGCTCGTTGAAGAAGAGCCCCAACTTGACGCTTAGGACCTCATGCCTGTCAACTGAGAAGACTGGCCCCTTCATGCCCATTGTTGCAATCTGGGCAGTGAGGCGCTCAGCGATGTCGACCAGGCTCTTGATCCAAAGGTCGACCTGCTCGGATTGGTTTGCCAGCTTGTCCTCTGCATCCTTTCGGAGGACTATTGCGTTGTCCAAAGCATTCATCAGTTGCTTCTCGCGGACCCCGCCAGATTTGACTGAGCTCTCCAGGGTGCCAATCCTGGCCTTCATGTCAGCAATGGTGCCATTGGCAGTCTCAAGGTCTTGGCTCTTGGAGGAAAGCTGCGTTTGCACCTCTTTCAGAAGGATCTATGCTTTCTGCACCTCCTCCTTAAGGGCCGCAGTTTCCTTGGCACTCCCGACAAGCTCTTCTGTCAGTTTGGCCACCTGTTGGGCAATCTTCTTTAATTGGATGGCGGAGTCGGTGGAGAGCGCATCGAGGGCCGCCTTGTGCTTGTCCTCCAGCTCCTTGGTGCGCTGCTGGATGAGGGTCTCCAGTTCCTCGTTCTTGCTGCAGAGGGTGGCCTCGAGGTTCTCCTTCCGGGAGGAAATGCCCTTCTCCCTGGCGTCTAGAAGCGCAGTGCGCTCCGCCAGACGGGCCTCCCAGGTGGCGACATCCTCTTTCGCCATGGAGATCGTCTCCTGTTGCCGCGAAAGAACTTGGAACTGCTTGTCGTGCCAATCATGCAGCTCACTACCCTTGTCCCTCAGCTTCTGATCCACGCGGTTGGCCGAATTGCGCTGCTCCTTGAGTGCCTGCCACTTCTGGACGTACTGGTTCTGCATTTCCTTAATGCCCACCGCCACGGACTCCAGGAAGGACATGTCTAAGACTGCGTCGACGGAGCCATCAGTTTCTCCAATTTGCTGAGACAGTACTGCCATGATACACTGGATCTCCTCATCTAGTTCTGCGCTCGCTGCTGCCGAAGAACCGGGGGCTCCGAGACCGGGTTGGGCCAGCACCAGCGCCAATTGGCTTGAAGTTGGCTGCGGGGTCTCGGTCGAGGCGCCAAACGAGGAAGGAGGGCTCATGGATTGAAGGGGAATTTTCTCTTCAACCAATGCCCCTGACCTTGACGCACTGCCAGGGGCTTTCTCTGCTTCCTTCGGGGGCTCCTGAGCGCCCCCAGCGGTGTGTTCCTGCCCCTCCACGGCAGCGATCTTGACGGCCTCCTCAGCAGCATCTTTCCCGATGCTGGCCACCTCCTCCAACAACTCGGGCTCCTCGGCCAATGATACTGCGAGAAAAGGCAACAAGCAATTATGAGGAGGTAGAAGCATTGAAGGACCAAGAACTTGGAGCAAGATGGTAAAGGAGAACAAATAAGTTACCGGGAGTTGTCTGTCGTGGAGGGTCTTCAGTTTCCCCGGCAACATTGGTTGCCGGAGCATGAACGCCGCCCCCTTCCCCGGTAACTATGGCGTCAACCTGGGTGGGGCCATCCATAGGAGTCCTCGTCAGGGTCCCCTTAGCTCGATCAGCACGCAGAGTGGACCCCTTCTGGAAGGCCCCATCCTGGGCGGATTCTCCCTCCTCTCTGATTGAAGATGGGGGGTGCTCTACTGCACCATCTTTGCTGAGCGGATCGGTCCCGTGCCTTCACGCCAGGGGCTGGGCTGGGGGCTTGTCGCTGGATCATTCGTGCTGCTCCCCGGCAAGCCCGTGCCTCCCGAGGACATCGGCGGCTCTGCGTGCCTGAGCCGCTTGGCCCGGTAGACGAGGGTCTCCTCCTCCTCCTCCTCTTCCCTGTCAAGCAGCAAAGAAGATTGAATCAGAAAGCCGACAAGCACGTGAAACTTCAACAGCAGAAGAAATTGTTATCCTTACTCTGAATCGATGAGCATGGAGCCCAATGCGAACCCCATGGGTGGTGGAGGTGCTCTGCTCCTCTTCAGGGTCGGGGCGGTGGTGCTTCCCAGCAACTGCACACCCTGCTGGGATACAGGGGGCTCCGACGAGGACGAGCTGCGTGAGGAACTCAAATCTGATTGGGAGCTAGAGTCAACTCTCGTGACCGCCCGTTGCTTGGCGGGAGGGGTCTTGGCCTCGGAAAGGCGAGAAGAATGACGGCGCGGCGCGTCCACCATGTCACTCTTGGAGGCGATCTTCTTCACCCTCTTGGCGGCGGGCGCAGGAGCAGGAACCACTGTTCCTCGGCTGGGCCGTCGGTGAGGACGCTGCTCCAGGTCTGGTTTGGGAGCCTACGGACCCGCTGTGAGCCAATCCTCCTTGGGTTGCTCCGCATCCCCGGCCTCGTCCTTTTCCTGGGCCTCTGCTGCCGCGGCATATAAGGCCTCTATCCCGGCAGGCTCAGCCCCGGCAAGGTCGTCCCCGGCAACCTCCTCCATGGTATGCGCCTCGCCCCTGTCATGGGAAGAGCCTTCGCCTTCGGCTTCCCCTTGCCCTTCTTCCTGTTCCCTTCCGGGCTTCGCCTTTTCGGCGGCCCGGAGCGCTTTGTCCTCCTCAACCCGCCTCTTGATAAACTCCGCCTCTACCTTGGAGGTGCGCTTGAACATGTTGTTCTCCACCCTGGTCGCCCTTTCCACCAAGCTAGAGGTCCATTCGAGTTCTGCATCCAACTCGGGTAGTTGCCAATCGCCCGCAACCCCGTAAGCGTTGCAATCAGGCATCCACTTCAAGATCTGGTCCAGGGCGGAGTTGACATTCGGTGGGACAACCCTTGCCGGCAATTTTAATTGCCCAAGGCTTCCGAACAATTGTTCGCACAGCCAAGCATGGCCATAGACTGACAAGTTGTTGGTCAGGCCCGGGTATAGGCGCATCCTGTCCCCCGCATCTCCATACCGCCAAGCAAACCTGTCCCTCTTTTGCAGTGGCACAATGCGGCGACGGAGGAAATTGGCTCCCACTTGTTCGATGGTTAACCCGGCAGCCTTCAGACGGGTGATCCTGTTCAGTGCCGGGCGAAGTCTGTCGTCAGTAAGGCCAAATTCCCTCTAGTCGTTGCTGCGCACAATGCACTCCGTCCGCGCCTAGCAAAACTCTGGGGCCTCCTTGTCCTGGATTCAGCACCAGTCCGCCCGCCACTCCTCCCACCTGCTGCGCTGCTGACCAGGAAGGTAATCCCAACTTTCCCTCACCACTCGAGGGATCCAGCTTACGTTCCCGGAACGGTGGGCCTTGTTCTCCACCCGCGGGACAAAGAAATGCCTGAACAGATCCACATTGTGGGCAACTCCAACGAAATTCTCGCACAAGTGAGCAAAAATCACCATACACGCCATTGCATTTGGTGTGAAGTCTAAGAGGTGGAACCCATACACCACAATCATTGCCTCAAAGAAATCCGAAAAAGGAGGGTAGAGGCCGCAGATGAAATATGCGCAGAAAAATCGGTACGAATCCGGCGGATCATTCTTTCCCTCCGACAAGACCTTGGGCGCTGCATGCCCCTTTGGAACTTCCCTCCCCCATAGATATCCATACCTCGCAACCAAGGCATCACCGTCCAAGTTCGACGGGAAGAAGACCACATCTCCCCTTTGCTTCTTATCCAGCTCTGCTGCCCTCTTCTTGCTCCCCTCCGCAGCTGCCTCCTTCGCAGTGGTCGCCCACTTCCCCTTGGCAGCGGTGGTTTTCTTTACCATCCTTGCAAGCTATGTTGGGGATGGAAAGAGGAGAGCTGGACGGGGATCGGAGACGAATGTGGGAGAAGGGGGTGGTCGATTGGCTTGAGGAAGAAGATGGTGGAGGGCGAAACGGACGCTGAATGAGCAGTGCCCCTTCGTGTTTTTTTCTTTTTAAGGGAAAAGAACATGGGGGGAAGCACGACTCTTCGCCGTTCCCTCTTAGAAAGTTACCATTTTACATTAACTGCTATAGTACCACGCCCCCACGACCTGCGGTAATTACGCGGAGTGGACGTTGGATTGACTGGTCATCATGACAAATAGCTGCACGCACAGCACCTCATCGACACATGTTCGTGGACCATTTTGGACCTAACCCAACGTGCCCGGCAACACATATGGCTCAGGCCCGGGGGCTTCTGTCGGGGTACACAAATAGGGGTGTATGTTTCCCCATGACTTGTGCCTAGACAGGCAAGTCTACGACATGACAACAACAAAGCGAACGGCACCAAGCGCCCAAGACAAGGCCAAGCAGAAGATATAACTCTTTGAGAAATCAAAGGGCGGATCAAGAAGACCAAGACAAGCCAAAGAAGCAAGATATCACTAAGAAAAAACCTCCCTTGCCAGGCAGGCGAGCCTGGCAAGGTCAAGGTCACCCCAAAGACAAGTCTCAAGACTCCCCCGGCAAGCTTGCTGGGGATGCCAAGGGCGGATCCCCCAGCCAAGGCTCCACCGCTCCACCTCACAGCAACGCAAGTCACCCATCGATGCGGTGTCGAGCCCCCAAGTGATTAAGTGGCTGTTATTTGGCACGTGGCAGCCATTTCTGAGGAAGATCACCCCCAAATGACACCCGTCCAGAGGCGTGTCACGCAGGCATGCAAGAAGGTGGATGAATAGCACGGCAAGGCTTGCCGGGCTCCCCCGCGATGTGACACTAAGCGGTGCATTTAATGCACCCTGTCCTGTCTGCAGAGTTAGGTATGATAGCACTGTGGCTATCTAATCACTAGATAATGACTGTTTTGCCATTGTGGTAACCCCTTGACCTATAAAAGAAGGGCCGTGGCAACCTTAGAAAGGATTCAGACCCTTGTACACTCATACGCGCATAGCTGCTCTCGTCCCGAGGCAACCTTGCCGGGCTAGAGCGCTGCGTCTCCACCACGGTCTTTTCATCAATCCACCAAAGCAGGAGTAGGGTTTTACGCCTCGCGGCGGCCCGAACCTGGGTAAAAACTGCCCGTGTCATCACTGTCGTGCTGCTCTATGGTCTTCGCTCTTTGTGCAACGCGCCCTTCCCCCTTGCCGAACCACAAGGGGCCGATGGCCCCATAGGTGGCCGTGTTGAACCACGACAAAAGTGATGACCCACAAGTATAGGGGATCAATCATAGTCCTTTCGATAAGTAATAGTGTCGAACCCAACAAGGAGCAGAAGGAAATGACAAGCGCTTTTCAGCAAGGTATTTTCTGCAGGCACTGAAATTGTCGGTAACAGATAGTTTGGTAGTAAGATAATTCGTAATGGGTAACAAGTAACAAGTGTGGCAAAGGTGCAGCAAGGTGGCCCAATCCTTTTTGTAGCAAAGGATAAGCCTGGACAAACTCTTATATAAAGCAAAGTGCTCCCGAGGACACATGGGAATTACTGTCAAGTTAGTTTTCATCATGCTCATATGATTCGCGTTCGTTACTTTGATAATTTGATATGTGGGTGGACCGGTGCTTGGGTGCTGTCCTTACTTGGACAAGCCTCCCACTTATGATTAACCCCTCTCGCAAGCATCCGCAATTACAAAACAAGAATTAAGATAAATCTAACCATAGCATGAAACATGTGGATCCAAATCAGCCCCTTACGAAGCAACACATAAACTAGGGTTTAAGCTTCTATCACTCTAGCAACCCATCATCTACTTATTTCTTCCCGATGCCTTCCCCTAGGCCCAAATCATGGTGAAGTGTCATGTAGTCGACGTTCACATAACACCACTAGAGGAAAGACAACATACATCTCATCAAAATATCGAACGAATACCAAATTCACATGATTACTTATAACAAGACTTCTCCCATGTCCTCAGGAACAAACGTAACTACTCATAAAGCATGTTCATGTTCAGATCAGAGGGGCATTGAATATCATTAAGGATATGAACATATGTTCTTCCACAAAATAAACCAACTAGCATCAACTACAAGGAGTAATCAACACTACTAGCAACCCACAGGTACCAATTTGAGGTTTTGGGACAAAGATTGAACACAAGAGATGAACTAGGGTTTGAGAGGAGATGGTGTTGGTGAAGATGTTAATGAAGATTGACCCTCCCTCGATGAGTGGATCGTTGGTGATGATGATGGCTTCGATTCCCCCCTCTCGGAGGGAAGTTTCCCCGACAGAATCGCTCTGCCGGAGCCCTAGATTGCTTCTACCCAGGTTCCGCCACAAGACGGTGGTGCTTTGTCCCGAAAGCTTCCTGTAGGATCGAAAGTAGGTCTAGAGGGGGGGGGGTGATTAGACTACTTGACCAAATAAAAATCTAACCTTTTCCCAATTTTAGTTGTGGGCAGATTTTAGCGATTTAGCACAAGTCAAGCAATCAACCTACACATGCAATTCTAAGAGTGTAGCGGAGGAAAGTAAAACATTGCATATGAAGGTAAAGGGAAGGGTTTGGAGAGTGCAAATGCAATGATGACATGGAGATTTCTGGCGTGGTTCCGATAGGTGGTGCTATCGTACATCCACGTTGATGGAGACTTCAACCCACGAAGTGTAACGGTTGCGCGAGTCCATGGAGGGCTCCACCCACGAAGGGTCCACGAAGAAGCAACCTTGTCTATCCCACCATGGCCATCACCCACGAAGGACTTGCCTCACTCGGGTAGATCTTCACGAAGTAGGCGATCTCCTTGCCCTTACAAACTTCTTGGTTCAACTCCACAATCTTGTCGGAGGCTCCCAAGCGACACCTAACCAATCTAGGAGATACCACTCTCCAAAAGGTAATAGATGTTGTGTTGATGATGAACTCCTTGCTCTTGTGCTTCAAATTAAAGTCTCCCCAACACTCAACTCTCTCTCACAGATTTGGCTATGGTGGAAAGATGATTTGAGTGGAAAGCAACTTGGGGAAGGCTAGAGATCAAGATTCTTGTGGTAGGATTGGAATATCTTGGTCTCAACACATGAGTAGGTGGTTCTCTCTCAGACAATGAGTAGTGGAAGTGTAGGCATGTTCTGATGGCTCTCTCTCATATGGAGAAGGGGGTGGAGGGGTATATATAGCCTCCACACAAAATCCAACCGTTACACACATTTGACCCAACTCGGTCAGACCGAATGGAAGAACTCGGTGAGACCGATTTAGTTCAAAATGTGAACGTTAGGAATCTCGGTGGGACCGACTGAAACAACTCGGTGGGACCGATGTGCTAGGGCTAGGGTAAAACCTCATCTCGGTGAAGTCGATTGCTTGAACTCGGTGAGACCGATTTCAGCAAAGAGCAAACAGAGAGTTGGTCAAGCAAACTCGGTGTGACCGATCGCTCATTTCGGTAAGACCGAAATGTTACAAAGGGAAACAGAGAGTTTGCTAGGCCATCTCGGTGAGACCGAGATCTGTATCGGTGTGACCGAAGTGTTAGGGTTTCTGGTAGTGGCTATGTCAAATGAACTCGGTGGCGCCGGATAGAAGATTTCGGTGGGGCCGAGTTTGACTTTGGGTTTTGGACATATTTGGAAATGAGAAAGTGGTTGAGGGCTTTGGAGCAATATCACTAAGCATTTTGAGCAAGTAGACCATTAAGCAACACCTCATCCCCTTTTAATAGTATTGGCTTTCCTATGGACTCAATGTGATCTTGCATCACTAAAATATAAATGAAGAGTCTTGAGATTTTGCCAATATGTGTCCTTAGCATTTTGAGGGGTCCACATATCGAGTCCATGCCATGCCATTCATTGAACTTTCTGAAATATTAAACTTGAATGGATATTAGTTCAATGAGCTATATGTTGTTATGAATTACCAAAACCACCTGGGGATTAGTTGCACTTTCAATCTCCCCCTTTTTGGTAATTGATGACAACATATAGATCAAAGCTTCGACAAATGATAATATGAATGAAATACATCGTCGCTTTGAGAAGTATGTGATAAGCAAGAGCTCCCCCTAAATTTGTGCATTATTTGAAATTTGCTTTTGAATGCAAATGCATAATCGATTAGGATCATGGGTCACTCTTCCATGTCACATACATCTTGGTGGAGCGCTCAAAATGATAAGAGTTAAATAACATGCACTCATCACCAAGGATACAAGTGATTGATCATACATAAACATTCATGGATATAATCATGCAAGCACACAATAAGGCATCATATGATCAAACACATGATCACATAAGTATCTCACGAGCATAACACAAATTGTAGCATAGGAATCAAACAACCAAAGGACCAGAGTAGCAACTGAAACCAACAAAAAGCAAGACACACTCTCTCTCGAAGCCTATGATCTATACACTTTCTCCCCCTTTGGCAATGAGTTACCAAAAAGTTTGAAAACGTATAGTGCTATACGACACTCTAGGCACGATCTCCGGGAGCACCTGAAGGGTTCTTCTGGCTTGTCGCTCCGGTGTGCGTAGATGGCGTGGAGAGGAGGGCATCTGCAAATGCTTCGGCAGAAGTCTATGGAGCTAGAGGGGTTGACACTGGAGGTACAACCATGGCAGTTGCTGCATGTGCTGAAGTGGTAGTCCTGGAGTATCTGACAACTGGCACAGCTGATGACCTTTGTGCCCTTGGCACTCTTTGGAAAGTATCTATAGTGGGTCTATCATCCCTGTCCTCAGCATCCTCTTGGAGCTTCTCCACAATTGTTTGAATCTCAGTGACCTTCACATCTAGGTCATGGAATTTAGTCTCAATGATCCTCTCAAGACTTTCCTGATTTTGAGTCAAGGTGGCCAAGCTCTTCTCAATTCTCACGGTAGCCTCAAGCAGATAACTGAGTTGATCTTGCTTGGTCTTGAGTAGCACTGTGGAAGCATCTGATGCACTTGCTGCCTTTGCTGCTTTGGTAGCCTTTGCTCTCTCTATCTTCTCCTGGGCTTCAGCACAAGTAGGATGGGAAGCATCCATGACAACCTCGTTGTCCTCAAAGTCTGGCCTCAGGGGTAGATGCTCACTGTCTAGTAGATATGTCCCAGTTCCCATCTTGGAGTTGATCGAAGTCTGAATGTGAGGGGCATATCCACAAGATATTTTCTGGTTTGCAGCTGTTCTCTTCACAGTCTCTACAATCAGACTCATCACCTTGAACTTCTATGGAACATCAAACAAGTGAAGCAGGTTGATGGAGTGACCACAGATCATTCTATGATCTCCTGACTTCGGCAATAGAGTATGCCTCAATATAGTGTTTATTGTGGTCAAGCCAGCAAGCAGGTAGTATATAGATCCAAGCTTGTGAGTCTCTAAGGCTTTATCAGGAATTGTCTTGTACATGTTAGCCATGGAGTTGTGATCCTTCCTAGGCTTAGCATACACATCAATATCATTCTCCTCTTCCTCAGGGGCATTGATTAACTTGACCCATTCTGAGATTGTTGACTGATATCTTGTTCCTTCTGTCATCCACACAATCTTTCCATCAGGGTAGAAGTGAGCAGTGGAATAGAATTGCATGATCATCTCATTATTCCGCTTTGTCAGCTTCTGACCAACAAACTTGTCAACACCATTCATTCTGAAGCTCTCATGCACACTTGGAAAATAGTCTTCATTGTCATCAATGTATTTCCAGTCTACCCATTTCATATCACAAACAATGGGCTTCTTGTCCAATAGGACAGTCTCATAGAAGTCTTGCTGTTCCTTGGTGTGAAAGCGGTAGTCTACAACAGTCCTCCTCCTGGTGGCATAAGGATCAGTCTTCCTCCATAGTCTCAGACCTGCATCCTTTCTCAACTTCATGTTCTCTGCCACAGAATGATCATCACTATGATCTGGAATCTTGGGCTTGAGCTTTCTGAGCACTAGTGGCTCTTCTTCTTCTTGAACTTCAGGCACTGGGGCCTTGTTCTTTTCAGCAGCTGAGATGTTCCTGGTTGATCTCTTTGGTGCAGTTGTCTTGGGGGCTTGAGCTTGAGCTGAAGGCTTGGGGGCAGACTTGGGCATAGATGGAGCAGCCCCGGTCCTGATGGCATCCCCCATCAGCTTCTGAGTCTTTGCAGGAGGTGCAGCAGGCTCTTCCTCCTCCTCTTCTTCTTCAGATGAATGCCTTTCAAATTCAGCCATTGGATCAACTAGCTTGCGCCATCTACCTCTTTTCCTTTCCTTCTTCTTCTTCTCACTTACACCACTTGGTGCAGCTGTAGTTTCTTGAGTTGAGGCTCTGGCTTTTGACATTGGAGCTCTCTTTGCAGGAGCTTTCTTCTACAGTCCAGGTTTGGTAGCAACAACAACATACTCCTTGAGTACTTTCTTCTTGGAGGTCACTTCCTCCTTAATCACAAAATCTTCATCCTCAGATTCAGATGTTCTTTTCTTCTTTTGCCTGGTAGCTACCTTAGGCAAATTGCTGGGAGTGCTCCTACTCCCCTCATCATAGCTGCTAGAGGGACTAGTGCCCTCACTGAGGTTGAGCTGCTCTTCAGACTTGTTTTGACTGTCACTGCCCTCTGACATAGCTGCAACTGACCCTGTGAATAGTTGGTTGTAGATAAAGTAGATGAGCATCACAAAGTACAATTTATTTTGCAAAATATTGAGACAAAAACTTAACTTTAGTTTTCTGCAGAAAGCATTTCGGAGCTACCGATTTGACAAACTCGGTGACACCGAAGCACTAACAGAGTCTAAACACACAGTTTCGGTCAGACCGAAATGCAGTTCGGTGACTTCGAGATGCTAGGGTTTCACAGAGAAAGTGATTTCGGTCTCACCGATCAGTACACTTTGGTCTGACTGAGTTATACTTGTGCAATTGCTAGGGCCAATCGGTGTGATCGAGATCCTCAGATCGGTCGGTCCGAGATGGGTTCGGCGGAAACATAACCCTAAGTTTTTGCAACAAATCTATTCTACGGAATTTGTTTGGTGGATAGATTGATCTCATATGTGGGAAGAACAATAGCAATGTACTTTGTGCAAGAATCGGAGCAATGGAAAGCACAAAGGGTCAAATCCATACCCTAACTTGGCGGCGAATTTGCTACGGCGGCAATGGCGGTGAGGATTCCGTTGACGGCGGCGGAGACCAGCGGAAGAAGGACACTGGCGATGACGGCGACGATCCGGAGACCAAGGGCGGCCGTGCTAGGGCGCGAGCTCGTGTAGTTTGAAGTGATTTTCAACCATACGGGTACATAGGGAATATATACCCAGGCGCTGTCGGTGGCGCCGAGTGGAACGACTCGGTGGCACCGAGATGCAAAACTGCTAGCAGTTGCTGTAACTCAGTGTGATCAAATAGTTCTAATCGGTGGCACCGAGATGAAAACTTAGATCAACTTATTGATCTCGATGAGACCGAATTGGATATGTCGGTCTGACCGAAAATCATTAAGAGGTTTTGGAAGTTAAGCCCTTGATGGATCGGTGGCTCCGAGTTCTCCTCACCCGGAGGGTCCGAAAGTGACTTGTTCAAACTTTGTGATGTAGCATGAATAGAGTTTGAGACAAGAAAAAGCATAGATAGCTAGAGGAAGTACTTAGGCATTCTTGTCCATCCATTTGGCAAAAAGAAAAACCAAACAATCAAAGCAACAAATGGATGTCCTCAAATGAAGAAAATTATGCAACCAACATGCTCACACAATAAGATAGCAAATAAATCATGTGGCAAAGCATGCACAAACACTCTAGTATCTATCAAGCAATTGGCGATGACTAGGTCATCTGTTCGGATTCAGGGCTCCACAGACCCAAGAAAGGTTCGAACTTTGGGGCGTGTGCGAAGGACTCAACCTATCCAGCCAACTAGCTCGTCGCCCTACGGCCTAGCTCGATGCACACGAACAAGGAAGAAGATGAACATGGCAGTTTACCCAGGTTCGGGCCACCTTGCGGTGTAAGACCCTACTCCTGCTTTGTGGTGGATTGGCCTCACAAGGGGCTGAGGATGAACTAGTACAAGGGATGAACAACCTCATGAGGTCTATGGGTGAGGGAATCAGTCGATGAGGTTATGATCCGATCCGGGCCTCAATCCCCTTCTATGGTGGTGGCTAACCTATACTTATAGTGGCCTCGGTCCTCTTCCCCCAAAATGTAGGCGGGAAGGGACCCCACAGTGGCCAATTTGAAAGGGGACAAGTAGTACATCTTATCCTGACGAATGGTGGTCTTTGCCTTCAAAGCTTCTGGTCATGACGCAGCAGTGGGCTTGACGATGACATCCATCCTGCCGCGCCGGTGGCCTTGGTCTCGTTGCACTGGAATGGAAACCTTTGCCAGGCTCCTTAAGAACCTGCGCCTGCGCTTGCCTCCTTAGCACTAAAGAGGAAACTGCCTCTTCTGCACCCGCTGACGACCGCCTGGCCTTGGTCGTCATGGCTTGTGTCATGGTAGCCTCATGAGGCTGGGTACCTGCATAGAAATCTCCGCTCCTTAGGAGGCAGCTTGGGGAGGCCGCTCCCTCGGGAGGTCTTGGCGTTGTCTGCGTCGCGAGGCTTGGCCCGTCATGAGGGTCTTGTCTTAATAGCCTTGGAGGGGCCGTACCAGGCCGTCGATGGAGCCACGCCGTGGGCCGCAGGCAGGCAAGTCTGGGTACTCTAGTTCCCAGAACGCCGACAGTAGCCCCCGGGCCCAAGGCGCGCTCAGACTTGGCTTCGAGGCGAAGCGAAAGGGCAAGGGCGAAGCGCCGCGGGCCCCAACCGCCTGCGGGTCAGGCTGGCGCGAGGTGCTTGACGGGACGTGGGCGTCTCCACTTCCCCACGCCACCTCGACAACTGCTCAGACTTGACAATTACCTGATGCATGTAGGGGGGCCATCAAGACTTTGAACGTGAGAGGCCGCCGGTTAGTCTTCCCCTCCTATAAATGGGGAAAGGGGGGCGGAGCCCCCAGCCCATCTTCATCTTCTTGCTGCTTGCTCCTTCTTCTTCTCCGCCGCGCTGCCATCTCACCAGAGCACCCACGGTGCTAGTGAGGAGGTTCTCGGCCGCCGAGAAGGGAAAGGCCCCCAAGGAGGAACCAGACTTAAGCGACGACGACAGCTACGAGCCGCCGCGCCGCCGCGCTCGGGCTTGAGGGAGGAATGGCACCAGCCAGGCGTCATGGGTGACACCGCCTGGGTCGCGATCCTCAGGAGGTCCTTTCCTTTCGTTTCATTTCTGCGCAAAAATCATGAAGGGCCCCGCGGGGGTGTGTAAAGATTGTGGCACTTTTTGCCTTAATGTCAGCGCCCCCAATTTATACTGTGTTTGCGTCTATTGCTTGGGCATGTTTCCCCCTTTTTATTCTCGCGGTAGCATAGTGCTCTACGCCGATAGGACCCAGTCCCCAGGCAAGCTTCGGCCGTCGCTGGTATGCCAGGTCGCGATGATGTGGTCAAGGCCAGGAGGTGAGCAGCCCGAGGTCCGGTAAGAGCCCTCGAGGCGCGATGCTCAGGAGGTCCCCTTTGGCATGCAAGCGGCTCCCGAAGGACTGAAAGGGGAGTTCCCTTGCCCGAGCGAAATCATGAGAGATGAAACGCCGATTATGGGGTTTGCGCCCAGGTGTGCGAAGCGACTTATCTTGGCAAACCTGTGGTGGTTTCCTTGTCGCGAGGGTGAGCTTCTTGTGCGACGTTAGGCTGCGCCCTTCTTCTGATGGCGCCCCCCCCGCAGGGCTCCTACTGACTCCATCTCTCCCACTCGTCAGGGTGCTCTACGTCCTCGGGACCCGGCTCTCGAGCGAGGCTCGGCTGCCGCTGGTATGCCAGGTCGGGATGTCATGGTCAAGGCCAAGGGGTGAGGGCTCAAGAGCCGGTAGGAGCCCTTGAGGCGCGATGCTCAAGGGCCCCCCCTTTAACGTGCAAGCGACTTGCGCGAGAAAAGAGTGGCTAGCTCCGAGGGGGTACCAAGGAGGGGTTGCGCCCCATGGAACGTAACGCGGAATCCTTCCGCGGTGGCGAGGTGTTGGCGAAGCTGCTCATGATCCTGTCTCTGGAGGTTCCTGCAAGTTAGCCACAAGACACAAAGGGCAGTCACGCGATGCTGCCGCACAGGCCGTGAGGGACCAGGTGGATGCGCTGCTGGGGAAGTTCCTCTATGTTCCCATCTCTGAGGCTCCAGCAGCAGAAGTCGAAAGCGGTGAGGACGGTGGCAGCGTTGTCCACGAGGGGCTTCCAACGAGCGGGGCAGGTGGCAGCAGTGGCGTTCCTTCTTAGTTTTACCCTGCAACATTTACTGTGCCTCGTGGAGGCGTAAGACTTCTGTTTAAGCTTGTGGAACAATATGTGCTTGTAATAATTATTAGGACCCCGTGGTTTCCTTATTGCGCCAAGTTTCCTTCATGCTTGCTTTTGTGCTCTGCGTCGGTAGGGCCCAGCCCCGCGCATACCTCGACTGCCGTTGGGGCGTCCGGATCACCAGGACGACACCAAGGGGCGAGGGGCTACGTGACTAGTGAGGCCCCTGAGTTGCGATGCTCAGGAGGTCCCCCTTGACGTGTGAGCAGCCCTCATGAAGGAAACATGGACGCCGGGCTGTAGGACTTCGCGCTCTATGTCGGCAGGGGCCAGCCCCGCGCATACCTCGACCGCCGTTGGGGCGTCCGGATCACCAGGACGACACCAGGGGGCGAGGGGCTACATGACCAGTGAGGCCCCTGAGTCGCGATGCTCAGGAGGTCCCCATTGACGTGCAAGCAACCCTCATACCTTTGACCACCAGCTTTCACCTGGGGGGAACACGAGAAGACCAGGTACCCAGACCTGGTAGGGTAGCGTGTGCCAGGCGGGGCCTGAGCATAGTCCCCATGTCCAGCCCCCGCACGTGATCCTCCTGAGGGGAAAGTTGTGGGGTGTTGCTGGTCGTAGAGCCGAGAGGCTATCCTGAGGTTGGTGCGGCCGTGAGGGCGCCCTCAGTTGTTTATTCACCAGCGCGGAGCATGGTGCTTCGACTTTATCGTGGGCATAGTCGCTCCTCGACCGTGTCGTCCGCCAGGGTGGAGCATGGGGCTTCCACTTGTGCGTGGGCATAGTCGCTCCTCAACCGTGTCGTCCGCCAGCACGGAGCATGGGGCTTCCACTGGTATGTGGGTGGGAGTTCCCTCTAGGGGAGACTACATGGCGTGTACAACCCCATTCGTACACGTGGCTAGCACGACAGAACTGGAGGAGGTGTATCTGGCCACTCGTGAGCAGCCGCGGGACTCACGAGGCCCTACCTCAAGGCGGGTTGCGCCTGATTTTTGCGGCGCGGGGCGCGCGTAAGAAACCTGCAGGGCGATGGGGGGTACCGCACCGAATTCCCCTCTGGAGGTTATCGCATGAGAAGGCCGGACTCCAATGACCCCAGGAGGTGACGTGAACGGGGCCGACCCGCCAGACAGAGCTCAGCCATTGGTTTTATCGGCGCTGCAGGGACGGACCCGAGCACAGACGCCGTGCCAAGTCTTCTCATGCAATGATCCCACGGAAAAACAGCCGGCGCACGGCTCCCACTGCGGCGAAGCACCGAACTGTGGTTGTACGAACCGGGCCGTGCGCCCGCACTTGCCCACACGCGATTAGCTCATGCGAGAACAAGGCACCAAGGACCACGGGAGGTGACACGCATGGGACAGAGCTCGGTCGCTTGGGTTTTTCAACGCTGCAGGGACGAACCCGAGCACAAACGCCGTGCCAGTCCTTAATCATGAGGCAGTCGCGGGCGGGTTCGCGAGGGCGCAGCGAAATCATAGTGACAAAGCACCGGACAGGCAGTTAAGATACTTAGGAAACTCATGAAGGCAAAGCCAGTTCTGATACATGCGCAAAATGATACGGCTGCGGGGTCGGGCCCTAACAGCCTGGGCATGATGCAGCCCGAGGGGCGCCCTTAGTTGAACAAACCAAAAAGTCACCTGGCACCATGGTTGTAGAAGCATTGAAGTAGTTGAAGATGCATACTGTAGAGATCACTCCTCACGAGCCGACCGACTCCTGAGTCCCAGGAGACTCCGGAGGTCCGGGGGGCTCGTGAGGGTCCGTCACCTCCTCGGTCAGGACCGCCTAGCGCCTGGCCTCGTGAGCCGCCAAGGCTCCCTGCATGAGGTGCTGGTACGAGGCGGCCACATTCAGCAGGCCGAACGGCATGCAGACGTAGCTGCAGGGGTAGCCCCCACTCCGGCCGACGCGGGACGGCCAGAAGAGCTCCTGAGAAGCAGCCCTGTTGAGGCCTGGGATGTTGACACAGACGCGCAGCTCGTCGCCCGTGTCAGGGGTAGTAGCTGCACTGGGTGGTGTGGGGCGACGCTTGCCACGCATGGCTCGCGCCTCCTGAAGCTCCTCGATTGCCTTGGTGATGAACTCCTGAGCGCCCGGCGCCTCGCGCCTTGCGCCTTGCTCACGGAGGCGCGCGTCGAAGCACGCCTCCACATGGTGCCCGAACGCCTCCCTCGTGACGCCGGTCAGGTCAGAGGCCCTCCAGAGGAGAGCCCCCGAGCCCATCCTGAGGGGGGCGCCGGGCGCGCCTCCCTGTGCGAGAGGGAAAGACGCCCCAGCAGAGGGCGCGGGGCCTGAGGCACGATCGTCGGGCACCCCAGCCTCCTGACGGCCCTTTGGGAGGAGCTGCTTCTTCTTCTTGGGGATGGCCTCAGGAGGCAGGATAGCACCCTCGCCATCTGAGTTCTCGACCGCCGCGGCCTGGTAGGCGCGCTCGAGGGAGCACACCGCATCCTTTTCGTCGCAAGCGACCGTGATGATGCCGCCACTCCCTGGCATCTTGAGGACATTGTAGCCGTGGTGAGTTGCTGCCATGAACTTGGCGAGGGCCGGATACCCGAGGATGGCATTGTACGGGAGGTGGATGTGGGCGATGTCGAAGTCGATGAGCTCGGTGTGGTAGTTGGCGCGCTTGCCGAAGGTGATAGGGAGGCGAATCTACCCTATGGGAATGGTGGAGCCATCGGTCACCCCTGAGAAAGGCTTGGTGGGCAGAAGCTGGTCATATGGTACTTGGAGCGTTTCAAACGTCTCGACAGAGAGAATGTTGAGCCCAGCGCCACCGTCGATGAGGGTCTTGGTGACAAGGACGTTGCTGATGGTTGGCGTGCAGAGCATTAGGAGCGCGCCGGCGGCGGCTGAGCACTTGAGCTGGTCCATGGAGTTAAAGGTGATGGCGTGCTTGGACCACCTGAGGGGGCGCGATGCCTCGAGCTTGGGGAGGGCCGTGTTCACCTCACGAGCGTACTGCTTGAACATGCGATGAGAGGCGGGAGCCTGAGCGCCACCCAGGATCCAGGCGATCGCGCGAGGCTCTTGGAAGCCCCCAGCCCCATCATCTTGGCGGTTGTCGTCGTTTCTCCTTGGTGGTGGCGGCAGCAGAGGGAGGCCGGCATTGCCCTGGGGGCGATCCTCACATGGCTGGTCCCGCCAAGGGCCCTCATGAGGTTGGCCCTGCCAGCGGTCCTCACGGGGTTGGTCGCGCCAGTCCTGGCGGGGGTCGCGGTTGTCCCAGTGGCCTCCACTGTTGCCTCCTCCGCGGCCGTAGTCGCGGTCGTTGCGCTCGGGGCGGCGGCCAAAGCACCCATCGCGGATTGCCCTGAGCTCGTGGCAGTCGTTGGTGTTGTGGCTGTGGACGTTGTGGAAGACGCAGAACAGGCGGTTGCCCCTGGGAGACTCATCAGGTCACGGCCACGCTTCATCTCGGGCTCCGTGGCCAGCATGGCGGGGCCCTGACGCTTCACTTCCTTAGCCTTGGCCTTCTTGTCTTCAGGATCGACCTCCGGAAGCTCCAGGAGGGAGAGGCGACCTTCCTCAGCCCTCGTGCATCTGGTTGCCATGTTGAACATCTCTAGAGCCGAACACAAGTCCTCGTGGATGGCCACCTCCTCCTTCATCTCGACGTCCCGGACGCCATCAGAGAATGCCATGATGATGGCCTCGTCCAACACCTTCGGGATCTTGAGGCGAACGTTCGTGAAGCACTGTATGTACTTGTGCAAGGTCTCACCCAGCTGCTGCTTTATGCACTGTAGGTCGCCTGCTGCAGGAGCGCGGTCACGAGTGCCCTGGAAGTTGGTGATGAAGCGCTCGCGTAGCTCGTCCCAGGAGGAGATCGACCCCACCGGGAGGTTCAGGAGCCAAGAACACGTGCCATCCTTGAGGGCCATGGGGAACCAGTTCGCCATGACCTTGTCGTTGCCGTTCGCTGCCTCGATGCTCAGCTCGTAGAGCTGGAGGAACTCAGCGGGGTCAGGAGTGCTGTCGTAGCGTGGAGGCAGATCCGGCTTAAACTTGCCGGGCCAGATGACGCGGCACAACTCCGGGGTGAAAGCACGGCAGCCTGCCGCACTCACAGGTACCGGTCGCATGGGGGGAGCTTGATCTTGTCGCCCACGCGCCACCGCCTCCGGTAGCATGTGGTCCTGACGCGGCGGCGCTGAAAGCGCGCGTGCATCGGCCTGCGGCCGCTGCACCACCTGGCAGCTTTCTTCATCGTGCGTCGGCGCCCTGCAGGGCGGGTCGCGTTGGGGTGCCTCATGCCTGGGCTCGGGGTCCGCGCCATGCAGAGGAGGAGGAGGAGGCGTGACGTGAGCCACATCGCCCTCCAGGGACGGCGGGGGACGAGGCGAACGGGATGGTGCAGGGGCCTCACTGGCGGTGTTGACGAGCTCGGCGATGCGGCCGAGCTAGTCGTCGTATAGGTCATTGGCCGGACGGTAGCGCAGAAGCTCACGCGCCATGAGCAGTGCAGCCTACGTGTTCGCCGGCCCACGACGAACATGAGAAGACGACGCTGTGGCTAGAGTGGGTGATGGAGTTGTGGTGCGGCCATCGCGCCGCACGAACGATGGCAGCGACGAATCCTGCTGTTCGCGAGCAGCAGGGTTAGTGGCGGTGTTAGCCACCGGGGAGGCAGAGCGGCGAGGAGCATCGTTGCCCATGGGTGCCGTCTGAGCGACACGAGCGGCCCGACGCTCGGCACAGACACGGCGAGCGTCGGCCATAGGAACGACGGAACGACAGCGGAGCCAACGGTGGAAGAGAGGCTTCGACACGCCCCTACCTGGCGCACCAAATGTTGGATTCAGGGCTCCGCAGACCCAAGAAAGGTTCGAACTCTGGGGCATGTGCGAAAGACTCAACCTATCCAACCAACCAGCTCGTCGTGCTACGGCCTAGCTCGATGCACACGAACAAGGAAGAAGATGAACACGACAGTTTACCCAGGTTCGGGCCACCTTGCAGTGTAAGACCCTACTCCTGCTTTGTGGTGGATTGGCCTCACGAGGGGCTGAGGATGAACTAGTACAAGGGATGAACAACCTCGCGAGGTCTATGGGTGAGGGAATCAGTCAACGAGGTTCCGATCCGATCCGGGCCTCGATCCCCTTCTACGGTGGTGGCTAACCTATACTTATAGTGGCCTCGGTCCTCTTCCCCCAAAACGTAGGCGGGAAGGGATCCCACAATGGCCAATTTGAAAGGGGACAAGTAGTACATCTTATCCTGATGAAAGGTGGTCTTCGCCTGCAAAGCTTCTGGTCGTGACGCAGCAGTGGGCTCGACGATGACATCCATCCTGCCGCGCCGGTGTCCTTGGTCTAGTTGCACTGGAATGGAAACCTTTGCCAGGCTCCTTGAGAACCCGCGCCTGCGCTTGCCTCCTTAGCACTAAAGAGGAAACTGCCTCTTCTGCGCCCGCTGGCGCCCGCCTGGCCTTGGTCGTCATGGCTTGCGTCATGGTAGCCTCATGAGGCTGGGTACCTGCATAGAAATCTCCGCTCCTCAGGAGGCAGCCTGGGGAGGCCGCTCCCTCGGGAGGTCTTGGCGTCGTCCGCCTCGCGAGGGTCTTGTCTTGATAGCCTTGGAGGTGGGCCGTACCAGGCCGTTGATGGAGCCATGTTGTGGGCCATAGGCAGGCAAGTCTGGGTACCCTGGTTCCCAGAACACCGACACATCTATATATGAGTATATTGACTTAGGAGTCAAATGAGAACATTTGATCATAGGTCATACTCATCGTTTAAGCACAAGTGGGGTTACCACTTTTACATAAAGTATTGTTGTGTTCACATCATTTGAGTTGCTTTAGCTCAATTTTCTTACAGCAAAGCTCCCCCTAGATGTGATATCCCCCCTTAGAGGGATGAACTAACCTTGGGTTTTTTCGATGATGACTTCATGTAGGTGTTGAAGATGTGGATGCTCAATGTTGATGTAGATCATTTGGAGCAATCCATTGGAGTGAATTGCACTTTCAATACCTACATGGGTTAGTCCCACAAGGAACACACAAGGATATCCATAGACATAGAGTAAAATACACAAATGATGATTTCCATGAAAGCATTAGGTTACCTTGTCCCTTGTCTTACCAACAAGAGGGTTTGTGACTCCTTGAACTAGTGCAAGATATGAAAGTTGATTGCACTTGTCCTTGCCAAAAGGAATATCAGTGAAGTATGTTGGCGGAGTCACCCTCAAGAACTCTCTAGTTCTTCTTCTTTGGGACCCACATCAACTTGATGGGAATCCTTGGAGTTGTAGTCATACTTGATGTAGTGGAACTTGACGTAGTCTTGGGAACCCACTTGACCATGGCCTTAGGAGCTTCTTCAAATGAGTCAATCTCTTCTTGAAGGTTGTCCTTGCCTTTTAGCTTGTGGTCTTGTGGTGGAAGATCATCTTGAGCTTGTGTTCCTTTGAAAGAAGTGGGGTCATACTTCTCTTGTTGAGGAACAAACTTCGTCTTGGGATATTGATCTTCTTCCCACTCAACTCCATTGGCATTGAACTTTCGTTCAAAACCAACACCTTGATTCTTCCGGTGCCTTCCTTGCTTGCTTACAATTTCCTCAAATTGCTTCCTTCCGTCAAGGCTCTTGTAAACACCTTTCCCTATAATTCCCTTCAATAAGCTATTTTCTTGCTCAAGTGTAACTTGGCTAAGAGAATCATTAGTGGAATCAAGAGAACTACTAGAAGCAACAATGTTGGATTTAACATGATTACTGTTACTACTAGAGGAAGAATCCTTCTTGTTCTTATTGCTTGATTTTACTTGTGGCATATAAGTAGACAAGAGTAAATGCTTGGCAATGTAAGAAGAACTCTTCTTTCGAAAATCATCATTGATTGCTTTTAGGAACCCATGGTCTTGCTCTAAATTTAGCTTCTCGAAGCGTAGCTTCTCATGAGTTCTTAGAAGCTCTCTATGATCCTCTAGAGTTGTTTCATGAGAAAACTTAAGATTGTTTAGTTCTTTAGTTAGATGCTCAATCTCCTTCTTATCATTGTCATTCGTTTCATCTTGATTAGCATGAATACTAGCAATTTCATCATAGTTTTCATCACTAGTGTTGTCAACAAGTAAATCATCATCACCTAGCAAATCATCTTCATCACTATTGAAATCAACATACTCGGGGTGTCATACCTTAGGGACTTTAGCCAAGAAGTATCTTCCAATTCCTTCATTTGGTGAGTCAAATATGTCGTAGGATTTGGATGACACAAGTGCAAGACCGGCAACACCTTCATCTTGAGTATATTCGGAGTCGGAGTGATAACTTCTCTCGGATTAGTTGTCGGAGTCAGAACCGGATAACCATTCACCAACGTGAGCTTGATGTCTTCATCTTGTGTAGCTCTATGATGACTTGTCCTTCCTTTCCGAATCCTTGCTTCTACGAGAGGGTCTTCGTTCATAACGATCATCTCTACTCTTTCTCTCTCTTGGTGGTGATTCATCTCTTTTACTTCTTCTTCTTGGTGAATCTTCTCTTTTCTTGTAGGGAGCCGTACACTCATTGGAGTTGTGTCCGGGTCTTCCACAATTGTAGCAATTACGATCACGACTAGAAGATCTTTTGTCATTGTAGGATCTTAACTTGGAACTTCTTTCTTTGCTTCTATTCTTGTAGAATTTGTTGAAGTTCTTCACCATTAAGCTCAATTCTTCATTGAAGACTTGTTTCTCACTTGATGTTGCAGGAGCATCACATGAAGCTTTATATGCACCACTAGACTTGTTGTGGAGCTCTTCCTTATCCTTGAGTGACATCTCATGAGCAACAATTCTACCAATGACTTCCGTTGGCTTGAGATCTTTGTAGTTGGGCATCATTTGGATCAAGGTGCACACGGTATCATATTTTCCATCCAAGGCTCTTAGGATCTTCTTGATGATGAATTTGTCAGTCATCTCTTCGCTTCCTAAGCCGGCAATCTCATTTGTGATGAGAGCAAGCCTAGAGTACATCTCAGCGACTCCTTCACCATCCTTCATCTTGAACTTGTCAAGTTGACTTTGAAGCACATCCAATTTGGATTCCTTGATGGACTTGGTACCTTCGTGCATATCAACCAAAGTATCCCAAATTTCCTTTGCATTCTCAAGGCGGCTAATTTTGTTGAATTCTTTGGGGCACAATCCGTTGAAGAGAATATCGCAAGCTTGAGCATTGTATTGCAACATCTTCATTTCTTCTGCGGACGCTTCACGGTCCGGTTCTTTTCCATCCTCGAAGAAATCACCTTGCAAGCCAATGCGCACAATAGCCCAAATGGCAGGGTTATGATGAAGAATATGCATTTTCATCTTATGCTTCGAACTAGCAAAATTAGTACCATCAATGTAAGGACCTCTACGGTGGTAATTTCCCTCGCTAGACGCCATACTCTCCTAGGTTGTGAAACCAAGGCTATGATCACCAAAGCTATGGAAATCAAGGCAAATGGAGACCAAACCTCTGATACCACTTGTAGGATCAAAAGTAGGTCTAGAGGGTGGGTGATTAGACTACTTGACCAAATAAAAATCTAACCTTTTCCCAATTTTAGTTGTCGGCAGATTTTAGCAATTTAGCACAAGTCAAGCAATCAACCTACACATGAAATTCTAAGAGTGTAGTAGCGGAAAGTAAAACATTGCATATGAAGGTAAAGGGAAGGGTTTGGAGAGTGCAAACGCAATGATGACACGGAGATTTTTGGCGTGGTTCCGATAGGTGGTGCTATCGTACATCCACATTGATGGAGACTTCAACCCACGAATTGTAATGGTTGTGCGAGTCCACGGAGGGCTCCACCCACGATGGGTCCACGAAGAAGCAACCTTGTCTATCCCACCACGGCCATCACCCACGAAGGACTTGCCTCACTCGAGTAGATCTTCACGAAGTAGGCGATCTCCTTGCCCTTACAAACTTCTTGGTTCAACTCCACAATCTTGTCGGAGGCTCCCAAACGACACCTAACCAATCTAGGAGACACCACTCTCCAAAAGGTAATAGATGTTGTGTTGATGATGAACTCCTTGCTCTTATGCTTCAAATGATAGTCTCCCCAACACTCAACTCTCTCTCACAGATTTGGCTATGGTGGAAAGATGATTTGAGTGGAAATCAACTTGGGGAAGGCTAGAGATCAAGATTCTTGTGGTAGGATTGGAATATCTTGGTCTCAACACATGAGTAGGTGGTTCTCTCTCAGACAATGAGTAGTGGAAGTGTAGGCATGTTCTGATGGCTCTCTCTCATATGGAGAAGGGGTGGAGTGGTATATATAGCCTCCACACAAAATCCAACCGTTACACACATTTGACCCATCTCGGTCAGAACGAATGGAAGAACTCGGTGAGACCGATTTAGTTCAAAATGTGAACATTAGGAATCTCGGTGGGACCGACTGAAACAACTCGGTGGGACCGATGTGCTAGGGCTAGGGCAAAACCTCATCTCGGTGAAGCCGATTGCTTGAAATCGATGAGACCGATTTCAGCAAAGAGCAAATAGAGAGGTGGTCAAGCAAACTCGGTGTGACCGATCGGTCATTTCGGTAAGACCGAAATGTTACAAAGGGAAACAGAGAGTTGGCAAGGCCATCTAGGTGAGACCGAGATCCGTATCGGTGTGACCGAAGTGTTAGGGTTTCTGGCAGTGGCTATGTCAAATGAACTCGGTGGCGCCAGATAGAAGATTTCGGTGGGGCCGAGTTTGACTTTGGGTTTTGGACATATTTGGAAATGAGAAAGTGGTTGAGGGCTTCGGAGCAATATCACTAAGCATTTTGTGCAAGTAGACCATTAAGCAACACCTCATCCCCTTTTAATAGTATTGGCTTTCCTATGGACTCAATGTGATCTTGGATCACTAAAATATAAATGAAGAGTCTTGAGCTTTTGCCAATATGTGTCCTTAGCATTTTGAGGGGTCCACATCTCTAGTCCATGCCATGCCATTCATTGAACTTTCTGAAATATTAAACTTGAATAGATATTAGTTCAATGAGCTATATGTTGTTATGAATTACCAAAACCACCCGGGGATTAGTTGCACCTTCACTTCCTTCCTATTTTTTCTAGGTCAAAACCCTCCATATAGCAGAAGATGGGCACCGGACAATGGCCAGGGCGCCCACAAGCCCTGGGGGGTAGGGCGCGTGCCCAGGCTTGTGGCCACCTGGTGGGTCCCCTTCTGTTGTTTCTTCGCCCAATATTTTTTTATATATTCAAAAATAACTCTTCGTAAATTTTCAGGACATTTGGAGTTGTGCAGATTAGGTATCTTAGATTTGCTCCTTTCCGGTCCAGAATTCCGACTGTCGGCATTCTCCCTCTTCATGTAAATCTTGTAAAATAAGAGAGAAAAGGCATATGTATTGTACTATAATGTGAAATAACAACCCATAATGCAATAAATATCAACATAAAAACATGATGCAAAATGGACGTATCAACTCCCCCAAGCTTAGACCTCGCTTGTCCTCAAGCGAAAGCCGAAATCAATAATCATGCCCACATTCTTAGAGATAGAGGTGTCGAATAAAAATAAAATACGGACATGAGGGCATCATGATCATCTTTTAGAACAGCAACATATTGTCATATAACTTCTTATACTAAAGTGATAATTCGTTCACAAGGTAAAGTATGAATAAAAAACTTTATTGAAAACTAACAAACTATGATTTCGATCATTGAGGCAATTGCAATTTATCATAATATCAGAAAGAGTCAATGTAAGAGCTTTTAGCAAGTTCACATACTCAACCATCATTTAATCTTTCATAATTACTAACACTCACGCGATACTTATGAGATCAAAGCTTCAATCAAACACATAGGAAGATAGGGGCTTATAGTTTCGCCTCCCAACCATTTTCCTCAAGGGTAATGTCAACAATAATAATTTATGATCACCTACATCCGAGTGGATATATATGTTTGGATCTTCCCCAACACAAAGTGCTTGTCAAAAATAGAAAATATAAAAGGAACGGTGAAGATCACCATGACTTTTGTATAAAGGTAGAAGATAAAACTAAAAGATAAGCCCTTCGCAGAGGGAAGCAGAGGTTGTCATGCGCTTTTATGGTTGGATGCACAAAATCTTAATGCAAAAGAACGTCACTTTATATTGCCGCTTGTGATAGAGAACTTTATTATGCACTCCGTCGCTTTTATTTCTTCCCCATCACAAGGTCGTATAAAGCTTATTTTCCTCACACTAAAAGATCATACATATTTAGAGAGCAAATTTTTATTGCTTGCACCGATGACAACTTACTTGAAGGATCTTACTCAATCCATAGGTAGATATAGTGGACTCTCATGGCGAAAATGGGTTAAGGGTTTTGGATGCACAAGTAGTATCTCTACTTAGTGCGGAATTTTTGGCTAGCATGGGATGAGAAGCAAGCTCAACATGTTGGAGGATCCATGACAATATAACTTCTATTCGGATATAAGGGAACATAACACATTATGTTGTCTTCCTTGTCCAACATCAACTTATTAGCATATAATATTTTAATGAGTGCTCACAATCACAAAAGATGTCCAAGATAGTATATTTATATGTGAGACCTCTCTTTCTTTATTACTTCCTATTAATTGCAACAATGACTAAAACTATGTTTGTCAACTCTCAACAAATTTCATGTGGCATACTTCTTATATCTGAAGTCATCACTCTCCGTAAGATTATATATAATCTCTTTATTTATTTTATTCTCTTTCCTTTTCAAGATCAAAGCAAGAAAGCAAAGCCCTCAACTCAAAACTACTCTTTATTATATAACTCTCATCACTACTGCAGGTTGGTCCAAACGCGACAATCCAATCAGAGACCCTTCGACGAAACTGTGTGCGATGCATTAATCACAAATGGTGATGTAATAAAACCGTAAAAAAGATACAAAACATTTGCGATGGCGGAGACATCAAACACGATTCCGATTAGAGTTGCGTGTGCGATGTGTGGCATACGGTTAATCCAGCAGAACGGTTTGCGATGAGGCAAAACAACAGAAACGGGCAGTCAGAAGAGGGTGTGTGCGATATATGGCATACAGTTCACTAGGATAAACTATGTGTGATTAGGCAACACAATAGAAACAGTCAACCAGATCAAGGTGTGTGCGATGGAGGGCATACAGTTCACTCGGATGAACTGTTTGCGATGAGACAAGACAACAGAAACAGTTCAACTGAACAAGATGTGTGTGATACGTGGCAAACAGGTCCGTAATCAGAAATGTGTGCGAAGACAAATAATAACACAGACGATTGCTGCTAATAAGCCGTGTGATTTGCTCTATCTACAAAAGAATAACATATATATATATATATATATATATATATAACTGAAATAAACATCCAATTACATAAGTGACTATACAGATCATTCGCACACACCTCAATAAACAATTACATGCATTCTAAACTAGGAGAAACGATCGTCTAGTCATCTACTTCTTGTGACGCTCTCGCCACTGCTCTGTGGCTCGATCCCTCGTATGGGGCAGGACGAAGACACTTCCTCATGTCAACGATCCGCCTGTACATCTCATAGCTTGTGTACACGTCCTTGGCCGCATACTTGATGTGTTCTTCATCCAGTCTCTGATGCCAGGCACTGTGCCAGGCGTTCTTGTCCTTCTTGCTCTCATCCTTCATCTTCATGTAGTAGGGGTCGATGATGGCCGAGGCGAGGTCAACCAGGGAGTTCTGTTTGTTGTTGTCGTTGCCCCAGACCTTGTCGTGGTCACGGATGTTGACAAGATTTTGGCAAGTCAAGCCCGAAACCTTGAGCGCTTTTAGATCGTTGGTGGTGTCCACCGTAGCAAAACTATAGTCGAAGCTGTTGATAGACCTGGAGAAACGCTCGCAAGGCCTTGTGTCCAGGTGGTAGTGGTAGACGAGGATGTCATGTCGCACGCACAACTGGGCGACGGCAACCTTCTGATCGTGCCCGGCACGACCGCTGGTGAACTCGAGGTCGAAGCCGACCACTTGGTACTTGTCCTCAGCAAGCTACTGCTCCATAGTTTGGATGGAGCTCTCCACCGAGACCGGCTCGTTCGTGTACACCACCGAGAGGTTCTTCCCCCTCACATGGGTGTCCACTATGTCATGCGTGGTGAACTACCCCCCGTTGTCGTCGTCGGCCGTTGGGAGCGCCATTGGAGCCACGGGGAGTGCCATTGGAACCGCTGGATGTCCTCTCTGTATGTGTCATCGTGGGTGTGCTTATTGTGTCATGTGGCACGAGAGATGAAGGTAAATGGCCGCAGGAATAAATAGGGGCCGGGCGGCTTGGATTCTCGGCGCGTCCGCATGGCAGTTTTTGCAGCGGGTAACTGCATCATGGCGCCGCGCCCGGTGCAACCGCATGCATAATGGCAGCACGAACGTACATGATCGTGCGCCGGCCCCAAACACTGGCAGCGCGCATGGAGGGACGAGGGCAGAGCGCCCAGAGGGATGCGAGAGCAGAGCGCGTGCGGCGGGACGCGAGCAGAGCGTGCCGTGGCCGCCTCAACCGCAAGCAACCACACACATAGAGCAGTTGAACATGCAGGGAATGGTCGTCTACATGCCGGCCGGCAGTTGCGACGCTGCGTAGAGAGCGGCCGTGTGGTACTACCTCCGTCTTGGTGTATTAGTCCCCTTTATATTATGTGCCATATTTTGACCTTAAATTGAACTAACAAAATGTTAATGCATGTTATAAAAATTATAAAATTGGAAACTATGTTCAAATACGAATCCAATGATATAATCTTTGGCGACATGCATTCATATTTTATTAGTTAAATCTCTTGTCAAAATTAGGCACAAAAATACAAAGACGACTTATAAACCAGGACGGGGGTAGCAAGTAATTAAATCAAAAACCTTTTTTTATTAACCGTATGTGCACGTGTCCTTTCATCCTCCTCTCGCACATCTTGTCACCCCGCTGCAGCAGACGGCTTTGAGCGCAAGCTTGAGCAGCACGCGGGGGCGTTCTATTGGTCAAACGGTGGCTCGAAGTGGCGCCAATGAATCATCAGTGAGCCCATTCCCGCGCAACCGCGGTAGGTTCCTGCGCAAGCTTCCCGCCTGACTCGGTGAAATACCCCAAAATCCCAATGCTTACCGGCCTGCTATATAAACCCTCACGGCCGGTGAGTCATGCGTCGCATTTTCCCCTCCCTCCCTGTAGCTTATCTCGTCTGCTTCTCCCACAATCGCGAATTGCACTGGTCCGTCGTCGTCACTCAGCCACTCCACCGTCATCAGAGGACAGCTCCAGCTGGGAGGCTACACCGCGGCGGCGGCGCAGTCCCCGGCGTAGTTTAGTGCGCGTGGTGTCCCTATTGGGTGTGCGCGGAACACCCACCAAACGCTCCGCCGCTGCTGCCCGTCGGCAGTTGTTGCCGTCCGCCATTGCCGCCACCCCACCGTCTGCCGCCGTGGCCGCCACACTATGATACGTCCATTTTGCATCATATTTTTTCTACTGCTATTTATAATATTTTTCTACATAATAATGCCTTTTGGAGTGTTTCTAATGCCTTTTCTCTCATATTATGCAAGGTTTACACAAAGAGGGAGAATACCGGCAGCTGGAATTCTGGACCTGAAAAAGCTACGTCAGAGCTACCTATTCTGCACATCTCCAAATGAGTTGAAAATTTAAGGAGAATTGTTTTGGAATAGAAGAAGAATATTGGAGCAAATAACTACCAAAGGGGGCCCACCAGGTGGGCACAACCCACCTGGGTGCGCCAAGGAGCCCAGGCATGCCCTGGTGGGTTATGCCCTCCTCGGCCCACCTCCGGTGCCTCTCTTCTGGTATATAAGTCATTTTGACCTAGAAAAAAAATAAGGAGAGGACTTTCGGGATGAAGCGCCACCGTCTCGAGGCGGAACTTGGGCAGGAGCACTTTTGCCCTCCAGCGGAGCAATTCCGCCGGGGGAACTTCCCTCCCGGAGGGGGGAAATCATCGTCATCGTCATCAGCAACAGCTCTCCCATCTTTGGGAGGGCCATCTCCATCAACATCTTCAACATCACCATCTCCTCTCAAACCCTAGTTCATCTCTTGTGTTCAATCTTTGTACCGGAACCTTAGATTGGTGCTTGTGGGTGACTAGTAGTGTTGATTACATCTTGTAGTTGATTACTATATGGTTTATTTGGTGGAAGATTATATGTTCAGATCCATTATGCTATTTAATACCCCTCTGATCTTGAGCATGATTATTATTTGTGAGTAGTTACTTTTGTTCTTGAGGTCACGGGAGAAGTCATGTTGCAAGTAATCATGTGAACTTGATATGTGTTCGATATTTTGATGATATGTATGTTGTGATTCCCTTAGTGGTGTCATGTGAACGTCGACTACATGGCACTTCACCATATTTGGGCCTAAGGGAATGCATTGTCTAGTAGTTATTAGATGATGGGTTGCTAGAGTGACAGAAGCTTAAACCCTGGTTTATGCGCTACTTCGTAAGGGACTGATTTGGATCCAAAAGTTTAATGCTATGGTTAGATTTTATCTTAATACTTTTCTCGTAGTTGCGGATGCTTGCGAGGGGGTTAATCATAAGTAGGAGGTTTGTTCAATTAAGAACAACACCTAAGCACCGGTCTACCCACATATCAAATTATCAAAGTAGCGAACACAAATCAAACCAACATGATGGAAGTGATATGATGAAATTCCTGTGTACCCTCAAGAACGCTTTGCTTATCATAAGAGTCCGTTTTGGCCTGTCCTTTACCACAAAAGGATTGGGCTACCTTGCTGCACTTTATTTACCATTACCGTTACTTGCTCATTACAAATTATCTTTTACCGACTATTTCAGTGCTTACAGAAAATACCTTGCTGAGAACCACTTGTCATTTCATTCTGCTCCTCGTTGGGTTCGACACTCTTACTTATCGAAAGGACTATGATTGATCCCCTATACTTGTGGGTCATCAAGGCTCTTTTCTGGCATCGTTGCTGGGGAGTGAAGCGCTCTTGGTAAGGGAAAATTATTACTACGTGCTGAAATTTATTGTCACTTGTTACTATGGAGAATCATCCTTTGAGGGGTTTGTTCAGGGTATCTTCACCTCGACTGGAACCACAATTAGTTGCCCCTCAACCTACTACACCTATTGAAAATATTGGTTATGAAATTCCTTCGTGTATGATAGAACAACTGCTAGCTAATCCTTATGTAGGATATGGAACTGAACATCCTGATACGCACTTGATATATATGGATGAAATTTGTGGATTATTTAAGCTTGCAGGTTTGCCCAGAGATGAATCTAAGAAGAAGGTTTTCCCTTTATCTTTGAAGGGAAAATCATTGGCATGGTATAGGCTATGCGATGATGTTGGATCTTGGAATTGGAATCGATTGAAATTGGAGTTTCACCAAAAAAATTATCCTATGTATCTAGTTCATCGTGATCGGAATTATATATATAATTTTTAGCCTCGTGAAGGAGAAAGTATTGCTCTAGATTGGGGGAGGCTTAAGTCAATGTTATATTCATGCCCCAATCATGAGCTCTCAAGAGAAATTATTATTCAGAATTTTTATGCTCGGCTTTCTCATGATGATCGATCCATGCTCGATACATCTCGTACTGTTTCTTTTATGAATACCGATGCTTTTCACAAGTTTAGCACTAAATATGGACTTGACTCTGAGATAGTAGCCTCCTTTTGTGAATCATTTGCTACTCATGTTGATCTCCCTAAGGAGAAGTGGTTTAAATATCACCCACCTATTAAATAAGAAATTAAAGAACCCGACATAGCTAAAGATGAAACTATCATTTACAATGTTGATCCAGTTGTGCCTACTGCTTATATTGAAAAACCACCTTTCCCTGTTAGGATAAAGGAACATGCTAAGGTTTCAACTGTGGTTCGCAAAAGTAATATTAGAGCATCTAAACCTGCTGAACAAATTAAAGTAGAACCTAGTGTTGCTATGGTTAAAGATCTCTTGGTAGAAAATATTGATGGGCATGTTATTTACTTCTATGATGAAGCTGCTAGAATTGCCAAACCCGATGAAAAAGATAAACATAGACCTGTTGTTGGCATGCCTGTTGTCTCAGTTAAAATAGGATATCATTGTTATCATGGTTTAGGTGATTTAAGTGCTAGCATGAGTGCTATTCCTTTTACCTTAAACCAAGAAATTATGAATGACATAGCACCCGCTGAAATAGAAGACATAGATGTTACTATTAAACTTGCTAATAGAGACACCATCACACCACTTGGGATTGTTAGAGATGTTGAAGTCTTGTGTGGGAAAATAAAATGCCCTACTAATTTTCTAGTTCTTGGTTCCCCACAAGATGACTTCTGTCCCATTATCTTTCGTAGACCTTTCTTGAACACTGTCAATGCTACTATAGATTGTCATAAACAAACTGTTAGTGTTAGCTTTGGTAATGAGTCTCATGAGTTTAATTTTTCCAAGTTTAATAGACAACCTCACAAGAAAGAATTACCTAGTAAGGATGAAATAATTGGTCTTGCTTCTATTGCCATGCCTCCTACAGATCCACTAGAACAATATTTGCAAGACCATGAAAATGATATGCATATGCATGAAAGAAATGAGATAGATAAAATTTTCTTTGAACAACGACCTCTGCTCAAACATAATTTGCCTATTGAAACTGTAGGAGGTCCTCCTCCACCCAAAGGTGATCCAGTGTTTGAATTGAAACAATTGCCTGACACTTTGAAATATGCTTATCTTGATGAGAAAAAAATATATCCTATTATTATTAGTGCTAACCTTTCACAACATGAAGAAGCGAGATTATTGAAAGTTCTGAAGAAGCACCGAGCTGCTATTGGATATACTCTTGATGATCTTTAGGGCATTAGTCCCACTCTCTGTCAGCACAAGATTAATATGGAACCTGATGCTAAACCCATTGTTGATCATCAACGATGATTGAATCCTAAGATGAAAGAAGTGGTAAGAATTGAAATAATAAAGCTTCTGGAAGCAGGTATAATCTATCCCATAGCTGATAGTAGATGGGTGCGTCCCGTTCATTGTGTCCCTAAGAAAGGAGGTATTACTGTTGTTCCTAATGATAAAAATGAACTCATTCCACAAAGAATTATCACTAGCTATAGAATGGTTATTGATTTTAGAAAATTAAATAAAGCAACTAGAAAGATCATTACCCCTTGCCTTTTATTGATCAAATGCTAGAAAGATTATCAAAGCACACACACTTTTGCTTCCTTGATGGATATTCTGGTTTTTCTCAAATACCTGTTTCACAACCTAATGAAGAGAAAACCACCTTTACTTGCCCTTTTGGAACTTATGCTTATAGACGTATGCCTTTTGGTTTATGCAATGCACCTGCTACCTTTCAAAGATGTATGACTGCTATATTCTCTGATTTTTGTGAAAAGATTGTTGAGGTTTTCATGGATGATTTTTCTGTATATGGATCTTCTTTTGATGATTGCTTAAGCAACCTTGATCGAGTTTTGCAGGGATGTGAGCAAACTAATCTTGTCTTGAATTGGGAGAAGTGCCACTTTATGGTTATTTAAGGTATTGTCTTGGGGCATAAAATTTCTGAACGAGGTATTGAAGTGGATAAAGCTAAAGTTGATGCAATTGAGAAAATGCCATGTCCTAAATATATTAAAGGTATTCGTAGTTTTCTCGGTCATGCTGGTTTCTATAGGAGGTTTATTAAAGACTTCTCTATAATTTCTAGGCCTCTTACAAATCTTTTACAAAAGGAAGTTCCATTTGTTTTTTATGATGATTGTGTAGAAGCCTTTGAAACACTTAAGAAAGCCTTAATTTCTGCACCTATTGTTCAACCGCCTGATTGGAACTTGCCTTTTGAAATTATGTGTGATGCTAGTGATTATGCTATTGGTGCTGTTCTAGGACAAAGAGTTGATAAGAAACTAAATGTTATTCATTATGCTAGCAAAACTCTAGACAGTGCCCAAAGAAATTATGCTACTGCTGAAAAAGAATTTTTAGCAGTTGTGTTTGCCTGTGACAAATTCAGATCTTACATTGTTGATTCTAAAGTTATTGTTCACACCGATCATGCTGCTATTAAATATCTTATGGAAAAGAAAGATGCTAAACCTAGACTCATTAGGTGGGTTCTCTTGCTACAAGAATTTGATTTACATATAACTGATAGAAAAGGAGCTGAGAACCCCATAGCTGATAACTTATCTAGGTTAGAGAATATCCTTGATGACCCACTACCCATTGATGATAGCTTCCCTGATGAACAATTAGCTGCAATAAATGTTTCTCATAACACTCCTTGGTATGCTGACTATGCTAATTATATTGTTGCTAAATACATACCACCTAGTTTCACATACCAACAAAAGAAAAAGTTCTTCTATGATTTAAGACATTACTTTTGGGATGACCCACATCTTTATAAAGGAGTAGATGGTATTATTAGACGTTGTGTACCTGAGCATGAACAGGAACAAATCCTACGGAAATGTCACTCCGAAGCTTATGGAGGGCATCATGCGGGAGATAGAACTGCTCACAAGGTATTGGAATCTGGTTTTTATTGGCCTACTCTCTTCAAGGATGCCCGTAAGTTTGATTTATCTTGTGATGAATGTCAATGAATTGGTAATATTGGTAAGCGTCAAGAAATGCCTATGAATTATTCACTTGCTGTTGAACCATTTGATGTTTGGGGTTTTGATTATATGGGGCCTTTTCCTTCCTCTAATGGGTATACACATATTATGGTTGTTGTTGATTATGTTACTAAGTGGGTAGAAGCTATTCCAACTAGTAGTGCTGATCATAACACTTCCATTAAAATGCTTAAAGAAGTTATTTTCCCAAGGTTTGGAGTCCCTAGATATTTAATGACTGATGGTGGTTCACACTTTATTCATGGTGCTTTCCGTAAAATGCTTGCTAAATACGATGTTAACCATAGAATTGCATCACCCTATCATCCTCAATCTAGTGGTCAAGTTGAACTTAGCAATAGAGAAATAAAATTAATATTACAGAAAACTGTTAATAGGTCCCGAAAGAATTGGTCTAAGAAACTGGATGATGCACTTTGGGCCTACCGAACAGCATATAAAAATCCTATGGATATGTCTCCCTATAAAATGGTTTATGGAAAAGCTTGTCATTTGCCTCTTGAGTTAGAACATAAAGCATATTGGGTAATTAAAGAACTCAATTATGATTTCAAACTTGTCGGTGAAAATAGGTTATTTGATATTAGCTCACTTGATGAATGGAGAACCCAAGCCTATGAAAATGCCAAATTATTTGAAGAAAAAGTTAAAAGATGGCATGACAAGAGAATCCAAAAGCGGGAATTCAAAGTTGCAGAATATGTTCTTTTGTACAACTCTCGTTTCAGATTCTTTGCAGGAAAACTTCTCTCTAAATGGGAAGGACCATACATCATCGAAGAGGTTTACCGCTCTGGAGCTATCAAAATAAATAATGCCGAAGGTACTAACCCGAAGGTAGTTAATGGGCAAAGAATTAAACACTATATCTCAGGTACGCCTATTAATGTTGAAATTAATATTATTCAAACTATGACACTTGAGGAACACATAAAGGAGACCTTCCGGAACACTCCAGAATAATTAAAAAAGAGGAGGTACATGATACGGTAAGTAAACGGACTCCGAAAAATCTGCAAAAACATTTTCTGTCAGTTTTGGAATATATTAAAAATTAGGAAAATAAGAAACAACCAGGAAGGCACCCGAGGAGGGCACAAGACACCAGGGCGCGCCAGGGCCCCCTGGCGCGCCCAGGTTGGTTGTGCCCACCTCGGGAACCTTCCCGACTCTGTTTTCCTCTCGTTTGCTTGTTTTCCAAGATAAAAAAATCTTTATATACCCCCCGAATGTATTGATCACCGTATCACGGAGAAATCTTATGTTCTTCTTTCTTGCTATTTTCTGGAAGATCTAAAAATATGTCATCTCAAGATTCGGGAGAGGATTGCCCAGTTTCTTATGAGCCTTTGGATAAAAATATCTTCAAGGACACCTATCCCTATATATGGTTCACCGATGAGGAAGATGAAGATGAACCAGTTCCACCTCGTTTCAAGCAGGAAAGCAAAGAGGCATTATGCATGAGGATAATAAAGCTTGAGATGGAGAACGAGGAGTTGAGGATAGATAATTTTACCCTTCGACGCAAGCTAGAGAAGAAGGATACTACCTCATCACCACCACCGCCTTCTTGATCACCAAAGGAGACTTGAGTTCATGGTATGGACACTCCCATTGGCTTGTGCCAAGCTTGGGGGAGGTGTCCCAGTGTCGTATTGATGACCCACAAGTATAGGGGACCTATCGTAGTCCTTTCGATAAGTAAGAGTGTCGAACCCAACGAGGAGCAGAAGGAAATGACAAGCGGTTTTCAGCACGGTATTATCTGCAAGCACTGAAATTATCGGTAACAGATAGTTTTGTGATAAGATAATTCGTAACGGGTAATAAGTAACAAAAGTAAACAAGGTGCAGCAAGGTGGCCCAATCCTTTTTGTAGCAAAGGACAAGCCTGGACGAACTCTTATATAAAGCAAAGTGCTCCCGAGGACACATGGGAATTGTTGTCAAGTTAGTTTTCATCATGCTCATATGATTCGCGTTCGTTGCTTTGATAATTCAACATGTGGGTGGACCGGTGCTTGGGTGCTGCCCTTCCTTGGACAAGCCTCCCACTTATGATTAACCCCTCTCGCAAGCATCCGCAACTACGAAAGAAGAATTAAGATAAATCTAACCATAGCATGAAACATATGGATCCAAATCAGCCCCTTACGAAGCAACGCATAAACTAGGGTTTAAGCTTCTGTCACTCTAGCAACCCATCATCTACTTATTACTTCCCAATGCCTTCCCCTAGGCCCAAATCATGGTGAAGTGTGATGTAGTCGACGTTCACATAACACCACTAGAGGAAAGACAACATACATCTCATCAAAATATCGAACGAATACCAAATTCACATGATTACTCATAACAAGACTTCTCCCATGTCCTCAGGAACAAATGTAACTACTCACAAAGCATATTCATGTTCATAATCAGAGGAGTATTAATTATCATTAAGGATCTGAACATATGATCTTCCACCAAATAAACCAACTAGCATCAACTACAAGGAGTAATCAACACTACTAGCAACCCACAGGTACCAATCTGAGGTTTTGAGACAAAGATCGGATATAAGAGATGAACTAGGGTTTGAGAGGAGATGGTGCTGGTGAAGATGTTGATGGAGATTGACCCCCTCTCGATGAGAGGATCGATGGTGATGACAATGGCGATGATTTCCCCCTCCCGGAGGGATGTTTCCCCGGCAGAACAACTCCGCCGGAGCCCAAGATTGGTTCTGCCCAGGTTCCGCCTCGAGACGGCGGCGCTTTGTCCCGAAAGCTTTCTTCTTATTTTTTCTAGGTCAAAACACACCATATAGCAGAAGATGGGCGTCGGGGGCCTGCCAGGTGGCCCACAAGGACGGGGGGCGCGCCTAGGGGGTAGGGCGCGCCCTTCACCCTTGTGGATGGTAGGTGGCCCCCCTCTGGTACTTTCTTCGCCCAATATTTTTTATTAAATCCAAAATGACTCTCCGTGAAGTTTCAGGGCTTTTGGAGTTGTGCAGAATAGGTCTCTAATATTTGCTCCTTTTCCAGACCAGAGTTTCAGCTGCCGGCATTCTCTCTCTTCATGTAAACCTTGTAAAATAAGAGAGAAAAGGCATAAGTATTGTGCCATAATGTGTAATAATAGCCCATAATACAATAAATATTGATATAAAAGCATGATGCAAAATGGACGTATTACGTATCACCACCACTATCTTTGCTTTTATCTATTTTAGTTCGATCTTTAGCTTCCTATGATTTAGTTGAATAAAAGTTTTAGTTCCATCCTTTATTTTCAAGTGTTTGCTTAGTGATCTATCTATCAATGTAATTGTGTGCGAAATACATAATAAAGAGTAGTTTGAGTTTTGTTTCTTTACTTTTATGTCTCAATATAAAGAACGGAAAATAAATGGCAAAAGATCATATGCTAATCTTATGGTAAGTAATGACATCACATAAGGAAAAGTATAAGTGGTAAAATTTGTTGGAGATTGACAAACATAGCATTGGTCAATGATGCAATTCATGAAAGAATTAATAAGGGAAGAGAAGATTCACATACAAATACACTATCTTAGACATCTTTTATGATTGTGAGCCCCCATTAAATATTTTGTGTCAAAATAGTTGACGTTGGACAAGGAAGACAACGTAATGATTTATGCTTGTTCATATTCACATAGAAGTTATGTTGTCATAGATCCTTTAACATGTGGTGCTTGCTCAATATCTTTTCTAGCCAAAAATTCCGCACTAAGTAGAGATACTACTTGTGCATCCAAAAACCCTTAACCCAAATCTTATTTTGAGAGTCCATCATACCTACTTATGGATTGAGTAAGATCCTTCAAGTAAGTTGTCATCGGTGCAATAAGGCAATAAAAATTGCTTCTAAATGTGTTGGATCATTTAGTGTAAGAGAAAATTGAGTGATGTACGAACTTGTGATGGCAAAGTAATAAAAGCAACGGACTGCATAACAAAGGTTGCTATCATAAGGGGCAATATAACGTGACATTCTTTTGCATTAAGGGATTTGGCATACAAACAAATAAGCGCATGACAACCTCTGCTTCCCTCTGCGAAGGGCCTATCTTTTACTTTTATGCATTTGCTTTTATGAAGAGTCAAAGTTTTCTTCCCTATTCCTTTTTATTTTCTCTTTTTGCAAGCATTATGTGGTGAGGAAAGATCTAGGCACATATATCCAGTTGGATATGTGTAGGCATGAGTTATTGTTGACATCACCCTTGAGGTGAATACATTGGGAGGCGAAACTATAAGCCCCTATCTTTCTATGTGTCTGGTTGAAACTTTTTGTTCATGGGTACGCTGTGAGTGTTAGCAATCATAGAAGATTAGATAATGGTTGAGTATGTGGACTTGCCTAAAGGCTCCAATACATGACCTTTCCTGAAAATATGATGAATTGTAGTTGCAAAGTTGACTGAGAACATAGTTTGTTGGTTTTCAATAAGTTTATGCTTTATACTTCGATGTTGTGATGAATTGTTACTTGTTCATGAGAAGTTATATGATAAGAGTTATTAGATAAAGTTTTATGTTAAAGTTCCTTGTTGTTATAATAATATGCAAGATGCTTCTATGTTCGTATTTTGTTTATATCGACACCTCTCTCTCCAAGCATGTGGGCATGTTTTTCGATTTCGGTTTTCACTTGAGGACAAGCGAGGTCTAAGCTTGGGGGAGTTGATAGGTCCATTTTGCATCATGTTTTCCTACTGTTATTTATAATGTTTTTATACATAATAATGCCTTTTGGAGTATTTCTAATGCCTTTTCTCTCATATTATGCAAGGTTTACACAAAGAGGGAGAATACCGGCAGCTGGAATTCTGGACCTGAAAAAGCTACGTCAGAGCTACCTATTCAGCACATCTCCAAATGAGCTGAAAATTTACGGAGAATTGTTTTGGAATATATGAAGAATATTGGAGCAAATAACTACCAGAGGGGGCCCACCAGGTGGGCACAACCCACCTGGGTGCGCCAGGGAGCCCAGGTGCGCCCTGGTGGGTTGTGCCCTGCTCGGCCCACCTCCAGTGCCCCTCTTATTGTATATTAGTCATTTTGACCTAGAAAAAAATAAGGAGAGGACTTTCGAGACAAAGCGCCGCCGTCTCGAGGCGGAACTTGGGCAGGAGCACTTTTGCCCTCCGGCAGAGCGATTCCGCCGGGGGAACTTCCCTCCCGGAGGGGGGAAATCATCGTCATCAGCAACAACTCTCCCATATTTGGGAGGGCCATCTCCATCAACATCTTCATCAGCACCATCTCCTCTCAAACCCTAGTTCATCTCTTGTGTTCAATCTTTGTACCGGAACCTTAGATTGGTGCTTGTGGGTGACTAGTAGTGTTGATTACATCTTGTAGTTGAATATTATATGGTTTATTTGGTGGAAGATTATATGTTCAGATCCATTATGCTATTTAATTTCCCTATGATCTTGAGCATGATTATTATTTGTGAGTAGTTACTTTTGTTCTTGAGGTCACGGGAGAAGTCATGTTGCAAGTAATCATGTGAACTTGATATGTGTCCGATATTTTGATGATATGTATGTTGTGATTCCCTTAGTGGTGTCATGTGAACATCGACTACATGGCACTTCACCATATTTGGGCCTAAGGGAATGCATTGTGGAGTAGTTATTAGATGATGGGTTGCTAGAGTGACAGAAGCTTAAACCCTAGTTTATGCGCTACTTCGTAAGGGACTGATTTGGATCCAAAAGTTTAATGCTATGGTTAGATTTTATCTTAATACTTTTCTCGTAGTTGCGGATGCTTGCGAGGGGGTTAATCATAAGTAGGAGGTTTGTTCAAGTAAGAACAACACCTAAGCACCGGTCCACCCACATATCAAATTATCAAAGTACCGAACACGAATCAAACCAACATGATGGAAGTGATATGATGAAATTCCCGTGTACCCTCAAGAACGCTTTGCTTATCATAAGAGTCCGTTTTGGCCTATCCTTTGCCACAAAAGGATTGGGCTACCTTGCTGCACTTTATTTACCGTTACCGTTACTTAATCGTTACAAATTATCTTGCTATCAAATTATCTGTTACCGACTATTTCAGTGCTTGCAGAAAATACCTTGCTGAGAACCACTTGTCATTTCCTTCTGCTCCTTGTTGGGTTCGACACTCTTACTTATCGAGAGGACTATGATTGATCCCCTATACTTGTGGGTCATCACACCACCATCGAAAGCCAGGGCCATCACCCACTCCTCCGCCGCGGGCCGAAGGCGGGAGGTGGCTGTCGTGGCCGCCACCCCACTCTCGGCCACCGTGGCCATCACCCGCTCCGCCACCGTAGCATGAAGGCGGGAGGTGGTGGTCGTGGCCGCCACCCCATCGTCGGTCGCCGTGGCCGCCAGCCCACTGTCGACCGCCAGGGTCATCACCCGCTCCGCCACCGTCGCCCGAAAGCGGGAGGCGAGGTGGAGGCCCGCATGTGCGTTAGCGACCTTGTGCGCTACATCGAGTTCCTGCGGGAGGAGGAGGAGCGCCTTGTCGAGCATGCAAAGAGCCTTACCACCGCTGTGGCCGTAGCACACGCCACCGTAGAGGCGAGGAATCAGGAGATCTACAAGGAGAACCACCGCTTCGAGAGGGGTCGTCTGGAGCGGCAGAGGGCGTTCGAGGTGAGCGTCGCTGAATATGCAGCAGCGGCAGGCACGGTATTGCAGTTGTCCAGCTCATCGGTAGGCTCCTCCTCCTCTGCCTCTTACTGAGCACGCTCGGCAGAGGAGAGGCTGCCGGAAGTAGTACAAAGCCCCTCCGTAGTAGTAGTATTTAGGGGCTCTTTTGTTCAGTTCATCTGACTATAGATGTGGTTGAACTGTACCACGTACTTAAAATTAGCTAGTATATATAGTTGAACTAACTATTTCAGTACGTGGTTGGCAACAATTGGGGAAAAGTTTTGTCAGTTCAGCTGTCAAGTTGAACTATTTGTATAAAGAACGACTGCTTAATCTATGAATGAAATCTATGCTTATTGAATTTCAGTTGCAAAATTAGATAGTGCTAGTGATTGTTAGCTGCATATTTTGACAAATGGTAGGGTTACAAGGTTGACAAAGGGCAATGTTACTAGATCAACAAATGTCAATCATTCCAGTTTGACAAATGGTAATATACTCAATATGATAGATGTAAATCTGTCAAATTGTCTGTACGTGGTTGCACACAGGTCATCCGATAAAACCGTTTGTGTTGAAGGGATGTACAAATCCTGCGTGCCAGATTTTCTCTTGGCTTAGCAGCGAAGTCTCGCATTGCATACCGTATTCAATCTGAACCGTCTGCGTTGAAGAAATGCACAAATCCCGCGTGGTGAATTTTCCCTTGGCTTACTGGGGAAGACCATAGCTCTCACTTTGCATACGGGTGTTCTATCTAAAACGTTTGCGATGAAGAGCTGCACAAATCTTGCTCGGCACATTTTCCCTTGGCTTACTGGGGAAGCTGTCGGTTTGCATACGGGTGTTCTATCTAAAACATTTGTGATCAAGAGCTGCACAAATCCTGGTCGACACATTTTCCCTTGGCTTCCTGGGGAAGCTGTCGGTTTGCATACGTGTGTTCTATCTAAAACATTTGCGATGAGTGTTTTATATTTAAAAACCATTGACGTCTTTTTTAAAGAAAATCGTTTGATAAGTCTGTACATTCAGATAGAAAAACGCAAGTTCGTTCAAACCATATCTTTCATTAAGTAACACTGTGAATTTATATTCATATGATCGAGATACAGTATTAAACCCAGAAAAAAACTAATTCCGGCGGTGGCGGCGTGCCGCGCCGGCATTGTCATTGTCGTCCTCCGAGACGCCATTTTTGAAGTCTTCAAGGCAGCACAGAATGTTCTTCACTTGGAAATCAAACATCATGTCATCGCGTGATCGACGGGCGGGGTGCGGGAGGACGGCAACTCGCGGCGCTGCGAGGTAGCGGTCGACGACGGCGTCCCATACCGCTGAGGGGGGCACGCACACAGGCACGGGCGTGGCGGGTGCAGGCAAACACACGGGGACCGGCGCCATGGTTGGTGCAGGGGCGCGCACGGGCACGGGCACGGGCGCTGGCGCTGGCATGTACACGAGCTCGCGCGGGTCCGCAGAGACCTCGCTGACGCCCACGGCTTCTAGCTCTGCGATAGTGCTCGGCGACCAGCCCGTCAATGCTACGGGGATGGTTGTTGGTGCAGGCGCGGGGATGGGAGCTGTGACGGACGCAAGGGCAGCAACCGCCGCGGCCAGCTTGTTCAGGGCCATGTCCATGAGGCCTCATTCCTCCTTATTTTCTATCTCGTTCGGCTCAGAGTCGACTTCACCAAACTGGAAGACTAGTGGCAGATGATTGTTCTACGCCATGGTGTTGGTGGATGTCGGGGACGAATCCGCGATCACCTATGGGACCCAGGGAAGGACCCCTTTACGTTCGGCAGGGAGAGACGGTCGCACGAAGAGCAAATCTAGCAAAGAACACGACAGTGCACGAGAGAGATTTACCCAGGTTCGGGCCGCACGGATGCGTAAAACCCTACTCCTGCTTTTTGGTTTATTATCTGTATGATTGTTCTAGCTCCAGGAGCGCTACAGTACCGAGTAGCTGCGTACAATACTGGAGTTCTCCATCTCCCAGTTCCTCCCCTTTTCACGTTGCCTATGGGCCTCCTTTTATACGCACAAAGGGGTCACCAACAGGTGGCAAACAGTAAAGGTAGAGGTGGAAATTGCTACAGTAAGGCCACTATTACCAGGATGACATGTCCTACCTACCACTGACGGCAGGGGACAAGGGCATTAAATGCCCATGCCTTTGCTGTCCACATACATGTACCCGGACGTCTTGGACGTGGGAAAAGCCTATCCCACCTGCTCCTGCACCGCTAGCTACAATGCACCACCGTCTACACAGTGCCCTGCCACGCACGCTTGGAAGGACCCAGAGCGCCACGCTGGCAGAGGCACCGGAGCAGCACAGTAGCATAGTGGTACAGTAACGCTTGCTGCGGCAAGACCTTGCCGCACCTGACAGCTTGCCGCAACCCATAGTTTGCCGCGCAAGGTAACTTGCCGGGGCAAGTACCTTGCCGCAGCCGCTATCTTGCTGCAGCCAATACCTTGCCGCAGCCAATACCTTGCCGCAGCCAATGACTTGCCGGGGCAAGTACCTTGCCGCGGCAAGTACTCTGCTTCAGCAATGCCCAGGCTGGGCCTCAGCTGTCCCTCCCGGCAAGCTCCTCTTGCCGGGGCCTTAACTCTTGCTTTGTATACTTTGTTCTTGAATGGCTTAATAATCTTGAGCTTCTCTCTGGCTGTCCTCCCGCAAGCCTGGCCGCGGGATGCTACTACTGCCCGTGCACAAGTACGGGGTACTAGGGTACCCCTATTCTAGTACACCGACAGGAGCCCCCGGGCCTGGGCCACACAATGTGCCGGGCGTTGTTGGGCCAGGCCCAAACAGTGCACGGGCACGCGTGGCTGGGATAAGCCGAAACGTCCCTATGCTGTTTAATTGCACGCTCTCCCACGCGTCGCGCGTTGAATGCGGAGCGTGGGAAGCGTGCGCAGCCATCTCGAATGACGAAGGGGCGGATGGTTCCGCATCTTTCCCCATAAAAGGAGGGACCTGCAGAAGCACTCACACACCCCTCTCACCATTCTCGATCTCCAAATCTCCGCCTTCTTCTTCCTCCGCTCTAAAACAAAGCGGTTTCCCAATCCTCCGCCACCGCGCGCGTCTGCATCTCCCTCGGTCCTCAGCTCCGCCTTCGCCATGCCTCCCAAAGGAGAAAAGGGGAAGACGGGGAAGTCCTCAAGGACGGAGACCCAGGCGCAGTTGAAGAGGCAGAAGTACGCGCTCTTCGCTTCGACGCTCACGGGGGCGAATCTGAAGGCCAAGTTCCAAGGCATGTGGGCCGCGAGGACCAAGGCGCATCCGGCCACCCGTGTTCGCCCAGCCACCGACGAGAGCGAAGTGAGCAAGTACCCCTTCTTCGCTTTCTACTTTTGGTGCGGGCTCTGCCCACCGTACTCGGATTTCTTCAGCGATGTCATGTACACCTTCAACCTCCGTCTGCTGGATCTCACACCGAATGCCGTATCCACCATGGCAATATTTGCGCATCTGTGCGAGAACTTCGTCGGCGTCGCACCCAACACTGCGCTGTTCAGGCATTACTTCACTCCCCGTGCTGAAAAGGGGGAGCCTCTCACTGTTGGCGTCTCGTTCGTTTCAAGATTGGGCGCCAAGGAGCATTATCTGAAGGGGGATCTCCGCCCAAGATGGGGAGAAATCCAGTCTGAATGGTGTTGGATCATTGACGACGAGCCGCCACCATACTGTGCGCTTCGCAAGACCCCAGCAGCGCGTGGCACAGACTGGAGCGATCTGGATCCCCAGGACAAAAAGCTGGAGATTGCCGCTACCAGGATCATACGGCTTAGGGAGGCCGGGCTCACCATAGGGATGGTTGGCGCAGACTTCCTCCGCCGCCGCATTGCTCCTCTGCAGCAGAGAGGAAGGCCGGCCTCTGATTGGAAGAACCCAGCCGATATCATGCGGCTGCGCCCTGGACTGATCAACAACTTCACAGTTCTGCAGCACGACTTTTTCATGCGAGAACTGTTCAAGCAAGAGACAGATCCAGAGAAGCGCGACAAGGCGTTCACGCTGCCGAAGCACATCGTGCCCCTTTGCAACAACTCCGCATTGAGTGCAATCATCGCTATGATGCCGTTCTGCAATGCGCACAGCGTTGAAGCAACTTGGGACGTGCCGCTCAAAGAAGACGTGCGGCGATTCTTTGACTCCACGGTCGAAAAGCAGGTCCGGGAGGAGGAGTGGCTCGTCCGCAACACCACTGAGCAAGAAATAGAATTCATTGCTCGAAGAGTGGAGGAGGACAGGCTCGCCAGGGAAGCTGGCGATTTTGGTTATACTTTGGCGGAGCTCGACGAGGCACAAAAGGAGATCCTTGCCGAGCAGGGGATGCTTGCCGGGAAGGGCGAGCTCGCCGCACCCGGCAAGGATGTCGGGCCAAGCCAGCCTGCCGACGAGTCAGGCAGCTCGGAGGATGAGGGCTCCTCTTCCGAGGAGGGCACCGAAAGCCCACCGCAGTCAGAGTCCCCAGCCCCTCGGAGGAGGAAACGCCTTCGCAGGCTTGGCAAAGTGGCTGAGCGGCAAGAGGTTCAACAACCGCCGGAGCGCCGTTCGACGCGCTCGACCACGGCAAGGGCTGGTGCTGCGGGAGCGTCTCACGCGCCCCCGGCAACTGGAGCAGGGTCATCAAAGACCGCTGCTACTACCCCCGCCAAGCGGCCAAGGAGTCCAGCTCCCCCTCCTCCCCCTCCTCACACGGAGGCGGACTTTGATTTTTCCGCTCTCAGCGAAGAGGACGACGAGGAAGAGTAAGTTCCCTCGCCACGACCCTCAATCTTTGTAAGGTTTTGTTTCTATCCTCACTTGTCGCGCTCCGGCCTTGCTTCCGCAGGGAGGAAACCTTGGTGGAGAGGACAAGGAAGAGAGCTAAGGTCTCGACGAGCAAGACCGTGGTGGTCGTCGAAGATGAGCCCACGGCAACCACCGGGAGAGCGTCTGAGACCATGCCGACCAGCTCGGAGCCCAGCCCCCGTCGCAGCCCCCAGCGTAAGTATTTCAACTACCTTTCGCTGGCGGTCGCTGAGGAACAAGCATTTTGTCACTGACATCTTTGGGCGTGTAGGAGAGGAGCAGCAAGTGGAGCCATCTGAAGGTGCTCCAGAAGTACCACCCCCCTCGACCACACCGCCAAGGAGAAGATCTCCGGTAAGGGCTCCCACTAGCGAGCCGAGCCACGAAGAGGAGCCGGCAAGCGCCGAAGTGCCAAGCACCAGCGCTGGCGACCCCACCCCAATGACAAACGTTGACGGGGGAGGGGAGCCCACCGCTCCTGAGCTCAACACGGGTAAACCCACTTGCTGCAAAACTCTTTCTGCTTTCTTTCTTTTGTCTTCTTGAATTTCTTCCTGAAGCTCTTTTTGCCTTACTTCTCGGGTTGGCAGAGCCCTCCTCGGTGGAGCCAATGAACATTGACTCTTCTGCCGAGGAGAACACCACAGGGGCCGTCGACGACGAGGCCGCCAAGGCCGCCGCTGCCAAGGCCGACAAGCTGGCAGCCGACAAGCTTGCCGACGAAGAAACTACCAATGCTGCCGAAGAGGCCGGCAAGGCCGCCGAGGATAATACCGCCAAGGCGCCCACCGATGAAGCCGCCAAGGCTGCTGAAGCTGAGGCCGCCCAGAAGGCTGCTGAGGAGGCCGGCGAGGGAGCCGGTGGTCGTACTGACGGCCCTGTGGCCATAGGAGCGCCAGGCGCTACTCCGACCACGGGTCCTTCAACCACTGACGAGGCGGCAGCGCCCAACTCGCCTCCGCCAAGCAAATACATCCGGGTCGGCGAGAACGTCTACGTCAGCCTCCCCTGGACGGTGGGCTCCAGAGCGCCAACCGAGGAGGATGTTGTGGACGAGGAGATCCTTGCCGCTGCCGGGCTCCAGCTTGTGGATGCGCCAGGCGCCAGCAGTAGCAGCACGTCTGAAGAGGAGCAACTGCTTCAAAAGCTGCTGAATCGTCATCGCGCCCGACGGGAGAAGCTAGCTTCCAGGGAGGCGCTCATCGAGAAGGCCGAAGCTGACATGTTGAGGCGCGCGAAGATCTTGGCGGACGTCCGCGCGTGATCTCTTAATGCGTTAGAGGCCAAGCGGGCACAGCTGGCCGAAGAACGGCAGGCCCTCTTCCTGATGAAGCAAGACATTGAACAAAAACAGGAGGAGACCGCCAAGGAGTTGTCTGCTTAGGCCGGTGATCTGAACCAGCGAAAAGTGGACCTTGATGCCCACGAAGAAGAACTTGCCGAGCGCAAGAGGAAACTTGCCGAAACCCTCCGACAGAAAGACGAGGAGGTGGCAAGACTTGTCGCAGAGCGGACCCAGGGGCAGGCACAAAAACACCAGAAGGAAATCGAAGCCTTGGCCCAAGAGTACGCCAGCAAGTTGGTGGAGGCCACCAACGCTGTCGCTGCCGCAGAAGTGAACAGGAAGGAAACGGAGGGGAAAGTGGCAAGACTAGAGGCCGCCCTCAAGGCAAATGGTGACAAGCTCTCAACGCTTGAAAGTGAGAGGGCAAATGTGACCCACACTTTGGCGGAGATGCAAGTTACCATAGCCAAGAAGAACAATCTGCTTGCCGCCGCCAACGACTTCAGAGCAGACCTGAAGCTGAAGCTGACCACGCTAAAGGAGACGCTCGACACCACCAGAAAGCGCGAAGGGCTTCTAATGACAGAGCTCCAGAAGGAAAAGGGTCTGCTTCAAGACGCTATTGCAACCCACAAGAAGTTCAGGGATAACGTGGGGATCTTCACAGACAGGCTTGCCAACGCCGCCGAGGACATCGACAAGGAGCTGACTGCCCTGAAGGTGCCGGACTTCGGGTACTCCACCAACAAGAACACGCAAACTAGCGTCAAGCTAGCCGAGTTCTTCGACGGAGTAGTAGAAGCACTCCAACAGCTCCAAGTCAATCACAAGGCTCAACTGGCCGACGAGTCACGCAGGCTTTGCCGGGGAGTTCTCCGGAGGTTGTTGGTGAAGATAGCATACAGAAACCCGGGCGTCGACTTCAGCAACATCTTCAAAAGCTTGCCGAAGGGATACGACCCCGCGCCACTAGAGGCCCTTGTCGCGCCCATCGTGGAGAGGGTGGACCAAATCCAGAGAGTCGAAGGCGAGCACCGCAATTAGAGAGCCCATTCTTCTCCCTCCTTGCCGCCGCTAGACATGTTAAAGAACAATCTGTTTAAGCCGCGGCAACTTATCTTGTAATATAACTTGCAATATTTTGAAGTTAATGCATGTCATCTCCCTTGAGCAATTTCTTTCTTTGTGTGTACTTGCCCTACGCTTATAGGGAACTTGCCGGTGCGCGCACCATCGCCGCGAGCGCTGGGTGCGGGACTCCAGCAGCCTGCTGGCGGTGCCGCTGCCGGCAAGCAACCTTGTCGCGCTCAGTGCAGCCACTTAGGTTGTTGAGCGGACTCGAAACAAGGTAAGGGCGCGACCGATTACGCTTAGGTTCCGTCGCGCACAGGTTTTCCATACAAAGAGTAGTATTGTTCAAGGAAAATAACCTTGAAAATAAAAAAGAATTTGATTATTCAAACTTTAGCACTTAGCTTTGTCGCTGATCTCTTCGCGGCAAGGTCTTGTCACTGCTTGCCGCTGCCTTCTTCCCGACAAGGCAAAGTTTCTTTGAACGACGCCTGGTCCACGCCTGGTCCATATCATTATCCCACCCCCCGGCAAACTTGTGCGCGAGGGAAGCTTCTGTCTCTTTGAGAAAAAGAAAGAAGAGAAAATAAAGATATAGGAGCTTGGCGGCTCGTTAATGCTTACCGGGGAGGCTGTACTGCACAGTATGTCAGATAATCATGCAGAATAAAAGTAAACATGAAATCGTCAAAAACTGCGAAATACAAAAGCTTTATTTATGCACAGGGTCTGCGCCTGGCTTTGTACAAAGGATTACATGCAACAGCGGCAATACTTGTACAAAAGGTGGTTGCCGGGGAAGGGCCCGGCAACCGCGCCTTATGGAAAAAACTTACGAAGATGCTCAATGTTCCAGGAATTGATCACTGGAATGCCATCCTCGGTCTCCAGGCGGACAGCGCCGGGCCTGGTGACTCGTTTCACCCGATAAGGGCCTTCCCACTTCGGCGTCAACTTGTTTGAATTCTTGGCCGACTGAACGCGCCGAAGAACAAGGTCGCCTTCCTCGAGACTTCTGGCATTAACTTTGCGGCTATGGTAGCGACGCAAAGCTTGCTGGTAGCGAGCAGCTCTCACAGCAGCCTGAAGACGATCCTCCTCGAGGAGCACAGCGTCATCTTGCCGCAGTTGCTCTTGCTCAAGCTCATCGTAAGCGAGCACTCGAGGTGACCCGTATACGAGTTCCGTGGGGAGAACGGCCTCTGCTCCATAAACTAGAGCAAAAGGCGTCTGGCCAGTAGCTCGATTTGGCGTCGTCCTGATCGACCAAAGAACCACTGGCAGCTCCTCGATCCAGTTCTTGCCGCACTTGCGCAGCCTGTCGAAAGTTCTCGTCTTGAGCCCACGCAGCACTTCAGCATTTGCCCTTTCAGCTTGACCGTTGCTTCGGGGGTGAGCAACAGAAGCGAAACAGACCTTAGCGCCAAGGTCTTCGACATACTGCATGAAGGCGTGGCTTGTGAACTGGGTACCATTGTCGGTGATGATCCTGTTAGGAACACCAAAGCGACAAACAATTCACTTGAAGAACTTGATGGCTGATTGTGCTGTCACCTTCCTCACTGCTTCCACTTCTGGCCACTTCGTAAACTTGTCGATGGCCACATACAAGTACTCGAAGCCCCCGGTGGCATGGGGAAAAGGGCCGAGGATGTCGAGCCCCAGACCGAAAATGGCCAGGAGAGAGGGATTGTCTGGAGAGCTTGAGCTGGCTGATGAATCTGCTTGGAATGAAACTGGCACGCTTCACACTTGGTTACTAGTGCAGTTGCATCCTGGAGGGCGGTGGGCCAAAAGAAACCTTGTCGGAAAGCCTTTCCAGCAAGGGCTCTTGACCCTATGTGGTGACCACATATGCCTCCATGAATCTCTGCCAATAGCTCCTGTCCTTCTTCCCGGGGAATACACTTCAATTTCACACCGTTTGGTCTTTTTCTGCACAACATGTCATCGTCAAATTGATACATATTGGACCGTCGGGCTACTTTCTCCGCTTCTTCCTGCTCTTCGGGAAGTTCTCCTGTCTGAAGGAAACGGACGATCTGCTGCGCCCACTCTGGAGCCTGTGGCTCGACAACGAGAACTAAAGGCATTTCTTCTGCTGCGGGAACATCAGGCCCTACGGCAAGAGCTTGTCGCTCTACCAGAGCCGGCCGTTCCCCGACGAGCTTGGCGGGAACAGCCGCTTCAACGACAAGAGCCTGGGGCCCTGCTGGAGCGTGCTGTCCTTCAACAAGCTCGTCGGGAGCAGTTGCTTCAATGACGGAAGCCCAAGGCCTCGTCGGAGCATCTTGCTCCTCAGCGCTTCGATCAGGAGCGCCTGCTTCAACGACAAGGACCCGAAGTCTTGTCGGAGCAAGTTGCCCCTTTGCCTCTTGCCTAGGAGCACCCGCTTCAACGACAAGAGCGTGAGGCCTTGTCGGAGCAAGTTGCCCCTCTGCATCTTTGGCGCTGGCTTTGGCAGCCTTCTTGCCGGCGGCTTCGGGGAGCTCTGCCGGGAAGTAGTCGCCAGAAGCCAACTTCCTATTCCTGCCTTGCCCTACTGATGGCGTCACGGATGGCTGAGTTAGTTGGAGCACAAAAGTGCCTGGTTCCACAGGCAATTTGAGTGCGGCGCGCTTTGACAAACCATCGGCAATGTCATTCTCAGCACGTGGGACGTGCTCCATTTGTAGGCCGTCAAAGCGTTCCTCCAACTTCCTCACCTCATCTACATAAGCTTCCATCAATGGGCATTGGTAGTTCTTGTTCACTTGCCTGACGACAAGCTGCGAATCTCCCCTGACAATAAGCTTCTTGATCCCAAGGTCTGCCGCGATCCTGAGACCGGCAAGCAACCCCTCATATTCTGCAGTATTGTTCGTCGCCTGTTCCTTGGGAAAGTGCATTTGGACCACGTACTTGAGGTGCTCTCCGGTGGGTGCGACAAGCAGTACGCCAGCACCGGCGCCTTGTAGCGAAAAGGCCCCATCAAAGTACATAAGCCACTCTTTGCTTGTCTCCTTGCCGGGGAGAGTCGTCTCTGGGATTTCTTCGTCTGGCGTTGGTGTCCATTTTGCGACAAACTCTGCCAAAACTCGGCTCTGTATGGTTGATGTACTCTCAAACTTGAGACCAAAGCTCGACAACTCCAACGCCCGCTCGACAATCCTGCCTGTCGCTTCTGGATTTTGCAAAATCCTTTTCAGCGGGAAGCGAGTGACGATGGTAACTTCATGTGCTTGAAAGTAATGGCGCAGCTTTCTCGAGGCCATGAGAAGGCCGAAAAGCAGCTTCTGCACACCAGAATACCTTGACCTAGCTCCCTGCAGAAGAGAGCTCACAAAGTAGACCGGGCGCTGCACCATTTTCTTCTTTTGTATCACTTCGCCTGACTGCGCAGACGAATCCTTGTCGGCAGCAAAACTTGTCGGGGGAGCCCCCAGCTTGTCGCTGGTCGTGCTTGCCGCAGTTACTGCCTCCTCATCCACCTCTCTCTCCGCTACCAGCGCAGCACTAACCACTTGATTGGTTGCCGCTAGATACAGCAACAACTTCTCTTGTGGTTTAGGCGCGACAAGTATTGGAGGAGAGGAGAGGTATCTCTTCAAGTCTTGCAGCGATGCCTCCGCCTCCGGAGTCCATTTCAATGGACCTGCCTTTTTTAAGATTTTGAAAAATGGTAGGGCGCGCTCAGCTGACTTGGAGATAAACCTACTGAGGGCAGCAACACAGCCGGCAAGTCGTCGTACATCCTTGACGCGCTTCGGTGCTTCAATTTGCTCAATGGCTTGATCTTGTCAGGATTGGCTTCAATTCCACGTTGAGACACAAAGAACCCGAGAAGCTTACCGGAGGGAACTCCAAACACGCACTTCTCGGGGTTGAGCTTCAGGTTGATCTTGCGCAGATTTACAAAAGTTTCTTCTAGATCTTGAACCAAAGTAGCCCTGTCTTTGCTTTTGACCACTATATCATCCATATAGGCTTCCACATTTCTGTGCAGCTGAGGCTCAAAAGCAATCTGGACGGCTCTTGCAAATGTCGAACCAGCATTTTTCAAACCAAATGGCATACGTACGAAACAGTATGTGCCACAGGGTGTGATAAATGCGGTCTTTTCCTCATCTTCCTCAGCCATGAAGATTTGATGATACCCTGAATATGCGTCAAGAAATGAAAGCAAATCACATCCTGCCGTGGAGTCAACAATCTGGTCTATGCGGGGCAAAGGAAATGGGTCTTTGGGACAAGCTTTATTGACATCAGTGAAATCAATACAAAGCCTCCATTTTCCATTCGCTTTGCGCACGACAACAGGATTGGCCAACCACGTAGGATGGAGCACTCCTCTGACGAGGCCTGCTGCTTCCAACTTCTTGATTTCTTCCGCAATAAACTCTTGCCGCTCCACAGCTTGCTTTCTGGCTTTCTGTTTGACGGGCCTCACGTGGGGACAAACGGCAAGGTGGTGCTCAATTACTTTCCTGGGAACACCGGGGATGTCGGACGGTTGCCATGCAAATACGTCGACATTCGCCCGCAGGAAAGCAACGAGCGCGTTTTCCTATTTGTTGTCAAGTGTGGCACTGATGGTGAAGGAACCACCAGTGCCATCCTCCTTGGCGGGCACCTTCTTTGTCGCCGGCGGAGCGGCTTTGTTCTTCTTACACTTGCCGGTGGAGCTCTCTGGTGCGTCCTCGACGGCAGCGCAGCACTCCGAAGAGGTGCGCTTGCCGGAGTGGGCACAGGAGCTCTTGTCGGACTTCCTCTTGTTCTCCCGCCCGAGAGCTTCAGCGGCAAGTGCCTTGGCGGCAGTTGCGGCAGCTACTTCCCGGTAAATCTTGTCAGCGCAAATAAGCGCATCCTTCTTGTCGCAGGGAACTGTGATAACACCTACTGGACCTGGCATCTTCAACACGTTGTAGGCAAAATGAGAGGCTGCCATGAACTTGGCGAGCGCTGGACGGCCAAGTATCCCATTATAAGGCAATGGAATATCGGCAACATCAAAGGTGACCTTCTCGGTCCGGTAGTTCAGCTCGCCGCCAAATGTCACTGGCAGCGTGATCTTCCCTTTCGGCTTGCTCCTTCCTGGATTGACTCCTTGGAAAGTACCAGTTTCCTCAAGCTCGCCGTCAGAGATTTGAAGTTTCCGGAGCACAGCGGGCGAAATCAGATTCAAGCCGGCCCCACCGTCAACTAACATCTTCGTGACCTTGAGGTTGCGGATCGTTTGTGAAACCAACATCGGCAAGCACCCGACCGCCGTTGTGCGGTCAGGGTGGTCCTCAATGTCAAGGACGATAGGCGTGTCGGACCACTTCAGAAGCTTTCTGGCGTCAACAGATGGTTCCGCCGCATTGATCTCTCACGCCCACTATTTAAGTTGGCGGTGAGAAGAATGCAACGAAGCACCACCGTCAACACACAAGACTTCTGCGGCTTTCTGAAATTCGTGCTCACTGGATTCTTCATCATCTAGATCATCATCATCATCATCTTTGTCGCGGCCACGAGGAGGCCTATCTCTCTGCTGCTGTTTGGCCTTGCCGCGACGCCCCCCTCGGGCAGTGCGCTTCTTGCCGGACCCGCCAGCACCTTCTGGGGCCTTCTCCTTGTCGCGCCTCTCATACTCAGCTTTCTGCTGTTCGACAAGCTACTCGACTCGTCGACAGTTCTGGAGATCGTGTCCCTTGGTGCGGTGGATCTTGCAATATTGCTTGTCGGAGCCGTCCTGCTTGTCGGCAGCCGCCAAGGCCTGACAGTTGGCGCACGCGGCAATCTCCTTGCCGGAGCCCTCGACTTTGGCCTTGTCGGCGCTGCCGTTGCCGCTGGACTGCTCGATGGCAAGCACAGCTTTGCCCTTTTTCTTCCTGTTGTTCCGCCGCCGGCCCTTCTTTGCCGGGGCAGTACCTTCGCTGTCAGAGCTCCCCCCTGCGCCAACACCTTCACCGGGAAGTTTCCTTCCCTCTTCAGCGCGCGCACACTTGTCGGCGAGAGCATATAGCTGGCCAATGTCTCTGACCTTGGTCATCGCCATTTCCTCCCGCATCTTGCGGTTACGCACGTTCTGATGGAACGCGCTAATAACCGCAGCGGGGTGAACATCTGGGATGTTGTACTGTACGCGGCTGAACCTTTGAATGTATTTGCGCAGGGGCTCTCCTTCCTTCTGGGGGATGAGATGAAGATCACTCTCCTGGCCATGAGGTTGATGACCGCCAGTAAAGGCACCAACAAACTGATGGCACAGGTCTGCCCATGAAGAAATGGAGTTCTCCGGCAAGTGCATGAGCCATGAGACGACGTTGCGCTTTAACACGAGCAGGAAGTAGTTAGCAAGAATCTTGTCGTCTCGTCCCCCGGCAGCTTGCACCGCAATGGTGTAAATGCTGAGGAACTCCGACGGGTGTGTCTTGCCATCATACTTCTCCGGCACGTCAGGCTTGAAAGCCTTGCGATTGGGCCACTGGACCTGCCGCAGCTCACGGGTGAACGCTGGACAACTTACCGCGTACGGCAAGTCGCGAGGATCCCCTGGCGCATGCATGTCAACAGCGGGCCCTGCGTGTCTGTCGGACTGACGATGCGCTTCTCTCCTTCGCTCGATAGTGGTACGAGCGTCTTCTCCTCTGCGTTCCTGAAGAACGAGGCGCTGGTCACGACGAGCCCGCGGGTCAGACGACGCCGTGGAATCATCGCCACGGGCGTCGTTTCGACGTGTCGGCGACCGAGGCCGTCTGGGTGGGGAGTGTACGGTTGTTGCCCCCTCGCCGTTCTTGTTGGTGACAGCATTGTCACCAGTTCTCTTGTCGGCCGCGCGCACCGGGTCGGCATCAGCGAAGCTGAGAAGGCTCTGAATGGTTGCCCTCCACTCATCAAGCTTATCTGCTGGTGGAGGGAAGTTCAGGAGCAGCTGCGCACGCGCCAACGCTTCTGCTGGTGAGGGAGGTATCGAGTGGCGTGAGGACTGTGGGATGCTCTTACTCCTAACAGTGTTAGAAGGAGCATCTCCACGCCCAGGCGACCGCACCTCGACCCCGCCAACGTGTTGTTGCGTATGGTGACCCCGCGCATCTCGAGATCGATGCGCAAGTTCATTATCCAGGGAGCGCCTGGCACCTGGGGCGTCAGGACGCTGCCTGTCACGGGCTTCTTGCGAAGGCCGCGGCGTCTGAACCGGCGCAGGCGTTCCAGAACGCGCAGCACCGTTTCTGGAGCTTGCAGGGCCAGCAGCAGCGAGCAGCGCTGCGTTCCCAGACCCGGCAGCACCAAGATTGGCGTTGCTGGCCCGGTTTTGGACAGGTGGAGGTAATAGGAGTTCTCGCTCTCCAGTCCCCCCAGCAGCCGCAATCACGTCGGCACCCTCCTGCATGGGAGCAGGCGGGTTGGACGTAGACGCACCGATGGCTGAAGCCTTCTTTTTTGGAGCCATAAGACGGAGGACGGCCCAAAAACTAACGCGCAAATCGCTAGATTAGGTTCACACAACCTCCTTTCCCCTACCTGGTGCGCCAAAGATGTCGGGGACGAATCCGCGATCACCTATGGGACCCAGGGAAGGACCCCTTTACGTTCGGCAGGGAGAGACGGTCGCACGAAGAGCAAATCTAGCGAAGAACACGACAGTGCATGAGAGAGATTTACCCAGGTTCGGGCCGCACGGATGCGTAAAACCCTACTCCTGCTTTTTGGTTTATTATCTGTACGATTGTTCTAGCTCCAGGAGCGCTACAGTACCGAGTAGCTGCGTACAATACTGGAGTTCTCCATCTCCCAGTTCCTCCCCTTTTCACGTTGCCTATGGGCCTCCTTTTATACGCACAAAGGGGTCACCAACAGGTGGCAAACAGTAAAGGTAGAGGTGGAAAGTTGCTACAGTAAGGCCACTATTACCAGGATGACATGTCCTACCTACCACTGACGGCAGGGGACAAGGGCATTAAATGCCCATGCCTTTGCTGTCCACATACATGTACCCGGACGTCTTGGACGTGGGAAAAGCCTATCCCACCTGCTCCTGCACCGCTAGCTACAGTGCACCGCCGTCTACACAGTGCCCTGCCACGCACGCTTGGAAGGACCCAGAGCGCCACGCTGGCAGAGGCACCGGAGCAGCACAGTAGCACAGTGGTACAGTAACGCTTGCCGCGGCAAGACCTTGCCGCACCTGACAGCTTGCCGCAACCCATAGTTTGCCGCGCAAGGTAACTTGCCGGGGCAAGTACCTTGCCGCAGCCGCTATCTTGCCGCAGCCAATACCTTGCCGCAGCCAATACCTTGCCGCAGCCAATGACTTGCCGGGGCAAGTACCTTGCCGCGGCAAGTACTCTGCTTCAGCAATGCCCAGGCTGGGCCTCAGCTGTCCCTCCCGGCAAGCTCCTCTTGCCGGGGCCTTAACTCTTGCTTTGTATACTTTGTTCTTGAATGGCTTAATAATCTTGAGCTTCTCTCTGGCTGTCCTCCCGCAAGCCTGGCCGCGGGATGCTACTACTGCCCGTGCACAAGTACGGGGTACTAGGGTACCCCTATTCTAGTACACCGACAGTGGAGGTCTGCGGGAGGTGAATGGGAGGCGAACAGTAAGGCCGCCCATATTAAACAGCGGCTCGGGCGCCATTAATGGAGAGGATGCGAGCAAGGCGGGCGGCCATGGAAGTCAAAGGGCTCGCTTCCCAGTGAGCCTGCGCAGCGTATAGCTCGCATGCTTCCCGGTTAGCCTGCGCATTGGAGGACAGCTTGCACGCCTCTTGGTCATCCTGCACAGCAGACTGCGCTCGCACGCCTCCCGTTCAGTCAAGCAGCTTTCCGCATGGCACCTCCTAGCCATTAAAAGAGTGACACATGGCGTCATGTGAATGGTTAACAGAACGCACACGATTTAAATTATACAAAATGTTTGAGATGTTAAAGTGGCAGCTATTTGTTTCAAAATGCCTTTGTTGGCTGTTATTCGAGTGCACCTTCTCTCAAAATGGACACGAAAAATACCACAACATGTCGGGTGCCATTCCATGATAGCATGCCAAGTTTCATGAATTTCAGACGAGTTTTGGATTTACTAGAATTTAAAAACAAAGTATCTCAACGTTTTGCCGGCAATCAACAGTGCCCTGATGTTTGAAATTCATTCCCATTTCTTGCATGGGACCTAAGCATGCACCCAAGGACACACATTTGCTATGTCAACCCATTTTTCTGCACTGGAGCATGTGCATGTAGTTCAAATTTTAAATATGCACATAAAATGCCTAGACAAATCAGTTAATGTATAAAAATGTCCAAACGAACCCTAAAATTGCAAACTTTAACACAACACTCCTGTGGCTCTATGTTGCCACTAGGAAAAAAATTGAAAACATGCAGAGGCAGCAAATATCGTTTCATCGACCAAGGAGGCACATTCCCTACCGGAACCATCAGGCTTGTTGTCAGAAGCTCTGGTATGTGAGAAGCTTATACCCAAACCTGCCCCAAATGTAACAATTTTTTACCACACCATGTTGATGTCGTTCAATGATAGCATGCCAAGTTTCATGAATTTCAAACGAGTTTTGGATTTACTAGAATTTAAAAATCATGTATCTCAATGTTTGCGGCCGAGCGACGATGGCAAGGTGTTTGACATTCATTCCCATTTCTTGCATGGGACCTAAGCATGCAACCAAGGACACAGATTTGATTTTTCAACCAATTTATACGCACTGGAGCATGTGCCTGTAGTTCAAATTTGAATTATGCACATAAATGCATAGAAAACTTAGTTAATATATAAAATGTCCAAACGAACCCCAAAAATTCCAAAATTTAACACAACACTCCTGTTGTTCTATGTTGACACTAGAAAATTTTTTGAAATAAAGAAGAGGCAACGGATATTGTTTCGTCCAGAAAGGTGGCACGTTCCCTACCAAAACCATCAGGCTTGTTGTGAGAAGCTCTGGTTTGTGAGAAGTTTATACCCCAACCTAACCCAAATGGGACAATATTTTTACCACGGCATCTTGATGCCGTTACATGATAGCATGTCAAGTTTCATAAATTTCAGACGCGTTTTCGATTTACTAGAATTTAAAAACCATGTATCTCAATGTTAGCGGCCGAGCGACGGTGGCAAGGTGTTTGACATTCATTCCCATTTCTTGCATGGGACCTAAGCATGCAACCAAGGACACACATTTGAATTTTCAACCCATTTATATGCACTTGAGCATGTGCATGTAGTTCAAATTTGAATTATGCACATAAATGCATAGAAAACTCAGGTAATGTATAAAAATGTCCAAGCGAACCCCCAAAAATCCCAAAAATTGACACAACACTCCAGTTGTTCTATGTTGACACTAGAAAAGTTTTGAAAGCAAGAAGAGGCAACGAATATCGTTTTGTCCACAAAGGTGGCACGTTCCCTACCGAAATCATCAGGCTTGTTGTGAGAAGCTATGGTTTGTGAGAAGCTTATACCCAAACCTGCCCCAAATGGGACAATATTTTCACCACGGCATGTTGATGCCATTCCATGATATCATGTCAAGTTTCATGAATTTCAGACGAGTTTTCGATTTACTAGAATTTTAAAACCATGTATCTCAATGTTAGCGGCCTAGCGACAATGTCAAGGTGTTTGACATTCATTCTCATTTCTTGCATGTGACCTAAGCATGCAACCAAGGACACACATTTGATTTTTCAACCCATTTTTATGCACAGGAGCATGTGCATGTAGTTCAATTTTGAATTATGCACATAAATGCCTAGAAAACTCAGTTAACGTATAAAAATGTCCAAACGAACCCCGAAAAATTCCAAAATTTCACACAACACTCCTGTTGTTCTATGTTGACACCAGAAAAAAATTTGAAAGCAAGAAGAGGCGACGAATATCGTTTTGTCCACAAAGGTGACACGTTTCCCTACCGGAACCATGAGGCTTCTTGTGAGAAGCTCTGGTTTGTGATAAGCTTATACCACAACCTACCCCAAATGGGACAATATTGTTTACCCCGACATGTTGATGCCATTCCGTGATAGCATGCCAAGGTTCATGAATTTCAGACGAGTTTTGGATTTACTAGAATTACAAAGGCAAGTACCTCAATGCTTGCCGGAGAGCCACGGTGCCGTGGTATTTGAAATTCTTCCCCATTTCATGCATGGGACATAAGCATCAACCCATGGACATATATATGATTTTACAACCCATTTTGGTACACCGGAGCATGTGCATGTAGTTTATTTTTGAATTGTGCACCTGAAATGCCTAGAAAATCAAGTTAATGTATAGAAATGTCCAAACGAACCCTGAATAATTCCAATTTTTTTGACGACACACCTATAGTTGCATGTTCACTGTAGATAAAAGTTCTAGCAATTCAAACACCCTCCTTTGCCATTGTGACCCCATTATGTAATTCAAATCAAGACGAAAAATTAAGTAGATCACACACAGTTTATTATCACCAACCGTGTGAGATGCAACACAAAATATCTTGGAGCACCGTCGGAGTATAGTACGCATATGGCTTACGCAAGAAGGTGCATTGGCTACAGTCCACAACCGGCGTGTCAAGCACACTAGCTCGCTCCCCAAATATCATTTCACTGTTCAATCGTCGCCGGTGAAAGATGTGGACGTGGACCAGCGTCGTGAGGGCAACTTCGGCGGCCCACTCCAGCGAGAGCACAGCCGTAGCCGCCATGCGCGTGCTAATAAGCTACGTGAGCGCGGCCGCAATATGCGACTGGGCGGCCAAGGCAGCCCAAACGGCCGGTGTTGCTTCTCAGGTGGCGGCAGCAACATCTGCCTCGGGGATAGCAACTGGCGAGAGCGGCACATCAACTGTCCATTCCGCAGCGGCGGCCTTAGCCCTGATGGAGGTCGCCCACGACCATGTCGAGGCCGCCCAAGCCCAGCTCATGGTGGTCACCTCACAAATCGAACGAAGCTTCTCCGACAATGATCGGCAACCCACGAACGAAGAGTTGGCAATCGTCGAGAGCATTCGAGCAGCCGTTTGTTCCTTTGCGGCATACCTTGCCATGACGAAGCCCGTCCAAGCCCAGATCGCAGCCGCCCACGCCTAGCTCGTGGCGGCTTTTTCCAAAGAGATGGTGGACGCGGATGGTGAGATGCTTGCCGAGTATGGTGCGATTGATGCAATGGAGCCCATTCCCCAGGAGATCGTCGGGCGCGAGCTGGACATGGTGGAGGCGGCGGAGATCGACGAGCGCCAGCCGGAGTAGTACTCTTTGTTTAATTTAGAGTGTCGGTCTTTAATTTGTTAGGTTAATGTTTAGGTCAGCTAGCTCTGTTTAATTGGTGAACTTGCTCGATTAAGAAGTGTGGGTGTGCTGTAGGCTCCTTTGTGTACCCAAATTATGCAATGACGTGGATGACCACTGTAAACAGGGATATTCGGACCAAAATTTGCACGTTCAAACTCATCACACACGGGGTAAGCTATATGAATCGTTTGTGATGTTCACATATCGTACACAGTGCTGAATAAGGGACCGTGTCTGATGACACTTCGCGCACCAGTTTTTTCGCTGCATCGATCCAAAATTTTTGGATTCCATGTAAATATCTACCTCCCCGCCCCCTTCCCCTTACCAAAAGCCACATTTCCCCTTTTTTCGCCTTCCTTCCCAAGTTGAAACCTTCACTCCTTGCTTGTAGCGCTGCCTTCTCGCCGGCGACCCTCCTTCATGCTTCTCGGCCTCGTCGATCCAGGCAGGTAATCCACACCCGACCCCCATCCTCCTCCTCCTTCCACATCCCACATGCCCCGACCACCGGCGCGACACCTTCCACCCAAATCACCGACCCCTCCCTCAAATAAGCGTTGCCCTAATCCATGGTGCACGTATTATAGCCAGGAGCTCAAGGACCATTTGGCAGCGGAGAAGCAAATTGCGGCCGCACGCGCGGATGAGGTCGCGATGGCTGCCATTCGTGCCGACCCCCAGATCTTGGAGGAGCACCTCGCCATCGAGGCCACCGTCAACGCCTCATGTGTCGACGCCGTGAAATGGTTTGCTGCTTTAAACTACAGTTCATGGCGTTTTCTCGAGGCCACCGGCGGTGCCTTTGACAAAGACTACGAGGTGTTTTCTCAGCGTGCCCGTGCTTACCTCAACTCGAGAGCCAGCAGGTTGGTGCCCGGAGCGGCTTAGGCAACTCACCACTACGACGAGGGCACCCATGATGTGGAGGCCACGCCCTCTTCCATGTCCAAGGAGCCAATCATCATCGATATCTCCGACGATGAGGAGTAGCTTGTCTTATTAGCTCACTATAAGGACCTATGTTCAGTTTGCTAGCTATGCCGGTTAAGCATGCTCGGTTTACCCGTTGCATGTGCTGCTCCTGCCTTTCCTTAAGAAATTCTAGTGAATTGTTTTATCTACTTTTATCATGCAATCTGTTACTCTAATGTATATGTTCTATATGTCATGCAATGTGGTGCTCACTTATTAATTGTTTGGTTAATTAGTTGTCATGTTCAGTTAACTGTTTGGTTCAATTATGCAAATGTGATGTTCAATTCTTCAGGGTGCAATTTTGTATTGTCTTCCATGTGAGAAATAAATCGAATTTATCTATTCAAAATACATGAGAAACAAATACAATTGTTATACTTCCAAGTTGTCAAGCATGCTTGGTTTGGTTAACTGTCTGATCTTCTAGTAAGTTATATATTGTGCAATGTGGTGCTCAGTTAATGTTTGGTTCATTTGTTGTGGTGTTTAGTTAACTTTTTGTCTCAATCCTGCAATGCAATGTCCAATTGTTGTGGGTGCATTTTGTTATTGTATACCATGTGAGAAATAAATCGAATTTGGTTGTACTAAATACATGAGAAACAAATACAATTGCTATATTTCCAAGTTGTTAAGCATGCTTGGTTTGGTTAACTGTCTGATCTTCTATTAGGAGTATGTTATATTGTGCAATATGGTGCTCAGTTAATGTTTGGTTCATTTGTTGTGGTGTTTAGTTAACTGCTTGGTTCAAATCTGCAATGCGATGTCCAATTGTCGTGGGTAGAATTTTGTATTGTTGTGCATGTGAGGAATAAATCAAATTTGGCTGCACTTAATACATGAGTTCCTAGTTCTTAATCATGCTTGGTTTGGATAAATGGGTTTTCCATGTGGCTCGAATTAATATGATGAAGTTGTAATGTGCTTATTTTTCATCAACATATTTTATTGATAGCATGCGACCCTCACTTAACCTGATCACTAACTACCTGATATGTGTTGCAGAGAAATAATGGGAAGCACTGATGTTTACAATCGAGGTTTGCACATGCATGGTCCTTTGTCTAATAGCATATTATTGTGCAATTGCAGGAGCCATTCTAATATTTAGGTTTTTAACAATTTGGTCTTGCACATGTAGGTCCTGCTGTCAGAGGTTTTGACCCACTGTTCGACCCTTTTTGCATATGGGGAAATGAGTTGTCCATGAATATCAGTCAAGTCAAAACTCAGAAAGATTGTTAGGATAAAGAAATTAGCGACAAAAAACAACAAGATCTTTGTCTGCACAATGAAGAAGACATCAGTTCACTACAGGATGGTACTAACTATTATACCTTGGCTTTTTTATTCCGTTGCCAATTTCCAATCTAGAGAAGATATTTATGCACATCCTTGTGTTCAGGCCTTTCCAAAGCAGTTCACTGATGATTACCTCTCAAACCACCCGTATGGTTAGGAGGCGAGGAAGGTATTCATACAACACCCACGGTTCAATATTGAAGTGTTCCTGAAGAGGACGAAGGATGGACGGTCAATCATCCACAGGCACTGGCCTAAAGTTGCAAAGACCTTCAATATCAATGAAGGCTCAATATTCGCCTTCCGCTTCAGCAGTTTTCCAGATGAGATTCATCTGTCTATATACCGTCTATGATGCTAATTTCGAAAGGTTATAGATGTTGCATGTGAAACTTGGTGCTGGTGCAGTTGTGTAATGGGGTAGCTGCGTGCTGAAGGTATATGATGTTGTACTCTGATGTATTCCAATTATGAAATCCTACTTCCTTAATACGAAAATGAAATATATTGCGTGCTTAATATGAAATGTCAATTAGATTAATAAATGGATTATTAATAATTGGACAATTAGCCTGCTAATGGCCACTTAGCCTTCTAATTGGGGTTTTCTATGGCAAACGGTTATTGAGAACACCGTCGGCGATGACCTCAGACAACGCACACAGTTTCTAGGAATAAAATGTGTTGGATCAATGAACAATCACACACGACTTCCTCTTGAAAACTGTTTGCGTTAGGCCACCTTGCACAAACGTTTACCACATAAAAAGTGTGTGTGATGGATAGCCTATGCCACACAGTTTCTTCTACGCACCGTGTGTGATGCATTCAATAACGCAAACGATAAAATTATTAATATCGTCTGCAATGGCAACGCTATCACAAACAATTTAATGGGGAAAATTGTGTGTGATGTACGTCCGAACGGAAATGTTTTCCCTGGATTGACTGTGTGGGATATACATACGAACGGAAACGTACTTCTTAGATTGACTGTGTGGGATGTACATACGAACGGAAACGTATTCCTTGGATTGACTGTGTGGAATGTACATACATACGGAAACGTTTGTCTGGGACTGACTGTGTGAGATGTACTTACGACCGGAAACGATTGGGCCTGTATAATTGTATTTTTTTTAACACAACTGTATGTATAACCGTATTTGATCGCTCTACCGTCGCGCACGATCTCATTTTACCCAGCGTGTGTGACCGGAGGGCCTATCCCCGACGGTTTCTGGGTCGTGTGGGAAGGACCCCCCTATCGCCCACAGTCACTTGGCGACGGTTCAAAATGTCGTCGCGGAAAGGGGTTAAAAACCGTTTGTATAGCACCTCGCTGTACCAGTGCATACTCGATTACATAGATGGAACACAAAGCAAAACTCAAAGACTAGATCATACTAAAACTTTTATTCTACTAGATAACGATAAAACCAAAAGGATCGAACTAAGATAAACAATAGAAGTAAAGATGTGATGGTGATACGATACCAGGGCACCTCCCCCAAGCTTGGTATAAGCCAAGGGGAGTGCCCATACCCATGTTCTCAAGTCTCTTTCTTCGGAGGTGGTGATGATGGAGGTTATGACGTGGGAGGCTTGTCCTCCATCTTCCAAGGCATAGGCTCACCACCGTAGAAGGATGAACGAGTCTCCGGAATCCTCAAATCTGCAGCCAAATTGATCCTCTTAAATCTGTATTCATACTCACAGTTTTGGTTTTGCAGGTCATAGATCTGGGCTTGGAGATGCTCGATTTTCTCATGAAGCTTGAAGATGGCCTCTCCAATATCATTGGTGTTTAGCTTGTGGTCACGGGTGAATTCCATGATCATGGAGTGATTGGCATTGAGTCCGCGTTCCACCATCCCTTGGCACTTGAAGACCTTCTACTCCACCGCTTCGAGCCTGGACTCCACGCTTCCGGTCCTCCTTGGCACTTGAACATCCCGAATGTGGAGCACCCCCTCACGCATCTCAATGGTTTGAGGGTGTTGTTGCACCTCCAGAAGGTAGGGGTCTATGACCTTCTTGTAGAACTTGTCCTTGGGGGCGCTTGGGGATGCCATGGCGAGCTAGATCTGTCAGAAAAATAGCTCGAAACAAGAATAAAGGATATTGCCATGATACGGTGGTGAAAACCTTTGGGAGATTATATAATGAATTTTTACCGTGCAAAACAAGTATTCTGGAAGAAAACGTAGTCCGGAGAGCACACGAGGTGGCCACAAGCCTGGGAGGCGCACCCAGGGGGGTAGGGCGCGCCCCCACAGCTTGTCGCCTCCTCGTGCGCTATTCGGACTACTTATTTTCCTAATTTTTTAAATATTCCAAAACGGAGTAAAATTGCTTTTGGAAAACTTTTGGAGTTGGTTTACTTACCATATCACATACCTATTCCTTTTCAGGGTTCTGGAGCGTTCTGGAAGGTTTCCCTTATGTACTCCTCCAATGTTATGGTATGTATAATATTGGTTATTGCCCTCGGCATTGTTGATCTTAATGGCACCGGAACGATAAACTTCTTCGATTATGTAAGGACCTTCCCATTTGGAGAGAAGTTTTCCTGCAAAAAATCTTAAACGAGAATTGTATAGCAAGACATGGTCACCTACATTAAATTCCCGCTTTTCTATTCTTTTGTCATGCCATCTTTTAACCTTTTCTTTAATTTTTTTGGCATTTTCATAGTCTTGGGTTCTCCATTCATCAAGTGAGCTAATGTCAAATAACCTCTTCTCACCAGCAAGTTTGAAATCATAGTTGAGTTCTTTAATTGCCCAATAAGCTTTATGCTCTAGTTCGAGAGGTAAGTGACATGCTTTCCCATAAAGCATTCTATATGGAGACATACCCATAGGATTTTTATAAGCAGTTCTATAAGCCCATAATGCATCATCAAGTTTCTTAGACCAATTCTTCCTAGATCTATTAACAGTCTTTTGCAAGATCAATTTTATTTCTCTATTACTTAATTCTACTTGACCACTAGACTGAGGATGATATGGAGATGCAATTCTATGGTTAACATCATACTTAGCAAGCAATTTACAGAAAGCACCATGAATAAAGTGTGAACCACCATCAGTCATTAAATATCTAGGGACTCCAAACCTCAGGAAAATAACTTCTTTAAGCATTTTAATGGAGGTCTTGTGATCAGCACTACAAGTTGGAATAGCTTCTACCCACTTAGTAACATAATCAACAACAACCAAAATATGTGTATGCCCATTGGAGGAAGGAAAAGGTCCCATATAATCAAATCCCCAAACATCAAATGGTTCAATAACAAGTGAATAATTCATAGGCATTTCCTGACGTCTACTAATGTTACCAATTCTTTGACATTCATCACAAGACAAGACAAACTTACGAGCATCCTTGAAGAGAGTAGGCCAATAAAAACCAGATTGTAATACCTTGTGTGCAGTTCTGTCTCCAGCATGGTGTCCTCCGTAAGCCTCGGAGTGACACTTGCGTAGGATTTGTTCCTGTTCATGCTCAGGTACACAACGTCTAATAACACCATCTACTCCTTCTTTATAAAGGTGTGGGCCATCCCAAAAGTAATGTCTTAAATCATAGAAAAACTTTTTCTTTTGTTGGTATGTGAAACTAGGTGGTATAAATTTAGCAACAATGTAATTAGCATAGTCTGCATACCATGGAGTACTACGAGAAGCATTTATAACAGCTAATTGTTCATCAGGAAAGCTATCATCAATAGGTAGTGGGTCATCAAGAATATTTTCAAACCTAGACAAGTTATCTGCTACGGGGTTCGCAGCTCCCTTTCTATCAATATTATGTAAATCAAATTCTTGTAGCAAGAGAACCCACCTAATGAGTCTAGGCTTAGCATCTTTCTTTTCCATAAGGTATTTAATAGCAGCATGATCAGTGTGAACAGTTACTTTAGAATCAACAATATAAGATCTGAATTTATCACAAGCAAACACAACTGCTAAAAATTCTTTTTCAGTAGTAGCATAATTTCTTTGAGCACTGTCTAGAGTTTTACTAGCATAATGGATAACATTTAATTTCTTATCAACTCTTTGTCCTAGAACAACAACAACAGCAGCATAATCACTAGTATCACACATAATTTCAAAGGGTAGGTTCCAATCAGGTGGTTGAATGATATGTGCAGAAATGAAGGCTTTCTTAAGTATTTCAAATGCTTCCACACAATCATCATCAAAAATGAATGGAACATCTTTTTGCAAAAGATTAGTGAGAGGCCTAGAAACTTTAGAGAAGTCTTTAATAAATCTCCTATAGAAACTAGCATGACCAAGGAAGCTTCTTATACCTTTGATATCTTTAGGACACGTCATTTTTTCAATAGCATCAACTTTAGCTTTATCAACTTCAATATCTCTTTCGGAGATTTTATGCCCCAAGATAATACCTTCATTAACCATAAAGTGGCAGTTCTCCCAATTCAAAACAAGATTAGTTTCTTCACATCTCTGCAAAACTCGATCAAGGTTGCTTAAGCAATCATCAAAAGAAGTTCCGTATACGGAAAAATCATCCATGAAAACCTCAACAATCTTTTCACAAAAGTCAGAGAATATAGCAGTCATACATCTTTGAAAAGTAGCGGGTGCATTGCATAAACCAAAAGGCATACGTCTGTAAGCAAAGGTACCAAAAGGGCATGTAAAGGTGGGTTGTTCTTGATCCTCTTATGACACAGGTATTTGGGAAAAACCAGAGTATCCATCTAGAAAGCAGAAATATGTATGTTTTGATAGTCTTTCTAGCATTTGATCAATAAATGGCAGAGGATAATGATCTTTCCTAGTAGCTTTATTTAATTTTCTAAAATCAATTACCATCCTATAACCTGTGATAATTCTTTGTCGGATAAGTTCATTTTTATCATTAGGAACAACAGTAATACCTCCTTTCTTAGGGACACAATAAACAGGACTTACCCATCTACGATCAGCAACAGGATAGATTATACCTGCTTCCAGAAGCTTTAATATTTCATTTCTTACCACTTCTTTCATCTTAGGATTCAATCGTCGCTGGTGATCAACAACTGGTTTAGCATCAGGTTCCATATTAATTTTATGCTGACATAGAGTGGGACTAATGCCCTTAAGATCATCAAGAGTGTATCCAATAGCGGCACGTTGCTTCCTCAGAGTTTTCAATAATCTATTTTCTTCATGCTTTGAAAGGTTAGCACTAATAATTTGATATGTCTTCTTTTCATCGAGATAAGCATATTTCAAGTATCAGGTAATTGTTTAAGATCGAACACAGGATCACTCTTGGGTGGAAGAGGATCCCCAAGAGTCTCAACAGGCAAATTGTGTTTCAAAACAGGCATTTATTTAAAGAAGATCTCATCTATTTCATTCCTTTCATTCATAAACATGTCATTTTCATGGTCTAGCAAATATTGTTCTAAAGGATCAGTAGGAGGCACGGCAATAGAAGCAAGACCAATAATTTCATATTTACTAGGCAATTCTTTATCACGAGGTTGTCTACAGAATTTTGAGAAATTAAACTCATGAGACAAATCCCCGAAACTTATGCTAACAGTTTCTTTCTCATAATCTATCTTAGCATTAACAGTGTTCAAGAAAGGTCTACCAAATATAATGGGACAAAAATCATCTTGTGGGGAACCCAGAACTAGCAAATCAGTAGGGTATTTTATTTTACCACACAAGACTTCAACATCTCTAACAATCCCAAGTGGTGTGACAGTGTCTCTATTAGCAAGCTTGATAGTAACATCAATATCTTCTATTTCAGCAGGTGCAATATCATTCATAATTTCTTGATATAAAGTAAAAGGGATTGCACTCACACTAGCACCCAAATCACATAAGCCATGATAACAATGATCTCCTATTTTAACAGAGACAACATGCATGCCAACAACGGGTCTATGTTTATCCTTTTCATCCGGTTTAGCAATTGTAGTAGCTTCAGCACAGAAATAAATAACATGCCCATCAATATTTTCACCCAAGAGATCTTTAACCATAGCAACATTAGGTTCAACTTTAATTTGTTCAGAGGGTGTAGGTGTTCTTGTATAACTCTTACGGACTACAGCTGAAGTTTTAGCATGTTCTTTTATCCTAACAGGAAAAGGTGGTTTCTCAACATAAGCTATAGGAATAACTGGATCAATATTATAAGTAATGGTTTCTTCTTCAGCTTTAATGGGTTATACTATTTTTACTTCAATGGGAGGATGATATTTAAACCACTTCTCCTTAGGGAGATCAACATGAGTAGCAAACGATTCACAAAAAGAAGCTACTATCTCAGAGTCAAGTATATATTTAGTGCTAAATTCACGAAAAACATCGGTATCCAAAAAAGATTTAAAACAATCAAACTCGAGGTTTATACCTGACTCCGTACCTTCGTCGAGCTCCCAATCTTCAGAGTTGCGTTTAATTCTTTCCAAGAGATCTGATGGCTCGTGTCCGCGTCAGTATTTTCCCCGAAGAGGAAGGGATGATGCAGCACAACTACGGTAGGTATTTCCCTTAGTGATGAGACCAAGGTTATCGAACCAGTTGGAGAACCACGCAACACTATGTAAACGGTACCTGCACACAAGGAACAAATACTTGCAACCCGACGCGTAAGATGGGTTGTCAATCCCTCCCGGGTAAAAGTTAGATAAATTTGTAGTAGATTGGATAAATAGATCTTGCGGAAACGCGAAATAAAATAAATAACAAAAAAATGCAGTAAGGTATTTTTGGGTTTTTGTAATAATAGATCTGAAAATAAAAGAGGTAAATAATAGATCAGAAAGCAAATATGATAAAGAATAGTCCCGGGGGGCGTAGATTTCACTAGTGGCTTCTCTCGAGAAAAATAGCATACGGCGGGTAAACATATTACTGTCGGGCAATTGATAGAACTTCAAATAATTATGACGATATCCTGGCAATGATCATTATATAGGCATCACGTCCAAAATTAGTAGACCGACTCCTGCCTGCATCTACTACTATTACTCCACACATCGACCGCTATCCAGCATGCATCTAGTGTATTAAGTTCATGGAGAAACGGAGTAATGCAATAAGAATGATGACATGATGTAGACAAGATCTATTCATGTAGGAATAGACCCCATCTTGTTATCCTTAATAGCAACCATACATACGTGTCGTGTCCCTTTCTGTCACTGGGATTGAGCATCATAAGATCGAACCCATCACAAAGCACCTCTTCCCATGGCAAGAAAAATCGATCTAGTCGACCTAACTAAACCAAAGATTCGAAGAATAAATACAAGGCTATAAGCAATCATGCATATAAGAGATCAAAACTCAAATAACTTTCATGGATAAAATAGATCTGATCATAAACTCAAAGTTCATCGGATCCCAACAAACACACCGCAAAAAGAGTTACATCAAATAGATTTCCAAGAGACCATTGTATTGAGAATCAAAAGAGAGAGAGAGGAAGCCATCTAGCTACTGCCTACGGACCCGTAGGTCTACAATGAACTACTCACGCATCATCGGAGAGGCACCAATGAGGATGATGAACCCCTCCGTGATGATGTCTAGATTGGATCTGGTGGTTCTGGAACTTGCGGCTGCTGGAATTGTGTTTCGTCGACTCCCCTAGGGTTTTTGGATTTTCGGGGTATTTATAGAGCAAAGAGGCGGTGCGGGAGGCCACCGAGGTGGGCACAACCCACCAGGGCACACCTGGGCCCCCAGGCACGCCCAGATGGGTTGTGCCCCCCTCGGGGCACCCCTCTGGTACTTCTTCGGCCCAAGTTGTTCCTTCTGGTCCAGAAAAAATCTTCAAAAAAGTTTCGCTGCATTTGGACTCCGTTTGGTATTGATTTTCTGCGAAGTAAAAAACAAGCAAAAAACAGCAACTTGCACTGGGCACTATGTCAATAAGTTAGTCCCAAAAAATGATATAAAGTTGCTATAAAATGATTATAAAACATTCTAGAATGATAATATAACAGCATGGAACAAGCAAAAATTATAGATACATTGGAGACGTATCAAGATCCCACTTGAATTTAATAGTCTTCTTCATAAAAGGACTAGTACAAGAAGTGTCGAGCATGGATTGATCATTATAAGAAAGCCGAGCATAAAAATTCTGAATAATAATTTCTCTCAAGAGCTCATGATTGGGGCATGAATATAATATTGACTTAAGCCTCCCCCAAGATTGAGCGATACTTTCTCCTTCACGAGGCCAAAAATTATATATATAATTCCGATCACAATGAACCAGATGCATTATACATCCATTTTGCATCATGTTTTTCTACTGTTATTTATAATGTTTTTATGCATAATAATGCTTTATGGAGTAATACTAATATCTTTTCTTTACCTAATAATAAAGGATGGAGCCTTTCATAGTTTTCCATACGTCTAGGTTGCCCGCCCGGGTCCGACTGGGCCTTCGCACGCGCACGTGCTCCCGCCTGGGCTTTATCGTCGGGCCATCGTTCACGGTGTCATATGTCCATCACGCGGGTGAGCCTCTGTTAGGATCTCTCTACTAGTTCCACTCATTCAACAAGGATTTAGTTACAGCTGTGGGAATTACATGAGAATTTGAGCATCTAGAAGGAACAGAGGAGGGAGGAGGAAGGCCAGGAGCGAGAGAGAGAGATCGCCAGCCAAGCCAGGCCAGGCCGAAGCCTTTTGTTCCAAGCCGCCTCTTCCGTGGACACCCGTGTGCCTTTTGTAGTTGGAGGCCATCCATCTTTTGGGCCAGATCGATGTGAATAGGGCCGGCCCATAGCAAGGTCGCTGACAATCCCCCCTCCATAAGTCTCGGCTTGCCCTCAAGCCGACTCCATGTCGAACCACCAGGATCCCAAGGAACTTGCATTGCAAACTAAACCCAATCAAGGACCTTCTCATCTAGATCCCAAGCCAGCTGTAGGTCTTGTAACATGAGCACATCAGGAACCAGAATTAGACACAAAGCACCTTGTTGACCAATTGTAGGCCACTGACTCAATCTTGTGACAATGTAGTCATCGTCATGACCAACAGGAACTTGGTCGACCAAGACATGGAGGTGGTAGTCTTGGTCGGCACAGACTTGGTCAAGGTATAATGCACCATCGAAGTAGTGGCTACAACAACATATTGGCGCAACAAAAATCCACCATCCTCGCACCCACTGAATGATCCCCATGAAGTTTGGCTTGATCCCAGGCCGACGACGAGTAAGACCACCAGGGTCCCAAGGCAAGTGCAGCAGAGAAATGGTATGGACAACTGAGCTTCTGACCTCAATCTTCAAGCAATAGATCACATGAGAGCGCTCTGCGAGCAGTGCTTGGAACCATGGGATCTTCCATTGCATCAGTGCATGACCTCGTTGGTTCAGTTCCGGAGCAGAGAAGTCAACCATTATTTTCATTGGAAAGTTGTCAGGATCACATGCCAGAATCAGAACAGTGCAACCCCTTGCAGCAAACATGAACATTAGTAGTTGCTTCCACTTGCACAGATCACCTCCAGTCCTTAAATTTGTACAGGTAAGAATCACCCACTGCACCTTACACATGGAGCTAGTAGTGCAGCAACTCCACCAAGCAATGACCCAAGGAAATTGTTCACTTCCGTGAAGTTCAATAGCTGCATATAATGAAGTGCTTCCACCACTACAGTATAGCATCACTGAATATAAAGTAGTCAGCTAAATTTTTCTTCCCAGGAGAAGCATTTTCAAGAAGGCCATGGCTTCAGCCTCGCTAGTGCCACCTTCCTGTAGGTTAGCCCAAGGAAACAAATGTTGGGCTAAACCTGTAGCATTCACTTGCAAGAAACTTCCAGAAACATAAAACACATGCCAAGGAGAAGCCTCAAAAATTTCAGCAGTTGGCTGCACATATTGATTATATGACAGCCATTTCTCAATTCCTCCGAGAATTTGCATCTTATGATCAAAAAAATATGCATCAGTGGGTCTGAATCGTGTAAAGGACAAGTATCGAGCAGTAACATCACCAATACAATAGCAGATCTCCTGGCCCATTTTCGTGAGCCATAATTCCCTCAATTTCATATCAGCATGTTCATATACATTCCAGTCTAGTATCCAAGCAATTCCCCAATGGTTCATCTCATCAACATTCCAGGTTTTGCACCTAATATAGAATAACTCCAAGAGCTCATAACTTCTGAGAATATGTCCAGAAGAAATTTTGGTTGCAGAACCACTTGGAAGCCCTTCCACTCGTTCAACTTGTGAAGCATCTGTAGTTGATTGTAATCTTATGCAACAGAATGGTCCGGATAAGAATAGCATGAAGAATAATATTTTTGATTGACCCAGCAACTTACACCAGTGAATGACATGTCCACTCCCTCCAATATCTGAATAGGCACAAATAGTGTCCATTAGAACCCATGCAAAACATTCAGAATCATAGAGTGTAGCTTGCTCAAACAGGGCCTCTTTGCAACTGGGGTACTCCTTATTTAATTTTCCAAGGTATTGCAAACTGGTAATTCCTTCTCCTATTATCGACGGGAGCACCACTATACTGTGATGATTGTCAAATGTAACTCGCATCATTGTAGGAACCAACAAAAATTTATCCCAGCAAGGCCAAGATCTAACTCCCTCTGATACTAGTAAATAGATCTGTTTCCATTTCAATGACCAGGATATCAATTCAATAGAGCACCATCTCACAGCATGATCAACTTCTACTGTAGTACAAGAAAACTTGTCCTGCTCAGATCGCGGACGACAATAAGAACCTTGTCCCCCATGGTTAGATGTTTCCCAAAAACAGCAAACTGCATCAGCTTGGGGAATGGTAATCTGTAATAGAATATCTTGCAAGCCAAACTGTCCTCTCCATCCACACTTCAGCAAACTGCCACACTCGGAAAATATCGCCATAATAAAATTGGGTGCAGATCCACTTAAAGGCATTTGCAGTAGTGAACTGGAAGATATCTGTAGCAACCATCTAGCAGTGTAAATAAGAATGGTATTGCTCTCACCAACTGATAGATGCACGGGTATACCAGCTGAAGCAACCGTCAGTAGGCTCCCAAATTCATCCATCAGCACCATTAGCTGCGGCGTAATTGATGATGTGGTAGCTAGACATGATTCGAGAAGATCATTTTGAAGGAACCACCCGTGTAAAATATTGCGCTCACCACTCAAGGATCTGTTTTCGCTAATACATGCCGGATCACTGAAAAAGGAAGGCCATGGCAGAGGTCGGAGTACCTGTACCTTTTGCTCAATAACTGAAGCTACGTCCTCGCTGGTGTTGTAGTCGAGGCAATCAGTTGAACACTTAGTGATTGCGAAGTTATCCATATCAAAGACAGGGAACAGCCAACGCAGAGGCATTGGTGAGGCTTCATGTGGCATTGTGAAGGATGTAGGTGCACTCCAGGGAACTAGGCACGACGCCATTGGGTCGTCTCTGTCAGTAATATGATAGAGGGCACATACATGTGCAGCAAGCTCAGGAGCGATGTCGCCGACGATCATGGATGAAGGTAGTGTCATGGACGAAGTGAGCGCCGACTCCTCGGGCGTGTCACAGCTTGGGCACCCTGTCGAACAGGTGGTGGGCGTCGGAGCGGCGGTGTTGGTGTCAACTTCAAGCACCTTGTCACTCACGCTGAGCTCCAGGACGGCAATGTCGGTGGTCGCGGACGGAGTTTGTGCTGTAGGCGCGGCGAGCTCGGACGGACTCGCGCTGATGGCGCCCATGGACGCCTCGAGTTGGAGGCTGTCGGTGGATGTAGCGGGCGCCTCATCATGGCACTCGGCCGCGGCCAACGCTGCAGTCCACTCCACGTAGGGAGTGTCGTCGTAGAAGTACGAGGGCGCCATCTCGTCGTCATCCGGCATGGTGATGGTGGTGTAGACCGGCGGGACGAGGTCGACGGCAAGGATGCAGCAGCCATCAAAGATAGCATGGCCATCCAAGGCAGCTCGAGCTCGGGTCGCCCTCCATTGAGACCGGAACTCGACGTACGCCTCGACGCCATACATCCCGTCCACCACCCGCTCGTACACGCAGATCACATATCCATCACCGGAGCGACGGAACAACTGGCGAATCGACTCGATGGTGATCACCTGACGAACGTCGCTGATCCGGGCGTGAAGAACGCCCTTGGGGCAGGCGAATTTGTGGCTTGGCATTTAGTCAAACAGGTTCTAGGCAGTGGTGGAGAAAAATTTTGATTTGGAATTTTGGGGCTAGGATCTATGGCTCTGAATACCAAATGTTAGGATCTCTCTACTAGTTCCACTCAATCAACAAGGATTTAGTTACAGCTGTGGGAATTACATGAGAATTTGAGGATCTAGAAGGAACAGAGGAGGGAGGAGGAAGGCCAGGAGCGAGAGAGAGAGATCGCCAGCCAAGCCAGGCCAGGCCGAAGCCTTATGTTCCAAGCCGCCTCTTCCGTGGGCATCCGTGTGCCTTTTGTAGTTGGAGGCCATTCATCTTTTGGGCCAGATCGATGTGAATATGACCGGCCCATAGCAAGGTCGCTGACAGCCTCTTTGGTACGTCAATCGGTGCCGTAAAAGTCTTTATAATCTTCCAAAAATCAATCAATAGTCTTGACTAGATGCACTTTCGTCAGAAATTTTTCGTTTATTTCGTCCATGAGTGAGTTATGGAACATGAGTTCGAGTCAAACTTCACCTTCCTCGCTGCCTTTGCTACCCTCCAATAAATATCGTTTAGCAGGAAGAGGGGAGTACAGGAGAAGCGATCGAGGATGCGTACGCTGAGATCGATCCCAGTGCAAATTTATCAAACGTCGGTGCCCCTCCTGCCTAGCGGAGCTCTGAGCCGAGCGCGCCGTGCGTGACGGCACCCTTCTTCCCAACCCTATCGGCACACCACAGGCCGCCGCCGCGTACCTCATGCCGCCTCCTCTCTCGACTGCGCTGCCGCCCCGGCTACTAGCGCGCCCGTTGCCGCTTGCTCCTGCGCGCCACCATGAGGCTGGCCTGCGTGCCATCGCATCTTCTTCGACAGCAACGGGACGCGTCCTTCTGGCACACGGGCAGCACATCTCCCCCGAGTGGTGAGTCGTATCTCGTCTGACTGCCTTGGGTCGCGTCCTTCGGCCATGAGCATGTCGCTTCTTTCCCGCCACCTGTTTGCCATGTCCATCGTCAACTGCGAACCACATCTACCGGTGCCCCTTTTGCCTTTTCTCGCCAAGCTCTTTTGCGGCATGAAGACGCGTCCTTCTGAGGGTGGACACGGGCCGGGCCCTCACCGAGCTGCCGTTTGGACCGGCCGCCGGCTGTCTGGACCAGACCTGACCGAGCAACTTCGCGCTCCTGTTTTCAGGGACCAGACATGCGGCGTCAAAGCTCGGGCCGGACGGAGAGGACCAGCCATGGCGAGGTGGCAGTAACCATGGCGTCAGCTACGGGTCCTAATCAGAGGGGGAAACAAAGGGAAAAGCTACGGGGACTCACGGTGAACCCGATGGCGAGGTCGGTGAGGCCGGGGAAACAGCAACAACAAGGTAATCGACGACGAACGACGGTACTCAGACTTGGAATTGGAGGATGATGGCGACGGCTTCAGGGCGAATCCGGCTGAGTCCTTGCGCTGGGAAGGATATCTCAAGGTTGCCGACCTCCTGGACAAGGTTGTTCGTTGCGGGGAAGCCGGTGGCCGTGTGTGCTGCGCGCCGGTGGCCGTGCATGCTCAGCTTGTGCCTGCCTGCACCCAGCCGTGCGTGCGCTGGTCCTCCCGTGAGCTGCAATTTGCACCATGACTCACTGAGCTCGACCCGTCGGTCCTAGCGCCAGCTGCACCATGGCCCGCGGAGTTCAGCACCACCGCATCAGCCCTCACACAGAGCTGCTACTGCTGCTCTTGTGCTCTAATTTTCTTGGATGCTTAAGCAAAACTAATGAGAAGAGAGAGAGAGAGTATCGGTGGTTACAACATAAGAATCAGAGGATAGGATAGGCACGTGTGTGGTGGAAAGAAATCAAAGATTTTAGTGTAAAAAATAATTGCTTTCCTATTGCAGCACGGCGCTGGAGCATGGCAGGAGCGGCGCGGCGCGACGCTGGAGACGGGCTCGGGACGGGGAGAGAGATACAATTTTTTTGGCAACTAGTTGTTCGTGCTGCTCCGGTGTAGTTAGATGGAGACATAGAGGGAGATGAGATGATATTTTTTTATACTATGTTGTTGTTCGATGAGATGAGATGGAGCAGGTTGTTCGATGCTGCTTATAAGATGGATCAATGGGGTGGAGAGAGAGAGAGAGAGTGAGAAGAGAGAGTTGTGATGATATTTTCAATTTTATGATGATCTTCGGTGTTAGTGCTGCTATTCGCTGCTACTTTTGGAGCTGAACCAGTGGTGCACTATATTGAGTACTTTGTAGATGAAAAAGAGAGAGGAAGATCGTCTTGCATAATGCGCTTATGATGTTTCTCTGACTGTAAATTTTTTGGTTTGTTTGTTACAACAGACGCAAATAAACGGATTTACTGAGTGACTGCAACACACTTCCGATATAATTTAATAAGACTATTAATATATTTTGGGTTACCACAAAAGTGAACTGATGATGTAGTGTGGATGTACTCAAGCTGAGCTATGCACCAAAGTTAATATTAACTCAGATTAGCCTTTTGATTCCAATGCTCATATAAAGTGTTGTTAAGTATTGGCTTGAATCCTTCATTTTGACGAAGACCCTCAATTCAAGTAATTCAAACCTTCTTAGTTCGTAACATTTGATGCATGAATTCTTGTTCGTACTTTAATTTTGTTTTACTATTTTTTAGGGTAATCGCTACTTTATGTATTCCTTAGTTCACGACCATTTCGTCCAAAATAACGTCATGGATAGAAAATGGGGAAACATTAAACCTAGTTTTTCACAACTTATTAACACAACCTTCCCTCACAAGAATACCAGTCGCTTTGTTCCCCGGTCGCCTCGACCAGATCACCCGGTGCTCATTCACACCAGCAAGCAACTCCATGATCTCTTCTATAAGAGGGCTAAACCTCGAACGGTCTTGATCTCTTGATTGGAAAGCATGTGCCACACCTTGATTGTTCGTCTTGACACAAAGTTTTTCAACACCCAATTCCATCGCCAACTGAACACCTGTTGTAACGTTTGAGTGGTAATAAATTACTTTTCTAATTTCTAAACATTATGTTGCACCCGTTGCAACGCACGGGCATATGTGCTAGTCTCTCATAATATGCAAGGTTTACACAAAGAGGGAGAATGCCGGCAGCTGGAATTCTGGACCTGAAAAAGCTACGTCAGAGTTACCTATTCTGAACATCTCCAAATGAACTGAAAATTTACGGAAAATTGTTTTGAAATATATCAAAAATACTAGAGTAAATAACTACTAGAGGGGGCGAACCTGGTGAGAACAAGACACCAGGGCGCGCCTGGGCCTCCAAATAAGAGGGGAATTTTGGGACGAAGCGCCGCCGTCTCGAGGCGGAACTTGGGCAGGAGCACTTTTGCCCTCCGGCGGAGCAATTCCATCAGGGGAACTTCCCTCCTGGAGGGGGAAATCATCGTCATCGTCATCACCAACAACCCTCTCATCTTCGGGAGGGCAATCTCCATCATCATCTTCAACAGCACCATCTCCTCTCAAACCCTAGTTCATCTCTTGTGTTCAATTTTTGTACCGGAACCTCAGATTGGTACCTGTGGGTGACTAGTAGTGTTGATTACATCTTGTAGTTGATTATTATATGGTTTATTTGGTGGAAGATTATATGTTTAGATCCATTATGCTATTTAATACCCCTCTGATCTTGAGCATGATTATCATTTGTAAGTAGTTCCTTTTGTTCTTGAGGTCGCGGGAGAAGTCATGTTGCAAGTAATCATGTGAACTTGATATGTGTTCGATATTTTGATGATATGTATGTTGTGATTCCCTTAGTGGTGTCATGTGAACGTCGACTACATGGCACTTCACCATATTTGGGCCTAAGGGAATGCATTGTGGAGTAGTTATTAGATGATGGGTTGACAGAAGCTTAAACCCTAGTTTATGCGCTACTTCGTAAGGGACCGATTTGGATCCAAAAGTTTAATGCTATGATTAGATTTTATCTTAATACTTTTCTCGTAGTTGTGGATGCTTGCGAGGGGGTTAATCATAAGTAGGAGGTTTGTTCAAGTAAGAATAGCACCTAAGCACCGGTCCACCCACATATCAAATTATCAAAGTAGTGAACACAAATCAAACCAACATGATGAAAGTGACATGGTGAAATTCCCGGGTACCCTCAAGAACGCTTTGCTTATCATACGAGACCGTTTTGGCCTGTCCTTTGCCACAAAAGGATTGGGCTACCTTGGTGCACTTTATTTACCATTACCGTTACTTGTCCGTTACAAATTATCTTGCTATCAAACTACTTGTTACCGACTATTTCAGTGCTTGCAGAAAATACCTTGCTGAAAACCACTTGTCATTTACTTCTACTCCTTGTTGGGTTTGACACTCTTACTTATCGAAAGGACTACGATTGATGCTCTATACTTGTGGGTCATCAAGACTCTTTTCTGGCGCCATTGCTGGGGAGTGAAGCGCTCTTGGTAAGTGGAAATTGGTAAGGAAAAATTATTACTACGTGCTGAAATTTATTGTCACTTGTTACTATGGAGAACCATCCTTTGAGGGGTTTGTTCGGGGTATCTTCACCTCGACCAGAAGCACAATTAGTCGCCCCTCAACCTACTACACCTACTGAGAATTTTGGTTATGAAATTCCTTCGGGTATGATAGAACAAGTGCTAGCTAATCCTTATGCAGGAGATGGAACTGAACATCCTGATATGCACTTGATATATGTGGATGAAATTTGTGGATTATTTAAGCTTGCAGGTTTATCCGGAGATGAACCTAAGAAGAAGGTTTTCCCTTTATCTTTGAAGGTAAAAGCATTGACATGGTATAGGCTATGCGATGATATTGGATCTTGGAACAGGAATCGATTGAAATTGAAATTTCACCAAAAAAATTATCCTATGCATCTAGTTCATCGTGATCGGAATTATATATATAATTTTTGGCGTTGTGAAGGAGAGAGTATCGCTCTAGCTTGGGGGAGGCTTAAGTCAATGTTATATTCATGCCCCAATCATGAACTCTCTAGAGAAATTATTATCCAAAATTTTTATGCTCGGCTTTCTCATGATGATCGATCCATGTTCGATACTTCTTGTACTGGTTCTTTTATGAGGAAGACTATTGAATTCAGGTGGGACCTTTTAGAAAGAATTAAATGCAACTCTGAAGATTGGGAACTCAATGAAGGTAAAGAGTCAGGTATTAAGCTTGAATTTGATTGTGTTAAATCTTTTATGAATACCGATGCTTTTCAAAAGTTTAGCATCAAATATGGACATGACTCTGAGATAGTAGCCTCCTTTTGTGAATCTTTTGCTACTCATGTTGATCTCCCTAAGGAGAAGTGGTTTAAATATCATCCCCCTATTAAAGAATAAATTAAGGAACCGGTCATAGTTAAAGATGAAACTATTATTTACAATGTTGATCCAGTTGTGCCTATTGCTTATATTGAAAAACCACCTTTCCCTGTTAGGATAAAGGAATATGCTAAGGTTTCAACTGTGGTTGGCAAAAGTAATATTAGAACAATTAAACCTGCTGAACAAATTAGAGTAGAACCTAGTGTTGCTATGGTTAAAGACCTCTTGGTAGAAAATATTGATGGGCATGTTATTTACTTCTGCGATGATACTGGTAGAATTGCCAAACCCGATGAAAAAGATAAACATAGTCCTGTTGTTGGCATGCCTGTTGTCTCAGTTAAAATAGGAGATCAATGTTATCATGGTTTATGTGACTTAGGTGCTAGCGTGAGTGCTATTCCTTTTACCTTATACCAAGAAATTATGAATGACATATCACCCGCTGAAATAGAAGACATAGATGTTACTATTAAACTTGCTAATAGAGACACCATCACACCACTTGGGATTGTTAGATATGTTGAAGTCTTGTGTGGGAAAACAAAATACCCTACTGATTTTCTAGTTCTTGGTTCCTCTCAAGATGATTTTTGTCCCATTATCTTTGGTAGACCTTTCTTGAACACCGTGAATGCTAAAATAGATTCTGAAAAACAAACTATCGGTGTTAGCTTTGGTAATGAGTCTCATGAGTTTAATTTCTCCAAGTTTAGTAGACAACCACATAAGAAAGAATTACCTAGTAAGGATGAAATAATTGGTCTTGCTTCTATTGCCGTGCCCCCTACTGATCCACTAGAACAATATTTGCTACTAGTTCTATTTCCTCAACCCTTTCATTTCCTCGCATACTTGCTGTGTACTTGATCGTTACTGTTTGAAGATTTTGACTAAAGACTTTCTCAATTTCCTCATTCCTATTTCTTCAGTCACTTTGTCTTCAGCCTGCTTATCCTGTTTACACGCTACATGTGCTCTATTTTGTTTCATTTCATCATGATGACTATGCTACTGCTTTGTTATCCATGTACCTGAGTACTTATTCCACTGCTTGTAGTTTGTTGCTTAGGAAATTCCTCAAGTAGTATTTCCTCAGCGACGAATTCATAAAAATCTCCTATTCACCCCCCCTCTAGTCGATATAACGCACTTTCACATGACCTGATCTCGACGAGTGCGCTGGATCGTGTGGAAGGAAACAACACAGAGATTTACCCAGGTTCGAGCCACCTTGTGGTGTAAAACCCTACTCCTACTTTTGGTGGATTGGCCTCACGGGGAGGTAGAGGATGAACTAGTACAGTGGATGAGCAGCCTCACGAGGGCTCAAGTGGTGAGGATGGATTGGTCAAGGGTTCGATCCGAGATCCCTTCTACGGTGATGGCTAGCCCATATTTATAGTGGCCTTGGTCCTCTTCCCTCATAGCTTAGGCGGGAAGGGATTCCACAACGGCCAATCTTGAAGCGGGACAAGGAGTACATCTTATCGTGACGAAAGGTGGTCTTCGCCTGCAAAGCTTCTGGCCATGACGCAACGGTGGGCTCGGCGATGACATTCGTCCTGCCGAGCTCGTGGTCTTGGTCTCATTGCACCAGAATGGAAAGCTTTGGGGCCTTCCTCGGGAACCTGCACCTGCCCTTGCTCCCTGAGCACCGAAGAGGAAACTATCCCCTCTGCGCCCGCTGGCGCCCGCCTGGCCTTGGTCGTCATGGCTTACATCATCATGGCCTCACGAGGTGGGAGGCTTGCATAGAGATCTCCGCTCCTCGGGAGTCAGCCTGGGGAGGCCGCTCCTCTGGAGATCTTGGGGTCGTTCGCCTCGTGAGGCCTGGGACCTCGCGAGGGTCTTGTCTTGGAGTTGTTGTAGCTGGGCTGTACCTGGCCGTCGATGGGTCCACGCGCTAGGCCGCAGGCAGGCAGATCTGGGTACCCCCGATCCCAGAACACCGACAGTAGCCCCCAGGCCCATGGCGTGCCCGGCCTGGCTTCGAGGCGAAGGCATGGAGCGAAGAGCGAAGCACCGTAGGCCCCAAATCGCCTGCGGGCCAGGCTTGATGCGTGGCGTGTGACGGGACACGGACGCCTCCGCTTCCCCATGTCACCTCGGCAACTACCCAGGCTGAAAAAAGACTGGTGCACACCGCAGGGCCATCATTGCTTGAAGGTGGAGGGGTGCCTGTTGGCCACGATCGCCTATAAGAGGGCGAGGGGGCAGTGCCCCATCCCATCTTCATCTTCTCGCCCTCTCTTCTCCTATCTCTACCGCAGCCACCACCTCACCGAAGCAACAATGGTGTAAGTGAGGAGGTTCACCACTGCAGAGAAGGGCAAGGCCCCCAAGGAGGGGCTGGAGGCGCCGCCGCTCAAGAGGGGCGCCGCCGCCCTCACAAGTCCACGACGACGCCCGCAGCGATCCCCCGCGGGTGAGGTCACGCACCGCTGGGGGTCCGCATCGGCTCTGGCCACCGAGAGGGGAACTCTTCCCGCGGGCATGACCACGGAAGCCGAGGGGGAAGGTGTGCGACAGTCGCCCATCCACTTCGCCCACAGGCCCCTACGGGTGCCATGGCTCGCGAGTTTGTGGTGTGGATGGAGAGGCCTCCGGGCTCCTGGATCCGGCTCCCGTACTCCTTCGCGGAGGAGCTGCCAGCGAGAGGACCCGTCGGGCTATGGCTGTAGCCTGACGGCTGCTGCACCCGGTCTTCATGGGCGGAGATAAAGGCCGCCTCCTCAGGCCACATTTACATGACCTACGGGTGGCATACGCTCGCCGCGCCTGCGGCCCATCGGGGAGACATGCCCTCCACTTCAAGTACGACGGGGCGACGATGCTCTTCATCAAGATCTTCGAGGAGGACGGCAGCCGCCTGGAGTGCTGCCCAGAGGGCGACAGCAGCGGCGGCGATCGCCCCTCCGATGGCGATGGCCCGCAAGGCGGCGACGTCCTCGGCTGAACTTGCCCTTGGCCGCGAGGCCTCCAGCAGCGGCGGCACCTTCTCTGAGGGGAGCTCGAGCGATAACGACTACAACAAGCCGCCGCGTCGCCGCGCCCGGGTCAAGGAGGAAGGGGACACCGAATAGGTGTCGCAATGCTGGAGCCGGCACCTCCTGAGCCGCGGCCCTCGGGGGGCCGCCTCTCTTGCTTTTTATTTCCTGCACCAAAAATAGTGGAGAGCCCTGTGGGGGTATGTAAGAGACTACAGCGCTCACGCCTTTTATCTTAATGTTTATCGCATTTCTGAGTTGTGTCGGCGTCCATCATTTGAGCTCAAGCCCTTTCCTCCTCATGATAGCTTAGTGCCCTGCGTCGCCGGGACCCAGTCCCCAGGTAAGCTTCTGCCGTCGCTGGTATGCCAGGTCGCGATGCCGTGCACAAGGCCAGGAGGTGAGCGACCCGAGGTCCGATAAGAGCTCCTGAGGCGTGATGCTCAAGAGGTCCCCCCTGACGCGCAAGCAGCTTTCAGACGGGGAAGGGTTTTTATCCAAACGAGATCTCGAAAATAGAAGCATGGTATCAATAGTAGGGCTTGCGCCTGGCGTGGAAAGGGTGACTTAGCTCTGGGTGCTCGTGATCCATGAGGCGCTCCTGCGTCGTAAGGGCGCGCTTTCCTGGAGCTTTTGACCCTGTGCGCTCCTCCTATTCTGAAAGGAACCAGCACAAGTCCCACTAGGGGGGTGTGAAGAAATTGACGCCCATCATATTCTGAAAAAACGCCTGCGCCACAGGGCCACACCCCTCTCCCCATATTCCCTTGCGAGGCGCACCGCCCCCTCTCTTTGCCGAGCTTGATGCTCTACGTCCTTAGGACCCGGCCCTCGAGCGAAGCTCGGCCACCGCTGCTATGCCAGGTCGTGATGCCATGGTCAAGGCCAGGGGGTGAGGGCCTGAGAGCCAGTAGGAGCTCCTGAGGCGCGATGCTCAGGAGCCCCCCTTCGATGTGCAAGCGATCTGTGCAAAAAAGGAGCGGTTCCGCCTTGCGGGGGTAGCTAGGAAAGGCGGCCTTGACCAGCAGCCAAGGCGGGCGGACTGATTTACTTAGCCTTTGCGAGTTGAACTGCTGCCCCGCCGAAGCCGACCCTTCTGAAGTAGCAGGGTGTCGACAACATCACTTGAACTCCCGTCTCCTGAGGTTCCTGCGAATTAGGCAACTACATAATATGAGAGGCGTTGCGCGCTCGCTGACCTGGTGAGGTGACGTGTGCGGGGCCGGCCCGAGGGTCAGAGCTCAGTCTCTTAGATTTATCAATGGTGCAGGGACGGACCCAAGCACATGCGCCGTGTCGGTAGCCCCCTCTCATGGGACTCTCAGAAGGAGAACTGACGACGCGCGAAGCTCACGAAGGTGACTCCAGAAGCGATACATCATCAAGCGTAGGGTTATCAGCCATAGCAGCTCATGGGAGCACGACCAGTTCAAGGTACATGAACGAAATGACACAGCTGTAGGGGCGGGCCCTGACAGCTTGAGGATAATGCAGCTCGAGGGGCGCCCTCAACTGAACAAACCAAACAGTCACCTGGCACCGGTGTTGAAGAAGCATCGAGGTAGCTGAAGATGCGTGCGGTGGAGATTGCTCCTCATGAGCTTGGCGGCTCAGGAGGCCTGGGAGGCCCGTGAGGCCCAGGGGGCTCGCGAGGGTTCGGGACCTCCTGAGACGCGACCGCCGAGCGCCTGGCCTCATGAGACGCCATAGCACGCTGCGCCAGGCGCTGGTACGAGGCGCACATGTTCAGCAGGCTGAATGGCATGCGGACGTAGTTGCAGGGGTAGCCCCCACTCCGGCCGACACATGACGGCCAGAAGAGATCTTGTGAAGCGGCCCTGTTGAGGCCCGGGATGTTGATGCACACACGCAGCTCGCCACCCGCATCAGGGGCTGCAGCTGGAGTGGGTGGTGTCGGGCGATGCTCTCCACGCATGGCATGCGCCTCCTGAACCTCCTCCATCACCTTGGTGATGAATTCACGTGTTCCTGGCGCCTCACGCCTTGCTCCTTGCTTGTGAGGGCGCGCATCGAAGCACGCCTCCAAGTGGTGCCCGAGCACCTCCCTCCTTGCACCGGTCAGGTCAGAGGCTCTCCAGTTGGAAGCCCTCGAGCTCGTCCCGAGGCAAGCGCCAGGCGCGCCTTCCTATGCGGGAGGAAGAGGTGCCCTGACAGTAGGCGCGGGGCCTGAGGCGCCGCCAGAGGGCTTCTTGGTCTCCGGAGGACCCTCGGCGAGGAGCTGTTTCTTCTTCGTGGGGCTGGCCTCAGGAGGCAGGACGCCGCCCTCATCATCGGAGTTCTCGGCCGTAGCGGCACGGTAGGCATGCTCAAGAGAACATATCGCGTCTTTCTCATCGTAGGCAACCGTGATGACGCCGCTGCACCCTGGCATTTCGAGGATGTTGTAGCCATGGTGGGTGGCCACCATGAACTTGGCGAGGGCGGGGTACCCGAGGATGGCGTTGTACGGGAGGCTGATGTGGGCGACGTCGAAGTCAACGAGCTCGGTGTGGTAGTTGTCACGCTTGCCTAAGGTGACGAGAAGGCGCACCTGCCCCAGGGGTGTGGTGGAGCCATCAGTCACTCCTGAGAAGGGCTTGGTGGGTAGGAGCTGGTCATACGGCACTTGAAGCGTGTCGAACGTTTCCACAGAGAGGACATTGAGCCCAGCGCCACCGTCGATGGGGTCTTGGTGACGAGGACGTTGCTGATGGTGGGCATGCAGAGCATGGGAAGCGCACCTGCGGCGGCCAAGCACTTGAGGTGGTCCTTGGAATTGAAGGTAATGGCGTACTGCGACCACCTGAGGGGACGCGCGGCCTCGAGCTTCGGGAGGGCCGTGTTCACCTCACGAGAGAACTGCTTGAAGATGCGGTTCGAGGCAGGGGCCTAGGCACCACCAAGGATGCAGGTGATTGCTCGGGGCTCCTGGAAGCCCCCAGCCGCATCATCCTGCCGGTTGTTGTCATTCCTCCTTGGTGGCGGCGACAACGGAGGGAGGCCGGCATTGCCCTGGGGGCGGTCCGCACGAGGCTGTTCACGCCAGGGGCCGTCGCGAGGCTGATCCCGCCAGCGATCCTCGCGAGGCTGGTCACGCGAGTCCTGGCGAGGGTCGCGGTTGTCCCAGCGGCCTCTGCCGCAGCCTCCTCCATGACCGTAGCCACAGTCACTGCGCTCGGGGCGGCGGCCAAGGCGTCTGTCACGGAGTGCTCTGAGCTTCTGAGAGTCGTTGGTGTTGTGGCTATGTACGTTGTGGAAGATGCAGAACGGGCAGTTGCCCCTGGGAGGCTCATCATGGTCACAGCCACACTTCATCTCGGGCTACGCTGCCAGCACGGCGGGGCCCTTGCGCTTCACCTCCTTAGCCTTGGCCTTCTTGTCTTCAAGGTCGGCCTTCGGAAGCTCGAGGAGCGAGAGGCGGCCCTCCTCGGCCCTTGCACACTTCTTCGCCAGATTGAACATCTCTAGGGCCGAGCACAAATCGTCGTGGATGGCAAGCTCCTCTTTCATCTTGACGTCCCTGACGCCATCGGTGAACGCCGAGATGATGGACTCATCCGATGCCTTCGGGATCTTGAGGCAAACATTCGTGAAGCGATGTATGTACTTGTGCAGAGTCTTGCCTTGCTGCTACTTCACATGCTGCAGGTCGTTCACTGCAGGGGCGCGGTCACGAGTGCCTTGGAAGTTGGTGATGAAGCGCTCACGAAGCTCGTCCCAGGAGGAGATCGATCCCTCCGGGAGGTGAAGGAGCCAGGAGCGCGCGCCATCCTTGAGAGCCATGGGGAACCAGTTCGCCATGACTTTGTCGTCACTGTTCGCCACCTCGATGCTTAGCGAGTAGAGCTGGATGAAGTCCGCAGGATCGGGGGTGCCATCGTAGCGTGGAGGCAGGTCTAGCTTGAACTTGCCGGGCCAGACGACGAGGCGCAGCTCTGGGGTGAAGGCGCGGCAGCTCGCTGCACTCACGGGCGCAGCACGCGTGGGGGGAGCTTGGTCTTGACGTCTACGCGGTGCTGCCTCCAGTGGCGCGTGGTCCTGATGCTGGCGCGGTGGTGCGGGGAGATCACGGGCGTCGCCTTGTGGCCGCTGCACCACCTGACAGCTTGCCTCATCCCGTGCTGGCGCCGGTGCCCCACATGGCAGGTCGCGCGGTGGCGCATCGCACCTAGGCTCAGGGTCGGCGTCGCGTAGAGGAGGAGGAGGAGGAGGCGCGCCATGGGCCACGTCGCCCGCCCGGTATGGCGGGGGATGAAGCGAGTGGGAGAGCACTGGGGCCTCGCTTGCGGCGTTAACGAGCTCGGTGATGCGGCCGAGCCAGACGTCATAGCCCTCATCGGCGGGACGGTAACACAGCAGCTCGCGTGCCATGAGCAGCGCAGCCGGCGCGTTCGCCGGCCCACGGCGAGCGTGGGAGGATGACGTCGTGGCGGGAGTGAGAGAAGGAGTGGTGCGGCCATCGCGCCGCACGGAGGGTGGCAGCGATGAGTCCTGCTGCTTGTGAGCAGGAGGGTCAATGGCAGCGTTAGCCACGGGGGAGGCAGAGCGGCGTAGGACGTTGCTGCCCACGGGCTCCGGCTGAGCGATGCAAGCGGCCCGGCGCTTGGCACGGACTCGGCGAGCTTCAGCCATTGGCACGGCGGAGCGAGAACAGAACAAAGTTGATGAAGAGGCAGAGCTTTGACACGCCCCTACCTGGCGCGCCAAATGTCGAATTCAGGGCTCCGCAGACCCGAGAAGGTTCGAACTCTGGGGTGTGAACGAAGGACCTCGCTTCACAACAACGCTAGCTCGCCATGCCCATGACCTGATCTCGACGAGTACGCTGGATCGTGCGGAAGGAAACAACACAGAGATTTACCCAGGTTCGGGCCATCTTGCGGTGTAAAACCCTACTCCCGCTTTTGGTGGATTGGCCTCATGAGGAGGTAGAGGATGAACTAGTACAGTGGATGAGCAGCCTCGCGAGGGCTCGAGTGGTGAGGATGGATTGGTCAAGGGTCCGATCCGGGATCCCTTCTACGGTGATAGATAGCCCATACTTATAGTGGCCTTGGTCCTCTTCCCTCATAGCTTAGGCGGGAAGGGATTCCACAACGGCCAATCTTGAAGAGGGACAAGGAGTACATCTTATCCCGATGAAAGGTGGTCTTCGCCTGCAAAGCTTCTGGCCATGACGCAGCGGTGGGCTCGGCGATGACATCCGTCCTGCCGAGCTCGAGTTCTTGGTCTCGTTGCACCAGAATGGAAAGCTTTGGGGCCTTCCTCGAGAACTTGCACCTGCCCTTGCTCCCGTAGCACCGAAGAGGAAACTGTCCCCTCTGCGCCGGCTGGTGCCCGGCTGGCCTTGGTCGTCATGGCTTACGTCATCATGGCCTCACGAGGTGGGAGTCTGGCATAGAGATCTCCGCTCCTCGGGAGTCAGCCTGGGGAGGCCGCTCCTCTGGAGGTCTTGGTGTCGTTCGCCTCGCAAAGCCTGGGACCTCGCGAGGGTCTTGTCTTGGAGTCGTTGTAGCTCAGCCGTACCGGGCCATCGGTGGGCCCACACGCTGGGCTGTAGATCTGGGTACCCCCGATCCTAGAACACCGACAGCCGCAACGCGGTTGGCTGCTTTAAACGACAGTTCATGGCGTTTTCTCGAGGCCACCGGCAGTGCCTTGGACGAAGACTACGAGGTGTTTTCTCAGCGTGCCCGTGCTTACCTCAACTCGAGAGCTAGCAGGTTGGTGCCCGGAGCGGCGAAAGCAGCTCACCACTACGACGAGGGCACCCATGAAGTGGAGGCCTCGCCCTCTTCCATGTCCAAGGAGCCAATCATCATCGATATCTCCGACAATGAGGAGTAGCTTGTCTTATTAGCTCACTATAAGGACCTATATTCAGTTTGCTAGCTACGCCGGTTAAGCATGCTCGGTTTACCCATTGCATGTGCTGCTCCTGCCTTTCCTTAACAAATTGTTGTGAATCGTCCTATCTACTTTTACCATGCAATCTGTTGCTCTAGTGTATATGTTTTGTATGTCATGCAATGTGGTGCTCACTTATTAACTGTTTGGTTAATTAGTTGTCTTATTTAGTTAACTGTTTGGTTCAATTCTGCAAATGTGATGTTCAATTCTTCAGGGTGCAATTTTGTATTGTCTTCCATGTGAGAAATAAATCGAATTTATCTGTTCAAAACACATGAGAAACAAATACAATTGCTATATTTCCAAGTTGTCAAGCATGCTTGGTTTGGTTAACTGTCTGATCTTCTAGTATGCTATATATTGGGCAATGTGGTGCTTAGTTAACGTTTGGTTCATTTGTTGTAGTGCCTCACTGGTACAGCGAGGTGCTATACAAACAATTTTTAACCCCTTTCCGCGACGGTGTTTTGAACCGTCGCCTAGTGAGTGACTGCGATAGGGGGGTCCTTCCCACACGACCCAGAAACGATAGGCCCTCTTGGTACACACGCTGGGCAAAATGAGGTCGTGTGCGATGGGCGAGCGATCAAATACGGTTATATGTACAGTTGTGCTAAAAAATACAATTATATAGGCCAAATCATTTCCGGTCATAAGTACATCCCACACAGTCAGTCCCGGCTAAACGTTTCCATTCGTATGTACACTCCACACAGTCAATCAAAGGAATACGTTTCCATTAGTATGTACATCCCACACAGTTAATCCAAGAAGTACATTTCCTTTCGTATATACATCCCACACAGTCACTCCAAGGAAAATGTTTCCGTTCGCAGGTACATCACACACAATTTTCCCCATTAAATCGTTTGTGATAGCGTTGCCATTGAAGAAGATATTAACAATTTTATCATTTGCGTTATTGAATGCATCGCACACGGTGCGTAGAAGAAACTGTGTGGCAAAGGCTATCCGTCACACACACTATTTATGTGGTAAACATTTGCGCAAGGTGGCCTAACGCAAACAGTTTTCAAGAGGATGTCGTGTGTGATTGTTCATTGATCCAACATGGTTTATTCCTAGAAACTGTGTGCGTTGCCTGAGGTCATCGCCCACGGTGTTTTGTCAATAACCGTTTGCAATAGAAAAACCCAATTAGCAGGCTAATTGTCGCATTATTAATAATCCATTTATTAATCTAATTGGCATTTTATATTAAGCACATGATATATTTCATTTTCATATTAAGGAAGTAGGATTTCATAATTGAAATACATCAGAGTACAACATCATATAGCTTCAGCACTCAGCTACCCCATTACACAACTGCACCAACACCAAGTTTCACATGCAACATCTATAACCTTTCGAAATTAGCATCATAGAAAGTACATAGACAGATGAATCTCATCTGGAAAACTGCTGAAGCGGAAGGCAAATATTGAGCCTTCATTGATGTTGAAGGTGTTTGCAACTTTAGGCCAGTGCCTGTGGATGATTGACCGTCCATCCTTCGTCCTCTTCAGTAACACTTCAATATTGAACCATGGGTGTTGTATGAATACCTTCCTCGCCTCCTGACCATACAGGTGGTTTGAGAGGTAATCATCAGTGAACTGCTTTGTAAAGGCCTGAAAACAAGGATGTGCATAAATATCTTCTCTATATTGGAAATGGGCCAAAGGAATAAAAAAGGCAAGGTATAATAGTTAGTACAATCCTGTAGTGAACTGATGTCTTCTTCACTGTGCAGACAAAGATGTTGTTGTTTTTTGTCGCTAATTTCTTTATCCTAACAATCTTTCTGAGTTTCTTGACTTGACTGATATTCATGGACAACTCATTTCCCCATATGCAAAAAGGGTCGAACAGTGGGTCAAAACCTTTGACAGCAGGACCTACATGTGCAAGACCAAATTGTTAAAAACCTAAATATTAGAATGGTTCCTGCAATTGCACAATAATGTGCTATTAGACAAAGGACCATGCATGTGCAAACCTCGATTGTAAACCTCAGTGCTTCCCATTGTTTCCCTGCAACACATATAAGGTAGTTAGTGATCAGGTTAAGTGAGGATTCGCATGCTATCAGTAAAATATGTTGATGAAAAATAAGCACATTGCAGATTCATCAGATTAATTCAAACCACATGGAAAACCCATTTATCCAAACCAAGAATGATTAAGAACTAGGAAATATAGCAATTGTATATGTTTCTCATGTATTAAGTGCGGCCAAATTCGATTTATTCCTCACATGCACAACAATACAAAATTCTACCCACGACAATTGGACATCGCATTGTAGAACTGAACCAAGCAGTTAACTAAAAACCACAACAAATGAACCAAACATTAACTGAGCACCACATTGCACAATATAACATACTCCTAATAGAAGATCAGATAGTTAACCAAACCAAGCATGCTTAACAACTTGGAAATATAGCAATTGTATTTGTTTCTCATGTATTTAGTATAGCCAAATTCGATTTATTTCTCACATGGTATACAATAACAGAATGCACCCACAACAATTGAATATCGCATTGCAGAATTGAACCAAATAGTTAACTAAACACCACAACAAATGAACCAAACGTTAACTGAGCACCACATTGCACAATGTATAACATACTAGAAGATCAGACAGTTAACCAAACCAAGCATGCTTGACAACTTGGAAATATAGCAATTGTATTTGTTTCTCATGTATTTTGTAAAGATAAATTCGATTTATTTCTCACATGGAAGACAATACAAAATTGCACCCTGAAGAATTGAACATCACATTTGCAGAATTGAACCAAACAGTTAACTGAAGACGACAACTAATTAACCAAACAGTTAATAAGTGAGCACCACATTGCATGATATATAGAACATATACACTAGAGCAATAGATTGCATGGTAAAAGTAGATAGGACAATTCACTAGAATTTGTTAAGGAAAGGCAGGAGCAGCACGTGCAACGGGTAAATCGAGCATGCTTAACCGGCGTAGCTAGCAAATTGAACATAGGTCCTTATAGTGAGCTAATAAGACAAGCTACTCCTCATCATCGGAGATATCGATGATGATTGGCTCTTTGGACATGGAAGAGGGCGCGGCCTCCACATCGTGGGTGCCCTCGTCGTAGTGGTGAGTTGCCTAAGCCGCTCCGAGCACCAACTTGCTGCCTCTCGAGTTGAGGTAAGCACGGGCACGCTGAGACAACACCTCGTAGTCTTCGTCGAAGGCACCGACAGTGGCCTCGAGGAAATGCCACAAACTGTCATTTAAAGTAGCCAACCGCATCGCCGCGTTGCCACGCGAGGCGTTGATGGTGGCCTCGACGGCGAGGTTCTCCTCCAAGATCTGGGGGTCGGCACGAATGGCAGCCATCGCGACCTCATCCACGTGTGCGGCCGCGATTTGCTTCTCCGCTGCCAAATGCTCCTTGAGCTCCTGGCGCTTATTTGGGGGAGGGGTCAGTGATTTGGGTGGAAGGTGTCGCGCCGGCGGTCGGGGCATGTGGGATGTGGAAGGAGGAGGAGGATGGGGGTCGAGTGTGGATTACCTGCCTGGATCGACGAGGCTGAGCAGCGTGAAGGAGGGTCACCGGCGAGGAGGCGGCGCTGCAAGCAAGGAGTGAAGGTTTCAACTTGGAAAGGAAGGCAGAAACAGGGGAAATGTGGCTTTTGGTAAGGGGGAGGGGGCGGGGAGGAAGATATTTTCGCGGAAGCCGAAAATTTTGAATCAGTGTAGCAAAGAAACTGGCCCGCAAAGTGTCATCACACACGGTCCCTTATTCAGCATTGTGTACAATATGTGAACATCACAAACGATTCATATAGCTTAACCCGTGTGTGATGAGTTTGAACGTCAAAATTTTTGGTTCGAACTTCCCTGGTTACAGTGGTCATCCACGTCATTGCATAATTTGGGTACACAAAGGAGACTACATCACACCCACACTTCTTAATCGAGCAAGTTCAGCAATTAAACAGAGCTAGCAGGCCTAAACATTACTCTAACAAATTAAAGACCGGCGCTCTAAATTAAACAAAACAAAGAGTACTACTATGGTTGGTGCTCGTCGATCTCCGTTGCCTCCTCCATGTCCAACTTGCGCCCGACGATCTCCTGGGGAAGGGGCTCCATGGCATCCATCGCACCATACTCGGCAAGCATCTCGCCATCCGCGTCCACCATCTCTTTGGAAAAGGCCGCCATGAGCTGGGCGTGAGCAGCCGCGATCTGGGCTTGGACGGGTTCCGTCGTGGCAAGGTATGCCACGGAGGAACGGACGACTGCTCGAACGCTCTCGGCGATTGCCAACTCTTCGGCCGTGGGTTGCCGACCATTGTCGAAGAAGCTTCGTTCGATTTATGCGGTGACCGCCACGAGCTGGGCGTGGGCGGCCTCGACATGGTCGTGGGCGGCCTCCATCAGGGCTAAGGCCACCGCTACGGAACGGATAGCTGATGTGCCACTCTCGCCAGTTGCTATCCCCGAGGCAGATGTTGCTGCCGCCACCTGAGAAGCAACAGCGACCGTTTGGGCTGCCTTGGCCGCCCGGTCGCAGAATGCGGCCGTGCTCATGCAGCTTGTTAGCACGCACATGGCGGCTGCGGCCGCGCTCTCGCCGGAGTGGGCCACCGAAGTTGCCCTCATGACGCTGGTCCACGTCCCCATCTTTCTTCGGCAATGATTGAACAGTGAAATGATATTTGGGGAGTGAGCTAGTATGCTTGACACGCCAGCTGTGGATTGTAGCCAACGCACCTTCTCACGTAAGCCATAGGCGTACTATACTCTGACGGTGCTCCAAGATATTTTGTCCTGCATCTCACACGGTTGGTGATAATAAACTGTGTGTGATCTACTTGATTTTTCATCTTGATTTGAATTACATAATGGGGTCACAGCGGCAAAGGAGGGTGTTTGAATTGCTAGAACTTTTATCTGCAGTGAACATGCAACTATAGGTGTGTCATCAAAAAATTGGAATTATTCAAGGTTCGCTTGGACATTTTTATACATTAACTTGGTTTTCTAGCCATTTCAGGTGCACAATTCAAAATTAAACTACATGCACATGCTCCGGTGCACCAAAATGGGTTGTAAAATCATATATGTGTTCATGGGTTTGTGCTTATGTCCCATGCAAGAAATGGGTATGAATTTTGAACACCACGGCACCGTGGCTCTCCGGCAAATGTTGAGGTACTTGCTTTCGTAATTCTAGTAAATCCAAAACCCGTCTGAAATTCATGAACCTTGGCATGCTATCATGGAATGGCATCAACATGCTGGGGTGAAAAATATTGTCCCATTTGGAGCAGGTTATGGTATAAGCTTCTCACAAGAAGCCTCATGGTTCTGTTAGGGAAACTGTCACCTTTGTGGACAAAACGATATTCGTCGCCTCTTCTTGCTTTCAAATTTTTTTCTGGTGTCAACATAGAACAACAGGAGTGTCGTGTTAAATTTTGGAATTTTTCGGGGATCGTTTGGAAATTTTTATACGTTAACTGAGTTTTCTAGGCATTTATGTGCATAATTCAAAATTGAACTACACGCACATGCTCCAGTGCATAAAAACGGGTTGAAAAATCAAATGTGTGTCCTTGGTTGCATGCTTAGGTCACATGCAAGAAATGAGAATGAATGTCAAACACCTTGACACTGTCGCTCGGCCGCTAACATTGAGATAGATGGTTTTAAAATTCTAGTAAATCAAAAATTCGTCTGAAATTCATGAAACTTGACATGATATCATGGAACGGCATCGACATGCCGTGGTAAAAATATTGTCCCATTTGGGGCAGGTTTGGGTATAAGCTTCTCGCAAATCAGAGCTTCTCACAACAAGCCTGATGGTTTCGGTAGGGAACGTGCCACCTTAGGGGACGAAATGATATCCGTTGCCTCTTCTTACTTTCAAAATTTTTCTCGTGTCAACATAGAACAACAGGAGTGTTGTGTCAATTTTTGGGATTTTTCGGGGTTCGCTTGGACATTTTTATACATTAACTGAGTTTTCTATGCATTTATGTGCATAATTCAAATTTGAACTACATGCACATGCTCCAGTGCATATAAATGGGTTCAAAATTGAAATGTGTGTCCTTGGTTGCATGCTTAAGTCCCATGCAAGAAATGAGAATAAATGTCAAATACCTTGCCACCGTCACTCGGCCACGAACATTGAGATACATGGTTTTTAAATTCTAGAAAAATCGAAAACGTGTCTGAAATTTATGATACTTGACATGCTAGCATGGAACGGCATCAACATGCCATGGTAAAAATATTGTCCCACTTGGGGCAGGTTGGGGTATAAGCTTCTCACAAACCAGAGCTTCTCACAACAAGCCTCATGGTTACGATAGGGAACGTTTCACCTTTCTGGACGAAACGATATCCGTTGCCTCTTCTTGATTTCAATTTTTTTCTAATGTCAACATAGAACAACAGGAGTGTTGTGTTAAATTTAGGAAATTTTCGGGGTTTGTTTGGACATTTTTATACATTAACTGAGTTTTCTATGCATTTATGTGCATAATTCAAATTCGAACTACAGGCACATGCTCCAGTGCATGTAAATTTGTTGAAAAATCAAATATGTGTCCTTGGTTGCATGCTTAGGTCCCATGCAGGAAATGGGAATGAATGTCAAACACCTTGCCACTGTCGCTTGGCCGCAAACATTGAGATACATGGTTTTTAAATTCTAGTAAATCCAAAACTCGTCTGTAGTTCATGAAACTTGACATGCTATCATGGAGCGGCATTAACATGTTGTGGTAAAAATTTTGTCCCATTTGGGGCAGGTTTGGGTATAAGCTTCTCGCAAACAAGAGCTTCTCACAACAAGCCTGATGGTTTCGGTAGGGAACGTGCCACCTTTGGGGACGAAACAATATCCGTTGGCTCTTCTCGCTTTCAAATTTTTTCTAGTGTCAACATAGAACAACAGGAGTGTTGTGTCAATTTTTGGGATTTTTCGGGGTTCGCTTGGACATTTTTATACATTAACTGGGTTTTCTAGACATTTTATGTGCATAATTCAAATTTGAACTACATGAACAAGCTCCAGTGCAGAAAAATGGGTTGACATATCAAATGTGTGTCGTTGGGTGCATGCTTAGTTCCCATGCAAGAAATGGGAATGAATTTCAAACACCAGGGCACTGTTGATTTCCGGCAAAATGTTGAGATACTTTGTTTTTAAATTCTAGTAAATCCAAAACTCGTCTGAAATTCATGAAACTTGGCATGCTATCATGGAATGGCACCCGACATGCTGTGGTATTTTTCGTGTCCATTTTGAGAGAAGGCGCACTCGAATAACAGCCAACAAAGGCATTTTGAAACAAATAGCTGCCACTTTAACATCTCAAACATTTGTATAATTTAAATCATGTGCGTTCTGTTAACTATTCACGTGACACCACGTGTCTCTCTTTTATTGGCTATAGGAGGTGCCGTGCGGACAGCTGCTTGACTGAACAGGAGGCGTGCGAGCGCAGTCCGGTGTGCAGGCTGATCGGGAGGCGTGCAAGCTGTCCTCCAATGCACAGGCTCACCGGGAAGCATGCGAGCTGTACGCCGTGCAGGCTCACTGGGAAGTGAGCCATTTGACTTCCATGGCCGCCCGCCTTGCCCGCATCCTCTCCATTAATGGCTGCGCCCGAGCCGCTGTTTAATACGGGTGGCCTTACTGTTCGCCTCCCATTCCCCTCCCTCCCGCAGACCTCCACCAACACCATGGCGCAGAAGGATCATCTGCCACTAGTCTTCCAGTTTGGTGAAGTCGACTCCGAGCCGGAGGAGATAGAAAATAAGGAGGAATGGGGCCTCATGGACATGGCCCTGAACGAGCTGGCCGCGGCGGTTGATGCCCCCGCGCCCGTCCCAGCTCCCATCCCCGCACCCGCGCCAGCGACCTTCCCCGTAGCATTGACGGGCTGGGCGCCGAGCACTATCGCAGAGCTGGAAGCCGCTGGCGTCAGCGCGCGCGAGCTCGTGTACATGCCAGCGCCAGCGCCCGTGCCCGTGCGCGCCCATGCACCCACCGCGGCGCCGGTCCCCGTGCGTTTGCCTGCACCCGCCGTGCCCGTGCCTATGCGCGCACCCCCCTCAGTGGCATGGGACGCCGCCGTCGACTGCTACCTAGCAACGCCGCGAGTTGCCGTCCTCCCGCGCCCCACCCGTCGATCACGCGATGACATGATGTTCGATTTCCAAGTGAAGAACATTCTGTGCTGCCTTGAAGACTTCAACAACGGCGTCCCGAAGGACGACAACGACAACGCCGGTGTGGCACGCCGCCTCCGCCGCCGCCGGGATTAGTTTTTTGGGGGGGTTTAATACTGTATCAGTGTATCTCTATCATATGAATATAAATTCGCAGTGTGACTGAATGAAAGATATGGTTTGAACGAACTTGCGTTTTTCTCCCTGAATGTACAGACTTATCAAATGATTTTATTTAAAAATAACGTAAACGGTTTTTAAATATAAAACACTCATCACAAATGTTTTAGATAGAACACCTGTATGCGAACCGACAGCTTCCCCAAGAAGCCAAGGGAAAATGTGCCGAGCAGGATTTGTGCAGCTCTTGATCGCACACGTTTTAGATAGAACACCCATATGCAAAGTGAGAGCTGTCGGATTCAGGGCTCCGCAGACCCAAGAAAGGTTCGAGCTCTGGGCGTGTGCGAAGAGCTCAACCTATCTAGCCAACCAGCTCGTCGCCCTACGGCCTAGCTCGATGCACACGAACAAGGAAGAAGATGAACACGGCAGTTTACCCAGGTTCGGGCCACCTTGCGGTGTAAGACCCTACTCCTGCTTTGTGGTGGATTGGCCTCACGAGGGGCTGAGGATGAGCTAGTACAAAGGATGAACAACCTCGCGAGGTCTATGGGTGAGGGTGGAATCGATCCGCCCCCTCTACGGTGGTGGCTAACCTATACTTATAGTGGCCTCGGTCCTCTTCCCCCAAATCGTAGGCGGGAAGGGATCCCACAGTGGCCAATTTGAAAGGGGGCAAGTAGTACATCTTATCTTGATGAAAGGTGGTCTTCGCCTGCAAAGCCTCTGGTTGTGACGCAGCAGTGGGCTCGACGATGACACCCGTCCCGCCGTCCTGGCGGTCTTGGTCTTGTAGCACTGGAATAGAAACCTTTGTCAGGCTCCTTGGGAACCCACGCCTCCAAAGAGGAAACTGCCTCCTCTGCGTCTGCTGACGCCCGCCTGGCCTTGGTCGTCACGGCTTGTGTCATCCCAACCTCCTGAGGTTGGGTACCTGCATAGAAATCTCCGCTCCTCAGGAGGCAGCCTGGGGAGGTCGCTCCCTTGGGAGGTCTTGGTGTCGTCCGCCTCGTGAGGCTTGGCCCCTCGCGAGGGTCTTGTCTTGGTAGCCTTAGAGGTGGGCCGTACCAGGCCATCGACGTAGCCATGCCGTGGGCCGTAGGCAGGCAAGTCTGGGTACCCTGGTTCCCAGAACACCGACAGTAGCCCTCGAGGCGAAGCCAAAGGGCAAGGGCGAAGCGCCGCGGGCCCCAATCGCCTGCGGGCCAGACTGACGCGTGGCGCTTGATGGGATGTGAGCGTCTCCACTTCCCCACGACGCCTCAGCAACTACCCGACTTGACAACTGCCTGGCGCATGCAACGGGGTCATCATGGCTTGGAGCGTGGGAGGCCGCCGGTTAGCCTTCCTCCGGCTATAAATGGGGGAAGGGGGGCGGAGCCCCCAGCCCATCTTCATCTTCTTGCTGCTTGCTCCTTCTTCTTCTTCGCCATGCCGCCATCTCGCCAGAGCATCCATGGCGCCAGTGAGGAGGTTCTCGGCCACCGAGAAGGGAAAGGCCCCCAAGGAGGGACCAGGCACGCCACCGCCCAAGAGGGGCCACGGCCGTCCCCGCAAGCACGTCGCGACGCCGGTGGTGGCTCCCCGGGGGCGCGGGCGCACCCCCTGGAAGGTCGGTGCCGCTTCTGGTGGTCTTGGGAGGGTTCCCTCTCATGCCGGAAGCTGTCGCGGCCGAGGTGAGCGCGACCAAGGAGGGAGGCATGTGGCAGCCATTCGGCCACCGCGCCCGCGATCCCATTCGGCCAATGCGCCCTCGGAGTTTGTGGTGTGGGCGGAGAGGCCTGCAGGCATTTGGTTTCAGCTCCCGCGCTTCTTCGCGGGCGCGCTGCCAGCCGGGGGACCTGGCAGCCTTTGGCTGCAGGCCGAAGATTGCTGCAGTAAGGCTTCGTTGGTGGAGGTCGAGGTCACCCCCGCTGGCAATGTGTTCCTGAACCACGGGTGACAGCCGCTTGCCCCCGCACGCGGCCTGCAGGGGGGTGTACCCTCCACTTCAGGCATGACGGCGCTGCGACCCTCTACGTCAGGGTCTTTGGGGAGGACGGCAGGCGCCTGGGGTGCTGCCCGGAGAGCGACAGTGACGACGATGACATCCACCCCTCCGACAACGATGGCCGGAGGGGCGGTAGCATCTCCGGCGGTGAACTTGCCCTTGGTGACGGTCGCGACGCTTCCAGCAGCGGCGGCTCCTCCTCTGGGGAGAGCATGAGCAACGGCAACTACGACGAGCCGCCACACCGCCGAGCTCGGACCGGGGAGGGCAACGAGCCCCCGCGCCATCACACCTCGGTGAAGCAGGAGGAGGACTTTGACTAGGCGCGGGCGTCGCTGGAGCCGGGTCTCAAGAGCCATGGTGATCGTGAGGCCGCTTTTGCTTCTTCTTTTTTCCTACATCAAGAAGTAGAAGGCCCTGCCGGAGCATGTAATGAACCATGGCACTTGCGCCATTATATTAACATTTATATCGCATCCTGGCATTCGTGTCGGTACTAATTGACGGGTTCTTGCTGATCATGATTAGGATAACTTAGCTTAGTGTGCTTGCGGTAGACTCCTGCGCCGCGAGGGTGTGTTCCTCCGGAGCTTGGGTCCTCTGCGTGCCTCTTGTTCCAGACAGATCTTGCCGGGGGTTTCCTTCTCATGGACCCGAAGGTTCTCCAGTCTCAGGAGGTGCTCAGTGGCCGCGGGGTCTCCAGTGGGTCATGAGGATATGGGGCCTTCGGGGCTGCCCCTCCGGGCACCACACCCCACACGAGCCCCCGAGCGAGGACCAACTGCCGCTGGTACGCCGGGTCATGATGCCCGGCGAGGCCAGGAGGTGCGGACTTAGGAGGGCGTACTTGCTCGTCGGATCGTTTAAGGGCGTCACGCGAGGGTTAGGATGCAAAAGACTAGGACACGAAGGCTTTGGCGAGGTGTGCTCGTGGGCGAGCCCAGGTGTACACACCGTACCCAGCCCCCGCTCGTGAGACGCGCGGGAAAGAGCGACGGGCAACTGCCACTATCCCTAAGGCGAGATTCGAGAGATTAAAATGCTGCAAGGAGAAAAATTCCAACCCTTTCAAATAAAGACGCGAGAGTTTCGAATTTCATTCCAAGAAGTGGCAAATCAGCTACAGAAAGCAAGCGAAAGAACAACCGTGTCTGGCACCTACACTAGTCTTCTGGTCTTCCCGCCAGCGCGGAGCATGGGGCTTCCACTAGGACGTGGGTGAGAGCCCCCGTGAGGCTCTGGGGCAGCACTCAGGAGACTCCGGGGCGTGTATAGCCCCACTCATTATTACGTGAGAGTGTCACGAGAGGAGACTTGAGAGGCGCATGGCGCTCATTGATCACGGATAGAACTTCCGGAGGTGCTGGATCTTCCAGGCATTCTGGATGGGGAGCCCGTCCTATGGGCGATCCTGAATGGGCCCTCCCACATGGGCGAGAGCTTGTGAAGCCCCTCCCTGGAGAGCACCCGCCTTAGGATGAGGTCACCCACCTCGAGGGTCCTGGAGCGGACGCTGCGGAAGTGATACCGCCGCAGCGCCTGCTGGTATCTCGCAGCACGGAGTGAGGCTTGGCGGTGGCCCTCCTCCCCGAGCACAAGGTCCATCCCCCGTGAGGCATCCTGGCATGCCTCGTCAAACGCCAAGACCCGCGGGGAGCGATGTTTGACCTCGTGAGGGAGGACCGCCTCAGCCTCATAGATGAGGAAGAACGGGGTCTCGCCGGTGGGCTTAGTCACGGTGGTGCGGATGGACCATAGCACGGACTGAAGCTCATCGAGCCAACCCCTGCCGTAGGCCTCGAGTTTCTTCTTGAAGCTCCTCATCTTGAGGCCCCTCAGGACCTCCGCGTTGGCGCGTTTGGCTTGGCCGTTACTCCGTGGGTGCGCCACTGAAGCGTAGCATATCTGCGTTCCAAGGTTAGCACAATATGTTTTGAAGAGATTGCTCGTGAACTGAGAGCCGTTGTCGGTGATGATACGGTTGGGGACCCCGAAGTGGCTCACGAGGCCCTTGATGAACTTGGCAGCCGAGCCAGCTGGGATGGTGCGCACGGGCTCCACCTCCTCCCACTTGGTGAATTTGTCGATGGCGACGTAGAGGTAGCGGCAGCCCCCGGCCGCTTAGGGAAACGGGACCAGGATATCCAGCCCCCAGACCGTGAACGGCCACGAGAGCGGGATGGTCTGCAGGCCTTGAGCGGGCTGGTGGATCTGTTTGGCGTGAAATTGACAGGCCTCGCAGGATTGCACCAGCTCGATGGCATCATTGAGCGCCGTGGGCCAGTAGAACCCGCCGTGGAACGCCTTGCCCACGAGGGTGCGCGACGAAGAATGGTGCACACAATCCCCACCATGGATGTCAGCCAGCAACTTGCACCCTTGCTCCTTGGAGATGCATCGCAGCGAGACATTGTTTGAGCATCTTCGGTAGAGCTCGCCGTCCTGCAAGCAGTAAGCGGTGGCCTAACGGGCCACGCATTCTGCATCTTCCTCCTTCTCCAGTAGGGTGCCTTGGAGCAGGTACGCCTTGAGCTCTTCAGTCCAACACCCCTCCTGAGGTTCGAGCGCCAGGAGTAGGCGGGCTCCAGAGGTCGGGCCACAGGCCGGGGCGCCCGTGGAAGGGGCCAGGGGCGGCTCCTCCCGAAACAGCGCAGGGCCTGCGGCGGGGGGAGCCGCCGATGGCTTGAAGAGCCGCTCCTCGAAGACACCAGCATTCTGGGGCTGGCGTCGAGACGCCCTCTTGGCGATGCTGTCCGCCTCCTGGTTCATGTCGCGCGGCACGTGCTGCAATTCCAAGCCCAAGAATCGTTTTTCAATTTTGCGTACCTCTTCTAAGTATGCCTCCATCTGCTCGTCCTTAGGTTTGTATGCCTTGTTGGAGAAGTTGACGAGGAGCTAAGAATCGCCCTTGATGGTGAGACGCTTGACCCCCAGGGCCGCCGCGGCCCTGAGGCCAGCGATCAGGCCCTCGTACTCCGCGATGTTGTTGGAGACCTTCTTGCCATGCTGGAAGCAGAGCTGCATGGCGTAGTAGAGCTTGTCCTGGGTAGGCGAGATGAGTACGGCTCCGGCCCCCGCGCCCTAGCGCGCGAACGCGCCGTCAAAGTACATGACCCAGCCGTCGGGCGCTTCATCTCCGAGCGCGAGGGAGCGGTCTTCACCCATCCCTCGGTCAGGAGCGTCGGTCCATTCCGCCACAAAGTCAGCGAGGGCCACGCCCATGATGACCCTGGTGGTGCTAAACTCTAGCTGGAATGCTTGCAGCTCGATGTTCCACTCAGCAACCCTCCCCGCGGCATTGGGGCTCCGGAGCACCTTCTCCAGGGGGTACGCGGAGACGACCTTGATGGGGTGACCTTGGAAGTAGTGGCGCAGCTTCCTGGAGGCAACGAGGAGTGTGAGCAGGAGCTTCTGTGGCATGGGGTAGCGCGAGCGTGCATCACGCACAACCGTGCTGACGAAGTACACGGGATGCTCGACATCGGAGGAGGTGTCAGCGATGCCCAGCCCTGCTTGAGGCGAGAGGGACTCGAGAGCCCTACTGTCCGACGAGGTAGTCGAGGCCTCAGGAGCGCCATCCTGAGGTGGCAACGAAGCGACCGCGCATGGGGTGCTGCGCCGCGCACTCGCCCCTGCACGCTCTTTCCAGACCGCCACGAGCGCTGCACTAGCAGAGTGGGGTGTGGCGGCTAGGTAAAGTACTAGGGGCTCAGAGGACGAGGCGCCACCATCACTGGAAGGCTGGTGAGATACCTCTTGAGGTCTTGGAAGGCCGCCTTGGCCTCCGGAGCCCATTCAAAGGGGCCCTTCTTTTTCATTAGCTTGAAGAACGGGAGGGCGCGCTCGCCGAGCTTGGAGATGAAACGCCCCAACGAAGTTACACAGCCCGCGAACTTCTACATCTCCTTGAGGGTCTTCGGCGGGCTCATCCTTTCTATTGCCTTGATCTTCTCTGGGTTAGCTTCGATCCCTCTATGTGACACCAGGAAACCCAGCAGCTTGCCGGACGGGACACCAAACACGCATTTCTCCGGGTTGAGCCGCAGGTTTACCTTGCGCAGGTTGGCAAATGTTTCTTCCAGATCTTCAACAAGGGTCCTCGCTTCCCACGACTTGACCACTATGTCGTCAACATACGCCTCATCATTCCTCCCGAGCTGCAGGCCTAGGGCAATGTGCATCAATCACTGGAAGGTTGCGCCAGCATTTCGCAATCCAAAAGGCATGCAGGTGTAGCAGTACACCCCACATGGAGAGAGGAATGTTGTCTTCTTGACGTCCTGCACCGCCATCTTGATCTGATGGTATCCTGAGAAGGCGTCCAAGAAGCACAGCAGGTTGCACTCGGCAGTGGAATCAACAATTTGGTCTATGCGTGGAAGAGGGAAAGGGTCCTGAGGGCAAGCTTTGTTGAGGCTCGTGAAGTCGACGCACATGCGCTCCCTTCCGCCCTTCTTGGGGACAATGACCGGGTTGGCCAGCCAATCCGGGTGCCGCACCTCCTGGATGACGCCGGCATCTTGCAGCTTGCGGATCTCCTGGACAATGAACGATTGTTTCTCCGGGGCTTGCCGCCGCGCCTTCTGCTTCACCCGGCGTGCACTGGGGCACACCATCAGATGATGTTCGATCACTTCTCGCCGGACGCCGACCAAGTCCATCGCCTCCCATGCAAACACATCCTTGTTCGCATGGAGGAAACCGACCAGTGCCTCTTCCTAATCTGGGGGGAGGCCGGTGCCTATGGTGAAGGTCTGGCATGAGCCCCCGTCATCGACTGGCACCTGCTTCGTCTCGGCCCGATCTTGAGAGAACAATTGCTTCTCTTTTGTGGGCGCAGCTTCTGGGATCTCGGGGGTGTCCCCAATGCCTGGTTGTGCGGCTGCCATGGCCTTGAAAGCAAGCTTGAGGGCCAGGAGTGCGCCCTTGGTGTCCCCCGCCACGGTGATGATGCCACTACTCCCTGGCATCTCGACAACGTTGTAGCCGGGGTGCGTCGCTGCCATGAACTTGGAGAGGGCCGGGTACCCAAGGATGGCGTTGTACGGGAGGCCAATGCGGGCGACGTCGAAGTCGATGAGCTCGGTGTGGTAGTTGTAGCATGTGCCGAAGGTGACGGGGAGGCGGATCTGCCCTAAGGGAGCGGTAGAGCTGTCGACCACCCCCGAGAAGGGCCTGGTGGGGGCGAGCTGGTCGTAGGGCACTTGAAGCAGATCAAAGGCTTCCACGAAGAGGACATTGAGGCCAGCGCCACCATCGATGAGGGTCCTGGTGACCGCGACATTGTGATGGTGGGCGTGCACAACATCGGGACGGCGCCGACGCCTGCCGTGGTCTTGGTGTGATCCCTGGAGTCGAAGGTGATGGCGGTCTCAGGCACAACGCGGCCCGGAGGAGCCTCCTGCTGTGGCCGAGCAGCCCCGACCCGGCGAAGAAGCTGCTTGACGAGGCGGCCCGAGGCCGGTGCCTGTGACCCGCTGAGGATGGCCGCAACCGCGTGGGGCGCCGGGGCCGCAAAACACGCGATGAGCAGGCCGCACAACTCCTCCCAGGAAGCCACCGAACACTCCGGCAGGCCGAGCAACCAGGAGCGCGGCACGCCCGCGAGGGCCATAGGGAGCCAGTTCGCCATGACCTTGTCGTCACCACCCGTCGCCCAGATGGCCTGCGCGTATGCCTGGAGGAACTCCACGGGGTCCACCATGCCGTCGTACCGCGGGGGCAATGCCGACCTGAACTTTGGCAGCCACCGCACCTGCCGCAGAGTGGGGGAAAGCCCGGACAGACTCAACCTATCCAGCGAACCAACTCGTCGCCCTACGGCCTAGCTCGATGCACACGAACAAGGAAGAAGATGAACACGGCAGTTTACCCAGGTTCGGGCCACCTTGCGGTGTAAGACCCTACTCCTGCTTTGTGGTGGATTGGCCTCACGAGGGGCTGAGGATGAGCTAGAACAAAGGATGAACAACCTCGCGAGGTCTATGGGTGAGGGTGGAATCGATCCGCCCCCTCTATGGTGGTGGCTAACCTATACTTATAGTGGCCTCGGTCCTCTTCCCCCAAATCGTAGGCGGGAAGGGATCCCACAGTGGCCAATTTGAAAGGGGACAGGTAGTACATCTTATCCTGACGAAAGGTGGTCTTCGCCTGCAAAGCCTCTGGTTGTGACGCAGCAATGGGCTCGACGATTACACCTGTCCTGCCATCCTGGCGGTCTTGGTCTTGTAGCACTGGAATAGAAACCTTTGCCGGGCTCCTTGGGAACCCATGCCTGCGCTTGCCTCCTTAGCACCAAAGAAGAAACTGCCTCCTCTGCGCCTGCTGGCGCCCGCCTGGCCTTGGTCGTCACGACTTGCGTCATCGCAACCTCTTGAGGTTGGGTACCTGCATAGAAATCTCCGCTCCTCAGGAGGCAGCCTGGGGAGGCCGCTCCCACGGGAGGTCTTGGTGTCTCCGCCTCACGAGGCTTGGCCCCTAGCGAGGGTCTTGTCTTGGTGGCCTTGGAGGTGGGCCGTACCAGGCCGTCGATGGAGCCACGCCGTGGGCCGCAGGCAGGCAAGTCTGGGTAGCCTGGTTCCTAGAACGCCGACAAGAGCTATGGTCTTCCCCAGTAAGCCAAGGGAAAATTCGCAGCGCAGGATTTGTGCATCTCTTCAACGCAAACGGTTTAGATTGAATACGGTATGCAAAGCCAGACTTCGGCACTAAGCCAAGAGAAAATGTGCCGAGCAGGATTTGTACATCCCTTCAACACAAACAGCTATTTTGGATGACCCGTGTAAAAGCATGTACAGACAATTTGGTAAGATTTGCATCTGTCATATTGGGTATATTACTATTTGTCAAACTGGAAAGATTGACATTTATTGATCTAGTAACATTGCCATTTGTCAAGCCTGTAACACTTCCATTTGTCAAAATATGCAGCTAAAAATCACCAGCACTATCTAATTTTTGCATCTAAAATTCAGTAATTAAGCATAGATTTCATTCATAGATTAAGCAGTCATTCTTTTATACAAATAGTTCAACTCGACAGCTGAACCGACCAAACTTTTCCCCAATTGTTGCCAACCACGTACTGAAATAGCTAGTTCAACTATATATACTAGCTAATTTTAAGTACGTTGTACAGTTCCACCACATCTATAGTCAGATGAATTGAACAAAATAGCCCCTAAATACTACTACTACGGAGGGGCTTTGTACTACTTCCGGCAGCCTCTCCTTTGCCGAGCGCGCTCAGTAAGAGGCAGAGGAGGAGGAGCCTACCGACGAGCTGGACAACTGCAATACGGTGCCTGCCGCTGCTGCACCTTCAGCGACGCTCACCTCGAACGCCCTCTGCCGCTCCAGACGACCCCTCTCGAAGCGGTGGTTCTCCTCGTAGATCTCCTGATTCCTCGCCTCTGCGGTGGCGTGTGCTGCGGCCACGGCGGCGGTAAGGCTCTTTATGTGCTTGACGAGGCACTCCTCCTCCTCCCACAGGAACTCGATGTAGCGCGCAAGGTCGCTGACGCACATGCAGGCCTCCACCTCCGCCTCCCGCCTTCGGGCGGCGATGGCGGAGCGGGTGATGACCCCGGCGGTCGACGGTGGGCTGGCGGCCACGGCGGCCAACGATGGGGTAGCGGCCACGACCACCACCTCCCGCCTTCGGGCCTCGGTGGCGGAGCGGGTGATGGCCACGGTGGCCGCCAGTGGGGTGGCGGCCACGACGGCCACCTCCTGCCTTCGGGCCACGGCGGCGGAGCGGGCGATGGCCCTGGCTTTCAACGATGGTGTGGCGGCCACGGCGGCCGGCAATAGCTGCCGACGGGCAGCGACGGCGGAGCGTGTGGTGGGTGTTCCGCGAACACCCAACAGGGACGCCATGCGCACTACACTACGCCAGGGAGTGCGCCACCGCCGCGGTGTAGCCTCCCAGCTAGAGTTGTCCTCTGATGATGGCGGAGTGGCTGAGCGACGGCGACGGACCGGTGCCATTGACGATTGTGGGAGAAGCAGACAAGATAAGCTACAGGGAGGGAGGAGAAAATGCGACACAGGACTCGCCGGCCATGAGGGTTTATATAGCAGGCCGGTAAGCATTGTGATTTTGGGGGATTTCACCGAGTCAGGCGGGAAGCTTGCGCGGGAACCTGCGAGGTTGCGCGGGAACAGGCTCACGGACGATTCATTGGCGCCACTTCGAGCCACCGTTTGGCAAAAAGAACGCCCCCGCGCGCTGTGCAAGCTTGCGCTGTAAGCCGCCTGCGGCAGCGGGGTGACAAGACGTGTGAGAGGAGGACGAAAGGACACGTACACATACGGTTAATAAAAAAATGTTTGTGATTTAATTACCTACTACCCCCATCCTGGTTTATAAGTCATCTGTGTATTTTTGTGCCAAATTTTGACTAGAGATTTAACTAATAAAATACGAATGCATGTCACCAAAGATTATATCGTTGGATTCGTATTTGAACATAGTTTCCAATTATATAATTTTTATAACATGCATCAAAATTTTGTTGGTTAAATTTAAGGTCAAAATCTGGCACAGAATATAAAGGGGACTAATAGACGAAGACGGAGGTAGTAGCACACGGCCGCTCTCTACGCAGCGTCGCAACTGTCGGTCGGCTTGTAGATGACCATTCCCTGCGTGTTCAACTGCTCTATGCATGTGGTTGCTCGCGGTTGAGGCGGCCGCGGCGCGCTCTGCTCGCATCCCGCGCATGTGTTGTGCTCTTGAATCCCTCCGGGCGCTCTGCCCTCGTCCCTCCATGCGCGCTGCCAGTGTTTGGGGTCGGCGCACGATCACGTACGTTCGTGCTGCCATTATGCATGCGGTTGCGTCGGGCGCGGCGCCATGGTGCAGTTACTCACTGCATAAACTGCCATGCGGACGCGCCGAGAATCCAGGCCGCCCGGCCCCCATTTATTCCTGCGGCCATTTACCTTCATCTCTCGTGCCACACAACACAATAAGCACACCCACGATGACACATACAAAGAGGACATCCAGCAGTTCCAATGGCGCTCCCCGTGGCTCCAATGGCGCTCCCAGCGGCCGACAACGACAACGGGGGGCAGTTCACTGCGCATCACGTAGTGGACACCCACGTGAGGGGGAAGGCCCTCTCGGTGGTGTACACGAATGAGCCGGTCTCGGTGGAGAGCTCCATCCAAACTATGGAGCAGTTGCTTGCTGAGGACAAGTACCAAGTGGTCGGCTTCGACCTCGAGTACACCATCGGTCGTGCCGGGCATGATCAGAAGGTTGTGGTCGCTCATTTGTGTGTGCGACATGACGTCCTCATCTACCACTACCACCTGGCCTCAAGGCCTTGCGAGCGTTTCTCCAGGTTTATCAACAACTCCGACTACAGTTTTGCTACGGTGGACACCACCAACGATCTAAAAGCGCTCAAGGTTTCCGGCGGTAGGGTGGCACATCCTACCGCCACAGACTCCGGCGGTAGGGTTGAAAGCCCTGCAAAACAAGAAGAAGCAACATGTTAGACAGAAAACATAACTTAACAAATAAACATTGGTATATACCTGACAATATTCCAGTCACAAATAGTTCAACATTTGTCTATTTTAGCACTAATGTTCAACATACATAGTGGCATAAAATAGTCTCAAGCATCACAACATCATAAAGTTGATGGGGAACGAAGCATGAAAATCAAAAAAATTCCTACGAACACCCAAGATCTATCTAGCAGAAGCATAGCAACGAGAGGGGAGAGTGTGTCTACCTACCCTCTTAGACCGAAAACGGAAGCGTATATAACGCGGTTGATGTAGTTGTACTCTTCGCGATCCGATCACGATCCAACCGATCTAGTGCCGAACAGATGACACCTCCGAGTTTAGCACACGTGCGGCTCGACGACTTCTCCTCCTCCTTGATCCAGCAAGAGAATGCGGAGAAGTAGATGGGATCACAACCAGCACGATGGCATGGTGGTGGTGGTGGTGGAGCTAGTTCAGCAGGGCTTCGCCAAGCGCTAGTAGAACGAATGAAGGAACTACGGAGTAACAGGAGAGAGAGGGGCACCAAGGGCTTGGTGTGTCCTCTTGGGGCGCCCCCTCCCCTCTATATATAGGTGGAGGGGCATGGGGAACAGCCCCTCCAAGCCCTAGGGCGCATCCAAGGGGGAGAGGACTTGGACTCCAAGTCCAATCCTATTCCTAATAGGACTCCTCCTTTTTCTTCCTTCCCTAGCCACATGGACTTTTGAGGACTTGGTGCGCCTAGCCCAATAAGGCCAGGGTGCCTCCCCTCAGCCCATGATAGCCCTTGGGTCATGGTGGACCCACTTGTGGACTTCCGGACCCCTCCGGAATCCCCCGGAACCTTCTAGAAGCTTCACGGTACAATACCGAAAAACTGCACTTTTTTCCGGAACCCAAAATATGACTTCCCATATATAAATCTTTACCTCTCGACCATTTTGAGACTCCTCGTGACGTTCGAGATCACATTCGAGAATCCTAACAACATTCGGTTACCAATCATCAAATATCCCAATACTACTATAGCGTCAACGAACATTAAGCGTGCGACCCTGCGGGTTCGGGAATCATGTAGTCATGACTGAGACACCTCTCTGGTCAATAAGCAATAGCGGGACCTGGATGCCCATATTGATTCCTACATATTCCATGAAGATATTTTATCGGTTGAACCACGATGCCAAGGATTCGGTTAATCCCATATGCAATTCCCTTTGTCCAGCGATATGTTACTTGCCCGAGATTCGATCGTCGGTATCTCCATACCTAGTTCAATCTAGTTACCGGCAAGTCTCTTTACTCGTTCCGTAATACAAGATCCTGTGACTAACTGATTAGTCGCAATGCTTGCAAGCTCTTTAAGATGTTGTATTACCGAGAGGGCCCAGAGATATCTCTCCATCATACGGAGTGACAAATCCCAGTCTTGATCCATGCCAACCCAACAGATACCTTCGGAGATACTTGTAGAGCGCCTTTATGATCACCCAGTTATGAAGTGATGTTTGGATACACACTAAGCTCTACTGCAGGATGCTGCTAACGCGACACTACGATCAGAGACCCTTTGATGAAACTGTGTGCCATGCATTAATCGCAAACGGTGATGTAAAAAAACCGTGAAAATATGCAAAACGTTTGTGATGGTGGATACATCAAACACGGTCCAGATTTTAGTTGTGTGTGCGATGCGAGGCATATGGTTGATCCATACGAACTATTTGCGATGAGACAGAACAATAGAAACGGGTAGCCATATCAAGGTGTGTGCGATTTACGGCATACAGTTCGCTCCGATGAACTGTTTGTTATTAGGGAATGCAATAGAAACGGTTAGCCAGATCAAGGTGTGTGTGATATACGGCATATGGTTCACTCAGACGAACTGTTTTTGATTAGGGAACGCAACAGAAACGGTTCAACTTAACAAGATGTATGTGATATGCGGCATACAGTTCACATAGATGAACTGTTTGTGATGAGCCAAAAGAACACAAACGATTCGTGTAAACAAGATGTGTGTGATACGCGGCAAACAGCCCACTCAGATGAACTGTTTGCGATGAGAAATTATAACACAGACGGTTACTACATTTAATTCGTGTGCGATTCTGTGTGTACGAAAAACTTTGAAAAATGCAAACTAGTTGCTTGCGGTGGCTAGGAGTATCACACACGATGCATCTGCGAGTACTCGTGTGCGATGATTAGTAAGTTACACATATGTTTCCTTATGTTAACACGTGTGTGATAGATAACACGTGACACCGCATACGGTATTCGGGTTGTGTCCTCCACTTAATCTTCCTGCGCTCCAAGGAAGGCTTCCGCGCTCCAACGAATACTTCCCGCGCTCCACATGGGTGAATTGTAAAATCCCCACCTCTTCCCTCTTCGGTTTCCTGCCACCAGCAAATGGCTTGCTGCATATAACCCAGGCGGCAACGCACCATCGTGACACTATGTGCAGATCTAGTCCTCACTCATCTACCATTAGTTATTCCAAGCATGCCAGGCAACGACCAAAGCTTCAACGTCGACCCCTACCTGTCTTACATCTTCTGTAAGGAGAATGAGTCGGAGCAGGTCGGCGAGCAAGAGCTTCATCGGCCGGTGTAGGCACCATGGCCCATCGGCAGCGATATCGGTGTGACAGTCCTTGGGCGCACAATCAACATATTGCAGAGGAAGTGTGATGAGCAGTTTGCCATCCACCGTGCAAAAGATCCAGAGCTGCTCGGTGGCATGATCGACGACCCACCCGAAGAGCCGCCGTCACCAGTGCTCATCGAGAGCCTGATGCCCCGCAAGGAATGGGCAGAGGACCTCTGTGATTTAGTTAAGAGACAGCTAGCATGCAGCTTCATCATTGTCAGCGGCGGCCGTGTAAACCTTGATCCCGACAATGTGGTGGCCAGGCTCGAGCGCATCCTTGGCAGAGTTGACATCCCCGACGAAGTAGAACATCGCCAGCGTGGTATCTTGAGGATGCAGGTGATGGCCGGAATTTGCTACCAGGCCAGAGACATGGAAATGGAGCGGTTCCGCGGAGATGTCATGCACGCGATTGCATGTTGTCAAGCTCTTCTGGAAGAGGCCCAGAAGCCCCAAGAGCCTCCCAGCACCAGCAGCTCCGTAGGCGGAGGCGGGTCGGGACACTTGGAATGAACGGCCGCAAGGGTGCTATGCTGATCATGGAGTCCGAGAAGACTGTCGTCGGAAGGCCGCCAGCTCAGCCTTTTAGCCTATATTTTATTATAATTGTATGCATATGTATGTCATGAGTGTTTTGGGCATTGCCGCATGTGGCATTTTAAATTATCCTGAATATGTAAGACAATTATTAACCGTTGCCATTGTAAATTTGCCTCAACGGCGAGCAGAGCACGCACACGGACGCCAGAGCGGAGTGCGCCATGGCCGCCTCAATGGCGAACAAAACATGCGGACGGACGCGAGCAGAGCGCACCACGGCCGCCTCAACGGCGAGCAACCACACCTGCATATTGCAATTCTGGTCAACCTTCTGGCACCCCGTGGGAGGCGCGACGACGCATCCATCGGACACGATGGTGATATCTTGACCGTGTGTGATAGTGGGCACACACGTACACATACATCCAAAAATGTGGGCCCACATACACCATCCAGGAACCGTTTCGGGCTTCCGATGCATGGCATACGGTTGATCCATAAGAAATGTTTATGATCAACCAGAACAACAGAAACGGGCGTCGAGCCCAGAACCATCAATAAATTTTGACCTTGTTTCTCGTCACATTCTAGATTACAACGCAATAAGTAATTGCAAATCTGTTCACACCGATCAAACCTAAATGTGTCCACACTTAGCACCGGGCTATAAAAACTACCCACTCAAAAATTAGTTCACAGTTCCTCTCCTCATCACCCACAAAACAGGTCTTTCCTGTCAAGTCGTTCCGCCATGACCGGTAGGAGGAGTTTCGGGTCGACATATAACCAGGGAGCAAAGACCAACGCTGCGGAAGCACTAGAGAGGTCCCGCCGCTACGCGGCAGGTGCAACAGAGATGTCCTGGCGCGCCGCGAAGCCCTTGAACAAGCTCTCACCGGCATGCGAGGGCTCTCACAAGCGCACTCACCGCGTCGACGATCGTGACGAGCTGGCGTTGCTGAAGTCCTTGGCCAGTGACGACAACATTCTCGCTGGCCTAATTAAGAGGTAGGATCTAGTCGATGGCCTGATGAAGCTGCTCGAGATTAGCGATGCCTCGGTTGAGAAGGCGACCGGCCTCGTCGAGCAACTCATGGGTGACAATACGAAGCTCCTCAAGGCGCTCGCTGAGACGGAGGAGGAGGCTGCCGGCTGGAAGAAGCTGCATGAGCAGAGCAGTGCCTCGGGGATGACGCTGAAAGTGGTCGTCGAGGAACTGATGGGTGACTTGAGGAAGCTCCGGATCAAGCGCGAGCAGGAGGTGGAGGAATCCATGGCTGCTGTCAAGCAAAGTCATGAGGAATTGAAGAAGGAGCTAGTGGATGTCGTCGCCCGGCGATCCATCGAGGAGTAGAGACAGTAGCGACCCATATCGTTGTCTGCGATTTCCTTCTTCTCTTGCCCCGTGTCTTCCAGGCTTTGCCACATGTGGCATTTTAAATTATCCGAAATATGTAAGACAATTATTATCCGCACCATTGTAAATTTGTCATCGTATTATCCGTTGCCCTATGTGGCATTTTAAATTATCCGGAATACGAGTTGAAAACACGGACAAAGCAAATGCTAACGTTGACCGGGGCCATGGGATCACAAGCAAACACCCTCCGCCCAGGTGCTTTAATTAACCGCATGTTAAACAGCGGCTCGGCCGCCATTAATGGAGAAGTTGTGAGCGAGGCGGGCGCCTGGTGGATGGAGGTCAAAGAGCTCACTTCCTCGTGAGCATGCGCGGCCTTTGCTGCTCACACGTGTCCCGTCGAGCCTGCGAGGTGGACAGGTCGCACGCGTCCCATCGAGCCTGCGCGGCAGACTGCTTGCACGCGTCCCGTCGAGCCTGCACGGCAGACTTCTCGCGCTTGTCCCGTCTAATCAAACAGCTGCACGCACGCCACCGAGTATGGTTAAATTTTGGCACAAAATACAAAGATGACCAATGAACGAGGACCGAGGTAGTACTATCCCATAAGAAAAGAGGGACACGTGGCCACACTTAAATGGTTACGGGAACACACACGATTCATATAATACAACCGTTTGCAATATTAACGTGTCAGCTATTTGTTTCAAAAGGACTTCATTGGCTATTAATGTGTGCGCCTTGTCTCAAACTGGATGATGTTTTGACCACGACATATATGTGCCATGTCATGAAACCATGCCAAGTTTCATGTTTTTTGGGTGAGTTTTCGATTTACTTGGATTTAAAAACCAAGATTCTCAATGTTTCCGGACGACGAGACGTTTGTAATTCATTCCCATTCCTTCAATGAGACCTAAGCATGCACCAAGTGACACATGTACGATTTTCCACCCATTTTGCTTCACTGGAGCATGTGCTTGTAGTTCAAATTTAAATTATGGACTACATTAAATGCCTAGAAAACTCAATTAATATATAAAATGGTCAAACGAACCCAGAACAGTTTCAAATTTCAGCACGACACTCCTATTATTCTATGTTGCCTGTAGAAAACAAAATACAAGGCGAGAAGAGGTAGTGATTATTGTTTCGCCCACAAGAGGGGCATGTTTGCCTACCAGAACCACAAGGGTTGCGAGAAGCTTCGGTTTGTAAGAGGCTTGTAATATAGCTTGGCCCAAATTGGACAATTTTTTTACCACGACATATATGTGCCATGTCGTGACACCATGCCAAGTTTCATGATTTTCTGGTGAGTTTTGGATTTACGAAGATTTAAAACCGAGATTCACAATGTTTGAGGCCGAGCCAGGACGCTGAGATGGTTGAATTCATTCACATTCTTTCCATGGGACCTAAACAGGCACCCTAAGGACACATGTATGATTTTTCTAGTCATTTTGGTGCACTGGAGCATGCATTTGTAGTTCGGATTTGAATTATGGACATTAAATGCCTAGAAAACTCAATTAATGTACAAAAAAGGTCAAACGAAGCCTGAATAATTTCAAAGTTCAGCGCGAATCTCCCGTTGTTCCATGTTGCATGTAGAAGAAAATACAAGGCTAGAAGAGGGAGCGATTATCGTTTCGCCCACAAGGGGACACGTTTCCCTATCGAAACACGAGGGTTCTTGCAAGAGGCTCCGGTTTGTAAGAGGTTTATAATAAAGCTTGGCCCAAATTGGACAATGTTTTTACCATGACATATATGTGCCATGACGTGACACCAAGCCAACTTTCATGATTTTCTGGTGAGTTTTGGATTTACGGGGATTTAAAAACCGAGATTCCAAATGTTTGAGGACGAGCCAGGACGCCGGTACGGTTGTAATTCATTCCCATTCCTTGCATGGGACCTAAACATGCACCCAAGGACACATGTATGATTTTTCTAGCCATTTTGGTGAACTAGAGCATGTATTTGTAGTTCAGATTTGAATTATGGACATTAAATGACTAGGAAACTCAATTAATGTATAAAAAGGCCAAACAAACCCTGAATAATTTTAAATTTCAGCACGGATATCCTGTCGTTCCATGTTGCCTGTAGAAAAAAAATACAAGGCAAAAAGTGGCAGCGATTATCGTTTCGCCCACGAGGGGGACACATTTCCCTATCGAAACCACGAGGCTTCTTGAGAGAAGCTCCGGTTTGTAAGAGGCTTGTAATAAAACTTGCCCCAAAATGGACAAAAAAAATTCCACGACATATATGTGCCATGTCATGACACCATGCCAAGTTTCACGATTTTCGGGTGAGTTTTGGATTTACGGGGATTTAAAAACCAAGATTCTCAATGTCCGAGGCCGAGCCAGACGCCGAGACAGTTGTAATTCATTCTCATCCTTTGCATGGGACCTAAACATGCATCCAAGGACACATGTATGATTTTTGTATCCATTTTGGTGCACTTATTTGAATTATGCACATTAAATTAATGCTTATAAATCTTAATTATAATGTATAAAAAAGGCCAAACTAACCCTGAATATTTAAAGCAGTTCTGGTCAACCGTCTGTCACCCGTGGGTAAGCACTGTGCGCATGCGTTGTGCTAGCTCATGCTTCCTTCTCTACTAAGTTTTCCATATTAATGTTGTTATATATCCAAACACGCTACCGTTTCCCGCCACTCCTCCCATCGGTTTCCCGCCTCTTCTCCCATCGGTTTCCCGCTGCCAGTGCCAGTGCTCATAGAAGGCTAGGCGGCGACACACCGGCCATGTAAATATTGCACATAGTTTCTAAAAGCACAAACGTGTGTGATAGTAGGGAGTAGGTCCCATAGGGTGACCAGCGTGAAACGTCTTAAAGGCAAGGAGGCAATTCTTATCAGCAAGGGGCGGCTTCCCATCCGCTAACCTAGTCGAATAGAACGCAGAAGTTAAGCGTGCTGGGGCTGGAGCAGTCTAAGGATGGGTGACCCGGTGGGAAGTTGCATATCTCAAGCTTCATTAAAATGCCATGATACGGTCATTATAGACATTTATTATATAAATGTCTCTATAGTGACCTGTCATGACGATTATATAAACCTTGGGATCCTTTTTTTGCTAATATGTTTTTTATTGGTTATTTTTTGTTCTCAAAAATCGAAGAATGATCAACATTTGTAGGCCCACACAAATTATCCCTTTGACCCAATGCACAAGAAGGGTTTCCTCTTTGCTTTGTGTGCTATGTTAGAGCAAATCAAGTTTCAGCACATGCGTTAGACGACACCCCCTACCCCCCCACCACCCGCCTCGAAGTTGCAGAACCGACATCGTACGTCTTTAACCTGGCTGGGGGTATGATGTTCAGTTTGTAATGTTACTGATGTAGTTGGTGCCCCATCGAAGTTGTGCATTCGGGATTTGAACTAATCACACACCAGACCCATACATTTTTTCGGGCCGCATGCAGGGTATAGGGGGCCGGGTGTTCTGATCGAGCACATCTCCCTTGTGCGGTTTATAGACGCCGCACATATCTGTGGGCTCCCCGAGGTCTATATATATATCATCCTTGACCGATAATGAGGGGGGCCCACACAATATATCCCTTTGAACCAACATACGAGAAGGGTTTGAACATGATGGTTTCCTATTGCTATGTGTGCCATGTTAGACCAAATAAAGTTTGAGCGCATGCATTGGACGACACCCCCCCCCCCCTGGGCCTCAAAGTTGGGGAACCGACATCGTACGTATTGAACCTCGCTTGGGGTCGGGTACGGTGTTTGGTTTCTAATGTAGTTGGTGCCCCATCAAAGTTGTGCATTGGGGATTTGAACACATCACACACCACCCATACATATTTTTGGGCCGCATGCAGTGTATAGGGGGTCTTCTGATCGACCACGTCTCCCTTGTGCGGTTTTTTGTGATGACACACATATTTGTGGGCTCCCCGAGTGTATATATATCATCCCTTTGACCAATAACGAGGGGCATCTGTTGTCCATGAATGGATTCCTCCTAGTTCATGTTAGGGCCGTTCACCGTCACATGTCGTTCAAGCAAAGTTCGAGCTCATGTGTTGTCAGGATTTCCTCCCACACGCTCGGATTGGTGGGTTCGACCGACTCCGTACCCTGCATATCTCGTCCTTAATACCTGGCTTTCATAGTTGTTGTCTGTATCGAGAGGCAGGCGCCACATCTAAATTGTACATTATTCGATATTGAAAACACACATCACCCCTTCCAACGTACATCATTTTGGGCCGCATGTAGGCGGTGCTGGTTTTTTGGTCCCTCTCGTGTGATTTTTGATGATGGTTCAATCTATTGGCCCAAGCGGTTTATATATATATACATATTCTATCCATTTTTTATCGACAACAACAGTTGTCATTTGACCAAGCGATAGATTCACTGGTCCGTCTTATGGCAGGTCATGGCGACATGCATGTATGACCAAAGTATCAGTACGTGCATCCGCCCCGCCGACACGAAGTGGGAGGTGGGTCAAGTACCCTAGCTAGGTAGCTATGACATTATGTCATTATAGATATATCCAAGGGTGCTTTCGGGTTTGCGAGGCAGGTGCCACCAAAGTTGTGCATTGTGTATTTAAAGTTTTAAACATAACACCCTATATTCCTACATATATTTGGCCACTTCCAGGTGGTTCTTGACTTCTGGCCCCTCTCATCGATCTTCGATGACGCGCCCAACTGTGGGCCTGCGTGGTCAAAGTTGTGCATTGGAATTCTGAACATCACAGACCACCCTTTTCATTCATATATACTTGGGCCACATGCTGGTGTGGCTGTCTTATGACCCTCTCTGACATTTTTTTTGCTGCAAAGACTGGGATGACACCCAATGGACACGGGTGTACTGGCTTAACCGTGTGCGATGCAAGTGCGCTGTGAAATCACCACGACTGCGCAAGCGCGATCAAGGGTGTAGGTAGTGGTTTAACCATGTGCGATGCAAGTGCGCTGTGAATCACCACGACTGCGCAAGCGCGAGCAAAGGTGGAGGTACTGGCTTAACCGTGTGTGATGCTAGTGCGCTATAAAATCACCACCTGCGCAAGCTAAAGGCGAGTAGTTTATTTAGATTGAATTCCATGTCTGTGTCTGAAAATTAGGACGAACCATGTGCGATAGACCAGCTAGCTAGAAATCTAAAAACAAACTACCCACCTTGAGCGTTGCAAAAATCGGTGGTTCCGCCGCTTTTCCTTATTATCATACACGCATATTCTTATTGGACCATGTGCGATCTTGGGAGCTCCCGCCCCGCATCAATTCCTTTACCCAAATTTTAGTAGCCGCGGTACTTCAACCGTCGCCCCCACTCCTCTAGCACCGACCTTATAGTAAAATTGCAGTAGCCGAGGCATTTGAACCATCGCCCTCCCTCGTCCACCACCATCTCCACCCACCATTACTAAAATTTGCAGTAGTCGCGGCGTATCCTCAAACACCACCCCCCATCCACAGTCCACCACCCGCCCCACTCCCCCCCCCCCCCCCGCCCCTTGAACCCTAGCTCGCCGCCGCCGCCAACCTCTGTCGGTCTGCCCATTCTTCCTAGCTTAGATAATAAAGTTCAGGTTACCCAGTGATTTCCATACCATCGCCCCACTCCCCTGAGTTTTTAGATGAGGCCTGCGGTGTCCCTCCCCTCTAGATCCACATCCCCTGCTCCAGAATGTTGCAACCTAAGACCGACCACGTATCCCGGGGAGCCCGATGAGCGTTCGGCCAAGAAGAGGTGAGGGAGTCACGGACTAAGGGGTCCTCGGGGCGACGGCCTATTGAGTATGGGCCATGGTGACAGGAGATCTATGAAGCCGTGGTGTGCCCTCCAAGTCAAGAAGGCGCAGGATCTCTTTAATCCCTTATTGTAATCTATCTTCAGTAACCCTAACCCTACCGGTGTCTATATAAACCGAGGGTTGTAGTCTTTAGGGATAGAGCTACATTCATCACCTCATCTCCTTAGGGTTTAGCTCATACTGATCTCGAGGTAGATCTACTCTGTAAACCATACTATACATCCAATATAATCAAGCAGGACATAGGGTATTACCTCTTCGAGAGGGCCCAAACCTGGGTAAACACTGTGTTCGTCGTCCCTTGTTCCCCATCGATCCCAGATCCACAGCTCAGGACCCCCTGCCCCGAGGTCTGCCGGTTTTGACACCGACATTGGTGCTTTCATTGAGAGTTCCGCTGTGGGGTCGCCCAAAGGATCGATGGCTCGCCTGATCATGGGAGAAGGCATCGGATCCGGGGACTTCTTCGTCCCCGGTCAGCTCTTTGCATTTGGCAGCATCGTGCAGCACGCCGACCCGACTGGTCGTCTGGGTCAGATCGACACCTTCGCTCCCGAACACCGAATTTGATTCGGTGGTCTGGAGTACGTTGCGGACACGCGGGGTGATCTGGTCTTCACCGGATTCACTTCCCCCTCCCGCACCCTCGCCATGCCCGCTCCGGAGTCCCCCTCTGATCCGATCTGTAGATCAGCCACAACAGCTTCGAGCCAGGAAAGCTCTGCTTCGACCGGGGCCAGACTCCGCCTTTGTCCGGACCCATCACGACTGCGGAGGACCTATCCTCGACCTTCGAGGCAGAATCAGGAGGCAGAAGCCAAGAGTCAATCTCGGCCGAACCTTTCCTTCACGACGCTCACCTGGCCTTGAGCCCTTATGATGAAGCGGCATCCAAGGGCCAGGGGTCACCCCCGGCCCAAAGCAGATCGATCTCAAACCCCGGTGGGGAAGCCACATGCAAGGACCAAAGCCCATCCTTGACCTCCAGTGACGATCCGGACCCCTTCAAGGATCCAGCTCTGCACCCCGAGCTTAGCAAGGCCAGCGGAAACCATGGACCGGCCAGGGCATTGACTGCCCCCCACCCCGTTACACTAGAATTCGGCCCGGAGCCCTCGAGTTCGGCGACCCTCGCAATGTTAAACGAGGCGCTAGACCGAATTCAGAAAATGACCATCCAGGAGGAACTACCCTCCGCCTTCAATCATCAACCCTTCGAGGCGTACCATAGCGAATTTTGCATCCCACCCACCACCCACCTAGTAGCCACTATCGATGATTTAACCGATATGCTAGACTATAATTCGGAGAATGCCGAATACATGGACGAGGAGGGTGGAGCCACGGCCAATACCGATGTTGCCCCCCCCCCCCCGCCGCTGGTCGGCCACATCCACCTACGATATTTACATGGTGGACACCCCAAGGATGGCGATGGCACTCCTAATCAGGACCAAGGCAAGCCCAGAGATGAGCCGCCCAAATGCCGAAAACAGCGCTGCCGATCGAAGCCACATCGAAGCCATGCGAGCAACATGGACTCTGCGAAGAATGGCACCGTAAATAATACGGATGACCTCGCCGGAGACGCATCCAACGAACATCATCAGGATGACCCCGCGTGACAGGAGGACCCGATCAATCCAGAAAACCCCGACGACTCTGAGGATAGCAACTACTTCCCACTCTCTAAAGAGGAGGTCAGTCTCAGGGATGATGATTTCATCGTCCCTGAAGACCCTCTGGAGCAGGAACGGTTCAAACGGAGGCTTTTAGCCACCGCCCACAGCCTAAAGAAACAAAAACGCAAAATCAAGGCCGAACAAGACACCCTCAACGACTGATGGACTAAAGTCCTAGCTGCCGAAGAAGGGTATGGCCGCGAATAGCCAACCAAAAGTTATCCCAAACGAAGACTACTACCGTAGTTCGATGACAAGGCCGTAGAACCAACATGTCCGACATACACAAGTGCCGAACAGCCGGACCGCCCCCCTAGAGGGCGGGACAAAGGAGCTGACGAGGCCGAACACCCAGCCGCCCCACCTCGCCGTTACGGCAAGGATCAAGTGCGTCCCACTTACGAGTACAACCTCCGCCATGACCTAGACACTCGAGGAGGCCGTACCAGGTCCATCGACGGACCCAGAGAACACCCACCCGCTTACCGGGAAGGATATTACGATCGGCTAAACCGAAACAATAGAATCCGGGAGCAGAAGCAGATTCGGAGGGCCGAAGACCTCCGACGCGATGTAGCCCGAGTTCGGGGCGTCGCACACCCCATGTGCTTCACAGAGAGAGTAGTGCAACACCAATTCCCGGAAGGCTTCAAGCCTGTGAACATCGAATCATACGACGGAACCACAGATCCAGCCGTATGGATAGAGGATTTCCTCCTCCACATTCACATGGCGCGAGGAGATGACCTCCACGCCATTAAATATTTGCCGCTAAAGCTTAAAGGTCCAGCTCGACACTGGTTGAACAGCCTTCCCGAACACTCTATAGGCTACTAGGAAGAGCTTGAGGACGCCTTTCGAGCAAACTTTCAGAGCACCTATGTCCGGCCTCCGTATGCTGATGACCTAAATCGCATCACACAACAGCCCGGAGAATCTGCCCGACAATTTTGGAACCGATTCCTGACCAAGAAAAACCAGATTGTGGACTGTCCGGATGCCGAAGCCTTGGCCACCTTCAAGCATAGTGTCAAGGATGAATGGCTCGTAAGGCAGCTCGGCCAGGACAAACCAAGAACTATGGAAGCCCTTACTTCTCTCATGACCCGCTTTTGCATGGGCGAACACAGTTGGCTCGCTCGCAAAAACACCAACCCTGACACACCCGGTACCTCCGAGGTTCAGGACGGAAATGGAAAGCCCCGACGCAGCAAGAATAAACGTCGCCACAATGACGGCGAGGGCGAGGATATGGCAGTAAATGCCCGATTCCGAAACCAGAAGTCCGGACCCCAAAAGAAAGCCCCTAAAGGCAACAGTGACGGCCCGTCCAGACTGGACACAATTCTGGACATGCCGTGTCAGATCCACGACACTTCAGAGAAGCCCGCCAACCACTCCAACCGAAACTGTTGGGTGATCAAACAGGCCGGCAAACTCACAGCCGAAGACTAGGGCAAAAGCCCACGAAGCGAGGACGATGATGAGCCCCACAGGACAAATAGTGGAGGCCAGAAACCCTTCCCTTCCGAGGTCAAGACGGTAAACACGATCTATGCAACCCACATACCGAAGAAGGAGAGGAGGCGAGCGCTACGAGACATGTATTCTATCGAGCCAGGAGCGCTGAAATTCAATCCATGGTCAGCCTGCCCGATCACGTTCGATCGTAGGGACCACCCGACCAGCATACGCCATGGAGGGTCCACAGCCTTAGTGCTCGACCCCATCATCGATGGATTCCACCTCACTAGAGTCCTCATGGACGGAGGTAGCAGCCTCGATCTGATATACGAAGATACAGTGAGGAAAATGGGGATCGATCCGTCAAGAATGAAACCCAGTAATACCACCTTTAAGGGGGTCATACTGGGAGTGGAGGCCCGCTGCACAGGCACTGTGACACTTGAAGTAGTGTTCGGCTCTCCGGATAACTTCCGAAGCGAGGACTTGATCTTCGACATTGCACCTTTTCGCAGCAACTATCATGCCCTCCTTGGCCGAACAGCGTTCACCAAATTCGATGTTGTTCCGCATTACGCGTACCTCAAGTTGAAGATGCCTGGTCCTTCAGGCGTCATAACTATCAACAGCAACACAGAACACTCACTTCGAACCGAAGAGCACACTGCGGCCCTAGCGGCCGAAGACCAAGACGGCCCATACAGGCTCGTATGCCGATCCGCCGTAAAGGCCGGCGACAATAGTAAATGGGTTCGAACCCGTTCCCCGTCATGGGAACCCGCACGCGTTCGCCACAAATAGGGATGCACGCCCCACGGCACGCCCACATTCTTCGCGCTCCACGTGCCTCGTCAGCACAATTTTGCACTCAAAATACCATGGGCAGCCGTGAGGCATATATCAACAAATCCGAAGTATATGTTCGGCTAAACCAAACTTCGGAACTACCTCATCTTCGGATGACCCGAGGGCCAATTCCGGAAACCCCCCAAGCATAAAGCTCCATCGGCAGGATCCTCACTCCTCAAGGTCCCATCAAAGGTCCCAACCCCCACCTCCCAGAAGCAAAGGCACAGACATGGAGCAGGGCAAAGTGAAGGCTTCGGCTCACGCATCAAGGCCCTGCGTAAACCTTTACTCTGTAAAATACTTTTATTTTTAATAATGCCTTGGCAGTTCGAATTGTGCGGTTAGATGACTTGAGCTTACGAGAAATAATAAAAGCGCCCTTTATGGTGTTCGGATATCCGCATCTTGTGATTTTCTATCTCCTTTTTGATTCTCCATTCGCTCTTCGAACAGCCTGGCATGAAAATATATTAACTAGCCAAGAGTTCGACTTACATATCAGCTCCATATCTTCAAGTCCGGCACCGCCTTTCGCTGGGTGTTCGGTGTCTCGGATAGTGCATTATATGCATCAGTTCCGAACTATGTCTTGGGTCAATAGTTGGGTTGCCCGGCTCCTGTGCTTGCCTCTTATGTTCCGCATGTTTGGCTAAGAGGGCAAAGGGAGAACCCCTGCGATTGTACTTCTGGCTTGCCCAGTTACGTACCTCAGGAGGAGAAAGCCAAAAACTGACCGTCATAGTAAGCGCAAACTGGTCAGTGGTCCGATGACGAGGTTTGACTCCAAAAATCATTGGCGATTTCACCATGTTACACGAAGGGTTCGTCTTAGCACAAACCATGTGATCGGAAAGGGTAGGTGTTGATCCCCAAGTACATCACAATACACCGGGGGCTAGTCCTTAGCCCTCACCATCAAGCTCCTACGGCTAAGTGAAAGCAATAAAACTGAATAGTCCGATTGCCTGTTTTCGCTCGCGCACTACCGCCTCCAGGTACCAAGACATTGGCTAAGGGTAATAGTGCGGAGACAAAACACCCCTCGTGATATTCACTTGGGGGCTGAAGCCGACGACTGGTAGCTTTCAGACTAAACATACGGCCGCACAGGAGTCAAAATCAAATCATGACAATATAAAAAGTCAGGCGAACGCATAATAAATCATAAGGTCCACTTGGTACAAAATTAATACAATCACTCAAGCATCACATCTTTTGAACACTGGCCCGCCCACGCGCCAGTCATCACCAATGCAAAGTACTGCTCAGAGCGGCGATGCTCCATTCCCTTGGGCAGAGGACCAGTGGCCATGTCCATTGGATTAATGTTCGGCCAATGCACCATGGTCTTCGCAAATGCAAGCCTCGCCCCCTCAAGGCACGCTGAGTGCTTCACGGCGTCAATCCGGAGCGGCGCCTCCCGCAGCTTCTGCACAAGGACGAAGTAGGTGTCTGGAATGGGCTCGACAGGCCACAGACTGACACAGAGGTCCTTCACGGCCAGCTCAGACATCCAATGCATCTCCATCAGCTGCTTCATTTGATTGCTGAGGAGGGAAGGAAGCTCGGAATCCGGAAACTGTGACTAGAATAGCCGTTGCGTGGAGTCCTCCTCGAGAGTAGTGTAGTGCTTCGCTGCGGCCGCCACATTCTTCGGAAGTTCGGTGAAGATGCCTGTGGAGCGCCAGACCCGCGTCAGCAGGGCGAACCTGTTGCCTCCAAACACACTCTTCAGTAAGTATTTCTTACCATTTGCAATTTGCCCGACTTGGCAGAGCTCTTCCCGAACACCTCGCGTGTCGGTCCTTGCCTCCTGGAGCTCCTTCTCCGCCTTGGATAGCCGGGAGGATCGCTCCTCCTGCTCCTTCTCAAGGGCCTCCAGCTTCTTGGCGGCATCCTGGGGCTCCACTTGGACTTCGGTTACTCAAGCCTCGTGCTGCTCAGCAGCAAGCTTGGCCTCCTCAAGCTCGGCCACCGCCTTCTCAGCGGCCATTTTCTTTGCGGCCGCCTCTGCCTCGGCTTTCTTCAGGGCCTCCCTCAAGCCCTCGACCTCGGCGGCGGCAGCTGCAGGATCATCATGATAAAGGATTAGCATACAGTCCGGATCGTCAATATCCGGCATCGAGCAAATACACATCTTATCAAAGGGCTTACCTTGCGCCTCGTCAAGCCGTTTGTTGACAAGGTCAAGCTCTTTATCGGAAAGCTTGAGCTTTCGATCCATTTCCTCCAGTGCCGCGGCATTAGCAGCTGCGGCCACGGAAGATGCCTGTGTCAACAAAAGAAATGTCGAGATTATTACTCGGCCTACTGAATTTGATCCTCTGCAGGCTTCTCCGATGTCCTTGCAGAGTCCCGGGGGCTGCTATGTACACGGCCTACCCAAACTAAAGATTACAACCGCTCTATGAGAAAGGAGCATTACTTGACTTACCTCAAAGCCTGTCAGAAGGCCTTCGACAGCATCGTTCAGTCCAGATTGGACGGACCGAACACCTTGCATGACCGCACTCATAAGAGTGCGGTGCCCATCAATGATGGCAGAGTTGTTCACCAACTCCTCCAGCGCATCTGGCCAGCCAGCCGCCACCCATTTGGAGGTGTTCGGTGCTGGCGTTGGCTCCCCGACCCCTTCTCCACCGGAAGGGGGAGCCTGTGCCATCGAGGGCCTTGGGGGCTCAGGAGCGGATGGATGAGGGGGTCCGGATGGTCCGTACTCCCTCCCCGTGTTAGCCAGAAGGGATGCATCCCCCTGGTCTTCAATCACCGAGGCGTCGGCCTCGGCCATGGTGGCATCGACCTCCTCCCTCGTGTTCGGAGGAGGAGGGGTCTTTCGTGACACCACCTCCCCAGCTTCTTTGAGGATTGGAGGGGGTGCCGAGCGTGAGCCACTGTCCGCCAGTTCGGCGGGCAGGGACGTCCCCGAAGAGGTCTCCTCGGCGGGGCGGCCATGCGGAGGGCTGTACCATTAGAAAAATAATCAATCTACGTTCTACCAGGGATTACTAAATGGTTAAAGAAATTGAAAATGTCGCAATATGTACCTGGCCGCTTGGGGCTTGACCCTGGGTTCCTTCTCCAGAACCTTTTCGGATGCTTCGGACTCCTTGTCGGAGTCCGAGCTGTCAGATAGGACCAGCTTGGGCCGGCGCTGTCTCTTCTGGGCCTAGGGCGGTTGAACCTCCGCGACGTCGCTGGACGCCCCCCTCTTCTTAGAGTGCGAGGAGGTGCTATCCTCCTCCTCGTCTCGCTCCTGTGTGGACTGGGCCGCGGTGTCTCCGGACCTGCAGTCCGGACGGGCTTTGCGGCGGAGGCCCTCCCGGGCCTCCGGCACCTCCGTCTTCTTGCCCTTCTTATCGGGCGCCTTGTAAGGCACCACGACCAACAACTTCTCTAGCTGCTCGAATCGGGGCCCCTCTGGCAGCGGCGCGGGGCCGCTGATCTTCTCGGCCTTGGCAAGCCAACCCTGTAAAATCCCCATAAAGAGGTTCGAATCAAATCCTGTGGTGCTAATATTCGGATTTATGATAAGACAAGTGCCGCTCACCTTCCTCGGAGGGTTCGCGGCGTCGATGCCGATGTCCTCCCCCTCGACCAGCCACTCCTTCTACGGTTTGAATAGCAGACTCCACACTTTCTTGTGGGTCGTGCCGAAGAGGTGTTGCACGGTGGCTGGGTCTTCAGGGTCATACTCCTACATTGTCTTGGCCCTCTCATGGCAGGGGAGGAATCGGGGATGGAGCATGACCTGAATCACGTCGACCAGCTTTGCACCGGTCTCCATGATGCTGACGACGCACTTCTGTAGCGCCTTCAAATTGTCAGCGGATCCCCAGTCCGGGCTCTTGTTGATCCATGAGGCCAGCCTTGTGGGGGGTCCGGATCTGAATGCGGGAGCTGCCGCCCAGCCGACTCCCCGCGGCTCGGTGATATAGAACCATTCTTTTTGCCACATTCTGACGGTATCGACGAAGTGGCCCTTTGGCCACTGGACCCGCGTCAGCTTGCTGATCATGGCCCCGCCATAGTCCGCCTGCTTGCCGCCAACTACCTTGGGCTTGACGTTGAACACCTTTAGCCACAGGCCGAAGTGTGGCCGGACTCGGAGAAAGGCTTTGCAGAAGATAATAAAAGACGAGATGTGGAGAAGGGAGTTGGGGGCTAGATCGTGAAAATCTAGCCCGTAGAAGAACATCAGCCCCCGCACAAAGGGGTGTAGGGGAAATCCTAGCCCCCTAAGGAAATGAGGGAGGAATACGACCCTTTCGCCCGGCTGGGCCGTAGGGATGATCTGGCCCTTTTCGGGGGCCCGATGGGCAACGTCGGGCGACAAATAGACGGCCTGCTTCAGCTTCACGATGTCACCGTCGGTGACGGTGGAAGCCTCCCACTTCCCGTTGGCGCCGGATCCATCCATGGCTGGAGACGGAGTGGGATTTGCTGTGGAGGCAAAGGAAAGGGGCGCTGGAGCTCTGAGGATCTGCGTGAGCGGAAGGTGGAGGAAGGCGTGGGATGCTGACTATAGTGGCTCCCCCTTTATAGATTGTTGACAGGCCAGGGGTTTCCTTTTTCCACGCTGTTGGCTTCTCCACTTCCCGATATACCCGCAACGTTATGTGCGGGGAGGGGAATCAAAATCATTAACCATATCCCCCGAAAGGCGGGACACGATCTCCACATCGAGGGGACGTGCCAAACATGACGTCAGCCTCGAGCCGCGCTTCAAGAAATAGTAACTGCTCGGCATTATGGCCGGAGGCGACTCTTCGTTCAAAGAGAAAAAGTTGTCAGATGAAGGCCCTATTTACACTTGAACGGTTTTTTGTCATTGCCTTCGTCATTAAGTAAAACTGCCGTTTCAGGTTCCGGACATCACTTGGTTCCGAACAAGGGCAAAACATATTGAAGAACTCGCCTCGCAAGCCGAACACTGATTGGGTGAGCGGATGCCGGATACAAGCCTTGGGGTTGGAGGCAAGTTCGGGGGCTGCGGAGGGAGTCATGGACTAAGGGGTCCTCGGGGCGACGGCCTATTGAGTATGGGCCGGACTGGTGGAGCCGTATGGTGACAGCAGATCTATGAAGCCGTGGTGTGCCCTCCAAGTCAAGAAGGCGCAGGATCTCTTTAATCCCTTATTGTAATATATCTTCGGTAACCCTAACCCTACCGATGTCTATATAAAGCGAGGGTTGTAGTCTTTAGGGCTAGAGCTACATTCATCACCTCATCTCCTTAGGGTTTAGCTCATACTGATCTCGAGGTAGATCTACTCTGTAAACCATACTATACATCCAATATAATCAAGCAGGACGTAGGGTATTACCTCTTCGAGAGGGCCCAAACCTGGGTAAACACTGTGTTCATCGTCCCTTGTTCCCATCGATCCCAGATCCACAACTCGGGACCCCCTACCCCAAGGTCTTCCGGTTTTGACACCGACAAGAGGTTTATCATGGCCTCTCCAGCGAACGTTGGCAAGGTGGCCGCCGTTCACCCCGACCTGTCGATCCCGAAGCAACACCTCACAGCAGAAGCCGGCAGAGACGTTGACTACATTGCCATGTCAAAGGCTTCACGTCAGCGGGCTAGCATATTACTGTATCTCAGGAAAGCTGGCTACGATATCAAGCTCATCGATAGCGATGGCTTCACGCGGGCCATGTCACGGGTTAAGTTGTCCATCCCCAACCCCTCGAGTTCAACCGCCATCGATCTCTTCGACGGCCCTGCCGCTGATCTCCTCCGCCATGCAGTCAAGGATTTGCGAGCCTTGTATGCCATCAAGCCAATTTTGTCATTTCTGAAGGACATGTTCTATGGCGGCGACTTGGGATCCTCAATTGCCAAGTCATATCTCATCGACCACGACCACGAGGAGTGTGACGCCCCCGGCTCAATCGTGCACTAATCATACACGCAAATGCACATGATCAAGCCTAAGGACTCACGGGAAGATATCACAACACAACCCTAAAACATAAGTAAAGTCATACAAGCTTTATATTACAAGCCAGGGCCTCGAGGGCTCGAATACATAGCTCGATGGCATACAAGCGTCAGCGGAAGCATCAGATATTTGAGTACAGATATTAAAAGAGAAACAAAAGGCCTTTAAAAGGCAGGGCAAAATAAAACACTATGATCGAAAGGCGTAGGCCTCCTGCCTGGGACCCTCCGAACCTACTCCTGGTCGTCAGTCAACTCGTAGTAGTATCCACCCTCGGGGTAGTAGTAGCGATCATCGGCGGGGACAACTATCTCAGGGGCTCCATCATCTTGGTCACGACAAACTGATATGGGGAGAAAAGAAAAACAAAGCAACCGTGAGTACTCAGAAGTACTCAGCAAGCAAGGATCTACACTACATATGCAACATTATCAAAGGAAGGCTATATATGTGGACTGGGCTGCAGAAATGCAAGAATAGAGAGGAAGGCCTAGTCCTATCGAAGACTAGCATCTTCATTGGTCTTGCAGCAATAGAAGAGAGTAGAACAGTACAATATAATGTAGCAGTATCATTAAGTCTCAACCTCACCCAGAGATCCTTTCTCGACTCCCTGCGAGAAAGCAATCCCAGAGCCATAGTATCCAAGTGTCCAGTTCTAAATTGTATCAATCAGGATACAACTCCGAGTGTCCTTTACCGTAGGACCGGCTATCGATAGATGTGTTCTTCCCTGCAGGGGTGCACCAACTTACCCAACACGCTCGATTAACTCCGGACGGACACACTTTCCTGGGTCATGCCCGGCCTCGGTCAAACGATACACCGCAACCCTACCTACAGCTCAGCAGAGAGGTCCCCGCCGGTCTACATCCTAAGCGCAAGGGGGTCTTGGCCATCGCCCCTCGCCCTCCGGGTCGTTGCGTGCCGGGCGAACCAGGCTCCACCCCTCAGGATGGTGCCGGCCCAGCCCGGCCGCAGTGCTAAACTGGACGTCTGACAGAGCTTTCGGCTGATGCTATGATGCAGAACGCCCATACTATGCCCACGTGACGGTTAGTGCTATCAGGCCAGAGGCCTGCTCGGATCAAATATCCAAATCGTTAGTGGACTAGGGTTTGCGGTAATGAGCAGAGACTCACGAAAGATGCGACCCCATTGCCCCGTCTCGAGGACTTGCTGCAAGGGTTAAGAATGCCCGGCCGCGCCTCGTATTCATCACTCGGGCACCATACAGTCACCCGTCTTCACAACACTCGCCTCTCAGGTGCACGCGGGTACCCCTCAGGGTCGACCCGCCTATCCAAGTAACAGCGTAAAGTCCAATTATCCGTGTGTCCATAACATTAGAGGAATCCGAGGTATCACCCTCGTTGAATTCCCACTCGATGTATCCGTCAAGGTGAACTCGAAGGAATCACCCTCGATGGGTTCACACTTGATGTGTTGCACGACAGCGTCGTTACCGGAAGTGGTGAAGGAGGAATCACCCTCGATGACCACGACCAAATAGCTACTCTACAGAGTTAACATCAGAAGTGCTACAAGAGGTTTCACCCTCGGCACTCGATAGTAACGCTGCAGTGTCGTTACAACTAGGGGGGTGATGTGCGGTGTCGGGGCCTGGTCTTCAATCCCGTTGATCGGGTCTTCGGATAATCCAGCGGGGCAGTTGGGATAAGCAGGGTCACTGATAGGTCTCTACCCAGCCTATACTAAGCAGTTTAGGATATGCAGGTAATTATCAATAGCAGGTTACAATAAACAGGCTATGCGTCAGAATAGGTAAAGCAGTAGCAGCAGCAATTCTAATGCAAGCATGAGAAAATAGAATGGGCGATATCGGGAAGATCAAAGGGGGGGCTTGCCTGGTTGCTCGGTGGCAAGGGTAAGGTCATCAACGATGTCGTCGGGTTCCTGAGTTGCGTCGGTCTCGGGGACGACGTCGGGGTCTATCGAGAGAGAAGAGGGGGAGGAAACAGTAAATACTAAGCAAGCAAGTGCTACACAATGTATAACATGATAATACGCGGTGACAGAGGTGATCTGACGCAGTGCCGGGTGATACTGGCGAAGGGGGGATTCATCCGGGAAGGTATTCCCGATTCCGGACAAATGTCGGACAGATGACCGGAGGGGAACGGTTCCATGTTCGGATAGCTAGGGACGTGTGACGGATGAACTGACCGAGTATTCGGACCCGTCTCGTCGTTCTGAGCAACTTTCATGTACAAAGTTTTTCGATCTGAGCTACGGATTATTTTATATGATTTTCTAAAGAATTTAGCAATTTCTGGAATTTATTTAATCATTTAAATTTGAATTATCCAAAACAGTGTTATGCTGACATCATCATGACATCAGCAGTCAACAGGGACGTTGACCTAGTCAAACTGACATGTGGGCCCCACCTGTCAGTGTCTGTTTAGTTTAATTAGGGTTTAACTAATTTAATTACAGTTTAATTAAACTAACTAATTAATTAGATTAATTAAACAGGATTAATTAAGTTAATTAATAACTTAATTAACTAATTAGTTAGTATGTATATATATATATATATATTCATATTAATTCGTTTTGGGGGCGGGCCCCACTGGTCATACCCCCAAGGGGGCCCCAGCTGCCAGTGGCACACAGGCCACTGGAGCTGGTTTAACGGGCGCGGGCGGTGGCGTTCGCCCGAACGGGCACGAGCGAGGGGACGCGCCGGGGCGCCGGCGCGGCACCGGCGCCGGGCGCCGGGGGTGGCCACGGAGGGGATGCGCGGGCGGGAGTGCGCGTGGCCGTGAGCGGAGGCGCAGGCGGGGCAGTGGAACCGTGGCGTAGAGGAGCAGCGGCGCGACAGTGGTGGTGGCTGGAGGCGGAGCCATGCCGCGGCGGGAGCGCGGCGAGCGCGACTGGGCGGGCGCCGAGCGCGCGTCAGGCGCGGACAGGGCGCCCGGGCAGGCGTGGCCGTAGCCGGAGCGAGGCGGCGTGCAGGGCGGCAGGCGGGGGACGGGCGAGCGCGCACAGCGAGCAGCAGCAGCGCGGGTCGGCGCGCGGCTGGATGTGGCAGAGCAGAGGCAACGTGGCGCCAGGACGGGGTTCGGCGAGTGGCAGTGCGGCTGCGGGGACCAGGGGCGCGTTCGAGCTGTAGGGAGAGGAGTGAAGGAGAGGGGCTCACGGCCGCGTAGAGGAACGGGGGCGGCGAGGCTCGAGGAAGCCGGGCGGGGAGGAGACGGTGATGCGAGGCGGCGGGCGATCCGGCGGCCGGGGACAAGCGTCGGGCGCCCAGGCGCGGGCGTCGGCTCGTGGGGAGGGGGGAAAGGGGATCGGGGTGGAGTGGGGGGTGGGCCGGCCAGCTGGCTATGGCCCAGTTGGGCCAGGGGGGGTTCGTTTTCTTTTTATTTTTTGTCTTGTTTTCTTTTTGTCTTTTTCTTTTCTTTATTCCTATTTCTGTTTTGTATTTTCTTTTTAAACCAAATGACTTTTGCAAAATATGATAGTTGCTAAAATAAATGCTATGCAATATTTACCACTGTTAGAAAATGGTGTGGAACATAAATGATTTCATTTGTATCTTATTTAATTGCAAAAGGATTAAATATTGATGGTTTGTTGCTGTTTGAGTCAGCTAATTGATTTAGTGAATATTGGTTATAATTTTTAGAGTTGTCTCTGGAATATTTGTCATTTAATGAACATTTTAGTTTCTGGGTTTGGACAACTTTTATTTTCCACTTTAGTTTGAATTTCCATTTGCATTTGAATTTGAAAAGAGATATGACACTAATGATATTTAAGCACTGTTGATCCTGGTGACATGGCATAATCAAAAGGGGATTACTGTAGTTAACCACTGGGGGTGTTACAAGTCTCCTCCACTAACAAGAATTCTCGTCCCGAGAATTAAGAGGTAGAAGGAAAAAGTTCGGGGTATTCCGCACGAAGATTATCCTCGCGTTCCCAAGTGGCTTCATCTTCAGTATGATTTGACCACTGCACTTTGAGGAACTTGGTAACCTTCTGACGGGTCCGACGTTCAGCTTCATCGAGAATGCGGATCGGATGCTCCTTATAAGATAGGTCATCTTGCAATTCGAGCACCTCGTGATCCACTGCTCGGTGCGGAGATTCCTTGAAGCATTTACGAAGTTGCGACACATGGAATACGTCGTGGATATGAGAGAATTGCGGCGGCAACTCCAATTTATACGCCACCTGACCACGTCTAGCAATAATGCGGAAAGGACCAATGTAGCGTGGAGCTAGCTTGCCCTTGATTCCAAAACGGTGAGTGCCCTTCATAGGAGTGACTCGCAGTTAAGCCTGATCACCAGGTTGATAAGTCAAACCCCATCGTTTGCGATCATAGTTGCTCTTCTGGCGGTCCTGGGCCGCTTTGAGATTTTCCCGGACAATACGAACTTGTTCTTCGGCATGTTGAATAATATCCGGACCCACGAGTGGTCGTTCCCCAGTTTCTGACCAATTCAGAGGGGTTTGACACTTACGTCCATATAGAACTTCGAAGGGAGCCATTTTCAGGCTGGCTTGATAGCTGTTGTTATAAGAGAACTCGGCATACGGGAGAGATTCTTCCCACTTCTTGCCGAAAGAAATAACACAAGCTCGTAGCATGTCTTCAAGCACTTGATTGACTCGCTCGACTTGGCCTTGGGATTGTGGATGATAAGCTGAACTCCAGGTAATATGAGTTCCCATAGCTTCTTGGAAACTTTCCCAGAACTTGGAGGTGAAAAGACCGCCACGGTCCGAACTAATCTCCTTCGGAATACCGTGGAGTGATACAATTCTGGAGATATACAACTCTGCTAACTGACTAGCAATGATAGTTTCCTTGACAAGCAGAAAGTGTGCAACCTTAGAGAGTTGGTCGACGACGACAAGAATAGCATCGTGACCCTTCTGTGACCTGGGAAGGCCAGTAATGAAATCCATCTGAACCTTATCCCATTTCCATAGAGGAATAGGAAGTGGTTGCAGAATTCCAGCAGGCTTCTGATGTTCTGCTTTAACGCGACGGTAAACATCACATTCAGCAACATAACGAGCAATGTCCTGCTTCATTTTAGACCACCAGTACCTTTGACGGAGATCACGATACATCTTGGTGCTACCCGGATGAATAGACAGCGGGGTATCATGTGCCTCCTTCATGACCTTGTCGGTCATAAGTTCGAAGCAAGGTACGACAATGCGGTTTCTGAAATACAAGGTTCCATCTTCAGACAGCGAGAAATCTCTGTACTTTACAAGGTGAAGGTCTTTCTTCATCAGATCAATTTCAGCATCTTTAGCTTGCGCATTCTTAACAGCTTTCTCAAGATCTAGTTGTATCACGAGGCTATTAAGAGAACCCTGTGAAACAATACGTAGATTCAGCTTGCACAGTTCTTCAAAAAGACGAGGTTGAGCTCGCCTAACCATGAGGTTGTCGCAATAGGACTTGCGGCTTAAGGCATCAGCCATCACGTTAGCCTTGCCAGGGGTATAAGAAATACCCAAATCATAGTCCGCAATGGCCTCCATCCATCTTTGCTGACGGAGGTTTAGAGATGGTTGAGTGAACAAGTACTTCAGACTTTTATGATCCGTGTATATCTCGCAACGATTACCGAGAAGGTAATGTCGCCACAACTGCAATGCATAGATCACAGCAGCTAGTTCTAGATCATGTACCAGATAATTCTCTTCATGTGGGCGCAACTGACAAGATCCATAAGCAATCACTTTACGCTCTTGCATTAGGACACAGCCTAATCCTTCACGGGATGCATCACAATAAATCACAAAGTCTTTGCGGGTATCTGGAGGAGATAGTACTGGGGCAGATGTCAGCTTGTCTTTGAGTGTCTGGAAACTTTCCTGACATTTTTCTGTCCATTCAAACTTAACTCCCTTGTGAAGCAGATCAGTCAAAGGTTTAGCAATCTTTGAGAAATTCTCGACAAAACGACGGCAATAACTTGCAAGGCCGAGAAAACTTCTCACTTGCTTGACGTTCTTCAGAGGAGTCCAGTCAAGAATAGCCTGAACTCGTTCTGGGTTAACAGCAATTCCATCCTTGGAGATCACATGACCAAGATACGTTACTTCAGAAAGCCAGAATTCACATTTGGAGTATTTGGCATACAACTGGTGTTCTCGGAGCCTTTCCAGTACAAGACGGAGGTGTTCAACATGTTCTTCCTTATTCTTTGAATATACCAGAATATCAGCTAGATAAACCACGACGAACTTGTCGAGGTAATCCATGAAGATGTAATTCATCAGACGGGAGAATGTGGCTGGAGCATTTGTTAGGCCAAATGACATGACAGTGTACTCGTAGGAGCCATAACGAGTAACAAATGCAGTCTTCGGAATATCCTCTTCACGAACATGGATCTGATGATAACCCAACCTCAAGTCGAGTTTAGAAAACACCAATGATCCAGCAAGCTGATCATAAAAATCATTGATCCGAGGAAGCGGATATTTGTTTTGAATTGTTGCTTGGTTAATGGGCCGATAATCCTGAACCAATCGGTTAGTTCCATCCTTCTTCTTAACGAAGAGTGAAGGTGCTCCCCAAGCAGAGGAACTGGGACGGATGAAACCTTTCTTAAGTGACGTGTCGATTTCTTCCTTAAGCTCGAGAAGATGATGCGGAGGCATCTTATAAGGACGCTTCGCAATAGGAGTTGTGCCAGGCTTCAAGTCGATGACAAACTCGACAGCTCTAGCAGGGGGTATCCCTGGAAGTTCTTCTAGAAAGACATCTTGAAAATCACGAACAACTGAAATGTTCTCGATGCCTTCAAGAGGTGAAGCGTTCAATGCATTCAGAACATATATCTAGCTCTCAGCATCCTGCGCTATTCGAGCTGAGTATTGTACTTTCTGGCCAGAAGGGTGAGTGAGCCAGACTGATTCAGTGGCATAGTCAATCAAAGCTTTATGAGGCTTCAACCAGTCCATACCCAGAATAATGTCTATGTTGGAGGTCTTGAGAGCAATGAGAGAAATGGGGAACATCAATCCTCCTATCACAATGTGGTTACCGTGGCTTACCATGGTAGTTTGCCAATTAGCCCCGGGTGACTGAATTACCAAAGGGGTGGACATCTTCTCGAAAGGGATATCATGACTTTGTGCAAAACTTTCGGACATGAAGGAGTGCGATGCTCCAGAATCAAAGAGTACTGAAGCTAGGTTTGAATTCACTAGAAGGGTGCCCATCACAATTCTGGGGTCCTGTCGAGCTTCTTCAGTCTTGACATGGTTAACATGAACAAGCTGACTAGCAGGTGGTCTGGCATTACGATTTCTGCTAGGATGGTTTCGTCGGCCCTTTTTACGGTCAAGAGAACAACGTGATGAATTCTGCGGCTGAACCTGAGGACAGTTGAAAGCACGATGCCCTGGCTGTCCACACTTGCGGCATAAACCATCATCATGGAGCGGAGCTACGGCATTGGTCTGTCCACCCTGGATCGTTAGCTGTCTTGGCGGCGGAGGCAGACGAGGTGCAACATATGACGGTCTCGGTGCAGGGGCAGGTCGGTGATGTACATTGTGCGGGATCCACACTCGACGCTTCTGAACAGGCTGACCCGAGGATGAGCCAGCTTCATGAGTGCGCTTGAGCGACTCCTGGTACTCAGTCAGAGCTGTTTCAACTTGGAAAGATTTGCTGACAAGCATTGCGAAGTCTGCAAAATCAAGGACAGCAAGTGCGAGGTTTATATCCGTACGCAGTTCTTCACGGAATTTCTCCTGTTTGCGGGCGTCAGTGCAGACGTCATCTTCAGCATAGCGGGACAATTCAAGAAACTTCCTCTGATATTCATCCATAGTCATTGTGCCCTGTGTAAGTTTGCGGAACTCCTGCTTCTTCTGGTCCATCAGACCTTGAGGAATGTACCGTGCACGAAAGACTGACTAAAATTCCTGCCAAGTGGTTACAGTCTCTGCAGGCAACATACCCTTGTGGTTTTCCCACCATTGAGCAGATGGACCCTTTAAGTGGAATGTCGCAAAGGTGACGTAACTGTCAGGGGCAACATTAGCTGACTCCATCTCAAACAGGATGTCACGAAGCCAATCATCAGCATCCATAGGATTGGTGGAGTTGCGGAAAACGGATGGACTGAGGCGCACAAATTCTGGCAGAGTTATTGGTGTAGGCTGTTGATAAGCATTCTGGTTTGGGAACTGAGCCAATATCCCGGTCATAACCTGACGGTTCAGTTCAAATTGCTGCATCATTGCGGCAATATAAGGTGGAGGTGGAGGATCATTAGCCATCCTGCCAAATCAACAGGGGCAGTTTAGCAAGAAGAACTGCAGGTGTATGGAATGATTCATGAAGTAACACGCACAACATAAGGAGGTGCAGTAGATACTTCATCATATTCGCACCAGACATTCGAAGCCACACATAGCCTCGGTTAGTATCCGGCATTACGACAGTTGAAAAGGGAGGGCTAGACATCTAGGCGGCGCGCGGGCACGCGGTAGGGAAGTACACAACGAGACATAGCAAGGGCTACATCAACGTCGGAGAAAACTATTGGGGCGAGGAATCTGCAAGTGAAACACAGGGTGCCCACGATAAAAGGATCCTGCAAGCAGAACCTGGCCCACAATCTTGAAGAAAGGGGGGAAATTTCAGAACTCCGGGTGGATGTGATTACGAGAACCTAGAGTCGGCGTTATTAAAATCATTTAACCCGAATAGAATAGAGATCAGAGTCCCAGAGTAAAGGTTGAGGAGTAAAAGATCATAATACCACCCATTTGGCGACGTGGGCCCGTAAGCCACACAGCCAAGTTAGTAAAACAGTTTTGGACCACTAGACTCAACTTCGGCCAAGGAGTTGGAAAGGGGGTTCCTACAGGCAGTCGGCTCTGATACCAACTTGTGACGCCCCCGGCTCAATCGTGCACTAATCATACACGCAAATGCACACGATCAAGCCTAAGGACTCACGGGAAGATATCACAACACAACTCTAAAACATAAGTAAAGTCATATAAGCTTTATATTACAAGCCAGGGCCTCGAGGGCTCGAATACATAGCTCGGTGGCATACAAGCGTCAGCGGAAGCATCAGATATCTGAGTACAGATATTAAAAGAGAAACAAAAGGCCTTTAGAAAGGCGGGGCAAAATAAAACACTATGATCGAAAGGCGTAGGCCTCCTGCCTGGGACCCTCCGAACCTACTCCTGGTCGTCAGTCAACTCGTAGTAGTATCCACCCTCGGGGTAGTAGTAGCGATCGTCGGCAGGGACAACTGTCTCAGGGGCTCCGTCATCTTGGTCACGACAAACTGATATGGGGAGAAAAGGAAAACAAAGCAACCATGAGTACTCAGAAGTACTCAGCAAGCAAGGATCTACACTACATATGCAACATTATCAAAGGAAGGACTGTATATGTGGACTGGGCTGCAGAAATGCAAGAATAGAGAGGAAGGCCTAGTCCTATCGAAGACTAGCATCTTCATCGGTCTTGCAGCAATAGAAGAGAGTAGAACAGTACAATATAATGTAGCAGTATCATTAAGTCTCAACCTCACCCAGAGATCCTTTCTCGACTCCCTACGAGAAAGCAATCCTAGAGCCATACAGTCATCAACCTCGTCCAGAGATCCCTTCTCGACTCCCTGCGAGAAGCAATCCCAGAGCCATAGTATACCAGTGTCTAGTTCTAAATTGTATCAATCAGGATACAACTCCGAGTGTCCTTTACCGTAGGACCGGCTATCGATAGATGTGTTCTTCCCTGCAGGGGTGCACCAACTTACCCAACACGCTCGATTAACTCCGGCCGGACACACTTTCCTGGGTCATGCCCGGCCTCGGCCAAACGATACACCGCAACCCTACCTACAGCTCAGCAAAGAGGTCCCCACCGGTCTACATCCTAAGCACAAGGGGGTCTTGGCCATCGCCCCTCGCCCTCCAGGTCGTTGCGTGCCAGGCGAACCAGGCTCCACCCCTCAGGATGGTGCCGGCCCAGCCCGGCCGCAGTGCTGAACTGGACGTCTGACAGAGCTTTCGGCTGATGCTACGATGCAGAACGCCCATACTATGCCCACGTGATGGTTAGTGCTATCAGGCCAGAGGCCTGCTCGGATCAAATATCCAAATCATTAGTGGACTAGGGTTTGCGGTAACGAGCAGAGACTCACGAAAGATGTGACCCCATCGCCCCGTCTCGAGGACTTGCTGCAAGGGTTAAGAATGCCCGGCCGCGCCTCCTATTCATCACTCGGGCACCATACAGGCACCCGTCTTCACAACACTCGCCTCTAAGGCGCACGCGGGTACCCCTCAGGGTCGACCTGACTATCCAAGTAACAGCGTAAAGTCAAAGTATCCGTGTGTCCATAACATCAGAGGAATCCGAGGTATCACCCTCGCTGAATTCCCACTCGATGTATCCATCAAGGTGAACTCGGAGGAATCACCCTCGATGGGTTCACACTTGATGTGTTGCACGATAGCGTCGTTATCGGAAGTGGTGAAGGAGGAATCACCCTCGATGACCACGACCAAATAGCTACTCTACAGATTTAACATCAGAAGTGCTACAAGAGGTTTCACCCTCGGCACTCGATAGTAACGTTGCAGTGTCGTTACAACTAAGGGGGGGTGATGTGCGGTGTCGGGGCCTGGTCTTCAATCCCGCTGATCGGGTCTTCGGATAATCCAGCGAGGCAGTTGGGATAAGTGGGGTCACTGATAGGTCTCTACCCAGCCTATACTAAGCGGTTTAGGATATGCAGGTAATTATCAACAGCAGGTTACAATAAACAGGCTATGCATCAGAATAGGTAAAGCAGTAGCAGCAGCAATTCTAATGCAAGCATGAGAAAATAGAATGGGCGATATCGGGATGATCAAAGGGGGGGCTTGCCTGGTTGCTCGGCGGCAAGGGCAAGGTCGTCAATGGTGTCGTCGGGTTCCTGAGTTGCGTCGGTCTCGGGGACGACGTCGGGGTCTATCGAGAGAGAAGAGGAGGAGGAAACAGTAAATACTAAGCAAGCAAGTGCTACATAATGTATAACATGACAATACGCGGTGACGGAGGTGATCTGACGCAGTGCCGGGTGATACTGGCGAAGGGGGGATTCATCTGGGAAGGTATTCCCGGTTCCGGACAAATGTCGGACAGATGACCGGAGGGGAACGGTTCCATGTTCGGGTAGCTAGGGACGTGTGACGGACGAACGGACCGCGTATTCGGACCCGTCTCGTCGTTCTGAGCAACTTTCATGTACAAAGTTTTTTGATCTGAGCTACGAATTATTTTATATGATTTTCTAAAGATTTTAGCAATTTTTGGAATTTATTTAATCATTTAAATTCAAATTATCCAAAACAGTGTTATGCTGACGTCATCATGACGTCAGCATGATGTCAGCATGACGTCAGCAGTCAACAGGGCCGTTGACCTAGTCAAACTGACGTGTGGGCCCCACCTGTCAGTGTCTGTTTAGTTTAATTAGGGTTTAACTAATTTAATTACAGTTTAATTAAACTAACTAATTAATTAGATTAGATTAAACAGGATTAATTAAGTTAATTAATTACTTAATTAACTAATTAGTTAGTATATATATATTCATATTAATTCGTTTTGGGGGCGGGCCCCACTGGTCATACCCTCAAGGGGGCCCCAGCTGCCAGTGGCACACAGGCCACTGGAGCGGGTTTAACGGGCGCGGGCGGTGGCGTTCGCCCGAACAGGCACGAGCGAGGGGACGCGCCGGGGCGCCGGCGCCGGGCGCCGGGGGTGGCCGCGGAGGGAATGCGCGGGCGGGAGCGCGCTTGGCCGTGAGCGGAGGCGCAGGCGGGGCAGTGGAACCGTGGCGTAGAGGAGCAGCGGCGCGACAGTGGTGGTGGCTGGAGGCGGAGCCAGGCCGCGGAGGGAGCGCGGCGAGCGCGACTGGGCGGGCGCCGAGCGCGCGTCGGGCGCGGACAGGGCGCCCGGGCAGGCGTGGCTGTGGCTGGAGCGAGGCGGCGTGTAGGGCGGCAGGCGGGGGACGGGCGAGCGCGCGCAGTGAGCAGCAGCAGCGCGGGTCGGCGCGCGGCTGGATGTGGCAGAGCAGAGGCAACGCGGCGCCAGGACGGGGTTCGGCGAGTGGCGGTGCGGCTGCGGGGACCAGGGGCGCGTTCGAGCTGCAGGGGAGAGGAGTGAAGGAGAGGGGCTCACGGCCGCGTAGAGGAACGGGGGCGGCGAGGCTCAAGGAAGCCGGGCGGGGAGGAGACGGTGATGCGAGGCGGCGGGCGATCCGGCGGCCAGGGACGAGCGCGGGTGACGGCGTTGGGCGCCCAGGCGCGGGCGTCGGCTCGTGGGGAGGGGGGAAAGGGGATCGGGGTGGAGTGGGGGGTTGGGCCGGCCGGCTGGCTATGGCCCAGTTGGGCCAGGGGGGTTCGTTTTCTTTTTATTTTTTTGTCTTGTTTTCTTTTTGTCTTTTTCTTTTCTTTATTCCTATTTCTGTTTTGTATTTTCTTTTTAAACCAAATGACTTTTGCAAAATATGATACTTGCCAAAATAAATGCTGTGCAATATTTACCACTATTAGAAAATGGTGTGGAGCATAAATGATTTCATTTGTATTTTATTTAATTGCAAAAGGATTAAATACTGATGTTTTGTTGCTGTTTGAGTCAGCTAATTGATTTAGTGAATATTGGTTATAATTTTTAGAGTTGTCTCTGGAATATTTGTCATTTAATGAACATTTTAGTTTCTGGGTTTGGACAACTTTTATTTTCCACTTTTAGTTTGAATTTCCATTTGCATTAGAATTTGAAAAGAGATATGACACTAATGATATTTAAGCACTGTTGATCCTGGTGACATGGCATAATCAAAAGGGGATTACTGTAGTTAACCACTGGGGGTGTTATAAGGAGGGCACCCACAAAGGTTCTTCCTAGGTGAAACGGCCCATCTGTGACATCAGAGAGCGCACCATGGGTCTGTGCTCTTAAAACTGGAAAGATCCCGTCCATGACATGTGAGATGTGAGGCAACATCCTATCAGCAAATCTTACCTTTTCTAGCTTGCCAACCCGTACCCTTTGTTGTAGTAGTTTTTGCCATGCGGTGTTTTAACTGTGTCATGTTTAATTATTTCAGTTATGCAAAAATGTAATGTTCAATAGGGCTATGTGATGTTTAAGTATGAATTGTCCACTTCAGTTTCATGAATGGCTATATTTGGTTGTTTAGAGTGAGTAGATGCCTTGTTTATCTGTATTTGGTTGTTAGGTTGGTTGCAGTGAGCATTTGTCCAGTTATCAAGCAGATGCCTTGTTTATCTGTATTTGGTTGTTAGGTTGGTTGCAGTGAGCATTTGTCCAGTTATCAAGCAGATGCCTTGTTTAACTGTATTTGGTTGTTAGGTTGGTTGCAGTGAGACTCTGTCCAGTTTTCAATGGCTATATTTGGTTGTTATACTGATCATTTATGCCTTGTTTATTTCAGTCATTCACAATGTGATGTTCATTTTGTGCAAGTTGGAACTGTGCCGCTCGATTTCATCAATACCAGTTTGAACGGCTATATTTGGTTCCAGTTATGCCTGGTGTAGTTAACACATGACGTTTATTTCAGTTTTACACATTTATCCAGTGTGATGTTTAAGCATGACCTATGTTCTATTCATTTTCAACAATACCAGTTTGAATTGCAATATTTGATGGCTGTTAAGCCTGTTGTAGGTAACATTCCCTTCCATTTTATATCTGCTTTAACAGCATGCTGAAACCAACACATTCAAGCTATCATTTGGAGAGGATGTTTTTTACCTTTGCTATATTTGTTTGATGTTAAGGTTGCTGTACTTATCATGCCTTTCCACTACTTATGCAGGACAACAACGGGAGTGGCCAGCATTTTCCGCCGAGGTTAGTTCCATCCCTCGGCTTGTACTCCCCCCGCCGTTCCATAATGTAGTGCATATTGATCCAGGCCTAGACACTTGTTAGCTTCTAATATTGACTTGCTGCTTGTAGGTACATATGCCCTGGCAAAGATCCACGCATCGACCCTTTTTGCGTATGGGGCAATGAGATATTCATGAACAAGCATCAAGTGAGGAAACTGATAAGGATTATTAGCAAAAAGATACGAACGATGGCAAGCAAATTATTTGTTTACGCTCTATCCAACACAACAGTGAGCTGTAGGATGGTAACTACAAACTCTGCAGCCTTCTCTTTTTACTGCCCATAATGAGTTGTTAGACAACAATGTTTGAATCTTTTTAGTTCGCAGTGGTTCCCAAAGCAGTTTACTCAAGATTACCTCGCAAAGTACATGATTGGTGGACATGCAATGATGGTTAAAGTATTTCATCCAGACTACAATGAGCATCGAGAAGTCCTAATGAAGACAGTGAAGGATGGATGGGCAGCCATCACAAGGGGTTGGCCTAGAGTCGTGCGCGCATTACGCATGGAGGAGGGCACAATATGAGCATTCCGCTTCACCTTCTCCATCAACCAGAATGTCTTTCGCCTCTCTCTTTACAGTCTTTAGTACAACTGAGGTTCATCATTCTTTACTTGGTGCTTCTGTAATTCTTCAGTATATGTACTTGTGCATCGAATTATGCATTCGTGGTTGAACCTGTATTTGTAATAAACATGGTTCGATATGAAATAAGTGATTGCCTACTTTCAAATTCAAAATCTGTGATTTTTAAATGCAGGGATTAAATTAGGGATTACACTGCACACGGTTTGCGAAAGCAAAACGTCTGCGATAGACATGGAGATCAGATACATTTCTCGGATCCACTACGTGTGCGATCAATCTCTACTACACACACAATCAGCCAAGAAAAAACATGTGCGATTAACAACAGCATCGCACACAGTTCCTTCTTATTAAATATTTGCGAAATTCACCTTATCACACACGCTTGGCAATTATGGACTATGATGTTGTGCGTATCGCACATGTTTGGTCATAGAAGAACGCGTGCGATAGGTCTTCATCGGATGTGGGTACGATGGATGAATCGTGTGGGATGTATTCAAGCTTTGCATACTGTATTATAGGGACAACTGTATGCGCTCTTACATCGTATCGCATACAGTCAATGAAAAGTATATGTGTCTGATTGTCTACTTATCTTACACGTTCTATAATCATGAATTGTTTGTGATGGGTCGCGCATCGTAAACGTAGCACCACAGAATACCGACTGCGATGGCAATGCGAGCACAAACAAATTGTAAGGATGAAGTGTTTGGGATATTCGAGATATCAGAAACAGTTTTATAGGGACAACTGTATGCATCATGGCTCACTATCCCCGATGGTTTTTGGGTCGTGTGGGAAGGACCCCCCTATCGCACACAGTCACTTGGCGACGGTTCAAAATGCCGTCGCAGAAAGGGGTTAAAAAACGTTTGGATAGCACCTCGCTATACCAGTGAAGTATTCCTCCGGTGTCAGGAGTTACACGATCACACGATTTAAGGAACAGATACTTGACATGAAGAAATCTATAGCAAATAAACTAAATGATCTGATGCTAAGCTTATGGTTGGGTCTTGTCCATCACATCATTCTCCTAATGATGTGATCCCGTTATCAAATGACAACTTGATACGTCCATTTTGCATCATGTTTTTATGTTGATATTTATTGCATTATGGGTTGTTATTTCACATTATGGTACAATACTTATGCCTTTTCTCTCTTATTTTACAAGATTTACATGAAGAGGGAGAATGCAGACAGCTAGAATTCTGGACCGGAAAGGAGCAAATCTGAGATACCTATTCTGCACAACTCCAAATGTCCTGAAACTTTACTGAGAATTATTTTGAAATATATAAAAAATATTGGGCGAAGAAACAACAGAAGCGGACCCACCAGGTGGCCACAAGCCGGGTGGCGCGCCCTACCCCCCCCCCCCCCTAGGGCGCGCCTCCTGAGCTTATGGGCCCCCTGGCCAGCCTCCGGTGTCCATCTTCTTCTATATGAAAGGTTTTGACCGAGAAAAAAATCAGAAGGAAGCTTTCGGGATGAAGCGCCGCCGTCTCGAGGCGGAACCTGGGTAGAAGCAATCTAGGGCTCTGGCAAAGCTATTCTGCCGGGGAAACTTCCCTCCGGGAGGGGGAAATCGAAGCCATCGTCATCACCAATGATCCTCTCATCGAGGGAGGGTCAATCTTCATCAACATCTTCACCAGCACCATCTCCTCTCAAACCCTAGTTCATCTCTTGTATTCAATCTTTGCCTCAAAACCTCAGATTGGTACCTGTGGGTTGCTAGTAGTGTTGATTACTCTTCGTAGTTGATGCTAGTTGGTTTATTTGGTGGAAGATCATATGTTCAGATAATTAATGATATTTATTACCCCTATGATCTTGAACATGAGCATGCTTTGTGAGTAGTTATGTTTGTTCCTGAGGACAAGGGAGAAGTCTTGTTATAAGTAATCATGTGAATTTGGTATTCGTTCGATATTTTGATGAGATGTATGTTGTCTTTCCTCTAGTGGTGTTATGTGAACGTCGACTACATGACACTTCACCATGATTTGGGCCTAGGGGAAGGTATTGGGAAGTAATAAGTAGATGATGGGTTGCTAGAGTGACAGTAGTTTATGCGTTGCTTCGTAAGGGGCTGATTTGGATCCACATGTTTCATGCTATGGTTAGATTTATCTTAATTCTTCTTTCGTAGTTGAGGATGCTTGCGAGAGGGGTTAATAATAAGTGGGAGGCTTGTCCAAGTAAGGACAACACCCAAGCACCGGTCCGCCCACGTACATATCAAATTATCAAAGTAGCGAACGCGAATCTATGAGCATGATGAAAACTAACTTGACGATAATTCCCATGTGTCCTCAGGAGCGCTTTGCTTTATATAAGAGTTCATCCAGGCTTATCCTTTTCTATAAAAAGGATTGGGCCACCTTGCTGCACCTTTGTTACACTTGTTACTTGTTACCTGTTACGAATTATCTTACTACCAAACTATCTGTTACCGACAATTTCAGTGCCTGGAGAAAATACCTTGCTGAAAACCACTTGTCATTTCCTTCTGCTCCTCGTTGGGTTCGACACTCTGACTTATCGAAAGGACTATGATTGATCCCCTATACTTGTGGGTCATCAAGACCCTTTTCTGGCGCCGTTGCCAGGGAGTGAAGCACCTTTGGTGAGTGGAATTTGGTAAGGAAACATTTATATTACATGCTGAAATTTATTGTCACTTTTCACTATGGAAAATAATCCTTTGAGGGGCTTGTGCGGGGTATCTTCATCCCAATCGGAAGAACAAAGAGTTGCTCCTCAACCTACTGCACCTACTAAAAATATTTATTATGAAATTCCTTCGGGTATGATAGAGAAACTGCTAACTAATCCTTATGCAGGAGATGGAACACTACATCCTAATATGCATCTAATCTATGTGGATGAAGTTTGTGGATTATTTAAGCTTGCAGGTTTACCCGGAGATGAAGTAAAGAAGAAGGTTTTCTCTTTATCTTTTAATAGAAAGACATTGACATGGTATAGGCTATGTGATGATATTGGAGCTTGGAATTACAACCGATTGAAATTGGAATTTCATCAGAAGTTTTATCCTATGCATCTGGTTCATCGTGATCGGAATTATATATATAATTTTTGGCCTTGTGAATGAGAAAGTATCGCTCAAGCTTGGGGGAGGCTTAAGTCAATGTTATATTCATGCCCCAATTATGAGCTCTCAAGATAAATTATTATTCAGAATTTTTATGCTCGGCTTTCTCGTAATGATCGATCCATGCTTGATACTTTTTGTACTGGTTCTTTTATGAAAAAGAATATTGAATTCAAATGGGATCTCTTGGAAAGAATTAAATGCAACTCTAAAGATTGGGAGCTCGATGAAGGTAAGGAGTTAGGTATAAACCTTGAGTTTGATTGTGTTAAATCTTTTATGGATGCCGATGCTTTTCAGAATTTTAGCACCAAATATAGACTTGACTCTGAGATAGTAGCTTCTTTTTGTGAATCATTTGCTACTCATGTTGATCTCCCTAAGGAGAAGTCGTTTAAATATCATCCTCCCATTGAAGTAGAAATAGTAGAACCCATTGAAGCTAGAGAAGAAATCACTACTTATAATGATGATCTTGTTATTCCTACTACTTATATTGAGAAACCACATTTTCCTGTTAGGATAAAAGAACATGCTAAAGCTTCAGCTGTGCTTTGTAAGAGTTATAATAGAACACCTACACCCCCTGAACAAATTAAAGTTGAACCTAATGTTGCTATGGTTAAAGATCTCTTGGCTGAAAATATTGATGGACATGTTATTTACTTCTGTGATGAAGCTAATAGAATTGCTAAACCCGATGAAAAAGATAAACATAGACTTGTTGTTGGCATGCCTGTTGTCTCTGTTAATACAGGAGATCATTGTTATCATGGCTTATGTGATTTGGGTGCTAGTGTGAGTGCAATCCCGTTTACTTTATATCAAGAAATTATGAATGATATTGCACCTGCTGAAATAGAAGATATTGATGTTACTATTAAGCTTGCTAATAGAGACACTATTACACCACTTGGGATTGTTAGAGATGTTGAAGTCTTGTGTGGGAAAATAAAATACCCTACTGATTTTCTAGTTCTTGGTTCCCCACAAGATGATTTTTGTCCCATTATATTTGGTAGACCTTTCTTAAACACTGTTAATGCTAAGATATATTGTGAGAAAGAAACTGTTAGTGTAAGTTTTGGTGATGTGTCTCATGAGTTTAATTTCTCCAAATTCCGTAGAAGACCCCGTGATAAAGAATTACCTAGTAAGGATGAAATTATTGGTCTTTCTTCTATTGTCGTGCCTCCAACCGATCCTTTAGAACAATATTTGCTAGACCATGGAAATGATATGCATATCAATGAAAGAAATGAAATAGATGAGATATTCTTTAAACAAATGCCTGTTTTGAAACACAACTTGCCACAGGTCCTCTTAGAGATCCTCTTCCACCCAAGAGTGATCCTATGTTTGAGCTTAAACAATTACCTGATACTTTGAAATATGCTTATCTTGATAAAAAGAAGATATATCATGTTATTATTAGTGCTAACCTTTCAGAGCATAAAGAAAAGAGATTATTGAAAACTCTGAGGAAGCATCGTGCCGCTATTGTCTATACTCTTGATGATCTTAAGGGCATTAGTCCCACTCTAAGTCAGCATTAAATTAATATGGAACCTAATGCTAAACCAGTTGTTGATCATCAGCGACGGTTAAATCGAAAGATGAAATAAGTGGTAAGAAATGAAATATTAAAGCTTCTAGAAGCAGGTATAATCTATCCTATTGCTGATAGTAGATAGGTAAGTCATGTTCATTGTGTCCCTGAGAAGGGAGGTATTACTGTTGTTCCTAATGATAAAAATGAATTGGTTCCACAAAGAATTGTCACAGGTTATAGAATGGTAATTGATTTTAGAAAATTAAATAAGGCTACTAGGAAAGATCATTATCCTCTCCCTTTCATTAATCAAATGCTATATTCTCTGACTTTTGTGAAAAGATTGTTGAGGTTTTCATGGATGATTTTTCCGTTTATGGAACTTCTTTTGATGATTGCTTAAGCAACCTTGATCGAGTTTTGCAGAGATGTGAAGAAACTAATCTTGTCTTGAATTGGGAGAAGTGCCACTTTATGGTTAATGAAGGTATTGTCTTGGGGCATAAAATCTCTGAAAGAGGTATTGAAGTTGATAAAGCTAAAGTTGATGCTATTGAAAAAATGTTGTGTCCTAAAGATATCAAAGGTATAAGAAGTTTCCTTGGTCATGCTGATTTCTATAGGAGGTTCATCAAAGATTTCTCTAAAATTTCTAGGCCTCTTACTAATCTCTTACAAAAAGATGTTCCATTTGTTTGTGATGACGATTGTGTACAAGCATTTGAAATCCTTAAGAAAGCCTTAATTTCTGCACCTATTGTTCAACCTCCTGATTGGAACCTACCCTTTGAAATTATGTGTGATGCTAGTGATTATGTTGTTAGTGCTCTTCTAGGACAAAGAGTTGATAAGAAATTAAATGTTATCCGTTATGCTAGCTAAACTCTAGACAGTGCTCAAAGAAATTATGCTACTACTGAAAAAGAATTTTTAGCAGTTGTGTTTGCTTGTGATAAATTCAGATCTTATATTGTTGATTCCAAAGTAATTGTTCACACTGATCATGCTGCTATTAAATACCTTATGGAAAAGAAAGATGCTAAACCTAGACTCAATAGGTGGGTTCTCTTGCTACAAGAATTTGATTTACATATTACTGATAGAAAGGGAGCAAAGAACCCAGTAGCAAACAACTTGTCTAGGTTGGAAAATATTCTTTATGACCCACTACCTATGGATGATAGCTTTCTTGATGAACAATTAGCTATCATAAATACTTCTCGTAGTACTCCATGGTATGCACACTATGCTAATTATATTGTTGCTAAATTTATACCGCCTAGTTTTACATACCAACAAAAGAAAAAGTTTTTCTATGATTTAAGACATTACTTCTGGGATGATCCACACCTTTATAAAGAAGGAGTAGATGGTGTTATTAGACGTATTGTACCTGAGCATGAACAGGAACAAATCTTACGCAAGTGTCACTCCGAGGCTTACGGAGGACACCATGCTAGAGACAGAACTGCACACAAGGTATTACAATCTAGTTTTTATTGGACTACTCTTTTCAAGGATGCTCGTAAGTTTATCTTGTCTTGTGATGAATGTCAAAGAATTGGTGATATTAGTATACGTCAGGAAATGCCTATGAATTATTCACTTGTTATTAAACCATTTGATGTTTGGGGATTTGATTATATGGGACCATTTCCTTCCTCCAATGGGTATACACATATTTTGGTTGCTGTTGATTATGTTACTAAGTGGGTAGAAGCTATTCCAACTAGTAGTGCTGATCATAACACCTCCATTAAAATGCTTAAAGAAGTTATTTTCCCGAGGTTTGGAGTCCCTAAATATTTAATGACTGATGGTGGTTCACACTTCATTCATGGTGCTTTCCGTAAATTGCTTGCTAAGTATGATGTTAACCATAGAATTGCATCTCCATATCATCCTTAGTCTAGTGGTCAAGTAGAATTAAGTAATAGAGAAATAAAATTGATCTTGCAAAAGACTGTTCATAGATCCAGGAAGAATTGGTCTAAGAAACTTGATGATGCATTATGGGCTTATAGAACTGCTTATAAAAATCCTATGGGTATGTCTCCATATAAAATGGTTTATGGGAAAGCATGTCACTTACCTCTCGAATGAGAACATAAAGCTTATTGAGCAGTTAAGGAACTCAACTATGGTTTCAAACTTGTCGGTGAGAAGAGGTTATTTGACATTAGCACACTTGATGAATGGAGAACCCAAGCCTATGAAAATGCCAAATTGTTTAAAGAGAAGGTTAAAAGATGGCATGACAAAAGGATACAAAAGCGGGAATTTAATGTAGGTGACCATGTCTTGCTATACAATTCTCGTTTAAGATTTATTGCGGGAAAACTTCTCTCCAAATGGGAAGGTCCTTACATTATCGGAAAAAAAAATATCGTTCCGGTGCCATCAAGATCAACAATGCTGAAGGCAATAACCCAAAGGTGGTGAATGGGCAAAGAACCAAACATTATATCTCAGGTACACCTATAAATGTTGAAACTAATATTATTCATACCATAACACTGGAGGAGTACATAAGGGAAACTTTCCAGAACGCGTCAGAACCCTGAAAAGGAATAGGTATGTCATACGGTAAGTAAACCAACTCCAAAAGTTTTCCAAAGGCAATTTTACTCCGTTTTAGAATATTTTAAAAATTAGGAAAATAAGAAGTAGTCTGAATAGTGCATGAGGAGGCGACAAGCCTGGGGGCGCCCTACCCCCTGGGCGCGCCTCCCAAGCTTGTGGCCCACTCATGTGCCCGCCGGACTCCGTTTTCTCCTAGAATACTTGTTTTGCATGGTAAAAATTCATTTTATATATACTTGTTTTGCAAAGTAAAAATTCATTATATAATCTTCCGAAGGTTTTGACTACCGTATCACGACAATATCCTCTGTTCTTGTTTTGAGCTGTTCCTGCAGCAGATTTAGAGGAAGATGTCTTCGCAAGAGTTGGTCGGGGAGAGTCGTGTCTCTCACCCAACGTCGGATCCAAGAGCATACAACGAAGCTAATCCCTTTGGGTGGTCAACAGAGGAAGAGATAGAAGCCAACCTCAAAAGAGTGGATGCCATGCAAGAGGATCAAGAAGCCACTTCTCTCCCTCAACCTGATGGCTGGCATGAGGAATTCACGAGCTTAGTCCTGCCGGATTCGGTCAAACCCCCCGGTGCTAAATTTATCTCTTACAATAACTTGAAAAAGAGTGTTGCTTTTCCCCCACAGCCAGGATGCATCCATGGGTGGACGGCGCTCTAACTGTCACAGGCAAACTCCACAAGAAAATTATGGATCTCAGGCAGCAAAATCATAAGCTCGAAGAGGAAAATCACATTCTGCAAGGAATCATTGCCAAGAATATTGCACCACCACCTCCGAAGGAGACTTGAGTACATGGGTATGGGCACTCACCTTAGCTTATGCCAAGCTTGGGGGAGGTGCCCCGGTATCGTATCACCATCACATCTTTATCTTTATCGTTTATCTTAGTTCGATCCTTTTGGTTATATCGTTATCTAGTAGAATAAAAGTTTTAGTATGATCTAGTCTTTGAGTTTTGCTTTGTGTTCTATCTATGTAACCGAGTGCAAGAGTTATATAATAAAGAGTAGTTTTGAGTTGAGGGCTTTTCTTTCTTGCTTTGATCTTGGAAAAGAAATAAAAATTGTATATAATAATCCTATGAAGAGTGATGACTTCACATATAAGAAGTATGATGCATAAAATTTGTTGAGGGTTGACAAACATAGTATTGGTCATTGTTTCAATTAATAGGAAGTAATAAAGAAAGAGAGGTTTCACATATAAATACACTATCTTGGACATCCTTTGTGATTGTGAGCACTCATTAAAATATTATATGCTAATAAGTTGATGTTGGACAAGGAAGACAACATAATGGGTTATGTTTTCTTATATCCGAATAGAAGTTATAATGTCCTGGATCCTCCAACATGTTGAGCTTGTTTCTCATCCTATGCTAGCCAAAACTTCTGCACTAAGTAGAGATACTACTCGTGCATCCAAGACCCTTAACCCAGTTTTGCCATGAGAGTCCACTATATCTACCTATGGATTGAGTAAGATCTTTCAAGTAAGTTATCGTCTGTGCAAGCAATAAAAATTTCTCTCTAAATATGTATGATATTTTAGTGTGAGGAAAATAAGCTTTATACGAACTTGTGATGGGGAAGAAATAAAAGCGACGGAATGCATAATAAAGTTCTCTATCACAAGCGGCAATATAAAGTGACGTTCGTTGCATTAAGATTTCGTGCATCCAACCAAAAAGCGCATGACAACCTCTGCTTCCCTCTGCGAAGGGCCTATCTTTTACTTTTAATTTCTACCTTTATGCAAAAGTCATGGTGATCTTCACCCTTCCTTTTATATTTTCTCTTTTTGGCAAGCACTATGTGTTGGGGAAGATCCAGACATATATATCCACTCGGATGTAGGTGATCATAAATTATTATTGTTGACATTACCCTTGAGATAAATGGTTGGGAGGTGAAACTATAAGCCCCTATCTTCCTATGTGTTTGATTGAAGCTTTGATCTCATAAGTATCGCGTGAGTGTTAGCAATTATGAAAGATTAAGTGATGGTTGAGTATGTGAACTTGCTAAATAAAAGCTCTTACATTGACTCTTTCTGATGTTATGATAAATTGCAATTGCTTTAATGACCGAGATCATAGTTTGTTAGTTTTCAGTAAAGTTTTTAGTTTATACTTTACCTTGTGAATGAATTATCACGTTAGCATAAGAAGTTATATGACAATATATTGCTGTTCTAAAAAGATGATCATGAAGCCCTCATGTCCGTATTTTATTTTATCGACACCTCTATCTCTAAACATGTGGACATGATTATCGACTTCGGCTTTCGCTTGAGGACAAGCAAGGTCTAAGCTTGGGGGAGTTGATACGTCCATTTTGCATCATGTTTTTATGTTGATATTTATTGCATTATGGGCTGTTATTTCACATTATGGTACAATACTTATGCCTTTTCTCTCTTATTTTACAAGATTTACATGAAGAGGAACAATGCCGGCAGCTGAAATTCTAGACTAGAAAGGAGCAAATCTGAGATACCTATTATGCACAACTCCAAATGTCCTGGAACTTTATAGAGAATTATTTTGGAATATATATAAAATATTGGAAGAAGAAACAACAGAAGGGGACCCACCAGGTGGCCACAAGCCCGGGGGGGCGCCCCCTGAGCTTGTGGGCCCCCTGGCCAGCCTCTGGTGCCCATCTTATGCTATATGAAAGGTTTTGACCTACAAAATATCAGAAGGAAGCTTTCGAGATGAAGCGCCGCCGTCTCGAGGCAGAACCTGGGCAGATGCAATCTAGGGCTCTGGCGGAGCTATTCTGCCGGGGAAACTTCCCTCCGGGAGGGGGAAATCGAAGCCATCGTCATCACCAATGATCCTCTCATCGAGGGAGGGTCAATCTTCATCAACATATTCACCAGCACCATCTTCTCTCAAACCCTAGTTCATCTCTTGTATTCAATCTTTGCCTCAAAACCTCAGATTGGTACATGTGGGTTGCTAGTAGTGTTGATTACTCTTCGTAGTTGATGCTAGTTGGTTTATTTGGTGGGAGATCATATGTTTAGATCCTTAATGATATTTATTACCCTTCTGAACTTGAACATGGGCATGCTTTGTGAGTAGTTACGTTTGTTCCTGAGGACATGGGAGAAGTATTGTTATAAGTAATCATGTGAATTTGGTATTCGTTCGATATTTTGATGAGATGTATGTTGTCTTTCCTCTAGTGGTGTTATGTGAACGTCGACTACATGACACTTCACCATGATTTGGGCCTAGGGGAAGGCATTGGGAAGTAATAAGTAGATGATGGGTTGCTAGAGTGTCAGAAGCTTAAACCCTAGTTTATGAGTTGCTTCGTAAGGGACTGATTTGGATCCACATGTTTCATGCTATGGTTAGGTTTATCTTAATTCTTCTTTCGTAGTTGCGGATGCTTGCGAGAGGGGTTAATCATAAGTGGGAGGCTTGTCCAAGTAAGGACAGCACCCAAGCACCGGTCCACCCACATATCAAATTATCAAAGTAGCGAACGCGAATCATATGAGCATGATGAAAACTAACATGACGATAATTCCCATGTGTCCTCGGGAGCACTTTCCTTTATATAAGAGTTCGTCCAAGCTTGTCCTTTGCTATAAAAAGGGTTGGGACACCTTTCTGCACCTTTGTTACACTTGTTACTTATTACCCGTTACGAATTATCTTACTACCAAACTATCTGTTACCGACAATTTCAGTGCCTGCAGAAAATACCTTGCTGAAAACCGCTTGTCATTTCCTTTTGCTCCTCATTGGGTTCGACACTCTTACTTATCGAAAGGACTACGATTGATCCCCTATACTTGTTGGTCATCACAACTCATGTCTATGGTTAGGAAACCTTAACCATCTTTGATCAACGAGCTAGTCTAGGAGAGGCTCACTAGGTACATGGTGTAGTTTATGTATTCACACATGTATTTAAGTTTCCGATCAATACAATTCTAGCATGAACAATAAACATTTATCATGAACGAGAAATATGATAATAACCATTTTATTATTGCCTCTAGGGTATATTTCCAACAGTCTCCCACTTGCACTAGAGTCAATAATCTAGTTCACATCTCCATGTGATTAACACCCAATCAGTTCTGGGGTTTGATCATGTTTTGCTTGTGAGAGAGGTTTTAGTCAACGGGTCTGCAACATTCAGATCCATGTATACTTTGCAAATCTCTATGTCATACTATATATGCTGCTACCACGCTCCACTTGGAGCTATTCCAAATGACTGCTCCACTATGCGTGTCCAGTTCGCGACTCAGAGTCATCCGGATCGGTATTAAAAGCTTGCACCGACGTAACCCTTTACGACGAACTCTTTATCACCTCCATAACCGAGAAACATTTCCTTAGTCCTCTAAGGATAATTTTGATCGCTATCATGTGATCCACTCCTGGATCACTCTTGTACCCCCTTGCCAGACTCATGGCAAGGCACACATCAGGTATGGTACACAGCATGGCATACATTATAGAGCCTATGGCTGAGGCATAGGGAATGCCCTTCATCCTTTCCCTTTCTTCTATCGTGGTCGAGCTTTGAGTCCTACTCAACACCTTACAATACAGGAAAGAACTCCTTCTTTGACTAATCCATTTTGAACTCCTTCAAAATCTTGTCAAGGTATGTGCTCTGTGAAAGTCTTATCAGGCGTCTTGATCTATCTCTGTAGATCTTGATGCCCAATATGTAAGCAGCTTTACCCAGGTCTTCCTTTAAAGAACTCCTTTCAAACAACCCTTTATGCTTTCCAAAAATTCTACATCATTTCCAATCAACAATATGTCATCCACATATACTATCAGAAATGCTATAGAGCTCCCACTCACTTTCTTGTAAATACAAGTTTCTTCATAAACTTCGTATAAACCCAGAAGCTTTGATCACCTCATCAAAGCGTATATTCCAACTCCGAGATGCTTGCACTAGTCCATAGATGGATCGCTGCAGCTTGCATACATTTTTAGCATCCTTGGGATCCACAAAACCTTCAGGTTGCATCATATACAACTCTTCCTTAAGGAAAACGGTTTTCACATCCATCTGCCGGATTTCATAATTGAAAAATGCAACAATTGCTAACATAATTCTAACAGACTTAAGCATCGCTACGGGTGAGAAAGTCTCATCGTAGTCAACTCCTTGAACTTGTCAGAAACCCTTTGTGACAAGTCAATCTTTATAGACGGTGACATTACATCAACGTCTGTCTTCTTCTTAAAGATCCATTTATTCTCAATGGCTTGCCGATCATCGGGCAAGTCCACCAAAGTCTATACTTTGTTCTCATACATGGATCCTATCTCAGATTTCATGGCCTCAATCCATTTGTCAGAATTCGGGCTCATCATAGCTTCTTCATGGTTTGTAGGTTCGCCATTGTCTAACAACATGATTTCCAGGACTAGATTACCATACCACTCTTGTGCAGAAACCCTGGTCGACCTACAAAGTTCAGTAGTAACTTGATCTGAAGTTTCGTAATCATCATCATTAGCTTCCTCTTTGGTTGGTGTAGGCATCACAGGAACTGCTTTCTATGATGTGCTACCTTCCAATTCGAGAGAAGGTACAATTACCTCATCAAGTTCTACTTTCCTCCCACTCACTTCTTTCGAGAGAAACTCCTTCTCTAGAAAGGACCCGTTCTTGGCAACAAAGATCTTGCCCTTGGATTTGTGGTAGAAGGTATACTAAATGGTCTCTTTAGGGTATCCTATGAAGATGCACTTCTCCGCTTTGGGTTCGAGATTATCACGCTGAAGCCTCTTGACATAAGTGTCGCATCCCCAAACTTTAAGAAACAACAGATTAGGTTTCTTGCCAAACCACAACTCATACGGTGTCGTCTCAACGGATTTAGACGGTACCCTATTTAAAGTGAATGCGGCTGTCTCTAATGCATAACCCCAAAATGAAAGTGGCAAATCGGTAAGAGACATCATAGAATGCACCATATCCAATAGAGTACGATTACGACGTTCGGACACACCATTACGATGTGGTGTTCTAGGTTGCGGGAGCTGTGAAAAAATTCCACATTGTCTTAAATGCATACCAAACTCGTAACTCAAATATTCACCTCAACGATCAGATCGTAGAAAATTAATTTTCTTATTACGATGATTCTCCACTTCACTCTGAAATTCCTTGAACTTTTTCAAATGTTTCAGACTTGTGTTTCATTAAGTAAATATACCCATATCTACTCAAATCATCTCTGAAGGTAAGAAAATAACGATATCCACCACGTGCTTCAACACTCATCGGACAACATACATCGGTATGTATTATTTCCAATAAGTCACTTGCCCGCTCCATTGTTCCGGAAAATAGGGTTTTAGTCATCTTGCCCATGAGGCATGGTTCACATGTATCAAATGATTCATAATCAAGTGATTCCAAAAGTCCATCAGCATGGAGTTTCTTCATGTGCTTTATACCAATATGACATAAGTGGCAGTGCCACAAGTGTGTGGTACTATCATCATTAACTTTGCACCTTTTGGCATCAATATTATGAATATGTGTATTACTACGATCAAGATTCAACAAGAATAAACCATTCACAAGGGGTGCATGACCATAAAAGATATTACTCATATAAATAGAACAACAATTATTCTCTGACTTAAATGAATAACCGTCTTGCAATAAACAATATCTAGATATAATGTTTTATGCTCAATGCAGGCACCAAATAACCATTATTTAGGTTTAATACTAATCCCGAAGGTATTACGAGTGTGCCGATGGTGATCATATCAACCTTGGAGACACATCCAACACTCATCGTCACCTTGCCCTCAGCTATTCTCCGTTACTCCGCAGCTCCTGCTTCAAGTTACTAATATTAGCAACTGAATCGGTAGCAAATACCCAGACGCTACTAGAAGCACTAGTGAGGTACACATCAATAACATGTATATCAAATATACCTATGTTTGACGTTGCCATCCTTCTTATCTGCCAAGTACTTGGGGTAGTTCCACTTCCAGTGACCCTTCCCCTTGCAATAGAAGCACTCAGTCTCTGGTTTAGGTCCAGCCTTGGGTTTCTTCATGGGAGTGGCAACTGTCTTGCCATTCCTCTTGAAGTTCCCTTTCTTTCCCTTACCCTTCTTGAAACTTATGGTCTTATTGACCATCAACACTTGGTGCTCTTTCTTGATTTCTACCTTCGCGGCCTTAAGCATTGCGAATAGCTCGGGGGTCATTTTCTCCATCCCTTGCATATTATAGTTCATCACAAAACCCTTATGGCTTGGTGTCAGTGACTGGAAAACTTTGTTAACCGCTGTCTTATCTGGAAGATTAACTCCCACTTGATTCAAGCAATTGTAGCACCCAGACACTCTGAGCACATGCTCACTAACTGAGCTGTTCTCCTCCATCTTGCAGTCAAAGAACTTGTCAGAGGTCTTATACCTCTCAACACGGGCATGAGCCTGAAATACCAATTTCATCTCTTGGAACATCTCATATGCTCTGTGGCGTTTAAAACGTCTTTGGGGCCCTGATTTCTAAGCCGTAAAGCATGGCGCACTGAACTATCGAGTAGTCATCAGAACGTGTCTGCCAAACGTTCACAACATCCAGAGACGACGCTAGAGGGGTTGGCACACCGAGCTATGCATCAAGGACATAAGCCTTCTGTGCAGCAGTGAGGACAATCCTCAGACCACGGACCTAGTCCGCATAATTGCTTACAATATCTTTCAACTTAGTCTTTCTCTAGGAACGTATTAAAACAGGGAGCTACAGCGTGAGCTATTGATCTACAACATAATTTGCAAAGACAATTTAGACTATGTTCATGATAATTAGTTCAGTTAATCAAATTACTAATGAACTCCCACTTAAATCAGCATCCCTCAAGTTGCCTAAGTGATACATGATCCAAATCAACTAACCCATGTCCGATCATCACGTGAGATGGGGTAGTCATCAAAGGTGAACATCTCCATGTTGATCATATCTACTATATGACTCATGTTCGACCTTTCGGTCTCCTGTGTTCCGAGGCCATGTCTGTACATGCTAGGCTCGTCAAGTTTAACCCAAGTATTCTGCATGTGTAAAACTGGCTTACACCCGTTGTATGCAAACGTAGAGTCTATCACATCCAATCATCACGATGTGCTTCGAAACGACGAACTTTTGCAACAGTGCATACTCAGGGAGAACACAATTTCTCAAAATTAAGTGAAGGGATCATCTTATAATGCTACCATCGTTCCAAGCGAAATAAGATGCATAAAACATCACATGCAATCAATATGTGACATGATATGGCCATTATCATCTCGTGCCTTTGATCTCCATCTCCAAAGCACCGGCATGATCTCCATCGTCACCGGCATGATACCATGATCTCCATCGTGTCATCACGTGGTCGTCTCCGCCAACTATTGCTAATGCATAACGATAAAGTAAAGCAATTACATGGCGATTAATAAATTAAAGACAACCCTATGGCTCCTGGCGGTTGCCGTACTCATCGACATGCAAGTCATGAACCTATTACAAAACATGATCATCTCATACATCAACATATATCACATCACGTTTTGGCCATACCACATCACAACATGCCCTGCAAAAACAAGTTAGATGTCCTCTACTTTGTTGTTGCAAATTTTACGTGGCTGCTATGGGTAACTAGAAAGAACTGTTCTTACCTACGCAAAGCCACAACGGTGATAATCAAGTTTCCTTTTAAGCTTCTATAAGGACCGCCTTCATCAAATTAGATTCAACCAAAGTAGGAGAGACAGACACCCGCTAGCCACCTTATGCAAAACAAGTTGCATGTTAGTCGGTGGAACCGGTCTCATGTGCGAGGACATGTAAGGTTGGTCTGAGCCGCTTCATCCCACAATACTGCCGATTCCAAATAAGACAAGAGAGGTAAGCAATTTGAGCATCAACGCCCACAACTCTTTGTGTTCTACTCGTGCATATACATCTACGCATAGACCTAGCTCATGATGCCACTGTTGGGGAACGAAGCATGAAAATCAAAAAAATGCCTACGAACACCCAAGATCTATGTAGGAGAAGCATAGCAATGAGAGGGGAGAGTGTGTCTACATACCCTCGTAGACCGAAAACGGAAGCGTATATAACGCGGTTGATGTAGTTGTACTCTTCGCGATCCGATCACGATCCAACACTATCTAGTGCCGAACGGACGACACCTCCGAGTTTAGCACACGTGCGGCTTGATGACATATCCTCCTCCTTGATCCAGCAAGAGAAGGCGGAGAAGTAGATGGGATCACAACCAGCACGACGGCATGGTGGTGATGGTTTTGGTGGAGCTAGTTCAGCAGGGCTTCGCCAAGCGCTACTAGAACGAGGACGGAGGAACTACGGAGTAACATGAGAGAGAGGGGCGCCAAGGGCTTGGTGTGTCCTCTTGGGGCGCCCCCTACCCTCTATATATAGGTGGAGGGGCATGGGGAACAGCCCCTCCAATCCCTAGGGCGCAGCCAGGGGAGAGGACTTGGACTCCAAGTCCAATCCTATTCCTAATAGGACTCCTTTTTTTCCTTCCCTAGCCACATGGGCTTTTGAGGACTTGGTGCGCCTAGCCCAATAAGGCCAAGGCGCCTCCCCTCAGCCCATGATATCCCTTGGGTCATGGTGGACCCACTTGTGGACTTCCGGACCTCTCCGGAATCCTCCGGAACCTTCTAGAAGCTTCACGATACAATACCGAAAAAACTACACTTTTTTTGGGAACCCAAAATATGACTTCCCATATATAAATCTTTACCTCTCGACCATTCCGAGACTCCTCGTGACATCCGGGATCTCATCCGGGACTCTGAACAACATTAGGTTACCAATCATCAAATATCCCAATACTACTCTAGCGTCAACGAACGTTAAGCATGCGACCCTGCGGGTTCAGGGACCATGTAGTCATGACCGAGACACCTCTCCGGCCAATAACCAATAGCGGGACCTGGATGCCCATATTTACTCCTACATATTCCATGAAGATCTTTTATTGGTTGAACCATGATGTCAAGGATTCGGTTAATCCCGTATGCAATTCCCTTTGTCCAGTGATATGTTACTTGCCCGAGATTCGATCATCGGTATCTCCATACCTAGTTCAATCTCGTTACCGACAAGTCTCTTTACTCGTTCCATAATAGAAGATCTCATGACTAACTTATTAGTCACATTGCTTGCAAGCTCTTTAAGACGTTGTATTACCGAGAGGGCCCAGAGATATCTCTCCGTCATACGGAGTGATAAATCCCAGTCTTGGTCCATGCCAACCCAACAGATACCTTCAGAGATACTTGTAGAGCACCTTTATGATCACCCAGTTACGAAGTAACGTTTGGATACACACTAACTATTCCTCCGGTGTCAGGGAGTTACATGATCTCATGGTTTAAGGAATAGATACTTGACATGAAGAAAGCTATAGCAAATAAACTAAACGATCTGATACTAAGCTTACGGTTGGGTCTTGTCCATCACATCATTCTCCTAATGATGTGATCCCGTTATCAAATGACAACTGATGTCTATGGTTAGGAAACCTTAACCATCTGTGATCAACGAGCTAGTCTAGTAGAGGCTCATTAGGGACACGGTGTAGTTTATGTATTCACACATGTATTTAAGTTTCCGGTCAATACAATTCTAGCATGAACAATAAACATTTATCATGAACGAGAAATATGATAATAACCATTTTATCATTGCCTCTAGGTCATATTTCCAACATGCAAATTAGGGCCATATGAAATACCATCGAATAGTCTGAGACGTACAACTTCACTAGACACATCACAAGATCACTAAGGAAACATGGGCCCTTTTCCCTTCTTGTAATGTGCCTCATCCTCCTCTTATGCATCACGAGCCCTTGCAACCCTTCTTGGCCTCTCTTCTTTAGGAGCAAGCTTCTCTTTGCGTGCCCTCTCCTCCTCGCGCTTCTTTTGTTCCATCTTCTCCTTCTGACGACGCTCTTCATCCTCGGCTCTTTGATATGCTTCCTCGAACAACCGTTGGCTCCTAAGACAATCTCGATATTGGTCCCTTTGAACATCTTCTGGCACATCTTGATCTATCCATGTGAAGTACTTGCAAAGAGGAGGCGGTGACCGCATAGGAAAAACAAGTTTGTTGTTAGTATTATGAGTTGAAGTTGAACCAAAATTGAGATTACTCTTTGACCATACCGGTGGTACGTCATAGGCGTTTGTTGGAAGCGCACAATCATGTGCATAGTTCAGACACACACAAAATCTTCTCCTTTCCATCCATGACTTCTTGCGGTCGGTGGACACCTTCACCTTGCAAACATCTCCACACCAACATGATGGGGTTTTCATATCTTTTTCCTTCACCTTGTCCAATTCGGTGTTCCCCCACTTGTTCGGCATGTCTTCATGGTTAGCACATGGCGGCCTCGTCATGGAACCGGATGAAGCCATGCCTACAAAATAAGAGTGGTTGTTAGTGAAAAATATCAACATATTAAATAAAGGCAATAAAATAAGAGTGATTAACCAAAACAACAAGTACCATTCATATTATTTCAACCATCCGGATTAAGCAAAACGTCAATAGGCCTTCCTCTATCGATCCTTTGCCTTGTAGTACCACCGGAACCACGACCACCCCCGCCGGCACCTCTAAGACTTGTCCGTCCTCCACGCCCACCAATAGTAGTGCCACCTCGTGCACTACCTCTAAGACTCGTCCGTCCTCCACGGCCAGCAATAGTAGTGCCACCTCGTGCACTACCTCTAAGACTAGTCCGTCCTCCACGGCCACCACTCCTACCTCCTCGTGTGCCACCGGAACCTCCGCTACGAACACCTGTTTGGCTAGAGCTAGTGTTGGCATCGGTCCTAGGCCTTTTGGTGCATCTCGTAACATTGTGTCCCGGATCATCACATTGTCCACAATTGTTGGTGTCCGGTGGCTCCATGAAATGACCGCTACCAAATTGTTTCATTCCGGTGTATCCAGCTAGATCATCCATGTCACTCCTGAACCTCTTCTTTCTTCTTCTTCCCTTTGTAGGCACCATGAGTTCAGGATCAGGCACGATATGTGGGCCATCATACTCAGGCCACTGTGACTGGTCAAGAAAAGGATAAAATCAAGGTGCCCATGTCAACCTCATGGCTTCCAATGTGAACTCCTGCAACTGCATGGTCCTCCCATCATAAACATGCAAGTTTCTCGCCTTGGCCGCCGTCATCAAGTGCGAGCACGGCCAGTGATACTTATGAGGCCTCTCACACGCACACCACTGGTTCTTGAGGTGCACCTAATACGCAACACCGCCATAAGTCACACCATCTCGTGTTGTGCCACCTGGCTCGTCCACTTGGTAGATCATTTCTTCGTCATTGAATCTAATGATTTGTTGATGCGAAGACTTACCTGCTTGAAACCTCAACCAATCATCAACCTTGTTGGGATACTCTTTTTTCTCACCTATCCATTTGGCGGTTGTTTGGGAATGCCTAAGAAAATACTCGTTCAGCTTCAAGAAGGTATATTTCAGTATTGCAGTCACCGGCAAAGAACGGGCACCCTTAAGCACATTGTTGAAGCATTCAACCTTGTTGCTCATCATGTCACTGTATCTCCAACCTCGTTCATCGTAAGCACGTGACCACTTATGCTTCTCCCCGAAATTCCTTTCCAAGAATGCTCTTCCCCCATTGTTCTTTGCCAACACCTTGAAGAGTTTATCATAGCGGATTTTGAATGCATCAATGGTGAATGCCACACAAACATGGGTAAGGTCTTTGAAAAACTCCTTGCTCTTGCATGCCCGATAAAAGTTCGCCACGAAATGCCTCGTGCACCATCAGTGGTGAAGCTTTGGGAGCCCGAGAATGCCAACTTATATGGCCTTGAGAATGCCATGGTGCCAGTCCGATATGATGCATACCTCCCTCTTCCCAATCACCTTGGTCCTCACATGCCCCATGAACCACTCCCAGTTGTCGTCCTACTCGGAAGGAACTAAAGCAAAGGCCACCAGCAACACGTTATCATTGGATGAATGAGCCATTGCCACCATTAGTGTGCCCTTGTATTTGCCGATCAAGAAAGTGCCATGTATAGACAACACCGGACGACAATGCTTAAATGCCTCGATGCATAGACCAAAACTCCAGAAGGCACGATGAAACACTCCGTCAATTTCCTCAACCCCATGTCGCATGCTAGGGTTCTTATATGCAATGGCTCCCAACATCCTCGAAAGAATATTGTATGCGGCCGCATAATCACCATGCAACATCCTAATAGCATTTTCCTTGGCCTTCCATACCTTCCCATAATTGACCTTGTATCTGTATCATTCTTCGACAGTACTCATGAGAAACTTCACCTTCACGGTTGGGTCATGGGATATCTCATTCAATAATTTGTAGCCGAGAAACTCAGACGTGAGTTGACGGTGGCCCTTGCTTCGGTCAGCTTTGTATGGCGGTATGCACTCGTGAGTGGCTACACAACTTTTCAACTCCCATTGCCCTGTTTCATGAATTTTTCTTCCACGGACCTTCCATGGGCAACCTTCTTTGTCACATTTCTTGGTGTAACGCACCTCTTGGTTGGAATGACCAACAACAAATGGCATATGGTTTCGAATGGCGTAGTCACTCAACCACATCTTAAACTCTTGCAAGCACCCAAACTTGATGCCTTTTTTCAAATGAGCATTCTCGTCCTCATCCTTTGGCCGTGGATCGCCGACTTTCAGGCACGGTGTTGGTTCAACCAACCCCAGTCTCATGCCACCATCAACAATGGCATGATCGACAAGACTAAGATCACGAAACAATGGGTCTCCTCTTTCCTTGCCGTGCACCTTCTTGAAGATTTGATTTTCTTGCACTGTGAATCCATCCTCGTCCAATTCTTCCTCCAGACCCTCGTCATCCGGGCCATAACCACACATACGGTTATAGGGGAGGCTACGATCCATGTCTTGTTGATGGACAATGACATCCAAGTTACCAATGGGATTGTAATGAATCTCTTCTTCCGCATAAGCACCATCATCATCATGACCAATAGCATCATCATCAACATGAGCAATAGCATAAATCTCTGGGTCTTGAATTACTATGGCTCTATCATTCATCTCCGCTTCATTTGATGGGCTACTTGGTGGTTGGCTATAAGAATTGGGGACATACACCTCGACCCTACCATCATGTGTTGGGGAGGAGGCATGCCGGTTCAAGTCAATTTGTAGCAGAGGAACATCAACCTTGGTGGCAAATAATTCAAGTGAGTTGTCTTATGATTGCTCTACTTTACCCTTGTACACCTTCCAATGCAATTCCGAGGTCATAGGCATAGTCTTCAATCGAGACTTCACCCCCACTCCAACATCATACCTTCCAATAAGTTTAACCTCATCATTTGGGTCCATCCAATGTAACACACTTCTCACTTTCACAACTACATCCTCATAGGTTGGGCTGGAGTCAAAAACCATGGGTTCTTCCCCTTCATCATCATTGTCATTCATAAATGTCTCCTTATCCAAATAATGAAGATTAACGAGACTACCCATCTAAATAAATTTTAGAAAAAGTCAACGATAGGCCGGCAACATAATATGGATCGAATATCTACTATGCATCCCATTGATCGAGAAAAGTTCTATGCAATACGTTCAAGCAACAAAACAAATAACAACTAAACAACAAAATATCATGGCTTGACCCTAACAACTAAATAATGACTTTGCTTAACCCTAACCCTAGAAAAAACCCAAACAATAGCCCTAGATCTTGATACAAACAACAATGTTAGGCATACTACACATGGTCAATCGCACATATACAACCCTAGCATCCATCAAAATCCATTGATTTCACACAAAAAGGAGCACAACTAGAGTTTGCATAAAAGTAATCAATGCCATCAAATAAGTTGATTCCAACCAACCAAAAAGAAAAGAGTGAGTGAGGTACCTTGAGTGATGAAAATGGCCTCGATCCACTGGAGAAAACTCAAGCAATGGAGATGAATTTGATGGAGCCTAGGATGGGGGAGGAGGGGGAGAGGGGCTGAGCTCGGGGAAGAAAGGATTTGGCGGTGAATGGGTGGCTTGTGGGGGCCACCCAAGCCACAACCATCATTTTTTGTTCATTCAACACCCTACCGCCACCCGATCCGGCGGTAGGCCACAACAACCTACCGCCACGACGGGCGGCGGTAGCCTCTCGTCCACGTCAGTGCGGTCAAACGGCACCGTCTACGTTGACCCGGACCCTACCGCCTGAGCCTGTGGCGGTAGCCTATTATAGCCTACCGCCGGATTGGGTGGCGGTAGGAAAAGGGTCAAATCCAGAAAAAAAATCCCAGATGGGGTCAGATCATGCTAAACTATGTCAAAAGGGTCAAAACAGTGAATTTGGCTGACGATACCTGCACACGCACAAAGCAAATGCTTGCACCTAACGACAACAAGAGGGTTGTCAATCCCCTTGTTCTTGCCAATTGCAAGAATTAAATCTGATAGTGGTAGATAGATAAAATAAAATAAATTGAAGCAAGTATTTTTAGGGTTTTAGTAAATATAAAGTGAATGGACCCGGGGGGCATAGGTTCACTAGAGGCATCTCTCTCATAAGCATAGCAACGGTGGGTAAACAAATTACTGTTGGGCAATTGATAGAAAAGCGCATAGTTATGATGATTCTTCATGGCATGATCAATACATATGCATTACGTCTGTGACAAATAGACCGTTAAACTTACTGACGCCTACTACTATTACTCCACCCCTTGAACGCTATCCAACATGCGTCACAAGATATTAAGTTCATAACAAACAGAGTAATGCTTGAAGCAAGATGACATAATGTAGACAAAGCAAGCTCAATTAATATGTTCTAGACCCATCGTTTTACCCTTAATAGCAACAATACAAATATGTGCCTTGCAACTCCTATGTTGGGCCATATTTATTTGCAGTAAAGGTTGTTGATTAATCATGTTGTGGTGTAATTCTCTAGTGGTGTTGCGAACGTCGACTGCATATGACACTTCACATATATGGGCCTAGAGGAGAGAATTGCGCCATAATAAGTTTAGTATAAGAGGTCAGAGTGACAGATATTACTGTTCCCTGAATTAACGAGTTGTGGCGTCAGGGAAGAATAGGGACCCTAGAGGAAGTTATAGCTATGGTTAGGTATTTACCTTAATAGATCTTGGTATTTGCGTTAGCTACTGAGAGAACAATCATAAATATGTATATTCAATGGCTTTGGTGCACATTTTAGGCTCTATCCCTACAACATTGAATAAGCAACAATAATCAATGCAAGTGATACGTGGAAATTGACCACTATGTCGTTGTCCTGCCGTCCTCAAGAACGCTTGATCATCATAAGTAACACAACCGGCTTGTCCTTAGCATCATTAAGGATAGGGACACTTGTTGCACTCTTTTATTCTTTATTGTTGCTCACGTTCCATTGCTTAATCACACGCACAAACACACCAAACCGTTACATCTTCTAGTACTTGCACTGAAACATTTCTATTTTTGCGCTTACCATTTCCTTCAGCTCCTCGTGGGATCGATACTCTTACTTATCGAAAAGATCTACAATTGACCCCCTACTCTTGTGGGACATCATAGGTCCACAGCGACAGTCGCCCAGCTTAAGGCCCAAACCTAATAAGGACATGGCCCAACATATCATCGCTAGAGATCGCATGGCAGTCAAGGTGGAGGCGTCAGTTGGATCCAACGGAAGGTCATTAGGCCCATCTTAAATAAAGGCGTTACCACGAGCTCTACTAAGCCGTTAATTCAAGTGTTTTGCCATGTTATCAATAGCAACATAAACAACCAGTCATTACTATGTCGTTACTTGTATCAATAATCCACGGGTCGCTGTAGCCTCAAGTCATGTCGCACACTATATAAGGCATGGCTAGGGCATCGGGCCAAGGGTTGGCATCATTTGTAATCCATATACTCATGGAGAAAAAGCACAAGCAGGAGAAAGGTGTTATCCCTTAGCAAGGGAGCCTTAACCTGAAATAAACAATCCTTGTGTATACACCCATATGTTCATCCAATAGTCCTTACTCCGTACACACCCTTATATGCACCGCAATGAGATAACCACGACATTACGTAAAACAAAAATGGTTTTATAGTCTGCATGAGTATCGCTTCTTAGGATAGAACAAATACAACATCAAAGTAATAAGGCAGACCTTGCGAAGGCTACGGAGTGGAAATATAACATAAATGGACACAACAAAACCATGGGGTACTACCTATGTATCCTCAACGCGCAAAGATTGTGGAGACTATCTTCGAGCCAAAAGGTAACAAAAAACTCACTTTGCCGAAATGCAAGAAGGTGCTACAAAGGATGTGAATCATAGTTAAAAAAACTGGACCAACAATCGAACCGGTGAGGCTATCGGTTTAGGTTTTTATCAGTCGAACCGCTGGTTCAATAGCGACAAAAAATTAGTATATTTAAGTTATTTTTCTAAAAAATTGACCTCTGGTCAAATAGATACACTTAATATTGGTTGTAATCCATTATGAAATCACAAATTGTAGCTAGCCCAATTCGTATTGGGTCGCTTGGATCAAGGTCAATGGTTCAATTCATAGTTTAGACACAATTTTCTTGATATTTTGCTGGGGTTTTTTTTTTCTAAATAGACCAACACACCTTAAAAAACGGATGAGGCCTCGGTTCCAGTTTTTTCCGGTCGGACTGGTGGTTCGGACCAGTTTTTAAAACATGGTGTGAAGAGGGCATTTGAAGTGCTTCAAACTTGTTGGATAATTGTCCATGGACCTGCAAATATGCGAGATGAGACACTGTGCGAGGTGAGGATCACACACAACATGATTGTGATGGTGTCCATAATGTTTGTTTTGAAAAAACCCAAACACACATTCCCACCTCACAGAACAAAAGGCATAGCATGTTGCACATTTTCTCAAGAGGCATCAGCTACTACGAGATCGAGAAGTGCATCAACAACTTCTCAATGATCTTGTGGATCATTTGTGGATACATCATGGAAACCAATAGGTACATGTTTTTTTAGTTTGAACTATGTCTTCTGAACAATATTTATATTTGAACTATATCTTCCGAGAATTCAAGTTTTTTGAAACAATGAAAAATGTGCAAAAATGTAGGCTGCACAAATGGAGGATGCAGTTGAGCGTCCGACTTTCGCAGACAAATGGGCTCTGTCCTCTGACATGTTCAGACATGTCCATGGATAAACGAGGGACCCATTTGGAGATGTGTTTAATAACTTTTCAAATGTGCCCGCATCTCCATGTAAGGACAAGGCATTTTTGGCATGGCCAACGCTCCAAGTTGGACCGTCGCTCCATAGAAAAAACTGGTGATGTGGAAGAGAGAGGGAAAAAAGTTGGTGCTTGCAGAGGAGGCCGGTGCTTCATCAAAAAGGTGAAATAAAGCAAAAGAGAAGAACTAGTTGTGAGAGATGTTATGCGCGTGTAAAGGAAAGAGTAAGAGATACTAAGAAAAGTGAAGGAGGCGTGGTCCGGCCAAGCTATGGCTGCTTTGGGGAGAGTAAAATACAGTGGTTTCAACCTACATGGCAGATCGGGCAGCTACATGGTGTTGCCTTCATTGTACATGCCATAAGGCCAACTCCAAAACGTGACCCCAAATGGTCCAGCCGCGTTCGTTTGGGGACAAACGGACAGAACAGGCCGCCCAACGCGCGGCCACAAACGGATCGTCGTCCGTTTTTCGTCTGCTTTTGACCCATTCCCGGCCCAAAGTTGGGTTGCGTTTGCGGCCGAACAGATACGCGCGGACGGGCGCGGCGCGTCCCTAGCCCCCCCGGCCCGCCCGTCGGGGACACAACCACTTTTCTCTTCCCCTTCTCTTCCCTCCGCCATCGCCGCCGCCACCCCCGTTCCCGGCCGCGTCGCCTTCCATCAAGGCCGTCTGCCCCCACAACCACGCCATGTCATAGCCGCCTCACGCCCGCATTTCGGTAGATTTTTTTGCCGGCGTTCGTGGTTCCTTGTCGCCGGTGGGAGAGAAGCTATGGTCGCCGTCGCCGACCGCCGACCCCAACAACTTCCGGCAGTCGTTACATTGCCGCAGCGCGCCCACCCCATCAACACCAACCTTGCTTCGCTTCGTCGACTTGCTCTTTCCGGCCGCCTCTCCACCACGACCGCAAGGTGTTCGACCCTTTGCTCACAAGGTATCATGGATAGCGGGGATGAGTTTTTCTTTCACAACTTCATTTGTTCATTGGATGATGAAGAGCTAGCGGTGGCTGCATTGGTCGTCCACGACCACATTAGTAGGAAGCGGCCTCGTTACAGGGGATCAATCCCCGGCCATGTTCCGGCCTTGAACCGCAATAGGGAGAGAGGCCACACCCTTCTCTATGTCGATTACTTTGAGAATAACGCACTCTTCAAACCACACAAATTTCGCCGTCGCTCCTGTATGGCGAGACATGTGTTCAATCGTATTCGCGGGGGGTGGGGGTAGCATATGATCCATACTTTGAGTGCAAAGAGGATGCCCTTGGCAAGCTTGGCTTCTCTTATCAGAAATGCACTGCGGCTATCCGCATGCTTGCATATGGAATTCCTGGTGATCTTGTGGATGAGTATGTTCGTATGAGTGAGTCCACATGTATCTTCTCAATGTATAGTTTCTGAAAGGCCATGGTGGCAGTGTTCGGCCCTGAGTACCTGAGAGAGCCAACTGCCGCTGATACAGAGAGGTTGTTGGTTGTCAATGACGAGAGGGGCTTTCCAGGCATGCTTGATAGTATTGATTGTATGCACTGGAAGTGAAAGAACTGTCCATTTGCTTGGCATGGGCAGTACAAGGGGCATGTGAAAGGTGCTACTATCATACTTGAAGCGGTGGCTTCACAAGATCTGTGGATATGGCATTCTTTCTTCGGCATGGCTGGTTCTCACAATGATATCAGTGTTCTTCAGCGTTCTCCAGTGTTTCCAAGGCTTGCAGAAGGCCACTGTTCGGAGGTCAACTTTGAGGTTAATGGCCACCAGTACAACAAGGGATATTACCTTGCTGATGGTATCTATCCATAGTGGTCCACTCTTTTGAAGACCATACCCAATCCGCAAGGAGAGAAGAGACAGAGGTTTGCCCAAATGCAGGAGAGTGCTAGGAAGGATGTGGAGCGTGCTTTCGGTGTGCTTCAGTCTTGATGGGGTATTGTTCGAAACCCTGCATTGACTTGGAGCACGCAGAAGCTTTGGGAGGTGATGACTACATGTGTGATCATGCACAACATGATCGTGGAGAATGAGTGTGAGGAAAGCATCTACGACCAAGGGTTTGATTTCCAGGGTGAAAATGTTGAGCCTGAGCAGCCACCTCCTGCAGCCTTCGAACAATTTGTCCATTTTCATCATGAATTGCGGGACTGGAGTACTCATGTCCAGCTCCAGGATGATTTGGTTGAGCACATGTGGACTCACATTAGCAACCAGTAGATCTATCAGTTTAATTTCTTTTCATGCAAACAAATTTCGATTGGGTTGCAAGACTATTTGATATTGTTTTCTTTCGATTGGGTTCTAAAGACTATTTCGGACGTATAACTATTTGCTATGTTTGATTTGAACCATTTTATATGCTTCATTTTAGTATGCTGGTTTATATGCACAGCGGACGAGATGCGGCCGAAATGCAACCGCGCGTTGGGCGCACGACCGGCGCATCCAGAAATCTGGGCGGACACGGTTCCATCGCCACCCCAAGCGGACGAAAAGCGGACGAAACGGACGTCCGTTTGGGGTCGCGCGTTGGAGTTGGCCTAATGGGCTTATTGCAGAAAATCCCCCGTGTGAATACATGATATCAGTGAAGAGCATGCAAATGAATGGCCCGTCGTTGAGCAAAGCAGGTGGTCAGGGCAACTCCAACGCACGACCCAAACGAACGTCCGTTTCGTCCGCTTTTCGTCTGTTTGGGATGGCAATGGGGTCGTGTCCGCCTAGATTTATGGACGCGCCGGCCGTGCGTCCAACGCACGGCCGCCTCTCGGCCGAATGCATTTTTTTAACACATATCTTTGTTTTCATCATTGATTTTTGATACATTGAACCACATCACCAAATCTTGACTATAATAGCAAGATTAAAGAAAACAAGAATCACAAGAAGACATTTTAGAAGATATCCAACTTCCATAACTGCTCCCGTAAGTTGGATTAGTGTCTTTTCGATGCATTCATTGTTGATCTGCGGAGATTCGATCTTGCGTGCTTCTTTCTTCTTCGAGTCTAAAGAAGTAGACGTTGCTTCTTCGCATCTAGTCTCATCTCTAGCCTCTATTCTAGCAACAAGTGCACGAACATCTATTAAATTGCGCTCTATCAATAGATCGATATATTCTTCTTCCCAATACCAAAAGTTGCATCCATCCTACACAATAAACTAGCCGAGTCCGAGAGCACAACCGAAGCTAAAGTAGCACATACCCCATCGTTTGAGCACTTGACGAACACCCATCTGGGATGTTCCGGCGCTGTAGACACGCGACGCAAGACCTTCCGTGGGCAGTCGTCGCACTTTATGAGAGGCAACGGTGCGCCGATGAGCCTTTGGGCCAGGACCGAGCCCGGACGACGGTCGTTCGTGTTTTTGCCGACGAATCACCGATGGGGTAGATCTGAGCGGCTAGAGGCGAAGTTTGTACCTGCATGCGGCCTGGCGGCCTTGCCGGGGCTTTTCGGCCCGGTGCCCGGCCAGTCCATGGCATGGCGCGGCCTCCCGCAGCAGGGTGAGCTCAAGTCCTGCCGGATCCGCTCCAAATCCGACCGCCGGGTGCGCTAAAATCAGGTGGCCGGGGTTGGGCAGCTCGGGGAATCGAGGGAACGAGGGCTGCCACAAGGGTAGGGGCGAACGTGCGGCCGTGCTGCAAAAATGGCGGCGGCGGCGAGAGGGACGGGGTGCGGCTGGAGAGGGGGGAGAGATAGAAAAAGGGGGGGGGTCTGTGTCCCCGACGGGCGGGCCAGGGGAGGACATGGGCAGGCACCATGCGCCGTCCGCGCGTGTCCGTTCGGCCACAAACTCGGCCTAAAGATGGGCCGGGAATGGGTCGAAAGCGGACATTGGTCCGTTTGCTCCCGACCGTTGGGCGGCCTCTTTTGTCCGTTTACCTTCAAACGGACGTAGGCAGACATTTGGGGTCGTGCGGTGGAGTTGCCCTGACGACGAGAGAAGGCATATGAGCTCACTCATGTCCTCCCCCCCCTCAAGCCATGGACAGACATGTCCTGCGTTTGCATGCCCTGCTGTGCATGTGCCTACGGCTGCCTGCACAAGAGCGAGCAGATGGGCAACCAGCCAGGCCCCCCACCATAAGCCGAGGCCACATGGGCAAGGACAGATGAAAACCCTGTGACAATGCTATTGCTACGTACTACGCACTGCACAGGAGGAAACAGGCCTCTCCCCTCCTCTTGGCTTGGTGACAAGACAGAGAACAAAATGGTTGGGAAAGTTATGAGACACAGTTGGAAGGATAAGATGTCTTTCCCATTTAAGGACACTGCCACCCTCTTGCAGCCGCTCTCCCCTCCCCACAAACACAAGAGCAGAGCCCTCTCCTATGAAGAGAGGAGGAGATGGCTGGGTGTCAGAGACTTCTTCAATGTCCTCCTCTTCCTCCTCATGTAGGTAGGTATTCCAAGAGCTAGCACAAAGAAGATAGCCAACAATGGCTTCCTCGGTGTTGCATTGATGAGTGCCCCGGAGAAAGCATAAATAGAGAGCTAGCTATCCAAGGAGTTATTCATTCTTTCTCTGCACACTTCTACTTCTTCTGCATCTGTTCCGTTGGCTATCTTTAGCCTCTCTGGTTTTCCCTTCTTGTTTCTGCATTCCATTTCATTCTCATTCACTAGATCTTCTCATTGCCCGCCCGCCTGCCTGCCTGCCATGGAATCCTCCCATATCACTGGGGATGATGGCGAGGGCTGCAACAGCAGTGAGTCTGGGTGGACAATGTACCTGGTCTCCCCCATGCAAAGCGGCGACGACGACGATGGTGGTAGCCGCAAGGGAAGCGGCAGCGATGGAAGCAATGTCGATGATGGCTATGGCTACACTTACCTCGTCCGTGGCAGGAAAGGAGGCAAGGAATACCACGATGATGGCGATGACAATGACTCCCTTGCCTCTGATGCTTCGACTGGACCAGCCAAGGTCAAGGTGCAGCCCTCGTCGCCTGACAGCAAAGAGAGACAAGGCCATCGAAAGGACGGTGACAACGACGGCGAGAAGCGGGAGGAGGACGAGGAAGAAGACAGGCACACCAGGTTCTCGACGAGCTCCCGCAAGAAAGCCGGCAACAAGTCGGAGAAAGGGGGCGAGGGGAAGTCATCCAAGAAGAAGGGAAGCTCCTCAAGGACAAGCTTCTTTTGGTAAACCAAATGCTTCAGAATCATTGTTCTGTACTACTAGTAGCAAATAGCAGCCAATATGTATGTGCCTTATGCATCATCGGTCGATCTTTTCCATTTACTGTTGAAGATGGGAATGTATCCCTCGTTGTTAGGAGCATTGGAGAAGAGGAAGGCAGGCTTTTTTTGGGTCCTCAGTTGTGCCTTACATGTGTTATCCCCATGGTTGACCAGCCCCCCAACCACCCCCCCACCCCCCCGCCCCCAATTACTAGTAGGGTTAACTGTTGCTGCCATGTAAATCTAATGCAACCTTCGGTTATTATTATTCAATGCCCTCCTGCTTTTACTGCTGCTTGCATGAAGAGCTTGCAATCTTCTGCTATGTTTCTAGCTATTAATGGAGCACTGCTCTAACTCACAAGCTACACTCGAGCCAGACAGATAGATTTGCGAACAAAACATGCATTGAAGCATGGAAATAATTTAACAGTAAAGAGAAGAAGAAGCCAAGTCAAATTAATTGCCTTCTGCTCCTTCCCATTGCTCAGACTCTAGAATGTCAGCAGTGTGCAATGCATATATATTTTTTAACATAAATTTATCTCTACTAAAAGAGGGTAACATGAGGCCCACATGCAATCTTTCTGCCAAATCATTTGCACGACATTTCAGCAAACCAAATCACTTCTTTGCCTTTTCCTCCAACGGCTCATCACCTAAACACAGCCCAATCATAGACAAACAGGAACATGCATGCATGTATCACAACACAGGCAAACAATGGGAAATAAATACCAATAGCTTTATGGAGAAAAAATCCTTGCCAGCACACGCTCTTCAGCGGTGCGCTAAGCAGATTCTGAGAGCAGGTGACCTTGGCTTGAAGTAATTTTGTTGGGTGCCCATCATGTGGCAAGTATATAACAATCACACCAGAAGAATTATGTGGCCTAACCAAACTCCAGAGGGGAATATTTGTCTAACCATACCACTCATGCAGCATTAAGGCGGCAATTGCTGCACATGCTTAGACAGGGTGGAAACAATGATTTGGCCATCAGACAGACAGGGATGATCAATAGCCATAAACTAACCAACAATCATGTAAGCTGGTTCATGTACTAAAACAGCTACTAGTATCTCTCTTAGTTTTCTCTATCCACACCAAACAGTTTCTTAAAAATAATTTGCTTTTATGTTTTTAGAAGGATGTATGGAAAGGGCAACATGATTACAGCTAACGCGTCGCTTTTTCAACAAACCTAATGCAGTGTTACCATGAGCTGCTATACTTTATACGATAATTAAACAATGTACGTTGCATCTTCTAGGATGTGGCGGGCAACTACATGCTGCAATTAAGCCCCGCCACCCCCAATGATTTGGCATTAGATATCTTCACCTCCATAATAGAAACATATGATTGGTACTGTAGGTATGCACCGCACATTAAAGCAAACCATATCACCTGCTATGGGTGTATGGTTCCTCCGGTTACACAACAACAACTTCCTAAAAGCAGCTTTGGCGTCGGTCTCGGATCATCCTTTGCTTCAAAATAATGCAGGGAAAGATATGCATGTCTCTGAACAGCAGTCCCTCTTTCCTGGAAGAGAAGAAATCTATCAAAAGGAGCCCGTAACTGGAGCTTGGGATACATACTTAAGTAATTAAGTCTGGGAAATATGCAGCTTAACTGAAACAGCCCAGACAAGGTAAAACAAAAGTAGAATTGCTCACACTTCAGATAAGGAAAACATTGAGATGGCTCTAGTGTTGTGATCCTTGCATGTTACTGCAAAGATTTTGCAAGAGAGCAAATGACCTGAATCAAATCTGTACATCATTTTTCTTCTTCAAAGCATCCTTATTTACTCGATGATTCGAGAATACGTGCTGAAGAAATCAAACTGGGGCCAGTCGAAGTCCACAGAGAATTTCAGTCTGAGATTTTACAAGTTCGAGTCGTTCCCTTGTATTCAAGGAACACCAACGAGTTCCCGTCCATTTTACCACTTGGGTGACAAGTTTTAAGGGGGGGCACAGCGGAAACCTTTTGGGTGGGAAGATTCAAGGATGACTGCCGCGTAGTTCTCCCTCATCCTGCTGTTTTCAGGTGCAGCTGGATAAACGTGAACATGGAAAGTTTCAATGGAAGCACAGGCGTATGGTGAAGCAGCGCGTGACTGTGTTAATCGAAACCGTACGCACAAGGTGATTGGATCATCTTGCCGTGTAGAATAACAGCTGCCACCCTTTACCTGTTCTCAACAATACTGTGGATGGAGTCATGGAGATGAGCCACTCTTGGAGAATTAGGAACTATCTTTAGCTTCTCGGCCTCAAACACCTTGGCCAACTGAAAGTAGCACATAATTTTCATTACATAAGTAAAATAATCCTGAAGACTTGAATAGCCAGTATGCTTGTCGACGCAAGTTCAGAGAAGAATTGCAGTGGATTGTCCACCAGGCAAAGCGAAAGAAGTATTCAGAGCAGCACATAGGATGCAGAGCTTCAGATAATGCAGCACTTTGGAGCACTCTTTGTACTCTTTGTTGTAACTTCAGCTTAGATTTTTTTTCCCCTTCTGCGCATAACACAGTAAGAAAAGAAAAACTGTGGGAAGAATTCCTGCAGGTTCAGCTCAAAAATACTCCCTCTATAAACAAATATAAGACGCATAGTGATGTAAAACGTCTTATATTTGTTGACAGAGAGAGTAATAATTATGCAGCGTAAGTACGAATTCCCAGATATAACACATAAATACCATAACAACACATTCCCTTTTAAAAAAACATAACAACACATAGGAGTAGTTCATATTTGCTGCCACCATTACCTACAGTAACCGAACAAGCATGTTCATATTTCCTCAACTTCTCTCAAAGCCAAGTTGGATGCATATAAAGTTCAGATGAAAACAATATAGCTGCTTCCACATGACTGTCAAAATTTTATAATCAAGAAACCTAAGACAGTATATTATAACAATGATGGGGCAACACGATGAAGATTCTTTCAGTCAATGTCAACTTCAACTTGCATGAACCATCAAATATACCTCATCGAAACACTTCTTGCAAACAGAATGGTTATGTTGCCAAGCTCTTACTGTGCCCTCGAATTACCAAAGGTACCAGTAAGAAAATGCTTGGTAATATTACCCTAGCCAGGTATTCTGATTCTAGTTATGTAGATTCCTTGCATCATACACATATGGACCTCGACGGTTGACCTCTTTTCTTTTAAACAATGGTTGACCTCTTTGGGGATGGCATAATTAAAAATTTGGGAGCTGCTCATAAGGTTTTATAATTCACAACCATGCATCACAATTCGCAAGTAGATTAAGATGATAGGAGCTGGGATCCTACCAGGTCTAGCCCTCAGGTTGTAGGGGTGGAAGGGAGGCTGTCGAGGTGATGGGCGCGACCACGGCGCCGAGAGAGAGAGAGCGAGAGCAGGGCGCGGCTAGGGTTTAGGGTTCCGGCTCCTGAAGGGAGCCGGGCAATAGTTATGACTTATTGCTTAATTTCAAAACGAGTCCTTACAAGCGTTTATATAATCCTCGATGAGCTAATAAAAATAAAGATAAGTTGGGCCAAGCCCCTAACTAGTCGCGCCATTGGGCCTCCTCTGGCTATAAGTGACGCCGGTCATAACATCTCTCCCCACCTGCGCAAACAGCTCGTCCTCGAGCTGGAAGTCTGGAAAATGCTGGCGGAACTCCTCGAGCTGCTCCCAAGTGGCGTCCTCCTCCGGAAGGCCTTGCCACTGGATCAACAAACGCCAAACACCTCGGCTCTGCTGGGCCTTCAACACCTTCTCTGGACCCGGAAGGAGACGTCCATCGGAGGTTGGAGGAAGCGCCGGCGCGGCCGCCGGCGGATCACCGCGGAAAGGCTTCAACAAGCCCACATGGAAGACATCATGGATGCGGGCGCCGGGTGTAAGCTGAAGGCGGTATGCGACCTTGCCGATGCGTTCCAACACTGGAAACGGTCCGGCGTAGCGAGGGCCCAGTGCTTAGCGCGCGGGTCCAGTGACTGCGTGGTGCGGTGAAGGAGCCGCAGCCACACCCAGTCGCCCACCGCAAACTCCGCCTCGCGGTGGTGGGCGTCGTAGTATTTCTTGGACAGCTACTGGGCCTGGAGAAGACGCTGGCGCACCTCGGCGAGGATCTCATCCCTGCTGCGGAGAAGGTCGCCTGCCGCCTCCGTCCGGGCCGTCCCGGGTTGAAACGGCAAGATGGGTGGTGGAGGACGGCCGTAGACCACCTCGAAGGGCGTGGCACGCAGGGCGGAGTGGTAGGAGGTGTTGTAGCAGTACTCCGCCCAAGCAAGCCAGTCCACCCAAGCACGTGGACGATCACCTGTAACACAGCGTAAATACATAGCAATCACCTTGTTGACCACCTCAGATTGGCCGTCCGTCTGGGGGTGGAATGCCGTACTCAGGCGCAGTTTCACACCCGCCATCCGAAAAAGATCGCGCCAGACATGGCCCGTGAACACCGGGTCATGGTCGCTGACGATCGAAGAGGGAAACCCGTGGAGGCGGACGATGCCATCGAAGAAGGCACGCGCCACGGAGGTGGCGGTGTGGGGATGGCCGAGCGCGATAAAGTGCGCATACTTGGAGAAGCGGTCGACCACCGTAAGGATGACGGACTTGCCGCCCACCTTGGGGAGGCCCTCGATGAAGTCCATGGAGATGTCGGCCCAGACTTGAGAGGGCACCTCCAGGGGCTGTAGCAGCCCCGCCGGCTGCAGTGTCTCCGTCTTGTTGCGCTGGCACGTCACGCAAGACCGCACCCAGTCTCGCACCAGCGCATGGTCGCCGGAGATGTAGAAATCTGCTCGGAGACGGTGGAGGGTCTTCTGCACGCCCTCGTGGCCGGCCGAGTGGGCCAGCAGCAGGGCCTGGTGACGGAGGTCGCCGTGATCCGGCACGAAGAGCCGTCGCCCATGCAGGAGCAGGCCATCGTCCAGGCGCCACGGCTCCTCCAGGTCGCCGGCCTCGAGGCGCTGACGGAGGTGTTGCGCGTCCGCGGCGCTTGCGGTGGCTCGGCGGATGTCGTCGATGAAGGCGAAGGAGGGCCCCGAGCGGGTGCAAAGGACCGCCCCCACGGTGTCAACGGCGTCCGTGTCGTGGTCAGCATCGCGGCGGGACAGCGCGTCCGCCACGGTGTTGAGGCGACCCGGACGGTACTCGACGGTGAAGTCGAATCCGAAGAGCTTGCTGATCCACTGATGCTGCGGCACGGTGGAGAGGCGCTGGTCCAACAAGAACTTGAGGATGTAGTGATCCGTGCGAATACGGAACGGCCGCCCCCATAGATACGGCCGCCAGTGGCGCATAGCATGCACCAAGCCGATGAGCTCCCTCTCGTAGGCCGCGAGCTTGTGATGGCGCGCGGCGAAGGGCCTGCTGAAGAACACGAGCGGCCCGTCGCCCTGATGGAGGACGGCGCCAAACCCCACGCCCGAGGCGTCGTAGTCCACCATGAACAGCTTGTCGAAGTCAGGCATCTAGAGGACCGGCCCCGTAGTGAGAGCCTACTTGAGGGTCTGGCACGCCTCGGTCGCCTCAGTATCCCAGGAGAAGGCGTCGCCGCGCAGCAGACGCGTGAGCGGAGCCGCGATGAGGCCGAACTCCCGAATGAACTTCCGGTAGTATCCCGCGAGGCCCAGAAAGCCGCGGAGGGCCCGCGCTGAGTGCGGCGTTGGCCAGGCCGCGACCGCCGCGACCTGGTCGGCATCCATAGCGACACCCTCCGCCGAGATGACGTGGCCGAGATAGGCGACGGATGTCGTGCCGAATGAGCACTTCGAGCGCTTGAGGTGCAGATGGTGCGCTCGAAGCTCGTTGAAGACGATGGCCACGTGCTGCAGGTGCTCCGCCCACGATGAGCTGTAGATAAGAATGTCATGAAAGAAAACGAGCACAAACCGGAGCAAGTAGGAGCGGAGGACGTCGTTCATCAAAGCTTGGAATGTCGCCGGGGCATTGGAGAGGCCAAAGGGCATCACCAAGAACTCGAAGTGGCCGTGATGAGTGCGGAAGGCCGTCTTCGCGACATCGTCCGGGTGCAGCATCCGCACCTGGTGATATCCCGAACGGAGGTCGAGCTTGGTGAAGAAGCGTGCCCCGTGTAGCTCGTCCAGGAGTTCATCCACGACGGGGATAGGAAATTTGTCCTTGGACGTCTTGGCGTTGAGAGCACGGTAGTCGATGCAGAAACGCCATGAGCCATCGGCCTTGCGCACGAGGAGCACCGGCGCGGAGAACGGTGATGTCGAGATCCGGATGATGCCCTGGGCGAGCATGATCGCACACTGCCGCTCCAGCTCATCCTTCTGCAGCTGGGGGTAGCGGTACGGCCGCACGGCGACGGGGGCTGTGTCCGGCAGCAGGTGGATGCGATGGTCGTAGGGCTGGACTGGCGGGAGGCCCTGTGGCTCGTCGAAGAGGTCACTGTGCTACTGCAACAGGCTAGCCAACAGGAGATGCTCGGCGTCGACGGCGGCCGCCGTCAGCTGGGGCTGGGGAGCCGCCGGGGAGGCGCCACCTACGCCCTCCCACCGGACGTGGCGACCCAGGCGCCAGAAAATCATCGTCATGGCGTCGAAGTCCCATAGGATGGGACCCAGAGTCCGTAAGAAGTCGACGCCGACGATGAAGTCGAAGCAGCCCAAGTCAATGCCGACGCAGGTGACGGTGAAT